>JARKIA010000016.1:0-1257654 GCA_029289565.1 Mycena galericulata | reverse complement strand
GAGAGCGGACGGTCGGCTGAAGTAATGCAACGTCACTTTTCAAATCATCCCAACATATTTAGCATGCATACCGTAGCTTTCGGCGAGGTCCATGTATGCAGAAAGTCCGAATAAATGCTTGGGAGAAGTTAGCTGGGCCTGTCCTTTCAAAAAAAGTCTTTCCGAACATTCAGAAGATTATTCTGCTGTTTGACAGGATCGGGGATCGATTCGAGGTCGATACTTTCGACGAGCAGAGAACTACGCGAACCAGTAGCTCATGTCAGCGATCAAGTTTTGGAAAAGGAACGTACAGAGATTCTTCCACACTCAATTCAGTATTGCTGAGTCCAAAAGGAGCAGAGCAAATAGGATCCGGTTTGGAGGTTGACGCTTAGGAAGGTCGACATTCATAATGACCTTGCTACCATCGTACTGGATGCTTGACAGTTCATCCTGAACGACACGGAAATCAGGAAGAGATCTGATATGTGAATCCGGGGTAGCCACGTACCCACAATGTCGAGAGAGAGATGTGATTCTCCCGCAAGTGATGCATGGCCTCCTGGCATTGCGCTTTGAGCGTTATCACTTATTGTGTGAGACCCTTAACCTACGAGCACGCCCGAAACCTGTCACGTACGAAATGAGCACTATGGAGCAGGGAAACAAATACAACTTACAATCTCTATCGCCTTTCTCTGGAACACCCTCCGTGATTCACCATACAAGCCCTGTATTACGTCGTGGACTGGGGTGGAAGGCTGGAGAGAATGTCAGAGAAACGTGAGATATGAACATCGAGGACGAACCCAGTTCCATCACGACAAATGGCGCCGGCGTCCTCAGCGAGGATGCTCCGAGGAACGGCAAATTTGGATGTCTGTCGGGTCCCATTAACGACCAAAATTGTTCGCATCCAAGTAACGTCGTACCTCAAGGGTGTCAAACGTTCGATGTCCGCCTGGAAATTCTGAACATGTAATGGGTATCCAAAGAAACAGTCCTCTTCGTCACTTACGGATGTAGTCGTATTATTATAGCGTCGTACGAGGACTCGCTTTTGATAGGGTACGAGTCTTGCTACTGCCCTGCTGTGACCCAGGCCCATTGGGTTCAAGACTTGTTGAAGTTCGAGATCGGCCAGAGTAAACACTGGATACTGTTGCTCCCACTTGAGAGTCTGAACCTTCGCCATTTCCATGCTGACCTAGACATATTTTGAGTTCGCGTACAGAACACCTCAGGCTACCTATATGACCAACCCCTAGGGATTAACTTTTCTCATGAGATAACTATCCCAAGGGGGTTGTAATTTAGGTGGGTGTCCCATATGGTATGGGATGTCCCATGTATGTGTATGGGATGTCCATGGGGTGTCCCACCACTATATATGGGACATCCCGCCCGCCGAAGGCGGGCCCGAAAAATTTGCCTGGGATGTCCCATATGCTGTGGGATGCCCCATACCTGTCACGTCACGCCTCCCCAGCCAGGGCAGCCAAAATGGGTTTTTGGGCCGGTATTTGGGCCTGTTCGAGCACCCTTTTCCTGTTCCATACAGCCTGTGCCCTGCATAGCAGCTGGCACTGATGCCGCGCATAGCGCGGCCAGAAAAAAAACGGACTTGGGCTCTCTGTTTACTACCTTACATCAGGGGCATGCGGCCTGCGTGGCGCAGATGTTGCAAGTGGTAGAGTAATTCAAGTCATTGACTTAAGCTCGACCACTGTATTTGCCTAGTCAATGGTCTGTGCTTTGCAGGTTTGGGCCTGTACCCTACATGGTAGCCTACATAGCAGCTAGCACTGATGCCGTGCGTAGCGTGGCCAGAAAAAAAATAACAGATTTGGGCTCTCCGTTTACTACCTTTTTTCTCAGGGGCATACAGCCTGCCTGGTGCAGATGTTGCAAATGATAGACTCATTCAAGTCATCGACATATGCTCGACCACTGTATTTGCCTAGTCAATGGTCTTTGCTTCTCAGGTTTGGGCCTTTGAGTCTGCTACTGATCGTAACACCTGAAAATAAAAAAAAACATTTTCATCCATTCATCAACTAGACTCATGAATCTTTGTCATTCACCCGACTTCAGCCTCGTTACTGGATGGCACCACAAGTGTGCCCTTGATGATCACAGAACAAGTTTTTGAAGTTCTGCCCATTCATCTCTGCTCTGCTCCAGGAGGTGTAGTTCTCGTTTGGGTGAGGGAATGTGGGTCTGTGAGTGGTCTGACATCACGGATGACACTCACAAGTTGCTAATAGACTCTGGAAATATGGAAGTCATTATAAGTCAATATAATCCATTCCTTATCAAATTGAGACATACCTATAATTTAAACACCACTACTCATCGGAGATCCCATAAATGTCCCAGGCATGCCATGGTATAATAGGGAGATCCCAGGCACATTGTGTTTGTGTGGGATCTCCCACATTCACCCACATTGAGGGATGTCCCAAATTCCCGTTTCTGACGGTGGGATGTCCCACAAAAGCGGTTTTCTTTGTGGGATATCCCATCCTCCTTATGCCCACTGTGGGATGTCCCATATCTTCAATGACAACCATGGGACATCCCATATCTTCACCGCCGATCATGGGACGTCCCACATCATCACCCAGGACATGGGACATCCCATATTTTCAGTGATGACCATGGGACGTCCCATATGTTCACCCACGACATGGGACTTCCCATATGTTCAGCCATGACATGGGACTTCCCATATGTTCAGCCACGACATGGGACTTCCCATATTTTCAGTGATGACCATGGGATATCCCATATTATCACCTATTTTATTTACACGAGCACCTTCGCTTTACGCCGAACAGAGCATTCATTAATATCCTTTCACCTATCCACATGACCACAGTGTCTGCATAAATTAATGGGAACATGTTCCCTACAATGGGCCCAAAGAGACAGCGATATTAACAAAATGATAGTAATTATGAACTTAGTTACTAAATTGGGACGATAGCGTTTGTTGTCTGTTGTTTGATCTACAAGAGCGCCGATCAGAAAGTGTTTGAGAGAAAGCAGAATAACTACGACACATATAACTACGACACATCAATAGTACAGAAGGACAGGAAGGGCTACAGAAAAGCATCGATTATATAAATAGGAGATCGTTAAAAGTCCTCCAATCCGTGAATCGAAATCTCCGACTCATACCGCTGGCGGTCCTGCTCCGATACGAAGACAGGGGTACTGTCCTTGGGAATGTGCACTAAAACATCCCCGCGGTCGGGGTGGCGAAACTCGTAGTACAGCAGCATGTCTGCCCGCGACCACTTTCCCACCCGACGGAATCCGGTGGCATAGAATACTTTCGGCACGCCCGAAGAAACCCTGAACCGGAGCTTGTAGACGTCCAGTTGGCCCGGGCGCAGTGCCTCATCGTCTTGCAAGCGCGAGCGTTTTGCGTCACGATCAGTTGGAAGGCTTCCCGCATCGTTGTGCTTGCGTTTCGGCGCCGGTGGTCGCTCAGCCAAATCTAACCGCGGATATGTTTGCGCCGTGCGATCGCCTTGTTGAGGACGATTGTCGCGCGAAGATCCGGCGTGGGGTGGGGGCGCTCGTTGATCCAGGGCCGCCGATCGAGAAGATTCGGGGCGTGGTAGGGCTACCGGCAGTGCGAGTCGTTGATCCAGGGCTGCCGACCGTGAAGATCCGGCGTGGGGTGCGGCGGGCGCTCCTTGATCCAGGGCTGCTGTCCGTGAAGATCTGTCGCGGGGTGCGGCGGGCGCAAGTGCGAGGCGTTCATCCAAGGCTGCCGACCGCGATGATCCGGGCTGGTCTTCGAGTTTTACTCGTCGATGTATAACTGCTCCCCCCTCACCACGCGCATAAGGGGCAGCGCGAAGCGGGGGCGGGTAGCGCGCCGCGTTACCGCGAGACTCAGGGGGATAGCGGGGGCCGGCGTTAGCCCGAGGTGGAGGCGAGGGCGAGTAGGCGCGAGGCGGGGGCGAGTAGGCGCGAGGCGAGTAGGTGCGAGGCGGAGGCGAGTGGCGGGCGGCGGCGTTAGCGCGAGGCGGAGGCGGGGGCGAGTAGGCGCGAGGCGGAGGCGAGTGGCGGGCAGCGGTGTTAGCGCGTGATGGAGCCGGTGGCAGGTAGCGCGTCCCGTCACCGCGAGGGGGAGGCGAGTTGCGGATGGTGGCGTTAGCGCGAGGGGGAGGCGAGTAGCGGCCAGCGTTGGCGCGAGGGGGAGCGGATGGTGTGTAGCGAGGCGATGGGTCGCGGGGGTACTGATCAATCCCCTCAGCCTCCCGCGAGTAGCGCGGATCGGGAGACAAGTAGTACCAATGGCGGCCGGCTTGGGACGTTTCGCCAGTGCGGTTATTAGGGGCGGGCAACTCGTCGCCGCGGTATCGGGAAGGACCTGCTACTGGACGCGAAGCAGGGGGAGGGGGGGGGCCGGCGCCCGACGTGCTTGCTCCTTGGGACGACGCAAGCCCTCGTCCTTGCGGGGTTTCTTTGCCGTCTTCACACCCTCCGCAACCACAGCTTTGTTGAACGCCGGGCTATGGCGAACGCGACGCAGACATCTACCATCTGTCGCGACAACGAGCCCAACATCTCCCTGTTCGTCAAGCGACAAAGTCTTGTCGTCTGACAGGACATGTGTCAATCACAGGTGAGAGGCGACTTGTAAAAGATACGTACCGTCCTCCCAAGGGACAATCCTCATTACCATGTCGTCGTCGTCATCCTCCTTCCCTTCTCCTGCGTTCAACGGCAATGAATTTGCCTTCTCGAGGTCAGGCAAGAAATCGTCGTAATGGGTCACCTTCACTTGCTTGAGGTCGAACTTCCCACCGATGATCTGCCCCGAGTTTTCTAGCACTTCGGGGTAGTTAATGATGCGTATCTTGCTTTCCCATGCGAGGTCTAAAAACTTGTCCGACCACTGCATCTTGAATTTTGAAGCTCGCTCGGTGGTCACATACTTACGCAACTGTGCGCCCATGATTGTAGAGAAGGCGCGTCGCTGGGCGTCCCGCTTCGCTTCGCCCTCCTGCTGTGGCAGCACTTTGGGAAGGATGTGGTGCGCCGGGTTTAGTCCGCGTTTCTTAATCTCTTGCATCCTGTGCCGCCGGGGTCAGTATTGTCTTCGCACGACATCTATAGGAGACGCACCCGAACATATGTTCCAGATCCTTGATGAAACTGCTCAGCGCGAACTTGTTCTCGGAGCGAACCGCCTTGAAATCGTCGGTACCGCCGAAGGCGAAACTGGCCTCGCCGTTGGGGTCAATCACGTAGCCCCACAGGTGGACTCCGAGCGACGAGTGGAAGAGACGGCTCTGCGAAGAATCAGCTATGCGCATGAGGTATTCAAAGACTCCCCTCACCTGGTGGATAATCGGCTTGATCGCTTTGCGCACCACCGATTTGAATTTACCGTTGTCGCGCCAATTGTTGATCGCGTTGGCCATGGTCTCTTCATGCCACTTCTTCAGCCAAGGAATGGTCTCGAAGACAAGCGCGCTGTCGGCTAGCTCGTTCTTGTTGAGATTCGGGAGAGCGTCGACGAACGCCTGGCGTGAGATTCGAGCGTATTCCGTCCTGTCCACTACGACATGTGTCAGCGCAGTGTCGATGTCGTTCCACACGCCGGCCGGCTTACCTTCTTTCGATTTCGGATGATGCTCCGAATACCACGATTGCCAAGTGTTCCACGCCGTTAAGTTGCGAGCCATCTTCGGCGTGGTCCCGAGCAACTGGTGCAACACTTGAGGGTCCTTGCCACATTTCTCAGCAAGGGCGGCGATCTTGTTGTGGAAGGCGTCCTGCGCAGCGAACAACTGGTCTCGTATCTCTTGTGGGACCGGGCCCGACTTGGACCCCGCTGCGTCCTCTCCTTCACCTTCTGCGTCGCTGTCCTCGCCCTCGTCGGTGGAGTCGACACCGTAGGCTTCTGCGGGGGCCGCCGCCTTCTTCTGTTTCGTGCGGCGCTTGCTCTTCTTCGCTGGCTGCGGGTCCGTGTGGTCCGAATCCAAATCCGACCCCTTCGCGTTTGCCTTCTCCTTGCCCTTCTTCTGACGCGAAGGTGGCTCGGATTCCTTCACGACTCCCGATTTATCCTTGCCCTTTCCTTTCTTCGCGGCCGGCCTCGCCCTAGTAACCGTCTTCGCGTTCGCTGCCGCCGTCCTTTTCTTCGGGGCGGGGAGCGCGATCGAAGCTTCGAACTCGCGCTCGTCCTCGAGGTCCTCCTCCTCGGTGTCGACAGTGGGAGGTGAAGGGAAACCGCGAGCTAGCCGCTTTGCTGCAAGCCGCCGCTTCTCCTCCTGCTGGCGTCCATAGTCGTCATCGCTATCGTCAGCGTCTGACTCCAAGGGGGGTGAAGTCCGAAAGGGTGACGAGGGTGGCAAGGGCGTCGCGGCCGGGGGACTCCGCACGCGCGAGTTCATCGGCGTTCTAGGTGATGCCAACGGGTGGGCGTGGGGCGAGGAGGGGCGTGAAGCGTTATGCCTGGCCGAATGCATCCGCGTTTGAACCCGGGGCCCGGGTGATAGGTTGTTGAGGTGGGGGTTGCCTGATAATCCCTCGTCCTCGTCGTCCTCGTCGACCGGGGCGCGCTGACGTCTGCGTGACGGATCCCAGCCATCTAAGTCCCCGGTCGTCTCGAACTCGAGGCGGCGCGCATCCCCTCCGTGCCAGGCGGGGCGAGGTCGACCCGGAGACGAACGGGTGACGCGTTCACCCCGCGCTGGGGACCGTGGCGGGGGCGGAACCCAGGCGGTTTCCACCTTGTTCTAGCATGATTAGGATTAGTTAGATATACATTTTACTGCCGCAACGGCGGGCGCGTACCTCTTGAAAAGGATCTCCACCTTCCGCTTCCGCTTCCTCAGCGTTGGGCATGAAGACGTCGCCCTCCTTCGAAAATAATCAGTGGCGTGAGACTCCCGCAAGGGCGTGCGCGTACCTCTCGGAAAACATCTTCACCCCCCTCTGCTTCGGCGTTGCGCATGAAGACGTCGTTGCCCTCCTTCAAGAAATTAATCAGTCGCAAGAAACTGCTTCAAGAGCCTGCGCGTACCTCTTGGAAAACATCTTCACCCCCCTCTTCTTCGGCGTTGGGCATGAAGACGTCCTCGCCCTCCTTCTGGTAGAAAAACAAATAATTAGTCGCAGGACAGTCCCGCAAGGGCAGGCGCGTACCTCTTCGAAAACATCTTCACCCCCCTCTTCTTTGGTGTTGGGTATCAAGACATCGTCGCCCTCCTGGTAGAAAAATAAATAATCAGTCGCAGGAAAGTCCCGCAAGGGCAGGCGCGTACCTCTTGGAGAACATCTTTACCCTCCTCTTCCTCGGCGTTGCGCAGGAAGGCGTTATCGCCCTCCTTCCGGGAGTGACCTTCACCCGCATCGTCCTCGGCCTACCAAACATTAAGTCGCATTAATTAGAACAACGCCGCCAAGTGACGCACCGACGGCAGCTCAGGTTTCGCTGACGCCTGTCCCTTCGATGCTTCATCTTCACTCTGCTCTTCCTCCGGCGCAGACTTCGCCTTCGTTGTAGATTTGGATTTGGATTTTTGGATTTGGATTTGGATTTGGTAGCGGCCGCGTTGGCCGGCGCCTGCCACACAGAAATCAGCATGACAGCGAACGATAGCGACGGGGGTGGACTTACACGACCGCGCCCAGGACCTTTATTTTTCGACTGCGGCAGCTCTAGTTCTTGCTCGAGAGGAGCAGGCTTAGACACCATGAACTTCAGTTTTCCCCTAGCAGCAATTTCAGCAGCAGACTTACCTGCGCGTTGTTTCGCGTTTTTCGCGTCGACAAGGCGGGCCCGTCGGGAGCTACAGGAGCAGCTGCTGCTGCGGCGGCGGCGGCGGTAGTTGAACGCGTCGTTCGTGCCATGCGTGCTGAGGACGAATTCTTAAGCGTATTTCAAGTATTTTGCAGGAGTTGTCTTGTCAGAGTAGCAGCGATAGTTCCGCCACTGCCTGGAAAGCGTTCAGGGTTGCGCCTATCCAGACTCTACCATCCCATACCATTGTCTTCGGTGGCCCCGCGCTTTGAGGTGTCCTCGTTTTTTCTCGATATAGGAATCCCTGCAATTCATGCCACCCTTTTCATCTCGAAATAGAAATGTGGGCTGGACAATGGACGCCGCGGTGAGCTTTAAAAGACGGGTGTCCGACGCTACACTCACCAGCCCCGCCCCGTTCCAGCCCCTCCTCGCCTCAACGCTGCCATGCTGTACGGTAATCTGTCTTCACTGTCTTCAGTCCCTGTCTCATTCATCCCAAGTATAGAATCACTTACTTGTCTGCCTCGAGGTGCATCCCCTCACGCCGAGGTGCGCCACGTCTGACCCTTCCTCCCCTCTTCGGCTGATTACCCATTTTTTCTTCCCCAGCCCGGTCCCGCCTCGAGACGCGCACTGATGCGATCCCCGCACGCAGAGGTACGCCGCCTCTTGTCTTTCCTCCTGCCGTCGGCTGATCACCCAATCTTTCTTCCCCAGCCGCATCCCCACCAGTGCCCGCCATCAGATTAGCTGCCCCGACGTACGTCCACCATGTTGCCCGCCCTCCCTTTTCCGCTTCGCTAACCCATTCCTGCCTTTCCAGATTCGCTATCTTCATTACATTGCACCTACATTATGTGCTCGTAACTACTTAACAATACACTACGTTGATATCCTCGCCCCGCCCCCGCCCCGCCCCCGCCGTCGGCCACCCGACCATCAAGCCGCACGAGCGACATGGTGGTCGGGAGCAAGGAGCGAAGGGTTTCAAACTCCGCCGACGGCACGGAGTTACCGATCACGTCTCGGATACCGGTGCGGTATCCGAGAGCCGCGCGGCAAGTCACCGATGTGACATGCACCGCCACCTTTCTGATTTTGCTCCCGCCCACCATGTCCCGCCGGTAAGTCGTGTCCCGCCCGCTACCGTAGTCAGTAGTACTAGTAGTAATGAAATGAAATGTTGTCAACGACGCTTAGACGTCGTTGGCACTCTGTTATGTGCGAAAAAGCGCGGCGTCGGCGCACAAAGCGCTAGATAAAAATACATACGACCTACGCTACCTACATGCCGCGATCCATGCGCGAGCACGACGCTGACGACGTCTCTTACAGCGTCGAGGATTTCATTGACGACCGCGCCGTCGAGACCGACAACGACGAAGACGATGCGCCCGACGATGATGAAGATTCGAGCGAGGCGCAGCTCCGCCGCCTCGACGAGCAGGACTTCGACATGCGCGCTATCGTCGATGGGCACGACGAGCGCCTGTGCGCGGACCCGGAGGAGCCGTATCGCATCCCCGAGCACTTGGTGCAACTCTCGGGTGCCGAAACGCCGGTGCGCGGGGAGGACGACTACCATTCCGACGTACAAATGCACTCGCGTCCCACAAGTCCCGCCCCTTTCTGGACGCCGCAGCCAATGTCGCGCGCTGCAACCCCGGTATACGTCCCCGCCAGCCCCCCCGCCCAGCAGCCTACGATCCTTCCCGATCCCGTCACCGCCCCGTCTCAGCTCCGCCAACGCACGCCGCTCTTTCTTCCCGCGTCCCGCAGCGCCACTCCTTTCACATATAACGGCCCACCTTTGTCGCGGGACTCCACACCCTACCCGCCATTCGCTTCGTCGCAGGTCTGTGATACATCTACATACCCGATAACCTGACTAACCTGCTCTTTAGCCTCTCTTTTTGCCCGACTCCCAGCGCCCGACACCCTTCACGTACAACGCCCCCCCGCTCTCGCGAGAATCGACCCCTTACCCGCCATCCTCCCCGTCGCAGCCTATCTCGGTACGTGCTTCGTTTTCATTCACCATAGATGTCTTCATTCACTAATGATCTACAGCCTCGCCGCCCTTCGCCCGCGCCTGAGTCGCCGCCTTCCAAACGCAGACGCGTTGATTCTCCACCCCGTTCCGGGAGCCCCGCCTCCGCCCGCTTCAGTGTTACCAAACGCGCAGTTCTGGACTTTTTCGACACTGCGGCGGGCGATTCGGACGAGGACGCGCCAGAAGAGGATGAAGACGACGACGAAGAGACAATGTCTGACGCCGGTGAGTTGCGCATACCTCGCCTAGATTCTTACTGAGGCATCAGTGTAATAGGCTTCATCGACGACGACGTGCCCGAGGACGGCCTGCCGAACGCTCGTCCCATTTTCGACGATGATAGCGATGACGACCTCCATGAGGCTAGCGACGAGACGATTCAGCAGCTCGTCGCCCGCTATGAACAGGAAGCGGGGAAGTATGCCCGCGACGCCAAGCGAGAGCGCGCCCACAGAAGCTCGGGCGAGAAGGTCGAGCCCGACGAGATAGTCGCACATATCGCCGGTGTCGTCAAAGCCGGAGAAAATGCGACGACTGTCCAGCCCGGCGACTGGATTCGGCTCACTGGAGCACCAAATCGCGGCGCGTTGGCGTACGTGGTCAGTCCTACACGTGTGCTCGTCGCCACGACGGCGGACCCCAACCACGACGAGGGCCAACGCGTTCTTCTCGCCATGGCGGCGGCGGACCTGGACGCCGACGTGGACAAACGCCTTTATGACGACCCGGACCTTGCCATGGAGAAACGTCTTCTCGTTGGCCTGGCGTCGGTGGACAAAGCCACCCCGCTGGTGAACCCGGACCACGACGCGGATAACCACGCTATTGTCGCCACGGCGCCGGTGGACCCGGACGATGCGGACGCCCCCAGCAAACCGCCTGCCGATGCCGACGTCTGCACCACGGACGATGCGGACGAAGTGACAATGCCTCCCCCCAGCAAACTGCCTCCCGACGTCTGCACCAAAATCTCATTTTCCCAACCCCTCATGCGCAAGCAACACCCCATGCTGCACCCGACGCGCGACGAAATCGCTCCTTTTCAGCGAACCCGCCTGCGCTACCTGCAGAGCGCGAGGTTCTGGGGCGATACTGGTTTCGGCCTCATGGAGGGTGACCGTGTCGTCTGTCCTGCGGGCAAGAGGCGAGGGCTGCAGGGGTGGATCGGGCGCATCGTCAAGAAAATCAGCGGCGACAGCTACTACTATCGCGTCAAAATTTGCGATTACTTCGGCACAATCCCCGACACCCAGAAGACTCCTGGCGATTGGTTTCGAGTCTCGACTCTAGCACGCCATATTTTGGACCCAGGCCCTACCGTACACCTCCTTGATCGGGTACAGGTCAAATACGGGCGGAACTGCCTCGACAAGATTGGGCGCGTCGTCGAAATCTCGGGCCCGACGCTCAGCGTAGAGCTGCCTGAGCATACTATCGGCACCTTGGATTTCGGGCTTCTCGAGCAAAACACGTTGACGGGCGGCTGGCGTTTCACCATCCCCACTCACCATACTATCCGCCTCTTTCTGCCCGGGGATTTGATTCGCGTGGTCTACGGGGATTCGTCTGGTCGCAGGGGTTTCATCGTTCACATCTACCCCGGCGGCATACTCGAGATATTCGACGATCGCGAACGCGCGGGCCAAGAACACGTTGATCCGCCGTGAAACGACGCGAACCGACTATAAGCAAGCTCAACAGCCAGTATAATAAGCTGTGTGGCGACCTCAAGAAACTAATCAGCGACCACAAGGCGCCGGCAGGGGCAGTAGCTCCTGAGCCCATACCCGCGAAAGGAATGTGGCAGCTTGATGTAGACGATGGGATCTGGCAGGACGTTGGATTAGATGATGACGACGATGAACGCAGTGGACAGCCGCCAGGCGAGCCCCCCTTGTGGCTGAGCGACGAGAAGGTTCGGTCGGGTATCAAGGCCATGCTGGAGCTGGATCGTTGCGACGAGGAGGACGTCAGTCTGAAGAAAGAGCGGTGTGCTCTACAAGTGTGGTTCGCCGAGGAATGGACAGTGTTGAATTTGGCGCTACAAGACGAGGGTGTGTCTTTCTTGGTCGAGAATCCTTTCCTTTAAAACTAACACCCATTTTTTTGGAAGAGTGCGAAGAAGACCGTTATCAACTAGAGTTACTACGTGATAACCTAGTTCGGTTGTGCGCTACCTGGCAGAAGGCGCTGCCTGATCTAGGGGTGGACGAAACGACCTTGCCACCGTGGGGGCCCACGGCAGCGCAATTGTCGACGTGTATAGTGCATGCGCATTTGCCTGCACGAGGAGAAAACAGGTATTACAGGTCGGCTGGAGATTTCTCAGATGACGACGGCGGGGAGGAAGACATCGAGGCTGGTGGGGAGGAAGAAGACTACAGCACACTAGAGGCGCTAGAGAGGGCAGATTTCTATCGGGAGCCGCAAAACGACGACTTGTAGTACTAGTAGTACATGTACACGAATAAGTAGCCCCTGTTGCTTCCTACCATCGTACCTCGTTGCGTGTATTAGTCGTAGTTACTAGATATGTAGCTACAGGAAACACAATGAAGTGGCAGAGTCCGGAACAGGAAAAAGAGAACAATGCCGGTTCCGTGGACGCTGCACGGCGGCCCTGCGTGAGGGAGTATAAAGGTGAGGAGCGTACAGTGCATACCCACACCTCTTTTGCTCACCAGCTCTCCAGCAATGCCAGCTATCCGTACGCAATCGACCAACAAACCCGCGACTCGCCCCAAGCGGCGTTTCTCGTCTCCCCTTCTGCCCTCCGCTATCCTCCTCATGGGAGATGGACTGTTGGAGCGCGCTCAAGAAGAAGGAGACCGTGCCACGCAGAATGCCGAGGTTACACAGCTACGGGACGTCGCGCGTGCTGCCCCGCTGGATAAAGAGAAGATGTGGGCATTCCTTCATGAGGGTAAGTCCAGGCTTCCTTTGGGCTCAACTGTTTCTGTGCTGACGATTTCTGCAGTGGAAGATTATGAGGAACTGTACGGCCGTTACGTTGCCGACGCTGAGAATGATGCCTTGATAGCTCGGAGGGATGAGCTACTCCGGGCTCTCTTGGAGCGCAGAGAAATTATATGTGAGTCTTGGATGCGTTGCGTTGTCGCGCAGATTTCTGAGTATTTTTGGCAGCGTTCACGCCTTTGTGGGATATCCAGACGTTGTCGGAATACAAGCACGATGGTATGTAGCTCACACACTTAGTATGCTTCATTGCTGATACCTCTGTCTACAGTCGATTGTTTCGAGGCGGAGTTCCGCATGTCCGCCGACCCCGACGACCTGTATTCCAAGAGTATCCATCTCCAGTGCGCAGCGGTGGAGTACTATGAAAGCCTCATGGATGCCGCGAAGGGTGACATGGAGGTCGCTTCGGAGATCGCAGGCAAGAGCTTCCGTTTCACCGTGGCGAATCCGTATGCGTCCAATGATCGGAGGCGTCGCACCTTCGACAATCAACGTGAGTAATCAAACGCGCTCGTAACCATGAGGATTTGACTGTTGGCCTGCAGTTCGGCACCTTCTGGCGTACTTCCGCTTGGCTGATGGCACCTTCGACCTCCAGCAGTTCCCGCCTACCCTTGGTAGACGTCACTGGGTATTCTCTCTCCCAAATCCTTACGGACCCTTGACTCAAGATCGCTTGGACTACTGGTGCTATCGTATGTTAATTGTACTATCGTTCCCTTGGAGACTGATTGACAAAACCTCACAGGTCAAGTTTATCGCGACGAGGTTTTGGAGGAGGTGGAGGCGGCTCGTGCTGATGCCAGCAAGCCGCCCAAACGGGGGTCTTCGATGGTGTCACCTTCTACTTTGTACGGCCGGATGTTTAACTAGTTATCATTATCTGTAACAAATCGAATACTCTGTCTTGTTTGTTTTTCTTCTTAATGTTAGTGAGAAAATGGCCCTTCTCCTTGACGTTGTGTACCTGCCGCCGATCGCTCCCATTATGGAAGGTCGGTGGCTCTGGGAGGCACATTGTTATTGTGCTTTGATATCTTGCCATATTCTAGGCAGTGGCTTGGGTTTGCAGGAGCGGTATAAAGGTGAGAGTTTTGACACAGGAATTCCCCAACTGAACACCCATCATGAAAGCCCGCCGATCGCTGAAAACCCTTCCCTGCCTGCCTCCATCGCCTTTTGATCGCAAGATCAGTCGCCGTCGTCGTCATCATACAAAGCCTCCAACGCCTACGGCTGCCAACGCCCCCATTCCCATGCCCATGCCACCGCCTACGGCGTCAGGAATCAGTCACATCATAAGACAATTGTTGCGCCGGGAGCAAGCTATTCGCGCACAGTGGGAGATGGACACCTTTGGTTACAGGTGATTTAATTTTCCTTTGTTCACAATGGAAGAGATGCTCAAGCAAGGTATTATACAGTTGTGACTCCCTGGGCTCACTTTCGTCGGCCGCATTTTAACTTACTTACTAAATCGGGATCGTAGCGGTTGTTTTACTTTATGTACACTGATGGGGAATTGAGCTTGGGTCTTTGCGTACTCGTTTGCTTATGAAAGGGTCAGGTTTTGGATTGTGAAGGTAATCAGAGTATGAACATATTTGACGTTCATGGCTGTCTGAATATTTGTTTGATTGACATTAGCTTGATTGTCATGTTTCTGGAAATGGTAACAACAAGGGAAAACAACCGATATCGTCCAAAATAGGAAATACATGAAAAAATTGTGCCTATTTCGATGTTGGGATAGAGTGTAGTGGGTGAAACTATCCAAAAGCCTTCCAGAACTGAATATATAAGATGTCTAAATCGAAATTTGGACTTGTGGTTTGAAAGCATCTACTTAATAATTAAATTAAACCAGTAAATGTTAGTTTTGTCCAATATGTTTGCTAACCATGGGGCAGCTGACAAGTGGGTGTAATTACTTGGGATGTCCCACTTGGATGAAGAAAGTGAATGGATATCTAACCACTTAATTAAAAGGGATGAAAGATGTACCAAATGTACAAACCAAGGAAAAGGATGGGACTTCCCACTTAACATAGAGAAGGGATGGGACGTCCCACTCAATGCGGAAAAGGGAGGGGATGTCCCATAAGGTATATAAAAGGGATGGGACATCCCACATAATACGAAACAGAATGGGATGTCCCATTCAATGCGGAAAAGGGAGGGATGTCCCATAAGGTATATAAAAGGGATGGGACATCCCACATAATACGAAACGGAATGGGATGTCCCATTCAATGCGGAAAAGGGAGGGATGTCCCATAAGGTATATAAAAGGGATGGGACATCCCACATAATACGAAACGGAATGGGATGTCCCACAAAATATAAAAAGGGATGGGATGTCCCATAAGGTATAAAAATGAGATGGGATGTCCCACACAACAGAGAAAAGGGATGGGACGTCCCACAAAATTTAAAAAGGGATGGGATGTCCCATTTGTTGACTTTCTGAGAAAAATTCAAAGTGTTTTTATAACCTTATACTTAAAGGACATAAGTAGAAGGAACCAGGTTAACCACTACAGGTATTGTCCTGCCTGGGCAGAAGCAGAGGGATAGTGATAGTGGATGAAAATGATAACTCTATTCAACAGGGGCCATGTAGCACTACACGATATAAACTAGCTCTGGAGACAACGAGGAGTGATAACTGGATAATGGATCAATGGTAGTATGCTAGGCGGAGGCTTGTGGAAGGTGGGGGTTCAAGACTGCTGATATGTAAGAGATTTGTATTTAAGATGGGTACTAATGGGAGACAGAAATGAGAAAAGGCTGCCCTCGAGGGTGTAGCAAGACAAATGGCACGAAGCACAGAATCTGCTTGGGGCCTGCTATGGCGAGCTGGAAGAGACATGTGTTACCTAGGCTGACAACAAGGTCAAGCCCTAGTGTCTCAATGTATATCTGTACAAAATAATGTGCCTTGTGGTAAAGCCACAAACTACATGAAGTTTTGATAAGGGACTAACAAAAAAACATATCCTGAGTTACAGAACTCTTGCTTGCATGGCATATGGGCTGCAATCTACTGGCAAAGGTACCCAGTGGAAGCCCAAACTTTGTGGCTGTGCACAGGCCGCATGCCCCTGACAAAAGGTAGTAAACAGAGAGCCCAAGTCCGTTTTTTTTCTGGCCGCGCTATGCGCGGCATCAGTGCCAGCTGCTATGCAGGGCACAGGCTGTATGGAACAGGAAAAAGGGTGCTCGAACAGGCCCAAATACCGGCCCAAAAACCCATTTTGGCTGCCCTGGCTGGGGAGGCGTGACGTGACAGGTATGGGGCATCCCACAGCATATGGGACATCCCAGGCAAATTTTTCGGGCCCGCCTTCGGCGGGCGGGATGTCCCATATATAGTGGTGGGACACCCCATGGACATCCCATACACATACATGGGACATCCCATACCATATGGGACACCCACCTAAATTACAACCCCCTTGGGATAGTTATCTCATGAGAAAAGTTAATCCCTAGGGGTTGGTCATATAGGTAGCCTGAGGTGAGACCAAAGGCCTGAGATCCCTAGGGAGCTGCAAGCCAGGGTCCTCACGAAGCGAAGAAAAAGATTGCCCAGACAATTGTCGGTCGGAATCTCAGTGCTGTCTATAGAGGGATGGGTCGGTAGCTTAGTCAATGGGAAGATAAACCTACGATTGGACTCCTGTGCCGACGTAACCCTGATCTCCAAAGAGTACTACAAGTCTCTGAAAAAAGTGCCGTCGATCAGAAGAGGGATGAAGATGAGTCTAAGTGAATTAACTTCTGGGCAATCACACCTGGAAGGATTCGTGATTCTACCCTACCTATCCTAGTACTATCGGAAGAAGGCGAACTAATCGAAACGGAGGCAGAAGCATATGTAGTACCAGAAATGTCCGTTTCGATCCTTCTAGGTGAAGATTTTCAATTAAATCACCACTTGGGAGTTTGAAGGAATGTGGAGACAGGAACCACTATTCTCTTTGAAGATGGGGTAGTCACCGTGAAAGTGCTCGGGGTTTCACGGATGGAGAATTGGAGATTGGCGAAAGAAGCGGCTGTAGCGTCTTTCAAGTTTGTGCGTCGAAAAGTACATCACCAAAATCAAGCACGAGAAACGGATGATCAAGAAATGGGGAGCTGAGAGCCATACAATTCGAGCTGCAGAAGATGTACGTATAGGTCCTGAAACTGCGAAGAAAGTTCGAATTGAAGGTTCCCTTGGTATTGGAAAAGAATGGGTAGTGGAGAAGAATCTTCTAGCCACCACAGACAACGCCTATTTCACAATTCCGAATGTCTTACAGCTGTTCTCGAATCTAATGAGATCGATCGGATTTTTTTTGGCTGTTCCCAAAAAGGAAATTTTAGGAGACCAGTACTCTACCGTCGAGTTCAGGGTGCCTTGAGCTGTATAGTGATATCCAGGCAGCGAGATACTACCCCCGTGGCCAAAACCACGCTGTGTGACGAGAAGAAAATGCGACGGCACGAAGCTGATAGGCCACCTGTTGCCATCACTGATTGGATCACTCCGCGCCTCTTCGACTTTTGTATCGCCAATTTGATGTTCCCCGAGCGTTGAAAACCTCTTACTGTACCAGGGAATTTCCAGGCCAGTGGCAGAGGCAGCTGGATTGGCCCGGCTAGCGAAAATTTACTTTTTGGGAACAGCCAAAAAAAAACCGTGTGATCTCATTAGATTCGAAATCAGCTGTAATTACATCGGAGACTCCCTATGTGCCGATAGCGGATACTTCGAAACAGCCTCGATTCGTCAGAAAAGGAGAGGCTTTAGGATTGATAGTCTCTCCAAGGAAATTCTTCGATTTACCAGCGGATGAATCGGAGAGATCTCACATGCAAGCTACTGCGGAAGCGTATGCCAGTCTAATCGAGGCGCGATTGAAGAGCGATTGAGAGAAAGCAGAGAAGAAGAAGAGTGAGACGCTTAGTCCAGAGAACACTGACGTTCAAACCCCAAAGGAAGCAGCGGAGTTGGATGCGGAAACTAGATCAGAACAGAGATCTACATCTCCGAGAGATCATAAACGAACGACGAATAAAGTACGTATCCGCACGAATATAGGTGATGGAATTCCAGAGCAAGAGTACGAGGAGATACGAGATTATCGCAAAAGGTGAGAAGCCGCTCCCTGTTCTTCTCCTCCACCGACTCCTATCGTCCGGACCAACTGGGGCTCTGGAGTACCAGAGGCGGAAGTTGAGGGATACCGTGTCCATATTCGTACTAATTTCGGAAACGGAATGCCAACGACTCCCCGGAAGTTCAGCTTAGACTCTGAGACCTTGGCAGAAGAGGAAGCAGAACAATACGGACCTAAAACGGCGGCCATGCCAGACCCAACTACTTATCCTTCAAGCAAGTTGGAGGAGCTCATAGACGTTGGGTCTCTCCTGGATCATTTAAAACAACACGCCTGGGATATGCTGAGAAAAAGAATCAAAGCCTTCGGATTTGATGGGAGGTTAGGACATATGCCAAACGCGAGAGCTCATGTACGAACCAAGGAGGGACAGATTCCAATTGCGGTACCGATGTACAGGAGCTCCCCTGCCAAGAAGGCAGTTATTGACGCTCAGATGGAAACTTGATTTGCTCAAGGCGTGATAGCGCCCTCCCAAAGTCCATGGAGCGCTCCAGTAGTAATCGCCTATCGAAATGGCAAACCTCCTTCTTGCGTGGACTACAGGAAATTAAATGCTGTCACAGTGGCCGACGAATTTCCTATTCCTAGACAAACCGAAATCCTCTCCTCGCTGTCGGGCGCCCAAGTACTCTCTTCCTTGGACGCGCTTTCGGGCTTCACTCAGCTCGAGATGGCTGAAGAAGACGTGGAAAAAAACCGCCTTTCGAACTCACAAAGGACTTTGGCACTTCTTACGCATGCCCTTCGGCCTGAAAAACGGACCGTCAATATTTCAGCGAATAATGCAAGGGGTCTTGGCTCCGTTCTTGTGGCTGTTTTGCTTGGTGTACATTGTCGTTTACTCTAAGTTGTACAAAGAACACATTGAACACCTCGATCAAGTTCTCGGAGCTATCGAAAAAGCGGGACTTACGCTATCCCCAACAAAATGCCATCTCTTCTACTTGTCCATTCTATTGCTCGGACATAAGGTTTCTAGGCTTGGGCGTTCTACGCACTTAGAAAAGGTCAAAGCCATTCTGGAATTGAAGAGACCAACCAAGACTTCCAAACTCCAAGCTTTCTTGGGTATGATGGTATATTTTTCGACATTCATACCGTACTACGCCGATATATGTGCTCCTCTATTCCAATTATTGAGGAAGGAGGAGAAGTGGGTCTGGGGAGTTCACCAGGAGTACGCCTTCACTGAAGCAAAGAACGCCCTACGTCGAGCTCCTCTGTTAGCTCATCCTATGGAAGGTCTCCCCTATCGGCTGTATACAGATGCTTCCGACGTAGCAGCTGGATGCGCTCTTCAACAAATCCAACTGATCGCCATCCACGACCTAAGGGGAACAAAAGCTTATGTTCGATTACAACATCATGCTTACGATGACAGCGCTCCAGTCCCTAAATTAACAGTCAAGCTGAGTAGCAAAGATGACAACTCAGCATACAATGATACCTGGGGAGAAACATTTGACGACACTATTGTGCATGTCAAGCGGGTTATAGGATATTATTCCCGAAGTTTCAAGGGCGCCAAACAGAGGTATTCAACGACGGAAAGAGAAGCTTTAGCAGCGAAGGATGGTCTTGTCAAATTCCAACCATTCGTGGAGGGAGCACAGATATTGTTAGTAACTGATCACTCAGCACTACAATGGGCTCGTATGTACGAAAACGCGAACCAGAGGCTAGCAAATTGGGGGGCGGTGTTCTCGGCTTATGCTCCTGGATTAGAGATCATACACCGAGCGGAAAGAGTAGACCCCCTTTCTTGGTTGCCACGAGAACCACCGGACTTCGACGCTCCTAGACGAGACATGGAACCAGAGGACAGCCTAGTTACAGATGCGATCCAAGATGAGAAGAGGGAGTTCGAAGGAAACACTCAGCGCGTGAAGAAAGCCACTTAGGGCCTGATCGGGTCACCGGGCTCGCCAAGCCAGACGGTTGGCGTCGGTTTCAAAAAGAGCTGGAGCCAGATTCCCACAGGTTTGCCGCGTAGAGTCACATTTGTCACGTATCTGTAAATAAACATAAATACACTTTCCCCCGAGCCATTTACGCGTTTCTTGCCTTCCTCGCCCTACTATGCCTCAACGCAACAGAACGACGACGCGTCAGACTCATAATCCCATCGCTCTTGCACGCCAAAAGAGGAAAAAACAGCAGGAAGTCGAGCGACGCCGCAAGATCAAGCTGCTGGTAGCTTTGATGTGCACGGTGGTCGCATTCACCGTAACTGCGTGCCTCGCGACACTGGATCCAATTCCCATGCATACTTCACTCCTCACTGGTCAGCTCTGGCTCGACGAGCTCCTCGTAGGCCACCCGGATCGATTCAGAGCTCAGTTCGGCATGGCAAAACACGCTTTTTATCGCTTGTCGTTTGAGCTGCAAGCCTTCTCAGGGCTTGTCAGTACCAAATATGTCACTGCTGATGAAAAACTCGCCACCTTTCTTCATTTTGCGCGAACTGGTTGCAGTACGCGCGTCCTGCAAGAACGATTTCAGCGTAGTGCAGATACAATTCATCGGTATGGAAATTACAGGATATATTGAATATCATAGGAGATGCTCATCAGTTCTAGGTCCATCTATTCAATTCTTCACCTGCTCGTCGGGTCATTTTACAAAAAACATGTCCACCTTCCACCCGACTCGACACCACCCGAAATCAAAGAAAACCCAAAGTTGTATCCGTATTTCTGTAATGCTCGGGGAGCTATTGACGGCTCTCACTTCCATGCCTGGGTCCTCTCCGAGTGTATGGCGCGGTATCGCAATAGGAAGGGCTTCATTGGCCAGAATGTGTTGGCAGCCTGCAATTTTGCGATGGTTTTTGTCTATATTCTCACCGGGTGGGAGGGAAGTGCATCGGACTCACTAATTTACCACTACGCACGGGAGCGAGATTTGGCGGTTCCAGCAGGCAAATACTACCTTGCGGACGCGGGATTTCCTCTGTGCGACGCTCTTTTGACTCCTTACCGTGCTGTTCGGTACCATTTGAAAGAATGGGGCACAGTACGGCAGAGGTAAGTATTACATTAACATATAGGCCTGTTGCTTACCATAATTTTGCAAAGGCCCAAAACTCCCCAAGAACTCTTCAATCTACGCCATGCACAAGCTCGGAACGTAATTGAGCGTATTTTCGGTGTCATCAAACGTCGCTGGTCGCTTTTTACGCGTGCACCTGAGTATCCAATCGAAACTCAGGCAATGATGGTTGCCGCTATTGGTGCACTTCACAATTTTCTCCGGATCCATGATAGGGACGACGAAGCCGACGATCTTGAAGCTGTAGGACCTGCCTCACCTCAGCGCGAGGGTTCCGGGAGCCTGGGGGACTTTGTCGAGATGGAGCCATGGGAAATATCTGCAGAGGAACTTGGGATACTGCATGTCTCAGATGCAGAAAAAGCACGCGCATCGGAGCAAAGGGATCGGATTGCAAAGAAGATGTGGGAGGATTATGTAGCATGCCTAGCAGAACGTGGTGAGGTACCGAACACGTAGATTATCCACGTAGACAAAAATCTATTTGGATGTACGGAAGAACGTGGTAATCAAAGACGACCCTCTCGCTCAGCTTTGCGGAGACAGCTCGTGAGGAAGGCCGTGCGCCTCTCCTTTGCCGACGATGCAAGGAACGTTTGCGCGACGGCGGAGTTCTCCGTGAAAAGCATCATGATGTTGGCCCCCTCATCCTCGGAAAAATCCCCGTCATCCTCCATCTGCTTGACAACGCGTTCACGGATTTCCGGGCTCGTGATAGTCTTGAGTGAGCCTGCAACAGTTAAAAGTGCAGATGCAATCTCGCTGACTGACTCGGTGTTCCGCTTGCGGCCCTTGTGGTTAGAGCGGCCACCAGCGTCGGGGGACGATGACGCGGGACGCTTGCGACAAGGACGCACTGGCGATGAGGCTGTCAAATCCTCGTCAACAGGTGTCTAGTGGATGCATGTCAACAGACAATTAATGTGCGACTCTTTTCGTAACACACCTGGAAGTCCCGTCCAATACTACGAGGACCGGTGCATATACGGTTTGAGGTATGATACCAAAAATCCCAGCTTGAAACTTCTTGTCCGGACTTTTTTTTAGCAAGGGTCTCGAAAATTTGTCCGGATAATGTTCTGACCCTCAATTTTGGCCAAAATTTTGTCCGGATCGTGCTTAGACCTCAAAAAGAAATCGCCAAAAATCAAAAAAAAAAAATCCTAATGCTCTCTACACGTCTACATCGTCTTCCTCCGCTATCTACGACATTTATATTAGATTTTCCACGCCTCTGAACTGTGTTTAGCATAGTAACTCCCGCAACCAAACCCCTTTTCACCGTCTGAAATTTCTTGTATTTGAGGGCCATTGCTACATTCATCCATGGGTAGGGTATGTAGAGTGTGTAGAGGTAGTATGAAATTGTTTTGTGCAAAAAAAAAAGACTCGCAAGCCTGTGCCACAGTGGCCCGTAGCTTTGATGTGCTACTATGTCCTGGGCCACACATTATCTACATCAGCATTCCTTCTTCATTTTTGTATAGACACAGAAACTATATACACTCTCCCATGCCACCGGCTGACCCCGGTGTCCGGACTGCGATCTGACTTGATCCCAGCCGTGATCCTTGTCCGGATTGATTGAACAGAGTTTGTTGGCCAAGAGACTGATTTTGTCCGGACTATGACCCTAGTTGGGTCGGGATCTCAATATTTCTTGTCCGGACTCGGTATCTTACGTCAACCGGCATATGCACCGGTCCTATACTACGTCCACGAGGTGTCACAGGCATCTCGGACTGGGTCTGGGTCTGAGTTTCTGATTCCGACTGTGTTTGTGACGTGCCGGACACCTGTGAAGCACTGCCGGCGTGGAAAGCCCCTGCACCGGTTGCAACGATGCCCTTCACGAGATATAGGATATCATCGTACAACGGGAAGGGGGTCTTCCTCCAGCGCTTTGACTTGGGATGGCTCTGAAGATAATATTAGCAAAAACTCGAAGCATAAGAAAAAAAAAGGCATACCTTCAGGTACTCGTCCCAGACCTCATCTGTCGCTGTGACCATGTGAAGGCCATTGTCCCACCCAAATCCAGATGCATCGCGAAGATGTTCGACAGCGACAAACCAAGCCTTGACCTGTTACACAACAGCATGACGTGAGATCATTGAAACTGACAGAAAATGTACCCACCGTGCCGTAGTGATCCTGGATCTTGTCTGCCGTCTTTGGAGGACCAGCAGTATCTTTCAGAGCTTCGACGCAGAGAGCCCAGACTTGTGGTTTCCAGCCACTGTCCGATTGGTAGCCTTGGTCTTTGGCTTTGCGCAGTGTGCCAATGAGTATGGCGTCGTCGCTGTTAGACCAGATGCATTTCTTCTTTTTCTTTGGTGTAGGAGACATAGAGTATGAATATGAGGGTAGCCAATAAATTCAGTGTATAGCAGGGAGACGGGCAAGCAGTACTTTCTGCTGGAAATGGCGTGACAGCCTCAAAAATCGAGCCCGTTGCCAACCGAGCACCCGTGATGGTTGCTTTGATCCCGTCTGGGACTCATCAACCGTCTGGCTTCTTTTTGGCAGAGCGGGTTGGCCCAGCCCGGTGACCCGATCAGGCCCTTATATGTGGTGTGGGACTTGGAGGACTGCTTCGAAGGCAAGCGGTTGGTATGGGTGACTGACTACGCGTGCAAAGTCGAAGGAATCCATAGAGCTAGTCACTTCTGGTGAATCATCGAAGTTGGGGGGGGTGTATGAAGATAAAACAGACAACACACCTTCGGAGGAAACACCAACGAGCGATCAAGGAACACCAGCAGACCCAGTCAGGAACGATGACGATGATGAAGACCTATTCGAGTTCAATCCAACGGAAGAATACTGGGGTGCAGGTAACCCGCCTCCAAACATCGTAATCGCAATGGACCCGGTGTTCAAGAAGGACTTCATCGAAGCATACAGCGAAGACCCCTTCCTGAATAAGATTTGGTCAGACCCTCAGACAGACCTCGAGAACTGGAGTCCTGGAAAGTGTTTCTTCAAGGACCAAGAAGGATTACTTTTCTTCCGTGATGAGGACTATCAGCCAAGAGTCTGCGTACCAGCGAAACTGAGGAACCTAATCTTAACGGAAGCGCATGAATCCCCGATAGAGTCAGCACACGCCAGTCTGGAGAAGTTGTGGGAGAATCTGAGTCAGTGTTTCTATTGGAAAAGGATGAAAGCCGACATTTTAAGATTCTGAAAATCCTGCGACGTATGTCAGAAGACAAAGCTGAGTAACTTCAATCATTACGGACACCTCATTCCTAACCCAATTCCATCAAGGCCATATGAGTTGATTTCCATCGACTTCATAGTGAACCTACCATGGTCAAGGGATTACAACGCGATATTCGGGGTCGTCGACCGTTTGTCTAAGCACACTTTATTTATCCCTTGCACGACTGGTCTGGATGCGGAAGGTTTTGCCGAACTATTCATCAAGCACGTGGTCTGTAAATTCGGACTTCCCACAAGCATAATTTGTGACCGAGATCTTCATTGGACTTCAGATTTCTGGACAGCAGTGGTCAAATTCCTTAAAACCAAGATGGCTCTCTCGACAGCGCACCATCCTCAGCACAACGGACAAACAGAGATCGTAAACAAAACGTTAGAAACGATGTTGCGTGCTTACATTGCGGAAAACAAATTGTTGTGGGCAGAATGGCTATCCCTCTTGGAATTTGCATACAATACCAATCCACAGGCATCGACGGGATCGCCTCCCTATTTCTTGCTTTACAGATTTTCCCCTAGAACACCTTTGGACTTGTTAGCGACAGAAGACTTCAAAGATAATCCGAGCTACTCCGACCTACCCGAAGCAGACTCAGTTTTAAAGACCCTGGTGATGCATCGAGGAAGTGCCAGACGGGCGATAGCCAAAGCTCAAGACAGTCAAGCTAAATACTACAATCAAGGGAGGAGAGATGTTCCTACGTTCAGAGCGGGAGACGAAGTCTTGATAAATCCACATACGTTGGAGTGGGTGGAGTCGAAGGACGAAGGAGTGAAGCTAGTACAAAGGTGGATCGGGCCTTTCGAAATTCTTCAAAAGATCAACCCAAACGTCTATCAATTGAGAATGAGTAGCAAGTATCCGGGTTTACCCATATTCAACTATGAATACCTCAAGAAATACGTTAAGTCACCGGAAGAGTTTGGTCCCAGAACAGTACTCCCGGAGACTCGTCGGAAATCGAAGGCCGTGGAAGAATACGCGGTGGAAAAGATAGTCGGCCATCAACACTTCAATAAGGGACGTGTACTGAAGTTCCTGGTACATTGGGAAGGTTATGGGGCCTCAATTCGATCAGTGGAGGACAGCAAAGCAAATGTCCAATGCACCATTGCTCCTCGCGGAGTACAAGAAAAAGCTAGGTCGTAAGAAGTGCAAGATACCCGGGGAGAGTGTAAGAAGCCGGAATCTCGGACCAAAGTTTGTACGTGACTAAGATCGCGTGCTTTGTATTAATCATTCATCTGTCAAATCGACTCATCTTCTCTTTGTACCACCACCATCTCTCTCTTTCCCTCTCTTTCCTCGTCGTTGCCCTGGTTCTCGGATCCCCTCTGATCGACTCTCTCCCGCCGTTCTATACTTCGACGAGGCTTATCTACTCTGATCGACTTCTCGGCTACTCGCTTTCCGGATCCTTTGCCTAAGGCGACAAGTTAGCTCTGTGGACTGCCCAGAGCAGACTCTAGCTAGGCTAGCTCTACAACTGTGGACTACCCGGTTGTGGGAGACTATGGAGACGGTATACCATGTAGGAACTGTGACCAACTTTGTGATCGTCATGCGCAACGGCATAACTTGGGTGGCGCTGAACTGCGATCCCGGTTGTATCCCAGGTGACGCGTGGGATTCGGTAGATCGAGTGTGGTACTACTCGCATAAACATCCCACAGATAAGAACAGGTTCTTCAAGTCTGGAGAGTGGTCCAAGATTGCGGATTGGCAACACATCGACCGTTATTGGACGGAATGGATTCCCACTGTACAACAAACTTCACCGGACCCCCTCCCGTGGTACCACATTGAGGACGACCCTACGGCTATAAAGAAGACACAATACAATCAATTTCTCATAGAAGTGGCGGTGAGGGATAAGTTGGTCGAAGGACTCAAAGAGGCTTGGGACGTAGTGGTAGCGTTGACCTCCAGTACGCCATTCCCAATCGGCTCGCCAATTCCGATCGAGGCCAATTACAATGAATTCTATTTTGCCAAAGACTCCTCGAAAGAAGCGTTCAAATTATTGGCGGCAGCAAAACGAAAGATGTTGGAGCTTTTGGGAATGATCAACTGGTGGACGTTGATAAACCCTTTCTGGGAAAATTTGGTCAACTTGTTTACTGCTAACACTATTCGTGAATACTGATTGAGCGATTATGGTAAGTGCGGAGTTATCCTTAACCTCGCACGAGACCATCCCGTTATCAACTTGCCGATCCTCCTTAAACACAACGTTCCCGTGATGTACGTATGCGTGGACCATTAAAGAGGATATCGACCCGAGATTCCCTAAACTGGCTCCCCTCCTCTTGAACGCTTACTGGAAGAAGAAGAAGGTTGTCAAAGCGGATTTCTTGGTCGCAGACGAGGACTTTTTCAAGTCAGAAGACTATGACTACTGGTTCAAGTACTCTATCATGCTGGAAAGCTATCCCCCGAATGATGTAGAGGCGCCAAAGATTCCTCCCAAAAAGCTCAAAGAATCTTGGACCTACTTTATGATCGACAGTGAAGGCTACGGACGACGCCCTGTGATAGACCGAGGGTGGCAGCTTTATTATGCCTACCGTTATCACTACGAGATTTTAGGAGACACTGAGTCAGAGGAAGCTACGGTCATATTCTATCGAATCTATCGTAAAGAAGACAACAAGGTCGAGCGTTATATCACGGAAGGAAGCAACTATGACCCGGATGAAGATGTTTATGATGATTCCACAAGCGATGACGACCCGACTCCTTCGGATTCCACCAGGGACGCCTTGAACAACGACTTCTTGGTGCGAGAACTGAGTCACATCAAGTACGCTCCGCGTCCTGGCCAACATTTTGACAAGAAAACGGGTCTGGAATTGGAAAGACCTTGGTCGGGTTCAAATGCGTTAGCCAAATGGTCTGCTGAACTCTTGAAAGCCGTACCCACTTCTCCCGACAGTGTCGAATTCACCCGAACAAGGGAGGCGATCAAGAGGGTGGTCAAGATCATAGAGGAAGAAGTTCCCGAAAGGATGGAAGTCAACGAGAATCCCGACGCTTCAGCAAGTGGGCACCCGCCGGCTTACACCATCTCACCCGAAGTTTTGGAAACCCCTGCACGTCCGAAGGCAAAAAGCGAATCTAACATACAAGGGATCCGTTCCAAAGGAACTTCTAACATCGAGCCGGACTTCATCGCTCTTCCTCAAATCTCTCTGTTGGAACACATGATGGATGCAGGGATGTTGACGAGCGTGTCAAGAGGAATACCTACTGCCCCAAGAGCTCACCGTGACAGAGACCAATTTGGGCGACGCCAGAATTCCAGAACGCATTTGTCGATGTCGCGTCATTCTAGCTCAGACCATTACAGGCAATCCCGTTCGCTGTCTCGTAACCGATCCGCCTCTCCTCGTCGATCAGATTTCTACCAGAGAGGTTCTCGATCTCACCTGCCGCCCAGAAGAGCATCGCCGGACCAAGGAGGTTATCGCAAGCCGAATGAAGAACAGGTGGAGAAGATTAACGCTTGGACTCAATCAGATCTGGGCAAATCTATACCCACTCCTGCCAGCGCAGCTCTTCCATTAGTACGAAACAATTTCTGGAACTTTCATTTGATCAAGCACAGCTACCTCGTTCTACGTGAACCTTCGTCTCGGGTGATAGCGAGGCACTGGGCCATGACCGATCCTCAGATCAGGTCGGTGAAAGATCTCTTGAAACGGCTCATGGAACACGGAATTGAGTTCGCGGTGGCAATCAAAGAACGAGACGTGGAACTCTTTGCTCCGGACTTAGGGATTTGGGATAGGAAACTCGGAGGAGCTATTTACTCGCAAGATTCCACCGAAGATCCCTTAACCTGGGGAAATGGGGGGCGAGAGTTTTGCATCAGGAGGACCGATGAAATCCTTGGCCGAGACCACACGAGGACTCTTGTATCCAAAGGAGGCACTCTCGTGTGGGTCGCACATATCAATAGTCGGGATACCTTGACGGAAGCTTTCACTAATGGTCCTTCCAAACAAGTGACGGTGCATCGAGGGGGCCTGACGGATTTGGCCGATCACGACCACATCGGATTGGTTCACAATACAATGTCGGTGGCGGAAGTAAATGCTCTACTCGGCAAAATTCATGGAGAAGACAAATGGATCTACCCACCGACTGAATTCCTATGGGATTTCAGCCTACATCACTCGGGGGTCCTTCACGCCGTAACTCTGAGCACTCTCTCTTTGATACAAGCCGAAGTGGAAAGGAACGAACCTAAACTGAGGAGCCGTTCCGATTTCCGAGAGCTTTTCCGTTCGAGTAATAGGAGTTCCAAGTACGAAGAAGCGGTCAAAGTATCCAGGGAAGAATATACCGTCGCCGATCAAAATCTGCAAGACATGTTCATGGACAATTGGCGGAAAGTGAAGTTGAGAGACGTTGTCATACTGGGTGTATTCCGTTGAGGAGCTTGAAGAAGCTGGGGGCACTGGGGGCAGGCTATTATCTCCGGGCCCCGCAGATAGCCCGGAGATCGCACGGAGATCAATAATCTCCGTGATATATTCCGGCCATCTACGGGCCCCGTAGATAGCCGGAATATTCAAAATATTCCGTCCATCTCCGTATGATCTCCGGGGCCCGGAGATCACCCGCAGATCGATAATCTCCGTACAATCTGCGGATGATCTGCGGGGTCCGCAGATTCAAAATCTGCAGACCCCGCAGATCATCCGCAGATTTGAAACCAAACATTCCATAAAAGGAGAAAAATGAATGCTTCTAAGATACTTGAATAGGAAATTGTCGATCAGTACATCCTAGGCCACAATGCTATCCGTGTTGTGCAGTAACTAAGCTTTATTAATTTTAACATCTTGGCTCATGAAGTGACTATGGATGTCTCGCAAAACGCCATGACATGTGCTGGATTAAGTACGCACCCCACTCCACTCCTCGAGGTTCTCGAATGGGCACCGTCGATATCAGACAAGGGAGCAGGAGCAGGAGGAATGCGATGAAAGGAGACACAGCAGACCACCGGCTTTATCCCACTCGTGTACTCCAACAACTGGCGCAGGATGCCAGGTGGTGCTGGCGGATGAAACGGCCCTGGGTGTCGCGGTACATGGAGCGGCCCGTGAGGGCTTGGAAGTCGTTGATGGCGATGAGGCGCGGGAACACAATCTAGGTTGCCATCAGCGATGTCAAGCAACTGGCCCCAGTGACGATGCTGTCTCACCGATGATGCACACACGCGGCGGGGTGGGCTCGCCCTCCTCGCGCCGGCCTAGACGAGGTCAAGCAGCAGTGTCCCTGCCCGTTGAGCAGCGGTGTTCCCGTAGACAGGGTGTCGCCATTCTCGGGTTGGATGGGGGCGGGGGTGTTGAAGAAGCAGAGGATTTGGGCGTTGGCGGTGCCGATGCGACGGAGGGTCTCGCGGGTGGTGCGGGGCTGGAGATAGGGCGGGTGCGGAGGGAGTAGGTGGATGGGGTGCTGGCATCGACGAGGAGGCAGGCCCAGGGGATGTGGAGGACGAGCCAGGCAGAGGAGGAGGCGGCGTACTCGGCAACCTGCAGCAGCAGGAACAACTTCCCGCAGCCCGTATGCCTGTTCAGCACCAGTCGCGATTGCATAGACACGGACTCTTCCAGCGCCCGCACCAGCGAGAGCGTCGACGTCGTCACCGAGCAAGGCACGTCGAGAACGCAGAACTGCAATAAAATTAGATAAAATAAAGTATAAGATATATAAGACTTCTCCAGCGGCATCTTCTTGGGGACACCATAAACCCTCGGTGGGGACGTGGGGTCCTTGTCGTGGAAGCGAATGACCACGCCGGGACTCAGCAGCCAAGCTAGCATCGATGGGACATCGAGCTCGACGCGTCCCGGGCCCTCGCTCGCTCGCGGGCTTTCAGCCCCTCGGCGGGCAGCGCCCAGAACGCCCCGAGGCTCCACTCCTGCTCCTTGACAATCGGGCGCCCCATCGCGTCCCGCTCGATGCCTTTGGTCATGACTTTTGTTTGATCCTTGGGCTTCATCTTCACCATTCTGGCGAAAGGCCTTGCAGCGTGTTGGGGAGCATCGTAGTCCGAGTGGGAGCCCGGCGCACATCTTCCAGCAGTGAGAGCATCGACACCGAGGAGGGCATCTCGAGAATCCGGAACTAAAATGCAATGTGCGTCGGCGAGTAAAAACGAGGCTTTGTTTGTGCAACCAAATAAATCTTTGATTTCCGCTGACTCGCATCAGCTCGCATCACTCGCAACCATGTCCGCTCTTTCTTGCGTTATCCACATCTTCAACTTGGACTACAGTAACCGGTTCAAGGTTTCAAATACCAAGTCGACACGGTCTTGGTCCCGGTACGGTGACACCTTGAAGGCTTGAACTTTGTATGTGCGCGCCTTGAACTTCATGCGCACGCAAGGTCGGAGGTGTATCCTGTCTTGTTCCTTCCATTATGATATCTGAACTTGTTCTTATCTTCTTTCTATTATCTTCTCTTGGCCCGCCGTCTTTCTTTCTGTGTGTTGCACATCCCTCCCTCTCTTCTATTTCCTCCTAGCCTACGCAGTACAGTATGGTATGTCTTCCCTCTAAAGTGAACTTGTGCTGATCCTATTTTCTGCAGTTTCAGAGGGAGATCAGCGCGCGTTGCGTCGCATTCCCTCCCCGTGCTATGTCCCAATGCAACGCTCGAGCACCAACGCTCCCTTCCCTCCCGTATTCAGTGAAATCCCTCGCAGCACTTGAAATCCGCGTCCCGGGACATCAATGTGAATAGGAAAGTACGTGTATTCGTTCAATTCTACAGTGTGCTTACTGATGCATATACAGAGGAACAATTCGCGCCTGCGCGGGTATGTGCAGCATCACGCACTCCGCACAGCACCGCTTCCCGACGCATTATTGACTCTTTTTGTAGCTAGTCTCATTACTTGGAAAGGACTGCGACCCCTACATTAACACCCAATGCACCCCCACCAACGTAGGTATGTATTTTCTACTTGCCCGCTGTTGCGGCAGGCTAACCTCGAATTTGCACCAAGAAAGGTGACTTCTTCCTAGCCCGCGATAACCCTCACGAAAGGTACTGAGACGGCCCACACCCCCACCCTCTCTTACTCCCGCTGTCCCTGCTGTCGCGCCGGCCTGCGCATGCCCCCTCTCTTCCGAATTCCGCTCCGGCGGTGGCGTCATCGAGTGGGGGCGTTGCGCATAGTGGACAACACAAGACCCAAGGGACGTGTCCATTGCGCCGGCTTCGCATTTGCGCGTCCTCAGTTGGTGCCGACTCCGTTTGCCCCCGGCCTCTCTTGATTCGGCGTCCGTGTCCGCATTCGAAGCACCTGCATCCTGAAGCCAAAAGGAGTCGGATTGGGACGCACCGGAGAGTCAAAACAAATGTCATAATCCTGGTTGAGCCGGTCCGCCGAGAATGAAAGAAATACAAGGATTAGAACGGATGCTCACCATGGCGCCCGGCGTTGGAGCTACAGGATTGACTTCACGAGAACAAATAAAGTCGCATTTCGTTTCTGGCTTGATAGTATAGCGACGCGCAGCGCACGGCAGTACAGAACCTATTAGGCAGACACCTCAATCAATAAAATGCTTGTTCGACGTCGTGAAACACTTACTGGCACCTGCGAGGAAATCCAATACCACTTAAGGCTGCCTCCAAAATTTGAGATACAATGCCCAAACCTTACCTTGGGATACCCTACAACGCCTCGCCTCGCCGGGCACGGACTCGAATTCGAACTCGACCTACCGAAAACAAGTAAGACCGATGTTAACTTACCAGCAGTGCGCTCGGGGAGAGTACATACTCTACTGCAAAAAGAAAAGGAGATTAGTACCTGAATCCAAGTTATATGAAAACAAATCGGCTCTCCGGCTCTCCACTACGCCGAATTGAGTTGGCGCCCTGCCACGGTCTTGCGAGGGTGAGATCTGCGAGATGGAGTAAACAGACCAAATTGTAAAGTGACGGGAATCGATGCCACGCACAAGAGGGCCTCAGAGTCAAAATCTGGAATATTAATGTTAGCCTTGAAGTCCTGGATCCACATTGAAGGAACGCTCTTACAGAGGCGCCGAGCTAAAAATAACGCTGTATCCTCTTGTCAGCCAAATGCCGGAACCAGGGTTCTCAAAAAAAGGAGTCAAGAAGGGAGCTGACTTTTCGAGATCAAGTCGGGGGGCATTTGAATGGTTTGTTTAATGGGTATCATGCTGGGCCCGGACGGGTACAGGATCTTGTGAATGGGGAAGAGTAAGTCAAGGGTTAAAGGAGAAATAAAATCTCAACAACGATCTTGAAGAAAAAGAGACATTAGCCCAAGTTGAAAAAAGATCCAACAAGTACTAAAGCATCCATATACCTTTGGTACATCCCATGTACTAGCTTGTAACTTCGACCCCGAGCCACTCCGAGCCTGCGTTCTGGCATGAAAGTCCTGTCAGTTGGTGATGAAACAAAGAAAGAATAAGTTGGAACTCACCTCCAGCATGGCTTGTCCCAGCCGTGCAACTGATAGACAGAAGTAAAGTGAGTCGAAAGCATGAAAAGACAGAGGCGACATGCATGGCGGTACTTGTGTATAAAAAGGGCTAGAGTCAGATTCCGGCGTGGGTATCCAAGAATAGCTCGTGGAACGCACCGTACTGAAAATTTGCACGCGACGACTGACACGGGCGTAGACAAATCAGAAATTTCTTTTTCGGGATTTTACGTGCCCTCTGCTGCCAAAATGCCGAACTACCCATGCATGGGTAGTTCGGGTAGCTTTCTCGTCCTGCTACTCCTTGCTTCAAGTTTTGCACGACGGACGCGCTGAAGAGGGTCAAAAAATGATGTACCGCGATGCATAGGAGACCACTTACCGGGATGATGTTGAGGGCGCATGGGAAGATACCCTGTGACAAAAGGAAGAGGTCAGAACTTGAATCAAAGAGATAACAGAAACTGGGCCGACCTTGCTGGGCAAAATTGGCGCTTTAATAGTTCATTGATCGTGCTGGCCCGTCCCCGAATCCCGCGTGGTGAAAACCAAGACGAACGTCGCACGGATGAGTCACTCGCATCCGAGAGGTACGCATCAGCTCCCGCTCGTTTGATTCAATGCACCCGGAGCCCTAAGCTGCGCGCGCCGCCGAGGTGCGGGCTCGTTGCCCGTGTGAGGTTGAGACTCGACTTTGGTATTCGGGGAGTCTCAGCGCAGTCAGAAGAGGTGCGTTGCTGAGTCACGTACGATGGCCTTGGTTGAAAGCTAGCTTCTGCATCTTTGAGGGAAACCGGCACCAGAGATACACTGGGACAGAACTCGACTCTCGTCTTCTAGCCCTCTGATGCACATCAGAAGAAGGAAAATGAAAGGCACTTTGCGCAAAGCTGGGACGACGAACTGGAAGTCGCGCATACTGGGTAAGAGTCATAGAATCAGCAAGATGATAAAATGGCCGTCAAGCCTCCAGAGCTGGCGATAAGGAGTTTTTTTTCATGCCGCCCGGGCCGCCGCCGTTGATACTGTTGACACTGTTGCAGAGCATGTTAACTTACGATTGCTGGTTTCATCGACGAACCCCGATGCGCCGAGAGCCTGATGTGGATGTTGCGAGATTCAAGCCGAATTCTGAAGTCATCGAAGGAAGATTGACATAGATACTATTAGATTCTCAGGTCGTCGTGGTTCGTAAGGAAGACTCGCACATGCCACCAAGCACAGACGATGCGGCTCCACGACGCGACCCGTCATTCCAAACTAGGCACTTTGGCTCACCCTCAAGTCCGATTCCGCTGTGTTCCTGCTTAGATGAATCAAAACAAATGAAAATCAAAGTCAACTCGGGGCTGAGTCCTGCACTAAGACAAGTCGCCGTGATTCTACGTGGTGCCCACCCTAAAAAATCCCTTCACCACCATACATTCTTTCTGAGCCGACGCGCGATCCGAGGAAGGCGTACCTAAGAAAGCCGCGCAGACCTGCGCGTCGTGGCCGTGCGTTGCACACCCGACCAGCGTGCCGCGCTGCGTCCGACTTTGTGGCGGCTTCTGAGCCAACGACGGGCCGGGTCTGACGCACACCGCAGACTCCCACACACGTGTACTCCGATTCGCGCCGCACACATACCTCCGGCAGGGTAAATTAATCGTTCATGAACCCAGAAATGACTTAAGGGAGAAATGGCTTGAAGGAAGAGTCACTTCACCCGCGTGAATCACGTCTGCACGTCGCAATAGAGCACTTTGTTAGAGGAAATGAGAGAGTCAAATGAATATAATACCAGTCTCCAAGAAGAGCTCGAGAAAGGCGAGAAAGAGGTAGAACTGAGCACGCAAAACTCGCCCGAACCCGAATCGACTTCCAAAGTACAAGTCGCATTTTCTCGGAGATTTGCTGAATGGTGGCCCGTGGCACGCTAGGACCTATTCGCGTCGGACACGCTGAGTAAATGCGTGTAACGTCATGAAAAAAAGAAAGAAACTGACCCGAGGAAGTCGTCGCACTTCGCGTGTGTTCCACTGGCAGAACAAGGTTTCTAAAGCAGAGGAAAATCAACTCTGCGTATGAGATTGTTCGCGATCCGTGAGGGCCCAGGCACGGAAAATCCAAGAAATCGCGCCCTGCGTGGCCGCACACGCAGTGCGGGGCACAAATTCGCGCACGCAGAACTCCGCATAGCCGCGAGACTGAAAGGGGTAGGGTGGCGAATGTAACATGATGCCGACGACGCGACACCAGCGGGCATCTTGACATGGGGCACGAATTGGGCGCGTTGGGCGATTAGAGGAGGTGCACGTGAGTGCGTCTCGGAAGTCGGAAGTCGGACGCGGAGGTGCGCTCCGGGTCCATGCATTGTCGACGGGCACGGTCGGTTTCGCGGGCCGGGCCGGGACTGCGCTGAGTCTTGGGCGCAGTCGGCGTGTTGTCGTTTTAGGTGGAGGTGGTGGATGAGATGGAGAGAGGGCGGCACCCGCACCCGCACACATCGCACGTGCGGGCCCGCCCGGACGCAGTGCAGTCAGCGGGTGTGCAAGTCGGTGCGGCATCGACCCAGCCGCACACGTAGCACGCTTCGCGAATGGCAGGGTGCCGGGTTCGACGAGCCGGCATGAGGGAAGAGGGAGATGACGGTGTGCATGCGCGTGTTTGGATCGAAGGCCATCGCCTTGCGATCGTACAGGGGCAATGAGGATGAAGTCCGAGGTTGGAAGGGGCGACTAGACGCGAGTAGGGCCTATAGGGAAGGGAAAATGACCTGTAACGTGTAGGAGACAGGTTCTCCGACAGCAGAAGGACGTTCTGCTGTCCACAACGCGTGCATACAGTCGTTACACTGTATGCACCCTCCCCGACGCTCCTCTGGAGACGGGTTCAGTGAACACTTATAGAGGTGGTCCGGAGACAAAAGTATATCTTGAGGCTGCCGTGTTTTTAAAGTTCCCTGGCGCTCGAGTGCGACTCGAAGTCGGACCGCCCGTGACACCCGGGAATCGAGTCGGCGCCCCGCGCGTAAGGTATGATGGCGTCAGACTGCAGGACGACGTGGGTCGGGTCTGGTGAATCGTATGCACCGGCGTATAGGTTGCGCCGGGGCCCGGGAATAGGTTTCTTCTTGCCCTAGAGAATGGATGGTTGACGGATGTCCGTCAGTTCTCAGCGAAGAAAGAGTGAGAAAGACGGGGAGCAGGAAGGGAGTGGTAACGCGGAACGAATAAAGAGCTTGCACTGCATGGCTGCCGGGGGCCTTGGGGAGGAAGAAGGGTTGTCGGGGAGGCAGAAGAGGATGCTCGCCTCCTTCATGACCTGGCAGATCGAGTGCTCGATGGGCGGGCGTGGGTGCCTAAAATAAAATAAATGATTATTCAGCAAAGGGAGTAGAGGAAGAGGCGGAAGTAGAGAAGGGAATGGAAGGAGAGAAGGGAAAGGGGAAAGAAAACGCACGCAAGGCACCCGCAGGGAGGGGGTTGAGGTAGATGCTGATGACAGTGATGCCGTTGGAGAACTACTCGACGTACTTGCGGACAGAGTAGAGCGCGTAAAAGTGGTAGAGGTTGGAGAAGAAGTGGCGCGTGCCCGACGCGCGCGAGTCGTATGCGATGACGAGATCGAGGCCCTCGGGCAAGATCGGGTTGTCCTTGTACTTGTCCTTGCGGAACTGCCGCTGGCTGATGGAGCCCTCATTGAGGACGGCACGGAAGCGCTCGAAGACGGCGGCGTTGGCCTCGGGTGAGTTTTCCGTGGGGAAGGCGCCAACCTCGCGCATGAAGCCGACAGCGATCTCGATCGAGTCGTCCGTAGGGCGCTCGATGAGGAGAACAGTGATCTGGAGGGCGATGATCTCATGCACGACAGACTGGTCGACGAGATGGGCGATGAAGGTCGTTGTGGAATAACAGATAATCTAGAGGAGGACTATCGTCTTATTTTTTTTTTTTTTTGCGAAACAAGGACCATAAAAATACCTTGTCGATTCGTTTGAAGCTCGCCGGAGCTGCGAGAATGAGCTCCCGGACTTGGGGAAGCTTGGTGTTGATGATCGCCACGAGCGCGGCAAAGACGGGGGGTGAATGGCAAACTGGACGCCTGGGCCTTCATGACGCTGCGGTCGAACAAGCCGCGGCCACGAATGAGATTCTCAGCAAAGAGCTCCGGGACCACGGCCTTGATGTTGACGATGTTGACTCGATTGACGATACCGGTGATGGATTTGCGCAGCGCATCCCAGGACAGCCGCTGGTACTCTGCACTCGCCTTGTCGGAAGACGCCGCCACCTGGAGAGCCCGTAGGCGAGCCGGTGGCATGTACACGCCACCCGAGCGCGATCCCATGAGCTTAGTAAACTCAGCCTGGGCGTCGGACTGTGCGTACTTTGGCTTGTCCATTTTCTCGAGCTCTATGGTGGCGACACGTGCTGCCAGTTGGCGCTCCCGCTCCGCACACCGCAGAGGGTCAACATCAATGACTTTTGGAAGATTCAGACAGACTTTTGCAGGTGGAGAGTGCGTCGGACCTGTGCCTAGAAGGTGGCAAATCCCGCCTTCGCACCCGCAGTTGCGGGGCCGGAAGCGGACGCCGGAAGTGAATTCGAGGGGGTTGGACACGACGAAGCCGAGGCAAGCTCCAAGTCGAAGGCAGAAGCTCGTTTGCTTTGGTGTCGGGGTCAGCTACGTGCAGGCGCTGTTTGTTTGTGCAACCAAACAAATCTTTGATTCCCGAGTCCCGACTCGCATCATTTCGCATCACTCGCTCACTCGGAACATCGTCTCGCTCTTTGCGTTGACTTGCTGATCCACAGACTGACCTGTTCAACTCTGTCTTCAGCACTTCCTGGATCCTGAGTTCCAGATCTGCCAGGCCATCGATCATCGACGCTGGTTAGCGAGCGCCTGTTTCATGTCATCTCTTCTGAACTTGAAGTTCTGAGTCTTCAGTGTCTTCACAGATCTAAAATCGATTTTTTTTTTTACTTATATTCACAGGTGGAACAGGTTTAGGGCCCTGCACTGTAGGTATCCAATTTCTTCTTTAATTTTTACCCAGACTGACCGACTTGCTTGACGATTTTCGACTCAACATGCATCAGTCTTGTTCAGCCCGGGATACTGTTCATTGAAGTTATGTGCACACATTTTTTGGTATATTCTGACCCGGGTTCAATTTAAATATTCCTTTTTCTTCCAGATAAATTGACGCTCCGTGGATTGACCAGACCTCTATGCCAGCCCAAAGACAGGTAAGCCCGCTAAATTTCGAACTTGACCGCATCATTTCCATCATTTCCCTCTGCTCAACAGATCTCAAGGTTGTCTATTCTAGATCTATACTCCCTCCTCGTCACTTTCATTTTTTGTTCCCGGATTGGATTTCTGCCCCCTTCCTATGCAGCGTGTCGGATTACAGTAAGTTTGTGAGTCACATTTTCAACCATTCCTCTGACTCTCATTGTCGCATATTTACTGACTCGATTTTCTTCCCATCTAGCATGCATATGATCGTCTTTTGAACTTGGTGAGTATTTCCAACTCGATTTGTACCCGTCTGCTCGCTATTATTATGTTGATATCTGACTTCAAACGAACATTCGACCTGTTAAGTTATTACATTCCTCTTCCATTCACCAACTTTCTTGATATTTCAGCCCCCAGGTTGGACGTCGCGCGATGTTTTGAACAGGTTCTCACGCATTTGATTTGGCCCCAACTCATGTTCGTCTTATATTTCCCATTCAACTATAACTCATTATCTACAGCTACAGAGTCTTTGCATCCTTCATTAATGATTAAGTCCTTAAAATGTTGAAACAGGTCAGTATTGTGTGTCAGCCGTGCAAGTTCAACTGATGGATCATGTTCAAGGTGACTCAGACTCGCAGTTGGTCCGTACATCCAAGTCAAGGACTTGCTTCGGCTTACAGCTCGACTTAGTACACTAGTACTGTGACGGTATGTACATGCTCTTCATGGTGATCTGTAGAACTGATCCTCTCTCATTTCAGTCCAGCCCCTCCCGGATGTTCGTCCTCCATTTCCCGCTTGACTATGACTCATTTTCTACGGTTTAAGCGTCGCATTTCTTCTAGTCTTTCTGTTCTCGTAATAGGTCAGTGTTATGCTTGACCTGTCTACATCCAACTGACTAATCCAGTTCAAACTAATTGGATCTCACAAATGGACAAGTTTGTTTGAACCTAGGATTTCAATGAACATACCTCGCAGCTTCACATACATACTGTCTACAGTATAGTGTTTGAGATTTCTACTCCACTGGAATAGATTATACCTCAAAAATGCACGAAGTCCAATTTCCGCTGTTGTGTAACGAGTAGAACACAGTTTTAAAATTAACACTGCAGCAATTTCCGACAGTGCGCTTTGAACTTGTCCGAGCACAGCTACCTCGGACAAGTTCAAAGCGCAATGTCGGGAACCCCGGGCCGTCGCAGAAAAATGAACAAAAAAATTACTGAGTTTCATAAATTTGTCGGTAAAACTAAGAAGTCTGCGCTCAATATTACATGTAATAAATAGTTTTCGATCTTCAAAAGTGGACTAAGCGTCGTGAAATTCAATTCATCCGGGGTCTTGCAAGCAAGGTTTAAATTTGCTGAAATAAATTCATGAATCCATTCATTCGGGCAAAGATATTTTGCCGCTGCATTGCCGTTGCCGCATGCAGCGGCAATCCCTGCGGCAGTCTGCGGCAGTCAAGTTTGCGGCACATGTTCAACTGGTAGCAACTGTGGGAGTTAAGCCCCAAAACTGCATAGGGATACAGTATTGTGAGTAATACATTGTCTACCATTGAGAGATGTGGAGGTAACTTTGGTTTTGAGGGCGCTGGAGACGACTCAAGTATTGCTCCAGCGGCAGTCTGCGGCAGTCCTGCGGCAGACAAACAGCTGCAAATATTACGCAGCGGCAGTCTGCGGCAATTACAGCGGCACTTTGGCACTTTTCTGCGGCAGTCTTGCGTCTTACAGCGGCAATCCTGCGGTAGTCAGCGGCAGTATAAGTTGTGACACAGCGGCAGTGTGACCTATCCGCGGCAATGTTCAACGGCACTGCGGCACTCTTGCGTCGATCCTGCGGCACTCGTCTAAGTTCTTCGTCCCTGCCGCTGTCGACGCAACACGTCACTCGGACACATCATCTATGATATTTTAGTTCTCAAAATGTTGACTCCGTAGAAATGTTATGCTCCCCGTGTATCGAACATATCTTCGTGTTTCGTTTCCACCAACACCGTCGACACCATCGTTCAAAAATGGATCTTTAGGAAATAACAGTAGGTACATGTTCCCTCAAAGGATCCACGATCTATGTGCACTTCCCATTCAAATTTCCTGTCTCTCTCTCGAATCTACTGCACTTATCTGAGTTCTTGCCAGCGCATATCATAGTATAAATAATGTGGCACTATTGCTGCAGGCAGCGGGTCGCGGGACACCGGTGGCACACCACTTTCCTGCTGCACTTCTCTGAACATACTGGGTCAGCAGTCGTGCATGGCGAACTGCCTCGTGGCCTTCATCTGGTGTGTACGTTCAATTTTTTACTTTGACGCCGCAACATCGTTCAACTTGATTTTTTTTTTCAATCTCTGTTACCATCAATGTCGAAGCACTACAACTCTTGCTTCGATCTACGTTGGAGTTCTGTTTGATGATACATGCGTCCTACAGAGTTCTCCCTTGTCTATATGGTGCTTCTTAGGTGCAGCGGCACTGTTCTGCGGCAATTGCACAGCCACCCTGCGGCACTTTTGCGGCACTCCACGGCAATTTTTTTCATGGGATAATTAAGCACGCTAGATATGATCTTTGAGAAAAATCGTTCCTCCTGTTTTGGTAGATGCACAGAGCTGCCCACTATGTGTCAAACTCGTTAATTCGGGTTTTCAATTGAGTTAATCAAAAATAGTGCACCATTGGAAAACAGTCGCGAGCGGTACATCAGCCACATACTCATCGCGACTGAGCCAGTTTACCTCCACAGAGCTTGGAATCAATTAACCAAAAGTACACTGAGCCATGAGTTCTTGTAAATAGAGCAAAGAGGCCGGTTAAATACAAATTTATCGCGCGGTGACTTGGTCGTTAAATTTGATTCACACACAAGTGTTCACTTCCATGACTCTGATTAGTGTTTCGGACCTAGGCTCTTTATATAGAGACTCTTATGTCCTGAAAGCATTACGAAGAAATGTGGTAAGCCTATGATGCTTCTTCATCTTGTGCGGCACTCGTGGGTGGCAACACAGCCGCCCTGCGGCAGTCTGCGGCAATGTTAGTACGGTCCGATTAAGAGCTCAAATTTTTCCCCAGACCTTCCCTGGAGTTCAATTAAATATTTCAAGCCGTAATTGAACTCCTTGGGAGTCTACAGTGCTTCTGAGGTGCATGCGACACTAGGATCTGCGGCAACACAGCCACCCTGCGGCAGCCTGCGGCAGTTTTTTACGGTAGGATCAAGCATACCCACAGATCATCTTTGAGGGGGAGGGAGATCAGGATTGTTTCAGACAGAAGGCATGCCTTTGTGTGTGTCAAACTGATCCATCCTGCCTTCCAACCAAATTAACTAAAAAATAATCCTCTGTCAGGAAATACTCGAGAGCGCGGCACAGATAACAGGATCAGACAGTCTGGCCCAAATTTTGTGTATTTAGCATATAACTCCCACTGGCCTCATTGGGTCCAAAATTCCCGGCCAATGCGGAGGTGAGGGCAACTTCGAAGCTGTGTTTAATTTCAGATCGGAGGTGGTAATTAAGATTGCCCGTGAATATTTCGCATCCTTGATGTCATCAGAACGGCGTCAGTTGGATGTGTATGCTATGAAATCGTAAAATGACACCCGGGGCTCCTAGCACATTCCAAGTAACTATCAGTGTGTGCGGCCTTACGGTGAAGGTGATCCGAGTAACCCTTCGCAGCCATGGTGGATGTATCGGTTTGAGGGACGGGCCATGGCAACCCATTTTATGAGCAAATGAATCAGTTCTGAGTTCTGACTCCTTTTATACCCTCTCCGGAGTGCCGCCTGGAAAATTACCGCAGAATCACGGAATGAAAACCAATTGTGGCTAATGCGGAAGGATTGGACAGTAAGTCTTCAACAGCGGCGCGCCCCACTTTGTTCTCGAGGACGCAGCTTATCCTTCTCGTGCTAATTGCTAGTCATGCTGTACGTCAATTTGTATGGTCGCCGAGGTCGGAAACGCGGCGTTGACATACTGCTTGGTGAATATTCAACATCATGCGGCGACTTCCGTGGCGATCGGCACTCAGGAGTATATCGATATATTGAGCTAGGCCAGTGCCCGGGACACCTACGATGTTAAATTATCCCAGCGAATATTGCTGCAGGCACAACAGCAAGATTGCCGCAGTGCACGCGGCAATAATTGCGTGACACTGCGGCAGTGTGACTTGCTGCGGCAATCTAAATTTGGGCTGCGGCAGTCTGCGGCACACAGCGGCACTTTCACCGTGCCCCATTCATTCTACTGTACATCCACTAAATCCGTTCGGCAGGCGATGCGGGGTTTCTGTCCCTGGGGGTAATGTGCAGCCCTGCAAGTGTGTCCTTGAAACTATGGTCAGTTTTCCCATTGAATGTGACAGCGGTTGAGCGCGCACGACATGCTCACGCCTCACCCGCATGGCATGTCGTAATGGTCGTCGCGCTAGCCGCACGCACAGCGTCGGGCGCCAATTCGTGCCCGCGGGATCTGTACCGCAGTGCGTGCGCAGGAATTTGGCGTGATATTGGTCTGCGCACTGAATCTGCGGAAAGAAAAACTTCAAGTCGCCAACTGGATGGGACATACTTTTATATCACGTTCCCGATGTTGCATAATTCAAATCCGGAAAAAAAACTTCGGATTCTCAAAACTTTTTTTTTTAGATCTCAAAACACCTCTACACTACATCTGTGTATAGTAGATGAGTCTGGTATGCCCATCCTCAAAGGAATTTGGCCAAATATGAGCAGAATGTGGGCAGAGTTCCATTTGGGGCATCCGGTTGACTGTACACCTCCACCACATCAACATTTTTCTCGTCCTGCTCCCTATATTATTCCCTTGATTAGCAGTTCCCCTCATTCTTGCATCATGTTCATTGTTCTCTATCATCTTCCGGATGATGAAAAAAAAAATTAAACCTGTACAAAAGTTAGTTTTTTTGGCACAAAAAACTTGCGAGGCAAAAAAATTGAAACCATCTGTCGTCTTAGGGTAGCTCTGGATAGTGCCCTGTCTGAAAGCATCCTTACAGAGGTGTGAAGCTGTTGCGTTGAGTTGAACCCAGAGAAGGCAAATCAGCTGATCCCGGTTTTGCCGGCAAGTTCGGCAAGTCCCGAGTGGCTCAATCCTAGACACCTCGTAGCTCAGTTAGAAAAAATATGATCTAAGATGAGCTACTGACTCTATATAACGAGCCACAATGCACCTGGGCAAAATCAACGCGAGAGCAGGAAAGCTCGGCACAGTTTCGGGTTCATTTGATCGCATCAATCTGATCACCAGCGACTCGCGGATGTGCTCTACACATGTTCTGCTCAGATTTAGCCTTAGTCCTTCGAGAATGGGCATCTTGCACTCACATAGTATGTAGACATGTAATGTAAGGATAATCTGAGCTTTGAAGAAAAAAAGTTTCGGGCGTCGGAAGTTTTTTTCCGCATTTGATTTATGCAACATCGGGAACGTGATACTTTTATACCTTCAGCTCCTTTCAAAAATTTCTCTCTTCTGGTTGTCTGCCGCCAATATCGGGCTCGAACTTAACCCAACTGTAGAAACAAGTTGAATTAGTCGATGTGAAAAACACATGGAAGATGCACGTACCGAAGTAACTTAGGTAGGTTTAGCCAAAGCGGCAGTATGGTCCTACAGATGCAACTAAGTTACATGGTGTGCGTCTCGTTGTTCCGCTACCTATCTTGAAAATATATGAATTTGCCCGCGCGCAGGTGGGAAGTCGCAGAGATGGTCCCGTTTTGCAGGCACTTCGGCTACATCCAGCCAATCGCAAGGTATCTACTCTACGTCTACGCGGTCATCTAATGCTTAATTAACTACTTCCTCGAGGCATCTACAATGCGATCCACCGTGGTGTCGGGCCCGAGCTCTTCCCGTGTGCGGCGACGGCGCCTATGGCGGGCTGTCGCTCACACCGCTCGTGTATCTGCGCGACAACGGGTACTTGCGACCCGCTTCCGCGATCCTCATGTCGCGTGGGTTGGTGAGTACTTTGGCGTTTTATTTTCAGCCGTGGCTCTCATGCCCCGATGCAGACCTGATGATGAGCTGTGACATGGGGTCGAACGCGCTGTTTGACGTTGTGCCTGTCCCCACCGCTACGAACCACATGAACCCAACGTTGAAATATCAGTTAAAAAAACCTACGCGACGTGCCAAAATAGACCCGTGATAAGAACGGGCTCCCCTGCGGAGCCGGAGGCGGACGCGCCCGCGAACGCCCGCGCAGGCATGGGCCTCAAGCCAGCACGGGACGCAGACGACACACTCGACTCGCCCGCGCGGGGGGGACACCCAGCCGGCACGAGATGCAGACGTCAAGCTCGGGAAACGAAGCCGCCGCGAGACGGAGGAGACGGAGACGATACGCTCGACCGCAGAGGCAACGTCTCTGACGCCCCCAACGACGACAACGACGATACGGAACTCACGGAAGGCGAGGTTCCGGGGTCGCAGGCGGTGGGGGCGGGGGCGATGCGAGCAGGCAAGGAGGCTTCGACCCCGACTCCACCGCGTAATCCGGTGGGGTTTCAATGCGGCATGTAGGGCGGGGCAAAGTAGAGAGGGCGCGCTTGGGAGAGGCGGAGGCATAGACAGGCACGGGCGTTCGCCGGGGAGACGCAGGGGCGGCACTGCGTGCGCGCGCCGAGGCTACAGGCGCCTTGGCCACGCCCGGCGCATGGCTCCGTTCCACGAACTTTCGCTCCGTTGTTGATGGCGGGAGGTGCGGCGAGCATATTGTCATCCTCGTCGTCGTCCACGAAGAGCGGGACGTGCGCCGCGGGGGTGGACGCTGCAGGCGCCTTCGCGCTTCTTGGTAGCGGAAGGCGAGTTGTCCATGAGGCGTCGACTTCACCTTGCGTGGCGGCTCCATGCACGACACACCAGGATTCTAAAAATCCACCTGCTGGGTGTGTCTCTCAGTCGCTTTCACGATCCTTCAACTAAAATTAACAGTCTTATCCACCTGTGTCTATTCTTGGATTAACAGGCACTCCGAATGTATGTATGTCCCCTTTCGTAGATATCTGAGCACCGCAGATTAGCGCCGCTTTTCTTTCAGTTTGCAAATTGTTCCCAAGATGCCGCCCGTTGCGGACTTGGTCTCAGCGCATCCGGGCGGAGCATTTGGACCCGCCTCAAAGAAGCAACTCAAAGAAGCACATGAGAAACAGTATCCCGGAAAGTGGGGAATCAATCCCGGCTATGGCGCTTTTCACGAGCCCAAGATTGACATCAATGTTCGGGACAGCCTCCGCCGGTCATCCAGTGTGCTACGATCCAACTCGACTCCCAGCTTCCTGAGCGTTTCAATCTCAATTCCGAGGAGAGGGCGCCCCGAAACGCGACCTGTGATGATCCATCGAGCAATCTTGGGCAGTCTTGAGCAATTCATAGCCATTATCACCGAGCATTTCGCTGGGAAATGGTGCTTACTATTTTCCGCCCAGTGATCCAAAAGGCCGACTTGAATCTGGGAAAGTCATTTCGCTTTGTATCACTCCAAAACAGCGACTGACCTCTGTTTTAGGCTCACAGGTACCCTCCCCAGTGGTCTCGGAAATCTTTCATGAATAGCGGCACTTCACTTGCTGATCATTTCGATATTTAGCAGGATATTTTTTTCTATACGAGTTCCGCATCTTCGTGAAGCCTTTCAGACCTCGTTCAACGCACACTGAAGCCGCCTTGAGATCCGTTTTGCTCTACCGCGGTCCGAGTTGTTACTGACTCTGTTTCTCATATTTACATTATTCTTCTCAGAAACGCAAACAGCCAAATTGGCTCGTGGTAAGCCTTAGAAAGCCTCGTACGAGTCACATAGTGTGACCTTCCACCTGATTTGGTAACACCGTGGTCCCACCGCGGAGGGACCACGGTGTTACGAAGCGTGTGGCCTGTAACACGAGTGACGGTCACGCACCTAGGTTCCGAGTAAATTGACCGTCATCGATGCAAAGACAATTCTTGGACAAATCTAAGGCGCAGAAAATAAAACTCGAGCAGAAGCAAAGCAGAAGACACGGCAAGTGATGTATGCATACTACCTCGAAGAATTAAAGAGATTAATATTGTGATACCTTTGGGGTCAATTTGGAGTTTTCTCATCTCCAGGGTAAACGGCTGGAAAATTGACGGACTCCAAGAAAGAGTGACAAGACAATAAATTCGAGGTTCGCATTCCTGAGCCTCTCCGAGTCGGGACATGTAGTGATGTCTGTGGCTTGGCCTAAAGCCAAAAAGCCAACAAGCCAAAGCCATGGCTTCGTCCAGCCAAGCCAAGCCAAACTCATGGCTTGAGGTTGGCTTTGGCTTTGGCTTGACGTCTGAGAAGCCAAAAGCCAGGGCTCAGGCCATGGCTTTTGATTTCATGACAAGGACCAACAAGTTGGCCCTCATGTGATTTTTGGGAAGACTGTGAATGCAGGAAACCTCCCATATACACAATCAGTAGATTCAGCACTTACTGTAGACAACTATACGGGGTTCAATTGACGCTTCCCGGGCATCAGGACAGCCTGATTGTGTGCATTCGCTGGTTTAGAATAATAATCTCAGCTGCTTGAAAAATTTAAAGGTACTTTCACATTCATTCGTAGGTGGATAGGACCATTTTTCTGACTTTTTGCAGCCTCCCCAACCGTGGGAACCTTTTGATCGGAAGCCATGGTCGCCTAATCATGAAGACTGCCAGATTGCGCGCCGTTGCCTGCACGGTGTGCAATTGCTGCATGCTCCCCATCTCAATTGCGCTCTCGCCCAGGCCCCGCACTCCTCGGTCTGGAACTACTGCCGCTTCATAACAGCTCTGCTGCTTTGGTACATCCCTGTGTTATAGTGGGGCGCCGCGGCGGCACGCTAGAAACTAGATTTGGATACATCTATGGATGGATACATGTATGAGTAAGGTCAAGGAAAGAATAATTACGTCGACCCGTAAGAAATCCGCCGCACTTTGCGTGTGTTCCAAGAACATTGACAAAGCTTTAAAAGAAAAAATAACTCATGGACTTCAACAATCGGTACACACAACTTTGCCTTTGGCTTGAAATCCAGCCCAGAACTCACATTGGAAGACAACACCTGGAACGCCTCGCCTGCGAGATTTATCAGTATTACACCGGGTAACCTCTGGCAAGGCAACTCGCATACCAGTCCTGCAGCGGCGATGATGAGCACGCAGATACACAGCGGCGGATGTCGGGCTTGCCTCGGCCTCTCTTGATACGGCATTAAGTCGGTGTCGGTGTCCGCACCTGTGATCTGGAGTCAGCGATCTTGAAATAGACGCGGAATGGGACTAGAAACCTGTGTATTGAGCCAATTAGTAAACGAGCACGAAATCGTGTTGGAAGTAACATACCCGAGCACAGTTGCGGCGTGCGAGGATAGCCCTAGAAGTCAACCGAGCACTTGAAGATATCACCAAGTCCGAAATCTAAAAAAGCAAAGTTAGTAAAAATCCGACTGGAAATCTAATCATGAGCAACAAGAACACACGGCAAATCGGTGTACGATCTCGGGAGAGATCTCTCCATGCTTCAAAGTCGGACTGGGCTTGAGCCAAGAATGACACTGGATAATATTCAGACTTGTCAGTATGTGAAACACGCGGGAAACAGTGAGATTACTGACCAAAATAATTTCGGAGTGCTTTAAAACGACTACCTATAGATGTAGATGTAATCGGATGGTTAGTACAAGAAATGGAGCAAAGGAAGGGATCTGGCCTTGTGAGACAAAGTCGGCACACTGTCTCGGAAAATGATGTGATTTGATTTGCAGGCCCCGGCTGGGTGCAGAATCTGTTGAAGGGGATGGGAGTTAAAAAGGAAATGAGAGGAAAGGAAGGAAAAATCTCACCAGGAGTTCGGCTGATAGCTGCCCGTACGAAACAAGTAGCCACAGATGAGTACACGGAAATCTTGAAGTTGTCTCGAAGAGAAAAATATATGTCAGCTTGACTTAACGAGAAATCGAATCAGTAAAGCGTTCGCATAACTTTACCAGACTCTGTATAGCCTTCAAAATTGAGCCCGGAGCACGAGCCCTTCTTTCAAATTCCTAGCGTAATAACGGATCCCGGCCCGGATGTGCCAGACGTGGCGCGTCAAATCTTGAAGCTTTGAAGTTTTGAATCTTGAAGTTCTGAAGCTTAAAGTGCTGCTGGAGCATAGGACGACTTGAGGGCCCTAGCCGAACTACCCATGCATGGGTAGTTCGGCATATCGGCGGCAGAGGTTGCGAGGAAGAAGGTTCGGTGGAAGCTCGGAGCACCGGTCCGAATTTTGCAGCGTGTGCTCACCCACTCGTTTTCGGTTTTTGGCCATCCTCGAGCTCTGGACTATCTGGTGACAATGAGCTAGGAACTTCCCCTAAGCCTACCCGGATCGTTGGCATAGCCAACTGGAGCACCAAATTCGATGAAATGGGATAGGGAAAATGAACGCAAGTCATCCATTTCTCATCGAAATCGCCTGAACTAACGTCGCGTAGTACACCTCCGACACGGACATAAAAGCCAAGGAGTGTGCTGCTGCATCCGACTTTGCGCTCGGACAACCTCCTCGTGTCCTCCCCTTTAAATCCACCTCCGCTTCCGGAAATTCAAGAACGACTGCGGGTTCCAAGGCGACTCCCAATGCCTCTCCTCAATGTTGTCATGTCAACATTTAGCCCAGATTTCACTAGCCTCGCCAACGCTGGCGATAATTTTGCTGAAACGAGCCGTGGAGGGAACTGGGTGCAAGCCACACATTTTTTGTCCATTCCTTAAATAAACTAATGCACTTTAGGGTCGTTAGCACGCCGGTTCAATTTTTCCCTTGCTTTGCTTTGTTAGCCTCCCGCATTGTTGGCATGTCCAACTTGAGCGCTTGAGCACCAAGTTTACTGAAATAGGATGAGGGCAATGGACGTAAGTAACTAATCCATTTCTCATCCAAATCGCGTGAACTGACGTATGCCTGAGGTCTTAGGACTGACTCCCTATCGCCGTCTGTCGAATACTATACGCCGTCCGAGGCCGCGCGCGTCGTCGATGTGGCGAACATCAGCGGTCATTTTGCCAAACTGGGACCTGGACCACAATCGACGTAAGTCATTCATTTCTTGCCCAAATCTTTGCCAAATCTCCTGAACTAACACACCATTATGGCCCTTAGAGTTCCCCTTCGCCTTCCGCCATGCGCTCCGGCCGCTCCGACGCCGTGCTCGACGTTGCCATGGCGATCTTGAGCGATAATCTTGTTGAAATGGCTCTGCGGTCAACTGGATGTAAGTCCTCAAATTCCTGCTCAAATTCCTTGAAGTAACGTACGGCTGGGTTACTCAGGATGCCCTTTTTCCGTCCGTCAAACGTCCCGGGACATCCGAGGCCGCACGTCGTCGGCGGGGCAGGTCATTTTGCCAAAATGAGACTGGGCCCGCAATCGACATAAGTCTTCCATTTCTTGGCTGAATCTCCTGAACTGATGCACCGTCGTGCTTTCCAGGAATCCTTTGAGTCTCACGTTGTGTAGTAGCTCATCATCCGACTCTCCGTGAAAGAGGTGAGAGGCCCCGCCAACGTCGCGTCCACGCTAACGTCTCATCCACGCCAACGTTGCGTCTACGCCAACTCAACCTCAATGGACATCAAGACTTATAGACAACACTAAACAGTGCCGCACTTGCGCTGGCGCGGCCGTATGTGCGCACTTTTTCTACTTTTTTTTGTTTCTCCCCATCTTATCGTGATCAGGTTCTTGGCGGAGGTCAAGAAGCAATGAACGTCACGAGTACTTCCCTATGGCGGGGTAAATTCGAGACCCCTTTTTGGCACAAGGTTTACGAGGAAGAAGTCGGTCCTGTCGAGGGGCAATTTGGTCCTATAAATACGTACGTTCCCCATTCACCATCTGGTCATTCATTAATGTCAAACTAGGATCGCGGTACTTCCGGCAGGAACGTGTTATGCGTCTGGTGGGAGGATGGATTTGTCAGGGTGCATAATTTCGACGATTCGTACTTCAAGGTGCAGCCATACGGCGCTGTTGACGTTGGAAACTAATTGCAATGCATTTAGATTCTGTTATAGCGTCCGGACTAGACCACCAATAGCCCTCCCGCTCGACATTTTCTCGCCAATTCAATCTCATGTACTGCATTTAATCTAGGGCATAAATCATGAGTAATAGAATCCATGGCCGAGTATCTGACCAACTCAACTGAAAAGTGTATACGCCTCTGAAAAAACTGTCGCGAAGTACCCAAATTTGTTGAGAAAAAGATGCTGGCTAGGAAAATGGTCAATAAATGCATGACCGCACTTTTACAATGTATAACTGACCAGATTGACGACGTAGAGCCTCGGCATAAGTGCCTGAAGACGAAAGGAAGAGATCAGCAAGTAAATTGGAAGTATATGGCAAACTTTGAACTTACCAACTCAAGTTTAGTTTTTTAGGTAAGTTTCCCAAGTTAGGATCTCGAGGCGCGATCTTTGAGCTTCATGTGTCCTGGGTCTGCGAATTCAATTAGAAATAATGGAACGCGCAAGGCGCGAGTGAACAGGACATATGTCTACACCGGATGATCGAAACTTCTCAACCTCGGCCACCATTAACTTGAAAACGTTGTGAGCTTACATATCGAAGCGTCGGACTCGCGCCAGAGTCGAAGCCGCCTCGCCCCGAAAAGGCGGGAAATGCACGGAAAGTGCTCACAACACCAAATTCCGTCTTTCTGAGGAGCGGACAATTGTAGGCATGAAAGACTTGTTCAAATATGTTACTAAATGCTTTCTGAAGGTTTGGAAAGACTCATTTCCAGCCAATTTTTCGCCGTTCGCCTTTCTCAAAAGAAAAAGGAAAATATGAGAAACAGAGTCAGTATCGACTCGGACCGAGTATCTGAGCAAGAAAAAAAAAGACCTCGAGGCAGCTCCAGTACGCGTCTAAGGAGGTCTGAAAGGATTCACGAAGGCCTGGAACTCGTATAGAAAAAAGATATCCTGCTGAATGTCGAAATAGTTAGCAAGTGAAGTCCCGAAATTCGTAAAATATTTCTGCCTGTTCAAATGACGTCGGAGACCACCGGGGAGGGTGCCTGTGAGTCAAAGCAAGAGGTCAGTCGTCAATTTGGAGCCATACGGAGCGAAATGACTTCACCAGGCCAAGTTGGCCTTTTGGGTTACTTAGCCAAATTGGTAGTCTCCCGTAGTCAGACTCAATAAATTAAAATTAAGATAGTCGAAATTTTTTAGTTTATACCAAATTGGGATATATTGAAGTTGCAGGACTTGCGAATGCGTTTGGGGCCAATAGGATGCAATCAGGCTGAGTAGAATGCGATTGCGCTGAGAGAAAATTGGGTGCATCCAAATCTTGCCGAATCTAGATATTCATCGCTGGGAGGGGATAGAGACAAGACTAACGCGTATGCTAGTTTTAAGAGCTCAGGTAGAGCTCTTCTGGAGATAGGACTGCGCCCGAACGAGAAATGACACTGCATGTCGAATATGTGAGGATCGCAGATATAGAATAAAATGGTACTACTGGCTATCGGCACGCGGGAGAGCATCAAAACGAGGAACTGTGGATATAATCTAGAGGGTAGCACGCGAAATGAAGGAATCGGAAAAGAACTGACCTTACTGGGCAAAGTCGGCACTTGAATGTTGCCTGTGAGACTTGAAAGAAGGAAAGGATATCAGTTCAAAATCAGAACAATGTCTAACAAGGAACGCGTTCGCATACCTTCAATAGATCGTATGTAAGTCATAACACCGTCCCTGAGGCACTCAGTCGAAGGCCGGAAGTTCTGGAAAAAGTCCGAATCAGTGAAGAGGGTCAATAAATGATGTACTACGATTTATAGCAGACCACTTGCCGGAATGACACCGGGGGCACTCGGGGAAATAGCCTGTGATGAAAGGAAGATGTCACAGATTGAACTGAAGAGATAGGGAAAGAAATGAGTTCACCAGATGAAGTCGTCTCTTCACTGATCTTGCCAAATTAGGACATATGTACCAGCGAGTTTTGTAGGAAACCGGGGCTCCGACTTGCTGGTTATGAGGCCGACTCGGATAGAATGATGTGTGAGAAGACTCACCGAAGATTGGGGGCAAGAGGGACTGGATATTGCGGGCTACAAATATCGAGTCGCAATATAGACTGTATAGAATACTGAAATTAAGGATCTACGCGAGAATCCGGACGAAAAAAGCCTAGAGTAGTTGATTCACAAGCTCGGTAAGAGACCCCTGGGCGCCGTGACTGAGCACAGATTTTGGCACACTATCCCTGACTTGTTAGTGATGAAGAGGTATAATAATGGAAGTAATTACCAAAGGAACGCCAGGGAACTTCAAAGCGAGTATGTGGAGATGTAATTGAAAGGTTAGTGGGTTTAATAAAGGAGAAGAAACGGACCGACCTTGCTGGGAAGTCGGCGCTTGAATGATACATATTACATTGATCGCGCTGGAGGACCCCGAATCCCGCCCGCAGAAAACCGAGACAAGCGTGTCGAGTCGCCCATGGACAGGACGCACACACGTTCCTGCTGTCTCGCTCACTTGAAGTTTCTGCGCACCGGGTTTACCCATCTTGATTTAAATTGTCTTGATAACCGCCGTGGTTATTTACCTGGGCGACCTCGTCCATGGAGTCGCGCGCACTCCGGACCCAGCTGGATCGTCTGATTCGCGGCAGAACCACGCCTGGCTACTGTTGAGGCACGGCGCTTCGAGATCGCACGAATGACGTTTTGGCGCGGTAGGCGTGGCCTTCGGGGTCGACGAAGTATACGCGTACGTGCCTGCAGCCCGACTTGGAACAATTTGGAAGCATTGAAACTCGAGCAAATTCGCGTTGGGGCGATGCACGTGATGGCACCGCCACGTCATCTTATGTCAAGCTCTTCCTGACTGGAGTTCTTTTGCTTTCCTTCGATATGCCTCAGTGTAACTTTCTTTTTTCGTCTTTCGGTCAAATACTCCGGATCCCCGCATTCTTTGCCGTCAACTTTCGACTTGCCCTCTCGTTCCGGCAGGAATCCTGCTCCATTTGACATATGGATCTCTCCTATCTGTCTAGAACACACGGCCAATACGAGTAACGCACTCACACGGCTCCAGGAGGCACAGGTGCACCGCGTCGTGTCGGATCATCTGTACAACAATATCATCTCAAAGATCATCAAGGCGCGCAAGGGCTACTATGCGCTTGAGCTGTTTGAGCTGAAGAAGCCTGGCGGCGTGGTCAAGCCGAGCTCAATCCCTTACTGCGCGGTCATAGGCGCATGTGTGCGCGTCGGTGACATCCATTCGGCGGAGACCCTGTTTGCAGAGACGTCCACCGGATACAGCCCGCGTGTTCCCCTGTTGAACGCTGTGATGTAACTTTACACAACGACCAGGCTGAACCGCAAGGGTGCGCTGTTTTCATCTCCGCGCTGCGAATATTCCGCCCACCGCATACACGTACCTACGAGGTGCGTCCTTTTATTTTATTCCATTGCGCAACTAACAATTCATGTAGCTACTCATGGACGCCTACGGACGCATCGAATCGGTCGAAATCAAGACGATGATCAACACATACGGCTGCATTCAAAAAGGATCTCGACAAGGTAGTCACGGTGTTTTCGTCCATCTCCGCCTTCCCCCATGCACCGCCGCAGGACACCCTCGTCTTTGAGGCGATGATCAACACGCTTGTCGCCCACCGCCGCACGGACCTCACGCATAGCGAGGGCGTGCACATGACTGCCCGCGTGCATTGCCAACTGTACTCATCAAGGGCTATGTGGACGTCGGCGACATGGCCCAGGCCCGCCCGATCTTTGAGAGTCTCGTCGACAGGCCGCTTCACAATGGATTCTGCGACATCCTTCCTTTTCAGTTCATGCGTTGACAGCCTCGCCGTGTCTCCGTTCAATGGTTATCGAGTCTATAGATCTGGGGTCCCGCAAGTTTATTAGGTGCGTGTCCTTAAGACTGTTCGTTGTCCTGTTTCTCACTAAATTTGACATCGGCTCTCACTCAAATAAAATTCAATGCCGAGGGCGGCCTTCTCTTCTCCTACTCAAAAGACCTTATCATCAACGTCTGGTACTCCCACAACGGCAAGAGATTAGGCACCTATGATGTAAACAATGGCACTGTGCACGACCGTCGACGTTGATTGTATATTCTAATATCTTATTCGTTGCCTGTGCTAATCAAAACTCAATAGCAGAATCACGAACCTTTGTTTCTGGACAATTCCTGGACGACAGCTACTTATTAGGCTGAGGAGACAGCAGAAAAGGCTTGGCTGAGTCAGCGAAACCCGTGACCTGTCCATGGGATTTCCTCCGCGCGTCGCAGGTCATTTTGTATTTCATTAGATGCGTATCTCACCGCGTATTTAGGGATCGACAAATGAATCTACTGGCATTTATGTATCTACTACTTTCTTTGGCCCCCTCTTCTCGGCGTCGCTGTGGTGGGTGGTGGCGCTGCAGCCTCGCCTGCGGGCTCCCGAGGCCGAGCAGGTAATCTTTCCCCGGGATTTCATCCTGGGACATGGCAGGTAGTACCCGTAGAACACACGCTTGCCGAACTTCGCGGGGAATTTTCTAAAAACGCGGTTATGAAGCGTGGAACAAGCCGGTTTTCATTACCGCGTCGACAACCTCAGCTGCATGGTTCCTCATCCTCAACTGCATTCCAGGACAGGCTGAGGCTGGGCAATGCGGACCGCGAGCTTGTGTACCTCGCCACCGCGTAGCACCTCCCCGAGCTCGACGACATCAAGGCCGCCAAGCCGGGCGCGTTCTTCGTCCCGTACTCACAATGCTCAATGCGCTCGTGTTTGAGCGCCACGCGAAGGTGTCGTCTGGAACTGTGCGCTAGCTTGTGTGGCTGGCGCAGGAACTTGGCGTGCCCATGGAACTTCGCATGCCGTGCGCATGCTGCAGGCGTATGCGGAGGTGCGCGGGACAAACGGGCTCCTGAAGGACATAGACAAGCTGGACTGGTTGTTTCTCTTACGCGTTTCTCTAGACCGTTCAATTCGTCCACGCTCAAAGAATCGAATTCTCCCCAATCCTTGGAACAAATCGAAAATGCCGGCCTACCATTCCTCAAAAATTCCCTCGCGCCAGTTCTTTTGCTCCCAGTGTTTTGGTCTCGCAAAACCTACAACTTGAAAACCCCAGCGGGCGCATCCAGGCTTCCCTCCCAGCGCACGATAGCATCCTTTCCACAAGTCCAGGTATGTCGACTCAAAAGACCCGCCGCAAATTCCTCGCCTCAAGTGATCTAATGCAATGTGCCTGGACCTGTCAACATCCGACACCCTCGCGGTCTTTTCGTCACCTTGGGTCATTGCGAAGTGAGACATCCAATCCATGTACGCCGACTTTCTAAGCATCAAGACATGAATCCTGATTATTTTCTAGCCGCGCAGCGGAGCGGAGCCTGTCGCGTCTCAAAGTGTTAACAATTTCATATATGTTCTCCCCTCCGTCGTCGCGATCGCGCCGATTCTCATTCAGCACTATCTCCTTCCAGCCAAATAGCAGAAGGCGATCTTCGTAGCGTACAGTTCTTGGCCGCCCCAAAACCCTACACCCATGTGCGCTGCCATCACACTGCTCGATGGAATTTGAGAATGAGCCGTGCGACTCAGCGTGCCACCCACGCTCCTGGCGTTGTCGTGTGCAACCGGCACCTCCCACCTTCCGCACGCTGGCTCCGAATCTGTTACATGCCGCCCCGTTCTGCCTCTACCCCCGCCCTACGTGCGTTCTCTGCATCACGCTGCGCGACCCTCCCTCCCAGCGTTTCAGCGGCTGGGCCAAGTTTAGATTCACGCCCGAGCTGTTTAGATACGTCTACATGGAATTTCTCCCTGAACTTATGGTGCACTTGAAGAGCCGGGACGACGAATAAGTCCGCGACCACTACGACAGCGAGTTCGCATCAACTTGCACAAAGCTCGCAACCTCGCTCAACATCGTGGATTTTTTTAATCCGGGTGTGGGTACGGAAAGGGAAAATGAGCAGTTCTTTGAAAAAGGAACATGAGTGACAACTCTAACATCCTTGCTTGTGGCTCTTTCAAAGTCTTTGTAAACCTGCTGCCTGCATGTCGGTCATGTGAAGTAGGGAACCATCAATTTGCTTGAACCAAACAAAACTGATGTTGTCCCCCAAGTTGCCTCTCGCCCGTCCATGGTTCTGCGCTGGTCAAGCTGGCTGCGTCCACATTCGGTGCTGAGCTTCTGCCTCCCTTTATTCATGGTTCTGCGCTGGTCCAGCTGGCTGCGGCCATGTTTGAAGTTGCTGAGATGGCTGGACAATCCTTGGCCCCCGTTCACGGTTCTGCGCTGGTCCAGCTGGCTGCGTCCGTGTTCGGTACTGGAATTCTCGGCCTCCACTCGCGGTTCTGCGCTGGTTCAGCTGGCTGCGTCCGTGCTTGGTGCTGAGATCTGAAACTCTGCACATTTTTTGCCTTCCGTTCACGGTTCTGCACTGGTTCAGCTGGCTGCGTCCGTATTCGGTGCAATGCAAAAGATGAGGGTCCGATATCGATCGGATTGGATTGCTGGTGTGTCTAGCTAGCTTTTATTTGTTTTTGAGCTCATCATTTTCTCCCGTTGTTCTACGTATTCGCTCTTGCGCGCAGTCGATATCCTTTCCAAATCGAGTCGCAACGTAAACTTCACGGCCTCGGATTTTTTCCCAATGCCTTGAGAAACCACATAACAATGCTCGAAGGCACAGGTTGGGAGGCGCTAATTGCTCGACACGTTCATGCCAGCCTCGATTTCGACGATAAGATTTGTTTGATTCCGAGGGCGAATCCAAACAATTGATAATTGATTTCTTCCCTTTCGGCGATGATCGACTCCAAGCCTCTCGCGCAAGATACGTCGCGTGGGTGTGGGTCAAGTGCCGCAGGCGGCTACACAAGCGGCTAAGAATCTGGCGTGAGTTCTGCTTCTTCCTCATAGTGTGCGTTTGCTGCTTGGTTTTCGTCGTCCAACTGACTGAAATTCCCGCAGTTTTCCACAAACTTCTGGGTGTCATGGGATATCATCTTGGGCCCTTGCAACTAACCTCGGTGCGTCGGTATACCTTTTTCCCTGGCCCTCTTTTTTACTGTCTCGCAAAGAACTAGCGCTTGACAGCCACTGGACGCCGTGGGTATCGGACGAAGGCCTCCGCGAGTGCTTCATCTCCGACTTCTGCCCTTTTCACCCTCAACACGCACAAGCTCATCCGTCCAACGTGGACTCGGAAAGATATTTTGCAGTCGCTCTCACGAACGCTAGGGAAAATTGGAGGAAAAACTCGAGCACGATCGCGAGCTCCCCTGGAGCACACGAGGGAGCAGCTGGCGGGGGCTTCGGTGGTGCTGCGCGGCGGCCGTTTGGGTCTAGTGCGCTGCCTCCCTGGCACCGCAGTCGTTGAAGCAGCCAGCGTCATCCCGACGACATCTTCATGTTGGTCACCCAATTTTGGCGCTACGGCCGCTGCCCACCGCGGCAGCGAAACACTTTTACTTCAAGTTGCTCGGCGTTCGCTTTGCCTCCGTCTCAGGCCAACTTAACGCCTCCCGCGGCCCTAAACGCGTCTCTCGTGGCCCCAACAAGTTCTTCGACTCGGACGTCACCACTCTACAAGATTCCCCCATTTGCTGAGCGCGCTCCCAGGGCCTGAACGCACGGACACGGTCGATGGGGCGGTTTCTTCGTAGGCCCGCAAACCGCCGCAGAGACTGAGCGTCCCCAAGGGGGATGCCGGGTGAATAGAGCGGGGTAGCACCGACGTCGCGTCAGTGCCAAGACGTTGTACTCACTGCTCTGCGCGTGGGTGAACGACTTCAGCACATTCATCGGCCTGTTCGACCTCCCGGGCGCGGAGAACCTCTCCTCCCGCCCGAACTCGCTCGACCAATTCTGCGTCAACTTCGCGAACGAGCGCCTGCAAGTGTGAACGCAGCACCGGCTCTTTGAGGCGCATGTAGCGGAGTACACGACGCTCGGCTTCACGAGCAGCCACTTCAACGGGCCCGTGACGTACAGCACGGACGACGCGCTCAACCCCGACTTCGTGAGCCTGCTATGCAGGGAGAGCGACACGGGCACGGGCGGGAGCGTGAACCCCTTCATCAAGGGCCTGTTCAGCGGAAGGCGATCGCGACGATGGCGCCCACGGAACGAGGACACGATCGTCGCGGCGCAGCAACCCGTGAAGCCCATGCGCACGGTGGAAGAACGCACCCAAGCGCGGCATGCCGCTGTCGCCCGGGGGGGGGGGGGGGGGGGGGGGGGGCGCGATTCTGGAGGACGACATCGACGGTGGCGTGGAGGAGGGCGCGGTAGGCGCGGGGAGCTCGAGTGGGGGAACGGCGGCGGTGGCAGGCCAGTTCCGCACGGCGACACGCTGTGGTGGAGGGCGATGAGCGGGAGCGGGTCGAGCTGGTGCGGAGAGCGTATGGGATGGCGAGCGGGATAACGTGCTGCGTGTGCATCAGGTGCGTACGCGCAGGGTGTTTTTGTTCACAGTACTCACCATGCCTGCAGGTCTACCTCTCGCAAAAGGCTTTCCACCACCTCGAGGACGAGCTCCGGGCGGCCTACACCGAGGAACAGAAGCGCAATCGGATGCACGACGCTAAGGTCAAGGGCGGGCTCGGGGTCTACAACGACCCGTCCCGCCGTACTCCTCCCTGCAGCTTGAGGGCGAGGGCATGTCACCATGGACCGCCGGTGGCAGCAGCGGGGGCCCAAATGGGCCCCTGGGCGACTCGTCCGCGGTGCTCCCCCTCGTCGCGCACGCGCGGGTCGTCGAAGTTGTTCCTTCCAAGACGATCCACAAGACGTACGGCGGCATTGCCGCCGACAACATCATCCCGGTCCAGGTACGGCGTCCTCTGTGCGCTTCCGTTTCGACACATGCTTACCATTTCTTCAGGTCGGCGCGCTCTGCAACGGGCAGTTCTTCCAACAACATCAACCCCCCAACACGGGGGTGCGGCATCGCGTGCGTAGAGGTAGTGGATGCGCGAGGACGATCACGGATTGTGTGAGCGTCAGCGAGTGCAGGGTGCATGAGGAAACGCCACCCACCTGCGTCATCTCCAGCAGCTTTTGCGTAAATGCAACAAACGTAGGCGACGCGGTGAGTTGCAGCGCGTTCGGCGTCATGCGCCCCTCTCCCCTCCTCCCATTCCTACTCCAGCTCAGCTTCACGATCAGCCACTTCAACGGGCCCGTGACGTACAGCGCGGAGGGCTTCCTCGCGTGCAACCTCGACGCGCTCAATGCCGACTTTGTGAGTTAGTTGCGCGGGGAGAGAGACGCAGGCACGGGTGGGAGCGTGAATCCCTTCGTAAAGGGCTTGTTCAGCGGGAAGGCGATCACGACAACAGCGCACCCGCGAAACGAGGATACGATACTCGCGGCGCAGTAGTCTGTCCAGCCCATGTGCGCGCCGTCGATGCGGCGGTATAATGCACCCAAGCGCGGCATGCCGCTGTCACCTGGATTTCGAAGACGACAATGACGGAGGCACGGAGAAGGGCGACATGGGCGCGGGGAGCCTGAGTAGTGGGACGGCGGCAAGGTGGGCATGGTGGTGGGCGAGTTTTGTGAGCGGTATGCGGTGAGGATGGCGGAATCGGGGGCGGTGGAGGGCGATGAGCGGGAGTGGGAGCGGGTCGAGCAGGCGCAGACGGCGTATGGAATGGGCGAGCGGGGTATTGTGCTGGGTGTGCACAAGGTGCGTGAACGCAGGGTGTTTTTATTCACGGTACTCACCGCGCCCGCAGGTCTACCTCTCGCTAAAAAAGCTTTCCACCACCTCGAGGACGAGCTTCGGGCAGCCGACACCGAGCAGAAGAAGCGCAATCGGATGCGCGACGCCGAGGTCAAGGGCATGCTCGGGATCTACAACGACCCGTACCCACACTCCTCCCCCGCAGCTTGAGGGCGAGGGCGTGTCACCGTGGCAATGGTTCTGGGAGGGTTCGGAGGACAACGTCAAAGTACTAGATTTACAAGTGAGTAGAACACTAGCCACTTAAGAACATACTTAATGGTAGTAATAGTTGCGAGAGGTTGCGAGTGGTGCGAGCTGATGCGAAGAGTCGGGAATCAGATATTTATTTGGTTGTGTAAACAAATTGAGCATGCGAAGAGGTACGTCTTTCCTCATTTTCATTTTATGTTATCTTATTTTATTTCAGATCCGGATCCTCAGGCCTCAGGCCTCAGGCGCTGGAAGAGTTCTTGTTTTCCTCATCGCGACTGGTGCTAAACGGGCGTGCGGGCCGCGACAAGTCGTTCCTGCTACTGCAGGTCGCCGAGTACGCAGCGGCCATCCCCGTCCCACCACCTCATCGACGCCAGCACCCTGTTCACGTGCTCCCTCGGCACCCACACCTATCTCCCTGTGCCGCCACGATCGTCTCGATCCACACGCTTGCGATGAACCCGACACATTTCGGCGGATACGTGGAGCTGGACACGCACAATTTGTGGGGGCTGATGGAGGCGATGACGACGCACAAGGCGCTCAAGACGTTCCTCTCCGGCAAGCGGCCGTTCATCAATAGCCGCTCCGCCTTTGCATCCGCAGGAAAATGGGCTGGGCACAGGGTGCACTAAATTTCTTCCTACCCTCGTTCTCTTTTTCTTCTTCCTTTCTCAAAAAGATTATCTTGCACCCAACTCGGCGACAACTACAGCATCTGGCAGTACATGTACCTCATCCAAGGCATCCTGCCGCATCAGATCCCCTTCGTCGGCGCGGACACGTACGGGTTCAATGACAACTCGGACGAGGAGCTGTGCAACCGGATGCAGCTCGCCGCGTTCACGCCGTTTCATCGGAACCACAACGTCAAAGGCGCGATCTCGTAGGAGCCGTATGTGTCAGATAGCGTGGTGAATGCGTCGCGTACGGCGATTGCAGTTAGGATGCGCTGTTGCCCTTTCGGGCATGTTGAATTTGCGCTGCCAACAGGATGCTATCGCTGATGGTTGATGGTGTAGTATTGCCTGTTAGCGGCCGCCTCGACGAACGGGACGCCGCCTGCGCGCCTGCCGTTCTGGGAGTTCCCGGATGAACCGGAGCTCTACGCTGTTGACCCCCAGTTCCTTGCCGGGAGCGATATCCTCGTCACGCCCGCGTGCACTGCGCTCAGATCGCAGGAGACTTCTTCGGTCAGCATACACTGGCTCGGGATTCCGGTATTTGTATGTTTCCGTTTTCTATTTTCTTCTCGCCGACCAGTTCAAGCCAAATGTTTTATAAACCATACAACTCTCGGCTTGTCGTGCTCAACCCCCGTCTCCGCCAGCGCCGGCTCGGTCATGCACAATTTTTATTCCCTTGTATGTCCACCTTAAATTTGGTACATATCATTCGAGAATCGCCTTGAGGTCAGCGCTCTCGTGCTACAACATGAATAATAACACTTGATCTGTTTTCCACTCTTTAGGCATGGTAGATAATTGCCTATTTCAGTATCTTGGAAGCACTCGTTTATCTCCTTTTATGGAATGTTTGGTTCAGGATCTGCGAACCATCTGCGGGGTCCGCAGATTCAAAATCTGCGGACCCCGCAGATGGTCCGCAGATGCTACGGAGATTATGGATCTGCGGGTTATCTCCGGGGCCCGGAGATAACCCGGAGATAATCAGATTATTTTGAATATTCCGGCCATCTGCGGGCCCTGTAGATGGCCGGAATATTTGGCGCAGATAATTGATCTCCGCCTGATCTCCGGCCTATCTGCGGGGCCCGCAGATCATAGCCTGCCCCCAGTGAGTGATGATGAAGAGTCCTCGGTCGGCAACAAAGTGGAAGGTGTCTCCGGCGATGACTCCTGGGATGCGAGGGGTGGAGAGTAAAATGGGGATGGAGCCATAGAACTATAATTCTTTGGGTCAACGGCAAAATTTTGGGCAATGGGAATCTCCAGGAATAAATTTCGGTGGGTCTCAGGTGGGGTGTCTCTCTTCTCTCTATCGTTCCTCGGCGGCATGCTCTGCTGCTAGCGTCTGCCTTTCTCGGAAAACCACGGTAAAAACCCCCTCGCTGTGGGCTCCAGTTTTGATAAGGACCGCGACGCTACGACGTGAACTGGGGGTGATGCTCAGGAAGTAGACTTGTCCGGCCTCTAGGGGGTTTGTTGTGAGATTCCGAGGAGGGGGACGTTTGTCGATGCAGAGGTGGTGCGGCACGTCTGTAGGGTCCTGTGTGCGTTAGCAAAAATGGGGGAACTGCGAAATATACCTCCTCGGCGGCGAACGAAGTTCGTGAACTTGTCTCTTCAAACTATCTCCAAAGCTTCGCGCCTTCCTCCTACAATCGATGGTCACGTGACCGAGTCATTGAATCCTTCCAAGTGGTTGATTTGTTGGTGAACTTGACGTCGATAGAGCTTCGGTGGCGAACTGCTCAAGGTGTAAGGGGTTCCAATAGTTCAGTCGTGGGCAATGTGTTGTGGATATCCTCGAAGTGTTGTTCCCGCTGCTGGTCGATGCAGGAAGGTGTGTGAAGTTCGTGGGCGAGGTATGTGAGCGCGCGCTTAGATGACTTAAGCTGCAAGAGGGGAATGAGAGTAGTGTCCTAAGACGAAGGTGGCGAAAGGGTGTGATCAATTCTCGAATTGTGGGGTATAAGAACACTGGGTACAAGTGGGAGGGATCTGAGCCCTGAAAAGTAGATTGGTGACCAGCTAGGTGGTGGTATCTAAGTACGCTAAATTGTCCTCCTTTTATACCTTTGCCCCATCAGCCTCGTGTTCAGGTGAAACACTCGCTTCAAGGTTGAGGCGTGGACCTGTGGGATATTATCGCCCAAAACGCTCCAAGGTGCTCTCTCGTTCGCGAAATATTGTGTCGTTCGCCGTCAAGAGACTCTTGAAAGCCAGATTTAGGACTTTTGTCCCACGATGTGTCGGAATGTCGGCTTTAAACCCTAATTGAGTACCGAGCTGCCCGACCGCTGAGGAGCAAGGCTCGCCCATGGTCGGTGCGCTGCTGGTCGTTGAAATAGCTTGGGAGGTGCAATGCTGAGGTTCGTAGTCTGGATGCCATCGTTTTAAGGAGTGGAAGCCCATGCGATGGTGTGTAGGCGCAGGGTGAAGGCGTACAGTAGCCCTTCGTTGGCCGGCGAGGCTTGCTCCAAAGGTCCAAACAGCAATTGGTGGGTCCATTCGATATTGTAGCGATAAAAGGCAATTATTGAAGCACTCCTGAGGTACAGGGGGCGTCGTCGTTTGTCGTCGAAGCCATGTAGGTATCGTGTATTTTGTGTGTGGTGTCGCTCGTCTCCGGTGGCTGTCGTTCCGGAAGCGGAAACCAAGTTGCCAAATAAGGTGTTCGTCCATAATGAGTGTTTGTTGCCGTTGAGCTGAGCAGCCGTGGAACGAGAGGGCATGCGCAGAGCGCATACAGCCCTCACAACGGGAAATACACCATTTCCAGCAAATTCAGGCATCACATTCGGATAATAAATCTGTGGGCTTGCAGGGGGTGGCCTGGCCGACCGTAAAATTCTGAACATTCACTAGGATCGCCGGGGACCTAAAATGACATTCGGCACAAATATCCGCCTGCATCTGGCCTTAGGAGACGCAAAATACCTGGCCAACCAGCCATTTTTGCTGTTTTTTAGGACGGATAACATATCCGTGGGCCTTCTGAGGGTGCCCTGGCCGACCGTAAAATTCTGAACATTCACTAGGATCGCCGGGGACCTAAAATGACATTCGGCACAAATATCCGCCTGCATCTGGCCTTAGGAGACGCAAAATACCTGGCCAACCAGCCATTTTTGCTGTTTTTTAGGACGGATAACATATCCGTGGGCCTTCTGAGGGTGGCCTGGCCGACCGTAAAATTCAGAACATTCCCTGGGATAGAGACGGACCTAAAATGACATTCGGCACAAATATCCGCCTGCATCTGGCCTTAGGAGACGCAAAATACCTGGCCAACCAGCCATTTTTGCTGTTTTTTAGGACGGATAACATATGCGTGGGCCTTCTGAGGGTGCCCTGGCCAACCGTAGAATTCTGAACATTCACTGGGATCGCTGGGGACCTAAAATGACATTCGGTACAAATATCCGCCTGCATCTGGCCTTAGGAGGCGCAAAATACCTGGCCAACCAGCCATTTTTGCTGTTTTTTCGGACGGATAACATATCCGTGGGCCTTCTGAGGGTGGACTGGCCGACCGTAAAATTCAGAACATTCCCTGGGATCGAGACGGACCTAAAATGGCAGTCCGGCCACATATCCGTTTAGAAATGCACTCAGGAGCTGGGAAATACACCATTTCCCGCAAATTCAGGCATCACATTTGGATAATAAATCCGTGGGCTTGCAGGGGGTGCCCTGGCCAACCGTAAAATTCCGAACATTCACTAGGATCGCCGGGGACCTAAAATGACATTCGGTACAAATATCCGCCTGCATCTGGCCTTAGGAGACGCAAAATACCTGGCCAACCAGCCATTTTTGCTGTTTTTTAGGACAGATAACATATCCGTGGGCCTTCTGAGGGTGGCCTGGCCGACCGTAAAATTCAGAACATTCCCTGGGATCGAGACGGACCTAAAATGGCAGTCCAGCCACATATCCGTTTAGAAATGCACTCAGGAGCTGGGAAATACACCATTTCCCGCAAATTCAGGCATCACATTCGGATAACATATCCGTGGGCATGGTGAGGGTGCCCTGGCCAACCGTAAAATTCCGAACATTCACTAGGATCGCCAGGGACCTAAAATGACATTCGGTACAAATATCCGCCTGCATCTGGCCTTAGGAGACGCAAAATACCTGGCCAACCAGCCATTTTTGCTGTTTTTTAGGACAGATAACATATCCGTGGGCCTTCTGAGGGTGGCCTGGCCGACCGTAAAATTCAGAACATTCCCTGGGATCGAGACGGACCTAAAATGGCAGTCCAGCCACATATCCGTTTAGAAATGCACTCAGGAGCTGGGAAATACACCATTTCCCGCAAATTCAGGCATCACATTCGGATAACATATCCGTGGGCATGGTGAGGGTGCCCTGGCCAACCGTAAAATTCCGAACATTCACTAGGATCGCCAGGGACCTAAAATGACATTCGGTACAAATATCCGCCTGCATCTGGCCTTAGGAGACGCAAAATACCTGGCCAACCAGCCATTTTTGCTGTTTTTTAGGACAGATAACATATCCGTGGGCCTTCTGAGGGTGGCCTGGCCGACCGTAAAATTCAGAACATTCCCTGGGATCGAGACGGACCTAAAATGGCAGTCCAGCCACATATCCGTTTAGAAATGCACTCAGGAGCTGGGAAATACACCATTTCCCGCAAATTCAGGCATCACATTCGCATAATAAATCCGTGGGCTTGCAGGGGGTGCCCTGGCCAACCGTAAAATTCCGAACATTCACTAGGATCGCCAGGGACCTAAAATGACATTCGGTACAAATATCCGCCTGCATCTGGCCTTAGGAGACGCAAAATACCTGGCCAACCAGCCATTTTTGCTGTTTTTTAGGACAGATAACATATCCGTGGGCATGCTGAGGGTGGCATTGTCCGCCGGCACTGGGGGCAGGCTATGATCTCCGGGCCCCGCAGATAGGCCGGAGATCGGACGGAGATCAATTATCTCCGTGATATATTCCTGCCATCTACGGGCCCCGTAGATAGCTGGAATATTCAAAATATTACGTTGATCTCCGTATGATCTCCGGGGTCCGGAGATCACCCGCAGATCGATAATCTCCGTGCGATCTGCGGACCATCTGCAGGGTCCGCAGATTTTGAATCTGCGGACCCCGCAGATGGTCCGCAGATCTTGAACCAAACAATCCAGAAAAGGAAATAAAACCATGCTTCTAAGATACTAAAATAGGAAATTATCCACGAAACAAAATGGAAATTGGACCATGGGGCATCGAAAAAGAGTGAGCCACCTCTTGTTGAAAGACAAATTTATTTGAGTAACCAAGGAAATTTTCGATCCCCGACCTCGCATCAGCTCGGAGTTCGCATCACCTTCGCAGTCCCTCAAGTGTCCGTTAACTTCAGAACACATTTTCGACCCCCTGGCAGCAGCAGCATACGTGCCGGAGAGCAACGAGAAGGCGAACCGAAGAAAAGAGAGCGAAGTTGACGGTGAAAAATGCGGGGAATATTTGACCGAAAGACGAAAACAGGCGCCAGCAGCGCGCACGCAGCTTCAGCTTTGAGGCGCGTCAAAGTGAGCGGGATGACGCCACATGACCCTGGCATTCACGATCGCATTCGCGCCTCGGTGGGTGCCGACTCCGCCCACGTCGTGACTCACAGAATGGCGCGCAATGAATCCGGGCTCGGATGCTGGATGCGCATGTGCGGCAACTCAACGGCGCGCCCGGACGTCGAGTCTGTGCCCCCCTGCGTGCGTCCTGTACTACTACTTGTGTACATACTGTACGCGCACAGACCGCCTCAACTACATCATATATTCTGTGAGTTTTATAATGAGAGTGGGGCTATTTGTCGAGCAAAGAAAATCACTTACTAACAACCCGCGCGCAAGGTATAAGATCAGCAGAGGGAGAGTGCGCCTCCTGCTCCCAAATCGACCTCACCCGGATGTCGGCGTCGGCTGTAGGGGTAGATATTAAGAAGGGCGCACGCACGAGAAGGAGACTCACGATGAGGGGACGTACTGGAGGTCGGCTATGAACGAGAGGAAGTCCTCCACGGTGACGTGTGCGTCAGGGGGGACGGCGTGCTGGTGCGGACGGCAGAGCCGGTACGGCTGTTGCGGCTCCTGCTGGATGAGGTGGTGGAGTCGCCGCGGCGCAGGGACTGCGGGATGACGACAGGTGGTGGGGGCGGCGGGGCGACGTTGGGTGAGGAGGAGCCGGAGACCGGAGGAGCGCCGAGATTGAAGCCGCGCTACTCCTTCTTTGTGTTCTGCATGCTGAACGCCGCTGCAGAGGTTGGTGTGCGGGCGGAAGGCGGAGTATGATGGCGGAGTACTGGGGAGACGATGACGATCGAGGTAGGGAGGGCGCTGGGTGCTGCACCGTCGTCGTTGTGCGCTGCTGTCGAACATGGACGGTGACGAAAGCACAGGCGCGGGGCAAGGGACGGGATGGGGAGGTGCCCAGTGCGGAGGTGGACGAGCTGCCGAGCTACCGGTGGTGGCGGGGTGCAAGCAAGAAATGCACGACCCGCTGCACCCATTCGCGCGCCACGAGATAACAACTGCGGTGCATGTGCGGCGGCACACGCCGCCCGCGTCTTTGACTTTGGCGGTGGAGTGCGGTGAGCGGTCGAGGGGTTGGGGGGACTCGCCCTCGACAAGCAGCGAGTGCGCCGGTGCGGGTGCTGGGAGAGAGGGACCAAATGAAGGGGTCTGCATCGCCCGCATCGGACCCTGTGTCCATGCTCCATTCGCACCGTTCCCCGCCTGTGCCCTACGAGGTTTGGTGCGGTGGGAACCCTACACCGGCGTCGTCCTCGCCCTTCGAGTCCAACATGGGTGGGAGCGCTGCGAGTCGAGGCCCCGCACCGCCGCCGCAGCCCACCGAGTACAATGGCCCACGTGAAGATGTCGTTGGGAGGTTGTGGGGGAGGTCGAACGCGACGCCGCCGGGGCGCACGTACGAGTAGCAACTCCGGCTGCTTCAACGGTTGCGGTGCCAGGGAGGCACGCACTAGACCCAAACGGCCGCCACACAGCACTGCCGAAGCCCTCGCGGACTCGTTACTCCCGATCGAGCTCGAGTTTCTCCTCCAGTTCGCACTAGCGTTCGCGGGAGCAACTGCAAATTATCTTGCCGAGTCCACGCTGGACGGATGAGCTTGTGTATGTCGAACAGGGCGGAAGTCGGAATGAAGCACTCGCGGCTGGCAGGCGCTGATCAGCAAACGATCACTTCGTCCAATACCCACCCAACGGCTGTCAAGTGCCAGTTCTTTGCGAGACAGTAAGAAAGAAGGCAGGTGAGAAAACTATAGCGACGCACCGAGGTCAGTTGCGAGGGCCCAAGATGATATCCCCTGACACCTAGAAGATTATGGAAAACTGCTGGAATTCCAGTCAGTTGGACAGCGAAGACCGAGCAGCACACGCACATTACGAGTAAGAAGCAGAACTCCTGCCAAAGGTTCTTGGCCGCTTGTGCAGCCGCCTGCGGCTTGACCCACACGCGCCATGTGTTGCGCGAGTCGATCATCGCCGAAAGAGAAAAGCGGTTGTTTGGCTTTGACCTCGGAATCAAATAAATCTTATCATCGAAATCGACGCCAACGTTGGGCGTGAACGTGTCGAGCAAAGCAAGTACTAGGGCCTCCAAACCTATCCCTTCGAGCACCGTTATGATTCCAAAGTTGTTTCTCGTGGCATTGCAAAAAAAAACCCGTGGCCTTGAATAAGTTGAAGTTGACTCGATTTGGACATCAACTGCGCGCAAGAGCGGAACACGGATAGGTAGAACAACAGGAGAAAATGGTGAGCTCAAAAATAAAATAAAATAGCTAGCTAGACACACCAGCAATCCAATATGATCCAAATCCGAATCTCTTGCACTACACCAAATAGGGATGCAGCTGGCTCATCAAGAGAAAATGGTGAGCTCAAAAATAAATAAATAAGCTAGCTAGACACACCAGCAATCCAATATGATCCTCATCTCTTACACTGCACCACTGAATAGGGGCTGAGGGCAAAAAATATGCAGCATCTCAGCACCAAACACGGACGCAGCCAGCTGAACCAGTGCAGAACCGTGAGTGGACACTGAGAATTAAGCGGCTGTCTCAGGACCAAACACGAACGCAGCCAGCTGAACCAGCGCAGAACCTGTGAGTGGAGGCTGAGAATTAAGCGGCTGTCCCAGCACTGAACACAGACGCAGCCAGCTGGACCAGCGCAGAACTGTGAACAGAGGCCAAGAATTGTGCAACCATCTCAGCACCGAGCATGGACGCAGCCAGCTGGACCAGCGCAGAACCATGCACAGGAGGTCAAGAATTGTGCAGCCATCTCAGCAACAAAAATACGGACGCAGCCAGCTGGACCAGCGCAGAACCGTAAATGGAAGCTAAGACAGCACCAAATGTGGACGCAGCCAGCTGAACCAGCGCAGAACCATGGACGGATGAGGGGCAATTTGGGAGATAAGATCAGCTTTGTTTGGTTCAAGCAAGCTGACGGTTCCCCACTTCACATGACCCGGCACACTCGGATTACACGATGTTGATGCGAGGCTGCGAACTGATGCGAGCTTCAAGTTTGTGCGACTTATCACTTGATACAACGTGTCCACACTCAGTCCTGCAATCAGGAAGTAGAGAGGTCAGCCAGGAATACACGGTGCAAAGGATGAATGAGCAGGGAAAATTGATATGGAAAATTGATATTGAAAATAGAAGAGTAGAGCACGGGGGAGCTCACCCGAATCCAAATTGACAAAATGAAAATTTGCATTCTCTCACTTAATAGCAGCATCTAGGAGTTGCATGTGAGTTGCCTTGGCCGAAACCGCCTGGATGCTTATAAGTCTCAGAGATGGCACGAAGAGATCTAGATTGAAGAGGTAGATAGATACATGCAGCTGTACTTACATACGTACTACATGCCTGTAACGGCGCGGCAGTCCTTGAGCTGGACGCACACACCGATGGCGACAAGATGCGCATCGCACATCCAAAGTAAGTGCCACGAGAACGCTTCAACGTGCGCACGGCCCTCGAGCCGAGTCCGGGGTCGCGTCCCACGTCCCGCCCACGTCCACATCGAATCCGCCCGAGCCGTGCCGATGCCCCGTGCCCGACGTTAAAATCGACGTGTACTGCGCACGAACGGAGCCTGCGTGTCCCGGATTGGGCGAGGTGCGTCTATGCGGCGCAGGCAACCTCGAGGCTCGGATTCAGAGCGGCGCGCGCAGATGGCCTGCGAGTCGACTCGCGCGGAGATCGCGATACACCTCCGCGCACTGCGCGAGTCTGCATGTGCCGGGCCGGCCGGGCAAAAGTCGTGGCATGCGCATAGAGTTCAGCTGTGCAAGGGGCAGATAATGGCATCCTGAAGACAAGAGAGATGTGTTGGTTCAAGCGGTTTGGGAAAGACTGGATCACTTACCTCCATTTTTCTCCAGGTGGCTTTTTGGGTGTAACCATCCAGCATGATGGCCATGGAGACCTGAGCACGGTGGCGGGGGAACTAGGATGCATTCCCAGCAGCAAGATGGATATCATTTCGACGACTACAAAAGTGTGTCAGTTTTGGATAAAAAATTTATCCAAAACGGATGACTTGACCAACTGGAATCATCTGCTCGCTGGAGGGACTGCGTCTCCTTCTCACCCTTCTCATCCGGGGCCGATGACAGCGCGTGTGCGACATCTTCAGCCGAGTGGGATGTGGGTGAGTTCATAAGAGAATCTTCCAAGACCGTGCGCTCACTGTCGAAGGAGTTTTCCACGCCCGAGTCGTTTAGGGATATCGAGAGCAACGCCGTTGCGTGCTCTGAGTTGCAGCTGGGGGGCTAGAAAGGACTGGGAAGTGAGCTCGATCACTGGAAGATTTGCGCAGGAAAACCACGCGTACCTTCGGAACACTTGGGAGCCTGTCTGTTGAAGGACACACGGCCCGCCCCGAACGAGCACGTTAACTCGCCCGAGACCGAAGTGCCGTGGAAGTTTTAGAAGCAGCAGCCCAGGAACTGCGAGAAAAGGCCCATCATCTTTCTGAAGATTAGCGCAAAGGCGACGCACTCACGGCGGACAGAAGACCCACGCACGAGCCGGGACGGCAACAAAGGAGGCCTAGTCTACAGAAAGCTCCAGTTAGCGATTAAGGTGCGGGTGCGTACCTTTGCGACGTCTGCGAGCCTAAATACACGGCGAGATATGCACTTAATGAAATACGAAAAGGCCTGCGACGTACAGAGGAAATTCTATGGACAGGTCACGGGTTTCGCTGACTCAGCCAGGCCATTTCTGCTGTGTTATTTCACATCCCCGCCGCGCCCTTCACCGCGTCCTCTGCCACGCGCACCGCATCCCCCGCCGCGTCCCGCGCATCGTACGCCGCCGCCCGACCCGCATTCATCCACCGCGCGCCCAGCAGCGCCTGCTCCGCCCGCCCCAGCTCCTCCCTTGCGTACTTGACCGCCTCCGCGCGAGCCCCACGTCACGTAGACACACGCCGCAGAAGCGCGTCCGGCAGCACTCCGCGTGTCTCGCGGCACACGGCTATGGGGCCCACGCGCCACCTCGCGCCTGGCCGAGCCCGTGCGTGGTTTTTGGGGCGTTTATGCGGCAGGGGAAGCAGGAGACCGCGAGGAGGCTGCGGAAGTGTCGGTAGGGCGAGATGCGCACGGGGAGCGGGGCGGCAGCGGGCGCGGTGGAGGAGGAGTGCTGGGGTACGGGCGCCGGGGGTTGGAGCCATCCAAAGTGCGCGTACGCGTTGCGGGGCCGAGGGCGACGCTCCAGAAGTTGTGGTGTTCGACTGGGAAGAGGGTTAGCCCGGGCGCATGAGGGTGGAGGTGGGAGGAAAAGACGGAAGGACACGCCAAGAAGTACGAAAACAAAGAAAAGAAAATAGGAGCCGCCAAAGACATCGACGGCCATAACACGCACGTAGACCATCGCAGACGTAGGCGGTGCGTCGCCAAAAGTAGCCTGCATCTCCAAAAAGAAGCCGAAAAAAACACCGGATATAGATATGTGCACCCACGCGGGACGCGGTATAAGGCGAGCAGGAGGGGATGCGGGAGAGGGATGAGCACACGATCCTCGTGAGATCTCTTGAGGAAAACCCAGAAGACGTGTCGTGCCGGAAACTCGCGGGATGGGAGAGGAGTCCGACACGACGCAACACGACCGCGCAAGACGCGCCGTCGAGTCCGGGGCGCCCTGCATCCTCCACGCGAGCTAGTCCATCCTCCGAGACGGACACGGACCACGCGTGTGAAGCGTCCCCCATCCGAGATGACAGAACCCACTCAGGTCGAAACGCGCACCACGACAGGAGATGAGTGACGCCCGACGTCCAAACCACGAAGAAGAAGAAGAAAAGGCAGAATGAAAAAAAAAGAAGGAACGAAGCAATGCAGCATGCAGCGTGCCAACGACAAGGACAACAGGGAAGGACGAAAAAAGAAAAGAGAAACCACCCACCCACGCCCCACTGCGGGCATACCCCTATCAGCACCTCCATCGCCCGCGTATCCCTCGCGGCGACGTACAGAGCCGCGCGGGCCACGGCAGCGCCCACTCCGCGCGTTCCCGCTGCCTCGCACGCTCGATGCACGCGTGGCGCGCGCGCTACGGGTCTTGCTCTCCCTCTTCTTGTTCTTGCGGGTGCGAGTGTGGATGGGTAGATGGAGGTTTGCGGGTTGGGGGTGGATAAGGGTAGGGCGTGTGCTGCGAGGGATGGGGTTGGTGTTGGTGGTGTGGCGAGACGCGGCGAAGCCCCAGGTGAGGGGGAGCACGGCGGAGGCGAAGGCGGAGTGGAGGTGGAAGGTCGCTATTAATCTGTGGTGGGTGGGGGAATCGGGGAATGGCGATGGTGAAATGCTAGGGCGATAAACGAGGTACTAGTAGTATGGAGTCGTCATGCAGAAGGGATGCGCATGTCGCGTGGGGAGCAGTTGCAGGCATGCGAAATAATGGTGTCGGCGGAGGAGCTGGCGCTAGTTCTCAGGGGACGATCTCCCGTGGTAATATAGTCCACGCCCGCCCGTCGCGTCAAGAAAATCTCGCAGGCTGCCGGGATCGCGGGTGGATTGCTTCTGGAGTCGGAAGTCGAGATTGGACGCGGCTTTCTGGCAACTTGCAAGGCATGAACCAACCCAATAAGAGTCTATTTGACCTGGGGACACAACGCCCGAGCGAATGTACAAACGCTCCGCGCTTTCTCTCTGTATGTCTAGGCGTCTTCTCGCACTGGTAAAGAGGTCATCCATTCGAGTTCTAACTTAGGCGGTAATTGTAAAATAAGCAAACTTACACAAGGTCATCATGATCTTCAGCGCATGCAAAACTTGAAGCTTGAAGCGCAGGGAGCGAGATTGAGGGCCCTAGCCGAACTGGGTAGTTCGGCATTTCGGCAGCACAGCCTCCCATAAATCGACGGTGTGTGCTCTACCCGGCACAGCCACTTGTAGAGCAGACATCGTCGATTTTTATAGAGGCTCCCGCTAACTGTCCTGCCAAAACAATGTGTACTTTGTCAATCTATGGCTATTCTAAGATGTTCTATGAAGCCATTGTCAAAAAAGCTCCAGAAACTCAGGTGAGCACAAGTATTGTATTGTGTAGTACAATAACCTTCGAAGCGCTCGAACCTCGTCCAAGGGAGCACAAGGTGTTGTACCGGTCCTGCATCCGCCCGGTATAGTCTGCCTCGCCGATCCGGAGACATCAGCAACAGCTCAAAGATGTACCTTGGTGGATGTTTCGGCGGTCTGAAAATTAACCATGAAAAGGAGAACGCACCAAGCGGGGATTCATGTAAAGTCAGCCATTCGAATGACGGGAAATTCATTGAATTTAACTGGAATTCACGCTACTGAAGTTTAGAATACATGAATCAAACGAAAGACATACGTAACTGACCCAGACCCAAATTGTGTGAAATCCAACTCAAGGCAAGTCCCAATCCCCTTCGAATGGAATGGAATGTGTTATATCATGGGCCTGTAAGTCAATTGCGTCAATTGAGGATAGGTTGGGTAAGAAAACTGAGGTCCACACACCGATCTCAATGATAATATCCGGAGCTGGATCCAACAGTTCAGGCACAGAGTCGAAGTCGGGGAATTGAACTATAATACTACTTCTGCTAGATTGAAAACTTTATCCATGACAGTAGCGAAAAATATTACTTTGGGGCCTCCATTGACTGGTTCAAAGTATCGATTGAACGGTTTGAAGCACGGGCGAGAGAAGTCGAGCCCGGACAAGTCAAGTGGCGAATATTCTGAGCAAAAGATGAGATCCGAGAAGATCTAAGCAGGAATGGAACAGTACTTACATTTTATTTGAACCAAATATGAACTTGGAAGCCACGGACGAAGGCGAGCACAAACAGCGTCGAGGGGTCCCGAACGTCGAAGCAAAGGAAACAGAGAGGATGTATAGGCTCGATATTGACTTGAGATTGCATGCAGCAAAGTCCAGGTCCGAATAGATTTTGGTCAAGCACGCATCTTGGTTCGGCAAATCGGAATTTCGCGAGCGGCATGGGGAACAACGGCAGTGCGATGGCGGGAGGGCCGAGGCCGATTTGAGATGCGCAGAGGATGCGTAGAGTGCGTGCTTGACTGAGAGATCCCATTTATTCATATACGGCGCGAGTAAAGAAAGACACGTACCTCGGTTCGGAGGAACGCCAATTAAAATTTCGGGCGACCGCGGTGGGCACGTTAAACGACGACGGCGCAGATGCTGGGGGCCGCCGACGCTAACTTGGATTCGCGCGGCGTAACGGAAGTTGAAGTGTGCGTCTCAAAAGATTGAGTTAGTAACATGCAAGAATGCCAAGTAAATATACGTGTACCTCAGTTCCCCGGAAGCCCAAAACTTGAATGGAAGGTAAGGCACTGTATCCTAAATTTGTGTTACTTGCTGCTTAGCCTTATTAGTAAGGCACAGACAAAAGATAGAGCAGTAGGGTAGCCTGAGCCACGTGGACCTGAAGAAAATTTGAGGGGCGGCACTACGCACCGCCGACGTGTAGATTGCCGATCCCGACACCGCCGCGATTTGAGGGGGAAGCTGGCTGCGCGACATGGGGGTTGAAGCGCGTGGACCTGCGGATTTCAAGTATTTGAGGTCGTTTAAGGGATTGAAGATAGAGAATCAAAATTCTAAGGGTGGCCCTACACGCCACCGACACGTGGATTGACCATGCGAAGACGGCGGGAAGATGGAGGCAGCTTCCGAAGCCTCGATGCTTGAAGTTCAAGGTTAGATTTGAGTTTGTGCAACGGATCAAAGATGGAGACCGTGGTTCAGTGTTTGCTGCCCCGCCCCGCAGTGCGTGCAAGTGCATCGTCGCGACGAATATCGCGGAGACGTCGATTACGATCCCCGGGGTGGTCGTCAACATGGGGAAGAGCAAGGAGAAGCGGTACCTTGCGGGGAGCACCGGCGGCCGTGCGTCTCTCTCTCTCTCTTTGTCTTTTTTTAAAAAATCCGGCGCCTGATGCCCCGTAGGCTCACACGCGACATCGCGCAGTCGAACACGCTGCAGCGCGCATGGCGTGCGGGCCACGAGGGCCGAGCCCGAAATCTGGCGCTGCACCCTCGCGCAGGCGATGCTGCAGCTGCTCTCGAGGCGGAGGGTTGCTCACTGGTCACGCCCGACGCGTTCGTGCGCACCGCCATCGACGACGAGACGTACACCTGCTTCCACTGGGAAGTTCCAGGAGATCCTCGTGCGCCCTCCTCACACCTCCTCGTTTGCTCCTCGCCCTTCCTCTGTCGTGTCACCCTCTTCCCAGCCAGCAAAAACACCCGCAACCGCCCACAAAGTCGCCATTCCGATCCCTTTACCAGGAGCTCCAGTCGCGCCGGCACTCGCGCCTTCGAGGTCGGCGACCGCATCGAGTCAAGCTTGCCTGTGGCTTTGCTGGCAAAGGTAAGAACAACGGCACTGTCAGTTGCTCCTTTTTCTTCCTTTTTCTGCATTGTCTCACGCGCGTCAGAAAACAGTACTTCTCATGTCCACCCAACTGCGGTGTCTTCGTCGCGACTACAAAGCTCTCTGCTCCGACAGTCGGTCCCGGCGCAATCCACCGACCATCCTTGGTCGCGTCGTCTCGAGGAGGTCGCATTACACCCTCCGTCTCCGGTCGGAATACCACCGTCAACTTCCATGTCGTTCAGCATCAGTGCCGGATGACGCCCTCGGCGTCCACTTCACGTACGACGCCTTCGGTCGGCGGTCGCATCACATCATCCTATGCAGGACTAACAACTCCAGGCACGACCCCCGCCGCCCGTGCATGCGCCCGTGTTCTCGCCAAGCCGCAAGTGCCAGTCCCGCCGCGTTGACCGAGAAACTTACCGCGGGATCCCGAGCATCCAAATATGTTCCCATGACCGCCAAGCAGCTCAGTTCTCGTAATGCTGCCGCAACTACCCCATCCCAGCGCCCCATGGAACCCGTAATTCCTGCTCAGATCGTCCCCTCCCCTTCCCTCATTTCCCGCACCACCTCATCCCCAACTCGGCCCCCGGGCTCCCCGTTCAGCACACCGAAACTGAGTCTGGGTGGTCGCGTCTCCGGGTCAGGAATGGGCCAACCGTCCATCAGTGCACCCCGTGCCCGCATTCCGAGTGCTGTGGCCATGCCCCCACCGGCATCGCCCTCTGCGCGATCTGTTTCGACGAAAGCACGTCACTCGCGGCTTGGGCATCCCACCGCCTAGAGTCAGCGTCTTCTAGCAGGTCTATGCTCAATGAAGAGCGCGCCCAGCTGCAGTCACGGATTCAAGCACTTGAATACGAGAACAAGCGATTGCGCGTCGCCTCTGTCCAGGCTCCCGATGTGGATCAGGACTCCTTGGCCCAATTGAGTGCACTGCGAGTCGAGCACGAGGACGCCGAAGGCCGCATTTCGCAGCTTGAGGTCCGGCTCAAAGCTGCGGAACATGATGTTTCGGATACGGAAGGCGTATGCGAAATTTGTGAAAAATCCGGTCACGATATCTTTTCGTGTTCGCTTCTGTCAGCAGGGTCTTTGCCTGTGAGCTGTTTCAATTCTTGCCGCTCTTTTGGCTGACTTACTCCCTTTGAAGGATGCATCGAGTTCATCTGGAGCGGAATTGTTCTGCGAGGATTGTGAAAGCCATGGACATGTCGCTGCAGACTGCCAGCATTCCCCGGATGTCTTTTAATGTAGTTTAAGAGTCTGCAACTCGAACAACGGACAAGCGTAGATACTGTGCCTATGTATGACTCCTCGGACGAGGTCAAAGGGCGCTTTCGGAATCTCGGACCGATACCAGGCCCTGAATGTCGGCTGCAACTCCTCGCCTTCAAACGAAGCTCTATGCCGGCTCCTTGTCTAACGATCTGGTATTTTTGTGGTTTCGATTCGGATCCCTTGCCTGCGGGCTGGGATTAGGCTCCCCGAGATTCCTAGCATCAATTATTTTCGGCATTGACTTACTTCAACGGGCCTTCTCCATTTGGGTTACTCTAGACTTGGACTGGCAAGTTCCACTCCAGATATACTTGCGTCAAGTTTCCTTCAAGTTTATAATCTGGCTTGAATTCTGTTTCATCTTCACGAGTCTCCCCTTCCTCGCATTCATCATTGTTCAACCTAGCTTTGTATTCGATTATTTGGTGCGGTGGGCCTTTACTTTACGATCCTGTTATCCTAACCTTGAACTAACCTCTTTCTCTTTGATTGTGCCGAAGAATATATACTACAATTCTCGAGTTGCGTTGCGACTTGGTCTGACTTTTTTTCGTATTCCGGAGACCTAGTTTCAAGTTCGATGTTAATCAGGTTTGCATATAATCTCGACTTTAGTGCTTCACGATCTTTACAGAGACTTAATCCTGACTCGATGTCGAGAATATCATCAATCGCACCCACGCGGTGATTGGTTCAATCTGGAGAATTCAAGGTATGTACGTCGACTATATGCTACCTATCTTGATCTATTCTATCATTGACTCGGGGCCTTTTTTTCAGATGCATTACAAATTTATCTCGTGGGCGGATTCCTTCGCATGTATGACTTCGATTAATTGCCGACTGCTCCTTCCAGATTTCTGCCCTCTTGGTTTGTTACCTCGTGGTCGAACCGGTGTAGCATTTATTCGCCTTTGAGTCGACGTTTGAATTAATATTAACTGGACAAAGATAGATTCGCAGTTAACTTGGACGGTCAACCCTTACCTTCCGGATTTCTGCCCTCTTGGTTTGTTACCTCGTGGTCGAACCAGTGTGGCATTTATTCACCTTTGAGTCGACGTTCGAATCAATATCAACTGGATAGATTCGCAGTTAACTTGGATGGTCAACCCTTGTCTAAGTAGAAGCGGGTTCAGGGTCCGCTGATTTCATTTAAAACTTAGGGTTTACTTGCAGATATAAGGAGGAAGAAGTCTGTCTTAAGTTCAGTATTGACGCATCATCACTGACCTTTCGCACTAGATTTTCGAGCCACGCTAGTTTTAATTTCTACGACGGAGAGACTAACTTTAAACTCCCGGTGCCTTCAATCCTTACCACTCGTTGAATTAAATACTGACTGACTTGACCCAAAGACTGCGCAGCCACCTGCGTCGATCCCACACTCGCCGCGACTGTGATTGAGTGGTGTGAAGTGCGTCCTTTATTTCCCACCGTCATGTCGATGTCCTCACTGAATACTCGCCGCACAGCTGGGACTATGCTCGTCACCATCTATGCAAGGAACAGACCCAGGTACACCCGCTACGTTTTTCTTTCTTTCTTCTTTTACTAACGATAGTTACTAGACGCATGGCCTGGGATCTATTGTTCTTCAATGGCACTGTGATTTAAGGTATGGATACTTCTCTTTTGACTTCGGGGCATCCAATGACTGACTCGAGTTCAGTTTAGAGTCGTTCATGCTTCGTCGAGCTCTCACATGAGTCCACACTCGATGAAGCTCGGGGTACTTCTCCGAACTATTATTGGGTCCGCTACTATCCTACTAACTCGTGCTCAATTACAGAGGGTCGGGACTATCGTTGTTAGACTACATCCACTGAGTATTACTATGTTACATCCCTCATCTCGGAGTGTCCTGATCAATGACTGATCAGTATTCAGCATCTACCCTTCAACGTTCAAAGGTATGCCAACTCTTGAGTTGAAAATAATATTTTTTAATTCGACTTCGGTCAGAAGTTCTTTGAGCCTAGTTGTTGGGATCGTAGCAGCACTGCCTCAGAGTATCCTAGTCGATAAGTTCGAATCGAATTAAAACTCTACGCAGCCATGCCAAAATCTCTGGACTCAGAATCCGTCTCTTACCATGCCAACGGTAGCCCCAGCACGACGACGGGCAGTTTCTTCTACGGGCACGCGAAGGAGCAGCGATACCGCGGGCAGCTTTGGTGTCCCGCTGTCCGACGTTCGTGTGGTGCTCAGCAGCGATGACGCGCCGGACGGGTGCGCCGCGCCCGCGGACCGTGGCAGCCTGTGCAGCGGGAGCACGCGCTCACACGCGTCGAGTGTCGGGACGGCCGGACCACCGGCAACAACAACACGAGTGGCGGAAGCGCACGCCGCTGGTCATAATAACCTGCTTCGTTGTTCCTCCACTGGCAGAGATCGCACTAATGCTGCCACTTCTTCAGCAGTTTTCCACTTGGCCAGCCCAAATGCTCGTATGGATGATCTTGAGGAACAGTTGTCCAGAGCGGGGGGGTTGAAAATAAAGATCGCGCCATCTATCATGGCGATTAGCAACGGAAGTGTATTCGCCATCTACTTACTTACATACTCATTGATTTGTTTGTCAAGTTTCCTTCGAACGTCTTGTGGACTGTAGCCCGATAGATGTTCGCGTCGACGAACCCTGTGTACACTTATGAGACAACAAACGCAAGGAACAAGAACGGACACTGACAAATCATTTGATTCGAGAACAGCTCTGAATCGGAGCAATTCTGGGAATCCAGGTTGGCAGAAGCGGCTACAAATGTTTAGAAACTGACTTGGCTGTTCAGGTACGGCTCTGTCGGCTCGGAAGAGTACAAATGGAGACATTTCCGGATTCGCTCTCTGTGGACATGAGCAGCCGGGTTGGCCTTCATGATTTTGGTCATGGCTTGCTGGATGAGAGAGGAAACCAATTGCAATACGCAGACCACAAGTGAGACCCATGCCAATCATAACACTGGTTGGTGAAGGGTAGATGCTCATCTAATCAGAGACCTACCGCACGCTCAATTACCGTAAACAGAGCAGTTGAAAAAAAACGAATAACATACGTAATCCAGGAGATGTACCGCTCAATGTCGTCAGTATCGAGGTCACCCCATCTCAGCTGAATGTCAATCCAGGACTTGTTGCTCGTGGTCCTGTCGAGCACATCCTTAACCTGCAAAAACTCGATGAGAAACGGTGGTTCAGATACATATGTACATACGTCGACAAGCGAAGGTCGTGGAATATTCCAGTTGTATGCAGAGAAGAGAAGGGCGTCGGCACAGGAAGAGTTCATCTGGTAACTCTTTTGAGGATGAGTAGTCTCCTTCTGAACTGGCTCGACTTGGAGAGGTTCAAGTTCCGGATCGAAGACTTGACACTACATGAGCCATATAAGCACAGTATGTTTAGATTGGACCTACTAAATCCATGACCACACTCGTGAACTGGGGAGAAAAATCAATGTCAAATATAATCGAACAGGATGGAGGAGGCGCACTCTTCAGCCACAAATGAGCGCGGAAGATTTGGATCAAATCGATCTTCAAGGTCGGAATTTTATTGTACCTACACAACTCTTAGGGTTGTTTCGGAAATACGTAGTGTTAATTAAGCTCACATGAATATACAAGTGAGGATGAGTTGGGTTACCAACATAGACATTGGCGCGATTGATAGTCGGGGCTCCACCACAAGGTGAACGCCGATTGGAAATCTGGTTAAGACCAGACCGCTGGGCGTAGGTGAGTTTCCTATATCGCATAGACTCCTCAAAGCCAGAGGCCTTCTCCCAGAACAAACCTGGAAGATTACTCTGAGCCGGGAGAATACATTTAAAAGCGAAACACGCACCCTCCCATGTCGGGAAGTATGTCCCTTGAACAAAGTATGTTCCAAGATAGCTTCACTCAGCCTTCAACACCGCCGAGGGCTGCCACCACGTCCACACGATAATTGTGCAGCTGGCAACTCAGCCTGGCATAGCTTCCCATCGCGCTGCTGCGACGTCCACCAGAAAGGATTACTAGATAATCATGTGAGTATGGACGACAACGCACCCATAGCGAAAACACCAAGGTAGACAGTACCGCCGCATCGCAAACGCGACCGGAATTTTGACGGAGAGATTTGTTTGGTCAAGCCAAACTGATCTCCTGATCTCTGCTCCAAATTTCGCTGTCGTCAGCTCACTTGGTCGGGACGAAAACATACTAAAATCCGGGTGCGTCCAACTCTGTTTTCTTCCTGCTATGTAACATTGAGCTCATTTGCTCGGTATTGCTCTACAGTGCCTGGACGTCTCCTCGCTGCCCTCGGCGTTGATCCTCGACGTTATCGCGCTCGCCTCGTGCCGACTCCCACGCTAACACTTGATTTTCGCGCCCACGACCGCGTTGGCCTGCTCAACAAGCTCCAGGCAAGGACAGAACCCGATGGGCCACGCGGAGCTCACGGCTGCAGAACTCACGGCTGAGGTGCTCACGCTGCTCATCGCGGGCTCGGACACGGACACGACGAGCAACTCGACGTGCGCGATTGTGTGGCGAATCCCGAGTGCAGCTGCGGTTGCAGGTGGAGCTGAATGAGCAGCACCTGCTGTACCTTGACACATGTATCGTGGTGCTGCGCAACACTTGACGTCGGCGCTGGGGCTCCCCCGGATTGTGGCGGAGGGTGTGTTGTCTCTATCTTTCGAGGGAGTAGATAGTACTAACTTTGAGTCGCAGGCTGGCTCGTCATCGGCTCGGATGCCTTCTCCTCAGCGCGATCTCCTCCACTGCCGCTCACGAACGCTATCGCCCCGACTCCCAACCCGCCTCGCTATCCCGCCGTAAGCCCGAATCGAAAACGATGTCTCACCGACGCGCTGTGGGCGGTGGGCAGTGCGGAGGATTACGAAGCTGCTACGAGAGACGCTGCTGACCTACCACTGGTATGAGCGCGGGCATGGGCGTTGGAGCGCAGCCCCGGGAGCGGAAAGGGCATCGTGCACCCCAGCATGCGGACAGAACGAGACGGATATGAAAGTACCTCGCAGAGTCTGCGATCAACATGACCAGCCTCTTGACGGACGAGCTCAAAACGTGCCCAGGAAGTTCTGACGTGCGGTTCACGACCGTATGCAACGACTTTCTCCGGTATTTCCTCTTGCGATGTTCTCGAACCGAATTCTAAGTACTTTCGTGAAGGTATCTCGAGAAAGTGGACATGGAACACAACAAGCGAGTGAAACCAAAGCGGTGGTTCAGGAAGTATCTCGAAGCAAAGAGAATTCGTGACGCCGTGGACGGTTTTACTCAGCGGATAGCCGATCTGTAGGCAGATTTGACGGTGGGCACCTGCTCTGCAACCTTGAATTTTGGCACTGATAATAAATAGCTAGCCGCGGCGATAGGTTCTCGCTTCCAGCTCATGGATACATGTACAGATCAGCGTGTACAGGAGGTTCAGTCCAGCCTCGCGCATGTAACTCGCAAAATATGGTCCCACGCAGTTCCATTCACGGATATCGAGGAAGATGCACGATCTGCAATGAAGAGTGGTGTTGACGATACTGATCGGTTGCGTTGAACGGAAGGTATGTGAACGATTGTTTGACTGCATGCAGTCCCAGACTTTTTTGAAGGTCTTTAATTCTTAGAAATGCCTTCGACCATCCTTTCTGTAAACTCTCTATTCACTACTTCTGACCCCCGAAATCTCGGCAGGTCGTCGATAGTTTTCGCATCTACATAAACCGTCTTGATCTTAGATACCACGTTCTTTATGTCTCATTAATGCGAGCATTCAGTTCGCTATACATGGTCCCGGACCTTGTGCCTTCCAGGATTTCAAGCCGTCTGTGCACAGGCAAGTCCTGTCAGTTTTTCGCATTTATACACCTTGTCTTATCCCATCCTCTAGACAAGACAATCTGAACTTTTTCTCCATAGAGGGACTCCGAGTCGTTTTCGTCTAATAGAGGTGCCAAGTACTATTCTCATCCTACCTACCTACCCACAATGGCAACTACCGCATATTTTTTATGACAGCGGCTGCGAACTGCTGGCAGCAGATCAGCGCGCAAGAAGAAGTAATGGTTAAACGGCGTCTGTGAAAGTAATCAAGTTCACTCGACCGACTCGCAACGGTTTGGATGGTTTTTGGGACAGAAAAACCCGTCGATACTCGACGACTGCGACGAGTTTAGCTGCTTCGACACTTGAACACTTAAGTTTTGCTCGAGCCGCAACCTCTGAGGCGAAGTTGTTGCTTGAACACAGTCACAGTTGGAGGCAATATTGCTTATCAATGCTCTCGCTTACTCATCTGGTTTTCCTATCTTATCAATCGTAACAGTCGGCGCACTTTACGCATCGGGCACATTTTTTAGACCTTTATATTTCGGAGGCTTATGATCACCATAGCACTGTCGCAGCTCCCCGCGACTTTCCCTTTCCCTTTCCCTCCTTTCCCTCCCCCTTCTAGTAACCATGGACGGCACTGATGGTTACCACGCTCCGTCCCCAACGCTCAGATCCTCTCCTAGCTCTGAGCCCAAACCTTCAGCGGACTCACAGAATGAGAAGCAAGAAACCTCCAACGCCGTAGTCGAGGGCGAGGAGCAGATAGAGTACCCCACCGGCCTAAAGCTCGGGTTCATCACTTTCGCGCTCGGTCTTTCCGTATTCTTAGTTGCCCTTGTGAGTTTCAGGCTCGGGCGTAGAATTTTCATGAACTCACGGACGGAGTGAAGGACAATACCATTATTGCGACCGGTATGTGGTCCGCAAGTATTTATTTCGAGACCTAGAAACTCACAGTTGTTCTGCATAACCAGCCATCGTGAGTATGCTCTTCCTAAGTATCCCAACCGCGTTTAAACGCGATCTCTTTGTGCGACAGCCTAAAATAACAGATCAATTCAAGAGTCTGGATGATGTTGGCTGGTATGGTTCTGCGTGCGTCTAGATTTTTGACATGTGTCTGTTACAACTCACAATCCACACAGATAACTCCTCACAACAGCCGCGTTTCAGGTATGGGTCCCATTAAATCTTTACAGACTTCAAAACACCGTGCTCATAACGGTGACAAACGCAGCTGCTCTTCGGCCGATTTTATTCATTTCTCAGCATCAAATGGGCAAGTCCACTACCCATCCCCTCCTCCTAGCGCTGCTCCCACTGACACCGCGTTCGTTAACAGGTACATTGGCGCGATCACTATCTTCGAACTCGGCTCCTTAATTTGTGGCGTCGCGCCAAACTCAAACGCCCTCATCATCGGGCGCGCAATCGCCGGTCTGGGCAGCACGGGGATCTTAGATGGCGCGCTCATCATAGTCGCCAATACGGTTCCCCTGCGCAAACGACCGATTTATACTGGGATCATTGCGGCTATGTATGGAATTGCGAGTGTAGCTGGGTCTCTCATGGGTGCGCATTACGTTTAGTAACAGGCTAATTGAAAGGATTTAATCAAAGGGTTCATCAGGTGGCGCTTTCACTGACAAGCTCACTTGGAGATGGTGAGTTTCCTTCCGTTAGACCGTCTGTGTCGATTTGTTCTATCTCTTTATTTCTTCCTTGTTCTCTCTCTCTCCTCGTCAGACCGTGCAAGGTTTGGTCTCCTTCTTTCGTCTGGTTCTTCTTTGTTTGTTTGTTTATTTTCTTCCCCCCGTCTTCCTCTCTCCTCCTCATAATGCTCATTATTTCCAGGGTTTTCTTCATCAATCTTCCCCTGGGTACTCATCGAGGACGACGCTGCAAGCTAATTAATTCGTTCCTCTACAGGTGGCGTCGCTTTGTTCGTGATTATCTTATTCTTCAAGACGCCGGGGGCCAAGCGCAAGTCCGAATCCATGCCCCTGCTAGCTCGTATCAACCAATTTGATCCCCTCGGCACGGTACGCGCTCCGCATTCGACGCCTATTCATTTTGCTCATCACTTTTATAAGCTCGTATTTATCCCCGCGATCGTATGTCTTCTCCTCACGCTCCAATGGGGCGGATCCAAATATCCCTGGGGTAACGGCCGTATCATCGCCCTCTTCGTCGTCTTCGGCGTCCTCATCTCTATATTCATCGGGATCCAAATCTGGAAGCAGGACATGGGGACAGTTCCGCCAAGGATTTTGAAGCAGCGAAGCATAATGGCCGGAACGTGGTACACCCTCTGCATGGGCGCCTCATTCTTAATTTTTGTGTACTTCGTCAGTCCGAATTTCTTTTTCCACACAGACATTAACATAAAAACAAACCTTTTAGCTTCCGATATGGTTCCAATAGATCAAAGGCGTCTCAGCCGTAAAATCCGGGATCGACTACCTCCCCATGATCCTCTCACTCGTCGTCGCGTCGCTGCTCTCGGGCGGGATCATCGCAGCCACCGGATACTACACCCCATTCCTCATTATGTCCTCCGTCCTCATGGCGGTCGGTGCAGGGCCGCTCTCCACGTTGACTGTGCACACGGGCCACGCGCATTGGATTGGGTATCAGGTGATATACGGGCTGGGCGTAGGCTTCGGGATACAGCAGCCCGTCATGGCCGCGCAGACGGTTATCAGCATGCAAGACATCCCCACCGGCACGTCGCTCGTCATGTTCATGCAGACGCTTGGTATGCGTTGTACAGATTGTGTTTGAGCCGGACTGACTAACTAACGCTAGGAATTCGTCTTGGATCTTTTCTCTTAATGACTTGTTTGACCGTAGCTTCATCATTCCGCCTCGGAGTGGTTCAGAGACGGGGGCAACGGTTCTATCTATTGCAGGAACGGTACGCGAACGCTTTTTGGCTTGATCTAACGCCGGAATGCGTACTACAAGTTGACTACAAGGGTCTCGACTCTGAGTGATTACGTATACAATGTATTGAAGGTACGCGAACACTCTCTTGGTTGAGTGTTGCTCATCATTATTGCAGATGCTGAGGGAAACGGCGACTCGATCTCTGCTGCCGTGAAGGCAGAGCGCATCGTGTCGCTGACGTCCGCGCTCATGCAGACACAGCTTTCGTCGCCCGGGCACGCGCCCTCGCTTCGCACTCAACCGCTCCTTCGTCAACATCTCGCTGCCACCGCCGCCCCGTGGACCCGTCCACCGCTCGCAATCGCATGACGAGCTCGGGAGCCACCATAATCATATCCCAGCACCCATGATATGAGCCCGGCTCACCATCCGACGTCCATCGTCCACACCTTCGCGACCTGGTGTTCATGACCAGGGGAATCGCAGACGACACGCAGTGGGGGATTCCTGTACAAAGTACTTCGCCAACTTCATCCAGCGGATGCAGCTGCTCGAGAGCAACAGCAAAAGATATCCTTCGGAGAGGTCCTGCGGGTGAGCGACGTTCTTTTCTGACTTCGCGCTGATTACTTACTTGAGGATTAGGTCCAACATCTCTTTGGCAGCACCAACTCCAGGTTTGCAAAGGTGCTCAAAACGGTCGAACATGTCTTGCCAGCACTGCAGACTCATACCCCGGGCTTTTTGTCCTGCCGCGGACGCTGCCCTCCGGCGCGCAGAGTAGTACGTGGCAGAGCTGCGAGAGCGAGCACGCAATATGGCCGTGCTACGAATGACTGCGCCTCGTGCGCACGATGCACGCCGCGCGCATCTTTATGGGCCGTGCATTCGCATGGTGCGCGGACGTCGACCTGCGCGAGCGCGGCGCGGTCCTTGACGATGTGCTCCCGCTCGCGGTTGAAGGCGATGTGGGGTCACAGAAACAGCCTGCTGCTCCGTGTTTCCTCTTCGAGATGATGTTGTTGTGCTGCACTTCAAGAATAATCTTGACCCCAACTTGGACCGACAAAAAGGCAAGGGGTAGCCTCGCGAGCTCGGGCTACGTGCGCAATTGCTTCCCGTCCGCTTCACAGAGCGAGTTGTGAAATGAGCCTTGAATTTCAGGGGAAATTATGCTAACTGGTCTGAGGCCGAGATGTTCGTCGAAGAGGGAGTGACATTGAGTTGTCCGCGCTGAAATTGACTGGTTACTGTAGAAGCATTTTTTGTCAAACGTCTGATAACGCCGGCGGTAATGCGGCCCGGATCTGGCGATCAGTTTGGTCGGAGCAAACAAATGGACACGGACTTGCTCACGTTGGCTCACACGCGCTCACGTCCGACGCAAGTCTCAGTCCAACGCCCAAGCAAGCGACGTGAAATCGTCGCTTCCGCTCCCTTTTCAAGATTGGAATCAAGCGCCTTCTCCCCTTCCGCAAATCCAGCTGGACCAGCACCCTCAGATGAAAATACGAGATGCGAGCCGATGCGAGTTTTCGCGAGTTGATGCGAGATGGCCATGGGCGACCTCGCCCTTTTCTCTATCCATTTCCACGCGTTTTCGGTGAATCCTTTTTGTAGTGATTCATTCCTGGCTGATGATTATCCTAGTTGCCATACTGGCCTTCGCTTGGGATACTGGAGACTCTTCCGGAGAGTGAGGCTCTCCTGTGTGTCTTTCTTTTTCTTTTCGTTGTCTTTGTGAGTCGTCGAACTTACCCACGTTGCGTCCAGATGCCGTGAATACGATCTTGGAGAGGGCCACCTCCTCGCCGCCGCACGAGCGTGGGTCGCCCCCCACAGATGAGCCATCCCTCGCTGGACGCCGCCGCATATGACTACCTCTGGCTCTCGCGCGGCGCGCTGCTTGTCGAGCAGGTCGTGCCCATGGATTATATGCGCAAGTCGATGCAGCGCATCGTGTTGCTCAAGACTGCGCCGGGGTCTGTGGTCAACACGGAGCCTGACGTCAAGGCGCACGCGAGCGCAAGCGGCGGGCCAGAGCTCCAACATAACCAACACGACTCTCCATCGGCATCCACAGCGCTTTGTCCATGCGCTCGGACTCTTTCTGCGCCTGATACGCACTCTCCCGTGCACCCAATCCGCATCCACATCCGCCTCCGATTCCGCACTCGCAACCGCCTCTGCACTCGCACTCGCACTTGCACTTGCACCCGCACCCGCACCCGCACCGCGCCCACGCCCATGCCAGGACATTCACACCTACCTGCCCGCTTGCGCTGAAGCCGAGGTAGCACCTGTACGCGCACCCGCACCCATATGCGGGTGCGGGACAAGCACGCTGGATGGGGCAGGACTGCGCAAAAGGACACACCCTCCCGCTCCCGTAGATCAAGGCGATGTGATGAGATGTGGAGGGCAGCGCGGCAGTTGACCTCGTGTACGCGCGTGTAGCGCCCGCGCAGAAGAAGTGCATCCTCACAATGCTTGAGATGCTAGGGTCCACGATGCTACTGACGGGCGACGGGACGGCACTGAAGCAGGTCGGTGTTGCGTTGCTGGACGAGGATGAACACATGCATGCGTTCACCATCAAGATGCGGCGGCAGCGCATTAATCAGGTTTGTGCCGCTCCGCTCTCACTTTCTTTCTCTCATCGCTCGTACTTATCCATAGCGCAACCGCGTCAAGAGCCTCTTGCTGTTACTCGACTGAAAGAACCCAGGGATGAAGTACAGCAAGTCGTGGCAGCTTGCGCTCTGGCGGGCGTACCCCGATGCATTCGCAAACGGCACGGATGACAATGATGGCGAGGACTACCTTGGCGCAGGGGAGAGGCAGGGTGGATGGCGCCGAACGTACCTGTGGGGACGTTTATGGAGGACGGAGGAGGTACGTTGCCTCTTCTCTTTCTCTTATTCTTTTGTTGACACACTACGCAGAACCGCTTGCTCACGCCTGACGCAAGTCTTGGTTAGATTTTCCCCGCTCGCACTCCTTTTTTCAGGAGCGGAATCCCGCTCCTTCTCCATTTCCGCAAACCCGGAATCAGCACACTCAGATGAAAATGCTCAATGACTTGATGCGAGCCAATGCGAGTTGATTAGACATGATGGTTATGCGTCCATTTTATATTCTATAATTCACATATGTAGTCTTCAATATGATTGATATGTGGAGGTACTTGCCTGCCCCCAGTGTGAGTCTGGAAATCTGGGTTTCTTCACGAAAGGACAGGTGAGGCATAGGAATAATTTCCTATTCAAGTATATTAGAAGCACCTGTTTATTCCCTTTTCTAGATTGTTTGGTTCAAGATCTGCGGATGATCTGCGGGGTCCGCAGATTTTGAATCTGCGGACCCCGCAGATGGTAAGCAGATCGTACGGAGATTATCGATCTGCGGGCGATCTCCGGGCCCCGGAGATCATACGGAGATCGACGGAAGATTTTGAATATTCCGGCTATCTACGGCCCCCGCAGATGGCCCGGAGATCACACGGAGATAATTGATCTCCGTGCGATCTCCGGGCTATCTGCGGGGCCCGGAGATCATAGCCTGCCCCCAGTGCGGGGAATTTAGAACACTCACTGGGATCGGGGGGGACCTAACATGACATTCGGCTCAAATATCCGACTGCACCTGGCCTTAGGAGGCGCAAAATACCTGGCCAACCAGCCATTTTTGCTGTTTTTTAGGACAGATAACATATCCGTGGGCCTTCTGAGGGTGGCCTGGCCGACCGTAAAATTCAGAACATTCCCTGGGATCGAGACGGACCTAAAATGACATTCGGCACAAATATCCGCCTGCATCTGGCCTTAGGAGGCGCAAAATACCTGGCCAACCAGCCATTTTTGCTGTTTTTTCGGACGGATAACATATCCGTGGGCATGCTGAGGGTGCCCTGGCCAACCGTAGAATTCTGAACATTCACTGGGATCGCTGGGGACCTAAAATGACATTCGGTACAAATATCCGCCTGCATCTGGCCTTAGGAGACGCAAAATACCTGGCCAACCAGCCATTTTTGCTGTTTTTTAGGACGGATAACATATCCGTGGGCCTTCTGAGGGTGGCCTGGCCGACCATAAAATTCTGAACATTCCCTGGGATCGAGACGGACCTAAAATGACATTCGGCACAAATATCCGCCTGCATCTGGCCTTAGGAGGCGCAAAATACCTGGCCAACCAGCCATTTTTGCTGGTTTTTAGGACGGATAATATATCCGTGGGCCTGCTGAGTGCGGCATTGTCCGCCGGGGAATTCAGAACACTCACTGGGATTGAGACGGACCTAAAATGGCAGTCCAGCCACATATCCGTTTAGAAATGCACTCAGGAGCTGGGAAATACACCATTTCCCGCAAATTCAGGCATCACATTCGGATAACATATCCGTGGGCATGGTGAGGGTGCCCTGGCCAACCGTAAAATTCCGAACATTCACTAGGATCGCCGGGGACCTAAAATGACATTCGGCACAAATATCCGTCTGCATCTGGCCTTAGGAGGCGCAAAATACCTGGCCAACCAGCCATTTTTGCTGTTTTTTCGGACGGATAACATATCCGTGGGCATGCTGAGGGTGGCATTGTCCGCCGGGGAATTTAGAACACTCACTGGGATCGCCGGGGACCTAAAATGACATTCGGCTCAAATATCCGACTGCATCTGGCCTTAGGAGGCGCAAAATACCTGGCCAAACAGCCATTTTTGCGGTTTTTTAGGACGGATAACATATCCGTGGGCCTGCTGAGGGTGGCCTGGCCGACCGTAAAATTCAGAGCACTCACTAGGATCGGGGGGGACCTAACATGACATTCGGCTCAAATATCCGACTGCATCTGGCCTTAGGAGGCGCAAAATACCTGGCCAACCAGCCATTTTTGCTGTTTTTTAGGACGGATAACATATCCGTGGGCCTTCTGAGGGTGGCCTGGCCGACCATAAAATTCTGAACATTCCCTGGGATCGAGACGGACCTAAAATGACATTCGGCACAAATATCCGCCTGCATCTGGCCTTAGGAGGCGCAAAATACCTGGCCAACCAGCCATTTTTGCTGGTTTTTAGGACGGATAATATATCCGTGGGCCTGCTGAGTGCGGCATTGTCCGCCGGGGAATTCAGAACACTCACTGGGATTGAGACGGACCTAAAATGGCAGTCCAGCCACATATCCGTTTAGAAATGCACTCAGGAGCTGGGAAATACACCATTTCCCGCAAATTCAGGCATCACATTCGGATAACATATCCGTGTGCCTTCTGAGGGTGGCCTGGCCGACCGTAAAATTCTGAACATTCACTAGGATCGGGGGGGACCTAAAATGACATTCGGCACAAATATCCGCCTGCATCTGGCCTTAGGAGACGCAAAATACCTGGCCAACCAGCCATTTTTGCTGTTTTTTAGGACGGATAACATATCCGTGGGCCTTCTGAGGGTGGCCTGGCCGACCGTAAAATTCTGAACATTCCCTGGGATCGAGACGGACCTAAAATGACATTCGGCACAAATATCCGCCTGCATCTGGCCTTAGGAGACGCAAAATACCTTTTAGCAGTGAATCCTCCGACACCTCTAGAAACTGGTTTCGGGAGCTTTGGCCTTGGGATTTCAGATCGGATGTCGCGCCCCACACCTTCGTCGTCGTCGGCCGGCGTCTTTGGCCACGTCCCTCATCGTTCCACTGTTTCATCGACCCCTGGTCCGCGCCCTCCGAGCAAGTCGCCGCCCCCGCTACCACCATCCTAAATTTCGTTTGAACATCACATTTTCTGCCCGAACTCCTCAGTAGCGGCTGAGTTGAGCAGGGCCTGATAAAAAATCCGCTTCGATTTTCTGCGCTATGTCCGTTGTCGTCTGTTCAATATCGCTGTCACGCCCGTTGGCACCCCAATATCTTCTTGTTGCGCCTGTTGGCGCCGAATTTTCTTGATTGTCATCGGTATTTCTTGTCCTCCTCGTTGTTACTTTGTCGTAGCATAGATAGTCTCGAAATTGAGAAGCGAGTTGAGCCTATAACGCGTGAATCTGCGCCAGCAGCGAACAATGCTGAGAAAACATTCGGATTTCCAAACTCATCCATTTTGGCGGATTATCGCGGTCACGTGAAATCCACGTGTCCTGACACGTCGCGAGGGATTCCTTCGTGGTAAGTTGAATTTCTGAATATTTCCTGATGAACAGTAATCGGTTTCCCCGTTGCTGAATCGCAGTTTCTGCTGCTCTCGTAAACCTTTGTGGATCCGATACCTCCAAATTGTTGCGCGAAACCAATTTTTGTTCGCGGGCGTGGTGACCGATTTGGCCTCCTTTGGCTATCTGGTGAGCTGCCCTCGCATTTTTCATGAAACAATCCTTCCCCTCCTTGGCATGGTGTCCAATCCGTTTGTGTGAAAGGTTCCAAATCCGAACTTCTAACTCCGTTCGCGGGCGAGACGGCTCTGAAGTGTTTCAATATCACGGGTCGGCTTTGGGAATGGTTCAAGGTGGTTTGATTCACGATTAGTGAGGTTACAGTTGAGGGGTAGACATGATAGAGGGAAATGGTCCGGGTATCGAGGTTCTTCGGTTCGGAATGTCTATTTCTTCTTTGCCTGATGGCGACTCGGTCAATTTCTCTGGTGCTGTTTCTGTCAAGGAGCGTGGTGGTCGAAAATCGACAAATCTTTATTTCCGGGATGGTCTTCGGTCCCGACCGAATCCGTCCCGAGTTGCAAATTTTTGTATGCTGACGTGCGTGTTTTCTCTCTCGTCTATTCGTGTGTCCGAGGCCAAGTGATTCGTTCAATGACGGGATCATTTTCCGTTTTGCCGAGCGCTTTCCAAAAGTTGACCGAGACCTTAATCGAGGCGCGGTATCATGGCATCCTCCGCTAGGCAAAACCCGTCTCGTCGATTCCCAAGGTGAAGAAGGGCATTGTTTCGGCAACATTCTCCGGGTGAGGGGGTTTCCTCCGCGTCAGCACCGTGATCCGCTTGCCGGTATTTGGGCACGTGAGAGTAAGCTCCTGGCTGCCGTCTGATCGGTCCTTTGTGTGGCACTCCGTGAACCGGAAGAAGGGTTGCCCCATCAAGATGTCAAACGGCGCTCCATCCACTATGTGGACTTGGATCAAAAGGTTGATGTCGCCGACCGAGAACTTCAAGTTTTCGACGACGCCAGCGGTAACCGTCTGATTCGAGTCGGCAGATTCCATTGTGAGGGTTTTCTCGGGCGAGAGCATAACTCCGAGTTCCTGCCATATATTTCGGTTCATGGCGACGATTTCGGACCCCTGATCCAGGGTGCAGGTGACCGTCATGGAGTCGTTTATGAGAATGTCGAGAACTCGGAGAGAGTCGATGGGCGAAGTGGTTAAGAGATGGGTGCTGATGACGTGTCCCTTGTCATAGCAGTTCATCACCATCGCCTCCTCCTCGGGTTGCCCTTCCTCGACTTCGAACAACGATGTTTCAACCGTGGGAATTCGTTTCATGACGGTGCCTTCCCGATAATGTTTTCGAACTTCTGGTGATATCGCCAACAATTCTCGGCCCGAAATCGTGATTTGGGCATCAAGGGACCTCTTTATGACTGCTTCGACCATTGCCGGATCCTCCATTTGAGACTGATATTTAAACGCTGGTGGTAGGTGCGATTTCAGGGGCATGGATGCTGGCGCAGGCGCCGCAGGAACCTTGGAAGTACTGGCCTCAGGCGCCGAATCCCTTCCTGGCCCTGGTTTGGGGCCCAATTTCGCCGGCGAACATTTCATCACCACTACTTCGGGAACTTCCACCGCCTTTTTCTTTCCCCTTTCGAGCATGACCCGAACATCCGGATCATTTTCCTTGTTGGCGTGTTCGATGGGCATTTTTCCGAAAGCGAGCGTTTGGACGGGGGCGCAGCTGGCAAAAGTCATGGAATTGACAGCATGGGGGGGAGTTTCACGTTCGAATGATTGGTTCACCAGCGGGTGAGACTGCTGCTGAGGCAGCCGTTGGTACTGCTGGGCGTTCTCTGCCAGCCACCGATCAATCCTCTCGGCTAGATTGCGTCCTTGGATCATTCGAGGAATGAACCGTCCCGTCCGTTGGAGAGAACAATCTCTCCGTCCTGGTTGCGGAAGCATTTGCCCTGACCGATGTAGTCAAGGGCGAGGGTACATTCACAAACGAAATGGCCTGGCGCCGAACAAAATCCACAAAGTCCCGGGGTGAACATCCCTCCGCCGGGGACCTGATCTCTGATCTGCCATTGTTGTCTCAGCGGGTACGTGTTCCGAAATTCTGGACCGGGCTCATCAAAGTTCGGGGGCGGGGGCATCATTTCCATGATTGTGGCCTGATAAACCCGAGGAGGCTGGTCATGACTAATGGAATAATGGGGTAGCAGCTCTTCCACCGCTTGGTGCAATGACTGTATTTGAACCGTCAACTGGTGGTGTATTGAGGTGACTTTGGCCATCGCGGCATTGAGATCGATCATCTGCCTTTTGATCGCTGCAGTCTCGTCGCCGATCTCCGGGATAGCAGGGCCGTCCAAAATAAAGTTCGCCGCCGCTGTAAAATCCGCAATGTTGTAGGCGTCGTCAGGTGAATGCTGCGGCTGCAGGATTTGAAGCCGGCGATAAATGTGATTCCTGAAGCGCTCCTCCATGCCTTGTGGGTAGCATTTCCTCTCCTCGAGCTCCGTGAGCTTTCCTGATCCGATCAGATGTACAGTGATCGTTTTGAACCTTCGGTGGTAGTCGGCAAAATCGTCCTTCGTTTTAATGTGGGTGGCCGACTGCTCCTGGAGGACGTTGTCGAGATCCTTCATGGTAAATGTCTTCTTCCCATCCAATCCCGGGTATAATGCTGCAATGCAGGTTTTGAAACCTACCCAGGTTGTCACATTGTTTGTCTTCGTTCCCCGCCAAAGCACTTCTGTTTCCCTCGAAACATATCACATGGCAAGGTTGACTTTGTCAGTGGAAGTGGTCCTTTCCATGGACTCTGCCAGTTCCTCAAGGTCCTCCCAATAGTGGTGCAAGCTAAGAGCTTCGCCATCGAACGACGGTGCTCCTTTAGTTCCGCGGGTGGGTAACATATCGTCCGCGAGCGAAGGGATGATGGTAGATGTTTCGCTGGTGGGCGAAGGTGCGATGATGGGTGTTTGGTTGGTGAGCGAAGATCCATTCGGGGATAAATCCGATGAAGGAGGCATGGGAGTGAAAGTTTCGAGTGATGATGAAGAGTCCTCGGTCGGCAACAAAGTGGAAGGTGTCTCCGGCGATGACTCCTGGGATGCGAGGGGTGGAGAGTAAAATGGGGATGGAGCCATAGAACTATAATTCTTTGGGTCAACGGCAAAATTTTGGGCAATGGGAATCTCCAGGAATAAATTTCGGTGGGTCTCAGGTGGGGTGTCTCTCTTCTCTCTATCGTTCCTCGGCGGCATGCTCTGCTGCTAGCGTCTGCCTTTCTCGGAAAACCACGGTAAAAACCCCCTCGCTGTGGGCTCCAGTTTTGATAAGGACCGCGACGCTACGACGTGAACTGGGGGTGATGCTCAGGAAGTAGACTTGTCCGGCCTCTAGGGGGTTTGTTGTGAGATTCCGAGGAGGGGGACGTTTGTCGATGCAGAGGTGGTGCGGCACGTCTGTAGGGTCCTGTGTGCGTTAGCAAAAATGGGGGAACTGCGAAATATACCTCCTCGGCGGCGAACGAAGTTCGTGAACTTGTCTCTTCAAACTATCTCCAAAGCTTCGCGCCTTCCTCCTACAATCGATGGTCACGTGACCGAGTCATTGAATCCTTCCAAGTGGTTGATTTGTTGGTGAACTTGACGTCGATAGAGCTTCGGTGGCGAACTGCTCAAGGTGTAAGGGGTTCCAATAGTTCAGTCGTGGGCAATGTGTTGTGGATATCCTCGAAGTGTTGTTCCCGCTGCTGGTCGATGCAGGAAGGTGTGTGAAGTTCGTGGGCGAGGTATGTGAGCGCGCGCTTAGATGACTTAAGCTGCAAGAGGGGAATGAGAGTAGTGTCCTAAGACGAAGGTGGCGAAAGGGTGTGATCAATTCTCGAATTGTGGGGTATAAGAACACTGGGTACAAGTGGGAGGGATCTGAGCCCTGAAAAGTAGATTGGTGACCAGCTAGGTGGTGGTATCTAAGTACGCTAAATTGTCCTCCTTTTATACCTTTGCCCCCATCAGCCTCGTGTTCAGGTGAAACACTCGCTTCAAGGTTGAGGCGTGGACCTGTGGGATATTATCGCCCAAAACGCTCCAAGGTGCTCTCTCGTTCGCGAAATATTGTGTCGTTCGCCGTCAAGAGACTCTTGAAAGCCAGATTTAGGACTTTTGTCCCACGATGTGTCGGAATGTCGGCTTTAAACCCTAATTGAGTACCGAGCTGCCCGACCGCTGAGGAGCAAGGCTCGCCCATGGTCGGTGCGCTGCTGGTCGTTGAAATAGCTTGGGAGGTGCAATGCTGAGGTTCGTAGTCTGGATGCCATCGTTTTAAGGAGTGGAAGCCCATGTGATGGTGTGTAGGCGCAGGGTGAAGGCGTACAGTAGCCCTTCGTTGGCCGGCGAGGCTTGCTCCAAAGGTCCAAACAGCAATTGGTGGGTCCATTCGATATTGTAGCGATAAAAGGCAATTATTGAAGCACTCCTGAGGTACAGGGGGCGTCGTCGTTTGTCGTCGAAGCCATGTAGGTATCGTGTATTTTGTGTGTGGTGTCGCTCGTCTCCGGTGGCTGTCGTTCCGGAAGCGGAAACCAAGTTGCCAAATAAGGTGTTCGTCCATAATGAGTGTTTGTTGCCGTTGAGCTGAGCAGCCGTGGAACGAGAGGGCATGCGCAGAGCGCATACAGCCCTCACAACGGGAAATACACCATTTCCAGCAAATTCAGGCATCACATTCGGATAATAAATCTGTGGGCTTGCAGGGGGTGGCCTGGCCGACCGTAAAATTCTGAACATTCACTAGGATCGCCGGGGACCTAAAATGACATTCGGCACAAATATCCGCCTGCATCTGGCCTTAGGAGACGCAAAATACCTGGCCAACCAGCCATTTTTGCTGTTTTTTAGGACGGATAACATATCCGTGGGCCTTCTGAGGGTGGCCTGGCCGACTGTAAAATTCCGAAGATTCACTAGGATCGCCGGGGACCTAAAATGACATTTGGCACAAATATCCGGCTGCATCTGGCCTTAGGAGGCGCAAAATACCTGGCCAACCAGCCATTTTTGCTGTTTTTTAGGACGGATAATATATCCGTGGGCCTGCTGAGTGCGGCATTGTCCGCCGGGGAATTCAGAACACTCACTGGGATTGAGACGGACCTAAAATGGCAGTCCGGCCACATATCCGTTTAGAAATGCACTCAGGAGCTGGGAAATACACCATTTCCCGCAAATTCAGGCATCACATTCGGATAATAAATCCGTGGGCTTGCAGGGCGTGCCCTGGCCAACCGTAAAATTCCGAACATTCACTAGGATCGCCGGGGACCTAAAATGACATTCGGCACAAATATCCGTCTGCATCTGGCCTTAGGAGGCGCAAAATACCTGGCCAACCAGCCATTTTTGCTGTTTTTTAGGACGGATAACATATCCGTGGGCCTTCTGAGGGTGGCCTGGTCGACCGTAAAATTCAGAACATTCACTGGGATCGGGGGGGACCTAAAATGACATTCGGCACAAATATCCGCCTGCATCTGGCCTTAGCAGGCGCAAAATACCTGGCCAAACAGCCATTTTTGCTGTTTTTTAGGACGGATAACATATCCGTGGGCCTTCTGAGGGTGGCCTGGCCGACCGTAAAATTCAGAACATTCACTGGGATCGAGATGGACCTAAAATGACATTCGGCACAAATATCCGGCTGCATCTGGCCTTAGCAGGCGCAAAATACCTGGCCAACCAGCCATTTTTGCTGTTTTTTAGGACGGATAACATATCCGTGGGCCTTCTGAGGGTGGCCTGGCCGACCGTAAAATTCAGAACATTCACTGGGATCGAGACGGACCTAAAATGACATTCGGCACAAATATCCGGCTGCATCTGGCCTTAGGAGGCGCAAAATACCTGGCCAAACAGCCATTCTTGCTTATGTTGGATGCATTTCGAGTTCTTGCATGGGCCTGGGAAGTATATACATTGCGCAGGCGTAGCAAACAGCCATTTTTGCTTATGTTGGCATTTCGAGTTCTTGCATGGGCCTGGGAAGTATATACATTGTGCAGGCGTATATTCGCTCTGTCCGAGGACCGGTGTTTATGTGGGTTGAGGTTGGATACCAAAAATCGCTGCCGAACATTTCTTGTCCGGACTTTTTTCTGGCAAGGGTCGTAAATTTTTGTCCGGATTGGGTTCTGACCCTCGATTTTGGTCAAAAATTTGTCTGGATTGTGCTTAAACCTCAAAAAATCCCCAAAAAATTGCAATGCGCTCTATGTATCCACATCCTCCTCCTCCTCGATATCTACATTGTTTATATTCGGTTTTCCACGCCTCTGAACTGTGTTGAGCCAAGTGACAGGACCCTGGTTTATGCGGTAGTAGGTCAAATACTAAGTTCAGACAAAATTTTTGATCTGGGCCACCCATGTCAGAGGAAAGTTCGGACAAAATGGGACAACAATGGACCTATCTCAGATCTGAAGTTCGGACACAGGTCCGCCGTGGAGCGAGGTCAGATAGAAGTTCAGACAATGCTGTGTCTCCTTCTATTTCCTTTTTGTACCCGCGCTGCGTGCTTGCCACTTGGTAGCTTCAAAGCGGTCTCAAAACAAAGTGAAAAAGATAAATTCCTTGATGCAGTGGCTCCTGTGGCCGACTCAGTGAATCCCATGAATTTTTTGGATTCAGATCTTCTCACCCTTCACACAACCCTCGTACCGAATTACATCTATTGCAATTTTTTTGCGATTTTTAGAGGCCAAAAAAACGAATTTCGGGGAAAAATTGAGGTCAGAAGCAAAGTTCGGACAAATTTGGGACCTGAGGTAGGTTGGCGGCAGAGTTCGGACAAAATCTGGGTGCCGGCCGGTGTCAAAAGTTCGGACAAATTTTTGGAGTGCCCAAATCCGTATTTGACCTACTACCGGATAAACCAGGGTCCTCGAGTGACCCCCGCAATCAACCCCTTTTCCTCCAACAACAGTGTATTGTACTTCATAGCCATGTCTAAAGACGCTTCTGCAACGTTGTCCTTCAAGTTGACTTTGTCAGGGATGCGATAGAGAATGGCCTGCGGGCAGATGAGCAAATCGAGAGATGGCAAGGGTGGCAGATGCTGAATGCGAACGTAGCTGCGAGTGGGAGCAGGGTTTCTTCGAATAGGATGCTCGGGATATCCAATGGCACTGTCACGTCAAAACTGATAACGCCCAGGAAGCTCACGTCATCTGCAGAGTCAGCGTTTGTGTCCCAGTGCGGCAGTGACCACTTCGCAAAGAACTCGGCTTGGTTTAGATCCTTCGGGGGGAGGGATGCCTGGATATTGGGTGGTACGGAAATGGCGCGTAACGCCTCAATGGCAACGAAGTCAGGTATGTTTTGGAAGGATTTTCCGCATCCAATCCACTCATCAGGGTTCCAGCGGGGATTTGGTTTCAGTAGGTCTGAATTGTCGATTGCTACTAGCTTGTCCATAGCTTAATTTGTGGAGTATGTAGCAGAGGAATAATTTGGTTCTGAGCACAAATAAAAAATATCTTCTGCAGTGGCCCCGAGTGGCCCACACAGCTGTGATGCACCACTAAACATTGTCCAAAATCATGGAGCGTTGTTCAATCAACATTCGTTCACCATTGTTCTACCAACACGGCAACTGTCCTATTACCACTTGCCGGTAATCCCCTGGATCCCGGCCGGACTATGATCTGACTTGGTATCGGCCAGAACCCAGGTTCCTACCCAGCCGTGTTCCGAGGTTCATCAATCTCTGTCGCGTAGTTTTTATTCTAAATCTCACAAAATGGGGTTGCGGAAATTTCGGACCGTATGTGATGTGACGAATGATGTGACTCAAGAGTCCTCCCCCAAGTTGCGTAAGAGAGTTTGACAAATCACTTCCGGTCGGAGATTTTCCGACCACCCATTCTCAGAATTCAATTGCTAACATACTACTAGGACTGAGGAACCTCGAAACCGCGGCTGGGTAGGAACCTGCCGAGAACCTTGTCCGGACTAGTCGAACAAAGTTCATCGGCCCAGAGGCTGGTCTTGTCCGGACTATGATCCGAGTTGAGTCAAGCATTGATTTTTTTTTGTCCGGACTCGGTATCCAACCTCGAACCACATAATCACCGGTCCTTCTGTCCCTTTTAAGTCAGTCTCTTGGTGGTACTGGAGAAACTGAGCGATGAGTTCGCCGCAGCCGGGTCGTGTCATCTTGTTGAATCTTTTCCACTCCGCCTCTTCGTCTTCCGGAGAAGGACCACCGGTCACGCTAGACCTAGCGCGTTTGGAGTGCCGAGAATCTGAAGTGTAAGGCTGGGACGACGCAGGTAATTGTTTCACTTGCGCCGGGGCTGCGGCTAGCTTAATCTGCGCTGCCTGAAACTTGCCCTCAACCTCCTTCAAGGCCGCCAACGTGTCAGCCAGCTGAGTCTCCACCTCTGCGAGAGCGTTGCGCGCCTGATCACGTTCCGCAAGAACGCAGCCATGATCCAGCGTCAACTTGCGCAATTTTTTCTCGTTGTCATCGGCTGTAAGCTGCACCAAATCGAGCGAGCAGCCAATGCACCCTGTTGCGCTTCAGCGCCGCCCCTTTCCGTCTTGAGCCACCATCGCCGTAACGACACTCGCTTCCTCTCACACCGTGACTAATTCCGTTTTGTGCGGCTTTTAGTTCAACTCGAAATCCAACCTAAAAATAGAATCGCCTTGTATAGCAGGTGATGACATCATGAGTTTCCACATGGTGATTCTATTTTTAGGTTGGATTTTGAGTCAAACTAAAAGCCGCACAAAACGGAATCAGTCACGGTGTGTCTGCTTCCTTCGGATCAAACGACTGCAGGTGGCGATATTTTCCAATAAGATCCTGTAAAGCGAAGAGCGCATCCATGTCAGAATCTCCCAAGTCCATCTCCTCTCCGCGTTCGCCGTCGTATTCCTCCATGTCGGTCCCCAAAGACGCGTTATCGTCCTCCTCCATGTCGCCGCTCACAGACGCCATCTCTAGGGCTGCGCGCCGTGCCCGTCGTGCCGGTTCTACGGGTTCCGTGCGACGGGTAGCCGACCCGTTCCGTCAGGCTCTTCGACTGCATTTTTGACGGCCGTGCCCGCCGAAAACAGCCGTCAACGGGTCGACGGGTCCGGAAAACACGCCATGCACGGTCATACGCGATGTATAAGCCTTTCGCATGCCATGTTTTATGCACAGGTAAGCCCAATACACAGTTTAGGCCACAACTTATGAACTTACTCAGTAGTTTTAATTGTTGAAATGACGGCCGTCCCGTGACGGACCGTTCCCGTCCAGGTCCCGTCGTTTCGACGGCCGTGCCCGTCGGCGGAACGGCGCGCAGCCCTAGCCATCTCCGAGTCGTCGGACGCATGGGACGGAGTTCGACGAAGGCGATCAGTTTGATGGAGACCGCCTAGACTCGATCCAGTCGCTTTTCGGCGGGCGGAAAGATTGATGACAGTCGATCAATAGGCCACTCGAAAAGCGACTGGAGCAATCTAACCGGTTGCTAGTACGGTCGGGAGTTACCGCGATTAGCCGAGGTCAGTTGTTGTGACTTAGAAAAATTTCGCTACATCGAAAATTCAAACCCCCCGTATAAAAATTCTGAGTAGACAGTTTTGTTTAACATGTATTCCAATCGATATCCTATTGGTTTTCAGTGTGCAAAGATAGGAAGTGAGGGGTCTAAAGCGAAAATAAAAATCACTGTCCCATTCAGGACCTCCTATCAATATTTTTCATCCCGCCGCCTACATGCCTCCCAAACGAAAGAATGCACTGGACTCCGATGAGGATTACAGGGCCCCGGGCCCATCTCGTCCTACACGCAGTCGTCAAGCCAAGGAGGAGATGTTTTTTCAGACAAGCAGTGCACCCAGCTCTCCGAATCTCCCGCGTGCTCGGAGCCTTGCAGACAGCGAAGACGAGGAGGAGATGCAAAATGATGTGTTGGGACCACTCCCTGACCTCATGTCCAAGCTAGCGCCTTCTGGAGAGCCGTCGACCAGCATTGCCTATAGTACTCCCCGTAGAAGCCGACAGTGGGCAGTTTCCGAATCTCCCATCCCCATACCATCTCCAGCGACCTCCACAATCTTTGAACCAAGCCCAATAAAGCGTCAAGGCGGCCGTCGTCGCACTGTGAAGCCCGTCAGACACTCGCGGGTGTTCTATAGCAGCATGCCGAGCGAGAAAATCGAGGATCTGAAATCATCCGCACGAGCCAGTACGAAGGCGAAGGCGGCAGAGAGACGGAAGGAAAAGGCAGCAGTGGCAGCCGAATCCCGGCGCAAGGAGGCTGAAGAGGCAGCCGTCAAAGCTGCCGAAGAAGAAGAGTCTCGCCGCAAGGAGGCGGAAGAAAGCGCTGCCGCGGATCTCGCAAAGAAGCGTGCCAGAGCCCAGGAATTTCTCGAGAAGCTCACGGTACCAGAGGCAGAGGGCGGCGCGGGGTTTGACAGCCCAATGGAATGGATTGAGTTGCTCATGTCGTCCAAGGGCGACGCTCAAACGGCTGCAAATTTCACGAGGTTTTTGAAGAGCAACGGCGTGGAGATAATAGAAGCTATAATCGACCGAGTACCAGCCATTGGCCAGGAGTTCTTGGATACGAAGTTCAATGAGAAACTCGAGCGCTTGCTGCAGGCCAAAGGGAAAGCAATCCAAGAGCTGCTAACACGAGGCCGGTTCACGAGCATCATGGAGTTGTTGGACCATTTCTCGATGGAAGAATTAGGAGACCAGCTAGAGGCCGTGGCCCCGACTCTCTGGAGGATCCTTGAAACAACCTCTGCTCCCAGTTCGTCGACGCGCCGAGAGAACCAGGGTGAAGCGAGGCGAGAGAAGCGACTGGTAAGTTGTGGGTCCAGAATACCAAATGGGGACAATGCGCTGACTTTACTGCCAGGTCTTCACCACTGCGTGCGCTATGCTCAGTATTTCGCGCTCGCAGCTTGCGAATAATTACCAGGTCGTCATCGGCCTCTTTCTTCTCGGTTCTGGCGCATCAAAACGCGAGATGGAAGTTCTTGCTCATGCTGGACTTTCGACGTCGTACTCCACCATCCGCGAACACATCCATACTCTTTCAAAGGAAGCTGTGGCGAAATTCCAAAAGCTCATCAAGGAGCAGATGTTTTTCATTGTATGGGACAACCTCAATATCGCGTTCCGCGTGGAGTCCCAGCGGCTCAATTCGGGGAATCACTTCGACAACGGCACGACTGCGACAGGAATCCCCGTGTACAATCCTTTCACTGGCGACACAGTGACTCCCCACGGGACACTCCCGCTTTCCATGAAGCCCCCGCGCACCACTACCTTCCCAATTCTCGACTGGGACATCAATGATGTGCTGCCATCGTGTTATATCCCGAGCCAAAAGGGGAAAGAGAGACCTCCGGGATCTCCGGATGTGGACGCATGTCCGGAGCATCCGGAAGAAGACCGGAGGTTCTCCTGTCGGCTGTTCTCGCAACACCACAGCTCGGAAGGGTGAGCGAACTGTCTGACTATCGAGCCGAGACTAGACGGAGGAGAAATGGGAATAGAAGACTCCGGAGGCAACCACGTGACCCCGGACGGAGCCGGACAGGTACCGGAAGGGGTGCAGAGTGATCCGGAGGATGCCGGAAGCAACCGGAGGAAAGCTGATGGAAGCGGACAGGCTCCGTTGGAGCCCAACACAATGTAACAGACTTTGCGGAAGCGGTAGACGTCCCGAACGGGACCCGAGTGACCGGAAGCGGTCCGGAAGGAGTGCGTGGGAACCGGGGCTGATCTGTGACAGTGCGGGAGACTCGGAGGATGCCCGGAAGGGAACCGGAGAGACACCCGATGAAGTAGAAGGGATTCAGCCGGAAGCCGGAAAGGGCTTCAGCCGGGAACCGGACAACTGGAGCGAAGAATAACAAAGACAAACAAGATCCGGAAGTGTCGAGAAGACACCGGGATGAGGATGGAAGTAAAGGAAGACTCAGTCCATGAAGGAAGCCATGGAATAACGTTAATTTTCCAGATAGAGTACAGAATGTAATCTACTGGGATTATATAGATAAGTCCTCTATTGTAATACCCAAAATGGATAAGTCAGAAGACTCGGGGACGTAACAATAAGTAGTGTACCAAAAAGGAAATGCATGGGAAAGATTAGTAAGAGACAATAAGGAAGAAGACGGATAAAAGGGAAACACGTAGTAATGTAATATGACGCAAACCCGCTTGGCAGTGGACACAGGGACAACCGTGGGAAACGTCCAGAGGGCCGGAGGTACCGGAGGTCCGATCGGAACCGGAGGCGCAGCCACGGAGATGACGTGAGATGGAAGGTGGTGAAGTGTTCGAACAGATGGCCACTGCAGGAAAGAGCCGGAGGATATAATATGATCCAAACCTGCATGCAGCGAACACATAGACAACCGTGGGAAGGTTCGGAGGGCCGGAGGTCGGGACCGGACCGGAGGCCCGAGAACATGTCAGGAGTGTCGGGGAGTGGTGGAATTGCTGACGGGAAGCCTGCATGAAAAGGCGGAAGGAAGCGAACCAAATGGCGGAGTGATCCAGTGTGGGAGATAGCCGGAGGTGCCGGAGGTACCGGAGGCGTGGGAACATTCCTCGCAATACCTGGAAGCACACGGAGGTGCCCCAAAGAAGTGCGGAAGGGTGGAACGTCTACAGGGAGTCCTTGGAAGAACAGATGACAAAAGAATCCATCGTGGGAAAGGGCCGGAGGCCGGAACGGACCCAGGTGGATGAACATGATGGAGCTGGTGAGGTTCCGTGCAAGGAAGGTCCGGACCGGAGCAAGGTGGCTGTGTCGGAGAGGCCGGGACAAGTGGGTATTGCCGGGAATGCGGAAGGTGGAAAGGAGTGTAAGGACAATGCGGGGATAATAACCGATTGGTCCGGGAAGGCTGATTAAAGGATGAGCTTGGTAATCAATCTAAATGGGGATTGACCGGAGAGCTCCGAGAGGCCGGAGCGGTGAAATAAAAGGGGTTGAAAGTGCATGGATATAACAGTATCCCCCCTTTACGTTCCTTGCCCTCAAGGGACATAGGAAGATATGAGGGACTGTCGGAAGGAGTGTGGAGGAGGCAGAGAGTGCCAAGTGGTGAAGTAGAATTTTGATCGGAAAAAACCGGAGGTCCGGAGGGACCGGAGGGGACGCCAGAGGACGTCGACGTCACAACTAGATGCAGAAAAGGTGCCGGAGGGATTGGCAGAAGGGAAAAGATGATTCCGGACCGGAAGACCGGAGGCAGGAGGACATCGGAGGGATGCCGGAAGGACGGCAGGGACCGGAGGGAGGTCCGGAGGATCCATAGGAAACCATCCATCAAGGAGTGGAAGCGGTGAGAAATTTCCTACAGGGACAATGACCTATCTGACGCTAGATAAAACCAGCTGCCTTTGTCAAAGTCTCGTACAGGCCAAATGTTGACCTAAGCACGTGATCAGGGCGCGGAATACCGGGCCGGGAGTTCCGGAACGTCCGGAGCGCAAGGGGAAGTCGGAGGACGGCAAGATCACATGGAAGAAAACTCGCAGAGAAGAGTTTTGTAAGGACTCCAAAAAATACAGAGGACCGAAAGGTGCCGGAACGAAGAGTCCGGGACCGGGATGCACCGGAACCAAGGCCGGAGCGATAGTGACGAGGGTATATGGAGAGGAGGGTAATGATCCCGTCGGACAAAACCGGAGGGAGAGGGAGCAAGGGTGGACCGCACCACAAGCCAGGAGATGTCGAAGAAATTGATACCGGAGGTTTTAGGGCCGGAGGTACCAGACACAGACCAGAACATCAGATGGCAAGAAGTGGTGAGATCTCGGAAGGTTCCGAAAAAAAATTCCGGAGGAGGTGCGGGGGCCCCCGGGACGGAACCGGGGGGAACCAGAAGGTCGTTCCGATGGAAACAACAAGGAAGGATGATTAAAAATTTGGAATAGAATCCACAGATGGAGCCGGAGGGCTCCGGAGTGCTCCGGAAGACCAAAGTGTCCTGATGAAGTGCCAAAGGCCGGAGGAAGGACCGGAGGTGTCCGGAGGCGACCGGAGCGATCGGAGGAAGATGGAAATGTCGTAGTTGAAGTGGGGACGACAAGGAAAGAATGGAGAAAATCCGGAATAAAATCCGCAGGAGGAGCTGGAAGGCTCCGGGGGGAGGAGGATCACCCATGTAAGGATGACCGGACGAGCCATAGAGAGCCATCCGTCAAGGATTGGAAAGGGGTGAAACACTCTACAGGGACAATGGCCTATCTGATGCTGGTTAAACCAGTCACCTTTGCCAAAGTCGCGTACAGGTCAAAAGTTGACCTAAGCACATGACCAAGGGCAGAATCCGGAAGGGCCCGGAACAACCGGAGCGCGAGATGCCGGAGTGCAAGATGCCGGAAAGGCAACGATGGTCACATGGAAGAAAACCCGCTGAGAAGAGTTTTGTAAGGGCTCCAAAAAAATATAGAGAGCTAAAAGGTGCCGGAACGAAATCGCCGGGACCGGGATGATCCGGAGCCAGGCCGGAGCAATGTGGGTGAGGGTATAGCAAGGAGAGTGTTGATCCTGTCGGACGAAACCGGAGGAGTAGGAAGAAGGGGAGGACCACACCAAAGATCCAGGGGATGTCGGAAAATGATTCCGGAGGTTCCGGGACCCGACTGATCGGATGCTGATCGGATCACAGAACGGTGGATTTTGGAAAAAGTCTGGAAAAACTTCCTGAGGAAGCGCAGGGGCTCCCGGGAGGAACCAGGAGGAGCGGGAATGTCGTTCCTGAGCTGGAAACAACAGGGAAGGAGGAGGAAAAAATCGGAATGGAATCCGGAGATGGAGCCGGAGAGCTCCGGAGGACCGTAGAGAACCATCCGTCAAGGAGTGGAAGTGTTGAAATACTCTACGGGGACAATGGCCTATCCGATGCTGGGTAAACCAGTCACCTTTGCCAAAGTCGCGCACAGGTCAAAGGTTGACCTAAGCACATGACCAAAGGCAGGATCCGGGAGGGTCCGGGACAACCGGAACACGAGATGCCGGAGTGCAAGATGCCAGAAAGGCAACAGTGGTCACATGGAAGAAAACCCGCCGGAAGGGTTTTATAAAGACCCCAAAAAATACAGAGGTGCGAAGGGCGTCGAAACGAAAAGTCGGGCCCAAAGGCAGAGTTGGGTATAAGGTTGCCTCGATAAGGCAGGTGGTGATCCGGGAGCTCCGAGAACGACTCCGGACCGGAGGCGTGGGAAGTAGTGACTAATACCCGGAGGTGGGCTAGTCCAAAGCGAAGTGCAACCTACAACTGCAACAGGCGTTCGGAGAGGTCGGAGAAGCTTGGATCGAGAGGTAGTGACAGAGAACACCAAAGGTGTGACACTGTGACCGGAGGTGAGCGGGAGGCCAAATCGGGATGGAGCGAAAACTCCGGAGGTGGCCGGGGAGATGTGCAGAGGAATCCACACGTCCGAACAGAAGTCCGGAGGGATGGGCATAGAAGCCCCAAGATATCCATTAAAGGATCTGGACCTGGTGAAGATGTCGAAAGGACTTTGGCGAAGGCACACCGGAGAGACCGGAGCGACCGGATAGGTTCCGGGGTGCCCTTCCGTAACCGGAAAGCCAACACGGGATCAGACTAAATGTCTGAAGGGTGTGCGCACGGAATCGGAGATGACGGAGGAATGGATGTGGTTACTAAGTTCCAACCGGTCAGCTCAACGGAGCGAGGGTGGTGGAGTAGTGGATATCCGAAGACCTGCGAAATTTTAAGATTCAAGATGACAAAATTTCCGAACCAAGTTAAATTGAGTTAAACGAGGTTGGACAACACCAGGGATGGGTTCCGGGATGACCGGAAAGGGCCGGACAAAAGGCCGAGGAGAGCAAAATTCCGGAATGGACCGGAGAGCTCGGGGCGATAGGCCCAAGACGTGAAGGTCGTGATGTGACTCCGGAGAGGGATGGAATTGAACTCGGAAAATCCGGAGTTTCCAAAAAACCTCTTTGCTGAAAGAGCGAAACCGGAGGACATGGGGGCATAAGGGATGACGTAAGCACGAGCCGGCAGGCTTCCGGGATAATACCGGAGATAGTGACCAATGCGGAAATACCGGAAGGAATCCGACTGTGTGCGGAGGGCATAACAAGAGTCCGGGGTAGTGCCGGGGTGGAAGCCAGGATGTTCCGGAGGTTCCGAAAACCGGGCTGCTGACTAAGCACAAAGACTCGGAGGGCATGAGTGTCGTTAAGAGGACCGGAGGCGCAGAATTACGCCGGAGGAAACCGGAGCCTTGCAGGAGGGACATGAGGGTTGTGGGCGTAGTCCAGAAGGGTACCGGGGCAAGACCGGGGGAACCGGAACTCCGGACAGGACGTAAGGTCATGATGGAAGGAATGTTGTGAGCATGAGCCGGAGGGCATTCAGTACAATACTGGAACACCCCGGAGCTCCGGAGGGAAGTGGTGATACAGCCAGAGGGAAAATCCCAGAGTAGTCCGGAATGGTTCCGGCTGCCACACCAGGGCATGATGAGAGTCCAGGGAGGTGCCGGAGTGGAAATGGAACTATCCGGAAGTTCCGGCAAGCTCATTGCTGACTAAGCACTGGAAACTCGGAGGACCGGAGCTCAGCCGGAAGTCGTGAAGAGAGTCGTGAAGGTAATCCGGAATGGTATTGGGATGGAACCAGAAAACCGGGATTTCCGAAGGGAGCGTGAGGTCGTGATGGAAGGAATGGAAGTGCAAAGCACAGCAGGATGAGGACAACACTGCAGGTGGGATGATCGCAGCATGCAGATAGTCCAGACAGGGGATCTGGAAAATACTGTTATATCCCGAGCCAAAAGGGGAAAGAGAGACCTCCGGGATCTCCGGATGTGGACGCATGTCCGGAGCATCCGGAAGAAGACCGGAGGTTCTCCTGTCGGCTGTTCTCGCAACACCACAGCTCGGAAGGGTGAGCGAACTGTCTGACTATCGAGCCGAGACTAGACGGAGGAGAAATGGGAATAGAAGACTCCGGAGGCAACCACGTGACCCCGGACGGAGCCGGACAGGTACCGGAAGGGGTGCAGAGTGATCCGGAGGATGCCGGAAGCAACCGGAGGAAAGCTGATGGAAGCGGACAGGCTCCGTTGGAGCCCAACACAATGTAACAGACTTTGCGGAAGCGGTAGACGTCCCGAACGGGACCCGAGTGACCGGAAGCGGTCCGGAAGGAGTGCGTGGGAACCGGGGCTGATCTGTGACAGTGCGGGAGACTCGGAGGATGCCCGGAAGGGAACCGGAGAGACACCCGATGAAGTAGAAGGGATTCAGCCGGAAGCCGGAAAGGGCTTCAGCCGGGAACCGGACAACTGGAGCGAAGAATAACAAAGACAAACAAGATCCGGAAGTGTCGAGAAGACACCGGGATGAGGATGGAAGTAAAGGAAGACTCAGTCCATGAAGGAAGCCATGGAATAACGTTAATTTTCCAGATAGAGTACAGAATGTAATCTACTGGGATTATATAGATAAGTCCTCTATTGTAATACCCAAAATGGATAAGTCAGAAGACTCGGGGACGTAACAATAAGTAGTGTACCAAAAAGGAAATGCATGGGAAAGATTAGTAAGAGACAATAAGGAAGAAGACGGATAAAAGGGAAACACGTAGTAATGTAATATGACGCAAACCCGCTTGGCAGTGGACACAGGGACAACCGTGGGAAACGTCCAGAGGGCCGGAGGTACCGGAGGTCCGATCGGAACCGGAGGCGCAGCCACGGAGATGACGTGAGATGGAAGGTGGTGAAGTGTTCGAACAGATGGCCACTGCAGGAAAGAGCCGGAGGATATAATATGATCCAAACCTGCATGCAGCGAACACATAGACAACCGTGGGAAGGTTCGGAGGGCCGGAGGTCGGGACCGGACCGGAGGCCCGAGAACATGTCAGGAGTGTCGGGGAGTGGTGGAATTGCTGACGGGAAGCCTGCATGAAAAGGCGGAAGGAAGCGAACCAAATGGCGGAGTGATCCAGTGTGGGAGATAGCCGGAGGTGCCGGAGGTACCGGAGGCGTGGGAACATTCCTCGCAATACCTGGAAGCACACGGAGGTGCCCCAAAGAAGTGCGGAAGGGTGGAACGTCTACAGGGAGTCCTTGGAAGAACAGATGACAAAAGAATCCATCGTGGGAAAGGGCCGGAGGCCGGAACGGACCCAGGTGGATGAACATGATGGAGCTGGTGAGGTTCCGTGCAAGGAAGGTCCGGACCGGAGCAAGGTGGCTGTGTCGGAGAGGCCGGGACAAGTGGGTATTGCCGGGAATGCGGAAGGTGGAAAGGAGTGTAAGGACAATGCGGGGATAATAACCGATTGGTCCGGGAAGGCTGATTAAAGGATGAGCTTGGTAATCAATCTAAATGGGGATTGACCGGAGAGCTCCGAGAGGCCGGAGCGGTGAAATAAAAGGGGTTGAAAGTGCATGGATATAACACATCGCCGTTAAGCATCGAGCAGCTCGGGCAATGCCTCCTGTGGCAGATCAAGCGGCTCGCGTTCGAGAATATTAAGAACCTTGAGCACTTGAGACAAGCCTTCAAGGAGTGCCCCGAGATAGACCCTATCGCTGTCCATAAAACGGACCAGTACCCATTGCCAGCTATGCACGAAGATGAGTCGAGCATCGAGGGCACAATCCGTGTATACGTGCAGATACTTCGCAACCTAGGGCTCACAGACGACGATCTGAAGGCTCACGGGCTGATGTTTGACGATGGGGATCTGTTGACGGACTCCCTGGTCGACAAGGTGTGATTTTTTCGCTTCCTTCTTTTGTAACCTCGGCTAACCTTTATCTCAGATTGAGTCTGCCCGCCGTAACAGTGACGGGGTCATCGACGGCATGAAGGCGTCCATTCGACGATTCGGCCTCTTCCACGCAAAAATGGCTGGCTGCCGAATGGTTCTAAACGAGCACTGGGGCAAGCCCAATTCACTGTGGCCTGGAAGTCTCTGGTGGGAGCACAACAAACTATTGAAGCGCAAACCAATCTCTGTGGGATGGAAGGCAAAAAAGGCGACACCGTGGAAGCCTTCACACGAGCTGCTCCAAATCTCGCTGGCTGCGTCAAGGACGGGTTTCGGATTCACTGCGGCGGTGAAGACCTCGACACCTGGGCCCTCTCTGCCACGATGGAGGATGTCGACGCTGTCGCAGAGCGGGTATACTGCAAGCTATTCACGACCGAAGCTGTCGACAATCTGCGTGCACTTCCACAGCGTGATGTCACCCATGAAAATGTCGTCCTACTCAATCGGGATGCCCTCTACTACATCGAGTTCGTTGCTGCGATTAAGAAAGGGGACATCGGCCGGGTTATCAACGTCCTCCAAGTCTGGATGGTCATGATGAGGACACCCAAGACCATGCCAAAGTACGCAGATGCAATATTCGAAACGTTGCGACGGATTGACCGCTACGACCCGGTTCTGAAGTATGTGGATCTAGCGCGTTTCTTGAAATCATTCTAACCTCTTGGGCAGGCGGTTTTTTCTCCACAACTGGCTCGTCAATCTCACTGGCCGTCCGTACAGCTTCAAGGAGGTCGATCTGCTGCAGGAACACCAGAATTTCTGGGCCAAGGTATGATCAATCACAGCGCTGCATGACGGCAGCTAATTTGTATCCAGATAATCTATAACGCAAAAGGGGCGAACCGGTCATGGGACTGGCTTGCGATGATCACCGTGTGCATATTTACTCTCCGCGACACCATGCGCACCGTGCAGAAGACTTTCAAGATCACCGGCTACGGCGAGCGCCATACCGTTCCGGACATGACCAAGGAAATCCAGACCCTCGCCGATGCACTTGCGGAGGAGAAAATTCAAGAGTATGTTCTCAATCGTCCTGCCAACGACCCGACAGATCCAAACGCCGTAACCCCTGTGCGTGATCTTCTCGAGGAGGGGTCAAAATATGCGGACACTCGGAACGCATTCAAGAGATTTACGAAGGAGAAGAGGAGGGCCGAGAACCTTGGGTTTGTCGATGCAGAAGCTGGTGGGGACGATGATGCAATTGAGGAGGAGGACGTGGAGAGAGATGATTACGAGGTTACGGGGGATGATTTGGGTATGGATGATGAAGAGCCTTACGCAGATGCTGCGGCTCTGTACGCAGCAGCCTCGGAGATTGTCACACACTACTATGTATAGTAGGCTCCTCTAATTATCTTATTAAGTCTCTACTATAACTCCTTGTGCGGCTGTCTGTGGGGACCAGTAGATAAGATAATAGATAGAATAAGTGACCTGGGCTCACCGTTTTCCGAGGTAGAGCAAGAAATCTCTGGCACCTTTTGACAGTTTGGCCAGGCTTCGATCCGGGTCGCATCTGGCTCAAGATCACATCATGGCAAGTATCGAAAACGGCCACGAGCTTCTTGTGCAGGTCGGCCTCAGCCAGAGAATTAAGTGCCGCAAAAGCACGCTCTCGCTGTTGCTCCTCCCGAGCTAGCAGTTCTAGGTCTGGATGATGGACAAGAAGGTCCTGGACAGCGGAGACGACTTCGGGCCCATATTTGGGTGCCCAATGCCATCGGACCATGTCTATGATGGCATCCACCGAGGTTACATCACGAATGCGAAGGGCCAACGCCGCAACAACCACATCGGCGGACATCAGGATTTTACCTGTAATAATATATCCGTGAGGGAAGTCGCGCTTAGCGATCGAATTACGCAGAGCTATCAGCATCTGTTTCGCCTCTTCTACCAGCTCGTCAGAGACTTTTGCATGTCGCCGTCGTCCAGATTTAAGCTGTGAACCTCCCATGAGGCGAACCGTCTCGACAGGGAAGAGTTCCGGGTTGCAGTTATCACAGCAACGGATTCCCGGAGGTACCGAACAAGGCAGCGAGACTTTGGAGTCATGGATTAGTCTATGGAGAGATAAATGAGCAAAACTGACGTTTAGAGTCATTGCCGAAGAATTTGTTTCACGGTTTGCGACGGCACTTCTTGGTGACGATGTATTCAAGAAGGAATCTTCGATCCCGTGCCTCCATTGCGGACATGGCTTTCTTGCTCTTTCGCTTGGGTGCAACCTGCTGCTCCGTCTCGTCCTGAATCTCCACCGCTGCATCACGGTCCATCTGCTCCCCATCTGCAAGGTTCTCCGTCTCTTCCGGGGCCTCATCAGCATCGAGATCTTCTTCTTCCATACCATCCTTCAATATTTTAAGCTCTATCTCGTAGCGAATGAACGCGGCCCCGGTTATGTAAAGGATCGCTTCGCCGAGGAGCTCTGCCAACCGCACACAGCGGCCGATTTTCTGTACAAACGATAGGAAGGAGAGCGGAGCATTCCAGATAAGGACCCGCATGATCCGCTGAAAATCCATTCCCTGTACAATTATTCAGCTTCGAACTTGAAATCAAGTCGATAATTAGACACCCACCATTCCCAATGCATCGGTGGACCCCAAGACGCAAGGCCCCGCTTGCAATACGGTCCTGGAGAAATGCCTTGCGCTCTTCAGCAATGAAGCGATGGTAGAACTCGAAGACGTCGGCCTCAATGTGTTCGGGGGTATTCAGACGAAGGAAGTCCTGCATTTTCTCGACATCCATACGCCCGCCTGCATAGACGAGAGTTTGAGGAAAATCCTCTGGACCGGTTGAGTCCCGGGGGAAAAGTGTCATAAGGTCCGCGAAGGAGTCTTGCGGATGCTGCATGATTCGCACCGAGAGGGCGATATTTTTCTTCTCGTTAGATACCGAGACACGTGCGAAACCGGAGCGCCGAAGCTTCAATTGAATATCCAGGATAACATCGCGGGGCATTGTGGCCGACCCCACTACTACAGGAAGTCCGCTCGGGAGCCGGCCTAAAAGAATGTCCAGCTTCGAAAATTCGGGCCGAAAGTCGTCGTTCCCCCACTCGGAAATGCAGTGGCCCTCATCAATTACTTGGGATATGATGTTGTCGGAAAAGGCTTTGCTTGAGAGTACCACCTCGTGGAATTTCGAAGTGACGGCCATTTCCGGACTGACGAGTACGATACGGTACTTGTTTGCACCAATATCCTATATTAAAATTAGTAAATAATCTTCTGGGTGTGGAGAACACTTGCTTTGAGTATCTGTTCAGGGTCCTTACTCTCAGAGGTTAGAGCAACTGCGGGTATTGCCTTTTCCACGAGACCAGCAGCCTGAGATTGCATCAGTGCACTGAGCGGACCAACGAGTACTATCTTCTGGCAGTCATTTTCTGTGTTTCCAGGAGCCCAGTAGTAGAACAGAGGGAGCCAGTAAGCCAGGGTTTTACCGCCACCAGTAGGAATGTCCAAGATGGTGCTGATCCCTTTGAGGACATTTTCCCCTGTATCTCTCTGGTGAGCATGCAGGGAGGGTACACCAAAGACTCTACAGAGGTTCTTGCAAGCTGTCTCGAGCCTCTCCGGGTCCAACTCGGCCAGTGGCCTGAACGGCATGAGTCCAGATAGGAGGCCCAAAATGGGTGATCGGGAGACGCAAATCGTGCTTAGCCGAGTCCCATTGCACTTTTATCTCCCACAAACAATAGGATATCCATTTGAATACTTTTGGAACAGAACTGTCTACTCAAAATTTTCATACGGAGAGTTTGAATTTTCGATGAAGCGAAATTTCTGTAAGTCAAAACAACTGACCTCGGCTAATCGCGGCAACTCCCGACCGTACTAGCGACCGGTTAGATTGCTCCGAGACAACCCCAAGCCGCTCGTGCCTCGCGGCTTGGGGTTGTCAGAGGATAAGACATTGACAAGGAGGAGGCGGGAACGGGATAGTGCGCGTCGTAGATAGATCATGTGACATCTTTCCTCTTGGACGCGTACCACCATCGCGCTCCCGCCTCCGTTTTCTTTGTCGCCTCGTTCCCCCTTCCCTGACACCTCCAGGCCTGGGACCCTGGGATACGCTTCTACATGATATGGGCTGCCCTCGCACGCTTCAACCAGTTCATTAACTCCGTCGTCTGGGCGGACGATACGATTAATAGAGCGTCCGTGTGGTGCGATATCTCCATCCGAATCACGATGGCCGCCTCTGTCGGCGTCCCCGCTGCGTCGCTGTGCATCAACCATCGTCTGCATCAGATTGCGAGCGTCAAGACCGTCTCGATCAGCAAGGCCGAGAAACGACGCGCCGCATTCATTGACGCCCTTATAAGTTATATGCGCTCTCTTCCCTCTTTTTCATGGCGCTCTGCATTACATCGTCCAGGGCCACCACTTCAATACCTACGAACAGGTGTTAACCCGCGCTTCATCTCGATGATGTGGCCCCCCATCATCGGCTGCGTCTCCGCAGTCTATGGCGTCCCCTCCCTGCGCGCGTTCACCCGGCGCCGTGCCGCCTTCGCCCAGTTCCTCGCGACGTCGCTCACCTCCCCGGCGCCCGGTCTCATCGCCTCCCGCTACCTGCGCCTCATGGCGCTCGCCGCGACCGCGATCATCTTCACGACTCCCCTCGGGATCTTCGCCATCGTCCTCAACGTGACCGTCACCCCATCGGCTCCTGGCGTTCCCGGTCCAACAAAACATCTCATGTTCTCCCGTATCGAGCAGATCCACGCGCTCACCTGGCGCTCGGACAATCTCCTCGTCACCGCGCTCGACTTCACGCGCTGGGCGGCGCCGTCACCGCTTTCGCCTTCCTCGCGTTCTTTGGGTTCGCGGTCGAGGTGTGCAGGAACTACGCCCTCCTCCTCACGACGCTCCGCACCGTGTTCTGGGCCGCCACCGCGCGCGCGGGCATCCGCCGCCCACGTCAGCTTTCCTCGCGCCCAACTCCACCTCCGCGTCGACGCAGGGCGGGGGATTCGCGTCTGGACCTGGCTCCGGGATCGAGTACACGAAGCCCCGCCCAAGCTCCGGCCCAGCGTGACGGACATCTCCCTCCCCCTCCCGGCGTACACACCCTCCGGCACGGGCTTCTTCACCGCGTCCTTCGCCAGCACGGTCCTCAAGTGCGCCGCGTTCTCCGCGTCCGCGTCGTCGCACTGCGTCGAGAGCACGGGCATAAGCACGAGCACGGCGGGCAGATCGTCCCCACCCCCTTGCCCTCGCCCTCGCGCTCCCTCTCCGCGTACTCGCAGGACACCCACAACGCGCTGCTGCCGCAGAAGCTGGAACTCGATCCGCTGACGCCCTCCCCCCTCATGTCCTCCGTGCCCTCGCCCCAGTCCCCTGATTACGCACTCCCGCTGCACCTCGGGTGGCACGCGGGCCCGCATCCGTCTTGCTACGCCGCGGAGGGGCACGACGAGGATGAGCGGGAGCAGGGGCGCGTCGGATGCGCACCCGATCTACTTGGATGCGTTTCCCTCGGGGTCAGCGTCGCAGCAGGTGCTCCGTGCGCGGGCGGCCTTTGGCCTATTTCCCCGCCCCTCTTCCTACGAAGATGACGGCTGTCCTCGACGGGCACGCATGCATGTTACGCCCCCTCACTCACTCACTCTTTCTTTCGTTCATCCCGCCTAGTGCTGCACGACGATCTTACGTACCTTCATTCTTTTGCACTGCCGATCATCGTCGCTATCCAGCCGCAGGGACCGAACCTCCCAGACAAGCTCTGCCTCTGCTGTCACCTTTCGAAGGGAAACGACGTGCGCCCCTCGACCAACTACTTCATCGGCAAGGAAGACTTTCCTACACGCCTCGGCACGGCCTCGCAAGTCTCAGAGACCGTGAGCGCCTCTCCTCTATCCTTCTTTCCTCCTGTGGGTCCGCCCAACTTTCTTCCTTCCTGCGGCCCTTTCTTTCCTTCTTTCTTTCTTTCTTCCTTCCTTTCGCCGCCGCGCCCGGGCCCGCGCGTCGTCGCCGCCCCCTTTCTTCGTCTTCCCTTTCTTTACGCTTCCGAGCGCCCTTTCTCACTTCTTCCTTCTTCCTTCCTTTTCTTCCGCAGATCGCCAACGCTCCGCCCGGCGCTCAAGCGATGGTCCTGGACATTGCCAAAATTACCACCGCACATGCCCCATCCGCCCAGCTGATAAGCGCTGGCTCGTACTCCAAGGCCCGAAAGGGTTCTACATTGAGCACAACTGCCAACTGCCCTTTCGGTTGCGCATCGTCGAGCAGTAATGCGGGATCCACCGCCATCACCATAGTCGACATGTAGGAACGCGAAGGGTCAAGCCGCAAAATCGATACGACCTCCTCCGCTTCCGCTTCCCCACCACCTCCCACGTCGACCCTGTCACCGGGTCTACGTCGTACTCATACGCCTATGACCGCGACTCGGCGCTCGCGCTCATCGCGCCCATCGGCACACCGTGGCACCTGCTGGAGAAGAAGGGTCAAGATTTCGCCTTCACCGTGATACCTCATATAGGCTTCGCCATGAATCTTTCGATCCGTCGTTCTTACGCCATTCTTGACACGCGGAACGTAGCCCCCCCCCCCCCCAACTTTCTTACATTCGCTCTGCTGAGAACCCCGCCGACCCCATCTCGCGAGGCGAGCTCGGGCCGCGGGCGTCACGCTTACAATCACACTTCTTCTTTCCTTCTGACCTCTTACCGCACTTCGCGCATGTTCTTTAAGTACGATATTCCTCAATGCTTTCTTTCTTGGTTTCTCTTTCTTCTTCCTTCAGTTAATCTTTCTTCAAGATTTAAGTATGTTCCGGTCCCGCAGCCAGAGATTCGACCGACGCCCGCGCACACCGTCTCGCCCGTGCTATCCTCTGCTGCCCACCTCCCCAGGCGACGCGCTTCTTTTACAGATTTCAATCGGCGTCCCCCGGATGTCCCCCCCCCCCTCCGCGGCGCACCCAGCCGCACGACCAGCTACCACGCAAACCGCGCGCCGGGCAAGAGATCACCAACAACGACCTCAGGCCGCACGTCCTCGCGGAGGACCGTTTACGGCCCTGGAAGTCCCCGTACGCGATCGAGCGCGACGTGACCTTTTGACGCGACTTCCCTTCTGAGGTGGTGGACATGACCTACACCGCTCCTTTCGGTGCTCTTTTCGGTGCTGTCGCGGGAGCTACGCAGTCGAACTACGCGGCCGGCTTGCTCCGATTTCATCAAATTCAACTCTGCGACAAGTGGAACCTTTTCGGAGCGCGCACGCATGCCCGCCCCACATTTCCTTCTTGCTGCGTTCATCGGTGCTCATGTCGGCACGGCCGGCGGCGGTACCGTAAAGTCCCGGAGGTCAGGCATCAAAGCTTGGCATGAGCGGTGCGCCATGGGAGGGCGACGATCGCTGGGTAGAGCTCGTGCGCTGTATAGCCAACAAGGAAGGCCCAATCACCATCGAACACGATCGCGCTAGACTTGTCCAAAACCTTTCGACGCCGCCGTTGGGGCCCTCGCCACCGCTCCTTTCTGGGGATGCCGCCGCCTCGGAGAAGTCACTGTACCCAGCCTGGCCAAGTTCGACCTGAAACTCCACGGCATGCGCGGCACGAAGGTCAAGCGCAAAATCCGCCCATCCTCCTCTACCCCCGCGACCGCCATTCCCCTCCCTTGGTCAAAGTCCACTCGCGAACGCGGCGGCACTCTCACCATCAGACGAACTGTGCCCCTCTAAAGTCCTCAAAAAACTACCTCTGGGTCAACAAGCACGTCCCGGACGTCGCCCTTCTTCGCCTTCGACACTCAGGATGGTAATTGGTCCCCCATGACGAAGGACTGGTTCCTCCGGCGTTGTTTTCCCATCTGGAACCTCGCGGCCTTGCTTGCCGTCGCGGGCCACAGCTTCTGCATCGGCGGCTCCACCGAACTCCTTCTCGCAGGTGTCCCATGCGACATCGTCGCGGTGCTCGGCGGCTGGACCTCGCTCGCCTTCCTCCTATACTGGCGCAAGATCAAACACATTGTCCCCATGAATGTCGGCAATTCCGCGTTGCTCATGGCATGCCCGTGCACTCCGCTGACGAACCACTTCAAACCTTTCTTCCCGTGCCTTGCGCTCTTTGACTTTCTTTCTTACACAACCTTTGTCATTCCATTAACATGAATACATTCTTTCTTACCCTGCGCTCCAGCTCTGTGTGGGGAAGTCGGCGCGCGCCGCAGGCGCCGGCGGCACTTCGCCAACTGTGGGTGAGCTTTTGCTCCGGGTGGTAGAGTTGGCTCCGCGCCTTCGGCGCCCCAGCCCGTCTCCCTTCGGGAGTCTCTCCACGCGCTCAGAGCGCTTCCTCTCGCCCGCACCCCTTCCCCTCGTTGCGGCGGCGCGCAGCGCCCCTCCCAGACGCGTCTCGGCGGCGCGCCGCAGGCGTGCGGGTTGGCGAGCCGAAGGCTCTTCCCCCACACCCACGAACACGATATCCACTTAGCGTGTTCGTGGGCCCTCCCTGCCACGTCGAGTGGTAGCCGACCTTATCTTATTCCAGCCGCTCCGCCAGCACCTTTGATCGACTGTCATCAAAATCCGTGTTGGCGTGTGTGGCTGGGTTCGAGCCTAGAGACCGCCCCACGCACGCGCATTGTTTAAATGCGTCAGATATGCAGCGTAGGTCGAATATTCCCCATTGTCCAGGCGTTTTGGGGCGTTGAGCTTATCGTGAGGGTCCAGGCTATTTTTTTCGTCTGGGTGCCTTGTATAAGCCCCACACCAGAACGTTATCTACTAAAGTCCAGTCCTGTGGTTAAAATCCGAAATTCTCAACGGTATGAGGTCTAGTCCGGACAAAATTTTTGGCCTCGTTCACTTTTATAGTCCGGACAAAAATTTCGAAATCCAGGAGTCGTTGGCGGTATTCTCAGGGGTCCTCCCAAATTCCGACAACTGTACTATTTCGACCGAATGTTCATTATTTTTAGATTTTCGTCGACCGAGGTGACCGATAAATTTTCTTCTGAATTATCGCGATTTTTAGGCACATCAAAACAAATCGGGTGTCACCGTCACCTGAACATTTGGTCGAAATAGTACAGAAGTCTCTCACATCCAACTCACATATGCGTCCGACTGGCTTTGCGCTGGTTGTTTCCGATATCAAAGACCCCCCTTTTCGACCAAATATCTACGAGTTCAGCCTGGCTCCGGCAGCGCAATTCGGTATAACATCTAGAGATGAACGTGTAACATTACTTATTGCTAGCCACATGAAATTGGTAATCCGTCTATATACCCGATTGGGACCACCGCAGTAATATATCCTCCTCCTCCTCCTTCTCCTCATTATACGTATCCGATCGATGCGTACACGGCTGGGAGGGAAGTCGTAGGGGACTCGTCCGCCTCGGAGCTGCCAGCGTATGAACCGTTTTCTTCGTCCAAACTATGGACAGGGGATCCCTTCTTGCTACGTGGACAGGTTCGAACGTTATGCCCGGGTTTTTTGCATGTACGACAACGGGCCCTTTTGTTCCCCTCGTCAGCCACACCTCGGACTGCCACCACACAATCGCCTACTTACTTGCGAGGATTGACCCCAGCTGCAACAGGCTCCTTCTTCACATCGACTTCAGGACGACCGTGAGATCTGGTAATTGAATTGTTGAGATCAAAATTATGCCTTTATTGCCACCACGCACAAATTCCCGGTTACGGATTTTGTGACCGGTGGGGTGCTTCTTCCCGGGGCGTCGTGAAGGTCAAAAAATTCTTTGGCTACAGGCAGGACGCCTTCCTTGAGCATATTGGCGATTCCTTTGTTAACGAAGACAGTCAATCACACCGATATCGACAGGCAAAACTGACCTTGATTTTTGGAAGCCACTTGCATCTTGAATTCTTCGAAAGTGAACTCCTTTTCCTTGGCTGAGACTTTGTTATTATGCAACATGCTCGTGAGTGAAAGGTTCTGGTGCACGCACTGTGAGTTGTCTTCATCTGCGATTCTGGCTCTGTGGGCATGCCGCGCTGGCGATTGATACGGTCAGTCACATCCTGGCGAAAGTCTTCCAGGCTCATGCTGGCTTGGTTTCGGAGGGAAAGCGCAGAGTTATTAGTGCGGTTCATGTTGTGGAAGTAGATGGAACGGCTTCTTTGTCTATAAACACAAAGAAGTTCGAATATGAGTCATCTAGCTTAGGTCATCCAGCAACTTGTCCAACTGGGTGTGGCGCGCCCGACATGCGCGAAGAAAGGTAGCCAAGTCCAGTGTGGTTCTATTCTCGGCCTCCCACTCCTCCTTTGTGTAAATTTTTCCGGATCCGCCCCATCTCTGTTTAAATGGAATCGAAAAGCTTAAGATCTTGAAGGTGTGACTGGGGCAGCGCACACGCACCTTCATGGCTACAGATACCGCCGTAAGGTGTTTAATAGCCTGTACATTATCTTGGTTCAGCTTCTGTGTATATTTGAAGAGCACGTACGTCGTCAAGATTTGCCAAGCATCGTGTGGCCTCGACGTCGATCTCCGTGGTCTGGGGGTCCTTGAGCTTGTTGACAAGAAGCCATTCTGAGTCCTACACAAGTCGCATGAATCTGGAACGATGATCATGTTATGAGATTGGTGTTTGACGTACGACGTCGACTTGATCGAAAGAGCTTTGCCTGTATGACTGTTTAACCAAGAGAATGGGATACAGAGGAGGAACGCACGGAAGGCATCTGCAGGGTTGAGATTCTTGCGCTTCGCCAATGATAATCGCTCGGATCGGAAGAGCCAGTGTTTGCGCAACCAAACAACCTTGAAACAACCTCCCGTCTTGGCCGTTGCCATCAAAAATATCTTGCACGTCTTTTGCTTCTTGATCACTTCGAACGTTTCAATCCTTCAATGTCCACAGATCTTCGCCGACAGCTCAGAGAACTTAATGCCCAAATTGCCAGCCACAGGCGTCTCATATGCGACCTCGAGCGGCGTCGGGATGGTATAGAGCGAAAGCTCGATGCTGAGGCAACATTCCCAGTGATTACGCTGCCTGCAGAGCTCACCTCCGAAATTTTCGTGCACTGCGTGCCCGATATCCACCTAGCCAGCCCTGAAACCTCCTACCCGCGATACCAAAACATGATCCCCATCGTTCTTCAAAGTGTTTGTCGCCGATGGAGGGATATAGCGTTCAGGACTCCCCGACTATGGTCGACGCTCATGATATCTTTCGACCACATTACCAGCGCTGTGGCTTCACAATCTGAAGTGGAAATCTTCATGGATCAGTGGTTGGGCCGCGCTGCAGCCTTACCCCTCACTCTCGTTTTCCGATCCGCGACGCCCGACTTCCCGTTGAATCGTCTGCGGTCCATCATTTATCGCTATTCTCACCAAGTCCAATATCTGGCGCTAGACGTTGGTGAACGCGACGACATTCGTGAGCTGGGACTTGATTCGCACGCCTTCCCAGAGCTACGACGTGCCACGCTGAACTGGAAAGCACCGTATACACATGATGATGACGTTCCCCTCAATATTCTGGGAATGGCGCCCCAGCTTGATGAATTGCATCTGCCGCATGCCGTCGCGCTAACTGCTCCGTGGTCGCAGCTGACCAGGTTTGAGGGTCAGATCGAGAGCATGGAACTGTTCGCCCTGGCGGAGAATCTCACAGAGGCCAAATGCTATTTTTTTGATCGCATGGATGATACAGACATCGTCAACACATCCCTTCGGATTCTGACCGTCACTGACGACAGTAACGATATCCTTCCATTCCTCACTCTACCCTCTCTGCAATCCCTCGACATATGCGGCATGGATGACCACGGGTCACTCCGGCTATTCCTTAAACGGTCCTCACCGCCGCTGTTATCCCTTTGTGTTAGCGGAGAGGCTAATCGCCTCGACGACTGGTACCCATGTCTATCCCTTCTAGGCAGCAATTTCGAGAACCTCGAAATACGCTACGTATCCGACTTCGTACTGCGGCGGCTGTTCGGTACGAATCAGAAGAGGAATCTCTCCGTCCTCCCAGACCTCAAAACACTGATGTGTTGCGATGTGCAGCGCAACGCAGTCGACCTACACCAGGTCCTGGCTTTTCTCCATTCACGAATCGACCAATTGCGCTCGTTCCGGCTGGTCTGGGAAACCTCTCCCTTTTTAGACAGCGAACATTGCCTTCCAACTGGCACTGGAGCCATCAAAACCGTAGACAGTATCCTTGGGCACCTCTCCCGACTGGGGCAGTCAGGCATGGACATTTACCTGGGAACAGACACCAGAAATTATGCGCGCAATGAGAGGTCCCCAGAGGAGCAGTAAGTCCACCGCGATATTAATCTTATGCCTGACGCTGATATTTATTTGGGCCTTCGCTGGTCCAGGTGGTGTCCTTCTGTCCCCCAGCGCATGTAGATGTACCGCGAAGGCTGGATCGAGATTAAAAAATAGAAATCATGAATGGGCGCGCGGCTTCAAGGACAAAGGATCAAGCGGGGGCCTCAGCGAAAAAACCGCGCAAGAGGCGTCCCGACGCAGGGTGGGCGGCAATAAATGTAAATGCGCACGCGCCCAGGATAAGTATTATCTCCTCTATGTACCTCCCAATATGCATATGTATCGTACGTGGTCTATGCTCCTATGACTTATATTTCCTGTGTATAAATAAATGGCCCCCGATTTTATTTGCCATTTTACGGCTATTTTGAGTCCGGAACGGGCGAGTTGGCGGGGTGGCGGGGATTTTGATGGGCGTGATGGGACGGCGCGCTATACGCGCTTCGCAACGTTCATGTATCCTCATATTCAGGTTTTGTATGTACTTGGCAATATACCCTGATTTTGTCCTGATTTTACGGCTATTCTTGAGCCCGGAACGTGCGAGTTGGGCGGGGGCGCGCCTACCCCGCCTCTCCCGCTCTCTAAATCGCTATTTATGGTGACTCTGTATTGTCGATCGCCATTTAAGTGAAACGGAATCGCCTCGAAATGCTTCCGGTTAGAGGTGGAGTAACAGTGCATCTCCGCATCTACTGTAGTTTCTCCGCCTCTACTAACTAGAGGCATTCACTGGGCTATATAGGTACGATTTGACCTGGGTCCGACTTCAGGCGTAACCCATGTCGAGGCAGACGACGTTCGCCTCCTGTAGCGAGATCTTTGCGCGGGGCGGAGAGAACAACAGGGTTCAATAGGTTGCCAAAAAGGATCGTACTACAGCCACATTCTGGATCATTTACGAAAAATCTCAACATACATAATAAAACTTCTAAGGAAGATACTGTCGCTTCTGTCGCTTTGGCTCCCTAGAGCTCTCCCGAATATCATCACCCGCATCTTCTTCCTCGACATAGTCGCCGTTCTCTTCACGCCTGCGCTTCGTGGACGAGAGCTATGTCCCATGGTGAGATCAAGGGATACTCGATAAACAATGGGTGAGTACCTGGCTGCCCTGGAAATGGGGAGGTGGTTGGTCATGGCGGAAACTGGCACTGACACTGCTACCCTGAGAGAGACGTGAATGGGGGCGCGCCTGTCAACATATTCAAAGATTTCGGGACACCCAAAATTGAAATGGCTCGTTTCAGTAACCAACAATTCAGGCACGCCGACACTTCACATTTCAGATACAGCTTTAGCCTGACTTGAACATTTACTGATACTAGTTAGGGCCCTGATACATCTCCTTTTTCGGAGTGGGGTACACTGACACAACAGGCCACAACAAAGGAGCTGATGGTAAATGATTTGTAAGCAGAGTCGATCCCAAAGTTTCCCATGCCCGCCCTTCTGACGTCTTCAAAGCCTCCTGTCCACCCGAGTACGCCACGCCCATTACCTAACCTCTCTGTGCCTTCTATCCCCGAACTCCCCGTGCGCAACCGCCTCTCCCTCGCTGCTGCCCCATGGCTTCATGCAGGGCTGCAAGACGGTTCACTCGATGTGGAAGGCGTTGCGCGAGATCTGGCCCTCCAGGTCGACTCAGATGCTGATGAAAGCCTGGTGCCGATATTTCGGACATTCTTCCAGAACATTTGTTCCTTCGACTTAAGCAGCTGCGACCTCACAACCGCCTCGCGGGCGATGGACACGCAGGGGAAAGCAGAGGCGGCTTTTCAATACCTCGGCATCAAACTCCTGAACACACCGCCTGCCAGACCAACTAAACAGGCCCAGAACTGGATTGTTTCCAAATTGGTCCCTATGGCGCTTGCGGACCGGCTTGCCTGGGTCGCACAGCCCACCAATCTCGCACGAGAGGTATCTGCCAGAGAGACGGCCACCGTTCTGCTCGATAGGGTTTGTCATGTTATACAATTCTGTCTTTTTCTCAACGCGCATATGTATTAGGAAAAAAACCTCGCCCAATGGTGGCAGGCGCTGGTTGCTGCGAGGAAATTTATGAAGAGCCAACCCGAAGTATTCGACGCAACTCCGGCCTCCTCCCGGCACCGGTCGCGGTGTCAAGAGTTAAGACAGAGCATGTCGAAGTCAACCGAAACGATTTTCAAGTGCAACTTGGAAACCATGGTCTACGCACTGAAGGCATTCCTTTTGGTCCGTACTTACCGGATTTTATGTTGTTTACCTCATTGGGCCACAGGGAGACCCAGGACTTGGAACCGAAGCGATCGACAAACTCGTAAAGCAGTGAGTGTCGGTTTACTTTTGGCAATAATCATCCGCGTAAACATCTCCAGGGACTCGACAGAAGACTGGACCGAACAGGACCTGAAAAAGGCTGCCAACGACACCGACATCCTGAGCCTATCCGCCCCAGTCCTTATAGCGTGTCTCTTTCATTCTGGCGGAGTCCTCACGACAAGTGTCATCAGCAATCGTCCCCCTTGGCCTTTTGTTGACCACTGGCTCTGCTCTGGGAACCGCCGCATTGTCGCCGAGAACCACATCGTCACAATCCTGGACCGGAAGTTCTGGGTTTTGCTCGTTCGAGCCGCTCTGGGGAGACTACCATTCAATAAAATTGTTTCCTCCTTCTTCGATGACGTCGAAGTCCAGCAAATTCTCGAGCAAGAGCCCGACCTTGTGGAACAGCAGTGCCTGGGTAAATTGTTCCTTCCAAATAAAATACATTGCTGATAACTCTTCACTTGTAGAACTGTTGCGACCTGCTCCGACTCTGGACACGCGAGGCCTCTACACATTCGACAATCACTTTGATGTGGGCTTCCCTGAAGAACTCGACTTTATCCCGGCTTGTCCCACCGCCTCCGCTGCCCCAGATCCCGCACCAGCGCCCACTGTCCCGTCTCCTCCTCCCGCTTCTCCTCCCGCTTCTTCGGGATCCACCCCGGACGAAACCACTGCAAAGCATGCACACGCGAGTGATGGCCTCGATGGTGCGGAGCGGGAAGTGCCTAATACGAAGGGCAAGGAGGCAGAAGAGGAAACACCAGCCAAAACGAAGCGCAAGGACGACCACAAGGAGGGGGATGGGGCGCGGGGGGGGGACGAGGACGAGGCGCCGCTTAAAAAGAGGCGGAAGGAGAAACCCAAGGAGGAGGAGGAGGAGGAGGAGGAGGAGGAGGCGCCGTCTAAAAAGAGGCGCAAGGGAAATTCAGGTCTTGCCGTCTCTTCGTCCGATCGGGAACTACGCCCGAAAAAGGACAAGGCAGCCCTGGCGCCACCCCCCGCACCTTCACCATCGGCTCTTCAGAAAAAATCGAAGGCAAGGGCAAGACCCGCGTCCACCGCCAAAAATCAGGGCGGCATCGAATATCATCAAGATATTCCGTGGTTAGCAGTCTCGGAGAGTTTCGAAATCGTGGAAGAACGGGATTGTGAAAGTCTCGCTAAGAAGCCCCGACTGAATCCCGCCGTCCTCCATGACCTCGCGGAGCAGACTCTGGATATACCGTATTGGAAATTCGACGGCTCCGCGGACGTAAATGGTAGGCTCATGATCAAGGCTACCAAACACCATTACGAATACCGCCCATTCAAGGCAACGGTATGCATTCCTTTCCCGCTTCTAGCTTCTCTTGCTGAGTCCCTGCAGCGTGACGACCTTGAAACCCTCCGCAAGATCGTAGGGTCTCAACCTCACAGTCAATGCGCCGCCTACCCGCAAGAGAAGAGTGTTCCCCTTCACGTGCATCCGTATTCCCAGAGATTCCATAGCTCTGGAACAACTCGGGACGCCGGCGGCTCTCCTCTTGACCCCGATATCGTTGCTGACGAAAACAACTCCATCGTTTTCGTCGCGCATGAAGATGTGTGGTACGACCTGACAGCCCGACAGAAACAAGAACTGCTCAGGACGCGGTGTGCCCTCGTAGTGCACGACCGACCATATGAGCACGATGGCGAGACGTTTGCCTTTGATGCCGAAGGCCTGTCAGCCTTCACGCACCTTGACCGGCTTGCCTTTATACAAGGTGCGTTTCAGTGCTCTGCGCACTTCTCTTCTAATGACGTGCGTAGATCTAGGTGCCAGGAAACGAGGCGTACCAACTAGACCTATTGCCGGCCGGCCTAGCGACCTCCTCTTCTGCGCAGAGCAGAGGGCTCTTCGGGAGTCCTCGGGGGAAATCTCGTTGCAAGGCCAAGTCTTAAATCTGTTATCCAATCGACTCCCAGACAAGACAATGGCAACTCTCCCGGGATGGACGCAAGTGTTCCCATTTCATGTCTTCCCACGGTGCTGACTTCGACTTCGGATTGCAGGCACCTTGCAACGCAAGAATTTGCGTGCACATGGCTGTCCGGCATTAAAGAGCTTCCGGAGTTCCGCTTTCCCTGGGAGGAAGTGAGTTTTGGCATCTTTGCCAACAAAGACGCTGTGAGCTGGATCCACGCCGATGTCTTGTTCACCGGGGTGTCTCTTGCCTGCGGAGAGAAACTTTGGTTTATCGGGCGTCTCAAGAAGGGCCTGGACTCGTATCGTGGGATTATGCAATCCCGCCACGCATTCGACGACTTCAATGGGTGGACGGACATGACGGAAGTATGGGATTTTGAGATGGTTCATCTCAGTCCACATACGACACTGTAAGTTTTACCATGCAATGATCGCCCCTCTGTTACATATTCTACAGATATATGCCCGCCACAACGATGCATTGTGTCATCAGCATCACTGACTGCATTGGCACGGGCGAGCACGGCATCCCGATTAGCAACGCATGTAACTGCGTCCTAATCACCCTTCACAATGCGTTAGTCGCCAGCATCACTACCAATGCGGACCACGAACCGGCACGTCGATTCCTGATACGGATTTTTATCTTTATCGCACTTGCCTTTACCAACCCGCATAATACGAATCCGTCCGAGGAATACCAGCAGCAGCGGCAGCGGTCCATGCCTTCCCGGATGTTTCAGCACCTACCGGACGTCAATACCCCGGATGGCATCCTCGACGTGCTAGCTCTCCGGAGCTTTGTGGTGCTTTTCGTGGCGCTGACCTCGTCCGCATATCCATATCAGGTCAAGAACAATGGCTCGCACTCCCATGCCCTCCCCATCCATGCGGACATGTGGCAGGAGCTCTCTTACGCATGGACGCTGGCCCTGGAACTAGATCGTCATCTTCACGTCAATTATGAATTCAAAGTGGGGCAGCAGCCAGGGCCCGCAAGTTTTGACGAGGCAGCTGATGTGAGTTAAATACTCTTTTAATCCACCAGACTCATTTATCGCATTGTAGCTGACCGTTCTGACCATGTCCGCGTCGATGGTAAGATATCACGCAGCCACTCAGTACATTAAAAAAGATCGCCCGGCTGCGTTCACGACGGCCGCATTCCAGGCGCAACTGAAACAAATGCTGGGCCGTTTCGATCTCTGCAGGCAGCATTACGAATACAAGAAGTACGCGGATTCCAGCAAGCCCTTGTGCGGGATGAACGATCATATCGAACCCGCAGACTTCGCAAGCTTGCCTCTGGTGAACCGATTTGAGCAAATGCTCAATAGCAAGGACAATTTCCCATTGCTTCTGCTGTGGAATAAGCATACCCTGCCATTCAAACTCGTACCATGTTAGGGATTTATTCCCGGCCCTCCGCATGCCTGACGCCTTCTGTATAAATACTGCACAATTTGTTGACGATGCTTTAGTTCTACCTTTACTTTACACTACGTGCGACGCTTTGATAATACACATTGTTCGAAGCTAGCTCACGTTCCGTGAAGTTCAGGAGTGAACTTATACATGCCATTGGGCAACAAAATGTATCTTGTATACATATGTATACCTTTAAATTATTTGACGGACTTTGACTTTGCCATCAGCGCCCCCTCGCTATAACCCCCCACTTGCGGCCGCTTGTTGTCGCTGCTTATTCTGGCAATTTGTTTTCTCATAGGCTGAAACTACTTGGAGACATGAAAGGTATTTGAGGCCTATATATAATGTGTTTCTGGACGGCCAGCGTTCAATTTTCCTCCGACACAATCGGTGACCAAAATCGAGGAAGCAATTGAATTCCGGGGCAACTTGCAGTCCCATGGGACAACCCTTCAACCCTTGTCCGGAATAATATTTTTCAGGCCGGAAATGCCCCAGACCGTAAGCTTTTTGAGGCTAGATTTCCGATTTTTCTCGGACAACCCTTTGCAGGAGCTTCACGGGGCCTGCGCAGATTTCAGTCCGTTTGTTTCCATTTTGAGCACCCATTTACTTCTTTGAAGATGCCAACTCTCCCTCGCAGGATCTCGCAGGACGCCCACACGCGCGGCTATCATTCAAAAATTTGTACAGCTAATGTGGTTTTAATACTGTTAGGCTGTCATCAGCCCCAACCATGATGTCTTGAATATTCCGGCAACCGCTCGATAACGCATGCATAGCTTCGCGGGAACTATCCCCAGTTATACGCGGTGCTGAGGCGAAAGTGCGCAGAATCTGACTATTAATCTCCAACTCCTTCAAATGAGCCTGGGCGTCCCAAATCATCTTGTGGATGGTTTTGGTTTGAATTCGGGCGGTAGCGAGGATTTTGAGGCGTGCCCGAGCATCCACCAGAAGGCTTCGATTGCCTCCCAGATAGGACCAGATCCCGCGAAGATGCTCAATTTCCTGTTCGGTGAGCCGCCTTGTCTCGGTGATGAGGTATTTGGCTGCATAGACATGATTATCCAACGACCCCATGCACTCCGATGTTCGGTTACCGGAATGCACGAGGTCATGAATATAGAGGTCGAAAGTTTGGATTGTTCGATGAAAGGCGAGTTTAGCCTCGGCCTGATTGAGCCGGGGAAGCCAACCAGGCGATTCTATGATAGACAAGGTGAAATCCGCCGAGTCGATGACGCTGTTAACAAGTGAGATAAATCGAGGAGAAATTGTGTGCTGGCTCACAGTTTTAGTGCTCCGGAAAGGTGAGAAACATACTGCTGAACTTCATTTTTACAGGCTAAACCCGTCTCTACCACGAGCTTGAGCTGGCTGCGGAGTAGAGCATGTTTCTCAAGACTGCTCTGTTCGACCGTCGAGGTCAAATCGTCCAAGGACATGAGCAACTCGTGGATGTCGCTGATCACAGCCGGTGTGAACCTTTTGACTTTGGCGCCACTCTCCGTGTTGGTCAGGCCAATGTTCTGACACCAATTGGTGCTGAAAATGAAAGGAGTTGCTGAGCACCAGTGCCAATCAAGGGATGTTTGCACAGCTCGGCAGACATCCGAAGAGCGCAGAAAAGGTAGGGCGCAGAGTGGTGCAAAAATGGTAGATTGCAGTTGTTGAAGGATGAGGAGGGAAACGGATAGGACAAGAAGCCACACAAAGATGTTGCAGATAGGCATGATACAAGAAAGGGAAGGATCGAAATTGTGGACACCATGTTCTAATATATAGTATCCTGCAGATAAAGAAGGGATCCGACGAAACGCGATAAAGAAGGTGATTGTCCTGAAACAGGCAAAAAGGAAGGAAACAAGGGGTCTATTGCGAGGATCTTCTGAGAATGTAGAGTTGCATTCAGGAAAGGAAGAGCCCTGTGCCATAGAGAATACGTGTATCAGGAGGCCGCATTTGGTCCTGTTTGTGGGGGGCGTGACTTGACACTGTTCTACCGCCAAAACTGTGGCGGTGCAAAACCTCAGATTCCAACTTTGGGACGATAAGATATATGACACGGTAAAACTGTGGCGGTGTAAAACCTCAGACTCCAACTTAAAGCTTTGAGACGATAAGATATGATCGTCATGCACGTGGCGGTCCATTTTGGGCAAGGTACGGCGTAAATATCAGTTCAGCAGTTCAGCTTTCAGCTTGACCATCCGTGGCATAATAATCTTCACCGCTGGCACCTTGACCACGGACCCACCAACACCCGCTTGAACGTTTGCTTCTCATTGAAATTACGCTTGGACTTTTCACTGGAAACGTTTGGCAGTCGCCGGTCTTTAGGGTCTCGTGCGCGTCCGGGCCTCGTGTCGTCCTCGTGTGTGGTATTTGGAGCAAAATAGATTACATCCGGGCTATCGACAAGAAAAGTGACGTCTCGATTCACTTTCTTTGTCTCTTTGTTTCATTTAATATTATTTAGTCGTCGAATGCCACCATTCTCCCGCGATCTCTTCAACCTCAATCATCCGCTCTACCATTGGCATTAATCCTCTCCACCATGGCTCTAGAAAGGAAGTTTGGCCAGTGGTGAGCCCCTTCAAGCACTCTACTGACCTGTCGGAGTGTTGAAGTTATCTGTGGCTAGGTCCTGCCAAGTGGACCCGAACGCCGAACCGGTTCAAGTGTTTGAAGTTCCAGCCTATGATATCGTCGTCACCAATGTCTCGCTGGGCCCAAAACTTCGCGGTGACGGCCGCAGTACGTTGGTGATCCGCCACGGAGTCAATGCTCAGGCTCAGGGCGGCGATGAAAAAACTCAAGAGGTTGCTGTCGCCTGCCTTACTCCTGGCAAGGCAAGTAGTTATTGTTCCTTTTGCTCTCAGTTATTCATTGTTTCGTCAAGATGGAATTCGCTGCGGTTCATATCGTTCTGAACCGCGGGCAGCAGATTTCCCTGGCGGTCAAAGGAGACAAGTGAGCTTCCTTGGCGTGCGCTACCAGATCGCTAACTCTCTACTAGCGATGTCCATTTATTTGGACATTATTTGGGTAGGCTGTTTATCTCGGTATATGCTGCTCCTGCTGATCCCTGATTTCAAAGCGTACCACAAACCACCGTCTGATTTAACCGGAGCTGTTCAGGCACGGACCAGCACTGGGGTGACTCTCATAATATTATCTCGTCATTTTGCTTAAATATGTTGACAGGCGCGCCCCCATTCACGTCTCTCTCAGGGTAGCAGTGTCAGTGCCAGTTTCCGCCATGACCAACCACCTCCCCATTTCCAGGGCAGCCAGGTACTCACCCATTGCTTATCGAGTATCCCTTGATCTCACCATGGGACATAGCTCTCGTCCACGAAGCGCAGGCGTGAAGAGAACGGCGACTATGTCGAGGAAGAAGATGCGGGTGATGATATTCGGGAGAGCTCTAGGGAGCCAAAGCGACAGAAGCGACAGTATCTTCCTTAGAAGTTTTATTATGTATGTTGAGATTTTTCGTAAATGATCCAGAATGTGGCTGTAGTACGATCCTTTTTGGCAACCTATTGAACCCTGTTGTTCTCTCCGCCCCGCGCAAAGATCTCGCTACAGGAGGCGAACGTCGTCTGCCTCGACATGGGTTACGCCTGAAGTCGGACCCAGGTCAAATCGTACCTATATAGCCCAGTGAATGCCTCTAGTTAGTAGAGGCGGAGAAACTACAGTAGATGCGGAGATGCACTGTTACTCCACCTCTAACCGGAAGCATTTCGAGGCGATTCCGTTTCACTTAAATGGCGATCGATAATACAGAGTCACCATAAATAGCGATTTAGAGAGCGGGAGAGGCGGGGTAGGCGCGCCTCCGCCCAACTCGCCCGTTCCGACTCAAAAATAGCCGTAAAATGGCAAATAAAATCGGGGGCCATTTATTTATACACAGGAAAGAAGCCATAGGAGTATAGACTATGTACGACACATATTGGGAGGTATATAGATGAAATGTATACAACACTGCGTGCGTATTCACTTGACTGTACCACGCACGCGCACTTTATGCACGAGGTTACGCAGCACCCCTGCGTCGGAAGGCTTCTTACTCGGTTTCTTCGACGAGGCCCCGCTTGATCCTTAAACTTGCCGCGTGCCCATTTCATAATTTCTGTTTCTTTAATCTCGATCCAGCTTTTTCAGTACTATCGATACCTGCATGCTCGAGGACTACCTGGGTCAGCTAAGGCCCAGATATTAGCGTCAGACATCAGATCAATATCGCGGTGGACTTACTGCTCCTCTGGGAACGTCTCATTGCGCGCATAATTTCTGGTGTTTGATCCCAGGTAGATGTCCATGCCTAACTGCCCCAATCTGGAGAGGCGCCCAAGGATACTGTCTGCGATTTTGATGGTTCCAGCGCCAGTTGGAAGGCGATGTTCGCTGTCTAAAAAGGGAGAGGTTTCCCAGACCAGCCGGAACGAGCGCAATTGGTTGGATCGTGAATTTTGAACAGCGGACTGGTGCAAACTTGGTGTAACAAGGGAAAGAGAGTGATGGCGCATGTGCTTTGCCAGGTCTGCTTTGAGATGGAGTTTCAAATTTGCACTGGACCTTTGGGAATGAACGACCTGGCCATTGTTGATATTTTGAGGCAGTAGGGAATTGAACGAGGAATCAACTTGCTTACAAATTTTGTGCCATCAATGCCTTTGCTTTGGCTTGTTTGGTCGTGCTTCCTGCAAATTATTTTCTGACTCTGGTGCAGTGCCCTGGCAGCGCTTATGCCCTAATTTGGGCATGACTCTATGCCCAAGTACAGGCAACTGTTCCCACGGCACCTCTCTTTTGCTTTTTGCTCATGCTCATTATTCTGCTTCCAAGCTGGTCCTCTCAGCCCTCGGATACCTCTTACTGATGTATTCCGAACCCTCCAAACTGCTTTTTGCCCCGAAAAATTCAAGATTTACTCTGGATACATGCTGGTACACCTTCCTCTGCTGCGCTGCGCACGCTACAGCAAGCTGAGACGAAAGCTTCTGGGTGACATATCATTTCTGAATGATTCCTTTCTTACTGTAGTAACGTTTGCATCAACAATCAAAGTACACAGGTGCGTGCAATTTCTTTTCAGTCGACGTTGCGAGCGGGCTAGGTTCGGGCAGCGCAGTGCCTGCCACTGCCTGCGTGCGCGGGTGGGGCCGACACCCATCTTCACCTCAGGCTTGACGCCATTCTCCATGGGTTGCTGTGTCATGCTGGTACTTGCGCCAGGGCACGCAGACGCACTTTGTCCCCGCGCGTTGTTTTGACCGCAATCTCACTTGTTTTTTTGCCCATGTCCCTAGCTGCGCGGTGCTTATTGGTATCCAGACAACCTACATCAAAAGAACTGCGAGGAATCATCAAGATATTTGATGTCGCGGATGAGATGTCTGCACATAATCGGCGATGCGGCTGGGGCGAGAGATTGAGGATGAGGTGCGGCGCGTGGAGGACGGGAAGGTGATCCAGCGCGGGTGCGGGATCAGAGCGGGGCGTGCGACGTCCGTGAGCATTCACTTCGCACCGCTCACACGCTCACATGCCCGTGAACGTACATGACGGCGTCGGTGCGGTGTGCTAGCATTCGCAAGCCCGAGGTGCGCAGTACTTGCAGATACCCCGAGGCGGGCGCAGACATGGATGGAGTCTGTCGGGGATAGGCTTTTGCGTCTCGGACCCAGACTGAGCCGCACCTCCGTTTCCCTTGGCATTGGTACTTGCCGAGAAAATATGTGAGCTTAGATGTGCATCAAGGTCCCTGCGTCCATTTGATCGACCCCGCCGCCCCCGCGAAACCTGGTCCCCACACGCTGTAGCTGAGAAAAACGCTTGCAGAGGCTGCACATGCTGTCTGCCAACATGCTCTCCATGTTCCATGACTTCCGGGCTGCTGCGGTCGTGACAAACATGAGGAGGGGCTGGAGTGAGCAGAGATGGAACATGCATTGGGGGTTGGCTACCTATTGATCAGGTCTCGCTCCCATTTTATCTTTCGTAAATTCAGTACAACCTGATATTTTTCATTCAATCAATCGGTTCCGACATGCATTTTCTAACTACTTCGACCTCTTGTGTACTGAGCACGAAGCATTGACAAAGGTTGAGGAGAATGGAGAGGTCGGGGAGACCAACAAGTCAAGGACAAAGAAAAAGAAACCACCGGACAGATTCGAACCAGCGCGCCAAAAATATCACACGTGAGATAGAAAACAACAACTTACAAGTAGACTACACAGCAGATACAGACAAGAGTTCACCCAGAACTCCTGAGCGGTTCAGGGAGTTTTTGAAAAAAAATGTTTTTTCAAAAACCTGCCAGGACATAACACCAAAGTCTATTTTCTCACCCAACTCTCACCCACGATGTCCCCAGCAGCGGCTAGCGCCTCCATCGGCTCGGGCTGCTCGCTGGTCGGCAGCGGCTGGTGTATTCCTCGGGATCCGCGCTTAAAGCTCGTTCGACTTGGATCCACTGCTATCCACTGCCTGCGCTGATAGCGTGGGTGGTACTTGACTGTACGCGCCTCGCGTGAATGGTTCTCGAGACTGTACAGAGTTCGGTGCATCACGGCGGAGCCCAGTTCTTCGTAGCTAATAAGAGAACAAGTCAGTATGAGACGTTATGTATGTGATATTCACGACAAACTCACTAGCCAGGCTGGGTCTTTTCAAATGTCGCAAACTGACCTTCGACACCATTGACGCGCCTCGAACCATTCAACTCCAACTCTTTTAACAGCGATATCCATACGTGGCCCATTCATGCCAGCTTCCTGTCCAGTAAGCACCGCTTCGCCATTGCTATAGTTAATTGGGCGGCCAGGGTCTCGAAGGATCCTTTTCAGATCACCTTTCATCGAGAGAACACGGTCCTCCACGTCATACCAGTCAATGGACGTTGGCCATCCATTTGCAACTGCCCGAGGCAATTTAACGCTCTCGAGCATGTGGCGCTGGCATACAGCTGCAAAAGCAGTTATGGGCCCCTTGCGTCCCAGTGGGTTGTCCGGTCGGACATCACGGTACGTTCTGCGGAATGTTTCTCCAAGAAGCTGTTCTAGAACGTGTCGGGAAGCAGCCGATCGCAGTACGGGCACAGAGTTTTTGGGTCAATTTGCGGAGACTCTGGAAATCGTCAAGCTTCTGAAACGTTCAGTAGAGTATACTTACGTTCTTTCTCATCTATTGACTCGTACAGTTCACTGGAATATAGCTTAGATAGGATGTAATAAAATTTGAGACAGACATACATATCCGGATCAACTTCATGTTCTGGTCCCCAAGTTCGCTTTTTTGCGAGGACCATCGGGGCTCATTGGATATGAGCGCGCACGTTTCAGCAATTTTCTCTTGCTGAAGGGCCTTGATATCAATCTTGGCACGGCGGTGACGGGTGCCATAAATTTGAACCATGGTAGGTGCGTCAGCCATAGTTATGTGTGAGTTCAGAGTTAGTTTACAAAAAAAAATCGGACCCATGGATCACGTGTATATCCAAGCACTTGCTGTCGGCCGAAACATTCGCGATAGCATGTAAGTTAAGTCCGAGATAGAAGACGGTCCAGGCTTGGCTTGGAGGGCAGATCCAAATGCTTTCTTCTTGTGTTTGCCTCCGTGTCCTCCCGCAAAAATGTGATGAGAACGGAATCCAGTTGGTACATTACCATTCACAGCGATGGGCAAGTGCAGGTGGCCAATACACGTGAGGGATCAATATTGCGGCAAATGGAAACAAGGACATGTGAATCTACAATATTTATATTCAAGACTGGGTCTTGCGCTTCTTATGCTCCTAGGTATACAATGTTCAGCATAATAAAAGGAAGATAATGTGGATACTCACTGCACGGGCCCGTGCCATGTCAATTCGGTCCTGTGCAGTCGTGATTCTGGCCATGGATTTTGGAGCGAGACGGTGAATATCATGACCAGACTCCGCCAACTCTTCAACCTTCCAGACTTTGTGCATAGCATTTATACCTTTGGTAGTTATCTGAATTGAGGTCCCAAACCGGGTGAACCCCTGCTCATCAATGCTTTGGAGAGTGCCGTGGTAGTCCAGTTGACCACGCCAGAATATCTCAACAAGGCCACTTGCTCTGCAATAGAATGAAATCAGAATTCGCTCTAAACAAGCAGGAAGAGGAAGGGAACTTTGCGAAATCAACCCCAACTCCATATGCCCCCCACATAAATTCACCGCCCTTCGTCCTACTGTGGTCCGCATCGCGACTAAAAATCCACTTGCCATCAACCTTCTTCGCCCCCCACCATTTCCCATACGCAATCGGGCAGAAATCATGGTCACTGTGCTGGAAGTTGCAAAACCCAAGCTTAGTGGCCGTCAGCGAGTTCGCAAATGGTCGTTCAACAGAGATGCCATCGAGGGCATCGGCAAAGGACAATGCACCCTCCCTGAATAATATAGAGATCAGTAAACCAAAGTAATAAAATGAATGTGAGCGCGTACCGATCAGCGACATTTTGGATTGTGGTGGCACCACCAGGAAACAGGCATGCTAGTCCCTGCCGATATAAGGCCGCAACCTTGGGGAGCTTGTCGTTGAGATCACGAAAACTGAGTAGAGTCACATTTTGAGATAATGTATGAGAAAAAAATACGACAAACGTGGCTAGGGACTCTGCGTCCTGTTTCTTTGGTGCGTATGTTACTAAACTTTTGTTGGCTTCCTGTGAGCCATGCCACCCAACCCCATACATGACGCCGTGGGTTTTGATCATCGGTGGGCCACGATTAGCCCCACGATCACCATGTGTGCTGGGGTTTTTCGCCGCCTGATGAATATGAGTAATGAAATTATACAAAAGATAGCCACAGACCGAATTGTTTTTGATCTCATGCACAAGTTCTCCCCAGTCCATGACGGTCTGAAGGGTGGTCTGGTTCTCAGTGCGTGTGGCGGGCTGCATCTCTTCCCATGAACTAGAAGGACAGTCAATGTGATATATATCTGATATGAACAAGGACACACTGGATCTTGACAGCGAAGACTATGGTCAGCTTATCCCGACCCTTCTCAGAGAGGATACCCAGGTGAATACCCGGTTCATGCATCCACACTGTAGTAGGGACAAGCTCGTCCACATCGGCACGAGTCAGTGGGAGAGACCGTTCAGTTTCACGGTCCTGCAACTTCTTCAATGCAGCAGCATTTCGTGTTACTTGGTGAAGGTGAATTTCATCCACGGGGCAGGCATATACGATGGCGAGGAGCTACCCAGTTTGAGAAGTAGTGCAAGGAATACAATGATCGCACACCTCTTTCTGCTTCTGCTGAGCCTTCTGAAAAGCCTCAGCTTTTTGTTTGAGTCGATATTCCTTATTAACTCGGCCCCGGTCGCGGCGATAGCGATTGCGCTACAGATGTCCATGTAACACGATGTTATTGGAAAAAGGGAGCACGAACCTTCTGTTTACGTGTCATTCCTGAATCATCCGATAGTTCACCCTCTTCGCGTTCATCATCTGGGAGTTTAATCAAGGGCAGGATGTTGGCTGATGTTGGTGGGAGATTGACCTACCCTCATCCGATATGTCGGTCAGGTCAGACAAGTCGGAGGTATCAACAGTGTCCTCTGAGTAGTCCCCAGGCGTTGGCACGTAGAGATCCAAGGCCGCGAGGGCAGGGACAATGTCGAAAGGTTGGGAGGTCATTGTGGTGTGAGGACAGGACCACCGGACCGAAGCCTTGTGATGAATGTCACTCGTATAACGTTTGGTTTGTGACGTGTATTTTCCTTCTGATCTCCCATCTCCGCGCTGGCGAAGGCCTCTGGGTCGACGCTGCAGGAAGTGGCAGGCTGTTCTGGCCGTACCTTTGGGTCATGTGCCGTCAGCATAGCGACAACCGTGGCCACTTTCCCCTAGTCATTGACACTGGGGAATGCGCCACGGCTATTGGCACATCTTGCCCTCCTTGTGAACTACCCCGGGGGCCACTCTCGCTACTGTGGGCCGCAATATTCCGTAGGCCGCTCTCATTTTGCCATCGTTTTTACTCTGATCATGCTCCCTAGCACCGTCTCGCGCAAGGATGTCACTTCGGTGGAGTCGTGCGCCGAGGACGACGCCCCCCGCCCCGGACCACGTCCGCGCCGGCGTTGGGCGCTTCATCTGCCGGCTGCACGTCGAGACGCCCGCGCCACTAGTGATTGCTCCGTGCAGCGGCCAGCGCCTTCAGGGCCGGTGCGCACGTGATTTGCCTGCCGCCACTTCCTCGTCCTCCACGTCCTCAACCGGGTACCACCGTCCCCTCGGCTGCTGAGACGACGCTCCCCCTCCTTGCCATCCTCACGCCTCCCCCCCTTCGGCGACGCCGCCCCACGTCGATCACGTTGCGTCTCCCCGATCGTTCGTACGGCGCGAACGAGCCTGGAAACGCCCGTGCGTCCACCCCGATCGCTCGCCTCAAGCTCCTTCTCCTTGCCTCCTTCCTCGTTCTCCACGTCCTCAACCTCGTCCTCCCCCCCTCCCCCGCGCTTCTCCCCGCGCAGACGACGCCATTCGACCGCACGCTCCTCGCGTTCCGCGGGACGCGAGCGGGAGCGTATGGGTCGCTTTCTGGGCTTGTGCCGCACTATACCGGCGGGATACACGGCGGCGGTATCCCGCGCTCAGAATCTGCGAGCCCGCGCATTAAACGGCATCCATACTTTTCCATGAAGTGCGTCGTCCCCTTTCACATTTCTATCCGGCACTGACTTGACGCTCCCGCAGAGACTGGTCCCATGTGTATTATAAGCGGTATATACGTGCGTCCTATGTTCCCAGTGTAGTGTCCTATGCTAACACGTCGTCTAGCACCGTACATCCCGCCGATCGACCCATCCAACGCGAGCGACACGCCGAACTTTGACAATATGTTCTTGGACATCTGTCTCCGCCTCCGCTCACGCCCACACCCACACGCCCGCCCGCGCCCACGCACAATCTCAAAAAGTGCACCCCCGTAGTGGTCAAGGCGACCAATTCCTCCCGCACCTCCCCCGCGTCCTCGACGCCGGAGTCCTCGCGCTCCTCCGCGATCCGCGCCTTTCGTCCGCGAGGCCACCACTGAGCTCCTCGCCGTGTGCCTCGAGATCGGCGCCGAGCGCGAACGGAGCGCGCACACGCACAACACCGCGCCCCCGGCGTACCTCCCCAAGATCCTCGCAAATGCGCAGGCGGGGCTGAAGCTCGCGGCGCCCGAGGCCGTGCACGGCGCGCTGCTGGCGCTACGCGAGCGCGGGGTTTCGTCGCGCTCGTCTCGTGCCGCGCGTTGGGACCCCGTCGTGCGCAGCATGGTCGTCGCGCTCGTGCCGGCGCTCGCGAGCTACAACGCGCCCACGCTCACCATGCTGCTCCACGACCATCTGCATCTGCTGTTTGCCGGTGCGTCAGGCGGATCGTGGCGCTCGTGATCGCGCTGCGCTGCGCCGTTCGCTGTCAGGCCGGCGGTGTACGTTAGGAGGCCCCGCCCCTCGGGTCCCCGCGCCCTGCCCTCCGACTTTCCAACGGCGCCCTCTCTCCTCTCCCCTTCGCAGCCGCTCCTCGCCTCCTCGCACCCACCTAAGCCTCACTCTCCGCATCCTGCATTCGTTCGCCGCCTACGGTCGCCCCATCCGCACCCTCGCACCACCTCGCTCCGCATTCTGTCCTGTGCACCGAGCTCGTTTCGTCCGCCTCCACGGCTCCGGCCCGGAAGATCGATGTTACGACGCACCTGCTGATCCCCTCGCGCCGACGCACCTTCCTGAGTTCCCTTCCGCGTGCCTCCCCCTCCCCGTGCTCCTCGTCGTCCAATCGCTCTTCCACTGGCTGCTACTCCGCGTACGCCTCCACCGCTGGCCCCGACGGCATGTTCACCTCCTCGAGCACGTACTCGGCGCCTCTCCGGAACCCGCGTCATCATTCACCTGCACCTCAACGCTGGCCGCTAAATTGCAGCCTCACCAACCACACCAGAACAACGGGCGCGTGTCCGCCCAGCAGGTTCCGCCCCAGGCCCGCGCGCCGGTTGCTGGTGCTGCACCCGCCCGTGCCCCGGCACCGACGCAGCCCGGGTACAAGCTCAACCCGACCGTCTGCTACGGCGGTGCTGCTGCCCCCGCGACTGGTGGGCCGGACCTCAGTGCTGCTGCGCTCGCCAGCGCGTCACCCTTGGAGCAGAAGCAGATGCTCGGTCTACATGAAGATGGCCAAGTACGTCTTCCGTCCCTTTTATCTTCCTTTGTCCTCGCGCTGATCTGAGTTTTGTAGCTCACAGCCCGAGCTGACTGGGAAGATTATACTGGAATATTGCTCGAGATGTACAACAACGAGCTCCTCTTGAAATCGCCCGAGGCGATGGATGGCAAGGTAAATGAGACGCTCGCCGTCCTGCAGGAGTCAGTCAAGGCGGAGTAGATCGTCGATTAATCTGGACCGACGTGTTCGGGCCGTCCCCCCGTTTTCGCTGGCTGGTGTCCTGCCATCGTTCATCATCTCATCTGTGACCTGTCTCAAGCAGTATTTTGGTGTAGGTCATTCCTTCGCGTAGTTTAAGAACAGAGATGATACAGCTTGAGAAAAATTGTGTGGTAAGTACGTACAACAATGTGAGATGCAATCGGTGAGTACATGGAGATTCGTGCAGGATGTTTAAGTAGCTTTCGAGGAAGATCATGTTTGATCATAGGTCATGACTCGCGTCGCGTCGCGTGCGCAATGTGCAAACGACCAGATAATTCGAAATCGCTGGAATATAGGTCCCTCTGAGCCTCTTTGATCATCCGATCGACCCTAGATTCGAGGAGGCCAAGGTGCACGAACATGGGCTTCAGGGCCGGGAGCAGAAGGTCGTGGGCCATCCACTGCAATTCCCCCACCGTCAAGACGCGCTCGTCTGGAATATATGTCACGCAGTCAGTGTCGATTTGGGACTCCGGTTATGATCTCGGCGACCTGTTGGGTGAAAGCCCACCGGAATAACGGCTTCAAAGACGTTTATATTATCGAACAACCCTGTGTTTTCCAAAAGCTCCTTGAAGCGTTGGGGAACGGTAGTGTCGATGCCGAGCATGAAGAGGCAACTACGGTAGGTCTCCCACAAAGTGAACCAACCACGGGGCCCAGACCCGGACGTGTACTCGCTTTCAGACTTGCCATTTGCCTGCGGAAATGTTGTATCACCTTCAAAGTGAAATAAAATAGCAAGTGCGACGCACGAATTGCCTTAGATCAGGTTCGATGAGGAGGACGAGCCCACCAGGCCGCAAAAGATGGCCGACTTTCCGCAAAAAGACTGGATAGTTGTGAATTCCGTCATGCATATAACGGGCGTGGATAAGGTCGAGTGTGCCCTCTGTATACGGCATTTCATCGCTATTGAGGTCCCAGATCTCGAACCTAAAGAGGGACTCCGCAAGGGCAAGTCAAAAAAAAAAAGCTAGACGCACTGGCAGCGCGGTGGAACCTCTCTACGAGCAGGCTGATGAGCACATAATAGATGCGCAAGGTGGATAACCTACATGATTTGGATCGGTACTATATCCACACCCGTCACTCTCACCTATGGGATGTCAAGGCGATTTTTGTGCGACTCGAAAAGCACTCACCCAGGGAAGTAAGTCACTCAGCTCGACTGCCCAAGAGCCTTTCCCGGTCCCTAGATCGAGGACTAGCGTCGTGAGGGTGAGTAAGGACAGTGTATGAAGAGTGTCAAGATCACCTTTGCGATACGGGCCAAATTGGAGATTTTGCTTCACTGGGCCACAGTAAATTCTTCCGTTGAGAATGACTTTAACCAATCTGTGAAGCAGATCGGAACGCTGGAGGCGTGATGTCTCACCCGATAGAGTCGTTCCAGAAAAGTTTGCTTACCTGGATTTCGTCCTCGTCAACGGGTAGGAGATATGATCTATTTAGGAGAGAGAATTTACGACCATGCATCTCATAAAAAAACTCCACGTCGTCGACTGGAAGGTACTGGTCATCGTCCTCGGCAGACATTTGGGTAAGGCGGGTCGAGGAGGCGGTCGAGGAGTTACAACGGTCTTGAGAATTTTTTTTGAACCCGTTGAAGCCTGTTGAAGCGGATGCCGAGGCAAAACCGTGATGGTCTCAAAGAAATGGCACCTCAAAACGGAAATTATGATGCGGCGACTTTGGACTTTTGTACTAAATTCCGTTCTTGGGTCAGAGTCAAAAACATGCTTTGTATGTCATAAAAAAAATGATAGTCGAGTCCCTAGGCCTGTGCACCGCGGGTTTTAGACCTTACTCCGAGGACAAGTTAGCGGCGGAAAAAGGGTCACAAAGGTAAAACCCACGAGGTGCAACTCGCTGTCGAAGCTATCGAATCATCTGGGAAATCGCGTCTTCACGATACTGCCAATCGTCTTGAGCGCTTGTTTTCAGTTTAGAGGTGGTGTCAGTTTACCCAAATCAACCCCTCGAAGAGGGGCCCAGTGTCGATTGCCGTTTCTGGATGGCATGTACGTAGAAAAGTAGATATGTAGGCGTGTGTGCGTCAATGAGCAATGTACCGACAAATCTGTTCCGTGGGTGTATCAAAACTTCAGTGGAAAAAAAACTACGGGGGCAGTAACAAGGAGTTACACGCGATGTTTTAAGAAATTGAAGACAAGGGATGGGAAAATGTGCATCGACCTTGAGGCATGGATATCTGCAAAGAGATATGCAGTGTCAGTGAATGTATGGGCGGGTAATGCGAAAATAATGTTTGCTATGACTGGCAGGCAGTGAGAAAACATTCTTGAGCTAAGGACGAGACGTCGAGCAGAACGTACCTGGCAGGCAGTGAGAAAAGCTGAAGAGCCCCGTGACTGCCCGCCAGGTGATCTGTTAAGGTGACGGCTCGAAGTGGCCGAGGGTGCAGAGCCTTTCACGCGCTCAACGATTACCCTTGTGTAAACTCCCGTTTAAACTCGACCAATCGTCTTGAGCGCTTGTTTTCAGTTTAGAGGTGGTGTCAGTTTACCCAAATCAACCCCTCGAAGAGGGGCCCAGTGTCGATTGCCGTTTCTGGATGGGTAAAGAGAGAAAGAAGAGAGGAGAGCCTGAAGGGCGAAAGATGAGAAAGAAACGGGAAGAGACGTTTCTGGAAGGGTATAGAAAGAAGAAAAAAAAATGAAACCGTTGGAGGTTCAATGGAAAGAAAATGGTTCATGTCCCAGCTCAGACTCTTATTTGCGACCCATGGGGTAAAGAGGAGCATGCGGGAATTGGGAATTTGACTCACCAGCTCAGACTCTCGCTTCCGACCCAAGGGGTGGAGAGGAGCATGCTCTCATTTACGACCCAGGGGGTAGAGAGGGTGAGTGGAGGGTATACCATATTCACTCTCATTTGCGACCCAAGGGGTAGAGAGGACAGGTTACCGCTCCGTTCAAACTCGACCAATTGAGCAGCGAAGTGCTTGATCAAAGATAGTATAGATTGATAGTTGGCTTGGCCGATGTAAGGAAGCGCAGGGCATGTAGTAATGAAACGACTTTGTGTCGAAAGTGCATGCCTATACGCCGCACGGGGTACTGGCAATCAGCAGAGAATGAGCAGATGCGCAGAAACAGAGGGGGGAAAGGGCCGAGAGGCCAGGTTGAGAAGGGGCGGAGAAGCAAACGAGAGGGCGAGAGGAGGGGAATGAGGCCGAGTGGATGCGAAAGTCACTAGAGCACTGCAAGGGATGGGTGCGAGGGCACGGAATGGGATGACTGCAGCATTATTAAAAGAGATAGGAGCGCAGGGCGCAATAACAAGGAAGCACGAGGATGCTAGATGAGCACGACGGCGCGAGAGGTGACTGCGACGCGTCAGGAAGGGGAAAGCGTGAGGTAAGACGTGGGAGGTGGGATAGAGATGCGCCAGAGCAAGGCGCGGAACGGCGCGAGAGGGACGCAGAGTGTTGGATAGAGGTGCGCCAGGGCAGGGCACGGGATGAACGGCGCGAGAGGGAGGAGCGCGACGGCGTCCAGGGCGCAGGATGAGGGGAGACTAACGGTGCTGGGACGGCGCTTGAATGAAGGAGCACAAAGTGTTAGATAGGAGGAGCGCGAGAACACGGGATAGATGTGCGCAATAACACTGGAAAGGATGAGCGCAGGGTATGGCATGGGAAGAGCCCGACAGTGCGGGGTGAGAGGAGCACTAGGGCTGGTATATTCGGGTTGGGCCTGGGGCAACGGTGTATCTATGTATGATGTAGGTCATTTCCGCGTGGATCTGCGACCCGGCTACCCAATGCAAGCCCCCCCCGTAAAGCCAGTTTGTGTGTTAATAATGGACTCTCGCTTGAACCGCTGGGGCGGAGAAGAGTCACGGAAGGATAATTTAGCGCTTCGTATGGGGAAGGGCGACCATGAACCAATGAGTCAATAAGACACGTAGTTTTATGGGCGTGGTGGAAAGAGCCTTCGGCTCTGCCGCTGGATCCGATGGAAAAGGAGGCGACAGTGAGATGCGCTGTGTGCCGTCGCGACGAGGAAGCGGCTTCAAGCACAGAGGAAAGCTCTGGCTGGGTGGCAGAGATCTCCGGGTAGCAGGCTAGAAGCGCCAGGGGCGCGAGCCAAATCTACCACACACTAAATGAAAAGTGGAAAGTGGAGGACAGACGAAAGAAACGATGGAGAGGAATCGGCGCGCGCATCGTGGACGCAAGGATACGAGAAAGTGATGGAGTCACGTTCACGTCACGACTTTCCCGGATCTCCCTTCTTATCCTCTGACAAGCTCGAAGTTGTCTCGGAACAGGATAGGTTGAGACAACGAGCAGGATCACAGTGCTGTGGGAGTTGAATTGCTCAAGGGAAGCCGGCTTCTCCGAGTCTGGGTCGGGAGTCTATACCTGGGTGACTGGGTCGGAGAAAAGGACAGGATATGTTGAGACAGCGAGTACGATGACATTGCTGTGGGAGCTGGTGTCATCCTAGGTCCTGCAGCCCATTCTGCATCGTAGGGAAGCTGAAACCGTGGTGCGCTGCACTGACGGAGGTGCAAGACTGACTGGGCCAACCGGTGGTGCGAAACAGAGGTACGTCCGGCGGAAAAGGCGATTCCGATTATGGGCCAGGATATGGAGACTTTGAATGGACATTTGTATTATGAGCGGGTGCATGCGCGACGTTGGAAAGAGCGGCTGTTTGGGCTCCGAGAACCAGTCGATGAGCAGTTAGCAAAAGTTTGGCAGGACCGCGCAGTGCCGTCATTTGCATCAACGATGCATCGTTGGGAGAAAGCCAGATGCTCGTCCACGACCAGCTGGCATGCAGCCAAGGTAGGGATATGTACCGGGGAGAGCGAAGGAAAACATAAATGGCTAATAGCCATCGAGCGGTTTGCTATGAGCGCGATAATATGGGGCTTGTAAATTGAAAAGTTTAGTATGTCAACTCGGAGGTTGCATAACTTTATTTTGCTTGCTTTAGCGTATAATGCATATCTGAGCATAGTCATAGCATGACCAGACGGTCGTCCAAGTCATGTAGTGTTGCTCAATTTTTCGGTGCTGCCAGACGCTCGTCCGAGCAGCGACAGGACAACGTGAGGGGCAACCAGACGCTCGTCCGGGTTACTCAGCCTCAGTTGTCGTAGAAATTTTTGGGACGAAATGAGTCCGAGTCGGCAAGCCTGGAATCGAAAGGCCTCAAAGAAGCCTAATTGTTTGCGAGACCAACTCGCCGTTGACGAAGAGTTTCGGATATAAGAATGAACATAATATAATGGCCGTAGAGGATCGATGCCGGTGTAACCAGACATTTGCTTGAGTCGTGACATCCGAAGCCAAGGTGGAGAAGCTCGTGGCTTCGAGTCGAGTGATGGGTACTAGACATAGGGTTGGTATGTAGTTGGACTCTGGTGGTAACGTTCTGGCTTGGAAACAACTCCGAAAAGTTGCATCCAGAATCGTAGAGAGTCGGAGATTAAATGGGATTAACACTACCAGTGTATGTTCTCGCATCGCCGGTTCTGGCATCACTTGACTCCGGAGATGACGAGGATGAAATGTTTTGGTCGCTTGGGTCACGGTGGAAGGTCGTTGGCCCGTCACTGCTGCATCGGACACAAAGGAGGAGTCCATGGCCGGCGTAAATCTCGGAAAGAGTTCCCGATTCTGCAAGCCGGAAATGTTGAATAGTAAAATCGACGTTAATGTAATGCGCAAAGACATATTGGGGAAGGATGTTGCGCAATCAATGGGTAGAGCACATATTGATTCTCATAATCAGAGAGTGCTCCACCATGCGCACGCAACATGATGCAGCGCCAGACGGCGAGGTTTCGAGAAAGACACTCGACGAACCAAGCAGAGTTAGATTGTGAATGTACCCGCCACAGACAGTGCTCCGCACGATTGGTAGTGCGTTCCGCAGTGTGGGGAAGCTGTACAACATTGTACCAGTGGGTGTTGAGTTTACCACAACACATGTAACGGCGAGGTCGAACGGTCGAAGCTGTTGTTGTGTTCTTTGAACTGCCAACCCAGGTGATGTCGTTTTTCTGTCGCAGACGCGCTCTCCCACCTCTGAGTCAGCAGTGCGAGAAAAACTGATGTCTTTTGGGCAGAGAAGACCCCGAGGGCTCGAGTCTGGCCAGAGTCGGGCGTGCGTAAAAATGAGCTGAACAGTATCGGATACGGTAGTACCGCACTGTTTAACAGCTGAGTGTCACTTCAGTTAGTGTTGCCTGCCAAAGGAGGGATAACACAAGTGGTCGGCGAGTCCTGACCGAGTGCATTAGACTTTGAAAGCTGCAATGGGATCGTGCGAAAATGCCGAGCACGAAAGAGTCCTGCGGGCGAAGAGTCTGTCCCCCCTGGTTGAACTGTGGTGTTATCGGCACTGGCGAGAGCAGCGAACGAGATCGGAAGTATGCTGCTTTGTTCTGCGTACTCTAGCCTGCCCACACGAGGCGACGAGAACGCAAACAGCGAAGGGAGGGCGCTTCGAGCGCAGGTCTAGGATCTTCAAGTAGCGATATGTGCAATCCATGATTGACCGATGACAGCCGATGATGAGACATAAACTTGCTCCGAGTCCTCTCAATCCTGCGTCGAGTGGATACGAAGCGGTGCTCGCCAAATGCATTCATGATATATAGATGGAATGCATATGCATTCAAGGATAATGCGAAAATAATGTTTGCTATGACTGGCAGGCAGTGAGAAAACATTCTTGAGCTAAGGACGAGACGTCGAGCAGAACGTACCTGGCAGGCAGTGAGAAAAGCTGAAGAGCCCCGTGACTGCCCGCCAGGTGATCTGTTAAGGTGACGGCTCGAAGTGGCCGAGGGTGCAGAGCCTTTCACGCGCTCAACGATTACCCTTGTGTAAACTCCCGTTTAAACTCGAGAAAAATAGACCTCGTCTCACGCTCTCTCCAGCATGTGGTTCACAAACAGAATAGTTTGTGCTATGGAGACCGAAAATGTCGCCAAATTACATAACCCGTTTTGGGTCCATTTAGGTCTAGACTATATTACTAATCTTCGGAGTCTGAAACTTATCAAGCCTTTCTCGTCGAGCAGCCTGAAATCTGAGCGCGTCTTACTTCCAAGATCCCGAGTCCTCCGCTGCTATCATGAAATCAGACTCTGCTACTAGTAGTCCCATTTCTGGACTACGAATTTTTTTAATAATTTCAACGGAGCTGCCGTTCAGGCCGTGTGCAATCAAAATATGTTCGTGCCCGCCAAAGAAATCAGATCGCCGTCGGCAAAGGTGATCTGTTTCCGGAGGAGGGTCGCACACCCTTGACGATCCAGGGCTCGCCACACGGGCACCAAAATTTCTTCAACCTTAAAAATCAAGATAATCCTGAAAGGATGAGAACCTGCTTATAAACTAGTACTTAGAAGTTAGTACTTAGGATTGGGCGTACTGAGTCTGCTCTGAAAATGAAGATCTGCTCCTGATAAAATATCAGAGCCCTTAAAAATAATTCTGTTTGTGACCCGCCGCTCGCCGGCCTACCACCTTCATTTTAAATAATCATCCGTCCCAAGTCGTCAGAAGATACGTAGTCGCTGGATCTGAATTCCCTAGCCACATCTGGAAAACGCCCAGTTGCTGGGCCCCAACGTTATCCAAGGTCCCAGGCGTTTAGATTCAAGTAAATTGGGTGATTCGAAGAGCTCGCGCGCGGCGGCAGAGAAGCTACGGAGGGCGTGTCGGAGAAAGCGCTATCCCCGCGTCGGGCATCAAGCATCAAGCTCAAGAAGCAGATAACCGTACTTGTTTTCTCTATCTCTTGTATATTCGTTCTCCTGAGGCTTGCCTGACGCAGCGGAACTCCACTTGCAACTTGACCGGGCGCAGCATCTTCCTCCTCGATCGAAAACTGGGGTTGTATGATACTTAGAAACGGAGTTGGTTGCTTTCCTCGATGTGTTTTCGCTTTTCCCATTTCTCTAGTTTGAACTGACTTTATCTGCCATGTGATGTCACTACTACAAGTTTATTAATTATATTTCACGATTTTCCCCATATTGTTTTGTGCGGATTAGGAGCCGAAGTTTTGTGTTTCAGAGAGAGAGAATCGGTTAACGGCGCAAGCTACCTACGTAGCTAAGATGCCGGTGTAGTAAATAACTACACAATATGTAAAGTATCGAGGGTATATAATTAATGTATACGATCTGGCTGACTCGGAGTGAGTTTGTCCATATCGTTCAAAGTATCCAGTCTGCGGCATACGTGTATCTGCGGAAGAGGCGCGCGAATAACTCGGGTAGACAATTTTGTGTTTCAGTACCGATGTGTACCTCCATCCCATCCTTTCCTAATTTCTTGAATGCAGCAAGGATATTCGCCTCTGGTTTCCAGGATGCGCTCGGGAACTCGATGTGCAACTCGATGTGGACGGTTTTACTATTTGAACGAGATGTTGTGAGCACACGAAGTAGTGATTCAAAACAAGTAGTGACACGCGGAAAGGGGTGATGGTGATACTGCACAGGTTGGGCAGTAAATGGGATGGTGACTCCGCCAGTGCGGCAAATAAGTGTTCCGATGTATGGCTCTCTGGCCACCACAACTTGAAGGCCAAACACATGAGGGAGGGCGCTAAGTCTTCAAGTCACCGAATCCATCGCCCAGTGCAAGCTTTCGGAGAGGTGACTATCGTTCGAGGAACGACAAAATATCAGCACTAGAGACTTTGTACATCCCGACCGAGGGGCTTTCTAACCGGGGGAGTGTGAGATACGTCAAAAAATCAATTATCGCAGTGCGGCTTGTCCGGCTTGTCCGCATTCGCGACCACCAACTGACGAAGGTTGGGAAGGACCAGCGGGGCCTGGATGCCGTTGACGGTGTCCACGAGCTGCGTGCAAAATCAAACACGCATTCGACAAGGTTGGGGGCGAGATGCAGACGCTGTAGAAGTTGGGAAACGCGGTATGCAGGGTGGTCCGGGTCGGATGATCCGCGGACCGTTAGGTGGTGGCACCAGCCTCGTGGTTCCCAAAATGTCGATGTCGATACTATCCATGTCTTCGTCATCCTCTTTTTCGTAGCAGACTTCGAGGTGTTTCAGCTGCTGACCGTACCGTCAGATGACGGGATCGAGGCCCTCGCCAAAACTACTGGAAAGAGATACGGACAAGGGCGCGCCCATTTAAGCTAGGTTCCAATAAATTCTCTGAAGCCTTCGATGATCGGAAACAAGTGACGAATGGCAGCCCACAAGGCCGGGGTGGATAGTGCGATGTTAGACCACGCAATGCAGATGTCAAAGAGGAGCATAGGAACATGACGGGCTCCTGCGATCCACAGCCATTGTCCATAGCTCTTGCGTCTTCACAGCGACCTTCTTGAATGCCGTCGTGAACCATGTCCCGGCCGTTGACAGTACAACAGCGAGCCAGACAGAAACCTTTGATAGCCCGAATACTATCCAAATCAAGAGCCAGCACAGATATCGCAAGGAGAGGATGGAACCGGTGAGAGAAAGGATAACTAGCGCGACGACGGACGATAGTTTGCATGCTACGTCCCCGAACAGCACCGCTATGAAGAAAATTATACGGCAGCGAGGAGCAGGGGATGGCGAGCGACCAGGGCACGGGAAGTGCAATTATGTTTCGGATTCAACGCCAGGCTGCCCAAAAAGGAAATCAAGCACATAACTTACCGTGCTCGAAACCAAGAACCCCACGCCTAGACAACTAGGCAATAATTTGGACAATCCCAACAAAGATTCCCAGACCTAGTTCCCATCTACAAAAGCCCATTATCCAAAATTTACAGAAAAGTACCCCTTTGGGATCGCAGGGGACTCTTCCACCTCGAAACTGCCAGTGTGTGAACCGTTTTCTTCGTCCAAACCATGGTCAGGGAATACCCTCTGGCTACAGGTTCGAACGTTATGCCCGGGTTTTTTGCATGTACGACAACGGGCCCTTTTGTTCCCCTCGTCAGCCACACCTCGGACTGCCAGCCACACAATCGCCTACTTACTTGCGAGGATTGACCCCAGCTGCAACAAGCTCCTTCTTCACATCGACTTCAAGACGACCGTGAGATCTGGTAATTGAATTGTTGAGATCAAAATTATGCCTTTATTGCCACCACGCACGAATTCCCGGTTACGGATTTTGTGACCGGTGGGGTGCTTCTTCCCGGGGCGTCGTGAAGGTCAAAAAATTCTTTGGCTACAGGCAGGACGCCTTCCTTGAGCATATTGGCGATTCCTTTGTTAACGAAGACAGTCAATCACACCGATATCGACAGGCAAAACTGACCTTGATTTTTGGAAGCCACTTGCATCTTGAATTCTTCGAAAGTGAACTCCTTTTCCTTGGCTGAGACTTTGTTATTATGCAACATGCTCGTGAGTGAAAGGTTCTGGTGCACGCACTGTGAGTTGTCTTCATCTGCGATTCTGGCTCTGTGGGCATGCCGCGCTGGCGATTGATACGGTCAGTCACATCCTGGCGAAAGTCTTCCAGGCTCATGCTGGCTTGGTTTCGGAGGGAAAGCGCAGAGTTATTAGTGCGGTTCATGTTGTGGAAGTAGATGGAACGTTTGCTTCTTTGTCTATAAACACAAAGAAGTTCGAATATGAGTCATCTAGCTTAGGTCATCCAGCAACTTGTCCAACTGGGTGTGGCGCGCCCGACATGCGCGAAGAAAGGTAGCCAAGTCCAGTGTGGTTCTATTCTCGGCCTCCCACTCCTCCTTTGTGTAAATTTTTCCGGATCCGCCCCATCTCTGTTTAAATGGAATCGAAAAGCTTAAGATCTTGAAGGTGTGACTGGGGCAGCGCACACGCACCTTCATGGCTACAGATACCGCCGTAAGGTGTTTAATAGCCTGTACATTATCTTGGTTCAGCTTCTGTGTATATTTGAAGAGCACGTACGTCGTCAAGATTTGCCATGCATCGTGTGGCCTCGACGTCGATCTCCGTGGTCTGGGGGTCCTTGAGCTTGTTGACAAGAAGCCATTCTGAGTCCTACACAAGTCGCATGAATCTGGAACGATGATCATGTTATGAGATTGGTGTTTGACGTACGACGTCGACTTGATCGAATTCGGCCTGGGCAACGAGGGGGTCAGTCATGGTAAATATTGGCTGCACTTCTAGCCATCTTCTTGTTATATGCGTTCTCGGGAAAGCTGTTTGTGTCTCCTTTTTATAACACCCTTTTCAAAGATCGATTAATACTGATTCTTTTGCCTGATTGCCAGAGACACAAAGCAGCATTGATGACGATGATAGAAGCCGCATAGCTCATGTCATGGGCGTACACGTCGTGTACGCGATTCATCGTGTAGGGGCGAGCGCAGCTTTCGCTCGAGTTTGGACGGGCTGCTGCGTTGTCGTTTTGAATGCAGACGATGCCTATCAAGAGCGAAGCGAGAACATACCTTGCCTACCCCATTCGGTTGTCTTTAGAGCTAGATGGCTGCTCCAAAACATCATGACTTTCTTGCGACCAGCAGCGAGCAGAGGTAGCACCAAACATGTTGTTTCGAATGCTCTGCGCTCCACGACGGTGCTGATCGATTTGGAAGGCGAGTCTTCAAGAGATTCCGCGTTGTGTTGTTTTTGAGTGCGCCGGCGTTTGCATAGAATTTTGAACGATCCAGGTCTGGAACAGCGGGTGACTGGTGTGGAAAACTTGGTGTGACAGAGGAAGGAGAGTCGGTGCGAGGTCTGCTTTACACTGGAGTCTCAAATTTGCACTGGGCCTTTGGGACTACCATGGAGATGAACGAACTGGCCATTGATTCACAAACAGAATAGTTTGTGCTATAGAGACCGAAAATGTGAGAACAAATGGGAAATGGGAAGTCCGGCGATCATGTCCGGGGTGCCTGACGGGAGAATGTCCGGGGCTGATGTAATGGTCCGGCGGCACAATCGGCATATTGATCGATTGATCGTCCAGTGGTCTCAAATAGTCAGCCACCCCTTATCCAAGGCAGGTTTCAGTACGCAGCCTCGAGGAAAATAGCCCACGACGACCGCAGGTATGCACCCCGAGCTGTTGTTGAGCACAGCGTATAAGGTACATTGGCATCGCGCCGGTTCAAAGAGGACATATTCTTCCGAGTGTATTATGTTAGTCTCGCAGCCTTACGACGTACAGGAAGTGTAAGTGGGCAGTGGCGAACAGCGGGAAAGGCGGTAGGGAGAAGTCGGTTGACCGAATAAAGAGCGCATCTGATGGCTTGATCTCAATTCGAAGTCCGCCATGCCGCCGGACTTGCCGCCGTCTTTGATCCCGGACTGATTCCCGGACTTCCCAAAACCCATACTTTCACGAAAATGTCGCCAAATTACATAACCCGTTTTGGGTCCATTTAGGTCTAGACTATATTACTAAGCTTCGGAGTCTGAAACTTATCAAGCCTTTCTCGTCGAGCAGCCTGAAATCTGAGCGCGGCTTACTTCCAAGATCCCGAGTCCTCCGCTGCTATCATGAAATCAGACTCTGCTACTAGTAGTCCCATTTCTGGACTACGAATTTTTTTAATAATTTCAACGGAGCTGCCGTTCAGGCCGTGTGCAATCAAAATATGTTCGTGCCCGCCAAAGAAATCAGATCGCCGTCGGCAAAGGTGATCAGTTTCCGGAGGACCCTTGACGATCCAGGGCTCGCCACACGGGCACCAAAATTTCTTCAACCTTAAAAATCAAGATAATCCTGAAAGGATGAGAACCTGCTTATAAACTAGTACTTAGGATTGGGCGTACTGAGTCTGCTCTGAAAATGAAGATCTGCTCCTGATAAAATATCAGAGCCCTTAACAATAATTCTGTTTGTGACCCGCCGCTCGCCGGCCTACCACCTTCATGATATTTTAGGCAATAGAAGAATCGACTTGCTTATAAATTTTGTACCCATCAATCTCTTTGCTTTGGTTTGTTTAGTCGCAGTAAATTTCTTCTCACCACGATGTCCTCAGCAGCGGCTAGCGCCTCCATCGGCTCGGGCTGCTCGCTGGTGGCCAGCGGCTGGTGTATTCCTCTTGGATCCGCGCTTAAACCTCGTTCGATTTGAATCCACTGCCTGCGCTGATAGCGTGGGTGGTACTTGACTGTACGCGCCTCGCGTGAATGGTTCTCGAGATCTGCGCCTCGACCCGGTTCGACTTGTAAATCCACTGCCTGCGCTGTAGCGTGGGTGGTACTTAGCTGTTCGCGCCTATCGTGAATGGCTGCAGATCCCGTTCGCCCCGGTATGTGGTTACCTACCCCCTTTTTCTTCCTCGCCCTCATCGATTCTCTTTCCGCAGACGACGTTGACCTGCTTGGCAAACACTGTGGTTCCCAGCAGCGGCTAGCGCCTCCATAGGCTCGGGCTGCTCACTGGTGGGCAGCGGCTGGTGTATTCCTCTCGAGATCTGTGCTTAAACTTCGTTCGACTTGAACCCTGATACTTGGCTGTTTGCGCCTAGCGTGAGTGGCTTTCGAGATCGGCACCTGAGGCTCGTTCGACCTGGAATCTACTGCCTGCGCCGGATAGCGTGGGTGGTAATTGTTTGCGCGTGCGTGAATGGCTGCAGATTCCGATTCAGTGTACGGTATTCGTTGCCTGTACCTTTTCTTTTTTATCCGCCCTCCATCGATCAGCAAACACCGCCGTCGTCTTGAGCATCCGACTTGGCAAAGTACGTATCGTCTCCATGAATTTTCCACCATTGATCTAACCTACCTACAGCACCGCCAGCGCGCGCCGCCATGGGTGGACTCCCTCCCACCGTCTTGACAACGATTTCCGACTTGGGCGATGTAAATTTTTTATTTCCACCATTTTCAATCTCTAACTCTCGATTTAGCTTATGCTTCAGACTGGGTAATCAAGTGACACTCGATCTCTCTGTGGCTTTGCGCTCGTACAACATCTTTTCGCGTGTGTACCGAGATACTAAGTATTGATTTCTTCGACTCGACAACTACAAATTCACTTTTTTTCCCGCGACTCGCCTTAGTTTTGATATTTAACAATGCCCTAGCATCGGTCGTAGTATCCATACCAGGTCAAGAACAATGGCTCACACTCCCATGCCCTCCCCATCAACGCGGACATGTGGCAGGAGCTCTCTCACCCATGGACGCTGGCCCTGGAACTAGATACTCATCTTCACGTCAATTATGAATTCAAAGTGGGGCAGCAGCCAGGGCCCGCAAGTTTTGACGAGGCAGTTGACGTGAGCTCAATACTGTCTTGAACCGTCAGACTCATTTATCGCATTCTAGCTGACCCTTCTGACCATGGCCGCGTCGATGGTAAGATATCACTCAGCCACTCACCTTAAAAAAAGATCGCCCGGCTGCGTTCACGACGGCCGCATTACAGGTGCAACTGAGAGAGATGCTAAGCCGTTTTGATCTCCTCAATACGAATTCATGATCAAATTCCAGCAAGCCCTTGCACGGGCCCGGGATGAACGATCGTATCGAACCCGCAGACTTCGCAAGCTTGCTTCTGGTGAACCGATGTGAGCAAATGCTCAATAGATAGCAAGGACGATTCCCCATTGCTTCTGCTGTGGAATAAGCACACCCTGCCATTCACATTGTTTGAAGCTAGTTCACGGTCCGTGAAGTTCAGGAGTGAACTCTTTCATACCATTGGGCAACAAATAATGTATCTTGTATACGGGGATTGGCTCCTTGTTTTCCACCACCATGTCGAAGCAACACGAGATGACCATCCCTCGATGTAGCCGCATGCAGCAGGCCATAGCCTGGGGAACCCGGCAAACTTGCTGAGGCCCATCAAATACCAAAAACACGCCAGTATATCTAGTCAAGGAGCGGTCACCGCGCAACACTTTTGGAATGCATCCTCCCCCTCACATTGGTATTATTCTCGTTTATTTATGCCATGGATCCAATCAAGTGCATTCCGAGTCTATCTCGCTCTTGTCGCGGTCCAAAAGGGTGCATTTCGAAAATCCGGGGGACCTCGGGCGATATCGGGTGACCAGCACGCAAGTCTCGGATACTCCACAAAATAGGAGTGATGACGACAAATTTCTCCTATATCGAAACTCACGAGACATTGACCTTACCATCATCATCGAAATTTGACATTCTCCTACGGGAACAATGTGCGCTCAAAACGGGCTCTGTACCTGGCATCAACTGCAGCGCTCGGTCTGGCAGACTTCGTAGTTGCTCCTATTGTGGTTTACTCATCTTCCTCGGTCTCTGACTTGAACAACGTTCACTTCTAGAATGTTTTACTAGTCCCGCTCTGAGCGAGGTATGTTGCATTCGCCTCTCAGCCCCCTCCAGACCGCTGGTACCGAGATGCAACGGCGATGTGTACAGATGCACCAGGTGTTCTTTCGGAGTTGCTGCAGATGGGCCATGATTCATGCTCGTTGCTGTGCCATGTCTGCATTGGCCTCCGTCGTGTGTCGATGCCTGTTGCTCACCCCCGCGGGCCTCCTGTCCCACCCTGTCAAAAATGCCATGTAGAGTCTGATCCCGCGAGGACGATCTATCCTCTCGACGCGATAGACATGCCGGCTTCGAAATTAGCCAACCCTTCGGGCGTCCTGTCTAATAATTAACTGTCTAGCCAAATGTGCTGGGCTGCAGTCCTGAGAACCGAGTCTAGAATGAGCACCTCCGATGCCAGAGCCGTGTCGGTGATTTCGACTTCTTCTCGGAGCAGGACCCCATATTTTTACATGGTCAAAATACCCGTTGGACTTCAGTCAGTGTCAACTGGAGATCCGAATAAGAGGTTGCGACCCAACTGATGAGCATTTCTAACAAACTGCTTATTTCCAACTGAGAACATCTAGCTCTTTCGGTTTCAAGGAGAAATGACAAATGGCGCGATACATGTAGCACCCGGTTTTTTGAGCACAACCATTGGTGCACTGGCGGATGGCCGGGATTTTTACCTGCAAAGGGGATCACTCTTTGCAGGACCCACCGGGTTTTAACCGATGGTCCTACCATAATAGTGGCCAGCCGTGCAGGTCTGTCTTCTCTTGCCTGTCACAATGTTACATGATATCCTGGCAGAAATAAATTATCGGAATAACAATCGTACTCACTTTTGGATTGTTCTGCGACCCTGGGGATTTTCCAGTGATGCCTCCAAGATCGCAATCTGTTTTTATGTATCGGGCTTATCAGTAAATAAGCTTATGTGGCACAATCGCGGAGCAAAGAAATCGATACCGGCCCCGGTGGTGAGGTTTCTTTTTTAAATGAATGTATTGAGTGTATTTGAGGCCTATATATAATGTGTTTCTGGACGGCCAGCGTCCAATTTTCCTCCGACACAATCGGTGACCAAAATAGAGGAAGCAATCGAATTCCGGGGCAACTTGCAGCCCCATGGGACAACCCTTCAACCCTTGTCCGGAATAATATTTTTCAGGCCGGAAATGCCCCAGACCGTAAGCTTTTTGAGGCTAGATTTCCGATTTTTCTCGGACAACCCTTTGCAGGAGCTTCACGGGGCCTGCGCAGATTTCAGTCCGTTTGTTTCCATTTTGAGCACCCATTTACTTCTTTGAAGATGCCAACTCTCCCTCGCAGGATCTCGCAGGACGCCCACACGCGCGGCTATCATTCAAAAATTTGTACAGCTAATGTGGTTTTAATACTGTTAGGCTGTCATCAGCCCCAACCATGATGTCTTGAATATTCCGGCAACCGCTCGATAACGCATGCATAGCTTCGCGGGAACTATCCCCAGTTATACGCGGTGCTGAGGCGAAAGTGCGCAGAATCTGACTATTAATCTCCAACTCCTTCAAATGAGCCTGGGCGTCCCAAATCATCTTGTGGATGGTTTTGGTTTGAATTCGGGCGGTAGCGAGGATTTTGAGGCGTGCCCGAGCATCCACCAGAAGGCTTCGATTGCCTCCCAGATAGGACCAGATCCCGCGAAGATGCTCAATTTCCTGTTCGGTGAGCCGCCTTGTCTCGGTGATGAGGTATTTGGCTGCATAGACATGATTATCCAACGACCCCATGCACTCCGATGTTCGGTTACCGGAATGCACGAGGTCATGAATATAGAGGTCGAAAGTTTGGATTGTTCGATGAAAGGCGAGTTTAGCCTCGGCCTGATTGAGCCGGGGAAGCCAACCAGGCGATTCTATGATAGACAATGTGAAATCCGCCGAGTCGATGACGCTGTTAACAAGTGAGATAAATCGAGGAGAAATTGTGTGCTGGCTCACAGTTTTAGTGCTCCGGAAAGGTGAGAAACATACTGCTGAACTTCATTTTTACAGGCTAAACCCGTCTCTACCACGAGCTTGAGCTGGCTGCGGAGTAGAGCATGTTTTTCAAGACTGCTCTGTTCGACCGTCGAGGTCAAATCGTCCAAGGACATGAGCAACTCGTGGATGTCGCTGATCACAGCCGGTGTGAACCTTTTGACTTTGGCGCCACTCTCCGTCACGGTGTTGGTCAGGCCAATGTTCTGACACCAATTGGTGCTGAAAATGAAAGGAGTTGCTGAGCACCAGTGCCAATCAAGGGATGTTTGCACAGCTCGGCAGACATCCGAAGAGCGCAGAAAAGGTAGGGCGCAGAGTGGTGCAAAAATGGTAGATTGCAGTTGTTGAAGGATGAGGAGGGAAACGGATAGGACAAGAAGCCACACAAAGATGTTGCAGATAGGCATGATACAAGAAAGGGAAGGATCGAAATTGTGGACACCATGTTCTAATATATAGTATCCTGCAGATAAAGAAGGGATCCGACGAAACGCGATAAAGAAGGTGATTGTCCTGAAACAGGCAAAAAGGAAGGAAACAAGGGGTCTATTGCGAGGATCTTCTGAGAATGTAGAGTTGCATTCAGGAAAGGAAGAGCCCTGTGCCATAGAGAATACGTGTATCAGGAGGCCGCATTTGGTCCTGTTTGTGGGGGGCGTGACTTGACACTGTTCTACCGCCAAAACTGTGGCGGTGCAAAACCTCAGATTCCAACTTTGGGACGATAAGATATATGACACGGTAAAACTGTGGCGGTGTAAAACCTCAGACTCCAACTTAAAGCTTTGAGACGATAAGATATGATCGTCATGCACGTGGCGGTCCATTTTGGGCAAGGTACGGCGTAAATATCAGTTCAGCAGTTCAGCTTTCAGCTTGACCATCCGTGGCATAATAATCTTCACCGCTGGCACCTTGACCACGGACCCACCAACACCCGCTTGAACGTTTGCTTCTCATTGAAATTACGCTTGGACTTTTCACTGGAAACGTTTGGCAGTCGCCGGTCTTTAGGGTCTCGTGCGCGTCCGGGCCTCGTGTCGTCCTCGTGTGTGGTATTTGGAGCAAAATAGATTACATCCGGGCTATCGACAAGAAAAGTGACGTCTCGATTCACTTTCTTTGTCTCTTTGTTTCATTTAATATTATTTAGTCGTCGAATGCCACCATTCTCCCGCGATCTCTTCAACCTCAATCATCCGCTCTACCATTGGCATTAATCCTCTCCACCATGGCTCTAGAAAGGAAGTTTGGCCAGTGGTGAGCCCCTTCAAGCACTCTACTTACCTCTCGGATTGTTGAGGTTATCTGTGGCTAGGTCCTGCCAAGTGGTCGCGAACGAACCGATTCTGTTCAAGGTTCCCAATGATTTGGTTCTCACCAATGTTTCGCTGGGCCCAGAACTTCGAGGCGACGGTCGTACTACCTTGATGATCCACCACGTCAATGCTCAAGCTCAGGGCGACAATGAAAAAACTCAACAGGCTACTGTCGCCTGCCTTACTCCTGGCAAGGCAAGTGGCTATTGTCCCTTTCACTCTCTCAGTTATTCATCGTTTCGTCAAGATGGAATTCACTGCAATATATCTGATTCTGAACCGTGGGCAGAATATTGCCCTTTACGTTCGAGGAGACAAGTGAGCTTCCTTGGCGTGCGCTATAGCTACCAGATCGCTAACTCTCTACTAGCGATATCCATTTATTTGGTCATTATTTGTGTAGGCTGTTTACCTGAGCATAGCGCTGCTCCTGCTGATCCCTGCTTTCAATAGCTTACCACGGACCATCGCCAGTCGCTACTTCAACCGAAGCTGTTCAAGCACAGCCCAGCATTGGGGTGAGTCTCATAATATTATCTCGTCATTTTTTGCTTAAATATGTTGACAGGTGCGCCCTCCACGTCCCTTCCACAGTAGCAGTGCCAGTTTCCGCCAACCAGCCCTCCCTTACCAGGGCAGCCAGGTACTCACCCATTCGCTGATCAAGTATCCCTTGATCTCACTCTGGGACCTAGCCCTCGTCCACGAAGCGCAAGCAGTTTCATAATGCGGACGACGACTAAAGAAGCCATAGGAGTATAGACTATGTACGACACATTTTGGGAAGGATATAGATGAAATGTATACAACACTGCGTGCGCATTCACTTGACTACACTACGCACGCACGCGCACTTTATGCACGAGGTTACGGAGCACCCCTGCGTCGGAAGGCTTCTTACTCGGTTTCTTCGACGAGGCCCCGCTCGATCCTTAAACTTGCCGCGTGCCCATTTCATAATTTCTGTTTCTTTAATCTCGATCCAGCTTTTTCAGTACTATCGATACCTGCATGCGCTCGAGGACTACCTGGGTCAGCTAAGGCCCAGATATTAGCGTCAGACATCAGATCAATATCGCGGTGGACTTACTACTCCTCTGGGGACGTCTCATTGCGCGCATAATTTCTGGTGTCTGATCCCAGGTAGATGTCCATGCCTAACTGCCCCAATCGGGAGAGGCGCCCAAGGATACTGTCTGCGATTTTGATGGTTCCAGCGCCAGTTGGAAGGCGATGTTCGCTGTCTAAAATGGGAGAGGTTTCCCAGACCAGCCTGAACGAGCGCAATTGGTTGGATCGTGAAGTGCGGATCAATTATGAGGTCCAGTTCTCAAGAAACCGTGTTGTGTTGTTATTCAGTGCATTTGCATCGAATTTTGAGCAGACTGGAACACTGGCAGCGGACTGGTGCAAACTTGGTTTAACTTTAACAGGGGAAAGAGAGTGATGGCGCGTGTGCTTTGCCAGGTCTGCTTTAAACTGGAGTCCCAAATTTGCACTGGACCTTTGGGAATGAACAACCTGGCCATTGAATTGAACGAGGAATCAACTTGCTTACAAATTTTGTGCCATCAATCCCTTTGCTTTGCCTTGTTTGGTCGTGCTTCTCACCCAACTCTCACCCACGATGTCCCCTGCAGCGGCTAGCGCCTCCATCGGCTCGGGCTGCTCGCTGGTCGGCAGCGGCTGGTGTATTCCTCTCGGGATCCGCGCTTAAACCTCGTTTGACTTGAATCCACTGCCTGCGCTGATAGCGTGGGTGGTACTTGACTGTACGCGCCTCGCGTGAATAGTTCTCGAGATCGTTCGACTCGTAAATTCACTGCCTGCGCTGTAGCGTGGGTGGTACTTGGCTGTTTGCGCCTATCGTGAATGGCTGCAGATTCCGTTCGCCCCGGTATGTGGTTACCTGTCCCCTTTTTCTTCCTCGCCCTCATCGATTATCTTTCCGCAGACGACGTTGGACCTGCTTGGCAAACACTGTGATTCCCAGCAGCGGTTAGCGCCTCCATAGGCTCGGGCTGCTCACTGGTGGGCAGCAGCTGGTGTATTCCTCTCGAGATCTGCGCTTAAACTTCGTTCGACTTGAACCCTGATACTTGGCTGTTTGCGCCTAGCGTGAGTGGCTTTCGAGATCGGCACCTGAGGCTCGTTCGACCTGGAATCTACTGCCTGCGCCGGATAGCGTGGGTGGTATTGTTTACGCGTGCGTGAATGGCTGCAGATTCCGATTCAGTGTACGGTATTCGTTGCCTGTACCTTTTCTTTTTTATCCGCCCTCCATCGATCAGCAAATACCGCCGTCGTCTTGAGCATCCGACTTGGCAAAGTACGTATCGTCTCCATGAATTTTCCACCATTGATCTAACCTACCTACAGCACCGCCAGCGCGCGTCGCCATGGGTGGTCTCCTTCCCACAGTCTCGACAACGGTTTACTGACCCGGCGATGCTAGAATTTTATTTCCGCCATTTTCAATCTCTAACTCTCGATTTAGCTTATGCTTCAGACTGTAGACTGTGTAATCAAGTGACACTCGATCTCTCTGTGGCTTTGCGCTGCAGAGTTTACTGGCTTTGCGCTAATACAACATCTTTTTCGCGTGTGTACCGAAGACCCTAAGTATTGATTCTTCGACTCGACAACTACAAATTCACTTTTTTCCCCCGCGACTCGCCTTAGTTTTGATACCTAACGACGCCAGCTTCGTGAGTACTTTTTTCTTCGATTGGGAAACTACAAAACGGGATTTTCTGTCACGCGTTCTAGTCTCTTTGGCGTCGTATCACTCATTATACACATTTCGGCTGCGCCTGCGCAAGCGGGGCAGGAGCGAGACGGATGTTGATCCCGGCGGGTTGCGAACGGGAGATGATCCCCTGGTGTGTTTTCAACCTTTCTGCGAATTTGGGCATGAGAAGGAGGTGGAGGCAGCGGGGGGGAGGGAGGGTAGGATTTCCACCCCCACTGGTTCGGACGCGAAGATGAAAGTGGAGGGAGGCAGTGAATTGGATGAGGATGAGGGTGGGAGTTACACTCCCCGTTCGTTCGGGCTCATTATTTTTCTCTTTTGCACGAACTCTGAATTACGTCCAGCGGATTTGTGTTCTGCGGCGCTGTCACGGCGCCCACTTGGGTTTCATTGTCTTCTTACGACATTCGAACGCTCGAATTTTTATTCGCCGTGGGTTCTGTATTCGTTGGCGAGATTATACTGTCTGACTTCGACTTTGAAGGCTGCCATGCGTTGGTATATGCCGATAATATCATCGAAGTCAAGGGTGATCCAAACGAAATGTTCAACTCTCCCTTGTCATCCGGCGCCCGTTTGGTTTCCTTTCGGCGTGAGTGTTATTTGGCTAGATACTATATTGCCTCTATACTTACTGACCTCCACTTCGAAGGTTTTGAGCCGTTTCCCAAAATCTCGGTATAGTGACATAGCTTAGTTAAGATGGGAACCAAATAAAACAAGCAGGATCACAATCTTGGGACTCGGGGAGGCGGGCGAGTGGGCGGGTGGTTCTTGCCGGACGCGGAGGATAGCGGCAGGGATGTAAGGAGGAGACGCGGGGATCGGGTAATACGCACCGGATAGCTATTTGGGGAGTCGACGTGGCGTGCGTGGGCGAGTCGGGGGGAGGGGGGGTTGGGAAGAAGGAGACGTCTGACGCGCCGTTGAGTCTAACGTCCGCGAATCGGACGGCTGGGGGCTTATCGGACGCCCCGGATAACCGTCGGGGGTGGTTCGCCGCGGCGGGGAGTCGGGTGCCCGCGAGGTGGTTGTCGGAGAGGCTCGCCCCCGAATGGCGGATGTGCTGGAAGTAAGTCTCTCAAGGAGTGACGGGCAAGGGGCGGGGCTGCGGGGTATACCGGGAGAGCGGGAGAGTGGGGGGGGGGGGGGGGGGGGGGGGGAGCGGGAGTAGCGCACTCGCGGGGCAGCACAGATCGTCCCCGCCCCATTCTTTTACTACCCGCGCGCCCTCCCCCCGACATGCATGCACGCCGCCCCCGCCCCATTCTTCTGCAACCTGCGCGCCCTCCCCGACCCGCACGCCGCCCCCACCCCACTTCTCCGCAAGCCGGACGCCTTCCCCCCGCCCGGCGCGCCTCCCCGCCCCACTTCTCCGCGCCCGGCGTCGTGGGCGTTGTTCTTAAACTCAAACGCCGTCGACGCCGGGCTCGCCGTCGAAACGCGTCCCCCGCGACTTGCAGGCCGGCCCTACCCCACTTCTCCGCAACCCGTGCAGCCTCCCGACCCGTATGCCGCCCCCATCCCACTTCTCCGTAACCCGGACGCCCTCCCCTCGACCCGGACGCCGCCCCCACCCCACCTCTCCACAAGCCGGACGCCTTCCCCCCGACCGGCGCGCCTCCCCTCCCCACTTGTCCGCGCCCCGCGTCGTGGGCGTTGTTCTCAAACGCCGTCGAAACGCGTCCCCCGCGACTTGCAGGCCGGCCCTACCCCACTTCTCCGCAACCCGTGCAGCCTCCCGACCCGTATGCCGCCCCCATCCCACTTCTCCGTAACCCGGACGCCCTCCCCTCGACCCGGACGCCGCCCCCACCCCACCTCTCCACAAGCCGGACGCCTTCCCCCCGACCGGCGCGCCTCCCCTCCCCACTTCTCCGCGCCCGGCGTCGTGGGCGTTGTTCTCAAACTCAAACGCCGTCGACGCCGGGCTCGCCGTCGAAAGGCGTCCCCCGCGACTTGCAGGCCACCCAGCGTCACTTCTCCGCAACGCATGCCGCCCCCGCCCCACTTCTCCGCACCCCGCATCGTGAGCCTCGTCCTGGAAGGCCGCCGACACCCGGCTCGCCGTCGGAACGCCTCCCCCCGACCTGCACGCTGCCCCCCGCCCACCTCTCCTCACCCCGCGCGCCCGGTGTACCACTTCACGGGTCGTTGGGGGTCTTGGGGCTTACTCTGGACTGCCGCCGACGCCCGGCTCGCGGTCGGCGACGTCCGGAGCGGGGTATAAAAGGCGGGCGCCGGGCGCCTAACGCCTTTTCTCTCTTTACCTCCAACCACCACCATGGCCTTCTTCGCGCCCAACTCGGCACCGATCCTCGTTCCGCCCTCCCCTTCTGACCGACCCGGCGGGTGCTACGCGTTTTTCGATCCGACGTTCTCGATAGGGAAGCTTGGGAGGTCGAATCATCCACCACGGCGCAAGCGGGAATGGGCGCGGCAGTGTTGGGGGGAGCAGCAGATCTGGCTCCCTTTTTACTGGGAAGTGCCCTTCGCGGCCAAGTTTGGTGAGTCTTTCATTGAATTTTGTGTTCCACTGACTGTTTTTCAGAACGCCTGATTCACCTGCACTACCGAGGCGCGGGGGCTTGGCTAGGCCCGGTTAGATGCGGATTTTGCGGCGTAAACCATCAAGAAAAATACCGCTTCCACGGATATTTGGCAATTGTGGCGTTTATCGTCACGGTGGAGCATTACTTGGGTGTCTTGGGTTGGCCTGTTATCAGGTAAGGTTCAAACTCTACTCCCCTTATCGAAATGGCTAACAGATTTCTCAGGAGATTCTTCAATTAGTTACAGTATTGTATTATAATGGATCCGCGAACGAAATGATCGGGACGATGGATGGGCTGCGAACTCAAAGAAGTGCGTAGGCATGAAAACTTCTTACCTTGATTTTATACTTATCGACTTAACCTCAGGGGGGCCCATGCTGCCGCTTCCACTAAGCCTGAACTACCTTCAAATCAAGCACGGTTCGTCTTACTCTATCAATCTAATCTGCCATCTCTTGACTGTTAACTTAATTTTGCTTCATTAGACTTACAATTTACGATCCTACGCCGTGAGCCTGCGAGAGGGAAAACCATAGTCAAATCTTACCAGGTGCGTTCAAATTTTTCTTGCCATTTGATTTTGTACTGATTGACTTGACGGACAATACTGCTTTCACCGAACCCGGCAAAGTTCGTCTCATTCTTTTCTCTAGTCCTCAGACTCTCAATTTTTCTTCATTAAATCAACACTTTGAGGCCAGACCGCGGGCCTTTCAACGGTAAGACAGACTATAGTCGAATTGTACCAGGTGCGTTTGAATCCCACTGTTTATTTTCATACTGATTGACTTGAATTATAGACTATGCCGCCTTGCCCCGCCCCGCTGGACCCTCACACGCCGAGACCATTGTTGAATGGTATGCAGGTACATACACTATCCAATTTTTGTCAGGATGATTTACTGACTGGGTTAGTGTTCAAATAAACTTGAGTAAGGTTTCAATTCACATCTCTTCTCATTCTAGTCCACTATCTCCTGACTCTTAATTGTACTTCATTAGATTCACACTTAATGATCGCACGCCGCGGGCCTTTCAAGGGAAAGATTATAGTCGAATCTTACCAGGTGTATTCGAATGTTACCCGCTTTTTGATTTTACACTGATTAACTTGATTCAAGGTGTGTCGATTACAAACTACTATTGGATCCTCAATGCATGTCACACCTTCTACTCTAATTAGATAAATTCTGACCGGAAGACTCTGCAGCCCGTCAGAATTCGATTCGAAATTCAACTGCAGTGGGTGCCTTTCTTACTTATCCCCTGAATTTGGCTGACGGTTCAATCAGCTCGCTTGTACGTATATCACTTCGCCCGACCTGGCGCCATATGCGATATTTGGCAAGTTAAGTATTGATTCTCGTGCCTGCTACATCTCGACTTGATTCTTCTCCGGCTCAATTGACTCGGGTAAGTTCAACTCCATTTCATACACATGTCCCGTTCTCATTTCACTCCATTAGACGGCCTTCTGGCACAGTAGGTCCGTTCCATTCACATTGTCATCTAATCCATCCGTTAGCCTGTATTGACTTGCGTCGTTTATTGTTGCGATTGAATGCTTGCCGGTATGTACGCCTCATTCAATTTTCAAATACTTCCCTCCAAACTCGGGCTATGTTATTCCCCCGCTTGGAGGCTACCGGCCGGCAGGTACGTTTCTATTCGAATAATATATCACAGTCTAACTATTCTATCAGGTCGCTTCTCAAATTCAATCTGACATTTGCGTCGGTCGTTCCCGCCCGACTCAATGCTGTGGGTAGTGCGTTTCATTCAATCCCTTTCTTCAATGTATCAGATTGCGATATTCCGGCATCTTCCTTCGTTCTTCTCTGCAAGTGCCAGTGGGGGTTTTGAGTCCGTACTGACAAAAGGGCCTAGCTTCTACGTTGCGCTTGGCTGAGACTGGGCCCTTCGTTGGTAAGTAAGCTTTTTCTCCTGCCGTGGTTCAAATGCCAGTCCCCGCCAACGTAAATGTAACGTAGCAAGTAAGTAAGCAAGTAAGTAGGTAGTCGCGAGAGAGATCTGGAAGCGCCAGTTTGCGGCGAAATTGAGATTGGCCATGCGAGTGAAGGCCTGCTGCTAGATAGGTGAGGTGTGACACCGCCACTGCGGACCACAAGATCTGGCTTGCCCTCGCGTCGAATTGGGCGACCTCGCCGGTGTGCATCTGGTTCAACGTAAGTCTTCCTTCCATCTTGTTCTAATTTTCAGACCAGCTTATGAACGTTTGAACTCTTTGCAGTATGAGAAAGATTGATTCAAGTTTTTCACCATGTTTTGGAGTGGAAATTTTTTCAAATTTTTCAGCAATTTTTCACCCTGTTTTGCGCTTTGAAACTTGAAACCTGCAAGTGAAAAAAGTTTTAACATTTTCATACATTTTTCACTTGAAAACTTGTAAAGTTGACTTATTTAAATGGAAATAGTATTTTTTCACATTAATTCACCACATATTCTTGACAATGACGGCCGAAAAATTGTTGAAGATTTTGTTCTTGTGTTTCACATTTTACACCTTGATAACCTCAAATATTTCCACCAGTATGTTATACTTTTTCCGCCGAAAATTGTTGTAAAAACTGTTTTGGATTTTTCAGTGAAAAATTTGAAAGTAAATCGTCGTAAATTTTCCGTGTAAGCGACTGAACAAAATTCTTGAACATTATTTCACATTTTTCACTTTCATTTTCAGTGAAAAATGTCTGAAAAATGTTTTGACTTTTTCACTTGTATTTACACTGAAAAATATGGTGGAAAACAACATGTCTTTTTCATCATGTTTTTCAGTGAAAAAAGTGAAATAAAAGATGATGAAAAATGTCTGTAAAAAACGATTCCAGATTTCGAATTTTACACCCTTTTTTACACTAGATTTTTCACACTTTTTATTATCTTTTTGCAAGTGAAAATTTTGGTGAAAAATGTTTTAAATTTTTCACTAACATTTTCACCTGAAAATGTGTATGTATTATTGGTATTACTCTTGCTGGAAAAGTCATGAATTTTATTTCAAATTTTTCACCTCAATTCTCAGTCTCAAAAGTACTGAAAAACTATTTAAAAACTTCACCAATTTTTCACTGAAAAAATGTGTGAAAAATAATGTAATTTTTTCACCACTTTTTTCAGTGAAAAACTCGAAATGTTCATCCAGTGACTGGTTGTGGCGAAGCAGTGAAAACAGGTGCCCACAAATGTTGATTTGCTTCAAAAAGAAATATTTAGCTCCGCTCAGGTAATGACCAAAACAGGAGCAGAGATAGAGCACTGGAAGACTTGTAACTGGAGTACGCATGGATCTCCCAATACTATAAGTTGAGTGGCAAGAATATCAAAGAAAGATAGACAGTCTTTATGGTGTACTCATACCTGCAGTTGCGATGGATGTGCAAATCTATCACTGTCATAAAACACCATTGACAAGTGGTGAGAGATTTGTCTACTCTGGCACAGGAATGACAATCACTTATAATAGCAACTGGCAGACCATGGTAGGGCTCAGGCTGATGGTGAAGCACAGCAGTCATAATAAAAAAGAGTCTTTGTAGACCTGAGCAAGCCAAAAGATAATGTTAATACTATACTATAGGCCACAACATGACACTGCAACCCTCCCATAGCCTCTACCACTGCCACACCAATTCAAATATATCAAATTTCTGTATATTGCTGTGTTCACACAACAATCACCATGGCTTCACTGGGCCCCAGTGTTGAAACCCTTCATACTGATGTAGTCTATACTTAAACCACTTCTGAGGATGGCTTCTGCTTCTCACCATCACTATCAAAACCCAACTGGGGCTTTGCCATCCCCTATAGTGGGTGCATGGACCCTGCTGCTCAGGCTTGGAGTCTTCTCACAAAGTGGCTGTCAGAGCCTGCCCCTTCTTCACCTCAAAATATTGTTGCCGCCATTGCTGCTCTCAAGGCCCAGGCGTTGACGTACCCCATGTCCTTGTCAACTTGCATGACCACCATGCTGCCGCTCTGTGTTGCAGCCCCTCTGCATGTGCATCTAACAACACAAGCTCATCCAACTCACCTGTGGCTTCTCAACAATCCTCCAACTCCTTGGCCTCATCTCAACAACAACAACAACACTTCATCACCAACTCTGCCTCATGCCACTCTCTATGTACCCTTCTATGCACCCACCATCATATGCCTCAACATCATGCTCAAAGTCTTCCCCCACTTAATTGTAAGACACCTCTGACACTCTCAATTTCTAGCCTCCCTCTTACCACCTTCCTCTAGCTCCAAGAATAATGACACCACTATCATCCTTTGGAGGGTGGGCACCAGCCACTCAAACGTGATGGGTGGGACCCCAAACATGTCAAACACAACAGATGCACTTAACAGCACATCTTGTACCCTCTCAAACATACCCAGCCCAACTCAAGACATAGCTCTTGCTCACTCAAACGCTTCAATGGCAGCATTGATTGGTGCCTCCTCCTTGATCATATTTCCTTTCTGTTCAAGGCAGTACAAATATCTGCTTTCAGTCATTCTTTCACCCTTGAGGATATCTACCGACCTGGACTTTGATGTGCAGTCCCCATCCCCATTCCCTCTCACTCCCCATCCCCTCCCACACCATTTCCATCCCTTTCCATTCTCACTGGGGGCAATGAATGCAGCACCTGAAAGACAGGTGATATTCAGTCATGTACTCAGCACTTTGGTGTGACACAGCACAAAGGCCTTTGTAAGGCACTTTGGAGTGACACAGCACAAAGTAATTAAGCTTGAATTAAGCACTTAGTTCTACCTAGTTAAAACAAAATGCATATCTTACAAAGGCCTTTGTGCCATGTCACACCAAAGTGCTGAGTACATGACTGGATATCACCTGTGTTTCAGGTGCTGCATTCATTGCCCCCAGTGTCTCATACCATCCCCATTCCCCTCTTCACCTACCCTGCCCTCAAACTCTTTAGGCAAGCACAATACATGGAGTGAAGATATATGACTGAGCAGAACGGTGAAACGGTGACTCTGGTGACTCTCAAAGCAACGGTGAAATGAACCAGAACGCAAAATGCTAATGCTAAGTTGGACAAAATCCAACTAACTAACACCAACACTAACATTCTAATCAAATCAACCAATCTCCTCTCTTAATGAGTGTCAACGGTGTGAGTTTGGGGTTTTAAGATCGTATAGACGACCCTAGAGCAAGTTGTACTCGTAGAATTCTTCTGACTGAGTTTGTCTCGACAAGATTACTCGGTCTCGACACAAGTCTGTTCTTATAGTATAGGTCTTTGTCCAAAGGACAGTGCGGCAAATGATGAACAAATGTGTGTGTTTTATGACCAAAGGTCAGGTTTGTTGTCTGTTAAGACGGTAGGGTTGCCCAAGGTAGTGTTGATACAAGATCTTAGGTAGGTTTCGGTCAAGATGACTTTCAAATCCAAATCTTCGATCCATTGGTTCTATCTCAGTGTCTAATGGGCTAACCCCGAGCGACCCTACTCCGCTGATACACCGCGACAACGGGGTACCTCCGGCAATATGTGCTACCTTGTCTCGACAATCCTGCCCGTATTTATACCTAAATCCAAAGTCCCTTACTCCATGTTAATTACTCATATCCCGACCACCGGAACCGCGAATTCCCACAGATTTCGAATGTAATCCCTCCGATTGGTTGGTCGAGGAGTCATCTCGACTCATGAAACTGCTCAGTTGGTTGAGTCTCGATTTGGTTCCATTTTTCTACTGTTTGTCTGTTCTTCATCAGTAGCTCTATGTCCCGAGCTTGTGAGGGTCTTCTTTGTCTCGACAGCCTTTGTAGCTTGAATACAGTATCCCTAATTATATGGTTGTCTCAAACCCTTCTAGTATAAACTCTTGTTCTTGGTAAAGTTCAGATCTCTCCATGTCTAAATCTGGATGTTACTCCGTTTCCGTAGAATAACATGTGAAATTTTAGTCCAGATCTCGTCGGACTCAACAGTTTGGGCCCACACGTGATCTAACATGTCGTGGTCCCGATGCCAAATGGATGCCACTTTTTTGAGGGTCCTTGTTGGACAATAAGGCAAAGAACTCACATATATGTCCCAGATCCCACAAGATCTCGCAATAATCATCTATATTGCCGAGAAAAGTCTATATCTTGCCAGATCCTGCCAGATCTCATCAGATTGCAAAAATGATATTTGTTCCATCAAATTTGGTGTGTAGATCCCGGCAGATCTCGAACCTTGATCTTATGAGATCTTAGAAGAAAAATTACATCCCTCTGACAATTTCTGGATTTCGCCTCATCCACATTTCGCTACATCTACTATCACCTGCCAAGCGCATGATGGAGCAATCATGTGCACATTGGTCATGAGCCTGCTGCGCTCCCGCATTTCCGCTCTTCCGCTCTTCCGGACCTCCATTGCGCCATTGTATGACTCGTATCGCACATTGGTATGGCAACATATAGTATTGGTGGTGTGCTTCTTCCCAACGCATCATGTTTGTTGATTCACAGGATTTCTAGGTTCTTCCTTCTCCTTCTCCTCCCTGTCGGAGGTCCTCAACAACCTCCGCACTGCGTATCATATTCTCAAGCGCGATGTCATCCTGACCCTTCGTACGCAACTTGGAGCGGATGTTCAGCTCAGCGGGCCGTAAGCATGTGAATTGCAGAAGAAAGAGGGTGTCATGAACAGATCGCTTATCGGACCTGATCCGGGCTTATCTAGCCTTATCGGACTTGATCTGCGCTTATCTGGGCCTTATCGGACTCCATCTACTGTCAGACTCCTTATCCTGCACTGTAGATAGCATATATAGCACGATACTTATCATTGATAAGGACACTTCCATATTAGTTTAGGACACTCCCATACTTATCAGATCGTTCCCATGTCACCCACTAGTATATATACTTCCCTGTAGTCGTTGTAGTCTCCAGTCTTGAGCTGGTCATATCTCCACTAGCAATATAGGCAATCCTTGTCCTTTTGAGCACAACCTTGGTCCACTTTGCATTGCCTGCATAGTATTGGCCAGTGTGTCTGACAAAAGCTCGAGACTCCCCTAACCAACCTTGTGCTCCTTCTCCTCTCCTCTAATCTCGCCCTCATCCTCTTATCTCTTCCTTATCTCCCACAAACTCCGAAATCATCTCATCTTAGTTAGAACCTCCCCTTTCATCTTCAATAAATCCTGAGCCCTTTAGTTAGTAGTAGCCCTAGTCAGTAAGGCAGTAGGGACAAAAGAGTTGTGGTAGCGACTCTCTAAAGCCAACTGTTGCCCCGGGTCTGTAGCAGGCTGTAGCAGGGTTCTCTTTGTCCAGAAACAAACGGTAGTCAATCCGTTGATCTGGGAGGATTTAACAACTGGGCTTTAGTTTCAGCTCTTGACTTGGAGCTACTATCGACGAAGAAGACCCCCGTTTCTGTGTATCACTTCCCAAGGGCTCGCTATTGGCTGTAGGGTCAATCTGTTTGCACAGAGCAGGTACCTGCCAGTAGTCCCCTTCCAACCGCGCGGATCCGAGATCCAAATCACAACCAACACACACAAACTTCCCAAACTCCGTTTTTACATACAATGGCCTCCCCATTCCAAGGCCTACCCCGTGATGACCCCGTCTACATGCACTTGAGCGACGACCAGGAAAGGATGATGGCACCAGCACTTGCTGATGTCGGATTCTGGACTTTGCTTTGGGCTGCTATTCGCAGCTTGTTAAGCAGTTTCTATTCGTTGCTTGGGTTCAATGAGCGCAGCACAGTTGCAACTGAACGCATCGCTACTGCTGTTCAGGCCTATACCACTCGTCCTACTCCGAAGAAGCCGTTGAAGCTCGATTCACCCGAGAGCTTCAATGGACAGCCAGACAAAGTTGAAGCGTTTCTCAATGCTCTAGCTTTGTACTTCGACGGACAAGAGATCACACATGACAAGCAGCGCATCATCTTTGCGCTCTCTCTTGTAAAAGGTGGTACTGGTGATATTGCAGGCAACTGGGCTGATCTACAGCGAAAGAACATTGTAGACCATTCTAATGGGGTTCCCAACACCGTTTACATCGCAACCTGGCCCGGTTTCGTCAGCAGCTTCACTGCCTACTTCCAGTACACGTCTTCCAAGGACGAGGCACAGAGGAAGCTGACGAAATTGCAGCAGGGCAAAGGGACCGCTGATGAGTTTATCACACTCTTCAAAGGTCTTGCCCCAGCCAGTAAGCTCGATGATGAGGCTCTCTTGCACTTCTTCAAGCAGGGACTCAACCCTGGTTTGCGCACCGCGGTTTTTAACGTGCGTCCGCAACCAACCACGTATGGAGAATGGCTCAAAGAGGCCTCAATGGTGGATAGGACTTATCGCATGAGCAAAGAGTATAGCTCTGCGTTCAGTCGTCCTGAGACACAGCAGAAGGCAAAGACGCCCGCTGTGCAGGTGCCGCAAACACGGGTTGAAAGAGACCCTGATGCGATGGATGTGGACAGGCAGAGAGACAACCGCAAGTGTTACCACTGCGGCCAGCCTGGTCACATTGCGCGGTGGTGCCCAAAGCAGAAGATGCAGTTTGCAGTCCGAAACATGACCAAGGACGAACGAGCTGAATTGCTCAAGTCCATCCAGGATTTTCAGGAGGACCAGGAGTGAGCACGAACTCACTGGTCGATAGTAGCACCTATGTTCCTTCCCATGTAGTCATTCCCGATCTTGAATCTATCTATGATGCCCCGGAAGCAACAGAAGTGCGAAGTGCAGTCAGATTTCCTGAAAAGAAAGTCGATCCTGGAAGTGAATGGACAGCCAGACAGCTTCGGACCAGTAAACCCGAAGTGGCTATTGGTGTCCTGGACATTTGGGCAAACCGTAGGAGGCGGGCGGAGGTCAGTTTGGAAACCATTGCAGAGTTAAACAGCTTGGATGACGAGCAAGTTGTTGAAGCTCTCAACGAGTTGAAAGGAAGACGGCGTTATATCCGAGGTTCTGGGAACCAGATGAACATCGATTTGGTTGCCAAAACACTCGATACCCAGAAGCGCTTCAAGCTATCAGCGTTACTAGACTGTGGATGCACGGGCAGTTGCATAGATGCTTCTTTTGTGAAGGCCAATAAAATCAACACAAAGAAGTATCCCCGTCCAATCCCGGTCTACAACGCTGATGGCACGCTGAATTCGGGTGGCCCTATTCGAGAGTACGTTGAAATGCTCCTCGAGATCGGTCAACACGTCGAAATCCTTCAATTTGCTGTTTCCAACCTAGGCAAAACTGAGATGTTCATTGGGTACGAATGGCTCAAACTGCACAATCCGTCTATTGATTGGGCAAAGAACACTCTCAAGTTTGATCGTTGTCCGGCTAGGTGTGAGCCGCTAGGGGGGTGGGAGGATCCTGAATCCAACGACTCGGACCCGGAAGACCCTGAGCTCGAAGAGGGAGATCGTCTTCTTGTGGTAGACTTTCAGGAGGAACTGCGCATTCGCGCTTTTCAGACCAAAGCTGGCAAAGTGTCTGAAGAGCAGCAATCCAAGAAGGACAAGCCCAAGTCCTTCGAGGAATCAGTTCCCAGGAAGTACCACGACTTCAAGGACTTGTTTGACAAAGAGAGCTTTGATGAGCTGCCTCCATCTAGGCCTTGGGACCATGTTATTGAATTGGTTCCCAATGCTAAGAATCTAGACTGTAAGATCTATCCACTCAGTCTAGAGGAGCAGAAGCAGCTTGACGAGTTTCTTGATGAGAACTTGAAGACAGGACGCATTAGACCATCGAAATCTCCTATGGCCTCACCATTCTTCTTTGTCAAGAAGAAGGATGGTGCTCTTCGACCTATACAGGACTACCGGAAGCTGAATGATATGACGATTAAGAATCGCTATCCTCTTCCGCTTATCCAGGAGCTGGTAGACAAACTTAGCCAGGCTCGTTACTTCACCAAACTGGATGTCCGTTGGGGGTTTAACAATGTCAGGATCAAGGAAGGAGATGAGTGGAAGGCAGCGTTCAGAACTAACAGAGGGCTGTTTGAGCCTCTGGTTATGTTCTTTGGCCTAACCAATTCACCGGCTACGTTTCAGACAATGATGAATACAATCTTCAAAGATGAGATCGATGGTGGAAAAGTCATTATCTACCTTGACAACATCCTCATCTTCACTGAAACGTTGGAGGAACATGAGATCATGGTCCGGAAGGTTCTGCAGAAATTGCGTGCAAACAAGCTCTTTTTAAAGCACACAAAGTGCGAGTTTGAACGTAGTGAAGTCGAATACCTTGGCATGATTGTCTCACACAACGAAGTCAGAATGGACCCTGCCAAAGTCCAGGCTGTTGTTGAGTGGCCTGAACCACGCCACAAGCGAGATGTCCAACAGTTCCTTGGATTCATGAACTTCTACCGCCGGTTTATTGAAGGCTTCTCTGGTGTAGCCAGACCGCTGTCTGCTCTGACTGGGAAAGGGGGGTGGCGGTGGATGGCTGTGGAAGCGGAGGCGTTTGCGGAGTTGAAGCGCCGGATCACGTCTGCTCCTGTCTTGGTCATCCCCAAGGCAAAGGGACGTTACCGGTTGGAGGCCGATTCGTCTGATTTTGCAACTGGTGGTATTTTATCGCAACAGCAGGAGGATGGTGTCTGGCGACCGGTTGCCTTTTTCTCATGCTCTCAATGAGACTGAATGCAACTATGAAATCTACGACAAGGAGATGCTTGCAATCATGCATGCACTCTCTGAGTTTCGCCAGTACCTGCTAGGAGCGTTGGAGGACTTCGAGATCTGGACAGACCATAAGAATCTCGAATACTTCAAGAAGCCCCAGAAGCTGAACAGACGACAGGCGCGGTGGGTGGTGGAGATGCAGGAGTTTCACTTCACTCTACATCACAAGCCAGGCAAGGCAATGGCTAAAGCGGACTATCTCTCGAGACGAGCAGGTCATGAGAAGGGGGTGAATGACAATGAGAACGTAGTCCTACTGAAGCCGGAGTTTTTCCGAGTTCATCATCATGATATCAGTGCCCTCAGCGATGAAATCATGACTCGGATTAAGCGCGCCTGGCAGCACAAAGACAAGCTTGTTGAGCGCGCTTTGGTCAACAAGGAGAAGGATTGGGAGGAGCTGGATGGGCATATTGTGACCTGGAAGCACCGGTTCTATGTTCCTCGAGACAAGAAGCTGCGGGAAGACCTCATCCGCTGGCATCATGACACTAGTCTCGCAGGACATCCCGGACGCTTCAAAACTCAGGAGCTGATCACTCGGAACTACTGGTGGCCGCGTTTGCAGACAGATATTCGTTCTTATGTAGAAGGGTGTCAGACTTGCCAAAAGACTAAACCGAGAAGAATGGCACCCCCTGCACCTCTGTCTCCGAACACGGTACCCACGCGACCCTGGCAGATTGTCACTGTTGATCTGCTAGGCCCACTTCCGATGTCGAATGGTTATGACATGATTCTGGTGTTTGTTGATCGATACACAAAGCGTGCGAAGTTCCAGGCATGCAATGTTGAGATCAACTCAATGGGCTTTGCCAAACACTACCGGGATCGTGTTTTCCGTGACCATGGGCTCTCTGAACGGTTGATCCATGACCGAGGTCCACAGTTTGCTTCCCAGTTCAGTAGGGACTTGTGCAAGCTTTTGGGCATTAAGCAGAACATCACGACTGCGTACCACCCTCAGACCGATGGGCAGACCGAGCGAGTGAACCAAGACTTGGAGCAGTTCCTTAGGATCTTTGTTAATCATCGTCAGAGCGACTGGGCAGAATGGCTTGCCATTGCTGAGTTTAGCTACAACGACAAGATCCACACTGCTACTGGCCACACCCCGTTCTTCCTTGACTCTGGACAACATCCTTGGAAAGGAATTGAGCCCAGAGGTACTGTGCGCACTCAGAGTGCCCAAGAGTTTGCAGACAACATGAAGAAGATCAGGGAGGAAGCAGAGTCGTCTCTTAAAGCAGCTGCAGAGACGATGAAGCGGTTCTATGATCGGAAGCGTACAGATGCCAGAGAATACAAGGTCGGAGACATGGTCTATCTCGAAGGTACCAACATCGAGACAGTCCGGTCGACCAAGAAATTCGATGACAAACGCTACGGTCCTTTCAAGGTCTTGCAGAAGATTGGCACTTCAGCCTATCGTCTGCAACTGCCTGCTTCCTGGAAGTCTAAACACCCTGTCTTCAACGAGGCTCTGTTGTCTCCTTACATCCCTCCCAAATTCCCCTCCCAGAAAAAGACCCCTCCGCCGCCGCCTGAGCTTGTTGATGATCACCTGGAGTATGAAGTGGAAGAAGTGTTGGATTCGAGGCTTAGGAGTGGAAAGCTCGAATATTTTGTGCATTGGAAAGGATACCCAAAGGAGGAAGACAGTTGGGAGCCGGTTGGCAACTTGACAGATAATGCCGGCCTGCTTGATGAGTTCCACCGAAAACACCCCTCAGCCCCTCGCCCCCTACCCCGAAACGTGCGTTTTATCTATAAACCCATCGAAAACTTCACCACCACACCTCGTTTACCTGGACATCTCTACAACTGGGAGAATGGGAAGATTGAATCATTCCGACCCATTGTGTGGACACAATCCTTAAGAGGGGGGTAATGTCATGAACAGATCGCTTATCGGACCTGATCCGGGCTTATCTAGCCTTATCGGACTTGATCTGCGCTTATCTGGGCCTTATCGGACTCCATCTACTGTCAGACTCCTTATCCTGCACTGTAGATAGCGTATATAGCACGATACTTATCATTGATAAGGACACTTCCATATTAGTTTAGGACACTCCCATACTTATCAGATTGTTCCCATGTCACCCACTAGTATATATACTTCCCTGTAGTCGTTGTAGTCTCCAGTCTTGAGCTGGTCATATCTCCACTAGCAATATAGGCAATCCTTGTCCTTTTGAGCACAACCTTGGTCCACTTTGCATTGCCTGCATAGTATTGGCCAGTGTGTCTGACAGAGGGTAAAGGGTCGCCGCCATGCTGGGTTGAATACTCCTTCTCCGCAGCCTGCATCACCCGTTCGAAATCCCGATGATCTCTAAAACACAGCTGCGATGTGCGGAAAAAGTCGGTATTGAAAGTGATTGCTGTCAGACACACTGGCCAATACTATGCAGGCAATGCAAAGTGGACCAAGGTTGTGCTCAAGAAGACAGGAATTGCCTATATTGCTAGTGGAGATATGACCAGCTCAAGACTGGGGACTACAACGACTACAGGGGTGTATATATACTAGTGGGTGACATGGGAACGATCTGATAAGTATGGGAGTGTCCTAAACTAATCTGGAAGTGTCCTTATCAATGATAAGTATTGTGCTATATACGCTATCTACAGTGCAGGATAAGGAGTCTGACAGTAGATTGAGTCCGATAAGGCCCAGATAAGCGCAGATCAAGTCCGATAAGGCTAGATAAGCCCGGATCAGGTCCAATAAGCGATCTGTTCATGACAGAGGGGGGGCGACGTTGGTGTTCAGGGGGCAAACTTCCCAATTGGGCATACTGCCGTATTGTTCCGCCATCAGAAGCTGAGTGCTCGGCCGTTATTCGTTATCCGTTATTTTGAACTCCCAAATTTTGTGGACTCCCCGAGGACATATTTTCGAATTTGAGTGTATCCATGCCAGACCTCTCTAGCATGAGGGCCCCGCGTCCTAGTGTTCGGATTATTGCGTAGACTAACCATGCCTGGTAGCGTGATACGCCAGCAATAGGAAACTGCAGCCAAGAAGCAATGATGCAGGTGGTGAGTAAAATAACAGCGTCCAGTAACTCCTGGTCCCCGAGATACATTTGCGGGCGTTTGTTGGAGTGCACAAAATCGGTGTTCGTCGTGAGGGTTAACTGGTATTCAGCAGCGTGGAAGAGATGGTGTTCCATGCGGTTTTCAAGAACGCCAGTCACATCCCATGCTAGCTTCGCAATTCAGTTGCTGCCAGCAACCAAACTTCTGCATTGATTTTTGAATGCCTCTCGAATTATTTCGGGACAATATGCATCGAGCCAGCGCCATGCCGAGAAATTGGTGAGCATAATGCACTCTCGGTCCAGTCGAACCCAAAGTGAGTTCATGGCGTGAAGAGTGTTGAGCTGGTCTAAACCGGACCAAATTGCATGAAAGTGGCGAGCTGTGGTGCATTCCGAGGGATGTAGCAAGAGGGCCGTGTATGCTGCATCCAATTGCGGCACATCAGAGTGAGCGGGGGAGTTCGAGATCGTGTTCCAGGATGACCGAATATCTTCCATATTACAGTGCACAGCAACGAGTGTAAGGGATTGCCCTAGTTCACTGTGCTCTTCAGATGGACGGATTATTATGGGCTGAGTAATAATAATATGTTCAAACTCTAACTAACCCAAGGCCCCGCGTCACAGTGCCGCCTGGTTCCCAATATCTGGCTCATCGTCCGAACCACTCAAAGTTGCATGATTCCACTCTGGTTCTGGAGCCGCTGCAAGCCATGAGGAACACTGACCCCTCGACACAGGTGTGGATTCAGGCACTGCAGAAGCTGCTACTCGCGCATAAGAATCTGTGGCCCACACGCGCTGCTGATCAGTTGGAAAAGACGACTTTGCTGAGACCAACCAATTAACAAGAGACAGCACAAGCGAGGAAAAGAAAAAATACCTGTGCCCATTGCAACCCTGGGGCGTTTGCTAGGCCCCTCTGAACTACGATCAATAGCAGCTCATGTATTCAAAATGTTCCAACATACCGGGAGAAGGCTCCGGCAATGGAGCATCCGCATTGCAGCGGCTATGCCGGAGGGAAGGACCTGCTGGACCTTCACAAATGTTTAGTGCAATATTTTTTGTCTTCCTTGTCAATACCTACCAGATGTTGGAGATGGCGACTTCGGCTTGGGCACTGCATCCTCGTCCAATGAGGAACGAGAATCTGGAAACGAAACTTGAGAATGACACGAACTAGAGAGTGGAAAGGCAAAAATACCGGAATCACTAGAACTAGCAACAGTCTCATCTGCCTCGCCATTGGGCATCTCTTTGCAACTCTCTTGTTCAGCACGCGCTGCCCGTGCAGCAGCACGCAGGCGGCGTGCATTCTTCTCTGCATCCTCGTCAGAAGATGAGTCCTCTGCAGCGGAGCTCTCAGCTTGTTGCTGGCGACGTGCACGTCCCACCCGAGCAGCCGACTTTTGTTGGGCCTTCCCTCCAGTCTCCGAATCTGTCTCACTGTCTCCGTCCTCCGTCCGATGGCCCTCCTCCACCGGCTTCTTCTTCCGGGGCTTTCGAGGTTGCTTAGTGGGCCGTTTTGGAACACCTTCATCAGCGCCTTCATATCCATCTACCGGAAGGTTGGCTGCTGAGAGATCAAAAAAGGTCAGAAGAAAATTTAAAATTTTTATCAGTTGAAAACGCACTAAGCACCTCCCCTTTCGCCAGTTTGGCAGGAATGTGGTGTACAATCGGGCCACAACATCCAACCGAGGGGGTGTGTGTTGCCACCAGTGCCACCCAGGCATCCCAGCGGGCCCACGCTGCAGACCGAAGGACATCCTGGTTGTCATGAACAGATCGCTTATCAGACCTGATCCGGCCTTATCTGGCCTTATCGGAGCTGATCTGCGCTTATCTGGGCCTTATCGGACTCCATCTACTGTCAGACTCCTTATCCTGCACTGTAGATAGCATATATAGCACGATACTTATCATTGATAAGGACACTTCCATATTAGTTTAGGACACTCCCATACTTATCAGATCGTTCCCATGTCACCCACTAGTATATATACACCCCTGTAGTCGTTGTAGTCCCCAGTCTTGAGCTGGTCATATCTCCACTAGCAATATAGGCAATCCTTGTCCTTTTGAGCACAACCTTGGTCCACTTTGCATTGCCTGCATAGTATTGGCCAGTGTGTCTGACAAAAGCTCAAGACTCCCCTAACCAACCTTGTGCTCGTTCTCCTCTCCTCTAATCTCGCCCTCATCCTCTTATCTCTCCCTTATCTCCCACAACTCCGAAATCCTCTCAACTAGTTAGAACCTCCCCTTTCATCTTCAATAAATCCTGAGCCCTTTAGTTAGTAGTAGCCCTAGTCAGTAAGGCAGTAGGGACAAAAGAGTCGTGGTAGCGACTCTCTAAAGCCAACTGTTGCCCCGGGTCTGTAGCAGGCTGTAGCAGGGTTCTCTTCGTCCAGAAACAAACGGTAGTCAATCCGTTGATCTGGGAGGATTTAACAACTGGGCTTTAGTTTCAGCTCTTGACTTGGAGCTACTATCGACAAAGAAGACTCCCGTTTCTGTGTATCACTTCCCAAGGGCTCGCTATTGGCTGTAGGGTCGATCTGTTTGCACAGAGCAGGTACCTGCCATTAGTTCCCTTCCAACAGCGTGGATCCGAGATCCAAATCACAACCAACACACACAAACTTCCCAAACTCCGTTTTTACATACAATGGCCTCCCCATTCCAAGGCCTACCCCGAGATGACCCCGTTTACATGCACTTGAGCGACGACCAGGAAAGGATGATGGCACCAGCACTTGCTGATGTCGGATTCTGGACTTTGCTTTGGGCTGCTCTTCGCAGCTTGTTGAGTAGTTTCTATTCGTTGCTTGGGTTCAATGAGCGCAGCACAGTTGCAACTGAACGCATCGCTACTGCTGTTCAGGCCTACACCACCCGTCCCACTCCGAAGAAGCCGTTGAAGCTCGATTCACCCGAGAGCTTCAATGGACAGCCAGACAAAGTTGAAGCGTTTCTCAATGCTCTAGCTTTGTACTTCGATGGGCAAGAGATCACACACGACAAGCAGCGCATCATCTTTGCGCTCTCTCTTGTGAAAGGTGGTACTGGTGATATTGCAGGCAACTGGGCTGATCTACAGCGAAAGAACATTGTGGACCATTCTAATGGGGTTCCCAACACCGTTTATATCGCGACCTGGCCGGGTTTCGTTAGCAGCTTCACTGCCTACTTCCAGTACACATCTTCTAAGGACGAGGCACAGAGGAAGCTGACGAAATTGCAGCAGGGCAAAGGGACCGCTGATGAGTTTATTACACTCTTCAAAGGTCTTGCTCCGGCCAGTAAGCTCGATGATGAGGCTCTCTTGCACTTCTTCAAGCAGGGACTCAACCCTGGTCTGCGCACCGCGGTTTTTAACCTGCGTCCGCAACCAGCCACATATGGAGAATGGCTCAAAGAGGCCTCAACGGTGGATAGGACTTATCGCATGAGCAAAGAGTATAGCTCTGCGTTCAGTCGTCCTGAGACACAGCAGAAGGCGAAAACGCCCGCTGTGCAGGTGCCGCAAACACGGGTTGAAAAAGACCCTGATGCGATGGATGTGGACAGGCAGAGAGACAACCGCAAGTGTTATCACTGCGGCCAGCCTGGTCACATCGCGCGGTGGTGCCCAAAGCAGAAGATGCAGTTTGCAGTCCGTAACATGACCAAGGACGAAAGAGCTGAATTGCTCAAGTCCATCCAGGATTTTCAGGAGGACCAGGAGTGAGCACGAACTCACTGGTCGATAGTAGCACCTATGTTCCTTCCCATGTAGTCATTCCCGATCTTGAATCTATGAATGCGAGTTGAGAGTCCTTACATGACAGGAACGAACTCAGCCAATGTGACCTTGTGGTCGTCCATGGTGTGACGCACCTGCTCATACTCGACGTAGACGGAATCATACTTGCGCGACTCAACGTTGATAGCGATCGCAAGTTGAGCAAGTTGAGTGCGAAGGGCGCAGTCCATACGACAAAGGCCATTGTCGGAGGTCGGAACGTTCTTGTTGGTAGCGCCAATGCGACGAGCGTTGTTGATATAGGCTAACATATCCTCATACGAAATGATATCTGAGACAGGATGAGCAAATATTGGGCGGATATAGGCTGAATAGCCATGCACCGAGTTCATTCTGACAAAGATATAACGGTATGAGGGGATAAATGCTATAATATAAGACAAGGGACGCACATTGGGACCGCTGGTCGATGCTTTCTTGGAGGAAGATGCGTAGCCTTCTTTTGGAAGTGCAAACCAGACTGGTGTCAGTAAGGCTGGGCGAGACTGGCCAAGTGCTTCGCATTGAGCATATGGTCGCAGTAGCCGGGTATCTTCTTGTTGCAGTGAAGGCAGGAGACGCCGGTGCCTTGAGGGTTACACTTTACGTTGAAAATTTTGCAAAGTGATCCCTTGAAGGGCAGCTGTAAAAGACGTCAAACAGGAAGAAAGGAAGTGGATAGATATAACACAAACAACAACGGCATCCTTGAAGTTTAGCTTCTGGATGGGCTCAATGGGAATCCCAGCCATAGCTGTTATCCTCATCGTATTTTGTGTTACGTGATCGCTCCTCGAAGCTATGCATAGGTTGGCGTGCGGAATGACCGATCGGGTGCCGTTGACGGTCGAGAGGGTGACAGTGATGTTTGGGAAACCAGGGACCTCAAGCAGTTCTGAAGGAGGACGGTTAGGGACATTTGGTTGATCAATGTATTGAATAATTGACGCACCAAATGTCTTGGACTTGGAAACGAGGATGCGCTGTGATAAGGACCGCGACGCTACGACGTGAACGGGATGGTGCTCAGGAGGTAGGCTTGTCTGGCCTCTAGGGGGTTTGGTTGTGAAGTCCGATGAGGGGGACGTTTGTCGAGGTAGAGGTGGTACCGCTCGTCCGTTGGGTCCTAAAGATGATAAGCGAAAATGGGGAACTATGAAAAATACCTGTTCGCCAGGGAACGAAGTTCGCGAACTTGTCCCTTCGAACTATATCCAAAGCCTTCTACTTCGATCGAGCGACGCGCCTTCCCTCCAATGATCGTTGGGGCACGTGACCGAGTCAGTGAATCCTTCCAAGGGGTCGGTTCGTAGATAACTTCGACGTCGACGGGATTTCGGTGGCGAACTTCTCAGTGTGTAAGGAGTCCTAACCGTGTAGGCGTAGACGATTTGCCAAGATGGTCACGAAGCTTCGTTCCCACTGCTACAGGAGCAGGGTCCGCGCAGGAAGGTGTGCGAAGTTCGTGGGCGAAGTAATGAGTGCGAGCTTAGATGACTATAAGCTGCAAGGGAGGTGCGAGTAAAGTGTCTTGCGACAAGTGTGGTGCAAAGGTGTGGTCAAGTCTCGATTGATAGGCTGTAGGAACACTTGGGTACAAGTGGGAGGGATCTGAGCCCCGACTATGAACTGACTAAGTACGCTAAATCGCCCGCTCTTTTATACCTTTCCCCCCATCAGCCTCGTGTTCAGGTGAAACACTCGCTTCAAGGATGGGGCGCAGACTTGTGGGATTTTATCGCCCAAAATGCTCCAAGGTGTCCTTTCGCTCGCGAAATATTGTATCGCTCGCCGTCGAGAGACTCCTGAAGGCCAGATTGAGGACTTTTGTCCCGCGATTGCGTCGGAATGTCGGGTTTAAACCCTAATCGAGCCGCGCACAGCCCGTCTGCTGGGGAGCAAGACTCGCCCGTGGTCGGTGTGCTGCAGGTCGTCGAAATAGTTTGGGAGGTGCGATGGTAAGGTTTGTGATTTCGATGTCGTTGTTGTAAGGAGCGGAAGCCCGTGCAATGGTGTGTAGACGTGGGATGAAGGCGTATAGCAGGTCTTCGTTCCCCGGCGAGGCTCGTCCCAGAGGTCCAGACAGCAATTGGCGGATGGAATCGATATTGTAGTGATAAAAGGGCAATAATTGAAGCATTCCTGGAGTCCAGGGACCATCGTCGTTCGCCGTCAAAGCCGTGTAGATATGGTGTATTTCGTGGGCGGCGTTGTTCGTCGGTGGTGCGCGTGATTCCGAAAGCGGAAACCTAGTTCCCAAATCGGGTGTTCGTGCGTATTTCGTCGTCTAGCCGTGGAACGAGAGGGCATGCGCAGAGCGCATACAGCCCTCACAGCGCTCTAGAGCGTCCATGACAATCGGGTGTAGGACTTCAAGGGCACCCTTCTGAAAGATAACATTTTTAGTGGTGCTTCAGAGGGGCCAGAATTGAAAAGAACTTACCTTGACTTTCGTGGACTTCGTTGTCTTGGCGGTCTGATCCTTGGTGGACTGACGAACGCTGCGACCCGAAGGCCCAGCGGTAACATCGTCGTCCTCGTTAGAAGTCTAAAAAGAGTGGGACATCAGCGGGAAGTGTAGCAAGTCGGAAATAAAGGGGCACACACCTTAGGCCTGGACTTTTCGTCATCCTTGGTCTTGGTCTTGGCTTTGATGACGTGGGACAGGGGCTGGGGGTTGTCCTCCATGTCCTCGTCGTCGGACTCATCTTGACGAGGTTTCTGAGAAGGATAGAAGAATGAGAAGAAAGACAAGATAAAAGGAGAACGGAAAGCACACCTTGGACTAGGGACTTCGGTGCATCCTTGGCCTTGGCCTTCCCGGCCTTCTTGGTCGAAATAGACTCCGCATCGTCGCTATGAGAAGGAGTCAGCTTGAGAGATGAAGGATGAAGGATGGAACGGGATGTACGGAGGGGAGGAACTACGGTGCTTGCGCTTCTTCTCGAACGCCGGGGTCATCGACTTCTGAATGACCGCCTTTGATGGGAACTGCACATCGAGGTGCGGCGCGTTGTTGAGGTCGTCGGCCGTAATGGTGTGCTCGTACTTCAGAGGTACAACATCCTTTGAAGTACAGGGCCTGTGTAATGGTGAGACAAGAGAAGAAAATGGGAAAAAAAGGGGGGCGCACCTTTCGGGGAATGGTCCACATCAACAGTGGTCATAGCATAACACTGAAGTGGGTGTCAATGAGGAAAAGGAGAACTGAAGAGTGCACTCACAAATTCGGGAAGGACACGGTTCAGGAGCATCTTGCACTCCTTGTCATCAAGGACAGCAGAGGGGCGTGAAGACTTGACAACAAACTTGGCGAACTCACAACCAGAAGGGCCGCTGAGCGCCATCCAGAACTTGTGGCGTCCAAACTTTGGGGTCTCAGCATCTGCGAAGTCGTAAAAGGAGAGCTGGTTGTCAGACACACTGGCCAATACTATGCAGGCAATGCAAAGTGGACCAAGGTTGTGCTCAAAAGGACAAGGATTGCCTATATTGCTAGTGGAGATATGACCAGCTCAAGACTGGAGGCTACAACGACTACAGGGGTGTATATATACTAGTGGGTGACATGGGAACGATCTGATAAGTATGGGAGTGTCCTAAACTAATATGGAAGTGTCCTTATCAATGATAAGTATCGTGCTATATACGCTATCTACAGTGCAGGATAAGGAGTCTGACAGTAGATGGAGTCCGATAAGGCCCAGATAAGCGCCGATCAGCTCCGATAAGGCCAGATAAGCCCGGCGGAGTTGACGTTGAGGCATCGCTGAGTACAAGCACAACCACATGGCCCAGTAGCTCTCCATGTAGGATAGAGAAGGCCCGGTCCTTCATCTGAAGAACCAGCGTGGCCGGTCCCGTTACTGCGGTAGTTACAGAATGCCGTTCGCTAAATCCTGCAGATGCGGGGAGCATGGAGCTGTCGGATCCCCACATCTGGCTCATCCCCGACGTTGCGGAAGGCTGGAGATCACAAGTGGGGACAAGGGCACGTATGCATTCTTTGGCCCAGAACCGCCGAGTTTCTCGGGATGCGAGGAGATCCGAAGGGCCACTGAAAAGCCATGAGACATCCATGGAGCATAGTGTGTCCGCTGTCTTTGTCCAGTTGGCTCTCTGTACGGCCGTCCAGCGGTGATTAAATGGTGGCGGGTCTAACTGGAAGATCAATTCTCCGCTGGAATTAGAACGCCACTCGCCCATGTCAGCAAGCTGCTGGATTCCCTTTCCACAGAGAGTTCGTAATGTATTCCCATCGGGTTTTCCGGGCCTGTCAGGGAGGTGGTGGTTACAAGCGGCAATAATATGGGATATGGATGTTTCACCGCTGATAAGCCGTGTAAACAAGTACACCTGAATTTGCGCATTTTGCATATTTCCAGGTGTCAAGCATGTGTGTTACATACCAAGTGGGCTCCAGATGAGACGGGGGCTCTCGAAGTACAGCGGGAAAATGTGCTATCGAGCCGCTAAATGCAAATGGACAAATGATCTATCCACTATACACTAACAACCAAATCACACTACAACCAATCACTCCTCTTGTATTGAGAGCTTTGAGTCGGGTAGTTCGGGGTTTGAATCAACAGTTTGTTGACCCTATAGCTAGTCTGTACTCGTAGGGGTACTTGCTAAGATCGCTACTCAATTAAGGTGTCTTATTTGAGTAAGGTTCTTGGATATTGTCTGGGTAGTTCTGGTCTTATTTCAAGACTAATGCGGTACAATGTACGATGTTTATAGAGTTTAATGACACAGGGTCGGGTTTGGGTGTCTAATAGACGGGTTTGTGGTTATACACCAAGGTTTCTGGATGGCTTTCAGCCTTAAAAGAGCTTTCGGCTCAGTACAGATGTTCGGCTTTCGGCCTTAAGAGAGCTTTCAACTCAATATGATTCAACGAGACTGGTTCTGACGGCTTTCGGCCTTAAAAGAGCTTTCGGCTCAGTACTGATGTTGGCTTTCGGCCTTATTCAAAGGGTTTTCGACCCAGTTCTCGAGGTTTCTTATATTTTTAAGGTCTGATCCAAATCCAAATCTATTTCTGGTGCTAGGTGTCTGTGGGCTAGGCCCGAGCTAATCAAATCTAGTGGAACAAACAAGGACAACCAACTCTGGTGCCTGCCTCCAAGGGATATGCGCTCATCACTAACTCCAATGCAATTTCTGTGGGACTAATCCCGAGCAAACAAGATCTAATACAACAAACACAAACACCTAAGCTCTGGTGCTGTGCTTGAAACCGATATGTGCTACCTTTCCTGCCCTTTCTGCCCCTTATTTATACTAATCCCAGCCTGCTTACACTACTTGATTTACGCTACTTGCTCTCTAATATGACTTGTACGGCCTCCTGTCTCCGACGGCATCCCTCGTTCTTGATTGGCTAGTAAAGGTGTGCTCTGACAGCTGCACACGGTCGTTGGTTTGATCCATCAAAGAGCTCTTCTTGGCAACTGATGCCTTGCTTGAGTAAGGTCTTCTTCGTCTGTGGCTCTATGTCCCGAGCCCGGAAGGGTCTTCTTCATCTAGCCTGCCATCGTAGCTTCAATACGGTACCCCATAGTCATAGGTTAGCTCAACCCGTCTATCCATGGTTTGATTAGGAACCTAGGATGCCTTATCCGATTAAGGATTATCATGATGTCTGCAATGATGCGGGTTGCCTGGGCCGGTAAAGCCGGTGGCTATTCTTGGACACTGTCCATCTTGGCGGTACAACCTCCTTTGGGATGCCTGCCCCATCACGTGATCAAATGCGCTCTTGTCTTGTGTCAAACAAGGACAACTTTAGTCTAGTCAATCAATTATGAAGGACTTGGGTCTGCCACTGTGCAAATATGATAGTTTCCTTCCCATCTCCTTGGTAAGTGTCCCAGCAAGCAGCCTTAAGCTTTATATAACTTAGTTTCTCTGCCATGGTAGTCTAGTTCCTTACTCGAGTAAGACATATATTGGCCCCATTTGTGGAGGTACCGCTATAGATCCTCCCGGTTCATTCCATAGTGCTATTAGACTATTAGGCTTCTCGTTCAGAGCTCCCGAAAGCCTCTTGGTATGTAGCACACATGCTTGACACCTGGAAATATGCAAAATGCGCAAATTCAGGTGTACTTGTTTACACGGCTTATCACCGCGTAGAAGATCATTATGGTCAGTCACCCGTAATGATAAGGGCAGCTGGCTTCATGGTGGACATGACGCCGTGCGCCGTGATCCACGCAGCAGGTATTTTCTTGTAGTATGGGGTGTAAACTCTCGAGAGGCCCTCACCGTCGAGTGGATAGATGCAGTGGCTGTTGTGCAGGTTGCAGGTCCACTCAGACAGTGTGATCCTCACCATGGCGCGGTAGGCCGTGATGTGGTGGTTAAGATCGCGATAAATTCCATTGATTGCAATCCTGGCATTAATCCTCGCGAATGAAGGGAAGCCAAAGCCATGTAACAAACCAACAGCAATCGCTTTCGGTGCGATTAGGAATGAAGACCAAAGGCCTGAGATCCCTAGGGAGCTGCAAGCCAGGGTCCTCATGAAGCGAAGAAAAAGATTGCCCGGACAATTGTCAGTCGGAATCTCAGTGCTGTCTATAGAGGGATGGGTCGGTAGCTTAGTCAATGGGAAGATAAACCTACAATTGGACTCCTGTGCCGACGTAACCCTGATCTCCAAAGAGTACTACAAGTCTCTGAAAAAAGTGCCGTCGATCAGAAGAGGGATGAAGATGAGTCTAAGTGAATTAACTTCTGGGCAATCACACCTGGAAGGATTCGTGATTCTACCCTACCTATCCTAGTACTATCGGAAGAAGGCGAACTAATCGAAACGGAGGCAGAAGCATATGTAGTACCAGAAATGTCCGTTTCGATCCTTCTAGGTGAAGATTTTCAATTAAATCACCACTTGGGAGTTCGAAGGAATGTGGAGACAGGAACCACTATTCTCTTTGAAGATGGGGTAGTCACCGTGAAAGTGCTCGGGGTTTCACGGATGGAGAATTGGAGATTGGCGAAAGAAGCGGCTGTAGCGTCTTTCAAGTTTGTGCGTCGAAAAGTACATCACCAAAATCAAGCACGAGAAATGGATGATCAAGAAATGGGGAGCTGAGAGCCATACAATTCGAGCTGCAGAAGATGTACGTATAGGTCCTGAAACTGCGAAGAAAGTTCGAATTGAAGGTTCCCTTGGTATTGGAAAAGAATGGGTAGTGGAGAAGAATCTTCTAGCCACCACAGACGACGCCTATTTCACAATTCCGAATGTCTTACAGCTGTTCTCGAATCTAATGAGATCGATCGGATTTTTTTTGGCCGTTCCCAAAAAGGAAATTTTAGGAGACCAGTACTCTACCGTCGAGTTCAGGGTGCCTTGAGCTGTATAGTGATATCCAGGCAGCGAGATACTACCCCCGTGGCCAAAACCACGCTGTGTGACGAGAAGAAAACGCGACGGCACGAAGCTGATAGGCCACCTGTTGCCATCACTGATTGGATCACTCCGCGCCTCTTCGACTTTCGTATCGCCAATTTGATGTTCCCCGAGCGTTGAAAACCTCTTACTGTACCAGGGAATTTCCAGGCCAGTGGCAGAGGCAGCTGGATTGGCCCGGCTAGCGAAAATTTACTTTTTGGGAACAGCCAAAAAAAAAACCGCGTGATCTCATTAGATTCGAAATCAGCTGTAATTACATCGGAGACTCCCTATGTGCCGATAGCGGATACTTCGAAACAGCCTCGATTCGTCAGAAAAGGAGAGGCTTTAGGATTGATAGTCTCTCCAAGGAAATTCTTCGATTTACCAGCGGATGAATCGGAGAGATCTCACATGCAAGCTACTGCGGAAGCGTATGCCAGTCTAATCGAGGCGCGATTGAAGAGTGATCGAGAGAAAGCAGAGAAGAAGAAGAGTGAGACGCTTAGTCCAGAGAACACTGACGTTCAAACCCCAAAGGAAGCAGCGGAGTTGGATGCGGAAACTAGATCAGAACAGAGATCTACATCTCCGAGAGATCATAAACGAACGACGAATAAAGTACATATCCGCACGAATATAGGTGATGGAATTCCAGAGCAAGAGTACGAGGAGATACGAGATTATCGCAAAAGGTGAGAAGCTGCTCCCTGTTCTTCTCCTCCACCGACTCCTATCGTCCGGACAAACTGGGGCTCTGGAGTACCAGAGGCGGAAGTTGAGGGATACCGTGTCCATATTCGTACTAATTTCGGAAACGGAATGCCAACGACTCCCCAGAAGTTCAGCTTAGACTCTGAGACCTTGGCAGAAGAGGAAGCAGAACAATACGGACCTAAAACGGCGGCCATGCCAGACCCAACTACTTATCCTTCAAGCAAGTTGGAGGAGCTCATAGACGTTGGGTCTCTCCTGGATCATTTAAAACAACACACCTGGGATATGCTGAGAAAAAGAATCAAAGCCTTCGGATTTGATGGGAGGTTAGGACATATGCCAAACGCGAGAGCTCATGTACGAACCAAGGAGGGACAGATTCCAATTGCGGTACCGATGTACAGGAGCTCCCCTGCCAAGAAGGCAGTTATTGACGCTCAGATGGAAACTTGATTTGCTCAAGGCGTGATAGCGCCCTCCCAAAGTCCATGGAGCGCTCCAGTAGTAATCGCCTATCGAAATGGCAAACCTCGTTCTTGCGTGGACTACAGGAAATTAAATGCTGTCACAGTGGCCGACGAATTTCCTATTCCTAGACAAACCGAAATCCTCTCCTCGCTGTCGGGCGCCCAAGTACTCTCTTCCTTGGACGCGCTTTCGGGCTTCACTCAGCTCGAGATGGCTGAAGAAGACGTGGAAAAAACCGCCTTTCGAACTCACAAAGGACTTTGGCACTTCTTACGCATGCCCTTCAGCCTGAAAAACGGACCGTCAATATTTCAGCGAATAATGCAAGGGGTCTTGGCTCCGTTCTTGTGGCTGTTTTGCTTGGTGTACATTGTCGTTTACTCTAAGTTGTACAAAGAACACATTGAACACCTCGATCAAGTTCTCGGAGCTATCGAAAAAGCGGGACTTACGCTATCCCCAACAAAATGCCATCTCTTCTACTTGTCCATTCTATTGCTCGGACATAAGGTTTCTAGGCTTGGGCGTTCTACGCACTTAGAAAAGGTCAAAGCCATTCTGGAATTGAAGAGACCAACCAAGACTTCCGAACTCCAAGCTTTCTTGGGTATGATGGTATATTTTTCGACATTCATACCGTACTACGCCGATATATGTGCTCCTCTATTCCAATTATTGAGGAAGGAGGAGAAGTGGGTCTGGGGAGTTCACCAGGAGTACGCCTTCACTGAAGCAAAGAACGCCCTACGTCGAGCTCCTCTGTTAGCTCATCCTATGGAAGGTCTCCCCTATCGGCTGTATACAGATGCTTCCGACGTAGCAGCTGGATGCGCTCTTCAACAAATCCAACTGATCGCCATCCACGACCTAAGGGGAACAAAAGCTTATATTCGATTACAACATCATGCTTACGATGACAGCGCTCCAGTCCCTAAATTAACAGTCAAGCTGAGTAGCAAAGATGACAACTCAGCATACAATGATACCTGGGGAGAAACATTTGACGACACTATTGTGCATGTCAAGCGGGTTATAGGATATTATTCCCGAAGTTTCAAGGGCGCCAAACAGAGGTATTCAACGACGGAAAGAGAAGCTTTAGCAGCGAAGGATGGTCTTGTCAAATTCCAACCATTCGTGGAGGGAGCACGGATATTGTTAGTAACTGATCACTCAGCACTACAATGGGCTCGTATGTACGAAAATGCGAACCAGAGGCTAGCAAATTGGGGGGCGGTGTTCTCGGCTTATGCTCCTGGATTAGAGATCATACACCGAGCGGAAAGAGTAGACCCCCTTTCTCGGTTGCCACGAGAACCACCGGACTTCGACGCTCCTAGACGAGACATGGAACCAGAGGACAGCCTAGTTACAGATGTGATCCAAGATGAGAAGAGGGAGTTCGAAGGAAACACTCAGCGCGCGAAGAAAGCCACTTAGGGCCTGATCGGGTCACCGGGCTCGCCAAGCCAGACGGTTGGCGTCGGTTTCAAAAAGAGCTGGAGCCAGATTCCCACAGGTTTGCCGCGTAGAGTCACATTTGTCACGTATCTGTAAATAAACATAAATACACTTTCCCCCGAGCCATTTACGCGTTTCTCGCCTTCCTCGCGCTACTATGCCTCAACGCAACAGAACGACGACGCGTCAGACTCATAATCCCATCGCTCTTGCACGCCAAAAGAGGAAAAAACAGCAGGAAGTCGAGCGACGCCGCAAGATCAAGCTGCTGGTAGCTTTGATGTGCACGGTGGTCGCATTCACCGTAACTGCGTGCCTCGCGACACTGGATCCAATTCCCATGCATACTTCACTCCTCACTGGTCAGCTCTGGCTCGACGAGCTCCTCGTAGGCCACCCGGATCGATTCAGAGCTCAGTTCGGCATGGCAAAACACGCTTTTTATCGCTTGTCGTTTGAGCTGCAAGCCTTCTCAGGGCTTGTCAGTACCAAATATGTCACTGCTGATGAAAAACTCGCCACCTTTCTTCATTTTGCGCGAACTGGTTGCAGTACGCGCGTCCTGCAAGAACGATTTCAGCGTAGTGCAGATACAATTCATCGGTATGGAAATTACAGGATATATTGAATATCATAGGAGATGCTCATCAGTTCTAGGTCCATCTATTCAATTCTTCACCTGCTCGTCGGGTCATTTTACAAAAAACATGTCCACCTTCCACCCGACTCGACACCACCCGAAATCAAAGAAAACCCAAAGTTGTATCCGTATTTCTGTAATGCTCGGGGAGCTATTGATGGCTCTCACTTCCATGCCTGGGTCCTCTCCGAGTGTATGGCGCGGTATCGCAATAGGAAGGGCTTCATTGGCCAGAATGTGTTGGCAGCCTGCAATTTTGCGATGGTTTTTGTCTATATTCTCACCGGGTGGGAGGGAAGTGCATCGGACTCACTAATTTACCACTACGCACGGGAGCGAGATTTGGCGGTTCCAGCAGGCAAATACTACCTTGCGGACGCGGGATTTCCTCTGTGCGACGCTCTTTTGACTCCTTACCGTGCTGTTCGGTACCATTTGAAAGAATGGGGCACAGTACGGCAGAGGTAAGTATTACATTAACATATAGGCCTGTTGCTTACCATAATTTTGCAAAGGCCCAAAACTCCCCAAGAACTCTTCAATCTACGCCATGCACAAGCTCGGAACGTAATTGAGCGTATTTTCGGTGTCATCAAACGTCGCTGGTCGCTTTTTACGCGTGCACCTGAGTATCCAATCGAAACTCAGGCAATGATGGTTGCCGCTATTGGTGCACTTCACAATTTTCTCCAGATCCATGATAGGGACGACGAAGCCGACGATCTTGAAGCTGTAGGACCTGCCTCACCTCAGCGCGAGGGTTCCGGGAGCCTGGGGGACTTTGTCGAGATGGAGCCACGGGAAATATCTGCAGAGGAACTTGGGATACCGCATGTCTCAGATGCAGAAAAAGCACGCGCATCGGAGCAAAGGGATCGGATTGCAAAGAAGATGTGGGAGGATTATGTAGCATGCCTAGCAGAACGTGGTGAGGTACCGAACGCGTAGATTATCCACTAGACAAAAATCTATTTGGATGTACGGAAGAACGTGGTAATCAAAGACGACCCTCTCGCTCAGCTTTGCGGAGACAGCTCGTGAGGAAGGCCGTGCGCCTCTCCTTTGCCGACGATGCAAGGAACGTTTGCGCGACGGCGGAGTTCTCCGTGAAAAGCATCATGATGTTGGCCCCCTCATCCTCGGAAAAATCCCCGTCATCCTCCATCTGCTTGACAGCGCGTTCACGGATTTCCGGGCTCGTGATAGTCTTGAGTGAGCCTGCAACAGTTAAAAGTGCAGATGCAATCTCGCTGACTGACTCGGTGTTCCGCTTGCGGCCCTTGTGGTTAGAGCGGCCACCAGCGTCGGGGGACGATGACGCGGGACGCTTGCGACAAGGACGCACTGGCGATGAGGCTGTCAAATCCTCGTCGACAGGTGTCTAGTGGATGCATGTCAACAGACAATTAATGTGCGACTCTTTTCGTAACACACCTGGAAGTCCCGTCCAATACTACGAGGACCGGTGCATATACGGTTTGAGGTATGATACCAAAAATCCCAGCTTGAAACTTCTTGTCCGGACTTTTTTTTAGCAAGGGTCTCGAAAATTTGTCCGGATGATGTTCTGACCCTCAATTTTGGCCAAAATTTTGTCCGGATCGTGCTTAGACCTCAAAAAGAAATCGCCAAAAATCAAAAAAAAAATCCTAATGCTCTCTACGCGTCTACATCGTCTTCCTCCGCTATCTACGACATTTATATTAGATTTTCCACGCCTCTGAACTGTGTTTAGCGTAGTAACTCCCGCAGCCAAACCCCTTTGCACCGTCTGAAATTTCTTGTATTTGAGGGCCATTGCTACATTCATCCATGGGTAGGGTATGTAGAGTGTGTAGAGGTAGTATGAACACTGGGGGCAGGCTATGATCTGCGGGCCCCGCAGATAGGCCGGAGATCCCACGGAGATCAATTATCTCCGTGGTATATTCCGGCCATCTACGGGGCCCGCAGATGGCCGGAATATTCAAAATATTCCGTCGATTTCCGGGTGATCTCCGGGCCCCGGAGATCACCCGCAGATATATTATCTCCGTAGGATCTGCGGAACATCTGCGGGGTCCGTAGATTTTGAATCTGCGGACCCCGCAGATCATCCGCAGATCTTGAACCAAACATTCTAAAAAAGGAAATATATGTGTGCTTCTGAGATACTCGAATAGGCAATTATTCCTACGCCTCGAGTATAGCATGCATGCCCACATTGTTCCACCTCTCAGCCCACTGACTACTTACATTGTCAAGCCCAACCAGGCACTTTGAGCCTAACAATGCTCAATTTGTTTGAGTGACCGAACAAACCCTTGATTATCTCGCAAGCCCTCGCATCACCTCGCATCAGCCGGACACAACAGTTTCAATTTCAGTATGGAGAAACAGAAAGTTAAATAGCCGCACTCCCATTGAGCATCGTATGGAATGTGCCAGCTTCCGTCCCGCGCCGACAGCGCCATCTTCTGCGCTACTGTCGTCTTCCGAAAATTGCACCCCCGGGCGATGGCGCTGTGCTGCGCTTGGGTGTTCTTCCGACACGTCGACACTGGGTAGCTTGGTACGTGTCAGACACACTGGCCAATACTATGCAGGCAATGCAAAGTGGACCAAGGTTGTGCTCAAAAGAACAAGAATTGCCTATATTGCTAGTGGAGATATGACCAGCTCAAGACTGGGGACTACAACGACTACAGGGGTGTATATATACTAGTGGGTGACATGGGAACGATCTGATAAGTATGGGAGTGTCCTAAACTAATATGGAAGTGTCCTTATCAATGATAAGTATCGTGCTATATACGCTATCTACAGTGCAGGATAAGGAGTCTGACAGTAGATGGAGTCCGATAAGGCTCAGATAAGCGCAGATCAGCTCCGATAAGGCCAGATAAGGCCGGATCAGGTCCGATAAGCGATCTGTTCATGACATTACCCCCCTCTTAAGGATTGTGTCCACACAATGGGTCGGAAGGATTCAATCTTCCCATTCTCCCAGTTGTAGAGATGTCCAGGCAAACGAGGTGTGGTGGTGAAATTTTCAATGGGTTTATAAATAAAACGGACGTTTCGGGGTAGGGGGCGAGGGGCTGAGGGGTGTTTTCGGTGGAACTCATCAAGCAGGCCGGCATTATCTGTCAAGTTGCCGACTGGCTCCCAACTGTCTTCTTCCTTTGGGTATCCTTTCCAATGCACAAAATATTCGAGCTTTCCACTCCTAAGCCTCGAATCCAACACTTCTTCCACTTCATACTCCAGGTGATCATCAACAAGCTCAGGCGGCGGCGGAGGGGTCTTTTTCTGGGAGGGGAATTTGGGAGGGATGTAAGGAGACAACAGAGCCTCGTTGAAGACAGGGTGTTTGGACTTCCAGGAAGCAGGCAGTTGCAGACGATAGGCTGAAGTGCCAATCTTCTGCAAGACTTTGAAAGGACCATAGCGTTTGTCATCGAATTTCTTGGTCGGACGGACTGTCTCGATGTTGGTGCCTTCGAGATAGACCATGTCCCCGACCTTGTATTCTCTGGCATCCGTTGAAACGGTGCAGTGGCGTGCAGCCGTGAAATCTAATACCAAACTGAGTGAAACGAAGTCCCACAAAATCTAATACCAAATCTAACAACTAACAACTCCAATACTAACGTGTGTGTGTTCGGGGATGTAGGTCAGGCGTATCGACCTTCAATCTCAAACTGGCGCCAACTCGATACTTCTTAACTGAATAGTCAAAACAAAGGTCTATTAAGCACCTCAATTAGATTACTCTCGTGTTCTAAACAATGTGTAGGACTGGTTTAAGGTCACAGAGTGTATATAGAGTCAACCCCAAGTTGATTAGTTTTTAACGGCTGGTTGGTTTGAAGACAACTAAGACTCTAATACAAGAGCTTATTGAATTCTCAATGGGTGTAAGTACAAGTTGTAAGAGCGGCTTATTAGGCACAGTCTTAACAAAATGAAACTTAGAGCTACTAAGAGCTGGGTGCCAACAACTGGGGGAGTATTTCACTGCCTAATTATTACTGTACATGTTGCTTTTATAGTATTTACTACCTATTAATCTAACCACCGAGGTGAATAACTTCGGATAGCTATCCGGATACCTTTGATCTCCTGGCCGTTCTATTGGCTAACAGTCTCTTGCTGACTGAAGGACTTGAGCTCATTTATATTGAACCAAGCCCTTTGGAATTTACTTGGCTCCTAGCCTTGTTGAAGGCCTGAGAGAACTCCCGGAAGGCTTTCCGTGCCTAGTCCCTATGCCTATAGGTCTGTCTAGACCGTTGAAGCGTCATCTGTCTGTTGTAGTTAACTTCCTTGAAGCCAACTCGCCTCTCTCTTTAAAACGTGATCAAACGCGATCACATGATACTTCAGGGCCGGTTTTTGATCAACCGCGCTCCCAGTTAAATGCCCTTCTAGTAGCCTGGTCTAGTTTATTTCCTTACTTCTGTAGTGCACATTTTAATAGTCTTATGCTGTTTGAATCCTTCCAAAGTCCCTTAGTCGCCTGACGTCCATATTGAATCCGAGCTTGTTACATCTTTGACATATAACTTGCCAGGATATTCCTATAGCTAGCTGGGTTTTGCTCAGTCACTATTGCAGGCCCCATTTGTGAAGGTACCGTTAATACTGCCTGACTTTGATAGTTATGCTAGTTTGCAACGCTTCAAAGGCTTAATGCTCAGTTCCGGGATTAAACTAGCATCCTCTAGTCTTACTTCTTGTATACAGCTATCCGCGTGTACTAGTGTAAAATCGATGAATTCAGGTGTGTATTGATACACGCCTTATCATCTCCCCCCAACTTAAGATCTTAACCGTCCGCGGTTACTGGTTTCTCAAATTGTGGTTTGAACACATTTTTCTCTCTTCTGGCGCCACTGCAGTAAGACACCTAACAGTGTCACGCCCATATTCTTTTGCTATTTGTGTGACCAATTATTTTATTATTTCTGTTGCGTCGTCTCGGACGTTTTCGGGACCATCTTGGCCAATCAGGTTGGCGCTAATTCAACCGTTGAGGCTGTGTCATGCCGAGAAATGACTCATAATTAATTGACCGGCGCCAACCCATTGTTGCTATTTTTAACTGGTTCCGTTCGGATGTTATCCGAGGCCTCGGATAGGTTTCCAAGGCCTTGGAGACTGACCCCACATGCCAAATTGGGCGTGTATATTTACTCAACAGTCCATTAAGCTCCCGATATTTGCCTCAGCGACATATATCTCGCGCCAACTCGATCTCTTCTCAGCAGTATAAAAAGAGAGCAGCTTTTTCGTCGGCGCCATCACGATTCCCTTCTTTTATTCTTAAAAATCCCATTATTTCTTTTCCTCTCTTACTAGCGCCATGTCGTCTTCTACCACAGCCCCCACCAAACCCTCTTCTAGAGTCAAAGCCATTCTAGAGGACTATTGGATTTACCTTCGTTTAATACGCGAGACCGACCTCCTTCTCATTGTTCAATTGTTCCAACTCCCGCATCTCAAATGGGTCGTTCGGAACCATCCTCAACAGATCCCTGCCCTTCTTGAGCGCGTTAAGGACGACTTCGTTTGTGTCTTCATTTTATTTTGTCTTTCTTATTTTCTTACTTTTGTTCTCTTCTCATTAGCACGCTCACACCCTTAGCCGCCTTGAACATTCAACCCAAGCGCCTTATCAAGGCAACTACTTTATGGCTGGAATGCGTCGAATCTACGACGCGGACCCGCGCCACTCAATACTCGTTCCGGACTTCGCCTCGCATCTCGACTTCGACCTGCCCAAGTACAAGAACTTGGTAAGTTTTCCTTCATTTCGTTCTAGCGCCACTTAATTTTTTCTTTTAGTCCGACCGCCTTGAAAACTTCCAGTTCCCTCCTCTGGGAGAACCCAAACAACTTGTCGACCCTTATCGTTACGATGGCGCCGATTCTGATTTGGAGGCTCCGGCCAACCTCTTTATTCGTTAGTCCCTCTTTCTTTACTTTCCTTACTATTCTTCTCTAATAACCTTATACTTATTTCTAGCTGGTTCTTCTGACGACGACTCTGACGAGTCTGAATCTGAAGAAGAGTCGAGTGGCGCCGAGGTAGCTGGTTTCGGGCAACCTCGCGACGATTCTGACTCCTCTGGGTCCGAATCTGACGACCCTTCACAAGCCCCGGCCAAGCGCCACACTGCTTCTAGTATGTCTTATCTCTTTGAACTGACTTCGTTCGTTTCCTGACTTCTTCTTTTCTTTTTAGGATCTTCTAATGAACCAGACGCTCCTGTTCCCAAGGTTGGCGCCAAGCGCAAACCTTCCTCGGAAGTCCCTAGTTCGTCCTTCATTTTCTATTGCCCTAGCTTTCCTTACCAACTTTTCTTACTTTTTAGGGTCCTCTAGTGAATCAGACACTCCTGCTCCCAAAGTTGGCGCCAAGCGCAAACCTTCCTTGGAAGTTCCTAGTCCGTCTTTTTATTTTCTATTGCCCTAGCTTTTCTTACCAACTTTTCTTACTTTTTAGGGGCGTCCAAGCCTCCGGCCGTCAAGAAAGCTAAGGGCAGTGGCAAGAGTAGTAAGTCCCTTTCAGTATCATCTTTCTATTACTTACTTTCAATTGTAGGCGCCACCATAGCACCAGCAGCGCCCGCGCCAAGTAAGTTTCCTTCTTTTCTGTTTTATTCAAGTTTTCTTACTTGAATCCTAGCTGCCACGGCCAAGCCTTCAGAGCCCGCGCCATCCAGTATTTTCTTACTCCTAACTCCTCTTTTCCTTTATTTTCTAATTGGTCTTTTACAGAGCCCAAAGCCGTCAAGAAAGTCAAGAAGTCCCCTCCTCGCCTTACAGCAGAGGAGAAGGGTAAGAGCAAGGCCTCTTCTAAGGCCCCCAAGAAAACCCGAGTGCGCAAGAGCAAGGACGAGACGTCGCTGAACGCAGTGGCGCCAGCCGACTTGCTACTTCACAATCCCACCGGTTCTTCATTGTTTCTTCTTACTTGTATTCAATTCTACTTATTTTCATTAGATCTCGTTCTTTACGCTCGTAACGAGCACTCTGAGATGGCGCGACTGGGTGTACGCGGCACACCCCTCATCTCTTACTCCGACACAATGCTTGAGACTTCGGTCTCTAAAGCTCGCGCCTTGGCCATTAGTCGGGTCAGTCGGTGGTTCGAAGACCCTCGATTCCCAGTAAGCCATTCCCTCTTTTCTAGTTTCAATTTTCTTAACTGATCATCCTATAATTTTATTAGAAAACCGGTTGCACATCTTGTGTCGCCTCCTTGAAGACCTGCGTTCCGCAAGGGGTTGGTTTCCCTTGCTTTCAATGCGGGTCTTCAAAGCGAGGTGTATGCTCGCATACTAACAAGACACCGCGTCGTTTCGCTATCGATACGGCCTTCTTCAACAAGATTACCGGGGGTAATACCGACGGTATCGTTTCTTTCTTCTGTTTTCTAGTCTTTTTACAACTTTACTGACTTTTCTTTAGTGGTTTCTTCAATGGTTGAAGACTTCGAGACTGCCGCCACCAACCAACAGCAGCTTAGTGAGGCAGCTTTCAAGGCTGAGGTTGAAACCCTCTATCGCCTTAGAAAGTTGCTTTACTATCTTGTTTCGACTCTCGGTGAGGTGGCGCCAAACGATGCGGAATACCACGACGAGGCGGCCATTCGGATCCACCAACGACTCGTTAAGATGGCCAACCATCTTTCTATTCAAGTTGGCACCCCAGTTCGTCGCGACGACGACTTCAAGATGCCCGAAGAACCTCTTTTCTTGCCCGTCGAGGTGGCGCCCGTTTCAGAAGCTGATTTTGAAGGGCTTCTTCAAGTTGAACCTGCCAGTGACCCGGCGCCGGTTCAACCTGAAGCTGGGCCTTCCAAACCAACTTCGATTCGAGTGAAGCAGGAGTCAACCGTTAGTCTATTATTTTTATTGAGTTCCCCTTCTTTCTAACCTTCTTTATAGACGGCCACAATTCCTACAGTCCCAGCGGAGGTTATTGACTTAGTAAGTCGAACCCCTTCACCCGTGGCAGGACCCTCGAATAGGCCGACTTGAAGTGGGATGGCGCATGTCTTATGGTACGTCTTTCCTCTTGACCTTTTTACTAAGGTTTCTAACTATCCTTCAGATTTTTCTTACATTTTTACTACACGCACGCACTCTGCCTTGTTTTCTTGAGACTGACTGTTACACAGTCATTGCATCAGTAGCTTAGTTCAACACTTAGCTATTTTCTGTATAATATATGTATCACCGCTCGGGACTCAAAGAGTCCTTCAAAATGTATACAAAGATATTATTGTACCCTACTCAAGTGTGACTTTTGGTACAAAAGTCCTTCAGAGTCAGAGTTTAGCTGAAGTGGCGCGAGGACGACGGTTTTACTTCCAGTGGCGCCAGCTTCATGCTGTAGCAACCCTACTACTGTCTTTGATAGTATGCACTTTAGGGCCGGCGCCAAAACTTGCCTAACAAACTGGCGCCACACCGTTTTCCAAAGTCATGTTACTTTAGGGCCGGCGCCAAAACTTGCATAACAAGCTGGCGCCACACCGTTTTCCAAAGTCATGTTTCCTTCACTCGTTTGTTAAATTGGCGCCACTTTGTTTTCTAATGAAGGGCTAAGCCTTCACCTTTTCCAATTGACTCAAAGAACAATAACTTCAAGTTGGCGCCAACTCGTTTTTTCATTACAAGATATGTACCAACTTTAGGGCCGGTGCCAAGTGATACAAAATTCACTTGGCGCCAACTCTTAAGCCATTGTTTTCGCGATTCATTGTTCAGTTGGCGCCATCTCACTTAATTAGATTGAATGAACGATCCTAACGAAATAGTATGGCTGGCTTCAATTCCCTTCTTAAGTGCACTTCAAAGTACTAACTCATTCACTTGGCGCCGAATGATTTCTAAGGCTTTTTACTTGATCTTTCAATTCAAGCCTTTTAACTGGTTCACGCCAACTGATTGTGGAACTATATTTGAAGTCCGTGAATACAAAGGCCTATTGACGCCATTTCAATTTCTAATCTTTTTCTTGAACACCGCTTAGTATTAATAGACTTCTTTCTTGACTTCAACGCTCTCGTTATGTCGTATAGACTTTTACTTTCATTTCTTGATTCCTTTAGTTCTGCTAGTAACTGACCTGGCTTCCTTGCTTACTAGTTTTCTAAACAATTCAAGAAATGGTAGTCTCTTTTACTCCACTAACTCGAGGCTATCCCCATTCAAGTGCGGAAGCGTATCCGGGTTAACTTCCCAGCTACTAGTACTCCGTATGCGTTTCCCGCTAGTCGGGCCCATTGGCGCCAACTATTTAATGCTAGCCCTTTTTGTACTCTAATAGTACCAATTTCTTGTCTTTTCATTCGGCGCCATATCAGCTATGGACGCCTCTCTTACTACTGTAGCCGACTTCGAATGTCTGCTATTCTCTCTACATCCTGATGCTAGACTGCTGGACTCAGTCAGTATCGACTACATCGAAAATACACGCCGTTGGGATCCGTCTACACTCGAGAACCCAAACTTCACTAGGGAAGACTTGGCTGGTCCCGAGCCGGCTCGTTCCTTATCTGCGCAAGCGAAATATCTTCTTTCAACGGCTATGGTGTGTTCTACCATTTCCTTATTTTTTACTAGTCTCTTACACAGTTCTTAAGGTTTCTATCTGCGCCAATTGTTATGGAGCTCATAACCCTGTGTGTAAGAGTGTATCCTGTGCCGATCCTTGCACTCTTTGCCGGGTTATGAGGCTCGAGAGTACATGCTGCTTCACCACCTACGAGCACTGGACTACAATCTTTGTAAGGATCTTAGCGCGGATGTGTGTGAGTCCTAATAGCACGGGTGCGTCCTCTTTTTCATTCTTTCACTCGGCGCCATACTAATCCTTGTCTTTATAGGGAAGAGCGTTGATTTGGCCCATCTATTATTCCTTCATAACGAACTCGTGCCTTTCTATTTCAACGACCGGTCCTTCCCTTCTTTTGGTATACTCGACAAGGTGGCGCTTACACGGGAACTCGCTCTGTATTCATTTAAAGAGAAGTATGACCTATTTTGGCACGCTCGGCATGTTGGCGCCAATTCGGTTTTTGTAGCTACCCTTGCCAAGAGCCTTATGGCGTCCACTCCTTAGCCTAGTTTCTTAGCTTATCATGTATCGTTTTGTAGCCTTTTGACCTTCTACTGTTCACTGTAGACTGTATTTTTGCTTTGAATACAACGATGCTTGATTTCCTTGTGAAAGCCTTAATTTGAAAAAGTGTTTTCTCCTCAAATTGGACTGTCATTCCTATTGTTCGAACGATTACTTCAATAATACTGGCGGTACTCCATTCAACGGCTGTATTGTTATAATACTTCATCACTTCAAATGTTACTTTGATCAGATTAATCCGTTCATTTAGCCTAAGCGCTTTAGTATTTTGTTACTCTCGTCCTTTAAGTTTCGATAGTTGGTACTATTCAGACATCCCTCCCCCCAACTTAAAGATTTCAACCGTCCTCGGTTGTTATCCGGTTGTGGTTGTATCAGATCCCGAATGGTAGTCCAACGGAAGGCTTCCGGTATAAAACACACCGCCTGTCACTTCCCAACATATATTGATGCATTGGCGCCACTCCGGTTGATTATCCGTCCATATCACCCTGGTTTCCTTCGGTAGTCTATCCGTAGGTATACCAAGTTTTTTAAGCGACGTTAGTACAGGTGGAGCAGCGGTCCTTTATAAGGCGGCGCCAACTTCAATTTTAAAATATCAAAACCTTCACTTCCCGTCTATTCTCCTATGACTTCAATTCCTGCCGACTTTGTTACTTTGCGCGAGGCTCTGTCCAAGGGCCTCGGAATCGCCAACACTCTTGTCGAGTTCGCGCCAACTGCTATTGAGAAGCGCAAGATTCAACTTGACGACCTCGGATTCCTTGCTGTAAGCAATTTTATTACTCGGGTTGAACTGGCGCCTGACTATTCCTAGGCCAAGTTCCTTAGTTTCAGCGAACAGGTTATGGCTAAAGAGTCAGATGTTGTCCGGGAATCCTTTTTCAACATTCGGTCGCTCTTTCATGAACTGTATGGATCGGACGTCAAAGTCAAAGCCGCCTACCCTCCCAGTTACGATGGTGTAAGGCAATTGACTTATCTCATTCAAAAGAGCCGCGACGAGCAGAAGCAAGCGGCCATTGATAAGAAGGCTGCTGCCGCTGCTAGAAAGGTGCTCTTTTCAATTTTCTTACTTCCTTAACTTGTTCTAACAAGTATTCTTTTTAGGCGGCAAAAGCCCTTCCTAAGCCTATTGCTGAGAGCGAGGAAGAAGTCGCTGTATCGGCCAATAAATCCGGTACAAATCCCATAGTTATAGATGACCCCGTAACTTACCCGGTAATATCTAGCCATTTTTCTCAACATTAACTTTGGTGGCCTTACTCGTTCTTTCTCACAGATGCAAGTTGACGATGGTCTTGGCCCTTCTATTGCCTCTGACTCGCAACTTCCACCCGGCCTCAACTTCAAGAGACAGAAGGTACTACCTGGTTGCACCTTTCACCGTGATTGTCACTTACTGGATTGTCCTATCCAGTTGGCGCCCAAAGTGTGTTGGTTTAACTTCCCTTCTTATTCCAATACTGACTGTCATATCCCTTTCATTAGACTCCCTACGGGAAGGCTAAGAAGGCAGATAAGAAGCGCCGTCGAGGTTCCTTTGATGAGGCTACCTTCATTTCGGACGGTGCGTCTCTTTCTTCATTTATCATTGGCGCCATACTAATTTTTTCTTTCAGCGGTCAAGAACCTTACTCAAGGGCCGACCGCTGACTACATCCTTGAGGAGTCTCGGCATATGGCGCCATTCCCTTGTGACTTTCAAACCACTCCGGCGGCCGTCAAGAAACGCTTGTACCAACTAATGGTTGAAGTGGCCGTTATCAGTGAGAAGGTCAAGTCCGACCTGATGGTTCGCGCCAACTACATTGATGATGCAGCGGACTTGGTATCACGGTTGGCTGAACTAGAGGTTGAGGGTGCCGAGGAACCCGATAGTGCCTAGTCATTTATATGTCCTTCTCGTGTACGGCTTCAGTCTCCTATTGTATGTAATGTAGCAGCGCCCTTTTTATGAAGCCGTCTTTGCGTTTGCCCACTCTTTGTTTAGCTTTCTTCCGTTAAGCTAGTCCAGTTGGCGCTAAACAACGCATCCCGTTGTTTTCTTTCTTGCCAACTGTCCCAAGCCTTATCGAGTTGTTCAACTCGTTCTCTATCTAACGCTTTCCCAATTTTCTTTCTCATTCTAGTCTGGTGAACTTTCGGTGCGTCAGAATCCTCAGATTCTGGTTCAATCTCTTCATCACTCTCATCTTCGGGTCTAGCTTCAACGTAGTCGTCATCATTGGCGCCAAGTCGAATTTTATCGAATTGAAAGTCTTTTCCTTTATACTTTTTTAATTCACCGTCATCTACTAGTTCAGCCAAAGTTTCTTTAGACAAGTCAATTAGGTCGTGAATGTTAGCTGGTAGTTCAATACTCTTTCGCGCCAAATAGGGTACTACCCTAAATTGTGCAATCTTTGATTGAAAGACCGAACCGTCCATTTCCGCTATGACATAACTTCCACCTAAGGTCCTTCTGATTACAATCATTGGTCCCAGGTATCTTGTCGCCATCTTAGTGTTCAATGATTTTTCAACTACAGTATTTCGTATAAGCACTAGATCTCCTGGTTTAAAATTGTAGTCCACAATAGTATTTTTGTTAACTATTTCATAGCGACGTACTGCAGCTTTCTTTTCTTCATTCACTCTCGCTCTCATTGCTTCAACATGAGTATGATGCTTTGCCAGGGCTTGCGCTCTGTAGCCTATCAGTTCGTCAGTTGAAAGGACCCTTCCAGGTAATTCAACTAACCATGTAGCTTCTTCAATATCTAACGGTAGAATCGGATGGGCGCCAGTTGCAATGAAGTATGGTGAACACCCTAATCCTCTTCTAATTGTTACACGGTCAGACCATAACATTTGGGGGAAGAACCAATACCATTTGGATGGGTTGCCGCCAGTCGCTTTGAATAGCGCCTGCCGTATATCCCAATGGCCCGTTTCGATTGGTCCATTACCTTGCGAGTTGTAAGGTGAAACCCTTATGCCTCGTATCCCATACTTTGATTCTAACCAGGCAACTGCCGCTAAGAACTGAGGTGCATTATCTGTAACCAATTCTTCAGGGCAACCCCATCTACAAATTATCTCCTCTAGAATGAACAAGGCTAGCGTCCTTGCATTTTCATTCTTAATGGCGCGAGCTTCTAGCCAACGGCTTAGAGCATCTCTCGCGTCAACTATCTTGTTGAAACCGTTCGAAGGAGTTCCAACTACCATTACATCTATGTGTACTTTCTGAAATAAGGAAGGAGTGTGTGTTACTACTGGTGGTATATGCAACAAAGTCTTCTGACGTAGTTGGCAAAGTGTACAGGTTCGAACGTAGTGACTTACGTCCCGTTCAAACTCAGGCCACCAAAACCTTAATTCTATCAGTGCCTTTGTAGCAAAGAAACCACGATGTCCTAGACTATCGTGCGCCGATTGAATCATGTACATCCTGTGTTCCTTACTCACAACTAATTTATGAGTAGAACCCGCGCCTTTCTTATATACACGGTTAGTTTTCCTATCAAGGAAGAACATCCGCGCCCATCTCATAAATTTCCTATAGTCAGGATCTGAGAGTCCTTCCGGCCGTACCATAGTATCTTGCAACCATAGTTTCAATAGATCTAGCCGTTTGTCCCCGTTCATTCCTGCTTGTGACCTATGCTTTTCATCATAAGGTTCTCTTTTCTCAGGATCGAATTTTAGTTCAGAAGGAGGGAGCATTGGTTCACCGTCCTTCTTAACTGACCTGTTTCTACCTTTCTTTAATGCTTGCGCCAACTGAACTATTGGCGCCATTATTTCGGCATCTCGCGGACATCTGCTAACTTCGGCTTGCGCCAACTCAGTTTTGAAGTCCGCGATTGTCTCGGCTTCATCTCCTTCAAGTACTTGAATCATATAGCCGCCTCTGGTATCAATTTCATGCTTGAAGTCCTCCAAATCAAGTGGCGCTGGTAACAAATCACTTCCTTCGAGATGTAAAGGAGGCGGGTTATTATCAAAACCATCCTCTTTGTTAGGAAAGTCTTCATCGCCAGGTTGTTTTAATCTCCTAGACAAGCCATCTGGTCCAAAGGTTTTTCCAGCTACGTGCTTCAAAGTAAAATGAAACATCAGAATGTCTTCTATCCAACGGTTTATAGTAGCATTAGGCCCCATTCCCGGGTTATCTAGCATTCCTTTCAGATACTTGGCGTCCGTTTCTACTATTAGTTTGCGGCAACCAATTAACCAGTAATGCATATTTTCTAATGCCCTCTTCAATCCGTATAGTTCCCTCTTAGGTTGAGAGTACCGCGCCTCTCTTTCATTCAAGGGGATGGATTGGAACCGAGCGAAGTACTTCTTCAAAGGATTATCTGGGTGTAGTTGATATAGGTAAAATCCTACCGCCATCCAAGATGTATCAACTGCTAGGACTACTGATGAAAACCAATTATAATTAATAGGCTTCAAACATTCGCAGTGCTGTAGTGCATCCTTAAGTGCTTGTTGCGAGGCTTTCTCCAAATCCCCCCATTCAAATATAATTCCCGCTCTAGTGAGCCGATTGAGTGGTGCCGCTAGTAGCGTGAAGTCCTTTATGAATATCCTCATTACTCCTACAGTACCAAGGAAGGATTTAACGTCGGTGTAAGTGTGTAGATCGCCCCAACGAGTGATTACTCCAATTCTATCAGTCGAAGGCTTTAACCCTTCAAATGAACAGATATGGCCAACTACTGTTGTATCGCTCCTACATAAGACAGCTTTCTTTCCAGAAAATGTCCCACCGGCGTATCCCATTCTTGTTACAACTCTATTCAAATTCTGGAAGTGTTCCCAGACAAATTTTCTTATTCCATTGTTATCCGGGATCATTTCATACGTTCCATCTGGTAGTTCATACCTAGTGTCCGGACCTCTAATTGGTACATCATCAATGTATGGCCTAGTAACATGCGGGATTTCATCTCGCAATATATAAGTAACATCATCGTGAAATATCGGTACTGAGTTAGTCCATCCTTGTGGTAATCTAACCAGTCTAAGGGCGCCAAATGGCGTCTGAAAGGTAGTATAATCTCTGGAGTCCTTATGGATTTTTCTGTGGTTGTATCCAGAATACAAATCTAAGCATCCTCCACATGCCCTTCCAGCGAAATGTCCAGCTAACTCTTCGGCGCCAGGTGGTACACCTGAGTGTGCTACTGTGGCTGCGTTCAAAGGTTCAAGGGAGTGTACTAATCTAATGGATTTCCCGTCACTCTTCAGTACACTAAAGTACTTAGTGCGATATGAACCATTTGACGGTTCATAGACATTAGCCTCTATGCTAGACCGTAGTACCCTACAAACTTCTTCTAATTGACCGGGCGGTATAGGAATATTCCTTTCAACCCATACTTTATGGTCCTTCATTACTGGGAAACGTACTGGAGGAAAGAACTCTTCTTTGAACGTCCCACGTTCAGAGTCTTCCCAAGCAAAGTTCTGTTCGTGTAGCATCATGAAATGGTGCATCAGTTTCTTTTCTTGGGGTAGTAAGAAGTTTTCTTCATGTAACTTGTCTACGATATCCCTCCTTTCAGCAGTGTATCTACCTGTAGGTTTGAACTCTGGTGGGTTAGGATTCAACGAAGGCAAGTCCTTCAGTGGGTCCCCAGTGATGTTCCTTTCAATTCTAAATTCATCAGGCAACTCCTGCAAGAGTGGTCTAACTTTTAGCGCCACTGGTTTATATTTCTTTTTACCAACGAACACTTCAAGCATTGGACCCTCTTTTACCTGAGTTGGCGCCTGATTTTCTCTGGTGTCTTCTGTTGGGAATACCCAATCAGCGTAGTCACAACATCCACAGCGGCCAGAATGCGTATGGCGCCGGGATTTCTTCTGACACTTTGGTTTAGGTGCCTTCGGTTTCGGCTCATACATACCAGGTATTTCAAAGTCTGGCGCCGTTTCGATTGTATAGACCCCATTCACATCCTTTCTAGGATCAGTCAGATTCATGAACTCTTGAAAGAGTGCCACCGCTGGATCATCTTCAAGGTACGGCAAGGCTTGTTCAGTAAACAAGTTAGTTAACTGTTCCTTTGAAAATGAACCATCGGCGCCAACTGAATGTTGAGTACTTTTAATCCAGCCTTGACCGTCCTTATCTATTTCGACTATTGCTGCAAACTCTCGTTGATCGTCTATCAATTCCTTGAGTTGTTCTGAAAACTTGACTGTTCAGTTGGCGCCACTTTCTCCTCAGGGATTTCTGTAGAAGTATCCCTGGATCGCTTGAGAATTGACTTCTGCGCGCCCCTAGCAAATGTAGGGAACGCAACCCTCAACTTAGAGCTTGGGTCAGTCAGAGTAATGGTTTGATTTCCATTAGTTTCATTCTGAACCATGCTCGCAGTCAATATCTCAAATGGCCGACCAAGCAGAACCTTATAAGCTGGTGCCCTAATAATGTGCACCTGTAGGTAGATTGTAAGCTCCCCAAACCTGAAGGGTACATTTCTAGCTAGTCCTACCGTCCTTTCTACTTGAGCATTCGCGCTCTGCATGAAAATGGTTACATCTGGGTTCCATGCTAGACCCAATTGTACTGCCGTTTCTAATGCCATGGACACAATTTGTGATCCTCCATCTAAAATGGATTCTTCTTCAGCTCTCCCGTGAATTAGGGGATAGACTACTCGTAGCGCCGCCGAGGTCTGACCAGTTACTTGATCCTCCAAAGCTACGAATATTTGCTTTGGCGGCCGTCCTTCCGGTACAGTCTTTAGATACTCTAAGACTGGATCGTTAGCAACTAATGCCCCCTTTGGTACGAGACCATCAGTACAAGGCGCAATATAAAATTGCTCTACAAAAGGTAGTTCCCTTGTACTAATAGCGTTCCCCTGTATATATTGCTCAGAAAAGGGATCACTAAAGCTAGGCTTTACTCTCTCGTCCAAGACCCGTTCTAATGAACTATCTTGATCTTGGTCTAGAAAGTGTACTTGTCCTGCTGACCCCGCAGGTACCCGTTTCTTTGTGACTAACCCTTTCGTCTCCTGTTGAACTTTGGGCGCTATGGCTATAAGGTCTTCAAGGGAGATAGGAATATTGGTTTTCCGCAGGGCTTCCATTACAGCTTTTAAGGCCGTTTCCGTCAAGGAATCAATTGGCGCCTTTAATTTGTAGGCTACTTCTTCAGCAATTTTATCCAAATACTCAGGTCCATCGACTGGCGCCTTTTCTTTCGATACAAATTTTACTGGTGGTACATTTTTGAAGGGTAGTTCTGCCTTTTTAATGGGCGCCACTTCCTCTCCTTCATCATCTGAACCCTCAATGACTTCTACGATCCTTGCGCGCCTAGACTCTTTCTCCATGTTTTGAGGTGGAGTGGCGCGAGCCTTTTCGTTCTTTCTCCAGTTAGGTTTTTCAGCAGTCTCCCGTACATTTTTATTCAGGTCCTCCAGGGGCTTCACGGGTGGTTTCTTTACATTAAACCGTTCCCCTCTCCTCGGACCTACTGGAAACCCTCCTGGTTCTGAGAAGACTTATTAGGATTCGCTCTAGTATTGACCACATATTGTTGCAACTGATTCATTTGCTGTTGCAATTGGCCCGTAATACCAGTTAAAAGCGTTACCGCTTCCGCCATCTGGTTATCCTCTGGTTTAGCAATTTTAGGGGCCGGTTGAACGACCCTTTGAGGCTGCTGATGTTGGGTTAGTTGAGTAACCTTGTCCTCTTGGACATTTTGCGCCAATTGCCTTCTAAGGTTCATCTCACTGACTCTCATGGTTAAGAGTTCATCGTTGCGAGAATCATATTCGGCGCCATCGTCCTCACTATCAGTCATCATGGAGTAAACTCCAGAAATGCCACCCTGATAATGTTGGGCTGCCTTTCCTCTATAGTATTCGTCAATGATTGTTGCCCTGGACTTAGGACCTAGTCTGGGGGCATACATGGTAGTACCATCCCCAAAGAAGTCCTTTCCGTCAATCACTTTCAACTTACCTTCTTCAATGCTCTTGCGCCTATGCTCACATTTATCCATAAAGTGACCAGCAAAGCGGCAATGATGACAATCCATGTTAGGGAGCGCCCTATTATAGTTTGGCATCCGACTAGGAGAATCAAATGTAGTAGTTTTAGACTCGCGCTCAACCACAGATCCATGTGGCGCCGAAGTCTTAAGATACTGTTCGACCCTTTCCCATCGAGCATCATTAGCTTTCTGCAGTTTCTGATTAGCTAGATTACTCTTATCTAGTTCTTGAACCGTCCACTGTTTCAATTCATCAATGCTTTCTCTTTGTTGCTTTCCCAACTCGAGTTTTACACCGACAATTTCCGTCTTAATCCTCTTTCCAGAGGATGTTTGTAGAGTGGCGCCAGTATCATACTCACCACGGTCCGCACTCGTTGTAGCTAACGTTCGCGCCACTCGAAGAATATCACTGAACATGTACCTTTCGGTTTCTCTATCAGTTTGTCTCTTGAGTTTGGCCGCAACAGCCGCCACATCAGTCGGGTCAACAGGCAATGCATCTAGCGCCACCTCATCCATGTCTAGTCTAGCCCATATCCTATTAGCAAACTCAGGCGTTAGTTTCTCCATGAAACGTGCAACCGCAATTTTGTTAGTCAACTTTGTAGGAATGAGCCTTTTGACTTCGACTTGCATTGGCCTTATGAGGTCCATTAACTCGTCTTGATCATCGATAGATATACCATGCGTATCGAATTTATTCAAGAGTTTGTTCAATGTTACAATAGAACCCTTTTCTTGGTCCCTAATTGAAGGGTAATGATTTACCACCTCTTTCAGAAACTCAGTATGGGTTCCTTTCTCAAAGGATGGTAGGCCCTTCCACTCTTTCCTGGCGCTCATCTTCACGTAGCTCACAATTTTCTTATTGCGATCTGCCGCTGGAATCTTGCCTTTCTCCATTATAGTTCCCATATGTTCAAGAAACTCCATTAGTTCTTCCGGACTATCCGGGTCGAACTTAGGTGCATTCCTGTCATAGGGCTCTGGTATTTTAGTGTCGGTTGACATGATAACAGGGGGGGTCTGGTTCTGGGAGAGTGGGTTCTGGTTCAAAGGATCTGCAGTGTTCGGGGTAACAGGGGAATTTGTAGTAGTTTGTGTTCGAAGTGTATTCGAACTGGCGCCAATGGACGTATTAGATCCAGAAGCGTGAATCGAACTGGCGCCCGAAGGTGCTGATTTTCTTTGTTGGTCGAGGCTAGCCTCAACACGGTCTCTAGTGGATTCTGCTGCTGTTTCTCTAGCGCGGGCAGCGATTCCCTGTGGCGCCGAGTTGTTTGTTACAACTGAAGCAGATCTTCCTCGAGAGTTGCTAGTAGGTCGGGATGCCCTCCTAGTCCAGTAATTGCCTGCGTTTGAAAGCGGAGGTGGATATGTGGATTCAGTTGGGCTTCTTCTATTACTAGATGAACTGGAGCTGGACCTTGAATGGTCACGGCTCGACAGATTGTATTGTTTTTAATCCGGATTCAATAGAACCTCGGACTGGTTTTCAGTGTTCTGTGATTGTTCTTTTCAACAGTATCCTTGTGAAGGAAGCTGCCCTTGATTCAGGTTTTCAAGTGTGTACAAATTGCGACTTTTTAAGACTGTTACCCCTCGCGGTGGGCTCCAGATGAAACGGTGCAGTGGCGTGCAGCCGTGAAATCTAATACCAAACTGAGTGAAACGAAGTCCCACAAAATCTAATACCAAATCTAACAACTAACAACTCCAATACTAACGTGTGTGTGTTCGGGGATGTAGGTCAGGCGTATCGACCTTCAATCTCAAACTGGCGCCAACTCGATACTTCTTAACTGAATAGTCAAAACAAAGGTCTATTAAGCACCTCAATTAGATTACTCTCGTGTTCTAAACAATGTGTAGGACTGGTTTAAGGTCACAGAGTGTATATAGAGTCAACCCCAAGTTGATTAGTTTTTAACGGCTGGTTGGTTTGAAGACAACTAAGACTCTAATACAAGAGCTTATTGAATTCTCAATGGGTGTAAGTACAAGTTGTAAGAGCGGCTTATTAGGCACAGTCTTAACAAAATGAAACTTAGAGCTACTAAGAGCTGGGTGCCAACAACTGGGGGAGTATTTCACTGCCTAATTATTACTGTACATGTTGCTTTTATAGTATTTACTACCTATTAATCTAACCACCGAGGTGAATAACTTCGGATAGCTATCCGGATACCTTTGATCTCCTGGCCGTTCTATTGGCTAACAGTCTCTTGCTGACTGAAGGACTTGAGCTCATTTATATTGAACCAAGCCCTTTGGAATTTACTTGGCTCCTAGCCTTGTTGAAGGCCTGAGAGAACTCCCGGAAGGCTTTCCGTGCCTAGTCCCTATGCCTATAGGTCTGTCTAGACCGTTGAAGCGTCATCTGTCTGTTGTAGTTAACTTCCTTGAAGCCAACTCGCCTCTCTCTTTAAAACGTGATCAAACGCGATCACATGATACTTCAGGGCCGGTTTTTGATCAACCGCGCTCCCAGTTAAATGCCCTTCTAGTAGCCTGGTCTAGTTTATTTCCTTACTTCTGTAGTGCACATTTTAATAGTCTTATGCTGTTTGAATCCTTCCAAAGTCCCTTAGTCGCCTGACGTCCATATTGAATCCGAGCTTGTTACATCTTTGACATATAACTTGCCAGGATATTCCTATAGCTAGCTGGGTTTTGCTCAGTCACTATTGCAGGCCCCATTTGTGAAGGTACCGTTAATACTGCCTGACTTTGATAGTTATGCTAGTTTGCAACGCTTCAAAGGCTTAATGCTCAGTTCCGGGATTAAACTAGCATCCTCTAGTCTTACTTCTTGTATACAGCTATCCGCGTGTACTAGTGTAAAATCGATGAATTCAGGTGTGTATTGATACACGCCTTATCACCGTACGCTTCCGATCATAGAACCGCTTCATCGTCTCTGCAGCTGCTTTAAGAGACGACTCTGCTTCCTCCCTGATCTTCTTCATGTTGTCTGCAAACTCTTGGGCACTCTGAGTGCGCACCGTACCTCTGGGCTCGATTCCTTTCCATGGATGTTGTCCAGAGTCAAGGAAGAACGGAGTGTGGCCAGTAGCAGTGTGGATCTTGTCGTTGTAGCTAAACTCAGCAATGGCAAGCCATTCTGCCCAGTCGCTCTGACGATGATTAACAAAGATCCTAAGGAACTGCTCCAAGTCCTGGTTAACTCGCTCGGTCTGCCCATCGGTCTGGGGGTGGTATGCAGTCGTGATGTTCTGTTTAATGCCCAAAAGCTTGCACAAGTCCCTGCTGAACTGAGAGCAAACTGTGGACCTCGGTCATAGATCATGTTATATCCCGAGCCAAAAGGGGAAAGAGAGACCTCCGGGATCTCCGGATGTGGACGCATGTCCGGAGCATCCGGAAGAAGACCGGAGGTTCTCCTGTCGGCTGTTCTCGCAACACCACAGCTCGGAAGGGTGAGCGAACTGTCTGACTATCGAGCCGAGACTAGACGGAGGAGAAATGGGAATAGAAGACTCCGGAGGCAACCACGTGACCCCGGACGGAGCCGGACAGGTACCGGAAGGGGTGCAGAGTGATCCGGAGGATGCCGGAAGCAACCGGAGGAAAGCTGATGGAAGCGGACAGGCTCCGTTGGAGCCCAACACAATGTAACAGACTTTGCGGAAGCGGTAGACGTCCCGAACGGGACCCGAGTGACCGGAAGCGGTCCGGAAGGAGTGCGTGGGAACCGGGGCTGATCTGTGACAGTGCGGGAGACTCGGAGGATGCCCGGAAGGGAACCGGAGAGACACCCGATGAAGTAGAAGGGATTCAGCCGGAAGCCGGAAAGGGCTTCAGCCGGGAACCGGACAACTGGAGCGAAGAATAACAAAGACAAACAAGATCCGGAAGTGTCGAGAAGACACCGGGATGAGGATGGAAGTAAAGGAAGACTCAGTCCATGAAGGAAGCCATGGAATAACGTTAATTTTCCAGATAGAGTACAGAATGTAATCTACTGGGATTATATAGATAAGTCCTCTATTGTAATACCCAAAATGGATAAGTCAGAAGACTCGGGGACGTAACAATAAGTAGTGTACCAAAAAGGAAATGCATGGGAAAGATTAGTAAGAGACAATAAGGAAGAAGACGGATAAAAGGGAAACACGTAGTAATGTAATATGACGCAAACCCGCTTGGCAGTGGACACAGGGACAACCGTGGGAAACGTCCAGAGGGCCGGAGGTACCGGAGGTCCGATCGGAACCGGAGGCGCAGCCACGGAGATGACGTGAGATGGAAGGTGGTGAAGTGTTCGAACAGATGGCCACTGCAGGAAAGAGCCGGAGGATATAATATGATCCAAACCTGCATGCAGCGAACACATAGACAACCGTGGGAAGGTTCGGAGGGCCGGAGGTCGGGACCGGACCGGAGGCCCGAGAACATGTCAGGAGTGTCGGGGAGTGGTGGAATTGCTGACGGGAAGCCTGCATGAAAAGGCGGAAGGAAGCGAACCAAATGGCGGAGTGATCCAGTGTGGGAGATAGCCGGAGGTGCCGGAGGTACCGGAGGCGTGGGAACATTCCTCGCAATACCTGGAAGCACACGGAGGTGCCCCAAAGAAGTGCGGAAGGGTGGAACGTCTACAGGGAGTCCTTGGAAGAACAGATGACAAAAGAATCCATCGTGGGAAAGGGCCGGAGGCCGGAACGGACCCAGGTGGATGAACATGATGGAGCTGGTGAGGTTCCGTGCAAGGAAGGTCCGGACCGGAGCAAGGTGGCTGTGTCGGAGAGGCCGGGACAAGTGGGTATTGCCGGGAATGCGGAAGGTGGAAAGGAGTGTAAGGACAATGCGGGGATAATAACCGATTGGTCCGGGAAGGCTGATTAAAGGATGAGCTTGGTAATCAATCTAAATGGGGATTGACCGGAGAGCTCCGAGAGGCCGGAGCGGTGAAATAAAAGGGGTTGAAAGTGCATGGATATAACAGATCAACCGCTCAGAGAGCCCATGGTCACGGAAAACACGATCCCGGTAGTGTTTGGCAAAGCCCATTGAGTTGATCTCAACATTGCATGCTTGGAACTTGGCACGCTTTGTGTATCGATCAACAAACACCAGAATCATGTCATAACCATTCGACATCGGAAGTGGGCCTAACAGATCAACAGTGACAATCTGCCAGGGTCGTGTGGGTATCGTGTTCGGAGACAGAGGTGCAGGGGGTGCCGTTCGTCTCGGTTTAGTCTTTTGGCACGTCTGGCACCCTTCTACATAAGAACGAATATCTGTCTGCAAACGCGGCCACCAGTAGTTCCGAGTGATCAGCTCCTGAGTTTTGAAGCGTCCGGGATGTCCTGCGAGACTAGTGTCATGATGCCAGCGGATGAGGTCTTCCCGCAGCTTCTTGTCTCGAGGGACATAGAACCGGTGCTTCCAGGTCACAATATGCCCATCCAGCTCCTCCCAATCCTTCTCCTTGTTGGCCAAAGCACGCTCAACAAGCTTGTCTTTGTGCTGCCAAGCGCGCTTAATCTGAGTCATGATTTCATCGCTGAGGGCGCTGATATCATGATGATGAACTCGGAAAAACTCCGGCTTCAGCAGGACTACGTTCTCGTTGTCATTCTCCCCCTTCTCATGACCTGCTCGTCTCGAGAGATAGTCCGCTTTAGCCATTGCCTTGCCTGGCTTGTGATGCAGAGTGAAGTGGAACTCCTGCATCTCCACCACCCACCGCGCCTGTCGCCTGTTAAGCTTCTGGGGTTTCTTGAAGTATTCGAGGTTTTTATGGTCTGTCCAGATCTCGAAGTCCTCCAACGCTCCTAGCAGGTACTGGCGAAACTCAGAGAGTGCATGCATGATTGCAAGCATCTCCTTGTCATAGATTTCATAGTTGCGTTCAGTCTCATTCAGAGCATGAGAAATGAAGGCAACCGGTCGCCAGACACCATCCTCCTGCTGTTGCGATAAAATACCACCAGTTGCGAAATCAGACGAATCGGCCTCCAACCGGTAACGTCCCTTTGCCTTGGGGATGACCAAGACAGGAGCAGACGTGATCCGGCGCTTCAACTCCGCAAACGCCACCGCTTCCACAGCCGTCCACCGCCACCCCCCTTTCCCAGTCAGAGCAGACAGCGGTCTGGCTACACCAGAGAACCCTTCAATAAACCGGCGGTAGAAGTTCATGAATCCAAGGAACTGTTGGACATCTCGCTTGTGGCGTGGTTCAGGCCACTCAACAACAGCCTGGACTTTGGCAGGGTCCATTCTGACTTCGTTGTGCGAGACAATCATGCCAAGGTATTCTACTTCACTACGTTCAAACTCGCATTTTGTGTGTTTTAAAAAGAGCTTGTTTGCACGCAGTTTCTGCAGAACCTTCCGGACCATGATCTCATGTTCCTCCAACGTTTCAGTAAAGATGAGGATGTCGTCGAGGTAGATAATGACTTTTCCACCGTCGATCTCATCTTTGAAAATTGTGTTCATCATTGTCTGAAACGTAGCCGGTGAATTGGTTAGGCCAAAGAACATAACCAGAGGCTCAAACAGCCCTCTGTTAGTTCTAAACGCTGCCTTCCACTCGTCTCCTTCCTTGATCCTGACGTTGTTAAACCCCCAACGGACATCCAGTTTGGTGAAATACCGAGCCTGGCTGAGTTTGTCTACCAGCTCCTGGATAAGCGGAAGAGGATAACGGTTTTTAATCGTCATATCATTCAGCTTCCGGTAGTCCTGTATAGGTCGAAGAGCACCATCCTTCTTCTTGACAAAGAAGAATGGTGAGGCCATAGGAGATTTCGACGGTCTAATGCGTCCTGTCTTCAAGTTCTCATCAAGAAACTCGTCAAGCTGCTTCTGTTCCTCCAGACTGAGTGGATAGATCTTACAGTCTAGATTCTGAGCGTTGGGAACCAATTCGATAACATGGTCCCAAGGCCTAGATGGAGGCAGCTCGTCGAAGCTCTCTTTGTCAAACAAGTCCTTGAAGTCGTGGTACTTCCTGGGAACTGACTCCTCGAAGGACTTGGGCTTGTCCTTCTTGGATTGCTGCTCTTCAGACACTTTGCCAGCTTTGGTCTGAAAAGCGCGAATGCGCAGTTCCTCCTGAAAGTCTACCACAAGAAGACGATCTCCCTCTTCAAGCTCAGGCTCTTCCGGGTCCGAGTCGTTGGATTCAGGATCCTCCCACCCCCCTAGCGGCTCACACCTAGCCGGACAACGATCAAACTTGAGAGTGTTCTTTGCCCAATCAATGGATGGATTGTGCAGTTTGAGCCATTCGTACCCAATGAACATCTCAGTTTTCCCTAGATTGGAAACAGCGAATTGAAGGATTTCGACGTGTTGACCGATCTCGAGGAGCATTTCAACGTACTCTCGAATAGGGCCACCCGAATTCAGCGTTCCATCCGCGTTGTAGACCGGAATTGGACGGGGATACTTCTTTGTGTTGATTTTATTGGCTTTCACAAAAGAAGCATCTATGCAACTGCCCGTGCATCCACAGTCCAGTAACGCAGATAGCTTGAAGCGCTTCTGGGTATCGAGTGTTTTGGCAACCAAATCGATGTTCATCTGGTTCCCAGAGCCTCGGATATAACGCCGTCTTCCTTTCAACTCGTTCAGAGCTTCAACAACTTGCTCGTCATTCAAGCTGTTTAACTCTGCAATGGTTTCCAAACTAACCTCCGCCCGCCTCCTACGGTTTGCCCAAATGTCCAGGACACCAATAGCCACTTCAAGTTTACTGGTCCGAAGCTGTCTGGCTGTCCATTCAACACTTCCAGGATCGACTTTCTTTTCAGGAAATCTGACTGCACTTCGCACTTCTGTTGCTTCCGGGGCATCATAGATAGATTCAAGATCGGGAATGACTACATGGGAAGGAACATAGGTGCTACTATCGACCAGTGAGTTCGTGCTCACTCCTGGTCCTCCTGAAAATCCTGGATGGACTTGAGCAATTCAGCTCGTTCGTCCTTGGTCATGTTACGGACTGCAAACTGCATCTTCTGCTTTGGGCACCACCATGCAATGTGACCAGGCTGGCCGCAGTGGTAACACTTGCGGTTGTCTCTCTGCCTGTCCACATCCATCGCATCAGGGTCTCTTTCAACCCGTGTTTGCGGCACCTGCACAGCGGGCGTTTTCGCCTTCTGCTGTGTCTCAGGACGACTGAACGCAGAGCTATACTCTTTGCTCATGCGATAAGTCCTATCCACCGTTGAGGCCTCTTTGAGCCATTCTCCATACGTGGCTGGTTGCGGACGCAGGTTAAAAACTGCGGTGCGCAAACCAGGGTTGAGTCCCTGCTTGAAGAAGTGCAAGAGAGCCTCATCATCGAGCTTACTGTACCAATCTGTATGACTGAAACGTAACGCATAACGGGCGTACCGTTTCGTTTCAATTTTTCTGAGCTGTAATGGGTAACGGCGGCAGCGTTTCACGGTCAATACTGTTACGGTCCTCATCCAAATAGAATTGGTAAGCAGAATCCTCGCGCTCCATGGGAAGAGAATGCAGCGGATGCTCAACAAGCTTTTGAATGTATTTTATTCGAGATATGAGAGCCCGCGGTGGCCCTGTTGACGGTCTTTTTGTTGCGGCCCGTTTCACTAATTTGACAATGTAACGCGTAACGGTTCTGGTGTTTCACGTTTCACCGCAACCGTTTCAGTAACGGTCGAAAAAGCGTTTCAGTCATACAGATTGGTACAGTACTGGCTGGGGCAAGACCTTTGAAGAGTGTAATAAACTCATCAGCAGTCCCTTTGCCCTGCTGCAGTTTCGTCAGCTTCCTCTGTGCCTCGTCCTTAGAAGACGTGTACTGGAAGTAGGCAGTAAAGCTGCTAACGAAACCGGGCCAGGTCGCGATATAAACGGTGTTGGCCACCCCATTAGAATGGTCTACAATGTTCTTTCGCTGTAGATCAGCCCAGTTGCCTGCAATATCACCAGTACCGCCTTTCACAAGAGAGAGTGCAAAGATGATGCGCTGCTTGTCATGTGTGATCTCTTGTCCGTCAAAGTACAAAGCTAGAGCATTGAGAAACACTTCAACTTTGTCTGGCTGTCCATTGAAGCTCTCGGGTGAATCGAGCTTCAACGGCTTCTTCGGAGTGGGACGGGTGGTGTAGGCCTGAACAGCAGTAGCGATGCGTTCAGTTGCAACTGTGCTGCGCTCATTGAAGCCAAGCAACGAATAGAAACTACTCAACAAGCTGCGAAGAGCAGCCCAAAGCAGAGTCCAGAATCCAGCATCAGTCAAGGATGGTGCAGTCATCCTTTCCTGATCGTCACTCAAGTGCATGTAGACAGGGTCGTCTCGGGGAAGGCCTTCGAATGGGGAGGCCATAATGGGTAAACCGGAGTTTGTGGGAGTTTGTGTGTGTTGGTTGTGAGTTGGATCTCGGATCCGTGCGGTTGGAAGGGAACTACTGGCAGGTACCTGCTCTGTGCAAACAGATCGACCCTACAGCCAATAGCGAGCCCTTGGGAAGTGATACACAGAACGGGGGTCTTCTTCGTCGATAGTAGCTCCAAGTCAAGAGCTGAAACTAAAGCCCAGTTGTCAAATCCTCCCAGATCAACGGATTGACTACCGTTTGTTTCTGGACGAAGAGAACCCTGCTACAGCCTGCTACAGACCCGGGGCAACAGTTGGCTTTAGAGAGTCGCTACCACGACTCTTTTGTCCCTACTGCCTTACTGACTAGGGCTACTACTAACTAAAGGGCTCAAGATTTATTGAAGATGAAAGGGGAGGTTCTAACTAGTTGAGAGGATTTCGGAGTTGTGGGAGATAAGGGAGAGATAAGAGGATGAGGGCGAGATTAGAGGAGAGGAGAAGGAGCACAAGGTTGGTTAGGGGAGTCTTGAGCTTTTGTCAGACACACTGGCCAATACTATGCAGGCAATGCAAAGTGGACCAAGGTTGTGCTCAAAAGAACAAGAATTGCCTATATTGCTAGTGGAGATATGACCAGCTCAAGACTGGGGACTACAACGACTACAGGGGTGTATATATACTAGTGGGTGACATGGGAACGATCTGATAAGTATGGGAGTGTCCTAAACTAATATGGAAGTGTCCTTATCAATGATAAGTATCGTGCTATATACGCTATCTACAGTGCAGGATAAGGAGTCTGACAGTAGATGGAGTCCGATAAGGCTCAGATAAGCGCAGATCAGCTCCGATAAGGCCAGATAAGGCCGGATCAGGTCCGATAAGCGATCTGTTCATGACAGTACGATGGAGGCGTCGGCACACTCCCGCTCCACCTGTGCTACGGCGGACTCGACCTGCTTCCCTATCCCTGCACTGCAGCAGCGCCGACCTTCCACTGCTACGAGATCATCTCGATGAGGTCCACCTAGTACTATTTCTTGCTAGGGCGTTGCCCGCGAGGGCGGGAGAGTCAGCGGAGGAGGGGCCGGATGCGAGGGAGAGAACGTGGCCGACATGGATGTGCACGAGCGGCCCGTTTCGAAGGGTCCCAATGTGCAGGTCTGGGACACACTCCGCATCGAGCATCGAACGGAACGCCGCAGCCACCCGCACGGCAACGGATCGGGGGCGAGTGCTGGATTAAGGACATCCCGTGGTGTAGACTGGGACTTGGACGCGTTTTCGAGAGGGAGGGGCAGGACGGGGATGTCGAGCGATCCAGCATGCGCGCGTGAATCGGGGCGCCAGGCACAGACACGGGTAACGGGAGGCGCGGACGCGCGTGTCGCAATCGACGGAAGTGGAGGTGGGATTTGAGTCGGCCAGGAGCTGTTGCAATCGCATCGACGGGCGTGCGCGGGCCTCACGATTCCCAACTTCCTCTCACTCTCCCGTGGCATGGCTGCGGCTCACGACCTCCGAACACCCGACTCCCAACACGGTACTCTAGGCAGCGAACAGCGTGTCGAGCGCTGCACGGAACTCGTTCGCCACCGCTGCCCCCCCCCCCCTCATTCGAGCTCCTCGCGCCGTTCTTCGCGCCCCCGTCGATGTCGACCTTGAGAATCGCGCCCCCGAGCGACAGCAGCGTGCCGCTTGGGTGCGTTCTTCTGCCACGTCGACAGCGCACGCATAGGCTTGACGGGCTGCTGCACCGCGACGATCCTGTCCTCGTTCGTGGGTGCCCATCGTCGCGATCGCCTGCCTACTGAACAAGCCCTTCACAAACAGATTCACGCTCCCGCCCGTGCCTGCATCGCTCTCCCCACGCAGCAGGCTCACAAACACTGGGGGCAGGCTATGATCTCCGGGCCCCGGAGATGACCCGGAGATCGTACGGAGATCAATTATCTCCGTGATATATTCCGTTGATCTCCGTATGATCTCCGGGGCCCGGAGATCACCCGGAAATCGATAATCTCCGTACGATCTGCGGACCATCTGCGGGGTCCGCAGATTTTGAATCTGCGGACCGCGCAGATGGTCCGCAGATGTTGAACCAAACATTCCAGAAAAGGAAAATAAACTTGCACTTCTAAGATACTAGAATAGGGAATTATTCTTGCCTCGTTGAGAAAGATGATATATGCAGGGCTCTACTCTACCTTTGAGTAACCAAACAAATCTTTGGTCTCTCGCAACGAGTCGCAAGCTCTCGCATCACCTCGCAAGCCTCAACTTTGGTGTCCGTAGAAAAACGGGTAGAATACCAGAGATTCGATTCGGTCGTGAGCGGGTGCACGAGCGAAGTGTGCTACAGTTTAGATACACGAACTTCAGCGCTTGCCCACGCCGAGTCAGCCATGCATATGGACTAGGCGCTGAGGTGGGGTGTTATTGAAAGTCGAACCACGACTCGTGCCCCCGCTCAACTGTGTCTCATCGCGCGTTTCGAACAGTGTGTGAAGCGCCACTCCCACAGCAGCACCGTCGTGGTCAAGAATCACAGACGAGGTGGGCAAGAGCGACACACCCTGTTTCGAATTTATGTCAGTGTTCATGACTTCCAAATTAGTGAACGAATCCCGCTACTCACTACCACGGGTCCACCTGATTGTTTACGCCCTCGCCGGTATCGGAGTCGTTCACCGCCAGCAGGCTGCCCGCAAGCGGGTCCTTATGAGTACTTGGCCAGCACATCCTCGGTGCCGAAGTTGGTCAGGAGTATCTCCTGCATACGTCATCAGTACTCTGCGCCGAAAAGAACAAGTAAACGTACCGTTGCAAGCTGCGTGTCGCCCGACCTAACATCCATCCACCCTCATCAATGTCCTCCACATTCGTTCGGCAAGCGGCGCATGCACCGACCATCGCACGAATGCACTGCAGGAGAGTGTTGTGTCGCTGCTGGGGAAGCGGCCGGGGACGCCCGACGACGGGGAAGCGCGGCGGGCCGTATCGATCGGTTTTTTTCCCTTCATTCTTGCGCGCTTCACTCATTGGTTGCGCCGCAGTCGCGTCATGCCTCGGACACGCTGCTGGGGGTCGCAGGCACCGGTGTGTCAGGCGGCGCGTCGGAGCCTGGAGTGGGCGGGTAGGGGGTGCGGGTAGTGGTATCCGGCACTGCTTTCAGCGATTGGGTCGAGCTGGAGTGAGAGGGTCGAGCTGGAGGCGCTGGGGGTGTAGGCGCCGGGGTTCGTAGGGGACACGATGATCTCTTGCAGCTGCACCTGCGCGGCGCCATCTGGGACGGAGTGCTGGCGCCGTGCAGGTGTGAGGCGGCGAGGGGGAGCGTTTCGGAGCGCCGCGAGAGGGAGGTGTGGAGGGGGAGATGGGAGCTGTAGTAATGATCCAAATTTTCAGAACAATTATAAACAAAGGGAAGGAGCACGACACAACGCACACTCAGGAAAGAAGAACGCGGGGCGCAGGGTATGCACGCCACCAGTGCGGGTCGGCGAGTCGAAGTCCGGCGGCGCGATGCTCACCGAGAGCGACTTCACGAGCATTTTCTTGTGCCGTAGCTCGACGAGGTGGGGAGGCTCCTGGACGTTGCCAGGGGCAAGGTAGGCGAGGTGGTAATCTGCCCGATGAGCCTACGCTGTCTCGCGCGGCGTGGGAGGGCTTAGTGGGCATAGCGGTGCGTAGCATGCGGGGCGTCCCGGGCGACGTCGGAGGGCGGGAAATTGAAGTAGAGCTGATGGAGTGGGCATTGAGCTTGTGAGTATATCCGCGATGAGGGACCCGGCTCAGATGAGCGGATGTTTGTGAATGTAATTGTGGCTGGTTGTAGAGCGCGACTTGTCCTTCTTGAAGAAAGGGACCAAGCAGCGATACGATCAGATAGTCGATTTGTTTGTGCAAGCAAACAAATCATTTCGCATCAGCTCGCTGCTCGCATCACTCGCAACCTCTGGCAACTCTTTAGCTTTCCACTGTTTAGCTTCCCGACGTTTTCGACGACGACGCTCCTCAAATATGCCTTCTAAAGTCCGTCAGACTCGGACGGCGCGACATGTGTCGTGGAAGACTTCATAGTCGTGGCGTATGAGCTCGAATACGACTCGCTCCACCTCCACCCCCCCTTCACGAACGCGCTGCTCGCGAGGGAGGAGACGTACGCGTATGCGGATCCGGATCCTGCCAGTGAACATGCGGGGAGGGAGGGAGACGAAGGAGGGGGGCGAGGGGGAGACCAACGGCGACGGCGACGCTGTATGCGACTCCAACGGCGGGGGATCGGTCCTGCGCGGCGTAGACGGTCTGCTCCTCGTCATGGGCTAGCGTCTCCGCGTGTTGCGCCTGATGCGCGCGCTCAGCGACCTTGTACAGATGGGTGTGATGGGTGCCTACGGTGCGCGGCGTGCGGGAGGCCGAAGGTGGGGACGGGCAACGCGATGACACAGCTGACGAGGAGGGCGGGGGAAACAAAGGGGGTAGGGGTGCTGCCGCCAACGTAAGGGATTGGGAGCACGCAGACGACCAAGGAGGGCGCGAGGGCGTGGAATGGAGGCGTGGATGTGGAGGTGATGTGGATGTGGACGCGGCGTGCGTAGGGACAGTACGTACTACGTACGGAATGCGCGCGGGGTCGTCGACTCGACGCACGGACGCGCAGTGCTGCCGGGTCCCCGTGCACATCCGGTGTCCGAGCGTGACTTTGTGTGCAGGCCCGAACCGCACTCGCGCGAGAACAGGCTGCAATCCCGTGTTTCTCGATCGCGTTGGGCTTCGAGGGCCCGGCGTTGTCGCCTAGCACGACGTAGGCACGACGTAGTTCATCTTCGAAGAGGGCTGCCCGACGACGCTACTGCGGAAAGTCTCAACATACTGTGCGGGGAAGGAAAAACAAGGGGAGCTCACCCGCCGAAGCGCTTCGCGATATCGACGGCCTGGTCGCGCGAGAAGCTGCTGAGTTCGCCGGTGAACACGAACGAGACCCCAACAAGACATGCAGTGACCCCGCCAGACGACACACCCCCGCTCGACGTCCTCATGCCCATGAATGGCGGCGCGTACGAGCCCCTGCCTTCCTTTGCCTCCCATACGCATGCGCATGCGCAGCGGGCACCACCACCGCGACAAAGCCCACGGACGGGGATGCGGACACAAAATCGAAAACGAAAACGCCGCTGCCGCCGGCGGGCAACACGCCTAAGAGGACGCCGACGCCGACGTGCTGCTCGCCTGGGCGCACGACTGGCTGCACGTCTCGCGCGGGCGCCCGGAGAGCGCCACGCTCGTCGTGGAGAAGACGCGCGGGATGATATGCTATTTGTAATTCGCACCGTCACCGTCGAAGGACAGGGATGGCGAATCGCACATAGGTCTCCCAATCCGTGATTGTCCTCGCGCATCCACCGCCTCTACGCACGCGACGCCGCCATCCCCAACAAGTGTTGGGGTTGATGTTGTTGGAGGAGCTGGAGACGTAGGGGCTGACGCCGCCGTCAACCCCGTTGCAGAGCGCGCTGACCTGAAAAAATGGTAAGTATGTGTCGAAACGGAAGCGCACAGAGGACACCGTGCCTGGACCGGGATGATGTTGTCGGCGGCAATGCCGCCGTACGTCTTGTGGATCGTCTTGGGGGGAATAACTTCGACGACCCGCTTGTGGAGCGAGGTGATCATATTCAAATCGAAAACCTTCCCGCGCATGGGAGTGTACACGTTGCGGGCGTCGTTCTGCAAGCTATGCCCCGCAAGCTCGGACGAGCTGAACACACGCTCCGTCCACATGCTCCGTTCCCAAAGTTGGACGTGGAGTCGGCGGACGTGAACCGGCTGCTCGCGTCAAAGTCCACGCCGGACAGCGCCTTGGTGCTCGTCGTAGCTGTCGTCTTAGCCCTCGTAGTGGTCTGCGCGCTGGAACGGAGACGCGTGCGCAACGAGGGGAGCGCCGCGGACGAGTCGCCGAAGGGCCGAGGTCCAGGATCGCGGCGACGAACTGGAACGTCTGCGCTACGTGCCGCTTCGAGAGCCGGATCGTATTGAGCGCGACCTTCAGTTGGTCGAAGCGCACCGCATCATCGATAGGGCACGCGTTCGGGGCGCGGTGCTGGATACCGGTACGGCATCTTGTCGAGGTGGAGATGTTAACGCTCCTCGGGTGTCGCGCCAGAAACAAGGTAATATAAAATGTGTAAGTTGCACTCGCTATTGGGTCCGCCAGAGACGCAGTTGCGCTTGAGGTAATAGTCGAGGGTTTTGATTCCCTGCAGCCGGCCGCGGTCGCTGAACTGCAGCTCGGTGTATTTGCCGAAGCACGAGGCGTTGGGGCTGAAGAGGGTGCGCGCGTTCCCGAAGGATTCGAGGACAAACTCGGACGCGGGGACTTGCGTCGCGAGCTTGGAGCCCTTCTTGCCGGGGCTGCTGACACTGAGCTCGAGGAGGGTTTTGATGGCGAGGCGGCGGTCTTCGGACTTGCCGCTCACAGTCTCTCCGCTGCGAAAATAGTCAACATAATGTAAAAGAGAATGTAATGGAGGATGGGGTGCGGATGGCAGCGCTGGGCAGATGGAAAGCACATCCCCGTATGTGTGCACGGCCGGGTAGCTACACAGCCGCACGGCGAAGTCTCTCCGGGCACGGATTCGTCGCGGGCCCATGGGCCGTGCGAGTCTGCATCCCTCCTGCCGCCCCGCCGCCGAAGGAAAGAAAATGAATGGACACCAAAAAAACTCACCTGAAGACGATAGACTGATCTTGCGTAGTGCGTTTCATATGGTAGTACGCATTATTGGCGAGCTGAAAGATGTGCGGCGGGAGAGGGTCCCTATGTTCGCTCATGTCCCGGTACTCGGCAGCGTACTGGTGCATGACCGAGTCGGCGCTGGTGGGGGTTGAGGGCGATGAGAGCGAAAGTGCCGAGGTTTGTGTAGATGGTGTCGGACATGAAACGCTCGCGGGACATCGTCCGACACGGACGACATCCAAGTCCGTCACTGCCTCCATCCGTTGACTGCCGATTCATAGCGTTTTCAGAGCTGCAAAGACTTAGCAAATGGCCAGCGACGGAAAGGAGCACAAGTAACGCACCAGCGTATGCTCGTCATCGTCGCGAAGTAATTCGTGTCGTCGTCACGCAGGAAAAATGGAAAACTGACAGGAGTTCTGTTAATTGGACGGCGCAGGGACCATAGAAGACGCTCACGGAGGCTACGAGGTAGGGAAATGGCGGCGTTGCTGGTCGTAAAGTGGAGACGCGTTGCCGCCGTTGCCAGTGCGTGTCCACGTGCCGAGGTGGCAATGCCCCACGTGTTTGGTTCCGGTCACAATTCCGCTCGCGTTGCCGAAAGCGAGTCCGGTGTGAAGACACTGAACGTGTTGGGCAGATCCAGTGCCCCCGAACCGGTGCCTATTAGAGCACTATCACGACGACTTGAATTAAATTTAAATTGGTTTCTCCAACACGGCATTGAGAAAGACATCTGGGGCCTTGAAGTTGCCTTGAAGTTGACACTGCAACTCAATTTGAAAAAGAAATCAACTGCAGGTAGAGCAATGGAAAAAAAAAGTGAGCTCAAAAATCCAGGATAAAAAAAATCTAATAGACACACCATCCAATCCTATCCAAACCAATCCTCATCTTTTGAAATACGGATGCAGCCAGCTGGACCAGCGCAGAACCGTCAATAGAGGGCAACAATTGGGTGGTGTCTCAGCACCAAACACGAACGCAGCCAGCTGAACCAGCGCAGAACCGTGAGTGGAGGCTGAGATTAAGGGGCTGTCCCAGCACCGAACACAGATGCAGCCAGCTAGACCAGCGCAGAACTGTGAATGAAGATAATTGTGCACCCATCTCAATTACTGAACATGGACGCAGCCAGCTAGACCAGCGCAGAACCGTGGACAGAGATCATCTTAGCAACAATCACGGACGCAGCCAGCTAAACCAGCGCAGAACCATGAATGGATGCTAAGACTTCAGCACCGGATGTGGACGCAGCCAGCTGAACCAGCGCAGAACCACAGATGGACGAGAGGCAATTTGGGACTCGGAGATAAGATCAGCTTTGTTTGGTTCAAGCAAACTGATCACGGGAATTTTAGCCGAACGCGCCAAGTCTGGCGCGCTCAAACGAAGGTCGATACAACTCTGGGCGGGCCCAATTAGTTGAACCGGTTAGCCCAAGTTGAAAATATGGACGGAGGATGTGCAATTCAAAACAAGAAAAAGCGCACAGCTCCGAGCTGGTGCGAGTCGGGAATTAAATATTTGCTTGGTTGCGCAAACAAATCGACTATCTATCCGCCTGTCACCGCCGGCGCCGCCTCAACGCCCGCACGTGAAGATGCTGCTCGAGGTGCGTTCAGAGCGACCATTGGGGTGTCCAAGTTCTTCCCTGACGGGGCTTAGCCCGAGGACGAGTGCGTGCTCACTGCTCCTCCGGATCGGACACAGCCACCTGGCTCTCTCTATTCATGTTTTCGGTGAGTACTACTCTTTAGTGGTTTATTCCTGGCTGATAATTCCTGGCTGATAATTATCCTCGTTGCCATACTGGCCTTCGCTATGGGATGCTGGAGACTCTCCCGGAGAGTGAGGCTCTTCCGTGCGTTTTTCTTTTTCTTTTTCGTTGTCTTTGTGTGTCATAAAACTTACCCACTTTGCATCCAGATCATGATTCCGTGAATACGGTCTTGGAGAGGCCCACCGGCCTGCGTTGCACGTACCGACGCCGCTCCCAGCCGCACACGTCCCGCCGGAGCGAATTCGTACCCAGCGCTGCGTGTGCGGCTAGCGCGCTAACCTGCCCGCATTGCATCTGCCCATACGACGATTGGTTGTCGACGACACTAAGATAGAGCCGAATGCAGTGACGCTATGGCGGTCAGAGTGCACTTTTATTATTTCTCACACACACATGTAAACTTCTCACACACACAAATGTAAAATTCTGCCTAATGTCTCTTCAGGGGTCCTGCAATGCTTTTCTGTCCTCCCCTACCTTCTTCCGCCTCTTGCCTTCCTTCTGAGAACTCTGCGACCTAAATTTCAGTGTATCCGGAGCTACGGCTCCGAGAAACCGGTGGCTGTGCCAACCTCCTTTGGGCCTCTCTACCGTGTTCACGACTACTCCGCTCTCGGCTCAGCAGGCCCATCGTGGATTTGAAATTCAGCTTGCGAGTGTCTTCTCGACTACGAACCACTTTTCCTTTTGGGTTAGTAGCACGGCCATGGACGATGCCATCCCTGTTGCTTTACGGCCTGAAGTTCGGCGGTCTGCGGATCAGTCCCTGCCGATCTCTCCGAGACGATGCCAGTGGTGCTCTCCATCGCCGTTGGGATATTCCGAAATGTGCTCTCTCGACCTCTCCAGAAAATTTGGGAGTTGGAAAATCCGGGAATCAGTCCGGCATCAATACCGGCGGCACGCTTCGGCTAGAAGTGTCGGACTTCCAATTTGAGTGCTGCTGGCAACCACATGCATCCAAAGTGCGCGCGCTCCTTCGTTCGTCCGATCATCAGGGACGACGAGGCCGACGCTGTGCGTCGAAATGTCTTCCCCTTTCCTTTGATATAGTCGAATTCGAAGCCGCCCCCGTGCCGCCGATGCGAATCCAGGGCGTGGGCCGCGTGGGCCGCGTGGGATGTGCGACTGGTGCAAGTCCGAGTCGCGCAGCGCCGCAGCGGCAGAGCTCGCGGGCGCGGCATGTGCGACCGCCGACAGCACCGTCACGGGAATGGGCCGTGGTGTGCGTGTGCCCGTGTATGCCACGCTCTGCACCCGGCTCGAGAGCGCGCCAATGCGCTGCGTGCGCCTTCTGCACGGGAAAAAGTCCTGAAGGTCGTCGTCGCACCAAGGCGACATGTTGTACGCTACAGGGGCGCGTCGGGGTTATTTGACATTGTGTCTCTGCCGCCTGAGACATCCCTAAATCAAGCTCCGCCTGATGGTTAACTACGTCATATGGCCGCCGATCACGCCGGCGATCGTCCCAAATCCCCGGATTTTCCAACTCCCAAATGCACTCGACCTCTCTGTGAATTTTCTCTCTAAAATTTCATTGATGTGATTGAAATAAATGTCCACAGTACTAGTACTCCCGCCCTTATCCCGACTCCCCGCTTGATGCGCCATCAGTTGGCACTGCCACTGATCGGATCGCGAAGGGTTTTTGCAAGGCATTCAATGGAGCCGCATCCATAATTGACACCACCCCAGGTCATCTCAAGTTGTATGGATGCCTTGGAAAGGACCCAGAGGCTTCTTTCAACCTGATGTGAGAGAATCTTGACTTTGTGTATGAGAGAAATCCCTTAGTTGTGTGAGAATCAGTCTACTTTGTGTTAGAATGAGAGATGTTGTGTGTGAGACTCCCGAACTTGTGTTAGAATTTACATATATGTGTGAGAATTTACATGTGTGTGTGTGTGAAATAATAAAAGTGCATTCTGACCGCCATATGACGCGGCGCCCGGGTCGTTGTCCAAACTTTTCACGCACAAAGATAGAGTCGACGTCGATCCTTGGCTGCATGATATCCCCTTCGTCTTCCTACAAATATGTCGCCTCTGGCGAAATATTCGGCTCATAGTTAGATATCATGTTTGAGACCTTGCACTTCAAGAGCTCTTTTTGAGCTATTAATTTAGCTATCAGTGCGTCGTTTTTAACTCAGATACCCAAAAAAGTTTACTAGCGTAACTCTTCAGATTTCGACTTGATATCCGCGAACACTTGGCACCAAGTCTCTTTCTCTATTCGTTCTTCGGTGAGTTCTCTCAGGCATAGTCTATTCATTTCGCACTTATCTCGTTTGCAGATCTGCATATCTCAAGTCCCCACGACTACGCCGGTATATCCCAATATGGATACCAACCCGAAACGTCGACTGTTCCGCTCTTTTTGTACGATTCATGTTGAACCGCAAGTACGTACGTTTCGCATGCTTTGAGTGAGACATTTTCTTTCATTGTATTTTTACCTACGACTATGCCTTTGGGTCGAAGCAAGGCTTCGTTCCGGTTCACCCTCGACTTTTATTGTTCAGCCACGCGCTGACTTGATTCTGTCCAGGTAGGGCTAACTGCGCGGGCTTAAATTCGACAGACATTGGTACATGCTCACTTAAAATCAGAAATTTTAGTGTACTAACTGTCTTTCACTCGCTGTTGCGTGAACTTGAAGCTCGCTGCCCGATTCGACAACTTAAATTCGGCGATGATCACTTGGTAGTTCTTCCATTCGCTATCCTGGCTTTGACCGAGATTTCTTGCTCGTAGTTCTTCCATCGCTAGCTTGTCCTCCTTCAAGTCCCAATCACGGCCGCCGACTAGGACTCGAATCGCCCGACAAGGGAAGTTGCAGATTTATTTACAGTTTCGTACAGTGCTAATGAATCTCTCAGCTCGGTTCTTTGCCGCTGCTGGTCGCAGCCGCACCCGAGGCGGATCCACGTCGGTGGCGCGCACGCGGCTTCGCATCCGGCAGCGGCGAAGCGAAGCGAGCGAGATGGCGGCGTGCAACACATGGGTACATTACCATGAGTCAAGGTACAGTGTCCTTGTCCGGATGCATCTTTTGGCTGACAAACATCTTAGCGATCCAATTCACGGCGGATCTCTAGCTGGGGCATTACATGAAGATGCCTCCGAGGGACGGAAGATCTCTTAACGCCGCCAGGATCCGACTGACAAGACCTGTGGGCAGGCCTATGTTCTGGTGCCAGGATGCGATTCTTGATTAGCCATTGACGCTTTTGTCTGTTCCTAGGTTGTTGCCACTCTCATTGGGTGGTAAGCCGCATAGACGTAAGCGAGTTTCAGACACTGAAATCCTTCCATACCGACCAGCTCGGGGTCCAGTCTTCGTCTGTTGTTACACTCCATGATCCAGACATTCGCTGATACTGAGATTAGGATGTTCGCACATATCACGTCAGTATTCTTCAGTTTCATGTATTCATTAGTGACATGGGCTCGTTGAATCAAGAGGACGACTTTACATAACTGCGCCTTTTCTCGGGTCTTCGGGACAACGTCGGTCATAGCGCGTCCTTCGAAAGAGCTCTTTGGCGACCCTTCGTAGTGGGGACTCATCGGGCCCAACTTGTTCTTCTCGAAAGGACAAGTCTATTTGCAAGTCTGCCCATTGTACGTGTCTGTCATACACTTATACTTCCACCAGTGGTACTCTTCATTCCGTCCTGCATTAACTCTACTGATGAGTGCGGAAAACTCTCATTTTTTCTTTTGCTAGCGGGGCCATTTGTCCCATATGTGCCCATACCACTGTGGTTTCTGTTTTCACAAACAAATACCGGCTGATTTCCTCTGCCCTGGGAAATATCCCCCGGGCCACTGCTATCAACTTGATACCATGGGCTGCCTTTGAGGTACGGACGATAGCTGCTCAGTCGAAGAGGCGCCAATCAACGATTTTCTTCGCAGTTTATGTTTCAATATATCGTCAGGAGGAAACATTTGGCGTATTGGACTAAATGTAATTGTGAGGATCCCGGCTCTTGTGCTTGTGCTGGCTGACGCTGCCCTGCAACTAGATGTTTTGTCTGTTGCTGTCGATGCCGGCACTGCAGTCGGTGTAATTATTGTATTTTTCAGGTTCGTGACTGTTTCGTCCTTCGGCCACAGGCTCACCATGTCTCTCGGCTTGCAATACCCCCTTGACGGCGATATCGGTAGCAATTCTGTGCCGAAGTGGTGGAGTTACACCGTCTTTAAGCCCACTTTAGACTGGCAAAGTGTGCCATCGCGTTCTTTACCAGCAGGGGAAAGCTTTGGGCACGTCGTGGCTTCTCTCCGCGTCTGTTTTCTGACCATCCTCAGGCCCAAGTCTTAGTCGTTAGTGAAGGACCTGTATTTGGACCATGTAGTAACTTGGAAAAATTCATTTCTGTCGGCCGATTAAGACTACGTGGGTGATATCCCCGGATACATCGCCGTCGTTCGACTTTTACTCCGTCCATGTCGTCTACGTCTGTGAGGGAGAAGACTCTCCCCTCCATAAAAAATGCGCCGCTCGTGGGGCTCGCCGAGGGTAACGCGCAGTTCTCCAATTATCAGCTTGCCGCTCTCGTTCTCATCGTCCCGTACATCGTCAAGTCGCTTTTACCCCTCGTCAGCCGCGGCGCGTTCGAGACTTCCTTTTTATGCTCGCTCTGACAGGTATACCTACCACCGTCGCCTACTGGACCCTTATGTCCACCTACGGAGCGCGCAAGAACGCCAAGGTCATCCTACCCGGCAAGGACATCGAGGGGTACATCACGATCAAGGACCCAGAGCTCAAAAAAACTCTACAACGGGAAGAACAAGATCCCTATGCAGGTCTTCCACGACGCATACTTTGAGGGAGAATTCTTCACTGGTGAGCCCATTCTTTTTACTGCGCTTTGGACTACCGCCCATTGACGTGTCAGAGGCGACGTTCTGGAAATTATGGAGCAGCGTCACGACTGGGCCAAGTTCACGTTCACGCCTGAGCTGTTCAGATACGTGAAGTTATCGTGCACTCGAAGAGCCAGGACGAAGAACCAGTTCGCGACCACTACGACAGGGGAGACGACTTTTATGGATGGCGTGTAGCGTACTCCGCGGCTCCAGAGACCGTCTCAATGTGAACAGGTCCCTTAGCCCGCGTACGGTATACACTTCTGGCCGTCCGTTCCCCCGACACTTTCTAGTCCCTCGAGACCCTCCAGAACAATAAGCTTGTCAATGTGTGCAATAAACTGGAACTCAAGCCTACGGACCGGTTAGCACACTACTGTATCATTTCGGTCTCGACTCACGATTGTATCTACTAGTAGTCTCCTGGACGTCGGGTGTGGCTGCGGCACGCTTGTGGCCTACGCCGCCAAGAACTTTGGCTGTGATGCAACCGGTGTAACTCTCGAGGAAGAATCAGGCTAAGTTCGGAACGGAGAGGAACGGAAAGAATAGGTGCGGATATCCCTTCTTATTGTGCGCTTTTGTTCGTACTTCGAGGTGCCAGGTTCCGGCAGACAAGGCCCGTATCTTGCGCTGCGACTACCGCGAAATCTCGCACGGCCAGGGCATATACGACAAAATCGTGAGCTTGGAAATGGCCGAGGTGCGTCGTTTTCTTCCGATGCTTCGCAACATCTTAAAATTCCCAGCACGTCGGTGTTCGTCGCTACTTGTCTTTCCTTTCACAAATGTACGATCTTCTAGCTGACAACGTTCTTTTTTTTTAGCTATGAAAAACCATCATCAACAAAAGCGGATGAAGTGATGACGGGCCTTGCGTGGCTGTGGTCCGTAGCCTGCAGCACTTCACCCTCGTCGTCCTCGACCGCCCACCAAGATCATGCAGCGTTGACGACGCATGGAACCGGCGGCACAGCGCCAATTTTTCGTTCGCACGCACCAGATCCGCAGGGTGACGATGGCGCTCATTTGTACGCACCAGGCGAGCCTCGCCTTTGACTGCCTCGCCTATGACTCCGAGGATGTCGGCCACGAAGACGATGAGTGCAAGGAGGAGATAGAGGAGGAGCCTCTTTCAAACGAGCTCGTCCCGCGCATCACGCACCACCGTAAGTATTTTCTTTCTTCGAATGAATAGAAGTTGGTAAAAGGATCTATCCTGCCTCGGCCCTCCTCAATCCCATATCATATACAGTAACAGTACAGATGAGGAATAGATATCTAGATGGAAATTTCATGAGAAGTACCTCAAGCGAGTTACGTAGAAATGGAGAGAAGAGTTCCGAAATTGAAGAAAGGCAGAGTCATTTCAAGCAAGTAACAAGTAAACGTCGATAGAAGGTAGGCGAGACATTTTCTTGGATGAAGATCCGAAGAATTATGAGCACTCAGACATGCAAGTGCAACAACACCAACCTGAATGCCGCGGAGAAGCTCCGAACGTGCATATGGTGTAAGAAACAAGAGGTTAACCTGCTTAAATTTGTGGGAAGTGACTTACAGAATGAAAAATACGGATTTGCTAGAAGGGATCAGTGCATTGCGGCGGACGGCGGGATATAGAGCTGTTAAAAGCGTTGTGAAAGACTTACCTCGAGGTTATTTGGTGCGGTTCGCGTTCGCAAAACAAAGTCGAAATCTGAAGATAAACTATTAGTAGAATCATTACCTGACCAAGACTGACCCCGAGATCGCTCAATAACCGAAATTAGTCGAGAAAAAGATACGTTGATGGCTAGGCAAGTGGTCAATAGATGCATGACCGCACTGACCAAATTGCCACTGTACAGCCTTAGTAGAAGTACCTACAGACTAAAAGAAGAGGTCAGTTAGTAAGTTGCAAGGATGTGGCAAGATAAAAGTCGAATTTGAAGGATATGGTAACCTTCGAACTCCCCAACTCAAGTCGGACGGTTTCCTGTGTCGGGATGTCGAGGTGCGAGCTTTAAGCATCGTGCACCCACGATCTACGAATCGGATTAGAGCGGACGTAACAGAGAGTGAAACGGGCGCGGGAGCGGGTTGGAGATAACTTGCAAACGGGTTTGGAAGGATTTGCTGTCAAACATGTGTATTGGCGCGTATTCGCGTGTGGCGGGATGGAGAAGTATTTGAGCAGAACTTGAGGAGAAAAAGAATATGTGGCTACAGATGAAATTGTTCAATGAATGAAGCAATACACTTTGAAAAGGATTACTTACTGAAAGGGGCCAGCGCGTGTGGTCGACGTGTAACAATTCGCCGCTCTAGCCGCCGTCCGACAGACGGTGACCACCGTGATCGAGGTCAAGGTATGCTCTATAGACGGATGTTCACACACTTGCGCGGTTTGTTGCGCCGCTGTTGGGTATGCTCGCCAGGTAAAAACGAAAGAGAGAGAGAGTGGACGTACATCGTGAAATGTGAACTACTCATTGCGTCGCCTGCCCCTTTTGAGCCCCGTATCGAGCTCCTCATCTGTCTGCGTCTGTGTCAGAGTGCAGGTTTGATCCATGTAGATAAAGCCAGAATAAAAAAGAATGAATGAAAAAGAAATCGCAGTTCATCTCCTCGCCCATCATGCAGGAAGCTTTCAAAGTTCGTGCACACAGCACACCGTCCGGTTCTCCGAACTCGGCAAAGCCAGCCTGCGGCTTGTTTGCTGAGACTCAACTCGAGATATACCGCAGACGCGCAATAGCGTAGAATGAGCCCAGGGAAAGAGTGGTTTGCTTTTGTGGTTCCATCTGCACTTGTTGCTGGTCGGATGCTGCGAGGTGATGCCAGAAATTGAAGGATGCGAGATCAGCGAAGCCGGGGATCAAAGGTTTCTTTTGGTTCCCACGTTACGCCAAGTCCACTCCTGTCCACTCTTTTTCCTTCTTTTTCCTGCGCGTGACGGTGCAAGGAACGAATCCCTTCAGCAGCAGATGAACAGACCTGGCATACTCCATGAGCCATGAGACAGCCAGCTTCTCGAGAGCCCCGGCCGCCAGCTCCGCAACGTCTGCAAGACACCCTACCACGTCCTCGACGCCCCGGATCTTGCAGAGGACTTTTATCTCAACCTCGTCGTCGACTGGTCCAGCAGGAATATTCTTGGCGTTGGCCTCGCCAGCTGCGTCTACCTCTGGACCGCACACAACGCCGCCGTCAACCGCCTCTGCAATCTTTCAGACAGCAATGACTCGATCAGCTCCGTTTCCTGGGTCTAAAAGGCGCGCGTCTTGTCAAAACTTGTCGTTTTGTCGTTCAACTAATTCGTCCAGCCAGGGCTCGACCCTCGCCGTGGGCACCATCTCCAGCCGCCTCCACGTCTACGACGCCAACCGCCTCACCCTCCAGCGCACCTAAGCTTACCAGCAGGCCCACACCCGCATCGGCGCCATCGCCCGGAACGCCCACGTCCTCTTCTCGGGCTCCCACGACCGCCACCGCCACCGCGATGTCCGCGAGGTTACGTCCCGCCCCCTCAAGCGGCACTCGGGCCACCGTCAAAAGGTCTGCGGCCTCAAGGGTGTCGCCGCCACCTCGCCAGCGGTGGAAACGACAACACGGTGTGCATATGGGATCTCCAGGGATCCAGGCGGAGCAACAACACTGGGGGGGGCGGCCCGCAATGTCGGCCCAACGCCCGGCGCAGCGAGCGGCAGTGGAGCGGGAGGCGACGCACCGCTGTGGAAGTTCCACGAGCACACGGCCGCCGTCAAGGCCCTGGCGTTGGATCCGCATGTCTCGGGCGTCTTGGCTACAGGCGGCGGCACCCAGGACAAGCACATTCGATTCTGGAACACGATCAGCGGTACGATGCTCAACGAGCTCGACACCGGGAGCTAGGTAAGACTTTTTTTGCGTCTGTTTTGCTCAACCTGAACTGTTGCAGGTGTGCAATCTGATATAGTCGCTGACATCTTTCGAGCTCGTCTCGACCCACGATTTTTCGTCCACCACCGCGCAAAACCAGATCTGCATCTGAAAGTATCCCATGCTCAACATGGTCGCCTCGCTCACCGGGCACACCAACCGCATCCTGTACCTTTCCATGAGCCGATTGTGACTGGCGCGGGCGATGAGACGCTGCGCTTCTGGAACGCGTTCCCGAAGCGCGAGGTCGGGGAGCGCGACGCAGAGAGCCGCTTGGACTACGGGCGGCTCATCCAGTAGTCGTGCTCGATTTTGCGGGACAGTGCCGCTACCTAGCATACATTCTAACCTACTAACTTACTCCATTCTGTATCACTTTGATTTGCTGCAGCATCTCCAAATCTAATCGCGACGACTGTTTGCGACCATTCTCTCCGAGTCTGATTCGACTCAAACATCCATAGCCAACGAACTGACCACAACAGCCGACGTCGCCATGACCGCCCTGGAACCCGAAAAGTCCAGCGCAGAGGCCCCTGTACCCTCCTCGTCTTCGGTTTTAGATCTCGAAGACACCATCACGAAAAAGGACGCCAAGCAGAGTTGGTTCGGCGTACACCTGCACATCGAACTAATATGTCTTCCCAATCGAATTCTACTTTGTAGACTCCAACTTGCCATACGCAGACCCTCGCGAGCTACTGCCCTACGTTGACTTCGGCGCGAGCCGCTTTATCGTAACCAACCCCGAAAATCGAGTGTGTGTGGTGGGTTTATGTGTAACGGCGATGGGGAAACAGGTGCGCTACTATCCTCTTCTCGTTGCTTCTTCCTCAGTCTTTTCAGCTCTACCTCACCGACCTTTCTCTTGCTGCGCCACTGCACACCGCCTCGCTCCCTGCATCTGATGGCGTGCTACACAGCTGCACATCGGAGGACGTACCCCTGGCGTATTGCCCGCGCCAATGCGGACCTCATTGTAGTTGCGAGAGGTTGCGAGTGATGCGAATCGGGAATCAGAGATTTGTTTGGTTGTGCAAAAAAATTGACCATCTATTCAATGATTTCCGATCCCCCCGCCCCGCAACGCGAAGATGCTGCTCGAGGTACGTCTTTCCTCATTTTCATTTTGTGTCATCTTATTTTATTCCAGTTCCGGATCCTCGGGGTGCCCTGCTCGGTGACGACGTCAACGACGCTCTCGCTGGTGCGGGCGTTGGAAGAGTGTCTTTGTCGTCGCGGCTGGTGCTGAACGAACGTCGCGGCGGACGTAGAACGGTAATGATAACGACAATGCCGAGGAGGACGCCGCGCCAGGCACCGGTGCGTCCCTCTGCTGCGAGTGTCATTCGACTGACTTGAGGCGGGACTAGGTGAGACCAAGAAGAAGAAAAAGAAAAAGAAGCCAAAGAAGAAAGAGCCCGAGCAGAGCGACCCGCCGCGCACCAGGCTGTTCAAGTTCTTCTCTGACGGGATTTACCCCGAGGGCGAGAACCAGCACTACAAGGACGAGTGCCTAGTCCTGCGCGCTTCTTTGACTGCCATTAATCCGCATTTGCGCCAGCAACGCCTGACGGATGACCTCGGAGGAGAAGCGCTGCGACGAGTGGCGCCTGGCCGAGGATCCGGAGACGACATACCAGAATATCCGCAAGGGCGCGGACGTGCCGTCTTCAACTTGTGCGCGCGTGCGCGCGCAAGACCATCCGCCCGGGCATGTCGGATATTGGACTTGGCGTTCACGCTGAGCTTGGATCCGAACTATGAAAACTTGATCAAAGCGGCTAAGGCTACGACGGATACTACTGGCATCCGCGTAAATCTACGTGCTGTTCGCAGCTTGGCAATTCAAGCAAGCGAGGTGAATTTCTCTCGCTCGCGTTCCTTTTTCGTACTGTCAGGCTCATTCTCCATTCCGTAAATCCAGCATGTTCGGATTAAAACGTATGATATTGTCAATTGATGCGAGACTGCGAGCTGATGCGAGCTTTTGCGCGAGTCGATGTCAGGTGTCCACGGTCAGTCGTGCAATCAGAAGATAGAAAGGTCAGCCAGGAATAATATTGCGAAGAATAGTTGAGCAGGGAGAATTGAAAATAGAAGATCGCGTAGAGCGCGCGTGAGCTTGCCCGAACCCAAATGGACTTACAAAATGAAAATTTGCATTCTCTCACTCAGTAGCGAGAAGTGCATAGCGGCAGCCTGGAACTAAATAGAACTTGATCAACTGGATCGGATTTTACGCATGTAATACTGAGCATCGCGTGCTACGGTGGTCAAAACTATGTAGACACATCAATATTTGCTTGCTTCACTTTTTGAAAGAAAGACGTACGTCGGAGGTTCACAAGAAGTGGTGGTGAGTTGCATAAAAACCGCTGCGGACTTGGTAGCAGCATCACGGCGGAGTAAAAACCTATTTGGAGTTGTTAAGAAATGCGTCTATGTAGAATGCTGGAAACAACTTCTTACCTGGCTGATTCGGCTTTGCGTTCTGCAGGCTAAAGAAGAAACTTGCGTAGACACAAATTCGACCATCAACAGTTTGGCCAGCAATCTGAACAAAGAACATTGGCGGGCATCGCGCGCCGCGCCTCGTTATGTTCTTGATGGAATTGGGCGCGACCGTACCGGAAAGCGCATTGAGGTGGGGTCACGATCCACGTGCGCGATGTGTTTTTGAATTTTTGGATCTAGCCCGAGGTTCGCGTCCTAGAGGTGTACGAGGAGATGGACGCCGATGAGCGGGACGGGGCGCAAGATGAGCGGAGGCGGCGGTTGTAGGCTGGTGAGGGGGAAGAGGAGGAGATGGTGGTGGTGGAAGGTGAGTTGGGAGCGACGTTGAGGCTACGGTAACAGGTAGTTCCGGGGCAAGGAAGAAAAAAACCAGAACACTCACAATACGTACGTCGAGGTTTTCGAGTTGTAGGACCTGCGAGACCTAATGAATGCGAACGAGAGGACTGGCGCAAGGGAAGTTACAAGAGGGGCAGGTCCGAGGCCTCGAGGTCGGCAATTTCGATTTGTTTCAACGGATAGATCATAGGGAGAATGTGATTCTCTTCGAGCAAGGGAGACGCAAGGACGGACCAAGGAGGACATAGACTCGGAGTAGAATGGTTGCGTTTGTCTCACTCCAGATATAGTTGTCACTTTAGAGGATAAAGCATCTGAACCTGAACCTTGAGGTTACAAAAGACACGTCCGGGTTAGCGCCGATCAAGGCCGACGGCGTGGACTCCAACTCAAACCACGACCACAATTTCAAAGGAATTCTGGGACAACTCTATCGCTGGCAGCCTCATCTCTCCCCTTGGACTGAAGTATTAGTGTCACTGAATAACACCACTGTCTCTGTTTTTGCACGCCGATGCACCTAAATGCATCCTCCAATCATCTCTGTGCAACGCGACAACGACATCCCGCCTCCCTGCCCGCTGTTCCTGAATTCTGTGGTGGAGGGAGCATACGCCGCATTGTCTGGCTATGCGCCCCTTGCTCAATTTTTTTTTCCCGCCGCTGGTCTGGATCTACCGCCGGCGTTGCGCCGCTTTGTGCCCAGCTTTCGTGGAAGCCACATAGCGTGCTGGGACGCTACTTCGTACATCCAGGTAGGGCGGCGCTTTCCGTCGATCGCCCCTGATAACCATGACTAGCTTTTCGCCCTTGACCCACCGCGCTGTTTAGGCCGCTTCCCCCACCTTCTGCGCGTCCTGACGCCCATGCCGGCTGGCTTCCTCGGAGTACGCTCTGAGTGTATCGTGCGCCATACACAACTAACGCGCAGCATCGACTTCTTCCCGCATCCCGTGGCTCCTGCGTGCGCATGTGCCGGGCGTCACGTCGCACGTCGCCTCAAAACGGTACGCATCGCGCACGCAGGTGAAATAGTCTTCGGCGCGTACACCGCTCGCCCCTCCCTCCCTTCCTCGGAAACGCCTTCGAAATATAAAGCATCCCCACCGACCCGCAGCGATGAATTTGCGCGCTGGATTTGCAGACCCGCGGCGGGCTGATAGTGGGCTGTAGCGCTGGCACAGGTGGAGGATTGCGACGCGGCTCCACGCTGGCATGGGTGGGGGCGTGGGCGTGGGCGTTGATTGCGCAGCTGCACCCTGCAGCTCGAATGGACGCGGGAGGACGGGAGGAGGTGGGAGAAGGCACCCTGCGCGTGCCTTCTCCTTCGTCCGCTATCCACCGCATTATCGCCGTCGTCCCACCCGTCGTCGTCGTCCTCCCTCTTTCATTCCGAGCTCCCTTTCTCAGCCGGATCTCCGTGCTGCTCACGAACGCCATCGTCCCTACTCTCAACCTCGGCTCACTATCCTGCCGTCAGCCCAAATCGAAGACAACGTTTTCACCGACGCGCTGGGGGATTGCGACGCTGCTACGGGAGACGCTGCTGACCTAGCACTGGTATGGGCGCGGGCGTGGGCGTTGGAGCGCAGCCCCGGTAGTGGAAAGGGCATCGTGCGCCCCAGCATGCAGGGATCACGCACCGTCAACCCACCCCCCTTCGCCTTTGCTCTCCTCCCTCTTTCTCCCTCCGCCGCTTAGCGCCGCGACTCCGACCCGCGCACCAACCTACCCGCTCCTACTGACCGCGGCAAGTCGGCCGTGCTCCTGGGACGATCGAGCTTGTATGTGTTCGTCACCACCCGTGTCTGCTGGAATCCGGGAATGGAAGTGCATCCGCGCGTTTACGTTTTGTCTTGTGCACCGCGGGTGATATGGACGACGGTTTGACACCGGCGCCGCGCGGTCGCGTCCTCGCGTGTGCTCCGGATAAGGTTTGCAGAGGAACGAACTCCTCTCTTTTCTTCGCTCCGTGCCTTCCTCATTCCTGTTCATACATGACCTTATTCATTTCATTATATTTCAGGTACAGCGCAGTAGCGGCAGTGAACGACTGTATTGTAATAATAATGCTAAATAGACTGTTCTTTTGTGTTTTAGACATGTACGGCGGTGTGGGGTGGCCGGTACGAGCGAGGGAGGGCTTCGCGGATTCGTCGGAATCGCTGGCCCACCCCGTCCTCGTCTCTCGACATCCTCCAACTCCCAGGTCCATTCGCCCGCGCAGCAACTTGCATTCGCCGACAAATCCCCCGGAGTAGCGTCTTGAGCGCCGCGAAGTCACGCGTGAGGTAGGCCTCGGGGTTCTTGAGCACACGGATGTACTTGACGGCTTTGCCAAGGACGTTCGCCAAGCTAAATTCTACACACGCGTCGCCGAGATCCAGGGGAGAATAGCGAAGAGTTCGTTGACAATGACTGCACAAACAACAACTAAACAACCGTTCTGTGGTCACTGACCCTATCCTCTCCAATGCTACTGTCGGTTTTTCGGGCTCTGCAGGGAGCCAGCCTGACAAATGTACTCCGCCACGCGCATACGTTGAACTTGAAGTGACTTTGGAATTTGAAGTTGAAGTTAAATTTTTCAAATTTCTGGTTTCTGATTCAAACCTTTCTCTTGCTTCTCTCTGGTTATATATGCCTGATTCGGGGAGGAGTTTACTAGGATGGAAAACGAGAGGTTTAATTATTGTCGCGGGAAAGAGGTCAGCAGTACATCCACTCACGAGTCCGGGGGAAAATGTGCTCGAGAGCGCCCAAGGGATTCTTCCCCACCCTGAAACTCGACTACTCTTGGGTTTGTTTTGTCTGGATTTCCAGCGCACGCGTAGCTCCCGGGCCATACTATAACTCCAGATTTTGACTTGGTATATGCAGCCCTCAATATCAAGTCCCTCTTATACCCAATCTTTTGTGAGCCTTCTCACACATGATTGTATTCGATTCGGTCGTTCTTGTTTTTCGTCATAGTTTTACGAGACTGCACGAGGGGAGATGGGACCATGATTCAGAGGTGTGTACAATAACATTTACTCGCTGGACTCCGGCTACCTGCGCAATTCAATACGGTGCTCACGCGCGTGCGGTCTTGGTTCGGTTGCGCATGCGTACTGGAAACTCGAGAGGACGTGCGCAATGCGCTCGGACCATTCAAGCGTGGTTTGACCCATTCTCTTTCTGCCTTGCGAGTCTGTCTTTTGTGATCCCCTCGTACGGCTTCCTCCTCGCTGCGAACGATGCGCGGGGAATATCTGCCGGAATCCCGATGCGCGCATGAGGCACAACATGCCGGGTGCCTTCCCAGGCATCGAGAGTTTGCGAGGAGCCCTCCTTGGATAAAGAAATTCCGCGCGAATGTACCACCATCGATTATGGAGTATTATAGGAGAAAGAATCAGGGCAAACAACGACAGACCTTGTTGACAAACGTTCCCCGCCGTGAGCGTGGAATGTTCGAAGACCGAGGTGGATCTTGTCTCGATGCCGAAGTGAACCTCGTGCGTACACGCGAAGGATCGTCGCGAGTCCCCGTTACCGTGATATGGAGACAAAAAAATCCACCAGCGGGACAGAGCGAGTCGCACGTGTGCGATGAGCCGCGGTCCAGAAATGTCACGAGAAAGGGCGAAAAAGATGAACTGAATGATGGATCCGGGGATAAATAAAATAAAACTCCCCTCGCGGGGGCAATCGATGATAGTACCACCGTTGGGGCTTAAAAGTCCCGTAGGTAAAATACCCGAAGCGAGTGCGAGGACGCTGGGAGTAGGCAGCTCACAGACACGGACGCGTCCGCTTCGTCGCATCGGCTACGAGCGTATCGCGCGCGGAAACATGTCCCGACACCATTTTACATGCGGAAGTGGCTTTGAGGACCACATGCATCCGAGCTATGAACGCCGCACAACTTGGAAATCCCGAGCCCGTGACTGTGGTGGCAGGAGTTGGAGGAAGGAGGCCGATTGCTTTTTTTTTAAAAAAGAGGGAAGGTAGAGAAGAACGAGAGCTCGAATCGAAAAGAAGCCTCGGCGTGAGGAAGGAAGGAAGACTAGTCAGAGTTATAATTAGATAAACGCAAGAGCGATTGTTTGGCTCGAAGGCCTAAGCCAAACAACATCTCCTTTTTGTCTCGCCCTCGGCCCCAACTCGGACCTCCGCCTCGACGTCCGACTCGCGCCTGCACACGGAACACCACGACGCGACGCGACGCGAATTCGAGAGCAGACTCTTTCACGAAATCTCGCTCCCGGCCTCGAGAAGATAGACAATGATGGAAGCAAACCTTTTCAAATGTGGAAGCGAGCTCCGAGTTGCTGCGATGGCGAGCAATACATAGGGACCAATCCCACATCGTGGGCTCCAGCATGTTGACTGAGCGGCGGATATGTTCCAGAGGGTCCGGATAGGTGCGCCGATCTCGAGTTTTGAAGTAGGAGTCTGAAAATCAAGCGGAAAATAGCGGAATGAGGCGAGAAAAATTCCGTAATTTAGTATATGGCGTCTCGCGACGCTCCGAGTCGAGCCGACGACGAGGTCGAGTTGTCATAGGTGCGAGTGGATCGGGTGAAGCCCCAAGGTACGTCCCTTAGAGTCTTCACGATGACGGGAATTCTGAATCAAGATTCAGATACCTGTGTCGCCTAGCATTTAACAGATGCGGCGGTGACTGCCGACTCATTCCCTGTGCCCATGCCATGTACGGCGCGTATTCGTCGCCCGGGGCCAATCTGAGGTGCGAATTCCACATGGTCCGTACGATCGCTTAATAAACAAAATCTTGCTAGCTCTCTTCTTTTATGCTGAACCATACTCCCGTGGAGAATCTGGGAGGGCGACTGCCGTGTAATGACTGCATCTTTTTGCGAGAGCTTACTTCTCATATGTCCCTTAACGGTGAGTTTGGTTGTTTTTAATCCATCTTCCCGACTAATGCCGCTGTTTTGCCTGTTGGGCTTCCTCAGGGGTACATGAAACACCGCGGGTGCTCGCGGCAGGCGTAGGTAAACATGATGACCCCGAAGACGTATTCTACATTTAAAAAATTGTTTTCCCTCGCATGTTATCGATCGGCTCTGTGAAAACCGTGGAGCAAGCATTCACGCAACTCCGAGATATCATGGACTGAGACTGCATAGGCGTGATCATGATCAAGAAAAAGCTCGAAGATGTCTATTGGACCTCTGGTTCCTCTGGCCTAACGCTCGCGGTAAAACGGCAGAACGGGAGAACCGTGTAACTTTCATCGTAAAGGCCCTCCACCCAGCAATTGACACTGATACGCAACTCGGCAAATAGATCCTCCTGGATGACCTGGATCTGTCTTCCTCACATCTGGAACGGCTGACGCGGGATCTCGTTTAGCAAATCCGACTGTCTGCCAACATTTCCTTGATGTCGAGCAGCCCATCGTCAAAGACTAGCTCACTGGGTTTCAAATATGGTTGCTAAATGCCGGTCGGCCCTTCGTGTACGTCTCTTCCGGCTTTACTTTTTGCCCCTGCTCACACCCTGTATCCAGTCCAGAATACAACAGCTGTTCAACCAGCTCATGCGACCGAAACTCCGGAACCTGATAACGGACATGTACAAGGATGTCTTTGATATCCTTAATGACGACTCGTATTCGGCGGCGGAGTACTTAGGTGTATGGTCCGAAAAGACTTCATCGGCCTGGTTAACGACTACAAGGACACATACACAGAATCAAAATCCCGGCTGTTCTTTAGCCTCGCACTCGACTTTCTCCTTCGACCACGGTAGAAGTTTATGATGGGATTCAAGTTCACCTAGGTCCGTTATCTTTGCAGGTCGACCGTGAAAGTACCTCTCCTCATCCATGTATCTACGAGCCATAACGACGTATCTGTCGTCTCGGACGACCTTCGCCGGCGCGCGAAAAAAATTCCTGCAGTTGCAGGAGCTGTCGACGATACTCAAGATAACGTGAGTGTTTTTGGTTTCCACGCACTCCTAGCTGACTACCGTTCAGGAGGACGTGGACGAGTTCTATAATGGCTCGGGAATGACGTGGAAGTTGAGCGCGACTGCCGCCCTCAAATTATAGCATTATTGTTGCATTTAATCCACACAACCTGCCCTACGGACGCTATAAAATTGGTTATCCTCAACTTACCGCTACACCCGCGCGCGAACCGGCCCGCGTGCGAATTGGCAATGAGCGACATGTGGCTATGCCGACTCCATCCTAAAACCCTTACTATTAGTTAATCTTGGCCTCGCATTCATCCAATATTCAACTTATCCGCAACGTTGAAGCCAAAGGTATGTAGTTTGGACCTCTCAACTTGAACCAAGTTGAAGATTAGTGGTGTCGGCGTTTCGTGTTGTCCATAAAAGTCAAAGTCGGGTGTTAGCAAAGCAAATAAAAGGTGCGTGACTAGTACGCGTCAATGACCGTCAAAGAGTTGAACGCATTTCAGCTGTTCTTTAGGCTGAGTTGAGGCACACCCAGTTTCTTGTGGATAAGGCCTTCGATTTCTATGGTCTCGTACTATTTATCACAGGCCCATATGTTTATTTTTACGGTCATTCCTTGTCTCTCCAAACGATGGCTGGGATTAGGCCGTCCCTCTCGCTCTGCCATGTCGACACCAAGCCGCCCGCATACATGGAGAGCACATACGTCCCCAAGGATGAAATCATATGTGGGCCGTTCCATCTCTGCGTTTGCGCCCAATTAACCAGTTCGTTCTTTGCAGACCACGAGTGGGAAAACGCGTTCTTCATCAAGTGTCTTGGTCCCGTCTTGGAGGCAGTCGTGCGGCGGTCTCTCCACCGGACTACAAGGGTGTGCTGCGGCTTAACGCTCTCGCGTGCGACTTCCATGCACCCGGGGCGCTCGCGGACACCGCTGCAACTGCCCGCTTCCTCGTCGTGCGATGTGCTTTAGTAGCGCGTCTGGGTGGGATATCGGTGAGGTTCCTGGCTATAGGGCATCGTCGACTGTCTCTAGTATATTTATTAATATTTACATGTAACTGAGCGCAGACTTTTTAGTTTTACCTTGGTTTTACTGAAGAATTTCCGAAACCCTGCGCTCTGAACTCGTCCGAGATGGCTGTGCTCGGATCCGGATGAGACTCGATGAGTTCAGCACGCATGTTCGGAAATTTCGGACCGGTCCTCATATATGCCACGTGCTGTCGTATCCAGCTTTCCCTCAGCCTGCCCGCCGCGCGCCTCAAGCGCGCCTAGTATTTTTCTCAACGTGGGCTGAATCTTTTCCTTCAAGATCGAGCCGAAGTCTTGGTGAGATTTTATTTTTCCTTTCACCCTTGACTTACTCTTCCCCATTCAATGATATTCATCCGATCCTACACCAGTCCGGGCCCAGCACGATATCCATTACTCGCTTGCTTCGGGTTCCTTTGGTAGGAGTCATACTTTCTTTTTTTAAAAACCCTGGTTCCGGCATTTGGCTGATGAGAGGGTACAGCATTATTTTTGGCTCGGCAACTCTGTAAGTTCCTCCAATGTGCATCCAGGACTTCGAGGCTAACGTTAATATTTCAGATTTCAACTTTGAGGCTCTTGTGCTCGTTTTATTCTGCTTGTTTTATATTCTGATATGTCTCCTTATACAGCGTCAGGCCAGCCTTCGACTTGGAAGCGCGGGGATCTCTTCTACCTCTTGCACACCAACTACCCGTGTATTTGTTTCACTCAAATTCCCACTCAGAATGTCACTAATCTTGGTATTTCAGATTTCGACTCAATACCTTCAAACACCCGGCTTCAAGGCGCACTTTTCGGTGCGTGTTCATTTGCATTCTATTACATTCGGTATACACAACCTTTCCCAACGCAGAACCTAACCGTCTCCCGAGCCTGCGTCAAAATATCTCCAAATTAGGCAAACCCACTCAAACCCGCCAACATTATCTAGTGAGCTTGACGTAGTCCTATTGCGGGAACTCCTTTCCCCTTCCCGCCGTAAGGCGAGCCACAGTGGTACGACACATGCACGTCACGGCGCCCACAACGTCCGGGAGCATCTCCTCGTAGATTTTGATCGCGGGGAATTTCTTCACGTCTATCAGGCCGTCAGTTCCGGGAGGGAGAGAAGGGATGCCGAGTACGTACCGCCCCACCGGAGGACCATCTTAAAGTCCTCATTGTTCCCGCAGAAAAGCACGAGCGTGGGGGTGATGCTGCAGCCGCTTGAGCGCCGGATCCATAAACGCTCGCGCCCTGTCGAGGCCATTTTGTCATGGGGTAGTTGGAGGACGTTAAAAAGACGGCCGGAGTCGAAAAATGGTTAGAACTCGTTCAAACTCTGAGTACCGTGACAGAGGGAAAGGTATGAAGTGCGTCGTCATCTACTCATCTGCTGCCCAGATATTCCTAGAAACCCAATGCGCCTATGTTACCCTCCTGCTAGCCCACTATCACGAAAGCCTCGCAACCGGACCATCAAATCCTTCCACTTATAAAGAACCCATGCAAACGTCTTGCGACCTTCTGTCGGATTTGCAGGTCGAAACGTACTCGTCAATGGAGCGACGAGAAAAGACCGAGTTAATTCTTGAGCAGATGAGGTTGCTCATCGTAGTTACACTGCTAAAGGCCGCGGAACTGGACAAGAACGGCAAAGAAGCCCTAGACGGGGGCGAAATTGAATGGGTCAAGGTCAGAGTTGGGGCAGGAAAATCAACGAAGAGTTTTTCAAAGAGATAGAGAACGAAGTGCGTCGACAATTGAATTTTTCATTGCATCTGCCTCAAACCTTTTTAGGCTCTTAAACTCAAGTATTACGACCTGATGATACAACTCGCATGGCTCTGCGTACCTGGATGTTGCCAAATACTACTACGAAGTTTGGGAAACGCCGTCGATCAAAGAGGACGTGATAGACCAGGGAAAAGCGGTAGGCCACCGCCTCCTGTGCTGAAAATAAGCTTCTATAGGCTCTTGAGCACATCATATACTACATTGTTCTTGCTTCGCACGAGCAATCGGACATGCTCCACCTTTTTTTCGCGGACCCTGCACTGGTGAAGCTGGAACTCCATTTGTCAGTGAACACCTACTTTCCCTTTGTCAAAAAACCTAATGCATTCCATTTAGTAATCTCTTAAAATGATTCACAACGAGGGAGCTCATAAGGTGGCCAGGAATCGAGACAATAATAAATATACGGTGAGTTTCTGCACAAAACCCCCGTTTTCAGCTCAGAAAATCAGTGGGAAGACCTTCACACTCGCGCCATCAAGCACGTATGTGAATTATCATCCGTGAAGATCGTCTCTCATTATTATTTCTCAATTGTAGGATGTCCGTGTTGTAGCATAATACTACACACGCATAACCCTCCCGTGGCTAACGTCGCTTCTCGACTTGAGCCAGAAGCAGACGGAGGAGACGATCGCCCGACCGCCCTGCGGGTATTGTCAATCTCAGAAACCCGCACAGTCCAGAAGACGTTATGAATGATTCGATTTCGGACATGGAAAAGTCGCTCGGTGTGGTTGAGAAGACTTAGATGGGCATGAATGCCGCCCAAGCTGGACAGTCTCGGGTAAAATTATAGTTTATAGTTTACCCTTTGCAAAGCATATTTTCTAGACGGGAGTTTCATGAAGTGCGGATTATATTTTCATTTTTCTTTACAGTCGAGAAAATCACGAAAGGGTTCAGCTCTTCATCCTCGTCAGCCATCTCAGCCTCCTCCTCCTCCTCCCCTTCCTCAAAATCCTGGTCGTCCCGACCAACGAGGCAATAACTAGTGAATAGAGCTCCGAGGCGTGGAACGTGGCGAAGAGGCTGATGATTGTCTTGCTGCAACCACACGATGTCGCTTTCCACCCGTGGAGGACGTGATATTTAAGTGCAGTGCGCGAAACTTGAACCGCAGGGAGCAGAGAAAGAATAGCCGAACTACCCTTGTATGGGTAGTTCGGCATTTCGGCAGCAGAGCACAGATCGGGAGATCAGTTTGGTTTGACCAAACAAATCTCTTCGTTCGCGCCGCGTTCGCGATGGGTGCGATGTCCTCCTTTATTTCCCTTTCTTTTTTCTTGATTCTTACCTTCATCTGCAGTGTATACTCTCCACCCCGCCATCTCTCTCGAAGGTTTAGCCCCCGTATCGATCGCGCGGTCGTGAAGGTCGCTGTCGTGAGATCCGACTCAAGCACTGAAGACCGGCCGCGAGAGCGCCGCGGACAGCAAAGCCAACGAGCATGCTGACATCGCCTCGACCTCGGATGACCTCTTTGACCTCCCCGTCAAATCCACTCCCGATTTCCATACCGCAAGCCCGACTGCGGGTGCCAAGGCGGCATAGCATGAACTCGCGTGGAAACGGCCGCCACTGCAGGTTCCGGGGCTTTATCAGGATGGAAGATGTCTTCGGCTTTGGTCTCTGCTGGCAACGCCGCTGTGGTTTCACGGCAACTTTTATAAGTTGTTTACACGGACTGGGGCTGGTGAGCTCTTTTCTTTTTCGATTAAACTACTGACCTCTTCCCCGTGCAGCCACCCCGCCCTTGTCTGCAACCGATCCCGTTGCATCGCACTCCGTCGCCCCCCCGTCCTTGATCTCCTGCCTTCAATGCTATCCGGGAAGCCGCACCCTGGCGACCATGGTCTCGTCGCCCAGGCCGTCCGCGACTTCGTCAACACGTAAAAGCCCGTCCGTACCCGAGTACAACAGGCCCCCCCGTGAAACCCCCTGCCCCGGCGAGCCCATTGTCATGCTCGTGCAGGGTCTACAACGTCATGCTCCGCCACTCCCTCCTTCCAAACCTGCGCACGCTTTGAGCTCATTACTGCTATTACCGACCGCGATATCTTCACCACTATCACCCGTGCTCGAGGCCCACGCCTGCCACGGCACCGCACTACTGACGTGCAGTGCATCGCCCAATCGCGCGCGAAGAATACGTTTCAGTCGGCCATGAATCCTTTGAGACAGTCAATACCAGCGACGGCAGCTCCAAGATCCCATTGTATTCGTGCATTACTTATGTCGCGCTGCTCCGCTCGTATGCCTGCCACGAGCAAGTCGACGCCGCGATCCACGTTCTGACGGCGCTTGAGGCGTGCACCGACCTCAAACCCGTCGCTGCCGTCTACAAGTACATGATTCGGGTCTTTTTAAGCCCCAACGGGATAAATGAAGCGGGTGCGTGGCCTTGTTCTCATTCTATGCTCGATACTGATGGATACTGGAACTCATCTTCGCGACTTTGTCACGCGCTCCCGAGGCGCCATCGACTTTGTCACGCGCTCCACCGAGGGCGCCATCGACTGGACTGCCACGTATGACGACCCCAACGGCCCGTGCCGCCAGCACATCCACGTCTACAACCAGATGATCGAGGCCCACTTTCGCGCGGGCGCCCTGAGCGCGCCGTCGAGCTCCTTGAGCGCTTGATGGCCTCTACCACCCCCGCCGCCTTTGGCCCCGCCGACGTCCCCCGCCCCCATCCTCCACGTACACCCCGTCGCGGGCTTTATCCAGTCCGGCGAACTCGACACGGCCCTCGCGTGGTTCGAGCGCCTGCTCGCGCAGAGGGAGCGCCCCCGCGCTCCGTACGAGGCTGCGCTCGCCGTGTCCGCCCCGACGCCGTCGCCTGGGTGTAGATGCTCGATGCGCTTGCCCTCGCGGGCCGCGTCGACGACCTCAACCGCATATTCCTCGTCCTCTCCGACTGCGCGGTCAAGGACGGGCTGCGGGTGTGCGACGCCAACCGCGAGCTCGTGTACGTTGCCAACGTGCAGCACCTCCCCTGGCTCGACGACGCCAAAGCCACCGAGACGGGCGCCCTCCTCGTCACACACGTCATGGGCCCGTGGATGAATGTCCCGCGGCTCGTGCACCCGCTGTGGGAGGATTTCGTCCAGCGCGGGATGCTGTAGGAAGCGGTCGAGATCGTCAAGAGCGTGACGGGCGTGGTGCGCGTGGTCGCGGAGCGCCTGATCGCGGCGCGTAGCACGCTCGTGACCACGCAAAGGTGCCGTGTGGAATTGCGCGCCAGCTCGCGAGGTTGTCGCAGGAGCATGGCGTGGCCTTGGAGCCCGCGCATGCCGTGCGCGTGTTGCAGGCGTATGCGGAGGTGCCCGGGATGAACGGGCTCCCGAAGGACATGGACGACAGGGACTGGGCGTTTTACTCGTGGCGGAGATCGTGCCCTTGCACCGCCCAGAGGTGTATACATTCCGCAGGCTCGTGTCGTTGCTCAAGGATATGAGGGGGTTGGGCGTGAGGCTCGCGGATGTGCTCTCGCGCGCGGTGCGCAAGGTTGTCAAGAGTCTGTTTGTGAAGCAGGCGGCGGACGAGCTGCGCACGCTGTTTGGGCGTCTTGGGTTCGAGGGTGTGCTGGAGGTTCGGCGATCGAGGCGCTTGCGGTCCGAGGGCGAGGGAGGCGATGGATGTGGATTTGGCAATAATGGACCCTGCCAGCATCTCCAACGCGTTCAATCTTGCAGATATCCACCGCATTTTTAATCCTCGATACCCGTATATATCAAGATCCCAATTCCATCGTTCCGCCGCGGTTCGACTTGTGTAATGATAACAGTATAAAATTCAACTTTCCAACTCGATAGAATACAGTGAATTCGCCGTCGAAGAATCAAAAAGTTTGCAATACCATTTGAAGCGGTCTCAGGATGGATGCGTGCGTGAGGATCGGAAAACGAATTGATTCTTTAGTACAGCTACTGTGTGTGCACAGACAGTACCCGCGGACACCCAACGCAAACAATCAAGACGTCTCGAGTTTGATCGACTCCTAGATGTGCACACCCACGGCAGTTATCGAATGGTAAGTAATATGAAAGCGGTAGAATACAGAAAAGGCTCACCTTGTCGAGACTTCGTGCATCACGGTAGAAGAGCACCGCATGCTCTGCTCAATGATCGTGCGGGCCTCCTCCTCCTCGGGGCCTTCAACGGCGCAGCGGAGGAGTGGTTGTGTGATGTGCGTACCGTACCCCGTTGCAAGCGTCGATGCCGAGTAGGTCCCAGCAGGTCCGCATACGCCAAGAACCTAACTGATGTGAGTTTATTGCAAGAAAAAAGTGTTTTCGGCATGACATGTCGTTGCCCATCCTCAAACCCACCAACGAGTAGCGAGTTCCCAAGTGGGTCCATTTTGGAGCGGCGCGCGTACATGAGGTCAGAGTGGTACTCCTCGATCATAAGCTCGTATAGAATGCTCTGGATGTACTGGAAGTTGCGCATGTCACCGCTCGCACCAAGAACCGTGTGCTCTCCAACCGCATGCAGACGCTGGATGTCGCGGAAGTGCGAGAGCCGCACGATGTTGCACAAAGCAAAATCAAAGCAAGAACGAGGAATCGCGTCGGCCGCTGCATGTGCAATTAGCGCGTCACCCGAATCCCGCGACATACGCGCACGGTCCCGTAGAGTCAGCGCGTTCCCTGTGAGTTTACACGCCGACACGACAGAGTCGAAGCCGCCTCGCGTGCTCCTGCTGAGGCACTCCGAGTCGAACGTGCGAGCTAACTTGGTGGTCCGCAAACTCGGACGCGTCGCGCTTGATGGCGCCCGTTTCTTATTTGGCAATTACATTAGCACTTCAAGCCAAGATCCAGGGAATACCGAAGACAAAGTTGACCGAGTTGAAGATGTGGATCAGTAAGTCAGAGGAAGAAAGAGCGGACACAGTTCCCTCAGTGAGCGAGTGATGCGAGCTGATGCGAGTCGGGAATCAAACATTTGGTTGGTTACGCAAACATCAAGCATACTGATTCATCAAGCTGCTCTGGCACTTGCGCCCGACAGGTCCTTCCAATGTCGGCTTTCTCGCGGGCTTCGTCCTCTCACATTCGTCCACGCGACAGTCAGGTGACGCACGCCCGTACGATCTCGAAAGCCCAACGCGCCCTTGGACGATGACAGTGAAAAGCTGCAAACAAAGGCCCGTGTGCAGCGCGACTGGTATCGGAAAGAGGTCGGCGTGAGCACCACCGTCGGTACCGATATCGAGTCAGGTCTGCGCAACCGTCGCGAGGTGCAATGGGCTGGCCGCTACCCTTTCAGCTGGTGGGTATCACATTATATTTTGCGTTGCACGTTGCAGACGCTGATTGGCTTTTTATGTTCAGTGTTCATCGGGAGTTGTGTCAGTAAGTACCATGAACTAATTCCGCTGCTAGAAACCCTGTCAATGGTTTGGATTGTTGATGGGTCTTTCATCAGGTTCGCACTGTGCGTTCTGACTCCACTGCTGTGAGCTTTCTCGCTAGTACGTGAACGGTTGACGCACCTGCCGCACATCACGATCTAGATCCCGGTGCACATGGGAGCCTTGAGTCCGTGCTTGCGCCGTCGATCGAGTTGCTCAAGAAGACGACGTAGATGTACGCATGGCACTGGCAGGCAACACTCGATCACCTTCATCAACGACTACAGCCTACACCTCCTATCCACCCTGGACCGCGACGAGCGCCTGCAATTCTACGCCAACCACAACATGGGGTGGGTCGCGCGCCAACAAAATCCTGTCTTCCAGTGCGAGGGCGACTACTACCGCTTGCCCAAACGGCAAAATCGCATCGAGGTGGTGCCGGAGGGGATGCATCTTTGGAGTGTGATTGCACGGATGTGCCGCAAGACAAGGTGCGTCGGCGTCTCCCATCTCTCTACTTGCTGAAAGAATGCACACAGACCCGCCTCGTATCCCGCCTGTCGCTTCGGCCGTGCTGCATGCGCTTCAATCGCTTCGACTGGATAGCTTGTTCTTCAAGACGTGTCTGTGGTCCTGGAGTCGAGTGTGATGGAGCTGGCGTTGGAGGACTGGGACTGGGCGAGGTGGATAGCGCGTGGGCGGTGCCAGCGGATGAGTGGATCAGGTCAGTGTCTTTCCCTCCCCCCTCCTTCTCCTCTCTTCTGACCACCCCTCCTTTCCGCAGATATCCCAAAACCCAGTCAAGGTGACGCATCCCGTACCCTGGGCTGTCTACCCGCCCCCTTTGCCCCGACTTCCACCACGACGCAGGCTACCCACCCCGCTGACACCCCACCCACGACGTACCAGCCTCACCACCGACATACGCGCTTGCCGAGGCCGTGCATGCCGCGTACCTGCATTCCGTAACGTCGTGCGGCGCGTCGTCGAGTGCGCGCGAGGGTGGCAGCGGCGGACCCTGCCATGTGCGCCATGTGCATGTCGCTCGCAGACGTGGTGCGCGAGGTGCGGGAGGAGGGGTCTGGTTTGACGGGGTCGATTGGACGGAGCGGGGGCGGAATGTGCGTGCAGATGCGGGGACAACTGCAGGAGGCAGAGTGGGACAGGGAGAGGCGGCACCGCACGGAGGGGAGCGAGAGACGTCGCGCACGAGCGACACGAGCCCGGTGCCGTCGACGTCCATATGCGAGACCGCCGCCGCCGCACGGACACATCCCGAGTTTCGATTTGGAGTGGTTGCGTTTTTTTACCGCTTCATGTACTTGTTAGCAGCTGTAATGTATGTATTGTAACATCTCTTTCATGTATGCATAGACTCAAACCGTTCTCGCAGAGTCCGAAGTGGTGCGAGGTGATGCGAGTCTCGGGGATCAAAGTTTTGTTTGGTTGGTTCAATCTCTTCTCGACTAGCATAGATTCAGCTCTTTTCTATGTACTTCATACATGTACTCCGAGTCTGCTCACAATACTTTCCTATTTAAGTATCTTAGAAGACACATTTATCTCCTTTTCTGGAATGTTTGGTTCAAGATCTGCGGATGATCTGCGGGGTCCGCAGATTCAAAATCTGCGGACCCCGCAGATGGTCAGCAGATGTTACGGAGATTATCGATCTGCGGGTTATCTCCGGGGCCCGGAGATAACCCGGAGATAATCAGATTATTTTGAATATTCCGGCCATCTACGGGCCCCGTAGATGGCCTGAATATTTGGCGCAGATAATTGATCTCCGCCCGATCTCCGGCCTATCTGCGGGGCCCGGAGATCATAGCCTGCCCCCAGTGAAAGTCGGGTTGAGCGCCTCTCCGCCGCGATCCATGATCGACGCGGGAACCACGATCCGCGCTGGCAAGGAGAAGGACAGCTGGTGGGGATTCTTGAAAAAGATGTCCATGGGCAAGATGAAAGCCGACCCGCCGTCGCCGTGACCGCTGCAGCAGTGTCCGCTAATAACGCGCACCCCCAGGACGGCTCCCGCGATCCTGGGTTCGCCTGAACGGTTTACCCAGCCGCCCCAGATCAGCATGCGCATCTCGACCACGGGCATGCTCGATGTGTTCAATGCGCCGCCGATCCAGCACACGCTGCCCACCTCGCACGAGGAGGAGGAGCCCCTGGCATCGGCGACCAAGAGCGCGCCTGTGCCGGCAAGCTCCAAAAACCTATTGGCGCCCCCTACGACGTGGACAGCGAAGCGGCGGACTCTCCTCTGCCGCTGACGCTGAACATCCCGATTACCGTGGCGGCGGTGGTCGTGCCGGGCGTGACGGCGATGGGCGACATGGATGGGCCGGACTGCGTGCACGGCGAGACGCCGAGCCCGGTGGTGGAGAGCTACGTGCAACGCGAGGAGGAACACACGTGAAGCATACCAGCGTGCGCTGCGCTCGGTTATGGCGTACCTCGAGGACATGAACAATCTCGGGCTGTCGCAGCAGGCGGTGGGAATGGGGTTGTACGGCGCTGGTGGGGACGAGGCGCTCATCCCGCGCTCGCGGCGGCCAACGGGTGCCGATGAGCTGGACCGGGAGGTGACACTGGGGGCAGGCTATGATCTCCGGGCCCCGCAGATGGCCCGGAGATCGCACGGATATCAATAATCTGCGTGATATATTCCGGCCATCTACGGGCCCCGTAGATGGCCGGAATATACAAAATATTCCGCTGATCTCCGTATGATCTCCGGGGTCCGGAGAGCACCCGGAGATCGATAATCTCCGTACGATCTGCGGACCATCTGCGGGGTCCGCAGATTTTGAATCTGCGGACCCCGCAGATGGTCCGCAGATCGTACGGCAAACATTCCATAAAAGGAGAAAAATGGGTGCTTCTGAGATACTTGAATAGGCAATTATTCCTGCCTCGCTATCCTTTTGTAGGTGCAAGTTGCATAGATTCGTCTACTAACTATATGTACAGTGGAAGAAAGGTGAAGGACCCGAACAAGATCTCCATTATTGCCGTTGTGCGCATCGGCTTAATCGAACCGACACTTCGGAAACCCAAGTTGACCCTGCAGCTCGTCCGCCAGCCCAAGTGCAGCGCGCACGCAGCTGATCCCAGATCCATGCTGCCTCGCGCAGCATCCGCTCATTGACAAAGTGCACCTGCGCCCAATCTTCTCCGCCCCTTTCTCCCCGCCGTCCCCGTCCCTCGCCCGCGCCGTTGCTCCCAACAGCGCGGTACGCCTGCACATCATTGAGCAGGGTGAGGTGGTCCCCCGTGGGGCACACGAATTTGTGCCGCGCGTCCGCAATCGCGCTGCGTTTGTCCGCCGCGTCGAGGAAGAGCGGGGCTCTGGTGCGAGCAGCGAGACGTCGTCGAGCACCTCCGCCGTGCACGCGCGCCCCTTAGACGCAGTAAGGGCGCGCAGGTATGCGGTCATCGCGCGGCGTCAGCGCGGGGTGCGAGTCGAGCGCGCCGAGGAGGAAGAGGGTGCGCAGCGCCGACGATACTGCGTCGGTTTGTTCTGAATTAGTTTCGAAGTAACAATAAGAGGGGGGAGGGGAGCGCACCGGCGTCGACGTCAGGCGTGTCCATGAGCTCGAGCTCCTGGATGTCCTGCTCGAAGCAGAGCAGCTACAGCATCGCCTGCGCGAGGGTGCAGCGCCAGATTTCGGGCTCGGCCCTCGCGGCCTGCACGCTCTGCGCGCTGCAGCGCGTTCGGCTGCACGATGTCGCGTGTGAGCAGCGCATCAAAGCCTACGGGGCATCAGGCGCCGATTTTTTTTAAAAAATGACAAAGAGAGAAAGAGAGATGCACGGCCGGCGGTGCCCCCCGCAAAGTACCGCTTCTCCTTGCTCTTCCCCATGTCGACGACGTACCGCACCCCGGGGATCGTAACCGACGTCTCCGCGATATTTGTCACGACGACGACGATGCACTTGCACGCACCGCGGGGCGCGGCGGCATACACGCGGTTCGTCTGCGCGCCTTGGAAGGTGACGCACATGGTACAATGAGCACCGCGGAGCTGGCGCGCGAGGAGCTCGATCGCCTTTCGGAGGCTCTCGATGTCCTCCCGCCCGGGGAAGAAGATGAGGACATCGCCCGGTGTTTGGTCGACGTGGATCTGGAAGAAGGTGCGCAGGACGGCGTCGACGTAGTCCGTCTGCCCCTGCGCGCAGCGGTAGATCTTGACTGGATGCTACCGACCCTTGACGTAGATGATCTTTGCGCTGGATTGTCGAAGAAAAAAGTAAGTTTGGAGTAAGAGAAAGGAAAGCACGGGAACACACTCGAAGAAGAAGCGGCTGAACTTCTTCGCGTCGAGTGTCACGTTCATGATGACGACCTGGAGCGGGTTCCGTTCCTTCTACTGCTTCCCCTTCGCTTCAAATTTGCTAGCAGCAAATCCGTGCGCAGCGTCCGCTCGTGCGCCTCATCCACGATAACCACGCTATACCGCCCCAGCAGTTCCTGCGTGAGCATCCCGCCCGTGCACAGGGCCACCCCCCGATGGCGCGCCCTCATCGCTAACGCTCCGGTGCGTGTGCGGAAGAGTAGGTGTACGGGGCGCTGGCGCCGGCGAGGCAGCGGGCGCGGGAATGTAGAGGATGAACCAGGCGGAGAGGGCTGTCGCGTACTCAGTGGCCTGCAGCAGCAGTAGGACGGACTTACCGAAACCCGTACGCACGTTCAACGTTCAGCACCAGCCACGACAGCAAAGCCACTGAGTCTTCCAGCGCCGCACCACCGAGAGCGTCGTAGACGTCGTCACCAGGCGGCACCCGAGAATGGGGAGCTGCAATATAATAAAATACAAAATAAGAAATATGAGAAAAATGTGGAGAGACGCACCTCAAGTAGCATCTTCGTGGGGAACCATAGACCCTCAGGCCTCAGCACTCTGCGGGGATATAGGTTCCGTGTAGTGGAAGCCGCACTCGCATCAACGGGACATGAGGCACGCCCTGAACGCCCCAAAACTCCGCTCCCGCGCATTGAAAATCGGGCGCGTCCCGCTCGTTGCCCTTCGTCACCTATCTTCACCACTCTGGCCTTCAAACGAGTTGACGAGAAGCATCGTAGGTCCAGCGGAAGCCTGGCGCGCATCTTCCAGCGCCTGCACTAGCGAGAGAGTCGTTGATGTCGTTGCCGAGCAGGGCTCCCCGAGGATCCAGAACTAAAGTAAAACAAGAAAATTACTTATACGGTGGAAAAAGAGGAGAGACACACCTCAGGCTCGAGCAGCATCTTCGCGTGCGGGCGTTGAGGCGGCGGGAGATGTCAATTTGTTTGTGCAACCAAACAAATCTTTGATCCCCGGCTCGCATCAGCTCGCATCGCTCGCTCACTCGCAACTTATGTCCACTCTTTCTGGCTTTAATTTATGTACTGATCCGCATCCTCAACTTAACCTTAGTCTCAGCACTTCTTGGATCTCGGCTTGAACTGCTTTCAAAACTCAGATATATATGATGCATCGAAGGAGCACACATGCAGCTTCGTTTCTTCACGGCTCCCGGGAGTCGGAATGGCTTGGAGGCGAAAGCGAGACTTTTACACAATATATCAAAGGTATGCGAACTTTGTTGGGGACATATCTAATGTCATTGCGGACTTTCCACTCGATCCGCAGCGCGATTCGGGACAAAGCGAGCGGTCCGCCCGATTTGAGACTGACTATACCTCGTATATCTTGCAGGCGTCTGTGGTCATCATCGCCAGCGTGCACGAGTAGTATTCTGGTGAGCAGCGTGAGTCAACGTGGCACGCGGATGGAGGACGACGCGTTACTATATGCAGATGTACACACAGTACGCGAGGCTATCGGTGGAGTTGAAGTGCGAACTTTGATTCCCTGCGGCTTCATCCTCACTAATGGGCCAGACCGTAATATAGACTGGCGCATTTCACTCCCGAGGGACGCGCGCCAGTGCTCAGACACGCAATGACTACGTTGTTACCGCACACCTCCCGGCCACGCAGAACAAATCCGCAGTCCAAGCCGCATGCGTTCCGCCAACGCGAATCCGCGCTCGGACGTCGTGTGTGCGGCTGCGACGAGGTTGCAGCTGCGGCTCCTGATACCCACTGAAACTTGACGAGGCGATGGGGAACTGGCGTGCAAGGAGCAGTCATATGGCATCGTTACGGGGAGGCATACTCCAGATTGACTCATGCACGCCGGTTGCTCGCTGGCGTAAATCTCAGTTCCGCTACCTCCGCATCCCTTGCTCCGTGATCAACGACGTCTACAACGCTCATCCTCGTGCGCGTTGGAAGAGTCCGTCTCCACGCCCTCGCGGGTTACGTGCGTTACGCCGCGGGCTTCAATACCTGGATCGTGCTCTACATCCCACGTGCAACGCCTCGTCAACGCCAGTACACCGTACGGATATTTCCTCCGCACCTACTTCCAGACGTGCGCCGTACGCGAGACCCTCTACCACCTCGAAACCGCGAGCGCACGCGCATCCTGCGCTTCCTCTCCACCAGCTTTCATATCCAGCTCGAAAACGGGGAGACGCTGCTGGAGGGCGCCGCCGTCCGATTTGGTGCAGCTGGGGCAGCCGGGCGAGGAAGGCGAGCACGCCGTACATGCGTGCCCCGAGGGCCTGGTGCGCGAGATGGCCGCGCAGACCGTGTTCCTGTTCCTCATCGCCATTGATGACTTTCTAAGCCCTCGCAGGACGCACACTTTGGTGGCTCGCCCGTGACTTCAGGTTCGGCTCCGGGTGCATCATAACGAGTGAGAAACCAGGTTCTTCCCATCCGTGACTCATACACGCGATGCCCGTCTTGGTTTTCCGTGGGGCAGGATTCGGGGGCCCAGCGCAACCAACGTACGATTCAAGCACCAACTTTGCTTGGCAAGTTCAGCCCCATACATTCTCCTTTGATTCGCCATTAACCTTTTGATCAAATATTCAGATACTCGGATTAAAGTTCCCTCGCGTTCCTTTGGTCATCATTTTCATTTCATCTTGGTTTTCATTGACTCGGGAGTCGGGGATAGCGAGCCGGAAAATGTGTTCGAGACTAGTCCCAGCGCCCAAGGGATTCTCCCCGCCTGAAATCAACTCAAGATTGACTATATTGAGGGCTGCAGATACCAAGTGGAAATCTGGAATACTGAAGTTTCAGTACGTATGCGTTGCTACCGTGCTTCCCGTCGAAGCTCAGCGGCGAGCTTTTGAACTCATTACTTTTCAGGGTGTTTCCTTCAACTGACCCGCTGGCGGCCCCACCATCCGACTGATACACGGATAACGTCTCACGAAGTTGGCCCATTTTTTATCCGGGCCAATCTATAAAAGGTGGGTTCCATCTCTCACATTTTTCATTCAACCCTCACATCCGCATTCTACTTATACATGGATGCTCGCACATCCACCAGATTCCCGGCCCGTTATCTTTGACTCTGCGAGCCCGATCTCTCTGTTTCCTTTGCTTTGACATTCGGGACCCCTCGACGTCGTTTTGTGCTCGCCTTCGTTCGTGACCCAATACAGCTTCCAAGTTCATATTTGGTTCAAATAAGATGTACGTATTGTTTCATTCCTGTTGAGATCTTCTCGGATCTTATCTTTTGCTCAGAGTATTCGCCACTTGACTTGCCCGGGCTAAATTTTTCACCCGTCCTCAAACCGTTCAATCGATACTTTAAAACCTTTTTCTACGCACATCATTCGTTTCACGCACCCCTTCACTGCTGACTAGTGCTGACTTCCGCTGCTTTTCTTTCAGTTTCTTCCCAAGATGCCGCTCGTCCCAGACTTCCCACTTGGAGCTCTACTTCGTCTTAGCATCTCCATGCAGCTGAGCACCAGATCCGCCTGCATCATTGAGAAGATGCCCTTCCCGCCCGCCCCCCCCCCCCCCGCGCGCGCGCGCGAAACAACGCCCTGAAGTACCCTTCCGACTTGGCTCTTTTTGCCGAAAATGGACGGCGTAGCGCCCGCTACGAGGTCGGGTATTCTGTTTCGAGGACAGTACCAGCGACAAGACCGTCCTAAAGTACATGACCGATGGCATGTTGATGCGACAATCCCGGCGCTCTGGTAGGTCTTTACATGATTTTTGACCTCGTCCTTCATTTCCTTCCTAGATCCTCGGAATTACCTCCCCACAGATGACGAGTTTGAAAAAGCCCGGTGGTCGTCTATGGCGACACCGTTTCCGTGTTTGTGAATACCAACGACACGGACCTCGCCGAGGCGCTCAATATATCCGATTATATCGGGCGACTTCAAGAAGATTGTCAACAATCAGTACGGACTTTTAATCTGAGTTCTTGCTTTCAATCATGAACTTGATTTCACAAACGCTCTTCTCAGGATACCTCGTTTCTAGAGCGAGTTCTGTGAGGTTTTGTGGCCACCTGTTTCTTATACTGAGATTGAACTCCAAGACCGCAAACCTGCGTGATGAACAGCGCTAGGTCGTCGTTGCGGCGTCCAGTAGATCAGCCCGCCTGCATAAAGAGTCATTAGAATGTCAATTAATGAAAGAATCATGGCGCTTTACCATCAACCGCCGCATTGTTGATAACCCCCCGGCGACGACAAGGGAGCATGAACTCACTCATCTCACTGGGGACCGATCAATCAAGTTTGTTCATGTAAAATCACGTCACAATATGGAGCACAAACTACACTACAGCACGATGGAAAAGAAGACATAGAGATTAAAGCTAATGCCGAGGGTCGCTCTCGGGAGAGGTTTTCGACCGACTGCAAACGGAATTAATGGATGTTGAATTGCGAATGACGCACATACCTTGTCCCATGAAATGCGAAGGATGCGCGCGGTTGCTTCGGCGCAGTGAGGAGGGCGCGGTAGGAGGCGGAGAGGAGGAGAGAGAGGGCGGTAGAGGACCCATCAAGAGTCCATTAACAGATTTTCTAGATGCGAAATTGGTTTAATACTACTAGTCCGACGAAAACTAGGCGGAGTACTTACTGACACCGAGCCCGATGAACATTGGTCATAAAAAATGATCAGCGGCTACAACGCAAAATAAATCTTGATACCCACCAAATGGAAGGCCAGCGGCCAGCCCATTGTACACGGGGGCGTAGAGCTTCGCCTCGCGGTCGCGCAGACCCAACTCGATGCCGGCACCGGCGGTAGTGATGGTCACGCCAACCTCTTCCCATACCATTTGCGCTGCATGCGGGCCTTTGTACGCAGCTTTTCGCTGTCGTCGTCCGAGGGCGCGTTGGGCTTTACGGGTCGTACAGGCGTGCATCACCTGACTGCCACCGCATGAGGGTGGACGGAGTTGAGAGGACAGAGAGGGCCTGTCGGGCACGAGCACCAGAACAGCTTGTTGAGCCTGTCTTCAACGCTTCAGCGGGTGGCGCGATGCGGATGCGGGCTTCAGAGTCGATTTGTTTGCGGAACCAAACAAATCTTTGATTCCCGAGTCCCGCCGACTGGTCGCATCACTCGCTCACTTTGCGCTCACTCGGAATTGTGTCCCGCTCTTTGCTTTGGCTTACTGATCCGCGGACTAACCACCGGTTCAACTCTGTCTTCTGCACTTCCTGGATCTCGGCTTTGAGGCTTTCAAAACCCAGATCTGCCACGCCATCCATGATGTCCATGATCGACGCTGGTTTACGAGCGGCCTGTTTCAACGTACGTCAACTCTTCTTTAGGTATCCAATTTCTTCTGTAATTTTTTCACCTGACCGACTTGCTTGACGATTTTCGACTGGACAGGCAATAGGGGCTCGTTCGGAGCGGGATACTTTCATCGAATTTCATTGAAGGGATTCGCACACATTTCTCGTTATATTCTGACCCAGGTTCAATTGAAATATCCTTTTTCTTCAGATACATTGCAACCCTCCGTGGATTAACGGGACCCCAAGACAGGTAAGCCCGTTAATTATGCATCATTTCTCTCTACTCGACAGATCCGACACTCTCAAGGTTGTCTATTCTAGATCTATATTCCCTCCTCGTCGCTTTCGTTTTTTTTTTCGGATTGGATTTCTGCCCCTCCCTGTCCAGCGTGTCGGATTAAGTTTGTGAGTCACATTTCAACCATTCCTTTTACTCTCTCCTCGTCGCACATTTACTGACTCGATTTCATCCCATCTAGCAGGCATATGATCGTCTTATGAACTTAAGTGTTTCCGACTCGATTTGTACCCGTCCGCTCGCTCATTCTTTCTCGGAGGTCATTATTATTCCGATATCTCACTTCAAGACGAATATATGCGCTTTTTTTCAAGGGGCTACCCAGTTTGACTCATCGACGAGTCAGGCATCACTCTCTCTCCGACTTTCTAAGTTTCTTGATATTTAAGCCCCCAGGTCGGACGTCGCGCGATGTTTTGAACAGGATCCAACACGCCTGATTTGGCCTCAAATCATGTTCGACGCATATTTCCCGTTCAACTAGTACTATAACTCATAATCTATACAGCTACAGCGTCCTATCCATCCTTCATTGATGACTGAGCCCTTGTAATGTTGGAACTGGCCAGTATCTTGCGTTAGCCGTGCAACTGACTGACCATGTTCAAGGTGATTCACACTCGGAGTTGGTCCGATACATCCGAGTCAAGGGCTCACGTTTAGTTCGTAGCTCGACCGCACTACGACGGTATGTACATGTTCTTCGTGATGATCTATAGAACTGATCCTTTTTCATTTCGGTCCAGCCTCTCCTGGAGTTTGAGTTCGGTAAGTCACACATTGTTTTTTCAACATCCCTCCGATTCGCCCTCTCGCGCCCTCACTCACTTGAATATCTTCTCATTTAGAATGTATACGACCTTCTGTTGAACTCAGTGAGTCTGCCCGCTCGCTCACTGTTGACTCGGAGGTCTGTTTGACTTTGGGCTCAGACTCGACGACTTTTCAATATCATTCCTTGTAGCGCGGATCTTGCTCGATTTTTCGACAAGGTTCCCGCACCTTTGATCATATTCTGCACTCAACTCATGTTCGTCCTCCATTTTCCGCTCAACTAGCACTCATTTTCTGCTGTTTACTCTTAATCCCCCCCCCGGTAGTACTGGCTTTGCACGATTGCGCTAACGAGCGCGAAAACCAAAATAAATTCGAATTTGTCCTCCAGTCTGAGTCCTCCAGGAACGCTGCCTCAACGCCCACACATTGGTACAGACAGAAAACGTGATCTGTTGTATCATCTCTTTGCCGCCAGTTTACTCGGGCACTTCAAATGCAAAGATTTTCCGAATTAAGCTGGCTGTTTCTTTTCTCTCTCAACTCGTTAGTCCAGATTTTTGGATATCCAGGGCCATCAGCACGTTCGGTGCTGGAATGCGAATGCGAATGCGATGGAATCGGGCCCACGGATGCAGCGCAACAAGCAAAAAAGCCAAGGAAAATCGGTGGACGATATCCCAAACTCCAATCGAGTTGCTCAAGCCATTTGTCCTCGTTGGACGTCCTTTCTTGCCACTCAGAGTAGACTTGATCTCCGAGTGACTTGATTTTTTTTCGCCAGCTTATCATCTCGTACCCCTTGCGATATGAGCGTCGCGAGCCTATCGACATCGCAAGAACCCATTCGGCCGTCGTCGAAGGACTTCAGAGCGTGCTTGGCGCAAAGGACAGTGTTGGTTTTGAGGTTTTTGGCAGCGGTATCAAATCGAGTGATCGTTCGAGTGGTGGGAGCCAGGTAGTGCCATTTTTCTTTCGATGACCAGAGAATCGGCTGGCCATTATATGAGAGCTTTAGGAGTAATGGAAGAATCCTTCCGATGGAACGGGTCGAAAACGGAGATTCCCGGAGATGGGCGTACCACGACGGCAGCTGAGATGACGAAGGGACCAGAAAAACCTCAGGTTCAACCTAGAAACAAACTCAAAACAGGCGCCAAAAATAGGCGGAAAACTGAATACCACTGGGTCTGGAGGTAAAACACCTCGGGATTTGCCTGCTACTTTGGGTGTCCAATCGAGTTGATTCAACCAAACATTGTCTTTCCACTTTTCCTGGCCGAACTATTCAATGAAGCCATGTCGCCAGAAAAAGCGACATGGCTTCATTGGCTAGTTCGGCCAGACGTGCCTTCACCGCCTTCTCCAGTCCCATATAAACTCCCTCTGCTTGCTCCAGATATTTTTCTCAGCCCTCATCGACACAGAGGAAACTGCTTCCCATACTGAGTATTCCGGCAAAACTCACGGGATGGGAACATTGAGCCAGAAATGCAGGTAGGACTTTGACAAAAACGGCGTGTGTTGTTTGGACGTCAGATGCACAATAAGAAGGTAGTCGAGCAGCGAGGCGAGGATGGCGGATGGTGGAAGTTTCATGAAATCGTCTCTTGTAGATTTGAGAGCGGTGAGGGGGACGTTATGAAGAGCAGCGACTTCGGCGAGGGAGTTTACGGATGTCAACGACTCCCATGTCTTCGCGGTTACATCGTCCTCCTCTCCGCCCTGGGCCACTTCGATCATTTCATGGGAGGAGAGGCGGGAAACAAGGCTGTCCTCGAGCCTGTCCTTCAGTTTACGCAGGTCCTCCCTTTTTCGGCGTTGGTCTCCGGTGCCATCGACAGGGTTTCAATCTCTTGCAGCAACAATGGTATCGCCATGCGCGCCTCCTCCTCCATGTCTTTTTCTGCTTGCCTGTCCTTTCTCCATTTCATCCATGCAGGCCGCTGGTTACTGCTAATGCATTGGACGGCAACATGCAGCGCCATCGTATCTAGCCACCGATTCTTGGTACCATCGAGATAATACTCTTCTTTCGTCCGCCCTCTATCGTAGGACACGTTGTGACCCACTTTGACACGCGGGACTCCGGGGTCTCCCAATGGGATAAGTTGCACAGGATCCTCCGATTCATTGAGTAACCAAGGAGAGACGCAGGCGTACCATGCAGAGGGAGACGCAGCACACGCCATGATGGCATATGGGTGGTAGTTCGGAAGTGTCTCGACATCAAATGTGAGTAATTCCTCAGGAGAACCGTCATCTTTTCGAGGATAATCGACTGCTTCACTGTAACTCGAGCCATCCGGCATGTAATGATATTTCGTCCAACCACTCTGGTGGATATTCCATTCGGTTGCGTCCGGTTGCGTCCGGGATGGGAGGTAAACCCTGCTCAGAAAACGACCGAGCAAGGTCGAGATATGGCTGAGAGAGCGAGGAACCGATTCGATAAAAGTGTTCCAACAGGTTGTCGCCCTGCAGAGGGGGGAGGGTGAAAGATGTGTCGGGGAGGGTGGAACCTTGGGAAGGGTCAAGCCCATGCTGCTCCAGATGCTGCAATGCGATGTTGACGTAGGATCTGTCCGGCGCCGGAAACGAAACATTTTAAAAAATCTGCGCGTGCAGCCGGCGCGAGAGCATCTGCACCCCCAACTCATTTCGTTTGACTAGAAGACCGTTATTTCCTGGGACGCCCCATTCGGATGCACCGCTCACTGCAGTCCTTCTTTGTGCCTGCAGACGCGTCTGGTTGAACTTCCTGTTTGCGTAACACTTGGCGTTGAGGAATTGGAGGCTTTGTTCTCTGGAGTTGACCCTGGATACTGGATCCACGTGGAGACGTATGGAAAGAACGAGTTTAAGGGGTAGCGATGGTTCTGAGGGTTCCCAGCATCTCAGCGCCATTATATTTCATCGACGGCGGAGAAGGGCAAGTTTGCTTGTCATTGTTATTTGCCAAGGACGCGTCTCTCTTATTTAACTTTCTAAAATCATGTCTATGCAGATTTTCGGGCAGGAGGCATGTATTCTCCCTCTATCTCTGCATTTCAACGCTCAAGATCATCCAGGATACTGAGGAGAAGACAGAGAATGCGCGTCTTTCCTTGTTTGTCGGTGCTACTGCTCTTGGTGACCTGGTCAAATCTACCCTCGGTCCCAAGGGCATTACAATCTGCCTCAACTGGAGACATCAGTGTGACCAACGATGGCGCCACCATTCTCAAGGCAATTCAACTCGATAACGCCGCCGCAAAGATTTTGGTCAATATCAGCAAAGTCCAGGACGACGAGGTCGGCGACGGTACGACGAGTGTTACGGTTCTCGCAGCAGAACTGGTGCGAGAGGCGGAGAAGTTGATCGGCCAGAAGATCCATCCCCAAACCATTGTTGTAAGGTATCGGATAGCGAGCCTGGCCGCACTGAAAGCGCTGGAGAACGCAGCTGTGGATAATTTGTGCGCGTTCTGTACGCTCTTGATGATTCTCTCCGCTGACAGTTATGCAGCTCCGATACTAACGTCTTCCGACAAGATTTGTTTAACATAGTACGGACAACTTTGTCGTCCAAGGTCTTGTCGTCGCAAGACAAGGACTATTTCGCAAACTTGGCCGTCGACGCGGTCCTCCGGTTAAAGGTATGCTCAGTTGCCTCCTTACCGTTCTTAATTTTTCATCAATGAGCGACACAGGGATCAACCGACCTGGAACACATTCAGGTCATAAAAAAAAGTGGGCGGAAAACTGACGGACTCGTATCTTGATGAAGGTGAGTATCAAGTCTCATTATTGTCGTTCATACTTGATGTCTTGCAGGTTTTATCCTTAACAAGACCATCGCTGTCAACTCCCCAAAAAGAATGGAGAATGTGAAGATTCTCATCGCCAATACATGTTTGTCACAAGCGGCTGATGACGCTTTAAAAAATTAATACTTTCCCTAGCAATGGACACGGATAAAATCAAAACTTTTGTGCGCGCGTCAAGGTCGACGGTACAGGGAAGCTCGCGGAGCTCGAACGCGCTGTATGGATACTCATCACGATCCCAATTCTTTGCGCGCACTTATTTCCCGTGCCCAGGAAAAAATGAAAGCCAAAGTGGACGCAATCGCAGCACACGGGATCAACTGCTTTGTTAACCGGCAGTTGATATACAACTATCCGGAATCTGGCAGAGAAAGGCATCATGACCATCGAGCATGCTGACTTTGAGGGTGTGGAGCGACTGTCGCTCGTTACAGGCGGCGAGATCGCCAGCACGTTTGACCGACCGGACTTGGTAAGTCTCGGGCACTGCGAGCTAATCGAGGAGATTATGATCGGCGAGGATAAGGTACCTTATTTAGCACCTGCAAACATCTTCGTTGTTGACCATGGGCTTTTTATTTTGTTTAGCTGATAAAATTCTTGGGTGTTGCGGCTGGAGAGGCATGCACCGTGGTTCTGCGTGGCTCGACAAACCAGATGGTAGACGAGGCCGAGCGGTCACTGCACGATGCGCTGTCGGTTCAGACGGTCAAGGAGACGCGAATCGTATTGGGGGGCGGATGTTCTGAGATGCTCATGAGCTGCGCCGTTGACGAAGAGGCGAGGAAAGTCAAGGGGAAGAAGGCTATTGCATGTGAGGCGTTTGGGCGCGCATTGCGGCAAATACCCACAATACTGGCCGACAATGCTGGTTACGATTCGTCGGATTTGGTGTCGCGGCTGAGGGCCGCACATTACGAGGGACAGCCAGATGCAGGACTAGGTGAGGACCCCTTTTCCCAGATATCAGTGCGTGCGGCACCCTGACTCTGGCGCAGACATGAATCTAGGGACCATCGGTTCGATGAAGAAATTGGGAATAACGGAGAGCTACAAGCTGAAGCGGCAGATTGTCCTGAGTGCTAGTGAGGCTGCAGAGATGATCATCCGGTACGCTTGTCTCCGTCGAAGTGGCACTCCTCATTTATTCCTCTTCCAGTGTCGATGATATTCTACGGGCAACCCCACGGAGACGAGAGGCGGTTTGAGAGTCTTGAGCATAATCGTGGGGGCTACCTTCTGTATTCGGCGCCCTAGTAAAACATATACAAGACTTTGGACTTATAGAATTGATGAATGCGGCAGTCACGTCGATCGCGTCACGCACTTGCATCCTTTCCGCCATTATGCACGGTACTCTTCGTCCTGGGGGCGCGCCTTCGCCAGCCTCTCATCAAATTCCCCGGAAAGCGCTCGTGGCCATCGAGTGCGCACCACTCGCCTAGCTTGAAGCCGTGCTAACCCTGGCAGCGCAGCGACACGGCATATTGCTGAATTATCAGAAGGATCTTGTGGATGAAGGTCTGATACCAAAGAGTTTTTCGAGTTGCAAGACACGATGCGAAGCTTTGATTGGAAGGTACTACTATATTTTACATTGCTCGTCGTAATAGTTACTGACTATCCGCCAGCGGCATGTTAATGACAAGGGATTCGGACTCAGCCAACTACAAGACCCCCGGCTTCGCCAAGTCCCTGACGGATTCGAGGCTCGAGCTGCCGAACGTAACGACGCTCTTCACTCTCACCGAGACAGACAAGCGGCTCCAGAAGACATGCCGAGCCAACACGGGAGCAGTTTGTCGCTGCTGTCTACGTTGACGAACAAGACCCAGCGCGCGGATAGGAAGGACATGAAGCTATCGGGCGTAAGTGCTTCCGACGCGTTCCGACTTATGTTTTCCAACCCACTGTTTCAGGCCTCGTCAAAAACGCACTCAACCTGTGGACGCTCGAAATCCGGCGCCCCGCAGAGGCACGAAGCTCGTGAACGGCGATGAACATCATCCTCGAGCATTTCATCTATGCGTCCTTTTCTCTTCCTCTCTTCCTTTGCGAATATCCATGATGACTGGGCCTAGTCGTACCTGCGGCACAGTAAGCTCCTCGCGCCCGCGCACGATGCGCTTCTGGACCTGCTCTCCGAGCCGATTCAGAGTGCGGTCAATTTGAATTTACGGACCGCCAAGGCCACGTCTGAATAGATACAAGTCCTCCATTTTTCGCTGGGGTTGTTATGTACGATGTACGCTCAAGTGTACGCTCCTCGGACCTCACTAATATATTGACTTGTGGGCACTCCCTGAATAATTTACTAGGCAGTTGGAACTGTCCATATAGCCGGAACTCACTCACTTGACCTCCGGTTATACTGACTCTTTCAAGACTCGGAAGTGTTTACTTACTGACTGCACTTTAGTTTTGAAGTCCTCTATGCTTAGTCGAGGCCTCGTACGCCGCAACTGTGCTCGGGTATGTATCTTCCGACACGAAGTCGTGTTCATTTACTAATTGGCTCGATACACACGTCTCTATGACCATCGGACGGTCGGAGGCCAAAACTATGGATGGATAATACAATTTTCGCCCTCTTGATTTGAGAGAGGCATTCCCTTCGGTGGCCATGGGCTCCGACACCATTCTTGGTCAGAAATCTTCCCCTAACTACGGTCATTTGTTTAATGACCATTTTTATCATAAAGCCATCCCAAGGTGAATCTGGCTCAAAGAACTCCGCTGTAATTCCCACTGACTGTTTATTTCCAGATCTCTACGTTGGCCTTATGAGCAAAGAGGGGCACCATATTCCGTGGAGTGCAGCCTATAAAAACGTCAGACAAGCATCTATTAACTTGTTCCAAGAGATATCTATTTTGGCACCAAATCTCCCCCCAAGCAGATTTATCTTGCGAGTTAACTCGGGTACCTCAGTGCATGCAGCGTGCTCCATGTTATTATTGTTGATATAATTAGTAGGTCTTGGGCCCACGAACCTCGGAACATCCAGGCTTACTGACCTCTTCAGTCTTAGGGTCATTCCGCATGTATTCAAGGCCATGTTGGTACTAAAGCAGTCTATCGTTAAGCGCCATCACCCAGTTACTATTTTCAAAACTGGCGATCCACATATCTTGTTTTCGTCAAGTCTCCGTCTGTGTATTTGGACTTGCATTTTGTGGGCGCAAACCAGGCCACATAATCTCGAGGTAAGTCATTCCTAACGTCCAACAGGGATATAATGCGAACAGGCAATGATCGCTCCGCCCGCTGCCGTCAATCTCAGGTGACCCAGTCACCCAGTTGAGTAGAACGGCGCAGGTATAAGTGGAATGGATGTCTGGATATAGAGAAGGGGTTACGAAAAGTTTGGGAACGGACCTTATTTTTGGGGCTTTCTGAGTTTTGCACTCGAATTGGTCTTTCATTTGCAGAGTACAATGGTGGGATATGTATGCGAAAAAGAAAAAGAAATCAGCAAGTCCGCGCGGCCCGCGATGCAGAGGGCTTGGTTGACGATCCAGTAACGGAACAGACCAGAGGTGGTATGTGCCAGATTTGTAGCGCCCGAAGACGAGCCATTTTAAGATGATTGCGGCGATCGAGGGGATATGATGCTTGCTGGGAATGTTCTTAAAGATGGAGAGTAAAAGTAAGGGAGGGACTTACCGACGAGTTGTCCCACCATAAATGCGCTACCAGTACGGTCCGTTAACATGTGGTGCGAGTTCCGCTATCACCAAAAGCAGTACCGTCCTACATCGCACAAATGAGTAAACGAACAGGATACCAAACATACGTCAATGCTGCCTTGAGCGAATAAAAAAAAGAGAAAAGAGATGACTTGAACAATTGCAGAATGTGGGTGATGTTGTCCGCGCGCCTTGGGGGATTTTTCGATGGCCCGAGCAGCGTTACATCGTTCTGATCCTGGCTCTTCGGTGTGTTGGGGCTTTGGGCGCCATACGGGCTGTTGAGGCTTGCAGAATACGGGCTTTTGGGGTAGGCTCTGCTGGGGACGAGCATCGAGTCGTTGTGGCTTCGGCCGCGCCCGCCCGTTGGGCAATCTGACTTAGGCGGTCAACAAACTTACAATCCAATCCAGGGTGCGCAAAACTTGAAGCTTGAAGCGCTGGAGAACAGTAAGTTACATAGGACCAGAGAGACGAACGACCCATGCATGGGTAGTTCGGCATCTCGGCGGCAGATCGAAGGCTCGGAGCACCGGCCCGAACCTGCGCACAAACCTGTCCCCTCGTTTTCGGTTTCTTGCAAGTCCTCGAGTTTTGGACTGTCCGGTGACAACATGAACGAGCTAGAAACTTCTTCTTATCCCAAGCCCACCCGCATCGTTGGCATGGCCAACTTGAGCACCAAATTCGATGAAATGGGATGTGGGGGGACATGGCACCCATTTTTCATCGAAATCGCCTGAACTAACGGACGGCCGGGGTCTTCAAGACACCCTCTTGACGCCTGTCTAACGTCATACGCCGTCCGAGGCCGCGCGCGTCGTCGGCGTGGCGAACATCAGCGGTCATTTTGCCAAAATGGGACCTGGACCACAATCGACGTAAGTCATCCATTTTTTAGCTAAATCTCCCGAACTAACACCATTTGTGGTCGTTAGAGTCGCCTTTTGCAATGCGCGCGCTCCTGGCGCACCGACGCTGTGCTCGACGTCGCCATGGCGACCTGAGCGATAATTTTGCTGAAATGGGCCCTGCAACCAACTGGATGTAAATCGTCCAGTTCCTACTTAAATCTCTTGAACCAACGTACTCCCGGGGTAGTCAAGATGCTCTTTTTTCCATCCGTCAGAAGTCCCAGGACATCCGAGGGCGCGCGCATCGTGGGCGCGGTGAACATCAGCGCTCACTTCATCAAAATGAGGTTTAGAGGGAAATGGATGTAAGCCATCCATTTGCTACTCAAATCCCTTGAAATAATGTACCGTCGTGATCCCTAGGACTCCATCTCGGCGTTCGTTATGCGTTTCGGGCCTCCGAGGCTGCGCGCGTGGTCGGCGAGGCGAACATCAGCGTAGATTTCGCCCACATGGAAACCTAGACTCGTAACCAGTCCCTACGTTGAGCAACAAGACAGCAAAGTATGATGCAAAAGAAATTGGGTCGATAGGATAAAAATTGAGCGAGAAAAAAAAAGTGGCGGAACGGTTGCTCGCAATTTGCTATCTTGTTGCTCAACGTAGGGACTGGTTACGAGTCTAATGGAAACCAGAGGGGAAATGGATGTAAGTCATTCATTACCTGCTCCAATACCTTGAACTAATGTATGCCCGGGGTGCTCAGGATGCCCCTTAACCGTCATCAAACGTCCCGGGACGTCCTAGGCCGCGCACGTCGTCGGCGTAGCGAAGATCATGATCAGCGGTCATTCTACTAAAATGGGACCTGGCCCGCAATCGACGTAAGTCATCCATCTCACAGCTAAATCTCCTGAATTAATGTACCATCGTGCTCCCCAGGAATCCCCCTCACCGTGCGTCTCGGGGCCTCCGAGGCCGCACGCGTGGTCGGCGGGGCGAACATCAGCGGAGATTTTGCACAAATGGGGTCGAGATGTAAATGAATGTAAGCGATCCATGTACCCTCGAACCAACATACCCCAAGACTCCATGTCGGCGGGCGTTATGCGTCTGGGGGCCTCCGAGGCCATGCATGTAAGCCGCACGCGTTCCGCCGGCACGAATCCGCGCTCGGACGTCGCGTATGCGGCTGTGACTGATGCTGCCGCTGCGCCTCCTAATACCCGCCGAAACTCGACCTTAGAGGCAAAAATGCTAACTTTACATGGTGAGTTTGATGAAATGAAGTTCTCTCTTGAACTCAGGTGAGCACCAATGTTGGTTTACTTGAATCTCGGATTTCTGACGTACATATTCCTGCTGCTGTTGTAGGAGTTGTTTTCGAGTTGCAGGACTGCCAAAGGGTATGTTGGGTGAAACTTGATTAAGAGAAGTACTATGACGTTGCTCGTTGTGATACTGACTGTGCACATACAGGTATGCTGTTGACCTTGGACTCGGGACGCCTGCGCAAGCCTGGGAGAACGTAATAAGGTCCTGACTCGGCACGCGCAGAGATTTGCTCGGGCAACTGGAGGGGCGCAATTGTGCTTGGAGCTGAAATTAAATTCCGGTGCGGTTTGTTAGCTCTAGGCTCTGTTTCGCGATTCCTGACATGCACACCTCAGGATTCCGAGAGGCGCGAAATTCCCGCTGCTCTGTGGGACTCGCGGGAGGTGTATCTTGTGCGCTCCGAGGATGGGCGAGCGAGTCGGATGCGCGGCGCGTTTTAGGCAGGACTATCGCTCCCTTTCCTTGCATGTCCCAGAGGTGCGTGCATTGTTTTTGCTCGCATCCTGCCAAGTCTCATCGGTCTTTTTGTTCAGCCCCCCAGCCTTCACCGTTGGCGACTCGGAGTGCACGGAGCACACGCGCTCGACATTCGTTAACTTGTGCTGCTGCGTGGACGCGGGCGCGAAAGCTTCGGCTGCGGCAAGATCAGCTAGGCTCGACTCCTTCTTGACGCTCGGGAAGAAGAGTGCCGTCGTCGTCGCAGGCCCAGAGCTCTGCCGAGTCATTTGTGCTCCCGAGGCTGAAAACTTCAGTAACGGAGAAACTGGCCGTCGTCGCCCGTGTTAGAAAACGTCCCAGCATTTTTCTCAACTGCTACTTTCCATGCTGGCTCAGGCCATCGCCCTTGCCTAATAGCAGGTCCTCGGATGCTTTCTTATTGTCTCGTTGGTATGTCTTTAAATTCGCTTGTGTTTCTGATTGAAAGCTTCAACAGATATATGCAGTCTTTCATTGCGGAACTTGATATTCATAGTTTGGAACTCGATAGCGTTCACCCCCCCAAATTCGGATTAGAGTCGTGCAACACTGGGCATAGTCGGGGCCGATTTCTGGCTGGGGATGGACATGATGCGCCTTCGACCTCATGAATGGAAATATCGCCGCCACCAGAGCTATTGTGGAGATCGATGAGTGCGGCGTCCAGCGAGGAGCGCATTCGGGGAACGAGGAGGATACGAGGGATCAGAATTCGCCGCGGATGTGAAGACGGGAGAGGAAGAAGGAAAAGAACGCAGATGCTCGCGCCCTGGCTGACGTACAGAACTGGAACTCGAGCTCGAGGTGACCCCGACGCGGTTCCATCGAATGGAGGAGAGACGAGAGAAGAAAGAGGAAGGAACGGAGGAGCGGAGGGCGAGGATTCGACCTGGCCTCTTTGAAAAACTTGTTATGTCATTATAGTTCGCCTCAATTACGTAGGACTGGTTCCTCATGTCAATTACATGTATTTCTCGACATCAATCCTAGAATTTTGTCTCACTAGCACCAGCTGCAGCTCAGTGCCCAGATTTGCACTAATTGCTATTAAAACCCGGCTCCGGATAAATAGTCCTCCCTTTATCGCAGTCCTGTCGTGTTTTCATACGTATTTGGCGCGTTATAACGCCGTAGTCATCCCCAGAAACATGCTAGTGTAGCGCGTCGAAAACTGGCCGCCGGTGGCCAGTTTTCGACGCGTGAGGTGACGCACACGTGAAGAGGTGACAGATCAGTGACACGTTGTCTGCTAGCGCATACTTCGCGCACACTCTGTGCGTGAGCCTACATCGTGCTTCACTGAGTCAAAGTTCTTTAGTAATTCATTGTCTTGTACTCAAATCAGACCATTATATTCACAGATTCACTGTCCTGTGCAACAGGCTCAAAGCATATCAAGGTATCTGATTTCTTCTTTAGTTTTCGCTCGGACCATAAGCATTAGGAGCTCGTTCGGAGTGGGATACTCTTTATTGAAGGGATGCGCGCATCTCTCTCGTTATATTATGGCCCGGGGTCAATTGAACTATCGCGTTTTCTTCCAGATAAATTGCACCGCTCCGTAGATTAACCAGACCTCTATAGCTCAGAGACAGGTAAGCGTTCAATTAGAAATTGACTGCATCATTTCCAAGTCTACTCGACAGATACGACACTCTCAAGGTTGTGAAGAACACCGGCAAACACATTGAAAAGCACTCGGCGCGCACTGCTACAGGTGAGGGCACTAGCCACAATGCCGAGTGCGAATTTGCGCCCGCGGGTTGTGCGGGGCCGCGTTTTCCATTGAATTCGACAGTGGCAATCCGGGCGGGTGCCGCGTCGCCTCATCCGGCTCCATCTGCGTGTCATCGACAAGCAATCGTCGCATGCGCTGATGTGATGCGGGCAGGTTGGCGCGCTAGCCGCACACGCAGCGCCGAGCGCATTCGCTCCGGCGGGAGTTGGAGCTGCGGGACGTGTACGCATTGGTAGGTCCTGCACCCTCAATATCCCAATCTGGTGAAGCAACCCAAATGACCGACTTGACTTGGTAAAGTTATTCCGCTCCGCATCGGTCCAAATCAGCAACTAGTCTCTTGGTTTGATTCACAGGTACCCTCCCCGGTGGTCTCCGACGTCAACTAGACTGGTAATCTATTATGAATTGCGGTACTTCACTTGCTGACCATTTTGACATTCAGCAGGATATCTTATTCTATGCGAGTTCCGGGCCTTCGTGAAGCCTTTCAGACCTCCTTAGACCCGTACTGGAGCCACCTCAAGGTCCGTTTTACTCAGATATTCTGTCTGAGTCTATACTGACTCTGTTTCTCAGGTTTTCGTTTTTCTTCTCGGAAAGACGATTGGCTCGAGGTAAGTCTTCCCAAACATTCAGAAAGCATCTAGTAACATCTCTGAACAGGTTTTCTGTGCTTGCAATTACCCACTCCTTGCAAGTACGGAATTTCGTTTTTACTTTCTGCGCAATTCCCGCCGTTTCGGCATGCTAGTGGCGAGCAGCGCCGAGGCGGCTTCGACTCTGGCGTGTCGATGTGTAAGCTCACAAGGAACGCGCTGACACTACGGGACTGTGCGCACATGTCCCGCGACTCGGGTGACGTGCTAGCCGCACATGCACCGGCCGACGCGAATTCGCGGCGGTGGGACGTGTGCGGCTGGGCGGGGGCATTCAACATACCCAGCAGCCCATCGTTTACCGGGACCAGTGTCCTTGCCATTAACTTCAAAGATGGTGTCATGATGGCCGCAGAAAATCCCGGTGGGCTCGACATTTAAAACAAACTTGTTCTTGCTTTGAATTCGCTTTGTGCACCATCGTACGTCCGCGGCGACTTCCGATTTCCGAGACGCACTCACGCGCACTTCCCACCTCTAATAGGCCGATGCACCCGAGCTTCCTCCGTGCCCCAAGTCAAGATGCGCGGCAGCATCGTGTCGAGATAACCGCCAGCATCATGTTGCGTTGCGACGCGCGTCGCTGTATGCAGAGCTGCACCCGTTCCGCATGCGAGAATTCGCGCCCCATGCTGTGTGTGCGGCCGCACAGCCCGATCTTTTGCAGACTGGGCGATGAGGCTTTCTGCACTCCTCCTAAAAACTGGGAATCGCGCAGCTGTCCAAACAGCTGTCTAGATACTCTCTTTCTTCATTCTCGCACTCGCCCGCGGCAATGCACGCCTGCTGCAGGTAAGCACAGATTTGTTCAAAGATTGGGTGCTGCGTGCTCATTCAATGACCCCTCTATCTTCTGATTGTAGACTGTGCGTAGACACCTCGCATCAACTCGCACAAACTCGCATCGGCCGCTCAACATTGTGTGTTTTAATCCGAGTCTGCGGGTCCGGAAAGGGAGAATGGGCAGTTCTATGGAAAAGGAACATGAGCGAGGGATCTACCTGTAAATCTGCTGCCGGCCGCACGTCGGTCATGTGAAGTAGGGAACCATCAGTTTGCTTGAACCAAACAAACATGCCCCTAGGGCCCAACTTGGATATCCATTTGTCAGCTGATGGATGACGTTCTCACGCTCGTTTCTTGGCCACATCTGGCGGGTTTACCTTAGAAGTCGTATAGATCAACTCATTTAACCCATGTCTTGAGTACTGAGCCTTTTTTCCTGGTGTTCTGGATATGAAATGGGCAGAAAGGAGCGTGGGAACGTCATCCATCAGCTGACAAATGGATATCCAAGTTGGGCCCTACATGCCCCACAGCGTCTGTCACTGTGGTTCTGCGCTGGTCAAGCTGGCTGCGTCCACGTTTGGTGCTGAGTCTCGGCCTCCCTTTATTCATGGCTCTGCGCTGGTCTAGCTGGCTGCGGCCGTGTTTGAAGTTGTTGAGATGGCTGGACAATTCTTGGACCCCCCTTCACGGTTCTGCGCTGGTCCAGCTGGCTGCGTCCGTGTTCGGGGCTGAGTCTTATCGTCCATTTTACGGTTCCCCGCTGGTCCAGCTGGCTGCGTCCGTATTCAGTGCTGTGCAAAAGATGAGGATCAGATTTGGATCGGTGGATTGCTGGTGGGTCTAACTTTTTTTTTAATCTGGGATTTTTGAGCTCACAGTTTTCTTCCGTGTTCTACCTATCTGCTCCTGCGTGAAGTTGATCTCAAGTTCAATTCTTATTCGTCGCAGGCTCAACTTCCAGGCCCCGCATTTGTTCCTCAACAATGGGAGAAACCAGTTTGGACATTCACTTTCAGTCATCATGAAGCTCGAAGGTTCAGGTTCGGGGGCATTGGCTTTGCCTAACAGGTTCACGCCAGACTCGCGTTGTCTGTTTGGTTCCGACGTCAAAGCCAAACACCCGCTTCGGCTTGCCTTATGTACTATGTAGGCTTTCGGAAACTTTTTCGGCGATGATCGACTCGCGGACAAGAGGAGCGAGATGGGCGGATGCAGCATGCGCGGGTTCCGTACACCATCTGCACAATGTTGGTAAGCACCCCATCCGAGTCTTGCGCTAGCCTCATGACTGACTTTTCCCCTTAGCTTGACAAGTCGTCTGGTCGGACGACATCGAGGCCAACGTGCCCCGACTTTGAGGAGAAGCTCATGAGGCTCGTTGGGCGTGCGCGTCTCATCACGTCCAACACCTCCGCTCGATCCTCACCTCAGGCTCCACCGGTGCCACTGTATTCATCGCGCCCTCGACCGTGCTTGATGACCGCCTCCGGAGTCCGACGTCAACCGACAAGACGCGCACCTTGATACCCTCTGTAGCCGAGGCCGCCGCCGCCGCCACCGCCGCCGGGGTGAAGCCGAAGGAAAAGTCCTCGAAATGGTGGTGGGGCTGGAAGCTCTCGAAGGCGGCCGCAACCAGCGACGACCCTGAGAAGCAGGGGCCTGCGCCGCCTTCCGGGCATGAGGCGCGCCCCATGCGGGTGTTCACGCCCTTTTACTGCGGGCTGGGGGCAGGGCTTCCGTTGTGTGCGTGCTTCTTCCCCTTGCTCTCTCCCGGCGCCAGCTAACTTTATTATTTTGTAGTCTTTTGGCAAGCAGCCTCCTCCCCACCTTCTCTCGCAGCCCTCCGACACGTTCCCCACGCGCAAGCACTCGCGTCCCCCTCGAGTCCGGGCGCCTACACCCCCAGCGCCTCCAGCTCGACCTTGTCACTCACCTTCGACTCAGTCGTTAAAAACAGTGGCGATACCCCTACCCGCACCCCTCCCTGCTCACTCCAGGCTCCGTCGTCCTGCCAGACACCGGCGCCTACCCTCCCACGCCGTGCCGCTGCCTGACCCGCCAAGCAGACCTCGGGCATGGGCGCCCCTCCCATCCCCCCGCGGCCGCGCATACCGAGCTCCTCCTCGACACCCACGCTTCCCTCATGGGGGTGTACAGTCTTCGCCCCGCTGGCGTGCGCGGGCACACCCGCGATCTCTTACCTGAGCGCCACTCTGAGCAGACCTGTTCGCGGGGTGTGCGTGTGGGTGGTGTGGGGCTCGGGCTCGGGCTGGGTGTGAGAACGGGCACGGGAGGACTGGCCGCTGCGCCCCCACCCCACCTGTGCCCGTGCCTGCCGCCAACGGCACGTCAAGTAACCCAGCGCCGCCCTGGCGAACAGCACCACCCCCACCGCAGCGCCTGCCTCCACCTCCGTCGCTATGCCGGACCGCGACTGCAACCACACGAACGGCACGCTCGTCTTCCTGCCGACAATTAGCAACCTCTTCCCTGCCGATCGCGCATCTGCAAGATGCTCGAGCCGGACCCGACGCAGAGGAGCAGCATCGAAGAGGTGCTCAGGTGCGCGTGGATGCGCAGGGTGAAAGTAGGGGAGCGGGCAAAGCATGTGCATGTGAATGCAAGGGCGATGGCGGTAGTGGTGCTTGGGGACCGGGAGAGGGATAGGGATCGATAGGGTGGGGGGCGGGCGCGGCGTTGCATCGGGTGGGTGAGGAGCTACCCGGTGGCGAGCTCGCGCTCGTTCCTGCACGACACGTTCTACCTGGCACACAACATCGACTTCCGTGGGTGTGCGTGCCCGATCCCGCCGCACCTGAACCACATCGGGACAACACCTCGCAGGGGCTGCTTATATTCGCGAAGAAGAATCCGCTCGACGCGCCAGGTACGGGTTTTCTTCCTTCCTCTGCCTTCCTCCACGCTAATTCGATCCGCAGGTGTAAGGGCTGATGTTGGCGTCCCTCGTATTGGATGCATGCGAGTACCATCGACAAGATGTCCGAGGTCATCCGGGACTCGTTCATTGTGCTGCACAGTGGACGTACTCAAGAAGCTGCATGCGGAGGTGCTACTCCCTCCATTCATCTGTATTACACACTGACAAAGTGCAGTTCCTCACGCGGTATGCAAGGCTTCCAAGTCCCACTTGCGCTTCTGTGGAGCGGGCAGTTGGTTAAGTCGCTACGCGCGGCGGGGTTGCGGATCTACGCGAGCGAGGCGGAGGCGCTGAGCCTGCACGCGATTGCGGATCTGGTGGAGGTGTTGGACATGGTGCCGACGGTGAAGACAAATAATGTGCATCGCGGCGCCGACAAGCACGAGCGTGGTCAAGACACGTCCTACAGCTTCCACGGCGACCATCGAGCGCATGCACAGTCTTTCGTACCTCGGGCGTGTGGATACTGTGCGTCCGGCGGCGTCTTCATCTTATCGAAATGTGCTTGCGAGGTGATGCGAGGGTGATGCGAAGGCTTGCGAGGGATCAAATATTTGTTTGGTTGCTAAATTGTGCAGAGTAGAGCGTAGAGTAGGGGTCATGACTTTTATAGAGCCCTGAGTATATTATCTTTATCTATGTGCAGCCAGGCTGACCATTTGAAAAACTTTTCGGGGGCAGAGGCCCTGCTATGCCTAGGAATAATTTCCTATCTAAGTATCTTAGAAGCACCCCTTTATTCCCTTTTCTAGATTGTTTGGTTCAAGATCTGCGGGCCATCTGCGGGGTCCGCAGATTCAAAATCTGCGGACCCCGCAGATGGCCCGCAGATGCTACGGAGATTACCGATCTGCAGACGATCTCCGGGGCCCGGAGATAGCCCGGAAATTTTCAGATTATTTTGAATATTCCGGCCATCTACGGGGCCCGTAGATGGCCGGAATATATCAGGGAGATAATTGATTTCCGTGGGATCTCCGGGCTATCTCCGGGCCCCGGAGATCATAGCCTTCCCCCAGTGTGAGCGTGTCGTCGCTCGACTCGGCGGGGCAGCTGCGCTCGATAGAGAGCCTGAGTGGGCTGCGCGGGGGGATCTACGCGGACGAATACTGTCGCGACGACGGTCAGCAGCGAAAGACTCAAGGACAAACTCGGACGCGGGGACTTGCGTTGCGAGCTTGGAGCAGCCTTTCTTGCCGGGGCTGCTGATGCTGAGCTTGAGGAGGGTTTTGATGGCGAGGCGGCCGCTGCGGAAGTAGTCAGCATATTGATGAGAAGAGAATGAAGTGCGGGGGCAGCGGGAAGCACATCCCCGGATTTGTACACGGTCAGCAACATAGACCGTGCGAGCGAATTCTCCCTGGGCATAAATTCGTTGCGGCCCGGGAAGGCCCATGGACCGTGCGATGATACATCCCTCCTGCCGCAACGCCGCCGAAGGAAAAGAAAATGAATGGACACCAAAAAAGCTCACCTGGCTGGTCTTGTAGTGCGTTTCATAGTATGTTGGCGAGCTCCTCCATCCACTGACTGCCAATTCATATCGTTTTCAGAGCTGAAAAGACTCAGTACATGGCCAGCGAAGGAAAGGAGCACAAGTAACGCACTAGAGTTATTTCATGTGTGCTCGCCATCGTCGTGAAGGAATTCGTGTCACAAGTAACGCACCAGAGTTATTTCGCGTGTGCTCGTCGCGAGAGAATTCGTGTCGTCGTCACACACACACACAGGAAAAAGTGGAAAACTGGCATCATTCTAGTCAGTTGGACGGCGTAGGGACAATAGAAGATACTCACGGAGGGTAAGAGCTAGTACGATGTAGCAGAGGCGGGAAAGTGCGTGTCCACATGCTGGGGTGGCAATGCCCCACGTGTTTGGCTCCGAACACAACAACCGCCGAAAGTCAAGTTATCAAATCGAGTATGTGCCTGCATGTCCCATCCTCCTCCTCGAGGAGCGCGGGTCGCCCATCGTCGCCGATGACAGGCATGTACCCTCGCGTCCTTTAATGTCCTCGCGCTGAGATAAGCTCTCACGAGTGCTTCTCCCTTGCCCCACGCGAAGTGGCGCGAGGAGTCGAGGCGGGCGGTGCCGATGGAGGAGGAGATGCGGCGGAGCTGCAAAGACTGAGGGAAAAAACAATGAGAAGAAGATAGTAACGCACGTCGCGAGGTTCCCCTTGCCGTTACACGTACGCTGTGTGTAGTCCTGTCCAAATATTTTTGGGTCGCCCTCGTTCGTCATCGACATCCGATTCTCCGCATCGCCGGCAGTGCAGATGGTGTATTGGTTGTTGTCAGACATCTCCTTCAGGAGCGCGAGCAATCTGCATCCGACCATCTCGCTTGTTCTTGTCTTGCTCGAAAAAGAAAGAAAGCGGTTGTTTGGCTTCGACATCGAAACCAAACAGATCTGGAGTCGAAATTGAGTCCGGTTTGAACGTGTCGGGCAAAGCCAGTGCCCCCGAACCTGTGCCTAGAGCATTATCGCAGTGACTTGAACTGAATTCCAAATTGGTTCCAGGTTTCTCGTGGCATTGAGAAACACATCCGGGGCCTTAAAGTTGCCTTGAAGTTGACACTGTGACTCGATTTGGAAAAGAAATCAACTGCATGCAGGATCAGATAGGTAGAGAAAGGGAAAAAACAGTGAGCATAAAAATCCAGGATAAAAAAAAGCTAGACGCACCATCCAATCCAATCCAAACCAGATCCTCATCTTGTGGTATATGGATGCAGCCAGCTGGACCAGCGCAGAACCATCAACAGAGGGCAAAAATTGGGGGGTGTCTCAGCACCAATTCCAAACACGGTCGCAGCCAGCTGAACCAGCGCAGAACCCTGAGTGGAGGCTGAAATTAAGTGGCTGTCCCAGCACCGACCACAGGCGCAGCCAGCTAGACCAGCGCAGAACTGTGAATGGAGATAATTGTGCAGCCATCTCAATCCCCGAACACGGACGCAGCCAGCTGGACCAGCGCAGAACCGTGAACAGAGATCATCTTAGCAACAACCATGGACGCAGCCAGCTAAACCAGCGCAGAACCATGAATGGAGGCTAAGACTTCAGCACCGAGCATGGACGCAGCCAGCTGAACCAGCGCAGAACCACGGACGGACGAGAGGCAATTTGGGAGATAAGATCAGCTTTATTTGGTTCAAACAAACTGATGGTTCCCTACTTCACATGACCGAGGTAAGTCTGACACGCTGGCAGCAGATTTACATTTGAGCCAGAAGCAAGCGAGGTGAACTCCTCTCGCTCGTATTCCTTTTTGAAGTTTTTCGCAGTACCGGACAGGGTCATTCTTCATTCTGTAGATCCAGCATGCTCGGATTAAAACGCACGATATTGATGCGAGGCTGCGAGCTGATGCGAGTTTTTGTGAGAGTCGATGTCAGGTGTTCACGGTTAGTCGTGCAATCAGAAGATAGAGAGGTTAGCCAGGAATAATGGTGCGAAGAATAATTGAGCAGGGAGAATTAAAAATATAAGAGCGCGTAGAGCGCGCGGGAGCTCACCGGAACCCAAATTGACTTACAAAATGAAAATTCGCATTCTCTGCCTCAATAGCGAGAAGAGCATCGCGGCAGCCTGAGACTAAATAGAACTTGATCAACTGGATCGGATTTTACACATGTAATACTGGGCATCACGTGCTACGGTGGTCAAAACTATTGAGACACATCAATGATTGCTTGCTTCACATTTTGAAAGAAAGACTTACCTCGGAGAGGTTCACGAGAAGTGACGGTGAGTTTCAGAAAAAATATTCCGCTGCGGGCTTGGTAGCAGCGTTACGGCGTAGTAAAAACCTATTTGGAGGTGTTAAGGAATGTGTCTATGTAGAATGCCGGAAACAACCTACCTGGCCGATTCGGCTTTGCGTTCTGCAGGCTAAAGAAGAAATTTGCGTAGACATAAATTCGACCATCAACAGTTTGGCCAGTAATCTGAACAAAACGAACCTTGAGACGGCTAAGTAGAAATTTGCCGTATCCTCCTCTTCGAACGAGAGCATGCCAATTTCGTCTTTGTCCCGTGCACGTGGCCCGGAAGTTGACCGCATCCTGCGTCGATTCGCAGAGAAGGTCGAGCAGCATGTTGCGCGCGGGCGCGAGGAGCGTACTGTGCCGCAGTTACGGCTGGGCCCAGTCATCATAACACGCGCAGAGGAAGAGAAAAAGGACCCACAGATGAAATGCTCTAGGATGATGTGTCATCGCCCTTCACAAGTTTCGCGCCTTTGCTGGCCTGCACATCTCCGCCCAATTTCCAGTTCCCGTCGCCGAGCTGCAATAGCGCCGCGCCATGCACCTCCGGCAGGCAGTCCAACGGCGGACACGACAAAGTCCGCGACACTCTTCGAGACCTCCCCGCCGGGGCCGCCGCAGTCGAAACCCTTGCCCGGGAGCGACACCATCTTGATGTCCACGAGCAACTCGGGAGCGCAGGCACACGGCACGGAGCGTGCCGAGCCCGTCCTTGAACTCGTTCGCCTTGGAATTTTCGGGCCCACGCCGCGTCAGCGGGTCCCGCCGTGATTGCAGCGCGAGGAGCACCTCGTACGACGAGAGAGCGAGGAAGGCAATGAGTGACGTGGGCGTCGGCACGAGAATCGGGTTGTTGTATGAGGTAGTAGTGTGCGCATGAATGCGACCAGTGAGTGGTGGCTTCGATATATGGAAGGTCACGCAAGAAGTAAAATGGGAGCTCGGGGATCTATGTTGAGAGAGATCAACTTGAAAGTACAGAGCCGGACAAAGTTTCGGAACGACGTGGGACTGGCTTAATCGTCAGTAGTTCGTCAGTAGTTGTACGCCGAGTTAGATAGGAGCATCACCTTCGTGTTCACTAAAGCCTTCAATGCAAGTAGCGAGATACATCCGAGATCCATCTGTCAAATGGAGCCATGAGAATATGAAATCTGGCCGCTTGAGCAGCATACATGCCGGAGCGTAGCGATCTCGCGCGCGCGGCACGAGAGGGGGAGTCGAAGGAAAAGAGCGCGGATCCGGCTATGAAGAATACGGGGAATATTTGACCGAAAGACAAAAAAAGAAAGGTACAGTCCGTAGGTGTCGCGACATAACGCTATTGACCCATTGAAGCAAGCGGGAACTTGCGATCGCAATAATTTCGTAGACGCCGCATTCGCCTTGATTTTCAACAAGCTGGATTCGGGTGGCAAGGTCCGCGAGGATGATCGACGGAGTCGAACAAAAGATAAAAGAAGTTGCAGACGCGCGCGCCGCGCCATCGTCACCGTGCGTGGCGGTCCCATCACGTGTGCATCGCTCCAACCCTTTGCTTCCGACATTATTCATATTCTTTCCTTCTCCGCCCCGTGCAATCCCCGATTCAAGAAAGTTTTTGAGGCGCGGCACATGGTTCTGCCAACACGTTAAATTAAAATTAAAATAATAACCGTTAATTGATAATGGTGCGATGGTTGTGATCGTAGAAGTGGGAGTTCTCGGTTGGTATTGATGCATGGGACAAAGAGGTGGGACAAAGAGGTTGATACTTAGAAAGAGGCGTAACGTAACTGGCGCAAACTTCGGGGCACCGCCAACGCTAGCTGTTGAGAGCGTCGACCCCGGAACTTGAAATTTGAATAAAACATTTCTAATGCGGCGTTACGCGTGGTTGAGTAACCGTGGTAGGGCAAAGCATCGAATGTTTCTTCTTGGTGGATGCTGAAGAGAGCCTTCGCCTACCTAAAGTGGCTTCTGGAGTATCCAGAAGACAAGGTGTTCTCCTGAAGAATAAATTTCATATCTTCAGGAAACAAGGGAGACGCTCCGACGGATAAGTATGTATATCGCGGCGACAGTGCCCTAACGCGAGGATGAGAGGAATCTGCGATCATTTGGCACTGGCGATGGTAAGTAATAAGCTCCCAGAAAATATGAAAACTCACATTTCCGGATTCAACTCCTGTTGAGCTTCAGGCTGAGCTGGGCATTCAAGGCCTGCAATCGGCTTTCGAGAACGTGGACATCGTCCATAGTCGGGCGTATCTATCCGCCACCTCGGAATTGGTTGCGACGGCGGTGCGACGAGAGAGCATATCTTCCAGAGTAGGGGCTCAATCCTTGATCAATTTGTTCGTTCATCGGATTATATATTTTTCACGGCATTTGATTGCTTAATTTGATGCTTTTAAAATTTTAAAGCGACAAACGAACTGCACGAACCAAGAATTGAGCACCCCCAGTACTTCCATCTTGCGCTTCTCACTAAGCTCTTCCTTTTCGTCCAACCTCAAATCGTCGTCCTCATTGGCGAGATGCTGCCGCACGTGTTCTTCAGCCTCGAGATAGCGCAGAACGACCTCGGTGAAGTGAACAGCCGCGAGATCTAGAGCAATGGCCCGCGCCTTGGCCAGCATCGCGTCCTTGTCGACATGTAACGCGACCAAAGCCGAGGCCATTCCGCGCAGAGGACCGATCTCCCGCCCAAGTGGGGCGTCCGCACTTGCGAAACCTGTATCGAAGCCCTCCTGGAGCGCAGATTCCTTGCCCGCGGTGATTCTTCCACGATATCCCACCTGTAGGAAATCATTTGATTGCAGGCCTCGGAGAGAGTGAATGGTCCTAACGTTGGTGAACTCAGACACACTTCGGTCCATTCAATGTCTCTAGATGTTTACTGGTCCGCGGTGTTGTCCCAACGAACACCATGTCGATGAACAGATGCCCTGAGGAATATCAGCACATTTCCATGAAAAAAGACGAGTTCAGAGTACAAAAAATTCTGGCAAAACTAAACTTCTTCAAGTCTGCGCTCAGTTAAATAGTTTTCAAGTTTGATCTTCAAAAGTGGACAAAGCATCCACATTGGTTTATGTTGTTGACCTACCCGGGCGCCGTCCGGCGCACGGAAAGGCCAGGAGCGTTGAGGACGTTCCGGGAGTCAACTGTTGTCTCGAACAGAGCCAGGTGTTGAAGACGCAATGGACCCCCCAAAAAAAAAGCATTCAACGCGGGTACATTATAGTTACAGATTGCATTCCAGCGGCCGAACGACACGTCCCGGGTGGATGCTGGAGAGAACCGTCGCCTTCCGGTAAGACAACCTTAAGTGGCTCCTGGAGTATCCAGAAGACAAAGCATTCCTCCTGGAAAATGAATTTCAGATCTTCAGGAAACTAGGGAGACGGGGAAATTAAGACAGACCATTTGAGCCAATTCCGACGGATAAGTATATCGCCGCGACAGTGCCCTGACGCGAGTGGGCAGGAGGGATCTGCAATAATTTCGCGCTGCCCGCGGTGATCCCTTCATGATCATCGAGCCCGCGCAAGATCGCGCACGTGATGCCCATGGGGCCACCCCCCTCCGCGCAGCTGATGTGGAACAATTGCCCTTGGATGAGCGCGCCGTGGGCCTTTGGCGCGCGTGCGCATCATGATGCAGGCGTTGCATTTCTGGGCAGAAGAGAAGATAGGTTAATGAGTTGCAGGAAGGAATGGAGGAGGTAGGGAAGAGAGAGACACATGAGATTTGTCGCGCTGAGGGCAAATATTTCGACTGCAGGAGTACTGAGAATCTCAAGGAGGATTGCCCGAGCGCAATAACCTGAATCAAACGGGCCAACGGTCTAGGTACCCATACAGTCGAACGCTGTCTGCCTTGAAGACGTTTGAGCGTCGTCATGCGAAAGAAGCGGAGCAATTTGGTGTGTTTTGGTAACCCTTTGTGTACGCCGCGGCACGGCGAAGGTTCGAGCAGTTTTGGAGGATTATGCATTATGAATATGATACGCGAAGATTGCGTGAACATACATACTGTTGATCGATGACTTTTTCCGAGGTATTTTAAATTCCAGAGGGGGCTGGGCAAGGAAAGGGGCCGCCGGCACGTGTAAGCACAGCCTCCCATAAATCGACGGTGTCTGCTCTACAAGTGGCTGTGCCTGGTAGAGCAGACACCGTCGATTTATGGGAGGTTACTCGCCAGTTCCCTTAGCACAACAACCCTTCCTTCATGATCAAATGCTCATTAGAAAGCCTTCTATGAAGCCAGAATGTACAAAAGGGCAGTCATATTGTCAGCATTTGCCGTGGTCGTCTGTACGCCTGCCATCCCCTGTGACTTTGATATTCACTGCACCGACCCGAGTTGATGAGGAAATCTTCGTTCATTAAACTCAGCGGCTGAACGATTTTCGCGTACGCAATTCACTCACCAGTTCTGGCCTTCCGGAGGCATTTTCGCACTACGAGGACTCCATCTCCCGCTCACCGACATCCGAAGTAGTGGTCGATCGTTCGGCGCGCACTGAAGATCTCGATTACACGTTGCACAGGCCGGTCAATGTGCAGGGATCGCATTCCTCGCGCACTCAAAGTCATCAGCAATGGAGTTCAGGGAGCTGAAAGAGAGTGAAACGTCGGCTCAATCATCGACGAATTCGGGAAAGGTTTTCGCACCTTTGGGACGTTCACGGGCATCGGCGATGATTCGGGCTTCATGCAGTCGACCTCTCCGCTGCGGCGGGGTCCGATCGTAGGGACCGCGACATGGACACCTCCGAGGGCGTGGATGATCCGGGAGTCGAGTTCGAAGGCGTTGTAAGCAAGCCGATATCTATCCTAGCGTCACTCAGAAAGAAGGAGCAAGATCAACAAGAAAAATACGCACGCACCTCGGAGGAATCCGTGGACACGCCGATTCGCACTATTCCCACGACTGAAAGAGCAGGTACATAACAGAAAGGTACAACAAGCCTTGGCGCAACGTTCACTGAGTCCTCTTGAAAATCAAAGACCAGTTAGGGCTCATACCTTGCAATTCGCCACACCCCGCGCACACCTAGAAGGATTCACGCTCAAATGGACGAACCTATGGGATGTTGGCGAGCTTTTTTTTCTTGCTAAAATCCCAGCGTTCGGGTCAGACGTCGGCTCCCTCCAGTCGAAGTCGGTCAGCAATCCTGAAATCGAGGACCAGCCAAAACATACACCTATCATTCCACCGCGCCTCACTGGCGAGCTCCCTGGAAAACTTGCAGGAGCCTGCGCGCTCAAGCCTGAGAAAGCAAGTTTGGATGAATTGTCGAAGGAGGTACGAGACGATGCGCTCACCTTGGCGACGTCCACGAGCCTGGACAGTAATGCCCCGAGGTTCATTCTCCACTCCCCCGCACACGCCGGAACTTAAATGGCGACTTTTTCGGCCATCCTCTTGGCGGCAATTTCTGATAAGGTTTTGGCGCTAGTTCGCGCGATCACACAGACAAGCCGGATTTCGTACCTTGGACAGGCTCAGGATGGCGAGACAACACCGGACCGGGGATGGGCGCGGGGAGAGATAGAACAGGTTGCTGGAGGTGTCGAAGTCGCAGGCGCGGGCGCGCAAGAACGCATCTGAGTATTCTGAAATAAATCTTTGTGGACCGGGCTTGAAAGATACAGATCTTTTGACTCACCCGATCGAAACAACTCTACGGCAACTCGACCCCGACGACGGCTCGATTCAAGGCGTCGTGGAACATTCAAACGGATGATACCCGGCAACTTGAAGGAATTTTCCTATACGACAATAATGCAAGCTTTTTCAGTTTTCTCATCAGTTTTTCTCCAAATCTCGCATACTTTCAACCTCAAGATCGTGCGGGAGGACACCCCAAATCAGTTTCAGGGGAACGGAGTCTCGATGGCCGTAAATTTCGAGGTTGCAGAGAAAGACGCCCAGAAGCGTCGATGTGGACCAGGTGGTGAGAAGGACCCAGAGGAGAAAGTGTGCCGCCCTTCCCAATCCGGTGTGTGTGCCAGGTTTGTATATCCTCCAAAGGAGGCGTAGATTTTGTATTTAGGGCGCAGCGTGAAAGGGCTTCGTGGTTCGCGAGCAAGAATCCGGCCAGGGGGGACGTGAATCACCAGGATTCTGATTACTGGAAGAGTTGTTTGGTTCCGAGGGATATGATGGATGTCGGCCTTGGAACCAACCAAGTTGAAGTCGACTTTCTCGCATTCTCATGTGATCTTTGCTTTCTTCCTCCTGATCTTCAACCTCAAGAACTTTGGGCAGCTTTTGTGCAGCTCGTACCGCGAAAACTCGCCCAGAGCCCCCGAAGGACGCGTCCTCTTGGAAGTCGTCAATGGCGATGAGGAACGGGAACACGGTCTGCGTGGCCATCTCGCGCACTAGGCCCTCGAGGTACACGTGCTCAGCGGGCTCGCCCTCCTCGCAATTCTCGTGGCGGCGCAGCTTGCAGCCTCAGTCGCAGCCGCACACGCGACGTCCAAGCGCGGATTCGGGCTGGCGGAACGCGTGCGGCTTGGTCTGCGGATTTTTTCTGTGTGGTCGGGAGGTGCCCGAGTGTGTGCGGACGACAAACCCCGCCGTAATCGTGAACTTCAGTCCATCTCGCCGACAAGCCATCCACCGAGGCCGAGGTCTGCCTCCAGCCCACTGGCGACCCGTTACCCACTCGAGCACTACATAATCGTCCTCTGGAATGACGACAAACACTTGTTCGAGGAGATCCCATTACGGCGCGATTGAAAACACTGGCACGACGCGTGGATCGAAGGGAAACTGCAGACAAGGAAGCGCGTTGGCGATACTCAAGCCAGGTTGTAGACTAGGAGGAGCCAGATCCAAGTAGAGGAGTAAAGAGCGCGCGAATGCGAGAACGACCCGAGACTGCGATCAGTAAGAAGTGGGATTGGAAGACAGCGATTGTTTGGTTCCAAGGATATCGGCCTTCAGACCAAATAACTCTCTCCCTAAGTTACTATTTTGCGTTGCCCACATCTGAACTCGTGTTTGCAGACAACCGGGCCCATTCAAACTGCGACCTGAAATTTCACTCTCTGTCTCCTCAGCATTACCCCACCTAGTCCAGACGGAGCGTTTCCGATGCGCATCTTTTCATGCAGCCCCGAAAGTCACGCGAATATTGGGCCCCTGAGACTCTGTTCGCCTGAACCGAATTTGCGGTGTCCTTTGTGACGAATATGGGCATAGGTATGCAATATCAGAAAGAAACTTGACCAGAAAGCTAAAAAAGTTGGCATAATTGTCGTAAAGGAATTTAGGAAAACTCCTCGACGGGTATCATTCCTCGGAATGTCTTGAGATGCCCTGAATCGAGTCGTCATCGAGTTCGGACTGCCGTAGACTTGCGTGGACCGGGTGAGCCCGCTGCGCACGCGTGCCTCAAGTGCATTGTCCGCGAGATGGCAACCCAGACCGTTTTCCCGCTTCTTATCGCCATCGACGACTTCCAGGCGCTTGCGGGCCGCTCCATGTACCGCAACCCCCAGCGCCGCTTCATCCGCCCACACCACTTGGGCATCCCGCGTCTGTTATTGGTCGAAGCGAGCACAGGCGCGTCGCCGCCGTCCTTGATGATCATCTCGCCCATCCCGTGCGCATTGACGTTCCCGATCACGCACAACCTCGCCAGCAGTCCCTACTCCTCCCCGTCCAACTCGCCATTTGAACCCGATCTGCGGGTGCTTGCTCATCATCACATTCTACGCCTTCCTCATCCATCGACTCGCCCGGTATGACGAATGCCGCTCCCCGCCCCCGCGGTCCGCGTTTACCCGTACGCACTCTCGGCTGCCGCTGAGCCCGCCTCTGCGTCCACATCCGCCTCCGCCGCACCGACACAGAAAATTGACGAGTAGCGCGGCTGGTGCGCCCGAGAAGCGATGCCTCAAAAAGGCGACCTGGACTACGTCAAGCGCCCCGAGAACGCGTGAGTCGCGCCACCGCCGCCCCGTGCCTGACACCTCCGCGCCGCGTGAGTCTGCGTGTCCGGGGCAGCGCGTGCGCAGAGTTCGGCCGTACGCCGAGCAGAGATACACCTGCCGTCGTACTCCGGCTCGCGGTGGCGCGCAGGCTACACGCACAAGACGAGACGACGCGGATCCCTCCGCTCCGTCTGCGGTGTATGTGTGTGTTTCACACGCGGTGGGCACGCGCAGAGTCGGCATGGCGGGACAACGAGCAACTCAGCCCGTTCGTCGCCCGTGATCCGTCGCAAGGGTGACTGTGCGAGAAGCACTCGATCATGCACAACGTCGAGACCCAATGTGCGCATGCAGAAGGAGCGCCAGTACGGCTTCCGCTGCAGGACCACCACATGGAAGTCAGAGAACATCTGCAGCCTCATCGTCAGCGAGGAATCACTTGCTCAGGGGCGGCGATGAGATGGATACAACGTCCTGTCCCATGGAACGGGTGACGCCGACATGCAGGCGAGGCTTGTGAAAATCGCTGAGCACGACGCGGACACGTTTTTCGCGTACATGGCAATCGTGGCGGAGTACTGCCAGCTAGATGCCATGGTGGTGAAAGGAATCGTTTAGGTACGACTACTTCTTACTTCTGCCCTGTATTTTGCTTTTTTTTTTCACCGCTATTTTCTTTCTTCGAATAAATAGAAGTTGGTAAAATTCCCGCCTCGGCCCTCCTCAACCCCATATCATATACAGTAATAGTACAGATGAGGAACAGATATCTAGATGGAAATTTCATGAGAAGTATCTCGAGCGAGTTACGTAGAAGTGGAGAGAAGAGTTCCGAAATTGAAGAAAGGCCGAGTCAATTCAAGCAAGTAACAAGTACACGTCGAGAGAAGGTAGGCGCGGCATTTCTTGGATGAAAATCCGGAGGATTATAAGCACTCAGACATGCATGTACAACAACACCAACCTGAATGCCGCGGAGAAGCTCCGGATGTGCATCTGGTGTAAGAAACAAGAGGTTAGCCGCCGAACTTTCTTAAATTTGTGGGAAGTGACCTACAGAATGAAAAATACGGATTTCGGTCGGATTTGTAGAAGTACATTGCGACGGACGGCAAGATATAGAGCTGTTAAAAATGTTGATATATGGTCTTTAGAGTGTTGTGAAAGACTTACCTCGAGGTTATTCGGTGCGGTTCGCGTTCGCAAAAACAAAGTCGAAATCTGAAGATAAACCATTAGTAGAATCATTACCTGACCAAGACTGACCTCGAGATCGCTCAATTACCGAAATTTGTCGAGAAAAAGATACGTTGATGGGTAGGCAAATGGTCAATAGATGCATGACCGCATTAACCAAATTGACACTGTACAGCCTTAGTACAAGTACCTACAAACTGAAAGAAGAGGTCAGTAAGTAAGTTGGAAGGATGTGGTAAAAGTCGCTTAGTCTGTTCCCAACGGAAACTCCCAGATACGCACCACAGACCGGATGTCAACTGCGAGCCGCACCGTGCATGCAGACTCGAAGCCGCACCCCGCGATCGTTTCTTGGAAGCCGTTATCCCGCCCGCGTCATCTTATCAATCTCTCGCTGCCAGCGTGACGAGCAATGCAGTCGTGTGTTGACTCCGCAAACCTCAAAACCCCCTCAGAGGCTTCGTCATCGTGTCAACTCACCGCACCCATTCCTGGGACCGAACAAGTGTCGCCGAGAGCGCAGGATCGCGGTGCACACCAGCGGATGCATTCACGGCGCGGTGCGTGCGGGAAATTTTCTCGCCTCATTTCTATTTTCTGCCAAATTTTGAGACTCCTGCTTCAAAACTCTGGATTTGCGTACCTATCCGGACTCTCTTGAACATATTCGACGCTCATTCGACACGCTGGAGCCCTCGATTCATGGAATTGGTCCCTCAACAAAGTTCGCCGTCGCATCCGACTCGGAGCCCGCGTCCACAATTGAAAGATTGCCTATCTTCTTGAGGTCGGGAGCGAACTTGCGTGAGAGGGATCTGCTCTCAAATTCGCGTCGCGTCGCGAGTCAGACGTCGAGGCGGGGCGAGACCAAAAGTAGATATTGTTTGGCTTAGGCCTCTGATCCAAACAACTGATACCGTTCGCTTTCTAACTCTGCATCTTCCTTCCTCACGCCGGGGCTTCTTTTCAATTCAACTTCTCGCTCGTCTTCCGCCTTCTCTCTTGTTTTTCAAACCCTCGGCCTCCTGCCGCCACATCATGGGCTCGGGATCGTGTGGCGTTCATGGCTCGCCGGACGTACGCGGTCCTCAAGGCCACTTCCGCAAGCAAAATTGTGTCGGGACGTGTAGAGGTAAGTTCCAGTTTATCATTTCTTTATTTCATTACTTCAGCACGTCCGATGCGTGAAGCGCAGTGAGCAGCAGGACGAGAATTCGAAAGAATTGAGGGCCCTAGCCGAACATGTATGGGTAGTTCGGCATTTCCTCGGCAGAGCAAGTGCGCACACAGACTTGTCCGAGTCTGATCAGTCTCCGCTCGTCGCATGCAATATACGTCCCTTTTTTCTACATACATCATTCATTTCAATTTCACGACCCGCCCGGCGCCAAGATCCGCGCCGCCGAGGGCATCGACGTCGCCAGTAGTTTTATCCAAGGGTATTAGATCTGGTACGCGCTACGCCCTGTGTTACACGCGTCGTTGTTTGCTCATAGGCGGCAGGTCGAAGATCGTGGAGAATCTAGCGGTGGTTAACTACGACACAAACAATCTCCACCTCGCGCCATACGACTGGCGGCTCTCGTATTATAATCTGGAGGAGCGCGATAGGTACTTTTCGCGCCTATCGAGGGATTAAAGTGCGCCCGTTTCCAACCTTGTCTGATCGAAGTCAAATTATGCAGTTAACGATGTACACGTAGGCGGCGGCAAAAGCGCAAGACCGCCATAGCTGCGCATTCGATGGGTGCTACCGTTTGTCTGGTTCCCTTGCCTCTTTCCCATCACTGATTTCTGCGTGTAGGTGGTATTGGTATGTGCATTGTTGTTCTCTTTGAAACAACTCCTTGTTCAACTCTTGTACCTGTACGCCCACTTTTCTCTTATGCTGTTACCATCCACCAACGTACGTACTTAGCTTCAAGTGGGTGGAATCGCCCGAACACCGTGGGGATGGGCCTGACTGTGTTGAGGTGCGTATCGTTGTGTGGAGTATCTTGTGCTGATCATGATAGACCCGCAGAACCACATCGAGGCATATATATCCATTGATGGCACACATCTGGTGCGCAATTTTTTCCACAATAACGCTGCCTAGAGTATTCAATTTCTGATGTAGGGCGTGGCTAAAGCGATGACGGCGTTCTTGTCCGGTGGGTAATGTTTCGTGTACATATTGTGTCTGGACTGACATGGCGTAGGCGAGATGCGGGACACGGTGCAGATGAATCACGCGGGGTCCTATGTCCTGGAGCGCTTCTTCTCTCGCGTGGAGCGGTAGAAACTGTTCCGTTCGTAGGCGGGCAGCACGAGCATGTGGGTGAAGGGCGGGTCTGGTATTTGGACAGGCTCGCACGGGGCGCCGGACGACGCGCATGATTGCATGCACACGGCGCACGTGAAGGGCCCGTTCCGCTAGAGGTCTTTCAAAATCAGAAATACCGAGACGTTGTGTCGATCCGGCTGTACTACGACTGGCACACGTAAATTCACAAGTGCATTCGTTTCCCGTATCTGACGTCGATCTAGTGACGCATTGATGGAGGAATGCGTTCGTATGATGCAGTAAAGCTTGCGTTCTGCACCCACCACCAAAAAGCGGGCCAAGAGTATAATCTTGGGACTATCAAGGAACGGAAGAAGAGAAACGGGAGGAGAAAGACCTCTCCAACGGCGAGACGATTGTGCGGATACTACGCATGAGGTATCCATTAGACTCCTTCGTTATCTTTTTCGTGTTTGAGCAAGATTTTCAGGTCCGGAACGCGCAGCAACTGCAAATACAGTCAGCGATGCAAGCCAAGCAGGAACAGCGGGCGAAGAAGCTGGAGCAGCGCAAGCTGAAACAACCCTCAGCCAACAAACAGAACTCTCAAGTACCGGCTATACCACCGGTCCCCTAGCCCTTGCTTGCCTATTTAGCTTTTCATACCTCTTTGCATATTATACCGCCGATTCCCCTTATTTTCTCACCTACTCATGATGGGACATTGTACTTCTGCACCTACATTGATTCCATGCAGACTCGGATTATGCTTTGAGTACATACGGCACGTCCATACTATATGTGCATTGAAGGATCAGTCCTGTATTCTACAGACAATATAATATGTATAGTCGTTACAGTAAGTCCTCATCGTATTAAAAAAACGGAGGAAGAGCGAATCAGTAAACTGAATAAACGGAATATGGGTGGAACGAGCAAAACGAAAATCATGTCAGGGAAAAACCACCGAAATCCAAGAACACCTCCTCGAGGAACATCTTACGCACCACTAGGGCTTCCATGATTAACCTGGGCAGCACATTGCCTTGTCCTTCTTGTACGTGCCGTTCTCCACAGGTACCGTAAGCTGCGACGCAAAAGCGGTGAAGGGGCCCGGCGTCGCAGTCATCGGGGACGGAAACACCACCTAAGGGACCTACGGCGCCATTACGTCAGGACCTCTTAGGTACCTTTTCTAGTAGTAGTGAAAGGTACCTATGAGGTCCGTAGGAGGCGTCGGAATGGCGGAGGTTATGTAAAGCTTTCCAATAAGGGTAAATTGCTGGCACGCCTTTCGTGCGGCTGTCGCGCCGACGGCGTGGCATCTCCCGACATGTTCCCACGCGTGTATTTCGTGGCGGCCTCCTTCGCGCGGCTGTAAATACAATTTCTACCCCGTAAACTGCTGCTCAATAATACCCATATTATATGCCTGAGGGCCCTTGAATGGTCCATCGGAAGTATTTGTCTGCACAATGCCAGTAACACCAAAATTGTAGGTCGGAGGCCTTCTGTTTCCACCAAACCAGGCCACGGGATTGAATCGTGTCCACCCAGTCCCCCGGAACAATTACATTTCGCGTCTAATCCACCAAATATAGAGTTTAACTATGGTTCGGTGAAATGACTGAGGTGATGATGGCATCAGTGGGCCTCCGGTTTTTTGTTGAACCTATCAATTTAAGTTCAGACATCAAGGCGTAATTCTAACTAGGGGGACTCGACTGTTCCCTTTTTCAATCACAAATCTCAACTATTAAATCACATCTGAAGAAGCTTTGCTGGAGGCCTCCTTTTATTACACTGTTGAATTTTTGTCAGCTTATAGCAACGCAACTGTAAATTTCTGCGATTGAATATTGATTCTCCTTGGCTGTTATTTCATATATCACCATCTGTTTTGGAACCTCAGGCTACAAAAGAAGGCCTCCACGCTGGTGCTCTCTCCAACCTGGCAGTATTCCACTGCCTTCTGGATTCCTCACGCACAGTACACTTTGAGGGAGGTTTTTCAATGTATGTGCCAGCAAAAAAGACCGACTCCTGCACAAGTCCACTGGAGACCGAAGGCCTCCGCTGCAAGTTGAATTCGTTCCTGTGATTTGATATGCCTATGTGGACCTGTGATTTAACGACTTTCAAATGCCAGGAGATTTATACTCAAGCCTCGAACCAATTTACTGAGCTGAAATGACTGGATAGTAAAAAAGTGAACATGCAACTTGGGAGAGTGTCTTGTCGGACTGAGAGTATGGCTGCCTCCCTAGGGCCTAGAAATGGTTAACCATTGATACTGACTCTCAATGTAAGCATTCAACTACAGGCACCTCAATTTTATGGTGTGCCATCATTTTCTGATCTGTAAATTGGCTGTTCGTACATTCGCAGACTCTATCCACCCATTTACCGGTGTACAATGCACGCAAAGTACAGGATTAGCTCAGGTTATGTTATGCACACATTATAGGTATGATAGGGTGCAATATATAAGAATTTCCAGTACACCAGAGCCTTCTGTGAATTTTCGATGTCCCCCCTCTAAATTTGACTTCTATCCCTTCTAATAAATACCACTGAACACCTGAATACAGGCACTATATTTGCCCCAACTCAATTTGATGATTAGCCACAGTCCGACTCATTTTACATGTCGTTGAAATGAAGTTGTGGCAATTTACCCGAAGTTCAATTATTGACCTTGGTTGACTTCAGCCCCTTCCTGTGCACGCCGAAAACATTTTTTTCTGTGGTGATAGGAGATAAGATCTGTCACTTATTGCATGATCGGGCAATCTAGGGCTCTCATTTGGGGCCTGGGAGGAAGGTTTCTGTGTAGTATTTAGCCCACAATAAATGTTTTACGGCTAAACGATGTTTATTCTCCTTGTGATTGGCCGATCAACCGTCCGGCCCGGCCTCCACCCGAGGCTTATTCGAACTCTTCCGAACATTTGAACAGCCTATGTACGCTTTATAGCACATGCAACCGCAACGGAGGTGCACAGACATTGTTAAAGTAAGTTGGATGAGTCCAAATCTTTCCTTAAAAATATACTGGAGGCGAAGGAGGCCATCGAGGCCTCCGACGGAGGCCATCAAGGCCTCCAAACGGCCTTCCACATCCAGGCTTGACTGTCAATGAATCATCTTGAAGGCTGTTGATCAGCCATTAAACATGCAAGTCTTGTTAATTGGGCAGTTCAGTAGATGTGTTGAATTATTTCCAAAAAAAAAAAAAACAGAGCCGAAGCAGGCGGTCGCGGCCTCCAACAGGACGCCTAGATGGAGTAAAAATAAAAGCTAGAAAGGTACCAATAATATGTTTCTGTAGGATTGAGAATGTGATTTTACGAGTACCAGACAAGGAATCCAGAGACGGAATCGAAGGCGGAGGCCTTCTGCTGCCCACAAAGGGTAAGCAGGACGAGATTTTTAGCTTGGATGTCCAGATGTCAACCTATTCGGTTCCTTGAGCATAATTTGGTAACCGAATGAAGAGCATACCAAAATAATTGGAGCTCAATTAGAGATGGGAGGCTATCTGCCCACCTTGAAGGAGGCTCCAGTATATATATTCAGAGAGAAAAAGCAGTCATGTGTTGTGAGGGAGAGATTTCAAACTTGATGCTACACAGGGAAGTAAGACAAATCAGTTGGATTACCCATTGGAGGCTGTTGGCCGCCGTTGGCCCCCAAAATGGGTACACATCAACTATTCAATGCATATGCACGGTAGATTCTGGCATCAGGGTCTAATGTAAAGTCCAACCTATAAGCTATCGATTGGGCTAACCACGATTGAACCATGACCGAAGGCCTCCGAGTCTGAACTTTTATTGCCGGCACTGGTGGAATGTTTTAACTGTGTAGGAAGAACAGTACTTACATTTACCCAAGGTTGAGGAACGATCCAGATTTCCAGGGCTAATTGAGAGTGGCGCGCGAAGGAGGCCGCCGCGAAATACACGCGTGGGAACATGTCGGGAGATGCCACGCCGTCGGCGCGACAGCCGCAGAAAAGGCGTGCCAGCAATTTACCCTTATTGGAAAGCTTTACATAACCTCCGCCATTCCGACGCCTCCTACGGACCTCATAGGTACCTTTCACTACTACTAGAAAAGGTACCTAAGAGGTCCTGACGTAATGGCGCCGTAGGTCCCTTAGGTGGGAAACACGTCGTCCTCCTCGTCGTCATTATTATCTTCGATGACGGATTCGGCATCAGGTGCCGCTGTGAGTTCGAATGAAGGAATGGTCTTCTTGGAGACAATGGTGACAGGTAATGGCTCGACGGACACATGGAGCGCCTCGAGGCCTGACACGAGAGAGGAATCTTCGGAGCATCGCACACGTCTACTCATGCGACGCGGGCTCTCCAAGCGATGCCGTAGCGTACATCATTAGGGCCTGCCGCCTCTCTTCCTGCTTGCGATCCCGCGCCTATCGGCGGTTCTGTGCTTTCATGGAGTAGTTCTTGGGAGGAAAAGCTACCTGTTTGACAGGGGATGTCGACGGGGAGAGCGTGTCAGGGAAATGCTTCCCCTTCTTCAGTTTCGGGGCGCGCTTTGACGCGGATTGGACGGGCTTGAAAACAGATGCAATTTCCAAGTCGATATAAAATAGAGGCTGGGCAGGAGGGGACTCGGTGTCCACGTCGAATGACTCTCAGCCTCAGGCTGCCGTTTTTTGTTGCAGAATCGAGGACGTCCATGGAGAAGGTGGAGCCGGGGTCGCTTGTGGCAGGAATGCTGTGACCTGTAGGCGAAGGAGGGTCGGGAAGAAGAACAGTGGACGACAGGTCATCTTCGTCGACGTCCGTAGCAGACATCTTTCTGCGGTACTTAAGGGTGAGTTAGTGATGCAACTAGACACCCGTCTTTCATGTTTCCACTCTAAATTCAGCAGAATAGTTATCGATAAACAGCCTAGCATGTAATTTGGCCTACCCAGAGTTGTATCGATCATTCATCTTGAGCGCGCCAGAGTTGGCGCATCCGGTTAAAATCCGTGGACGCGGTTGCGCAAATATTAGTAAACAAAATCCTCTTCTGTCGTCGGGACGTCGCCGCATAACATCTGCGTCTCCGCTGATGCTTCAGCGGGTGCGGCCTGCCTACGTGCTTTGCCTTCCCCAGATCGCTGCACGGTTGCACATTCTCCGTGCCAAACTTTTTAAGCCGTGGCTCGCACCGCCGCTGGGTGCGCGCAAGTCATCGATGCGCACCAGTTCATCGGGCTTGCCTCTTTCCTCCTCTTTTGAGTCGTTGGTCCGTACCTATATTTTACTTCCTTCCTCAAGACCTCTCCAAAGCGTCCACACTCTAATACATTGTACTCTGAGCCCCGAAGCAAACCGAAAATGGCGACCTGCCCCCTCTTGGAACTTCCCTCGTGCCAGTTCTTTCGCCCGCAGTCTTTGGGTCTCACAGACAGTACAACAACTTTAAAACCCCTGCGGGCGACTCCGGGAACCCCCCCCGCACAATAGTACGTCCGTTCCTTCGATTCGTCTCCAAATCTCATCCGGAGTATCTGTTTATTCAGTGACGACGATTCGTCTCCTTTCAAGGAGCAGAGTTTCCAACTGGTCACATGCACCTTCAAAACCCGGTCGCGAATACTTCCGCACATCGGCGTCCTCGCGCAGACTAAAGCGATACCCTCAGCCATGCCGGCGTTGGCCATCTCGTTGTCTAGGACATCGGTGTCGCTGCACGTCCGGTATGTGCGCCGACTTCCTCACCATCAGCATCGAAACATGAAGTGCTGATTTTTTCTACAGTATTCACGCGCCACGCAACCTCTCGTCGCGCGCTCGCGCAAATTCATGTGCGTTCCCTCGCTATCCTCGTTATCAAGCCCATCTGACTGGCCTCTCAGTCTTAAAACCGATGTCTTTCGCCAAATAGTTTAGTTCGCATGCGCATCCAAGCTCACTAGTCAGTACAATAAATTTTCTGATTCTAAGTGAGCATGCACCAATGTCTGTCGAATTTGAGCCCGCGCACTTAGCCCTACCTGGACAAAATCAAGTCAGCGCGTGGTTGAACAATAAAAGTCGAGGGTGAACCGGAACGAAGCCTTGCTTCGACCCAAAGGCATAGTCGTAGGTAAAAATACAATGAAAGAAAATGTCTCACTCAAAGCATGCGAAACGTACGAACTTGCGGTTCAACATGAATCGTACAAAAAGAATGGAAAAGTCGACGTTTCGGGTTGGTACATAATTGGGAAATACCGACGTAGTCGTGGGGAACTGAGATATGCGGATCTGCAAACGAGATAAGTGCGAAATGAATAGATTGTGCCTGAGAACTCACCGAAGAACGAATAGAGAAAGAGACTTGGTGTCAAGTGTTCGCGGATATCAAGTCGAAATCTGAAGAGTTACGCTAGTAAACTTTTGTTGGGTATCTGAGCAAAAAACGATGCACTTATAGCTGAATTAATAGCTCAAAAAGAGCTCTTGAAGTGCCAGGTCTGAAACGTGGTATCTAAGCCGCAGAGAGTCGGATGCACCGGAAATGGGGTCCATGGACCTGTGGACCGTGGACCGTGGACCACCCATGGACCATGGACCATGGACCTATTACTTAAAGCAACTGAGCGTGGACCAAACAGTGGACCTTGCCTCGTAATTGTCACAAGTGTGACTCTCGCGGTTCGTGGACCTGTTCGTGGACCATCCTGTTTGCTGATGGACCTGTGCGTGGACCGGGATTTTCCGACCGTACGTACCATGGGGACGTGTTTGATACCTCCGATATGTTTGATGAGAACAGTTCCATCCAGATAACTTACTACGGCGTACTCTCGTACTCTGTTATGAGTACGTCCGTTGTATAATCTTTGTTGCCTTCCGGTTCCACCTAGCTGCTGTTTGTTTTTTATGCCGCGCCATGCGGTATCGTGGCTTAACGGTTAGTGGTGATATTTAGCTACGTGCCTGAGTTCGAACGTCAGTACTATCGTTCTTTTGTGCCGCGAAGTACGAGCCCGGCCTTTACTTAGATTGCCTAAGTGCCTTTTTTCTGTCCCCGAGGGACACGGAAAAGTGCGTTAGGCTACTATCCAAGTTGCCGCGCGCCTAACGAGAAACCGATAAAATGAGCTCATATTCAACAGTCAGCGGCATTCCTTTTCCCGCTTTTCCCATCGGCCAATCGCTCCGAGTATCCGGGCCTCGACAAACTCTTCCTGTTTCACATATGTCGACTGGCCAATCTTGTGGATCAGTGTCTCAGCGAAGATCTTTCGTGACTTCTTGTTCTTGTTCATTTTCTTGTTCCAATTCAATTGTTATCTTCATGATCGATCGAGGTAAAGAACAATAACGGGAGACAATTGAAGATGCTGGTAATATATACTGGGTGCTCCGACCGATGCTACATCTTGTATCCATGGATTCCCCTCTCGACTTCAGTTCTACTGTCCAGTATATCGACCTCATACAGCTCCTCAAACCTTCTCTCCGTTGGAACCAAGCATCATACCAGGTCGATCCGCCCGACACCCTCCCTGTCAATATACACAACTTTCTGAAGATCTGCTTGAACCTCGCGGACGATGTCGCCAAACTGGCTTGGGAGAAACTCCGTGTAACGGCCTGGTCTCATGATTTGAGTGCCGTGGAAGAGCTTGCAGCACGCACCAAGTATATGGTGCTTTTCCTCCAACACGGGCTCTCTCGGGATATTGGTCTGTCATCTTTTCATGCGCCGCCTCTCAATCAATAACCGTTGCATCAGGAATTTTTTCTCTGGAGCCTCTCACCCGAACCTGCATTGATGCTGGATGTGCACAGCAACTGCGATCAGATCCTTCGGTCTTGCGCGACCGCGAGTTGTCCGAACCCATCACCGTTAAAATCACGGTGTACACAAAGGAGTTCGGAAGTGTGCCTGGATTTGCTACTTCTCGATACTGTCGTCGTGAGCCTTTGATCTTCCTATCATGCTTCGCAACTGATACATAATTTAGACTGTCATACTCGATACCATCCCAACTACTTTGTCCACTCCAATGCGTCTCTGCGGACCTATTATCGGGAAGGGCTCCAGTTTCTGCAGGTATCTGGACACTTTTACGTCGACACCGATCTGTGTGAGCTTTTTTCCATGATGATGGTCATGTCCTGGTGCGTTGCGAACGCTTTTCATCACAATGATCAGTTCTCAATATATCTGTGCAGGACTTCGGCGACAAATTGTGCTCGGACCTATAACGATGGCCTTTCCAATCAATCGGTCGCGAGCGCGCTTCCCACCACTTGGCCGTACAGCTTCGAAATCGATGTTGAAGACGTTTGGAATGCCTTCTTCTTACACAACTTGGTTCTCGATCACGGCTTACGGGGTCTCGTTCTCGAGTTATCTCATAATGCTTCCTCACAGTCGGAGCGTCTTCGTCCAGCCTTACATGAGCGCAATGCCCGAATGGCTGGGACTGGCCAAGATGCCTGGAACCATGCATGCGACCTTTGCTGTTGGTTCAAGGACGAGGAGGGGGTTGAGTGTATGTTTCAATGGGTTATCTTCTCTCGTTTTACTGGGAACTCACAAACTTCAATAGACGCTGTTCGCTCCACTGTCACAGATGGTATCACAATCGGACGCCCGTGCTGTGCAATTCACGACTGCTTGGAGCCACTACCTACGGTCAAGCATCGGTATTGCAAGTCACACCGGCACTTCAACAAGCAGTGTGTCGTGACCGACTGTGCACGCAATGCTGATACTGGTTTTCGAACATGCAGCATTCCCGAGCATCGATCCCTGGAGTCCTATCATTATCTCCAGGGGAAGGCTATGTTCCAGCTGAAGCGTCGTCTTGAGCGCCTCAAGGTATCACAAACTCATGACTCCATCTCCATTGGGTCCAGCATCGCCTCGCGCACTCGCATGACGGACGAGCTCGGTGATGATCTTCTTCCAGACTAGACACAGATAATGAGGACGACGGCGAGCTGGAGGGTTTGGGGCCGGTTGAGGATGAGGACGTCGAGATTGATGCCAGTGGAGTTTGTGAAGGAAAACCCGAGACTGGCAATCGAAGTGTTCGTGCTCGCTTTGGGCGACGGCGCACTCATAACGAGGAGTTGTGTGTTGCATCGTGTGGTGTGATTCTGGGTAGAGCGACATTTTATGGATCGGAGGCACCTAATGGCGTCCGCGTGAGTGCTGATATTGAATGAATAACATTTGTTTTTCCAACCTCTTTACTAGGCATTCTGGATGAAATTGTTTCCGACCAAGCGCTCTCTCCCCCAAGTACTTTGGCACGACAACAACTGCAGAGTTGTCGCAATGCTCCGCAACGATCCTGACCCACACATGTCTACTTACTTCGACTCTTGCGCCCTTCCCGTCGATGTTTTCCACTTTAAATGTAAGCACAAAGAGGGGGACATCGATTGTGGGCGCAACTGCAACCCATATCTATGGCCCGAGCTACGTACAGAAGATGGAAAATGGCGGTTCAACTCCTCTGCTGCTGAACAAGCCAACGCTTGGTTCGGGGGTTTCCAGTCCATGGTTCGAGAGATGCAGGTCGAACGCTATGACTTCTTTTTAGACGAAATGATACGCCGTCGCAATGCCAGTCTCATCAAGATTTTGGAACAGAAGGGAAAGGCTCCGCATTCTATTCCGCGTCAAGAGCTTCTTGGCGGTGAGTCGCCACATTCTTTTCTGGTTGATGCTCAACATGTCGTGTCCTCTCCAGATATCTGAGTACAATAGCGAGCATTTATGATATACATGATATTCTGGTAGACATAATACTTTACCTTTAATACGTGAATCTATCCGCAAGGTCCGATCCCATGTTCACGTCTCGTCATCTGAATCCCCCGTCAAATCAATGATATCGGTGAGGTTTCCTTTCGGTGCTTCGGGGATCTCTGTCTCGACAACCTCCCATTTGACCTTCTGAACATTGACCCAATCATTCAGGGTGAGACTTGATCCGGATGCCACCCAAGATCGAAAGGCTGATTTGGTCCGCTGCTCAATTTCTGTCGTATAATGGATGGCCTTATTAAGAGCCGGGCATTCCTTCGAAGATGGGTGACGCGTGACTCCGAAAAGGTAGCTGTCTGTCAAAACTTGTTTAGCGGCTCGGGGAGTAAGGTTAAGGTCCTGCTGGAGAATGCGCGTCGCCGCTTCGGGTATAAGAACTTCACGCAAAACAATGTCGTAGGTGAGTGGAGCATATAGATCTAGGTCGAGTGTATCGGGGAACATAAATCGCAGAGCTACCGTGAAGATTTCATAGCCAATCTCGCCATAGCTGGAAGAATGAATCAGGAGCATATCGGTGGCATAGGTAAAATGAACATACTATCCGACACCTAGCGCACGAAGACGTTCCGTAGATGCCAATTGCTGCCCCACAGACATCATTTGTGCCATGGACATAGGCTGAGCCCCGCTGACACGAGGAGGGGGGGTATAGTACGCCTTCGAGGCACGGAAGAAGGAGCTATTCTCGATTTCTTCGCAAAGTCCAATGAGGGCCGGACCAAGGGTGAGAACACGCTCAAAGAGATCTTCAAACACGGGTTCAAAAGGCCATTTTCCAGCGATGGCGAGAGGGAGAATATCACGCTCAAGCCGATGCTTCTGGCAGTAGTCCACAACCTGTGTCATGCTTGTGGGTCTGCGATGGCCTCTGTTCCCCGGGATAGGATCCACTGTCGAGATATTATCCAGTCTCGCACGTAGCTCGAGAAGTTCCGGGGAAGGCGAGGGGGGGAGCAGTTCATCGCAGAATGAGCAGAGTGTTGCCGGATCGGGATCAGGAAGCTCGATATCAGGTTCAAGCTTGACTTCGGAAGCGCTGAAAGGTGGGGGGGGAAGATCCGGAAGGTTGTACAGGGGTGACATAACAGGGAATGTACCCGCAGCCGCGGGCCGCTCCTCCAGTGGGAAAGGTGTCAACGGCCGTGGATCATTGGTGGCAAGGTATGAAGTGAGGCGTGTGCGATCCGAAATGCCGGAATGGAACAGATGCCCAAAGGGAGTACTTTTGTAGAGAGTGTCGACGGCATCCTCAAAAGGGAGATCCAAATCCTCGGAAATGAGGAAAACTTGTACCTCCGGGATTATGACTTGCTCAACCAATTCTTTGAACGTCAGCGGCTGATATAAATTCGGGTCAATGTCCGACTCTCGGGAACTGAGAAGATCCCGTATGGCGACAGCTATATTATAATAGCCATGTTCGCCAAAACTACGGAATCGTGTCAGCTTAAACATCATGTCGAGGATTGATATTGAGCAACTTACTAGGCAGTGGGACAATCAAATTGGCTCGACTCTTTTACACGTTCCTCGGCCTCCGAGAAAAAACTGCTGGCACCGGGGTCATCGAGTATCGCTTCCAGTTGTTCGACAAAGCTCTTCTTGGCTCTATTCTGTAAGTCGTGATACACGATTACTTGTGGCCACCCATGCGACTGAGCCAAAGGCAACGCTTCTGCTTCCTCCTGATGCCGGTGGCAATAGCGCGAGACGACGGATTGTGAAGCAAGCCGATGATTCGGGTTGGCCGCCGTGGGGGATAGCATCATGTCATCCAAAGCCGGAAGCATTTCTAGAAGCTTAGCTGAAGGGGCCACAAGATATGCCTCATCGCAAAAGAAGCACAGTCCGAACTCGCACTCGGTGTTCGAGTTTCCATTCAGAGAATCAGAGAAGTTTGGGACGATCCCCTTGAACATCTCATCAGTCATGGGAGTGATACTCCCAGGCAAGTCGAAGTCGAGATTATCAAAGTCGAGGGGGCCAAGGTCCGAAAAGAAACCTGAAGGGCGGAGCGGAGTATCGAGGGGAGGTGTGGGTCGAGGATCTGTACGATTTGTGAGATGCAAATTCCCGAGTGGCATGCGGCTGGGAGTAGCAGTGGCACGACTCGGACTCAGAGGGACAGTTACTATGCCGGCGGTGGCCAACGGTGGATCAATGGCTGTGGCGGTCGGCAGGTGCGACGGAAGTGCTCGAGAAGAATTAGTCGGAACATCCGGAACTATGGGTGTCGGTGCCAAGGACGACGGCCCAGACTCTTCCTCGGGACTGTAGGTCTTGGCTTCATGCAACATATGCTCCCAAGATGCGGTTGGCACATCACCCATCGCCAGGTACTTGTCTCGGAGACCCTCGTCAACGTCTCTCCACAGTGTCTTGTATTTGTGGACCGTCTGCTTGTGATACGGCTTTCCAAAGATTTCCGGAAATGCAGCTAACTCCGTCTTAAATCGGGGGTCTCTGTCCTGCAACTGCTTGATGTCAACCCATCCCGAATTCCATCGGGAGACGGACATGTTCCGGATCCAAAGGTTCTCCCTCGGCGGCTTTGACTTGACCGGGCGAGAATGGGGCTGAAAGGCCGGAACAACGATGGGTGGTTTTGGTGTAACCGCAGTGGGTGGCACACTGGCAGGAGGATCATCATCAACGACAACAATATGCGATTCTTTTGAAGCGTCGGTAGCGGCGGAATTTGATGCAGATCTCCCGACTTTTTTAAGTGGTGAGACAAGATCGTCAGGCTGCCCCCCTCGCTTTTTCCCGTGAACTCGTGGCTGGCGCTTTAATTCATCCGCAAGCCCAACACAATCGTCGAGGGAGAGTTCTTCGAGAAGTGATTTTCGGAGTTTAAGAAGAGTGCGTCGTTCGTTCTCAACGGTTAAGATGGAAGATATGTCGATTATCTTCCAGCCTCCGCCGCCGCTCCAGTAATCTAATGCAGACGTCGCTGTGAGCTTCAAAGCATCAACAACGATGGGGAGTTGGGAGAGTTGAAGTCGCGGGAAGGTATCAATATATTGGGATATAACCAGAGGTAGTTTTGCCGCCTGCGTGGATGAAACCGGGTGAATAAGCATTGAGAAGAGACGAATTTAGAAAAAAAGCGCTGACTGTATGATAAATAACTATCTCGCACGTCCGCTTCTCCCGGGCATCCATTTCAAGACGACGTGCCTTCAAATTGTCGATAGCAACTTTGGCTTCGTCGGCAGCGTGATGGTTTTCACGCCACAGTGGACCAATAGGTTGTGCAAGGGGTTGTCGGCGAGTGCTGGGTCGAGTCGCCACGGCTACATTTGGAGCAGGAGCTGCACCAAGAAGATGCTGGTGGTCAGAAACAGCTGCGACTCCGTGGTTCTTGCATGGATCGCGAGGTAGGTGTGCTGCTTCAGCATCATTGGCCGCATTCTGGCAGCATTTCTTGCATTTAAATTCGATGCACTGCGTACTGCCGCGAGTACGATTGCCACCGGCCGTCTTGCACTCAGTATTGTGACAATGGATGACGCCGTTTAACGAGGGAGGTGGATCGACGGGGATAGACAGCCGTAGAGGGATTTGGGCAAACCGCGTTGGCACGGGAGCACCAACTGATCGAGCATTGTATCGTTCGACAAATGCTTCGGCATCCTCGAAGATGTACGATTTTTCAGTATGATAGCATGTCCAGTGGCATGCGGCACGAGAGCACTACACAAAATGACATGATAAGTTCTGGAACAAGTATAATACATACAGCGCCGAATATGCTTACCGTTTGAGCGATTCGTCCTCGGAGTTTCTGGTTTCCCGCTCCAGAACCATTATGTGGGCGTACAGGTCCCATAGGGGACCCGCATTCATTACAGCTTGTTCTTTTGGCAAATTGAGGGTCTATTTCTGACTCCATTGAAGGCAAATTCGGTGCGAGTAGGAGAAAAGATAACGGGGAGGGTAGTAGACAAGAGGGGGGAGGAGGAAAGGTGCGTTCGAGCCACCCATCACAGACACCATTGTGCTTGCGACGCGTCCGAGTTATGATTACCAAAAGCAGTAACCGGCGGGTTTTTATTGTCATCTATTTGTCTGATACACGGTACGCGTCAGGTCCACGTGCAGGTCCATCGAAGAGTCCGAGCAGCGAGAGTGACACAGGTCCACGGTGGGTGCAATAGGTACATGGTCTGGTCCATCCACACATATGTTCCCACCATCCATGACAGGTCCATCAGTGAGTACATCAAGAGGTCTAATGGACTGGTCCATGGACCTGTTTTCCAGTAACTCGGACGCTCACCTAAGCCGAATATTTCGCCAGAAGCGACATATTTGGAGGAAGACGAAGGGGGTATCATGCAGCCAAGGATCGACGTCGACTGCTGTGCGTCGAATTCTGACTCGTGGGACTGGAACTCGGTGTAGAACTTGTATTCGCAGCCTTTTTTCTGGATCCGATGCTCAGTCAGTGCTATCCGCCCGAAATGAGAACAGGCGCGCACAGATTCATTCCGCTCAAAGAGTACGACGTGGCCGCCCTTGTCTCCGGTAGCGAGGTGGTTTCCGGTCGAGTCAAAATTCAACTGCGCAGCCCAACACCTCGCCAAAGTCCCGCGCGTATTGAGGCCACGCACACGTCCCACGGGCATGTATCTGCGCTCGCTGTGTGTGGCTAGCGCGCTGACCTGCCGCATCGCAGCTGAGATCCTTGTCGTACTAAACGCACTTGTGCATAAGTATAACGGGCTTCGCAGCGTGCTGCCGTTTCCGGTCTTGCGCGCGCGAAGAATTCTTCCCGGAGACCTCACAGACGAAGCGATCGCCGGAGGTAGAAAGAGAGACCGCCGGTGAGGAGCTCATAGAAGTTTCAGAATGTGAAGAAGAGGAGGAACCAGAGTAATGCGGCCTGGAAGATGACGTTGCACTTGGATGCGGGGCGCCGGGGCCGTAGAGTAAAGATTGATACCCAGGCGGGACTGGCTATGCATGGCAGACGCAGGACGCGGGGCCTAGGCTTAGTGTAGTCTCCGAAGGCGTAGAAATGAACTACCGAGGCAAAGGTTGAGCTGTACCTGGGGTAAGATACTGGAGGCGTTAAGGGTTCCTGGTGCGGACAGATTGTACAATTATGGGTGCTCGTTCGGCTGATACCCACCTCTGTTATCGGGCTGTGCGGTGTGCGGATATGAAGGATTGGAATATTCTGCAGCGGGTGGTCGATAGTGGCCAGTCCTGGAATATCGATCGGAAAAGGAAGGGAGCGATCGGAGGGAGGGTATTGGCTATCCACCCAAACTTGGATGCAGCATCAAGCGATGCAACACTGCGATTGCGCGATGTACCGTTCGACGGAGGATAGTATTGCCTTGCACCACTGGGCTGTTCATAACCGCTCGCAGGCGGAGGGGAGCCAAAGTAATCTGAGGGAGGGTGCGAATATCGCGAGTGTTGCATGATTGAAAATAAAGAATCATTGGCGGAGGCGCAATGTGTGTAGACGATATGACTCGGATGAAATATAGCCAGAATGTTGTGCTTCAATACGGCTGAAAAGCGAGCGTCAGTCAGTACATAAGTTTGCATGGCGGCGTCGGATTATGTAAGTAGTTTACCGAATAATTGCCCGAGAGCTTTTTTGCCAGCCGTTTCGAGACTTACAGGGACACGTTCGGCGGATGCAGTGCATAGACGTCAAACCAGTGCGTCGCGCGCAGGCGTGTACCGCAGGAAGAACCGCACCGTTTGGACCATCCATACATGCGGACCTTGACCAGACACGGCCGCAAGCTGAGATAACCCGCGTGCGCGGCATTGTTTTTAATGGCTCAAAAACGGCATCTGGTGAGCATGGCAGACAACTGGAATGTAATAAGAAACGAATCTCGAAGGCTTTAGGCAAATTTACGCGCGGCGTACGTTCAGAAATATGTGTTTGTGATATCCAAGGGAACAAAGTCACTGAGTATTATGATTGAATTCCGAGTCAACTTAGACATTTGAATGGGACTCTGACTTCGTTGAATTGACTGGTTAGTTGACGAAAGCATCCAAAGCAAGTACAGTACAGTAAGACTTAGTACATGAGTGGAAACGAATGCCGGCGGCAACGCGGCCCGGATCTGGTGATCAGTTTGGTCGGAGCAAACAAACGGACCACGACGACGTCAAGTCGGACACCCAAGCAAAGCGATGTGAAGTTCTCGCTTATGCTCTTTTCAAGACTGAATTTCCGCAAATCTAACTGGATGACAGCATCGGATGAAAATGCACGCCCCAGCCCCCTGGTGACTATAGGCTTGATGCGAGCCGTTGCGAGTTTTCGCGAGTTGATGCGAGATGGTACAAGCTCAATTTTAACTTTTTGACTGCCAGTGTGTGCTGATGTGCTGTCTGTCATCTAGTCCACCAACAAATCCTGTCTTACAGCGTCTACTACCGCTTGCCCAAATCGCAAAATTGCACCGAGGTGGTGCCGGAGGGATGCATCTTCGGAGAATAGTTGCACGGGTGCCGCATGACAAGGCGCGTCGGCATCTTCCATTTCTTTACTTGTTGATAGAATGCACGCGCAGACGCCACCTCACCGTTCCCCGAATCCCTCGGCCAAAACCAAGATGAGCAGGCCGTGAATTCAGTGCCCGCGGTTTCCGACTGATGTGAGCTCGTTGATCATGTGTGGTTGGGACTCGAGGATGTGGCGCCCACGCGGAGCCATGCCACCGTGTGTCGGATTCCGTTGAGAGGCCCAAATCACAACCTTTGGCTTCAACTTTATGGATTTGAACGTTGCATGAAAGCGAGGCCGGGATTAGCTTAGTCTTAAATAGCTAAGGGTTTTTGGACGGAGTCGGCAAAGCTATATGTCGCTCGTTGCAAATTCGGACGCGCGCCCGGGCGCAGCGGCAAGTCGAGGGATGATCAATTTTATAGCGTCCATAGGGCAGGTTATGCGGATTAGATACAACCATTTTGAGGGCGGCAATCGCGCGCGCTTCCTGCGCGCTCAACTTCCAAGTTATTCCGGAGCCATCAGAACTCGTCCAGGTCCTCCTCCATGTTATCTGGAGTATCGTCGAAAGCCGCTGCAACCACAGGAATTTTTCTCGCGCGTCGCCGAAAGGCCATCTGAGACGACAGGTACGTCGTTAAGGTTCGCAGATCCCGGCAGGTCCAGCCTCTCGGCGTTGCGATCTTGTGGTGACTTGCCACTATAGTGCTAGTATGCACGGCGTACGTCTGAGGAAGAGAGAGAAAGACGAGGAAAAAGAAGAGAATGAATGAGAAAGCGGGATTTTCAGGGTCTCTTTGACGCACCTTGAATTCCAAGTCCGAATTCTCTGCCTTCCTGCTCTCAGCCGAAGTCCCCGCACCGCGAGAATGTGCGTTGACAGATAATGTTTCCAAACCATTCAGATTCTAGCGCGCCGCCGCGGCACCCCACTATCAAGCGAATCTGCGAGAAAATGGGGCTTTCGTGTCGTTTGGAAGTCGATTCGGGTTTGGGCGAGCTCCCGTGAGCTCTCCGCCCAGCTGTTCTGTCTTAAGTCTCCAATAACCTCAGACTTCTCTCGCTCTACGGCCACAGCGCACGCAAGCGCAGCCGTACAGTAGGCGAGTCCATTCGTCCTTTCTCTGTCTCCACAGCATTAGTCGCCGGATTCCAGGCCCTCGGACATAGCTCACAGCTCGCGCTCCTTGTCTTCCACGTTCCAATGGCAGCGGGACTGCATGAGGTTGTTCTCCTGCACGGCTCCGCTGTCGCGCGGGCGTTTTGCGCGGCGATCTGCTGGACACCGCCGGCCGTAGTCGCACACGCGACGCCTGAGGCGGATTCGCGTCGGCGGCGCGCGTGCGGCTTCGTGTCCGGCACTCCGACGTGCGCGGATCGAAGACAAAATGGGTAGATCCAGCGAGATCCAGCGGGATTCGATTGGGCGCGCCACCAGAGTGAAGGTCATCACGATCTTCAGCGCGTCCGACGCGCAAAACTTGAAGCGCAGGGAGCAGTATGATGAGAAGGATTTGAGGGTCCTAGCCGAACTACCCATGCAGGGGTAGTTCATGGGTAGTTCAGCATTTCGGCGACAAAGCACAGTGAAACGGCAACCTCGAGCCCGCCTCGCCGCAATGGATGTGGATGTTGCAGAAGAGGCACCGCCAGAGCGGGTGGTCGACGCCGCGGACCCAGAATACGATGAAGAGGAGGAGACAGACTTCCCCTAGGTTAGATTGGAAGGGTTGCTATGACGCCGGAGACTGGCGAAGAGGACGGAGACGTACTTGGACATACTAGTACTTCATAACAATTTAGTCTTCCGAGTCTTTCAAATTTTGAATCCAGTATCCTCCAAAACCTAGCCAGGATTCTATTGACCCTCATGCTCATAGATATGCAGAAAAAGTACGTGTGAATTAACCAGCGACGTTCACATACCCCACCAGCGCACTCATCGTACCCACGTCTCTGTCGTACACGGCGTGCAGCATCTCCCCCACGGAGTCCTTCAGTCGCGGGTGATACACGCTCCCCATGAGCCGCAGCACGGGCCCCGGCGGCACTCGCCGCGCCGGCCTGCGGTCCAGCAAAGTGGGGAGCAGCCACTCGCGCGTGGGCGTCCCCGGCCCAGAGGCGCGTGAGACGACGAACGGGAGTCATCCGAGTCCGAATCCGAAGGCAGGTCGAACTCCGGTGACACATATCCCCTCGCCCTCGAGCTGCGGGGAGGGGTACAGCACATACGTTGTTGTTGATCCCGAACCTGCCCTCGACCTCGGTGTCGCGCATGCGTAAATTGAATTTGAGGGAACTGAAGGAGTCGAGTTAGAGATGCAAAAGATCCAGGCACAGGATGGTTGCATACTCTTAGTCCGCGGGAAGTAAAATAGTAAATAGAGATCCAGAGGTAGCGATGTGCGTGCTTCCTGGCGTGGTGGCAGGACGCGAAGAACTTGATCCAAGGCGGATGCAGTGCTGCATGGCGGCGCGTGAGTGGCTCAAGTACACGAACTGGAGTTCAGTCAGGTACGCAGTGTATGAAAACAGACACTACCGTATTTGGGTTGGTCCGAATACCCATAATATTCTCCCAGGGGGGAGGGAATGTCTTTCGATCATAGTGTGATGGGTAGGCTCGCCGCTGATGTAGTCGATGCATTGCCGAATCACGGAGCTGCGAGACAGTGAGAAAGAGGGCAAAGGACAGAGGTCGACCACTGTCCCGCAGGAAAGGATGGAAATCTGGCGGAATTCCGGTTAGTTGCAGAACGAAGACACCGAACAGCACACGCACACCGAATCTGCGCGGCCGACGCCGGTGTTGTTGGCACATTTGCTCGCGCGACAGGCGCGCTGGGGCCGGGTGTCTGTGGAGCTCGATGCGGCGCGAGCAGCTCGAACAAACTCTAAAGATACGAAGAATATCCATCGCAACGGACGTGCATCAGGGCCTCTCGCTACAGTCTTCTGGGTCCTATTTTTTTGAAAGAAGCGTGCAACGCGCTTGCCGCTGTTCCGCCGTCCATGAGTCTGAACTATGGCCAGAATGTGAAGGAATAGATGCCGCGGAGGTTGAGTGCACTTAACTGGGCCAGGGAGCCGTCGGACCGCCGCCGAAAGAAAAATCCGACATGAGGGTTGAGACGAGAAAAGTAAATAACTGTTTGGTTCCCAAGCCGAATCCCTTACATCCAAACATCTACTTCTCTCTTGTGCACATGCTTCCTACATCTTCGGCTGGGTCTTCAACTCAAGATCTGGGACAACCCTTAACTTGACAATGACAATATTATTAAACTTGGGTTACAACTTTCAAGACTTCGTGGAGCCTTCCGAAAGCTTGCCTGGGCTATCCGGATCCGTGGGACCCTACACTGCAGCGGACCCTTAAAAGGCGCTGCATGGTGGACTGGTATCCCATCACCCGGGCGTTCTCTTCCTTCTGTCCTTGCGTCGTCCTTTCGTTCGTCTTTCTTGTTCCTTCTTTCGTCTTTCTCGTTACAACATCATTTCTGGGCCGCTTTTTCCTCTTCGTGCTTGGGACCTTCCTTGCAGAGGGAGTTTCCCTTCCGTTCCGCGCCCTGTCTTCGCGCCTTCCTTTTTTGCGTTTCGTTTTCTTTTGCCTTGAGGGTTCGCGTCCGCGTGCATTTTTGTGTGTCGCGTCTCTCCCTTTCTTTTCGTTTTCGGTCCTGTGTCGTTTCGTTTCCGTTCGTTCGCGTCTTTCGCGTTCCCTCGCTTTTGCCTCTACCTCTCACGAATCATTCGTATGCACGTTCTCTTCCGCCTTCACGGGGCGTTTTCGGTTTCGGCTTCGATTTCGGAGCGCGGAGGCTTGCGGGGATATCTGCCCTGGTACAGCCGACGCGCTCGGCTCGGGCTCGGGCAGGGAAAGTTATAGGGAAAGGTTTGCTTGCAATTGCTTTGTTGGGCACTGGGCACTGTGCATTGAGTGCCCGGGCCTGAGAATGGGACGGGATGCGGGGATTTGGGATCCGGTGCTGTGATAGGCGGGACGTGTCGTTTGGATGGTGGATGTGAATGTATGCGCGACACGACGTTCAGCACGCTCTTCTCTGTCCTTGATTTCTTCCGTTCTACCACTCCCTTCTTTTCCTTTCGCTCCCCTTTCTTTGTTTCTCGCTCGCTCGCTCTGTCTTATCAATCCCTTTCCCTTGCTTCCCTTGCTTCCCCTTCTCCCTTCCCCCTTCAAAGGTGTACGTACAGTGTGATAGATTCCAACCCGCGCGCATACCATTTTATTCCGTATTTTCGATCCACTTGCATATCTGACATGCAGTGTGATTTCTCATTCCCGAAGAACTCTTCCTGAGCTCCTAAAACCACAGTCTTGTCTCTATCCCCACCCAGGATTTGACTGACGATGATATCTAGATTCTGCAAGATTTCTCTGGGGCACCCAGTACCCGGTAATTTTCGTTGAACATAATCGTAGTCTACTCAACCTGATCGCGTTCTGTTCGCCGTAAACGCACTCGTAGGTCCTGCAACCTATATCCCAATTTGGTCAAGTAACCCAAAAGGCCGACTTGACCTGGGCAAGTCGTATCTCTCCAAATCAGCGACTGACCTCTCGCTTTGACTCACAGGTACCCTCCCCTGCTATCTCCGATGTCAACTGGACAGGTATTCTTTCGTAAACTGCGGTACTTCACTTGCTGACCATTTCGACATTCAGCAGGATATCTTCTAGACGAGTTCCGAGCCTTCGTGGAACGTTTCAGCCCTCGTTAGACGCGCGTTGGAGCCGCCTCGAGGTCCGTTTTACTCAGATACTCAGTCAGAGTCGATACTGACTCCGTTTTTCAGATTTTCCTCTTTCTCCTCAAAAAGGCGAACAGCGGAAAATTGGCTCGAGGTAAGTCATTCCAAACCTTTAGAAACCATCTTGTAGCATCTCTGAACAGGTTTTCCGTGCCTGCAATTGTCTGTTTCCGAGCTGTTTCTCGGAAACAGAATTTCGTTTTGTAAGTACTTTCCGTGCATTCCCGGCCTTTCGGCACGCTACCGCTTCAACCCTGGCGCGAGTCCGGCGCGTCAATGTGCAAGCTCACAACATTTTGAAGTTGATGGTGGCTGAGGTTGAGAAACTACATAGGCTTGTATCACATTTTATACTCCGAGCATCTTTCATCAGAATATACGTTTACAGGCCTACAAAAGTCTGATCGCTCCGAGAGTCTTGTGGTCATCAATATTAAACCGGAACCAGAGAATTGCAGGATCTTATCTCTTCCGTAAGTTGAGATCTCTTTGAGTTTAGCACGCGAACGGTCGCGACGCGTATCATAGTACGAGTCACGCAGTGTGACTTTCCCCGCTTCGAATCGGAGGGGGCCAAAAAAAGATTCATTTGTCGAATCCTAAATACACGGCGAGATACGCGTCTAATGAAATGCAAAAAAGACCTGCGACGCATGGAGGAAATTCCATGGACAGGTCACGGGTTTCGCTAACTCAACCAAACTATTTGGCATTTCTGCTGTCTCTTTGAGCGCACCACTACGGCCGAGTTGGCACGGAACGCAAACTTGGGCGCACGCAAGTCGGAATGTGGGCGAGTTGTCGTCGAGTTGGCGCTGGTATCGCGGAACGCGCACAAAGTGGGATCGAGGGCAACAGATCAGGGGCGAGTGCTAGTTCTTGGACGCGTTTCTGAAACGGAGGGCAGGACGGGGATGTCGAGATGGGTCTCGGTCATAATGGAAGATATTATTCAGACTGAATGCACGCGCACCTCCCCCGCATCGGACTCTTTCCACTGGTGCTTCGTTGCGCCCGCGCCGGCCCAGGGGGCTTCTAAGGCCCTTCGACAACGCAAAATATCTGATGACGGGGCCTCCGGGCGCGGTGGTCGGCGAGGCAGCCAAGGACACGCGGGGCTTGCGGCGGAAGGCTTCGCGGCAGAGCCGTTGAGGCGCGTACTCTTCCCGAGGGTAGCCATCTTGGTCCGGCTGGCGCTGCCACCGTCGGTGCCCACGTCGGAGAGGCCGGACGGCGGGCGCGAGGTGACCTCGGCCGTGCTGAACACCGCCAAGTCGCGCCGTGCTGCGACCTTCGATGGTTGCGCCGGCGTCGCCCCGCCAGTCCCACATACGCCCATCCTGCGCTTCTGCAGAGAAAAAGAAAAGGGGAGAAAAATTAGCACAAGCAGACAGGAGTGGAAGAACGACTGCACGCACAAGCTCGAGCTCCTGCTTCGAATTGAGAGCGATGTTGAGACCCTGGAGGTCCTGCTTGTCCTGGGCGCGCTGTTTCGTGATTTGCACGATCTTGACCTCCTTGTCCGTGCCTTCTTCTTGTTACAGCTCTTGCACCTGACGCCGCAGGCGTTCGATGTTGTCGATGAGGGCGCTTCCGCCCTTCCGGGCGGTACGTGCCTGCTCGTTCGCAGCCGCACTCTGCGCCTTTGAACGCGCCCGCGTGCTCCTGTTTCATCTGGCTAAACTTCTCGCGCAATGTCTCGGCCTCTGATCACGCTGCAGCGCGCGCTGCGAGGCCTCCGCCACAAGAAGAATTTGGTACCTGCATATGTTTAAATTTTGAGCCCGTTGTGCAAGACCGTGAACCTGTTCCAACTTGTGAGTATACTGATGAATTATGAAAGAACTTCGATTCTGTGAAGACATTGGAGAGTTGAAGTACGTTGAAACAGTCCAGATGCAAACCAGCGTCGACTATCGATGGCTTAGGCTCGTCTTGGAAGGCTACAAAACATGTGTCGCGGAAGCACTTCAAGCCAAAATCCAGGAAGTACTGAAGAGAGTTGAACCCGTAACTTCAAGATGAAGATTCGGATCAGCAAGTCTAAGCAAAAAAAAGCGGACGCAGTGCACACAGTTCCGAGTGAGCGAGTGATGCGAGCTGATGCGATCCGGGAATCAAATTGTTAGGATGTGCAAACAATGTTGAAACAACGCCTCGTCAACATCCGCACCAACACCCTCCAAATTTATGTAAGTCGGGCTCTTTCACAGGCTCCGTCCTCCACAATTGTCCATCCCCATGCGGAAGTCAGGCGACGCACGCTCATGCAACCCTAAAAAGCCCAACGCGCCCTCGGACGATGACCGCGAAAAGCTGCACACAAAGGCTCGCGTGCGGCGCAACTGGGAAAGAGGTCGACGTGACCATCACCATCGGCACCGACATCGAGTCGGGTCTGCACGACCCCCGCGAGGCAAAGCTCTACGCCCCGTGTACAATGGGTTGGCCCCTGGTCTTTCAGTTGGTGGGTGTCAAATTTTATTTCGCGCTGTGGCCGCTGATTATCTTTTTATGTCCAGTGTTCATCGTGAGTCTATCGTTGTGTCTTTCATGGAGGGCAAATATTTGGAAGGATCATTCCTTTTGTCCGATGCATTCACTTTCCATGTCCCTCCTAGTTCGCATTCTCACAATGATTTCATTTGCATATGACTACGGAAGTCGCGAGCTGTGTCGCCACATTTAACTTCCAGAATCGTGCTTCAGACTTCTCAGGAGCCGTGAAACCAGCGCATCGCGCTGGATGCCGAAATTCAGCCAAAATGTCGTGAACGCACCTTCTTGTTGAGCTTGCGGTCGGGAACATGCTTGTACGGCTGCCGCCGGGCAGCGCCATGCGCTCGTTATGCGTATGCTGCTTCGTCGTCTTGTCCCACACGAAGTGGACCCGATGCGGCGAGCTCCCACACGCGCTGTTCTAACCTAATTCTCCTTGCCTTGAGTGAGGCGCTTTACATCTCCATTCTCCACTCTGTCATGATCATTCCTGCTAACCTCGCTTTATTATTTGGTTGACTGCAGGAACGTTTGCACACTTACTGAATATCCAGCTCCGATCGACGGTACGTGCTCATAATCTGAGTCCTGACTCTTATCCCCGGATTAGAGTCAAGATTTTCACTCCGAACCCGGCCCCGAATTCGAGAGAAGTCCACTGGCAATCAACCGCTCGTTATTCTCATTCTCATGCTTCAAATACAATTCCCCTCCATGTATTTCCAGGTCAGTCCTTTCCGCTCGTAAGGTGCCCGCTAGCGAATCTCACGGATCGCGCAAAATACACACAAACACACAAACAGACAAATGCTACTCGATCGCTCCAGCCGTCAGTGTGCGCACTCGCTCACACACCCTCCCTCCTCTTAGGTACCTGTATCTTTCTATCTATCCTTTCCTCTCTATGTCTTACTTCAATCTAGCTACGCGTATTTTATTGATGCAGGGCGTCCTAAAAATGATTCTACATTTGGCGTTCCCGCGACTGCGCATCTGCGACGGGTCGCCAATTTGAAATTTTGAGTCGATTTTTGAAGTTCGGGGGCCCGTGAATTTAATTTTGAATTTGGAGTTCCCTTGAGTTATACATAGCATATCTCTTTTCCTGCCTTTGTCCCATTATTCAGACACTAAACTCTTTTAGTTGCTCAAACTTCCACCTACGTGTAGCGGCTTTTTCACGACCACAACCATCATCAATCCGTTCTCCGGCTGCATGGCTATCCCGCTGCTGGCCCACATCTGCGAGTCTCGATAGACTCTCCACGGCGCAGGCAGAATATCCAGCGCGGCAGGTCCGGTGTCGAGTCTCACTTGGCGTAGCGCACCTGCAATATTCACATAATCCCCTCGTCAGCAACACGCATTGAGCCCGACTCACACCCGGATCCTGAGCGCATGTCCGCCGCCTCCATCAATGGTTTCGGCAGGATACACGAGTTGTGTTGGAGCGCCTAGCTTTCAACTCCGAGTCAACGCGAATCTGCATGACTGGTAGGCAGCAGGCGGCGCGTAATGGATATATTTTGAAGACAGGTAAACACTTTCTTATCCAGACGCCGTCCCAGACTGTGTACGCGGATACAGAGAACTGGAAGCGGTTTCAAAAATAATATGGATGGATCAGGCTCACATTGTCGAGACTGCGCGCAGAGTCACGGTAGAAGAACATCTGAATGCTCTGCTCGATGATCTTGTGGGCGTCGTAAGGAAGGGATTTGAATAAGAATTTGATGACCTACATCAATTTCTCTCCAGGGCCCATTTTGGCGAAGATCACCACAGCGACGACGGTGTGGCCTCGGAGGCGTTATGACGGCCGTTGAGAGGGGCCCTGATGAACACGAAGGTGCGTTGATTCAAGAGATTCGGCCAAGAAATGAATGACTTACATCCATTTCTCTCCAAGGCCCATTTGGGTGAAATCACTGGCGATGTTCGCCTCGCTGACGACGCGTACGGCCTCAGCGGCTTTGTGACGCATGACGGCCGTCGAGAGGGGGTCCTGGCAAACACGAAGGTGCTTTGGTTCACGGGATTTTGCCCAGAATTGGATGACCTACATCCATTTCTCTCCAAGGCCTGTTTCGCGCGCGGCCTCGGAAGTCCCGAGACGCATGACGGCCGTCGAGAGGGGATCCTGGCGAACACGAAGGTACGTTGGTGCAGGGGATTTGGCCAAGAACTGAATGACTTACATCCACTTTTCTCCAAGGCCCATTTTGGCGAAGTCCATGGCCGAGACGTTTTGAACTTTGAACTTGAAGGAAAAGATAATGGAAAGATGTCACATGACTGTCACAACCGCGTTGTGTAGAGTGACCGTACGCATCGCCATCCTGGGAACTTTAAAAACACGGCAGCCTCAAGATATACTTTTGTCTTCGGACCCCCACTATAAGTGTTCACTGAACCCGTCTCCAGAGGAGCGTCGGGGAGGGTGCATACAGTGTAACGACTGTATGCACGCATTGTGGACGGCAGAACGTCCTTCTGCTGTCGGAGAACCTGTCTCCTACGCATTACAGGTCTTTTTTCCCTTCACTATAGGCCCTACTCGCGTCTACTCGCCCCTTCCGACCTGCGGACTTCATTCTCATTGTCCCGGTACTATCTCATGGCGACGGCCTTCGATCCAAACACGCGCATGCACACCGTCGTCGTGGTCATCTTCCATGCCTGCTCGTCGAACCCGGCACCCTGCCCATCCTCCATCGCGCTCGTCACCCGTAGGCTCGCGCCCCTTACACGCCGACAACAAGCCCTGGATATCCCGAGCTCGAGCGACCCCGCACCGCGCTCTCCAGAACTCATGCGGCTCATCGACGTAAAGCTTTCAAAGGCTGTAATCGGTACGTCTTCAACCCTTTCGTTTCCTTCAATATCTCATGCTTTCCAGAATACATGGTTGACTGCCTCTCAGAGACGGTCGACTATGCCATCGGACGCCCTCCCTCCTCTCGCATCAACTCGCCATACCACGCCCCCTTCACGTCCTTCGTCTCCACCGTCCTCACCCGCGCCGAAGTCGCCACCTCCACCGTCTTCGTCGCCCTCGTCTACGCCGCCCGCTGAAACGGTGCACTTGTTTATGGTCTTGAAAGTGCGACTGCTAATGAATGATGCTCTAACACCACACAAAACAACCAACACACACACACACACAATGCTACAATTGAGTTCGGGTCACCCTGAAGTATGCAGGTAAGATTGAACCTCTCAAAGGATTGGATTTAAGGGAAAGTTGTGTACAAAGGCCTAGTAGGACTTCGCAATAGTTACAGTAGTCTTTGAACGACTAAGGAGGTACAAACTTCGATACGAAGTTGGCAAGGGAGGGGGGGAAGATGACTCCTAGGACTCAATCGTTGAGCTTTCAGAGGGTTTGTCTAGGCCAATCGTTGGTCCTAGGACAGGATTTCTACACTCGGGCAGACTCAGGAACACTCGGGTTCTGATTTCACACAACTTAGACTGTCACCGAACACTCGGGAACGATGCTAACAGTTGACCTGTGGTAACAACCAACAGGAACCTTTCGTTCTCAGAGTATTGGTACGACTCGGCGTGAACTCAACACAAGCACTCCGTGAATGCCAACAAAACAACACTTCAATTTGAACTACACACAAAAGAGACGTCTAACAACGAATCTCCGCGAGAAGCCCAGACAACACCAACGCCTTTATGTAAGCTTGACCCAAACTGGCAGCAATACGGGGCAGGGGATGCAGTACTGGAATGCGGAATTTTACAGGCCTTTTATACTACACAGAGAAAACAAACAGTAATGATAAATGAGTAATGGAGCGGGGGTCTCGGGATAATAAATATAAAAGTACAACGGCTGCCGTCTTGATTCGTGAGTCCTAGGACTGGATCGTCATCCTAATTTGTCCTCCTAGGACCCATATATGGGTATATTGCTGATTCCGAGGATGCCGGCTTTCAACGTAAGCCCTTCCCCAACTGTTCCTATTGGCGCAAGAAACCACCTTGCTGATCCTTATATCCGATATCCCCAACTAGGATATCAACTGCTCCGAGCACCCAGCCGCCGTCTTACGATTATACTCGGCTTGTGGGGCCACCACCCGAAACTCCGATAGGATGACGGGATTTGATGTGGTAAGCCGACGCGCGACGCGTCCGGCTCCTTCGCAGGTTGTCTACATGTTTAAATGTCTAATTGACACTGCGGCGCTCTGATTCTGTACCCCTAGGACTCAACAGAGTCCCGGTTTTGAGTCCTAGGACTCAGTTTCGTAGTACAGAACCCTTGAATATGACTCCTAGGACTCAATCTTGAGTCCTAGGACTGGATTATGCGTGCCAGAACCTTCTTAAGTGACCCCTAGGACTCAATATTGAGTCCTAGGACTGGATTTATAGACTTTATGAGTGACTTTGGCACCCCTAGGACTCGATATTTGAGTCCTAGGACTAGTGTGTTGTCCGTCCGGACTGTTATATGTTTATCCCTTGGTATGATATCTAGTAGGCCGATAGTCTTAATCTTTATAGATTGTTATACCGACTCCATGGTTATAGAAGAGCCAAGTGGTAACAGATCTTTAGACCGACTTCTCCGTACATCGATATTATAGTTAGCCGCTCGGGCTCACGCTAACTCTACTTGTATACCACCGACGAGAGGTACTAGTAATCGTACTAGAAAATGCAAAAATGCATGATTTCACGGCTGCGCAAATACGCGTCGTATCACCGCGCCCGCCCCCACCTCTCTATCGCCCTCGAGCACATCATCCTCAGCGCCCTCATCCTCGCGTCCATACACTAACAGCGGCAGAGCTGGCCCCTGCGCACCGGCTACGCCCGCGATCGTCCCGCCGCCCGAGGCGCAACTGGCCTCCTCCGCGCTGCTAGATATACCTCATCGAGATTTGCCGCCGCCGCCGATGGAAACGCAAGACGCAAGCTGGGCGTGGGGGGAGCTGGAGCTAAGAGCGCTGCACGAGGGGATGGTGCATGTCGACGTATCTGGCGTCCCCCGCTCCCGCTCCTCCTCGCCCCACTCCAGCGACACGAGCGTGTCCCCCCGCACGCTGCCCCTATGAACGTCGTAGAGCCTGCATTGCGGCAGATGCAGAAGAAGGAGCGCGGTGGGGGCGGCAAACTCCACCCCCTCTTCCGCGCCTTCCCCATGCCCCGTAGCCACGGGCGCGCGTTCTCGATCCCAATCCACATCACCGCGTAGGCGTCTCGGCCTTCACGCCGCTACCTCTTCTCTTTACGATGCAGGGCACACGCCGCCGCCCGCTCCCGCGCCTCCCCCACCTCAACCTCCGCGCCTGTCACCCGCAGGCCAAACGTCTGCCCCGCCTCGAGCGCCGTGTCCCCGCGCGCCCGTGCGCCCCCCCCCCGTGCCGGAGCTCTCCCGCCCTCGTCCTCTCGCTCCCGCTCCTCCTCACCCGTCTCGAGCGACCCGCACAACCGACATCCCGCCACGCACCACCAACGCAGAATACCAACCCCATCCCACGCCCCAACCAACGCCAATGCCAACGCCAACGTCGACAAGGCCGAGGCGGAGTCTCTCGCACCACAACCCCTTCACGTCCTTCGTCTCCCCCATCGTCACCCGTGCCGAATTCTCCACCCCCATCTTTGTCGCCCTTGTCCGCATCCATCTCCTGTGAAGTGTCGTATGCCTCTCCGCTCATGCCGCCGTGGACCTACCCCGTCTCGTTGCCTTCATCTACGCCGCCCGGAGCGCTCTGCACCACCTCTCCATCGCCGTCGAGCACCGCCCACGTCATCCTCAGCTCCTTCCCCGCCGTCCGAGCTTCCACTCCGCCTCGAGCGCCGCCCTCTGCGAGCTTATACCACCCACCCCCCGGCCGGAACCGACACAGCGCTCGCGAAGAACGGCACCCGGTAGCAAGCCGCACTCATGCCTGCCCACGAAATTGTGCGACACGAGCGCCTTGTGCGAAGAAGCGCGCCAGCGGCGCTGAGGTCGCGGAGTACCTCAAGGAGCTCCTCGCACGCGCGCATGAGATCTCCAATGCGACGTATCTCAAAGGCCGCTGCAGGAACCTTCCGGGAGGCGTGCCACATCGTAGACGCTATAGTACAGGCCACTGCGGCGCTCCCTGACGCGGCCAACATACCGTGCACACTTGCGCGGAGGACGCTCCACGTGTGCGTGCGCGACGGGCCGCACGACGAGGTTCTTGGGAGCGCGATGTTCTCCGCCGTCGCCGTTAATTACGATTGCTGTGGGTATGTTCTTTCACTTTGTCAATTAAAGCCGTTAGACATAAAAATTACTCCTAAATGTCGATCGCTTACCAATTACACCTGGCGCCAACATCAACGAGGCCGCCAACGTCGTTGAACCTGTTCTTTGGTTTACATTTGCAATCGACTGACTTCAACTTCTGCTGGATCGCAGCTCTACGCCGCCAGTGTTTCGCACGCCTCCTACCCGCGTCACGCACTCGAGGAGGAACAGCCGACCACACGGATGGAGATAATATTCATCGCCGCCTGCATCCACTCCCGCACTCGCGCAACGCTGGCCCTCGCATGTTCGTCGTCCTGTATCGATACCAGTGCCAATGGCTTCCCGACAGTGCTGCTCCAGCGTCCCTCGGCACCCCACAATCCGCACGAGATTCAGGTTCGCCCTGCGAGTTTTGCCGAGTGCGCTTCGAGAACGCCGGGGCGTGCTTCATGCGAAGGGGGGAAAAGCAGGATGCATCTGAGTATTGAAGCGTACGTCTTGTTTCCTGCCCAGCTTCTTTACTGACCATAGGGTCTGCCACAGACGCAGGCCCATACGACCAAGCATCGTATCTCCCCGACACCGCACACACGATCATCCCCTCGCGCTCCGCACCCATCAAACTCGTCAACTCCCCCGCGGGCGAGCGCAACGAGCCCGGCCCCCTCGCGCGCATACCCAGCCCCTACCCGGACCATATCGACAGCCTCCACCAGCACGGGTCGCACTCGTCTCAGCACGGCAGCAGGATGACGGCAGCGTGGCCTCACGCGCGCGGTGAAGCGCAGCTCCGTGCCCTCGCTCCCGCTGCTCGCGTTCGAGGTCGGCGGGTTCGACACGTCCCCGCAGGCGACGCCCACGGCCGCGACGTACAGGCGGGTGTGCAGCTCGCCGCGTCCGTGCCCGCGCCGCTGATGTGCGCGTGCTGCAGGCGTATGCGGAGGTGCCCGGGATGAACGGGCTCCCGAAGGACATGGACGACAGGGACTGGGCGTTTTTACTCGCGGCGGAGATCGTGCCCTTGCACCGCCCAGAGGTGTATACATTCCGCAGGCTCCTGTTGTTGCTCAAGGATGTGAGGGGGTTGGGCCGCTTGGGCGTGAGGCTCGCGGATGTGCTCTCGCGCGCGGTGCGCAAGGTTGTCAAGAGTCTGTTTGTGAAGCAGGCGGCGGACGAGCTGCGCACGCTGTTTGGGCGTCTTGGGTTCGAGGGTGTGCTGGAGGTTCGGCGATCGAGGCGCTTGCGGTCCGAGGGCGAGGGAGGCGATGGATGTGGATCTAGCAATAATGGACCCTGCCAGCATCTCCAACGCGTTCAATCTTGCAGATATCCACCGCATTTCTAATCCTCGATACCCGTACGTATCAAGCTCCCAATTCCATCGTTCCGCCGCGGTTCGACTTGTGTAATGATAACAGTATAAAATTCAACTTTCCAACTCGATAGAGTATAGTGAATTCGCCGTCGAAGAATCAAAGAGTTTGCGATACCATTTGAAGCGGTCTCAGGATGGATGCGTGCGTGAGGATCGGAAAACGAATTGATTCTTGTGCACAGACAGTACCCGTGGACACCCAACGCAAACAATCAAGACGTCTCGAGTTTGATCGACTCCTAGATGTGCAAACCCACGGCAGTTATCGAATGGTAAGTAATATGAAAGCGGTAGAATACCCTTGTCGAGACTTCGTGCATCACGGTAGAAGAGCACCGCATGCTCTGCTCAATGATCGTGCGGGCCTCCTCCTCGTCCTGCGTGTCCTCGGGGCCTTCAACGGCGCGGCGGAGGAGTAGTTGTGTGATGTGCGTACCGTACCCCGTTGCAAGCGTCGATGCCGACTAGGTCCCAGCAGGTCCGCATACGCCAAGAACCTAACTGGTGAGTTTATTACAAGAAAAAAGTGTTTCGGCATGACGTGTCGTTGCCCATCCTCAAACCCACCAACGAGTAGCGAGTTCCCGAGTGGGTCCATTTTGGAGCGGCGCGCGTACATGAGGTCAGAGTGGTCCTCGGCATGCGCGGCGAACTCCTCGATAATAAGCTCGTATAGAATGCTCTGGATGTACTGGAAGTTGCGCATGTCACTGCTCGCACCAAGAACCGTGTGCTCTCCAACCGCATGCAGACGCTGGATGTCGCGGAAGTGCGAGAGCCGCACGATGTTGCACAAAGCAAAATCAAAGCAAGAACGAGGAATCGCATCGGCCACTGCATGTGCAATTAGCACGTCACCCGAATCCCGCGACATACGCGCACGGTCCAGTAGAGTCAGCGCGTTCCCTGTGAGTTTACACGCCGACACGACAGAGTCGAAGCCGCCTCGCGTGCTCCAGGCCGTTAGAGTGCCAAAAAAGCGAGAACTGCACGGAAAGTACTCACAACCCGAAATTCCGTGTTTGCGAGGAGCGGGCAATTGCAGGGACTGAAGACGTGTTCAAAGATGTTATTAGCTGCTTTCTGAATATTTGGAAAGACCCGCCTGGAGCCAATTTGCCGCTGTTCGCCTTTCTGAGAAGAGAAATGAAAATCTGACAAACAGAGTCAGTATCGACGCGGGCCGAGTATCTGAGCAAAACGGGCCTGGAGGCGGCTCAAGTATGCGTCTAACGAGGTCCGAAACGGCTTCGCAAAGGCACGGAACTAGTATAAAAGAAGATATCCCGCCGAATGTCGAAATGGTCAGCAAGTAAAGTACCGCAATTTATGAAAGATCACCTGTCCAGTTGACGTCGGAGACTACCTGGGAGGGTACCTGTGAGTCAAAGCAAGAGGCCAGTCAATGATTTGGAGCGATACAGAGCGAAATGATTGTGTCAGGTCAAGTCGGCTTGGGTCACTTGGCCAAATTGGGATATTGAGGTTGCAGGCAGGGCCTGCGAATGAAATGTGATCACGCTGAGCAGAATAGTACGATTATGCTCAAGGAAGATACCGGTATTGGGTGCCCCAGAGACCGGAACTCAAAATCTTGCACAATCTATATATGCATCGTCAGTCAAATCCTGGGTGGGGGTACAGACAAGACTAACGTGTATGGTAGTTTTAAGAGCTCAAGAAGAGCTTTTCTGGAGGTAGGACTACACCCAAACGAGAAATAACACCGCATGTGAGTGGATCAAATATATGGAATAAAATGGTACTACTGACTATCGGCACCCAGTACAGCATCGAAACGAGGATCTGTGGATGTAATATACGAAATGAAGGGATCGGAAAAGAAGTGACGTTGCTGGGCAAAGTCGGCACTTTGCAATGAGACTGAAAAAGAAGGGTAGCAGTTCAAAGTCAGGACATTATCTAACAGGGTGTGTATAGTTTCAATAGATCGTATCTAAGCCATATATGTAACTCCGTCCCTGAGGCACTCCGAGTCGAACGCGCGAGCTAACTTGGTGGTCAGCAAACTCAGATGCGTCGCGCTTGATGGCGCCCGTTTCTTATTTGCCAATTACATTAGCACTTCAAGCCAAGATCCAGGGAATACCGAAGACAAAGTTGACCGAGTTGAAGATGTGGAATAAGTCAGAGGAAGAAAGAGCGGAAACAGTTCCGACTCAGTGAGCGAGTGATGCGAGCTGATGCGAGTCGGGAATCAAAGATTTGTTTGGTTACGCAAACATCAAGCATACTGATTCATCAAGCTGCTCTGGCACTTGCGCCCGACAGGTCCTTCCAATGTCGGCTTTCTCGCGGGCTTCGTCCTCTCACATTCGTCCACGCGACAGTCAGGTGACGCACGCCCGTACGATCTCGAAAGCCCAATGCGCCCTTGGACGATGACAGTGAAAAGCTGCGAACAAAGGCCCGTGTGCAGCGCGACTGGTATCGGAAAGAGGTCGGCGTGAACACCACCATCGTCGGTACCGATATCGAGTCGTGTCCGCGCAACCGTCGCGAGGCGCAATGGGCTGGCTACTACCCTTCCAGCTGGTGGGTATCACATTTTATTTTGTGTTGCACATTGCAGACGCTGATTGGCTTTTTATGTCCAGTGTTCATCGGGAGTTGTGTCAGTAAGTACTATGAACTAATTCCGCTGCTAGAAACCCTGTCAATGGTTTGGATTGTTGATGAGTCTTTCATCAGGTTCACACTGTGCGTTCTGACTCCACTGCTGTGAGGTTTCTCCCTAGTACGTGAACGGTTGACGCACCTGACGCACCTGCCGCACATCACGATCTAGATCCCGGTGCACATGGGAGCCTTGAGTCCGTGCTTGCGCCGTCGATCGAGTTGCTCAAGAACACGACGTAGATGTACGCGTGGCACTGGCAGGCAACACTCGATCACCTTCATCAACGACTACAGCCTACACCTCCTGGACCGCGACGAGCGCCTGCAATTCTACGCCAACCACAACATGGGGTGGGTCGCGCGCCAACAAAATCCTGTCTTCCAGTGCGAGGGCGACTACTACCGCTTGCCCAAACGGCAAAATCGCATTCGACTGGATAGCTTGTTCTTCAAGACGTGTCTGTGGTCCTGGAGTCGAGTGTGATGGAGCTGGCGTTGGAGGACTGGGCGAGGTGGATAGCGCGTGGGCGGTGCCAGCGGATGAGTGGATCAGGTCAGTGTCTTTCCCTTCCCTCCTCCTTCTCTCTTCTGATCACCCCTCCTTTCCGCAGATATCCCAAAACCCAGTCAAGGTGACGCATCCCGTACCCTGGGCTGTCTACCCACCCCCTTTGCCCCGACTTCCACCACGACGCAGTGCTACCCACCCCGCTGACACCCCACCCACGACGTACCGGCCTCACCACCGACATACGCGCTTGCCGAGGCCCGCATGCCGCGTACCTGCATTCCGTAATGTCGTGCGGCGCGTTGTCGAGTGCACGCGAGGGTGGCAGCGGCGGACCCTGCCATGTACGCCATGTGCATGTCGCTCGCAGACGTGGTGCGCGAGGTGGGGGAGGAGGGGTCTGGTTTGACGGGGTCGATTGGACGGAGCGACGGCGGAATGTGCGTGCAGATGCGGGGACAACTTCAGGAGGCAGAGTGGGACAGGGAGAGGCGGCACCGCACGGAGGGGAGCGAGAGACGTCGCGCACAAGCGACACGAGCCCGGTGCCGTCGACGTCCACATGCGAGACCGCCGCCGCCGCTGCCGCACGGACACATCCCGAGTTTCGATTTGGAGTGGTTGCGTTTTTTTACTGCTTCATGTACTTGTTAGCAGCTGTAATGTATCCATTGTAACATCTCTTTCATGTATGCATAGACTCAAACCGTTCTTGCAGAGTCCGAAGTGGTGCGAGGTGATGCGAGTCTCGGGGATCAAAGTTTTGTTTGGTTGGTTCAATCTCTTCTCGACTAGTCGAACCAGCATAGATTCAGCTCTTTTCAATGTACTTCATACATGTACTACGAGTCTGCTCACAATAATTTCCTATTTAAGTATCTTAGAAGACACATTTATCTCCTTTTCTGGAATGTTTGGTTCAAGATCTGCGGATGATCTGCGGGGTCCGCAGATTCAAAATCTGCGGACCCCGCAGATGGTCAGCAGATGTTACGGAGATTATCGATCTGCGGGTTATCTCCGGGGCCCGGAGATAACCCGGAGATAATCAGATTATTTTGAATATTCCGGCCATCTGCGGGCCCTGTAGATGGCCGGAATATTTGGCGCAGATAATTGATCTCCGCCCGATCTCCGGCCTATCTGCGGGGCCCGGAGATCGTAGCCTGCCCCCAGTGGAAATTGTTTTGTGCAAAAAAAAAGACTCGCAAGCCTGTGCCACAGTGGCCCGTAGCTTTGATGTGCTACTATGTCCTGGGCCACACATTATCTACATCAGCATTCCTTCTTCATTGTTGTATAGACACAGAAACTATATACACTCTCCCATGCCACCGGCTGACCCCGGTGTCCGGACTGCGATCTGACTTGATCCCAGCCGTGATCCTTGTCCGGATTGATTGAACAGAGTTTGTTGGCCAAGAGACTGATTTTGTCCGGACTATGACCCTAGTTGGGTCGGGATCTCAATATTTCTTGTCCGGACTCGGTATCTTACGTCAACCGGCATATGCACCGGTCCTATACTACGTCCACGAGGTGTCACAGGCATCTCGGACTGGGTCTGGGTCTGAGTTTCTGATTCCGACTGTGTTTGTGACGTGCCGGACACCTGTGAAGCACTGCCGGCGTGGAAAGCCCCTGCACCGGTTGCAACGATGCCCTTCACGAGATATAGGATATCATCGTACAACGGGAAGGGGGTCTTCCTCCAGCGCTTTGACTTGGGATGGCTCTGAAGATAATATTAGCAAAAACTCGAAGCATAAGAAAAAAAAAGGCATACCTTCAGGTACTTGTCCCAGACCTCATCTGTCGCTGTGACCATGTGAAGGCGATTGTCCCACCCAAATCCAGATGCATCGCGAAGATGTTCGACAGCGACAAACCAAGCCTTGACCTGTTACACAACGGCACGACGTGAGATCATCGAAACTGACAGAAAATGTACCCACCGTGCCGTAGTGATCCTGGATCTTGTCTGCCGTCTTTGGAGGACCAGCAGTATCTTTCAGAGCTTCGACGCAGAGAGCCCAGACTTGTGGTTTCCAGCCACTGTCCGATTGGTAGCCTTGGTCTTTGGCTTTGCGCAGTGTGCCGATGAGTATGGCGTCGTCGCTGTTAGACCAGATGCATTTCTTCTTTTTATTTGGTGTAGGAGACATAGAGTATGAATATGAGGGTAGCCAATAAATTAAGTGTATAGCAGGGAGACGGGCAAGCAGTACTTTCTGCTGGAAATGGCGTGACAGCCTCAAAAATCGAGCCCGTTGCCAACCGAGCACCCGTGATGGTTGCTTTGATCCCGTCTGGGACTCATCAACCGTCTGGCTTCTTTTTGGCAGAGTGGGTTGGCCCAGCCCGGTGACCCGATCAGGCCCTTATATGTGGTGTGGGACTTGGAGGACTGCTTCGAAGGCAAGCGGTTGGTATGGGTGACTGACTACGCGTGCAAAGTTGAAGGAATCCATAGAGCTAGTCACTTCTGGTGAATCATCGAAGTTGGGGGGGGTGTATGAAGATAAAACAGACAACACACCTTCGGAGGAAACACCAACGAGCGATCAAGGAACACCAGCAGACCCAGTCAGGAACGATGACGATGATGAAGACCTATTCGAGTTCAATCCAATGGAAGAATACTGGGGTGCAGGTAACCCGCCTCCAAACATCGTAATCGCAATGGACCCGGTGTTCAAGAAGGACTTCGTCGAAGCATACAGCGAAGACCCCTTCCTGAATAAGATTTGGTCAGACCCTCAGACAGACCTCGAGAACTGGAGTCCTGGAAAGTGTTTCTTCAAGGACCAAGAACGATTACTTTTCTTCCGTGATGAGGACTATCAGCCAAAAGTCTGCGTACCAGCGAAACTGAGGAACCTAATCTTAACGGAAGCGCATGAATCCCCGATAGAGTCAGCGCACGCCAGTCTGGAGAAGTTGTGGGAGAATCTGAGTCAGTGTTTCTATTGGAAAAGGATGAAAGCCGACATTTTAAGATTCTGAAAATCCTGCGACGTATGTCAGAAGACAAAGCTGAGTAACTTCAATCGTTACGGACACCTCATTCCTAACCCAATTCCATCAAGGCCATATGAGTTGATTTCCATCGACTTCATAGTGAACCTACCATGGTCAGGGGATTACAACGCGATATTCGGGGTCATCGACCGTTTGTCTAAGCACACTTTATTTATCCCTTGCACGACTGGTCTGGATGCGGAAGGTTTTGCCGAACTATTCATCAAGCACGTGGTCTGTAAATTCGGACTTCCCACAAGCATAATTTGTGACCGAGACTTCATTGGACTTCAGATTTCTGGACAGCAGTGGTCAAATTCCTTAAAACCAAGATGGCTCTCTCGACAGCGCACCATCCTCAGCACAACGGACAAACAGAGATCGTAAACAAAACGTTAGAAACGATGTTGCGTGCTTACATTGCGGAAAACAAATTGTTGTGGGCAGAATGGCTATCCCTCTTGGAATTTGCATACAATACCAATCCACAGGCATCGACGGGATCGCCTCCCTATTTCTTGCTTTACAGATTTTCCCCTAGAACACCTTTGGACTTGTTAGCGACAGAAGACTTCAAAGATAATCCGAGCTACTCCGACCTACCCGAAGCAGACTCAGTTTTAAAGACCCTGGTGATGCATCGAGGAAGTGCCAGACGGGCGATAGCCAAAGCTCAAGACAGTCAAGCTAAATACTACAATCAAGGGAGGAGAGATGTTCCTACGTTCAGAGCGGGAGACGAAGTCTTGATAAATCCACATACGTTGGAGTGGGTGGAGTCGAAGGACGAAGGAGTGAAGCTAGTACAAAGGTGGATCGGGCCTTTCGAAATTCTTCAAAAGATCAACCCAAACGTCTATCAATTGAGAATGAGTAGCAAGTATCCGGGTTTACCCATATTCAACTATGAATACCTCAAGAAATACGTTAAGTCACCGGAAGAGTTTGGTCCCAGAACAGTACTCCCGGAGACTCGTCGGAAATCGAAGGCCGTGGAAGAATACGCGGTGGAAAAGATAGTCGGCCATCAACACTTCAATAAGGGACGTGTACTGAAGTTCCTGGTACATTGGGAAGGTTATGGGGCCTCAATTCGATCAGTGGAGGACAGCAAAGCAAATGTCCAATGCACCATTGCTCCTCGCGGAGTACAAGAAAAAGCTAGGTCGTAAGAAGTGCAAGATACCCGGGGAGAGTGTAAGAAGCCGGAATCTCGGACCAAAGTTTGTACGTGACTAAGATCGCGTGCTTTGTATTAATCATTCATCTGTCAAATCGACTCATCTTCTCTTTGTACCACCACCATCTCTCTCTTTCCCTCTCTTTCCTCGTCGTTGCCCTGGTTCTCGGATCCCCTCTGATCGACTCTCTCCCGCCGTTCTATACTTCGACGAGGCTTATCTACTCGCTTTCCGGATCCTTTGCCTAAGGCGACGAGTTAGCTCTGTGGACTGCCCAGAGCAGACTCTAGCTAGGCTAGCTCTACAACTGTGGACTACCCGGTTGTGGGAGACTATGGAGACGGTATACCATGTAGGAACCGTGACCAACTTTGTGATCGTCATGCGCGACGGCATAACTTGGGTGGCGCTGAACTGCGATCCCGGTTGTATCCCAGGTGACGCGTGGGATTCGGTAGATCGAGTGTGGTACTACTCGCATAAACATCCCACAGATAAGAACAGGTTCTTCAAGTCTGGAGAGTGGTCCAAGATTGCGGATTGGCAACACATCGACCGTTATTGGACGGAATGGATTCCCACTGTACAACAAACTTCACCGGACCCCCTCCCGTGGTACCACATTGAGGACGACCCTACGGCTATAAAGAAGACACAATACAATCAATTTCTCATAGAAGTGGCGGTGAGGGATAAGTTGGTCGAAGGACTCAAAGAGGCTTGGGACGTAGTGGTAGCGTTGACCTCCAGTACGCCATTCCCAATCGGCTCGCCAATTCCGATCGAGGCCAATTACAATGAATTCTATTTTGCCAAAGACTCCTCGAAAGAAGCGTTCAAATTATTGGCGGCAGCAAAACGAAAGATGTTGGAGCTTTTGGGAATGATCAACTGGTGGACGTTGATAAACCCTTTCTGGGAAAATTTGGTCAACTTGTTTACTGCTAACACTATTCATGAATACTGATTGAGCGATTATGGTAAGTGCGGAGTTATCCTTAACCTCGCACGAGACCATCCCGTTATCAACTTGCCGATCCTCCTTAAACACAACGTTCCCGTGATGTACGTATGCGTGGACCATTAAAGAGGATATCGACCCGAGATTCCCTAAACTGGCTCCCCTCCTCTTGAACGCTTACTGGAAGAAGAAGAAGGTTGTCAAAGCGGATTTCTTGGTCGCAGACGAGGACTTTTTCAAGTCAGAAGACTATGACTACTTGTTCAAGTACTCTATCATGCTGGAAAGCTATCCCCCGAATGATGTAGAGGCGCCAAAGATTCCTCCCAAAAAGCTCAAAGAATCTTGGACCTACTTTATGATCGACAGTGAAGGCTACGGACGACGCCCTGTGATAGACCGAGGGTGGCAGCTTTATTATGCCTACCGTTATCACTACGAGATTTTAGGAGACACTGAGTCAGAGGAAGCTACGGTCATATTCTATCGAATCTATCGTAAAGAAGACAACAAGGTCGAGCGTTATATCACGGAAGGAAGCAACTATGACCCGGATGAAGATGTTTATGATGATTCCACAAGCGATGACGACCCGACTCCTTCGGATTCCACCAGGGACGCCTTGAACAACGACTTCTTGGTGCGAGAACTGAGTCACATCAAGTACGCTCCGCGTCCTGGCCAACATTTTGACAAGAAAACGGGTCTGGAATTGGAAAGACCTTGGTCGGGTTCAAATGTGTTAGCCAAATGGTCTGCTGAACTCTTGAAAGCCGTACCCACTTCTCCCGACAGTGTCGAATTCACCCGAACAAGGGAGGCGATCAAGAGGGTGGTCAAGATCATAGAGGAAGAAGTTCCCGAAAGGATGGAAGTCAACGAGAATCCCGACGCTTCAGCAAGTGGGCACCCGCCGGCTTACACCATCTCACCCGAAGTTTTGGAAACCCCTGCACGTCCGAAGGCAAAAAGCGAATCTAACATACAAGGGATCCGTTCCAAAGGAACTTCTAACATCGAGCCGGACTTCATCGCTCTTCCTCAAATCTCTCTGTTGGAACACATGATGGATGCAGGGATGTTGACGAGCGTGTCAAGAGGAATACCTACTGCCCCAAGAGCTCACCGTGACAGAGACCAATTTGGGCGACGCCAGAATTCCAGAACGCATTCGTCGATGTCGCGTCATTCTAGCTCAGACCATTACAGGCAATCCCGTTCGCTGTCTCGTAACCGATCCGCCTCTCCTCGTCGATCAGATTTCTACCAGAGAGGTTCTCGATCTCACCTGCCGCCCAGAAGAGCATCGCCGGACCAAGGAGGTTATCGCAAGCCGAATGAAGAACAGGTGGAGAAGATTAACGCTTGGACTCAATCAGATCTGGGCAAATCTATACCCACTCCTGCCAGCGCAGCTCTTCCATTAGTACGAAACAATTTCTGGAACTTTCATTTGATCAAGCACAGCTACCTCGTTCTACGTGAACCTTCGTCTCGGGTGATAGCGAGGCACTGGGCCATGACCGATCCTCAGATCAGGTCGGTGAAAGATCTCTTGAAACGGCTCATGGAACACGGAATTGAGTTCGCGGTGGCAATCAAAGAACGAGACGTGGAACTCTTTGCTCCGGACTTAGGGATTTGGGATAGGAAACTCGGAGGAGCTATTTACTCGCAAGATTCCACCGAAGATCCCTTAACCTGGGGAAATGGGGGGCGAGAGTTTTGCATCAGGAGGACCGATGAAATCCTTGGCCGAGACCACACGAGGACTCTTGTATCCAAAGGAGGCACTCTCGTGTGGGTCGCACATATCAATAGTCGGGATACCTTGACGGAAGCTTTCGCTAATGGTCCTTCCAAACAAGTGACGGTGCATCGAGGGGGCCTGACGGATTTGGCCGATCACGACCACATCGGATTGGTTCACAATACAATGTCGGTGGCGGAAGTAAATGCTCTACTCGGCAAAATTCATGGAGAAGACAAATGGATCTACCCACCGACTGAATTCCTATGGGATTTCAGCCTACATCACTCGGGGGTCCTTCACGCCGTAACTCTGAGCACTCTCTCTTTGATACAAGCCGAAGTGGAAAGGAACGAACCTAAACTGAGGAGCCGTTCCGATTTCCGAGAGCTTTTCCGTTCGAGTAATAGGAGTTCCAAGTACGAAGAAGCGGTCAAAGTATCCAGGGAAGAATATACCGTCGCCGATCAAAATCTGCAAGACATGTTCATGGACAATTGGCGGAAAGTGAAGTTGAGAGACGTTGTCATACTGGGTGTATTCCGTTGAGGAGCTTGAAGAAGCTGGGGGGCATTGTAACACTCAATAATAGTGGTCTGCAGGAGCTCCTTTCAAGCCCTTGCGCCATTATTCGTTTCATTATATATCTGCGCGTACGACTCATATATGATAGTCGTTTTTCTATATTGTACTTATAGTATCATGTGGTTGGCTTACTAATGGCCTTCCACACGTGACAATGGTTATCATCTTTTTACCTCTTGCCACGTAGACCGCACTCCGGCTCAATACTTTGAGCCAGCATGCGGAGACCCTGCTAGTCAGGTAAGTCTTTATTCCAGTTCCCCCCTTTCCTGGCCCGGAGCACGGCTCGCTCCGACCTCTGGCCTACCAGGATCGGCAGGAATTACTTCGTGACGTGGACTACCCGTCAATAGAAGTAATTCCATGCGAGTAGCTAAATTTAACAGGTGTCCGTAGATCCACTAGGGAATAAAAGACACAGTTCATTGAATAGTAAAGGCCGGCATAGCCGCATACCTTTACAACACGGCGCCCTCATTGTGTCGCCTACTCTCCTCCCGCTTCATCGAAACTGATGTCTTCGTTGCGTACCACCAACAATATCCCACCCCAAAGAGCATAGCGCACAGCTCAAGTCAAAAAGCCTTGGGTCACGGTGTAACTCATGTGCATGCCATTTATATGGCCGTTTATGCTGTTATTTTGGTAATCTCCATTTACGATATATTTACTGATGTTTACGACTTATTCACGACGTGTTTTGTCATGTGATGTACTTGTAGCTACATTCGTGACTTACTTACATAATACAATCTTCTTCGACCTCAAACCTTCACCTTCGGCCTCTCGTGCCCATACTCTTCTGAGTTGTGCACTAGGCCGGCGGGTGATCAGGGAGTTTACTCACCCGCTATCCACGCGTTGGGCGTATCTGGACCTACCAGACAAGCGCCTGCACGCATTGTGAGGGCTGTATGTGCTCTGCGCATGCCCTCTCGTTCCACGATGGTCGGTGACGAACTCCATTCTTACCATGCACCCTTATTTGGCAACTTGGTTACCACTTTCAGAACGACACTCACTGACGTTGAGCAGCGATATTCAAGGAAATAATGCTACTCACACACCTTCGACGACGAACGATGGCACCGTACTACCCTTGATGCTTTTCGTACCAAAGCATAGAACTGCTAAACTATCAAATCTACTCACCACCACCGATCTGGACCGATCTGGACCTCTGGGACGAGCCTCGCCGACGAACGAAGACACCATATCCACCATATCATTTCACAAAACCAATTCCCCCGGTACCTAACAAAAACAATCACCTTGATCGAGCTTTATCATCTTGTCTCCCCAAAATAAGGACGACCAGCAACGCACCGACCATGGGCGAGCACTGCTACCTAGCAGGACATACGGGTCAGAACTTAATTGGGATTTAAACCCGACAGTCCGACAACTCGCGGGATAATTATCCTAAATCCGGTTTTCAACACTCTCTCGACGGCGAATGATACAATATTTTGCGGGCGAAGGGACACTGGAATCGTTTTGGGTGAGAAATTCCCACAAGCAAGTGTTTCACTGAGACACGAGGCTGATGGGGGTAAAAGGTATAAAAGGTGGACAGTTTAGCATACTTAGGCATCCAGTTTTTCGGGGGTTCAGATCCCTCCCACTTGTACACAAGTGTTCTTACACCCCACAAATCGAGAAATTGATCACATCCTTGCACCCACTTGTCTCAGGACACTTTACTCACTCCCTCCCTTGCAGCTTAAAAAACCTAAGCTCGCGCTCATATAGATCGCCCTCGAACTTCGCACACCTTCCGGCGCGGAAACACCTCCTGTAGCGGTGGGAACAAAGCTTCAAGGATATTTTGGCAAATCGTCAACGCCTGAACGGCCACAACCTCTTGTATTCCGAGAAGTTCATCACCGAAATTCCGTCGACGTCAAAGTCATCTACGAACCAACCCCTTGGAAGGATTCACCGATTCGATCACGTGCCCCATCGATCAAAGGAGGAAGGCACATTGCTCGATTGATGTAGAAGGCTTTGCAGATAGTTCGAAGGGACGAATTCACGAACTTCGTCCCCCAGTGAACCAGTATATTTTCGTTCTTTCCCCCATTGTGCTAACTTTGACAGACCCTATCGGACCCGCCGCACCACCTCTGTATCGACAAATGTCCCCTTGTTCGGAACCTCACAACCAAACCCCCTAGAGGCTGGACAAGCTTACCACCTGAGCATCATCCCGTTCACGTCGTAGTGTCACGGTCCTTATCACACCACTATCCACGCGTTAGGCGTATCTGGACCTACCAGACGAGCACCTTCACATGTTAGCCAGCTCCTGCTGAGCTGGCATCTACCGCCAGTGATCTCCCTAAGGCCTAAGGCCTTACCTTGTTCCTAAGGCCTTAGGTTAAGCCTTAGACCAGCGCAGAGACTTTGTATTTTTGAGTTAAGGCCTTAGAAATCACGTGGAGGTGCACGTGCCCTGAAATCTTTTCTCACACTGCCGCAATGGCTGGCAGCGCGGCATTTCGAGCTCCCTGGCTCTTACAGCGGCTGTTCAGAAAAGGTGCGAAGGCATCCCTTCGCACGCATGTGTCACGCTGTGCACAAGAAGAGGAGGAATCGTACATGTGTGTAATGGCAGAAGTGGATGAGCAGGAAGACACACTCGATGATGGAGAGGTCGAAATTGATGATGATGAAGTGTAGGGAGTATATATTTTGCGTAGATTTCTCAGTTACAGCCAGCTAAAATTATTTCCTTTTTTGGTCCTAAGGAAGGCCTGGGCTAAGGCCTAAGGCCTAAGGCCTTAAATGAACCTAAGGCCTTAACTCACCAGAGGGTCTTCATTTAAGGCCTTAGGGAGGTCACTGTCTACTGCGGACCACCTGCAGTACCAAGACCATATTCGTGCCCTTCTGGCACCGGATCGATCCATCTACTCCTACCTCAATTCTACTTGGATTGAGGCCTTAACTCACTCTCAAGACCCGCCAGCTCATTGTGGCAGAAATCCCCTCAAATATTCGTAGGATTCTCAAGCGAAGTCTCACACGGTCCCAGTCGAGGGAGGAACCCGCATTGGCGTTCAAAGGCTTTGACGCGGATCCGCGTGTAGCACACGTGTGCGGAGCAGAACGGTGGGTGCCTCACAGGCATTTCTTTGTGCAATGAGCACAATATCGAAGGGTTGCGAACGGTGCAGAGGAGGTCGATTCGGAGCGGAGCGCGGCAAGGTCGCACGAAGGTAGTCATGGGGAGTTGGTTCGCTTGGGAATGTATACATCCGAGGGCTCATCTACCCAAATAAGAGATGGAGTGGTGCTGAGGATAGGTAGGGTTGTCACACTGCGTGTCGGTCTGCGCAAAGGCAGAGGTGTAGGTTATCATCGAGGGAGCCGGGGGCAGGAGTAGCTCAGTGAGAGGTGAGTCCGTTCCGGCGTCGACGAGGATGCGAGAGGATGCGTGAGGTTTACTCAATTTTGCAGCCTGCTTTTCTCCAAATTCCCTCCCCGCGACAAATCCCAGGCACTTCCCTTTGCTCAACCCCCTCTCAAACCCGACACTCTCCCCCTCCTTCAACCCCTGGGCCTTCCCCGCCTTTAGCCCTTCCTTCTTCCCATCGCATAAGCCGCTCATATGGCCTTCTTTCACACCCTCGTCATGCCCAAAGGAGTAGTCGTCGAACTCCTCGCGCTTGGGGGTGGTCTCCATCGCACCCCGCCCTGCTCAAAATCCGATCTCAAGGGCGCATTGCCATAGGTTCGACACACGGTCGTCACCCAGGGTGGCAGAGAACGCGACGGCACGCTCGAAGGCTGCCATGAAGTTGTTGACAGCGCCGAATGGGTGGTGAAAATGGTCATTGAGGCCAGCCGGAATTTTGTAGTTGTCTGCAGTGTTGCCCATCTTTGAGCGGGATCGCGATAGCGAGAAGCAGAGATTTTTCGGAAAAACAGCGGAAGTGGAATGGCAATGGGCAGTGGTGTATCGGTACAGTAGCGTTAAATGGCAGCAGGTATTGGTAAATGGCAGTGTGCGGCGGTGGCGGAGTAACAGTTTGGAGAGAGAAAAAAGTTTGGATGACGCGGACCGGGTGTGGGGAAAGGCAGCGCTTCAGGGTACGTAGAATCGCACTGTTGTCACCAAATGTGTAACGTCCCATATCTGTATGCCGTTAGGCCTACTGTTGTTCAACCAACAGTTGTAACGTCTCCTTACTATGTGTACTTTTTTACTTGCGAGTCCTTACGATCTCTGTTTCTAGCACACGGCTCAAGTAGCCGTGCGCTTCTCTGTATTATGTAATCACATGTCGTAGTATAAGACAGCGGACCGAAGTCCGAATAGATCACTTCTACTACTCCCAACTCGTGCGCGCCTAAGCCGTCCTAACGTGGCTGCCCTGTCAGTCAGAGGACCGTAGGCACTGCGAGGAAGGTAAGTTTTAGATTCACGCGATACTGACCATATCAGCATACAGAATATCCTGCGAGGCTATCAGCGTACAGAACTTACTACGCCTCGTACAGATATTCTGTCGAGGTATAGCGTCGCATTGCAATAGATATTCTTTTGCTATAGTGCGACTGCTAGTGTATACAACACCATTCAGACTAAGCATTGCTCGCCAGGTGGCTCCCTCAGCGCTCACCCAACTATAAATATTTGTGAGCTCGCTATTACCTGCTGAGTCCTACAAAGGTGGACACATTGGGAACGCTGAAACCCTGGCCGGCAATTCGGGCGGAGAGGACGATAGTCCATCTAGCTGGAGGAGTCGAGATACTCCTCCTCATATTAGTCGCTCTTCGTTCCCTGGAACAACGCGTGAGCGATCCGCTCGATCCAGTGTACGCGACAACCCTGTTGCATTCGGGAGTGGCGTACCACGACCAAATCCTATCCCTTTGAACCCTACTTTTTCCACTTCCCCCTCATCTCTCTTCCAAATCCCTCCATCCATCCGACGCCCTTGGCCACCTGTGGGGAGGGGATCATTTTCTCGTCCCTCTCACACCGGTTCTCACAATAGCGAGACCTTTTCGCAGGTTGACAGGTCGGCAGCTGGTTCGGCTTACCCGGGAGAATATTCACTCGCTTCTGACCAATCGGATCCTATGAGTTTTCGTTCGAACATCGGAGCAGAGGGAAGCCGAGGTCAGACGACAGCGAAGCTGCGGAGGTTGTTAGATGAATATCGGAAACAAGATGAGAGTGCCGAAGATGCGACCGTGTCCACAGCGCAAGGAGCGTTGATGCTGTCCTTGAAAGTTCAATTGGAGGTGACAGACATCCTTGACTATGGGCCAGGCGCTTCACCGCGATTTTCCCTGAGTCCTGTCCTATTCGAACGTGTGAATAGGATAACGGGAGAGTTACAGTACTTCTTGGAAAAAACAGCAGCGTTAATCCCCGATAGAAAGAAGTATTTTAGGGTTGATCCGGAGGATGCCATTCTTCCTATCTTAGCAGGCTGTAGCGACCGAGCACAACTCACAGTCGTTTGGGGGATAATGCGAACTCGGTTGGAACTGGGACAGAAATTCATTGAAAAATATATTAAAGAAATCCAGCAACCAACAAGTATTGAAGTCTTCTCTCCCGCGTCGACAACCGAGGAGCTACAGGAAGGGCTAAAAGCGTTGGATTCAAATGAGCTTCAAGTAAGACATATGTTGGCATTTTACCCTCACCATAATTCCGGTACGCATAACCGACAAGACCGCTCGCATATTCTCTCGGAGGATTGGGAATCTCTCGCGGAAAAGGGGCAACACGACCGAGATTTGTCCGAACCAGAATGGGAGAGTCGAATTGAGATAAAATATTCACCGCTTCTGCAGGAGCAAGAACCAGATAGTATGCTTGAGGAGGAAGAGGATGATGATACTATAGGAAGGAATAAGAAAGGGAAAAGTAGAGAGGACAATTTCAGTCAGACTCAAGATATGAGTCTTTCAATGTCACACCGTTCACGCGTGATGGAGACTCCAACTACGGGAGTCTCGCATCAGTCTTTAGGACAAGTCGAAGGGAAGACTCCTCCGATCCCTTTCAATTCACCGCTGGTTCTGAGCGAGGGAGGCTCGCAAATAGGCCTCTTGGCTCCCGAGACTCCGTTTAAGTCCGCATCCAATTTTTGGAAAGGAATGGCTGCTTCTTCGAGTCCGTTGGAAACAATACCTGAAGTTATTGAGCAGCCGAACATTCTGAATCGACTGGCTGCTGGGCCGATAGGGAGCAAAGGAGGCCATTTTGTTGCTACTTTCGGAAGTGAAAAAGCGGCGGAATCAAGGGAAAGATCAGCACCTTTACAGTCACGACCTTCCAACCCCTTTGAAACACGGTTCAAACCATCTCCGGCAGTCATGGCTGGTAGCTCGACGTCCACCGCAAGCGTTTTTCGTACCACCGGTGATGCGGACACTCCCAAAAATGATCCTACAATTCCTATAGGGGGATCAGGCCAAGGAGGAGGTTCGGGAGGTGGCGATAGAGGCGGAAATGATGCTGGAAGAGGTGGATCCTCCGGATCCGGTGGAGGGGGACAGCCTCCTCCTGGAGGTGGAGGCCACGGAGGTGGAGGACCAGGTCCTCCTGGTCCTCCATGGCACCCCGGAGGGGGAGGTCACGGAGGAGGTGGTCCGGGTCCGCAAGGACCTCCTGGGCCGCCAGGACCTCCGGGACCGCCAGGGCCTCCCGGTGATGCGGGACCGCCTGGGCCTCCAGGAGGACCTGGAAATAATGTTGCTGCGCTTCAACCAAATGGCCTACCAAACCCGACAATCGACGTGAAATTGAAATTGTCGGACTTACCTTCATGGAATGGAGATCATAACACAGCCATTCAATATTTCACCGCGGTTGCTCAGAAAGCGAATCTTGGTGGGGCTGTACCACAAATGCTGGGGTATTGGTTAGGAATGAGGTTTGAGGAGGGATCTCCCATACAGCTGTGGTATACCAGCTTACCTGGAGATCAGCAAACGGCTATGCGTCAGCATTGGATTTTGTTCCTACAAGGAATAAAAGACCATTATTTGGGTCGGACGTGGCAACGGAAGATGAATCGCGTGTACGAACTACAGAGGTTCCGTCAGAAAGGTCATGAGACCGAGACTCCACAGTCCTACGTCGCGCGCAGAGTGATGTTCGTTCGAATGTTGGTTACCACGGATAATGGAGGTCCTATCGAAGTTTACCATATAATGGAGAAAGCTCCCATTTCATGGGGTCCCATTCTAGTCCTAGAAAACATAACCTCCACCGTGAACTTATATTCGAAAGTGATTGAGCATGAGGACGCACTGATTCACGCGGCAAGAGTAGAAACTGGGAGAACATTGACCCCGGAGAATCTGTTGGGAATGTTGAGAACACTCGGAATCACTCCGGACAAGCCTAGATCGCGCCAGGTAAATCTGGCATCGGGAAAGGAAGGAGAAGAGCAAGGCCTTAGTGACGCAGAGGAGGTAGTGGACGAACCGGACGACGACATACTGAGGCAGGTGTATGCAAACTTCAAAGAGAAGAAGCGGGCGCCACCTGCGGGGGGATACCCTTTCCCAAAAAACGATCACGTCGTAACCAAGCTGGGAAAATTGCCTCCAGGGCCTTGTCGATTGTGTGGTAGTGAAAAACACTGGAATAGGGAGTGTCCGAACTACGTAAATTACAGTGAAGGAACTAGACGGAATGCAAGTTTAGCAGCCGCCATAGAACCTTCCGAAGAGGAGACAATGTACCAAAGCACCTTCTCCGTAGTGCTCAATAAAGCAATCTCTAACTCCAATGTCGATTTCACCACCTTAGAGGGGTCGTTTTTTGAGCCGGCTGCCTTGACGAGTAAAATCGCAGGGTGTAAGACCGCTGACCACGCTGAAGGGCGAGGAAAGGCCACGGACTTCCCCGCAGGGGGGGGATTGGAGGCAGCCTCGGTGATTGAGACTCTATCAGTGCAATGGGAATTAAATCACGCAAAGAAGGATGACTATACCAGGCACGGAAATTCGATTCAGGACAATGGAACGGCAAGCGAGCGGGCGCGCTCCGTAAAGATTCCGCAGAAAGTCAAGATTGAGGAGATAGAAGACGAAGAACTCAGTGAATTCAGATCGAAGCCGAAAGCAGAGAGCGGGATCTTAGAGTCTACAGAGTCGGAAAATGAAGAAGAAACTCCTTCAACTCCTCCAAAACTCAAAGACTGGCAAAGTGCGAGACGTGCCCGAGAAGCGGCTCGCCACAGTAGAATGGCAGAGGAGTTCTGGTTGAATGATGGCAGGATGTTCGGCCAGAGCGGATCTCCAGCAGAAGATAATGAGGATGAGTTCGAGGAAGAATTCCTAGAGGAGGAGCGTGTGGAGACAGAAAAGGAATCGTTCCGAGCGGAAGGCGGCAGCCAATTTCCCGAAGGCCTTACAAACAAACAGTACCATACATCTCCGGGCTCACCAAGAGAATTGGTACCTGTGCGACTGTTCAAGCGTCGGTCAACCCTGCCTGGGAAATCTGCTCTGGGCACATCGGTTCTAGCAATGAAAGGCTCGGTAGGAAGCATTGACGGTCAACTATTGGATCTACGAGTTGACACGTGTGCGGATGTCACTCTCATCTCCGAGGAGTTGTACCTATCTCTGCCAAACCGGCCACGTCTACGCCCAGGTGTTCCAATGAAACTCGTACAGCTCACGCATGAGGAGGCTAATATAACAGGGTATATTACATTGCCTATATTCGTCATGAGCGAGGAGGGTGAGATGCTGGAGACAGAGGCCGAGGCATATGTAGTGCCTGGGATGAGTGTACCTATCCTGCTCGGAGTCGACTACCAACTCACATACGAGATTGGCTTAACCTGCAATGTTGAATCTGGAACAAGCCTTCATTTTCAAGGGTGGCAATACACCGTCAGAGCGCAGAGAGTATCGAGGACCAATGATTTAGGTCGAATTTTGATAAGCAGTCAGATTGTGAACAAGCGCATCAAAGCCAAAGCTCACCGATCCAAGCTAGTCAAAATTAAGAGGAAGAAAGCCAAGTTTGGCAAGGAGAAGTTGTTGGTGCGAGCTGCGTATGATTACAAATTGCGTCCACACGAGTGCAAATCAATCCTGTTGGAAGGTCATTTCGAAGAGGACAAAGAGTGGTTAGTTGAGAAGAACCTTCTGGCAAATGCCAATGACTCATTCTTTGTTGTTTCGAATACTCTCATTTCGTCTTTGAATCCATGGGTACCTGTGGGTAATCCTACGGATCAGCCGCGAATGATCAGAAAAGGCGAAGTCATAGGGATGCTTACCGACCCTGATATATTCTTCGATAAACCCTCTACCCTAGACAGTCGAGCTGAGTACGTTCGGTCGGCAGAAGCATACAAAACGGTGATATTGGCGAACTGGGAAGCGGAAAGATCGGCTCAGAAACACAAAAGTCATAATCTAGACGATCCTGAGTGCCCGCATTGCCGCCCTTCTAGACATGAGAGAACTCAGAAGGCGAAGGAGGAGCCCAAGGACAAAACAGAAGACTCAACTGAGGCTGAAGATTATGGCCCGAAAACTGCGGCCATGCCCGATCCTGAAGATTACGAATCTGCGCGTTTCAGAGAGTTGATTGATGTAGGGTCCATTCCGGAGCACCTGAGGGAAGAAGCATGGGCAATGCTGGAGAATAGAATCAAAGCCTTTGGATTCGATGGAAGGCTGGGACATCATCCGGCAAAAGTGCATATCAGAACTGTAGATGGCCAAGTACCTATAGCCGTCCCGATGTACGGAAGTTCTCCCGCAAAGCGATTGGTGATAGATGAACAGCTGGACAAATGGTTCGAACAAGGGGTAATTGAGCCATCTATCAGCCCTTGGAGTGCCCCAGTAGTTATCGCTTACCGGAACGGCAAGCCGCGCTTCTGCGTCGATTACCGCAAGTTGAATGCCGTTACGATACCGGATGAATTTCCAATCCCAAGGCAGACCGAAATCTTATCTGCGGTTTCCGGAGCACAAGTGTTATCCTCCTTAGATGCTCTCGCTGGCTTCACGCAGTTGGAATTCGAGGATGAAGACGTTGAAAAGACGGCCTTCCGAACTCACCGAGGATTATTTCAATTCAGGCGAATGCCCTTCGGATTGCGAAACGGTCCTTCCATTTTCCAGCGTGTGATGCAGGGTATACTTGCACCATATCTTTGGATCTTCTGTTTGGTCTATATAGACGATATTGTAATCTTTTCCAAATCCTACGAGGAACACATCGTGCACCTGGATTTGGTTCTCAAAGCGATTGAAGACGCAGGGATAACTCTCTCACCGAGCAAGTGCCATCTCTTTTACAACTCTATCCTTTTGCTGGGGCACAAAGTTTCGAGGCTCGGGCTGTCAACGCATGAAGAAAAAGTCAAAGCTATTCTGGAATTGGATCGACCTACTCGAGTTTCGCAATTGCAAACATTTCTGGGCATGGTCGTATATTTCTCCTCCTTTATTCCCTATTACGCCGATATCTGTGGACCGCTGTTTCAGCTTTTGAGGAAAGACTCGCGATGGGAATGGAAGAGGGAACATGAACATGCTTTTAGGGAAGCGAAAGATGCATTGAGGTCAGCTCCGTTGCTCGGACATCCAATGGAAGGATTGCCTTATCGATTATACACCGATGCTTCAGACGAAGCTGCCGGATGCGCTCTTCAACAAATCCAGCCTATTTTGGTAAAAGATTTGGAAGGAACTCGTGCTTACCGTCGCTTGAAGAAAGCTTTCGATGCAGGATTGCCTCCTCCGAAACTGACAACTATAATCAGTCAAAAATTCAATGACGCACCACTGGCAGGGGAGTGGGGAGTTACCTTCGAGGAGACCACAGTTCATATCGAGAGAGTCATAGGTTACTATTCAAGGCGATTCAAGGGGGCCGAGCAGCGCTACTCCACAACGGAACGAGAGGCATTGGCTGCCAAGGAAGGTCTAGTTCGATTTCAGCCTTACATTGAGGGAGAGAGGGTGCTGTTGGTTACGGATCATTCTGCACTGCAGTGGGCTCGTACCTATGAAAATTCAAACCGAAGGCTTGCGGCCTGGGGGGCAGTATTTTCTGCATATGCACCGGGATTAGAAATAATCCATCGCGCAGGAAGAGCCCACTCCAATGTTGACCCTCTTTCTCGACTCCCTAGATCGCCGCCGATGCATTTGTCTCCAGTGAAAGACAGTGATCGCACAATTATCACTGACACGACCTTAGCTGAAGCGCAGGAGAGACAATTAGAAGAAGAACCAGCAAAGAGAGCGACATTTGTAGCATGGGCCTTAGACGACTGTATTGAAGGAAGGCAATCCGTGTGGGCGACAACCCGAAGTCAGCGGAAGAGGAGAGAGATGCGCGAGGTACCGCCACCTGATCCGCCACTACCGGAAGCTTCCGAAGTCCCCGAAACCGTGCCGGCAACCGACGACTCTTCTCACGACAACCTAGTCGATATTGGGGAAGAATACGACGATGAGCTTGAGACTTTGCGATCTACCGAAGAGTACTGGGGTGCTCATAACCCTCCACCCAATATCCTTATATCCATGGACGAAGAATTCCGTGTAAAATTCGTAGCAGATTACTTGAGCGACACAACATTCGGCAAGATCTGGTCAAGCCCTCAATCAGAGGCGGACCAATGGTCTCCTGGCTACAGGTATTTCAAGAATACAGAAGGGTTTTTGTTCTTCAGGGATGCCAACTACCAGCCACGTCTATGTGTCCCCAAGGCACAACGCAATGCACTCTTGCGAGAGATTCACGAAGGCCCATTGGAAACTGCACATGCTGGCGCGGAGAAATTGTGGTTAAAGCTGACTCCAAGGTACTACTGGCCAAGAATGAAAGCCGACATCACTATATTCTGCTCCAGCTGCGACGTCTGCCAAAAAATCAAGAACAGCAACTTCAAAAGATTCGGATATTTGATTCCGAACCCGATTCCGAGTCGGCCGTATGAATCCATATCAATGGATTTTATCGTGGATCTGCCCTGGTCAGAGGAGTTCAACGCCATACTTGTGGTGGTGTGCAGGCTAACCAAGCATGCCATGTTTATTCCGACAACTACTGGACTGGATGCCGAGGGATTTGCTGAGATTTTCGTAAAGTTCGTTGTCTGCAGGTTTGGGCTTCCAACAAGCATTATATCGGACAGGGACCCTCGGTGGACATCAGATTTCTGGAAGGCGGTGATTAAGTTGTTGAAAACGCGAATGGCTCTATCTTCTGCCCATCATCCTCAACATGACGGACAGACGGAAATAGTCAATAAACATCTTGCGACGATGCTACGCGCTTACACAGCTGGAGCCAAAGGGACATGGGCCAAATGGATTCATTTACTGGAATTTGCGTACAATTCTAATCCTCACGCGTCAACGGGCTCGACTCCTCTATTCCTAATGCACGGGTTCGAACCTAGAGCTCCAAGTGATTTTCTCGCAGGAAAAGATCACCATTCCGGACGGGGACTTTCGGTTCAAGCCGGTGAAGCATCCGAATTTCTCACGTCGCTCAACATGCACCGAGAAAGTGCCCGCTTAGCTATAGCGAAGGCTCAGCATGAACAGGCTCAACAGTACAATAAAGGAAGACGGCCTGTGCCAATGCTGAAAAAAGGGGACCGGATACTGATCAATCCTCACACTTTGGAATGGGTGGAGTCTACAGGTGCAGGAGTGAAACTCTCACAACGATGGATAGGCCCGTTTGAGGTGATTCAGCAGATAAATCCAAAAGTTTACCGGCTACGGATGAGCGAGAAATACCCGGGATTACCAATTTTCAATGTCGACCACTTCAAGAAGTACGTGGAATCGCCAAAAGAATTTGGAGAACGGACGGTTCTACCGGAAACACGGCTCAGGAAACCCGAGGCAAAGGAGTTCACAGTGGAGAAAATAATCGCACACCGGTTCGACAAGAAGGGATCAATGATCAAATACCTAGTGCGATGGGAGGGGTACGGTCCGCAGTTTGACACCTGGGAACCACGGGCTCATCTCAAGAATTCTCCGCGGATTCTGGCACAATATCGGAAGGATCACCATCTTTGAAGCACGCAATTGGTCTCATGGGCAAGTTCGGCAGAAATGGATAGCAATCGGCAACTGGACATTGGCAGAAAGGACAGATACAACGGACTACTTCCCACATTCGTGGGCAAAATCACGGAAAAACGAAGCAAGACGCCTTCGTCTCACACAGGCTGGTGACCTGGCATGAGTATACCATCCACCTATATCATACACGACTGAATCTTCTCTCTCTCTCTCTCCTCTCTCTTTCTCTCTCATATCTGTACTTTTCTATTGGTGGCAATCTAGACTCTGGTCTCGTAAATTTGGCTCTGACTGTGAAGGAGAGAATTCTGACAAATTGCTATTGTTCTTTCAGATCGTTGGTGTATCGGATCCTCCCAAGGCGCGAAGGAGCGGACGCAAAGCTGGATTTTCCTGCTTAGCTAAACTCTAGCGCGACTTTCGGCCCACAGATTTTCTGGGGATTAGAAAGCCGGATGGATTCGCTATACTGCGATTCTACGGGGAGGGTGGCTCGTTTATTTACGACTCCTGTAAATCCGGGCGACGAGAACTCACTTGAGTGGATCGGAATCAATAAGAGTTGCGAGTCTATTCCCCCGAAGGCGTTGGACACGATAGACGACTTGAGCTATCGCAGTGACGAGACTGCTATCGACGAGTTCGGGAGATTTTTAGTTGGCGAATGGGTAGACCAACCCGACTGGTACCGACCGGAGACCCCTGCGAGAGGATGGATTCCTCTCTTTGATCCAAATGATAGCGAAGATACTCGTCCAGCCCGATGGGCGAGGGACACAAAGAGCAAATTGCCGGTGGTGGAGGTAGAGCCTGGCAAATTTCGATTGGAGCAAGGAATCATCCTCACAGCGAGGGCGGACTTGATCAAATATCGTACCATCCAGGAAGAGGTAGCTGAACACGAATTTTACGACGCCGAAATTCCATCTCCCCCTCTCTACGACATCGAACGGCTGGAATTGATCTTTGATTCCGAATTGGAAGTCCAGCGCATGGCTATGGAAGCCAAGCGTGCGCTGCTCGACATCTGGGGTCATTTATCATGGTGGGCGGCTTCCGTACCAAGTTGGTCATTCGGGATGGATCGCGGCGTCGTAGAGTCGATGTTTAGCATGCAACTCGACCATTTCCGGCGCCGCGGATATCTAATTTCAGTATACCGTGACTGGCCAGCAGCGGGCTTCGCGCATTGGACCGAAAATCACGTACCATTTTACTTCGTGTGGGGATTGTTCGAGGCGCGCGATCCAAGATTTGCCCGTCTGAACCCACGGATTATCAGGAAATATCTGGCTACAGTGGAAGAGCATGACGTAGTGGGACTCTGGAGCGATGATATTCCGGAGATAGCAGAAGATCTGGACGAGGCAGCCCGGTACGACAAGTATCTGCAGTTGAAGATCCACCCACACAGTCGCCCTCGGGTACCGGTTCCTTTCGTTACAGAAATCTCAGGAGACATTGAGTATTTTGTGATCGACTTTCAGCACTGGGGCCGTAGGCCCCTAAGCGCGGGGGAACACTGGACTGACCTGGATATTCTATACCACCACATTGCTGTCCAGAGTCGGTCTGCACAAGTCACTCGCGTCATCTTCCATCGCTTCCACCCCAAGCCGAAAGCCACCATAATGAGCCACGCAGGGATGATAGAGGAAGAAAGGAACACCGAACCCAATCTCAGCATCATCCGAGAGCGATTCAAAGGGCGATGCGCACCTCGTCGCGGTCAAATCTTCGATGTGGAGACGGGGGTCGAAAGGAGGAAACCTTTGGGTGAAGATTCAACGATGAACGACGTGGAAGACGAACGAGAGCGTGAAACTCTTTTGATATATCAAGGGCCAAGTGGTTGGAAGCTTGCGACGAAAGGACATGAAGGTCCGGATGATCGGAGAAACATTGACGCCACTCGTATTGATCGTGAGTTGGGACCGAGGACAACTTCTCCAAATTCGAACCACAGTTCGGAGAGAAGAACGGAGGATTCCTCCGCTTGTAACGACCCTCGAGTGTGGGTTACAAATATTTATTGTGGGATGCACGTCGTACGACCCTGGCGAGTACTTGGGAGTTATAATGGTGTTGTGGGGACTTGGATAAGCCTCCAAGTCCCCGAGAGAATCGATATCGATAAAGCTGGAGACTCCTTGGACCAGAAATCTGTGTCCAAGTGCTGATCTAGTCTCGCAGCAAGCCAATGAGATTATCTACTATGGCTTCGATCCACGACTAGCTCGGAGGCTAGGAGAATGCTAGATAGAGCTCTGAAGCTCTATGAAACGGATCAAGTGCAGATGTATAGCGGATGGCAGCAGATAAGATAATTACTGCTGGCAGACGCTTGAGACTCTCGCTTGCTGAAATACGCTTGAGAAGACTAAGAACCGATACACTTAAGAACACCCGCAGGCCCAGTGCACCGCTGCCGTTAAGAGGGCAGGACAATGAACGTTAGGTCGTTGGATGGTTAATGTATGGAGGATGATGATATTGATCTCGATGTACAAAGTCATATCTACATGATTACATAATGGTGCATGTGATCCTACGCGTCGAGAGAAATGGAAAAATACAAGTAAATAGGAGTTAGTTGAAGAGTATTCAGAAAGGGGAAAAATGTACTGTATGGCCCCTACAAAGCCCCCCACTCTTCAGCTAAGGGCTATAGTTCAGACCAGTTGAAGACCGACTCCAAGAGAAAAAAAAAAAAAATCACTCTCCGAGTCCATATGATGTCCATCCTGTCCATCAGACTTGTCCCGCTATTCACGTTCCTGCGTCCCAGCGTGCACACGAGCTCCTTACAGTGTTTGACCTGCTCCAGACTCCCGTATCCAGCTGTTGGCCCAATGCCTGCACCTCCGCTCTGCTCCATATACAGGTGTTCCAAGGCAAGACTCCACCGCCTACGGCTCTGGATGTCACTGCTATACTTGTCACTTGGTCCCTATACTCCCGTAGCCCCCCAGCCAAAAAATCTGCTATTTTCGACCTAATTCCTTCGATTGGGGCATAGAGAGCAAAGTTGAGGTCCAGGTATCAGCCCCCCACGCTCGACAATCTCATGGAAAAAATATGGATTTTCCGAGCGGAACTTTGGTTATTGAATGGGAGAGCACAAAGTGTAAACAGCTGTGCTGCCGTTAATGCTGTTTCTGATGAAGACCACGTAAATGCAGCCCCGAGAGGGTGTATGTACGGCTCAGGACTCTCGAGGACTGCTGCAGTGTGATTGATCCATCACTCGCCGCCGCTCATGTACGCACAAGCAGAGAATGGAGGTCCAGAAGGTACACATGAACTTCTCCCTCCACAAAACATGAAGCAACATTGAATTTCTTAGTGCAGAGACCTGGTGCATGCAAACGAAAACCAACGTTGCACTTGGGTAATCAAAAAGATGACAATCCCGCGAAGGCGCAACGAGGAGTACCATCATGACGTGATCGAATACACGGGCGCGACGCGTGGAAAGGGAAGCCGTAGACAAGGAAGCACGTAGGCGGCCGTCATGCATACGCACGGCGAAGGAGGTCTCTGTGGCGCGAGATCATACATGTTGGACGTGCAGCAATTGTTCAAAAACACGCCCTAGGACAACAAACGCATAATCCAAGAATGCGTGCGGCGTGGGACCTGTAATGCCCCTGGAGTCCGAATATCCTTTCCCAAATTCCTTCAACCCAAGCCTGAACTTGCGGTGACGAGAGCATCACACGGAACATAAAAAGTCAGCCATCAGCCTAGGCCCGCGCGCGCGAGACCTTGAGTTGGAATCAGCCCTAGAAGAGTGTCCAGATTGAACAAGCACCGCAGATGTCGGAGAGCCAGAAAAAGGGAATTGAACAGAAGCGAGGACGAGATTAAATGAGAAGAAGGCGAATTGTCCAACAGAATCCGTACGTGGAGGTTCGCGCACGCGAAATTTTGCGGTGGCAAACGCGCGTCGCGCCAACGTCGCGCCAAGTATTGCAATACTACCCAAGATCTTGAGCTTGGAGACCAGGAGGAGCCTGATCCGAGGGGAGGAAGGAGAGAGAGAGCGCTTGCGAATGCGAAATCGGCCCAAGAACGAGGTGACGCGAGCAGTAAGTGGATGGCATCGGATGCAAAGTGGAAGTGTTTGGTTCCATGGGATATCGGCCTTGGGACCAAACAACTCTCCCTGGCTCTTCCCGTCATTTTGCGTCGACTCTTCGCCAAATTCTCGCCTGCGGGCCACGGAGCCCACCCGAATCGCTCACTAAATATGCACCTTTCGTGTCCTCGGGATCCTTTACGTCCCTCAATCCGACTGGACTGCTTCCGCGCGTCCTTTGACGAATTTCGGAACTCGAGCATATCGGGCCCCCAAAATTCCTTTAGCCTAAATGGGACTTGCGGCGTACTTCACGGCGAACTTCGGGGTTGAAGGTATGTGAGATGTGAAAGAGGCCAGAAGAGAAAACTGAAAAAATCGGCATAATTGGCGTATAGGAAAATTCCTTGACGGGTATTATTCTTCTGAATATCCCGAAACGCCCTGAGTCGAGCCGTTTCCGAGTTCGAGTTGCCGTAGGGTTGTGTTGACCGGGTGAGTCGAAGATTTGCAATCTCGGAGCTCACGAAAATTTATCTTTGAATCTCAGATAAAATTCAATTGCGTGTCTCGCGCGCCCGCGCCTGCTGCTTCAAATCCAGTCAGCCGTTCCAATCCCTTCCCTCTCCCATCCCCGGTACGGCATGCTCCCGCCGACCAGGGGTCGTGCACCGAGGTACGAATTTCCGCAAATCTTGATCGCGCTGACGAGCGCAAAAACCTTAGATATAATTCCAGCCAGCAGAAACACGGAAGAACACGCGTTTGATGCGTTCGCCTGCGCACGGAATAGGAGAATAGAACGAAGGACTTCACTGGCCGTGCTCGTAGCTGTCGCGACGGTCGGTGCGTCGTTTTCGCGCGAACCCTTCGATAACTGATAGAAGTTTTCCTTCAGCCCCCCAGTCTCGACTCCCGGCTCGTCCACCTCGGCGCGGGCGTTCGTGCCGGACTGGGAGATTGGGATAAGGGATATCGCCCCATGGGCTCGTCGATGTCGCGAAAGTGCGCACGTCATCTTCCTGCAAATCCTTTAAAAATTCATCCAGACTTCTTTTCTCAGGCTCGTGCGCGTAGGCTCCCACAAGTTTTGGAGGGAGCCCGCCAGTGAGGCGCGGTGGAATGATAGGTGCGTCGTCTCCGCGCGGATATTCTGATGCTGACTCTATTTCCGGCAGTCCCTCAGGTTCCATCGCCGCCGACTCGTTTGCATTCCTGTGCCAGAAAGAGTCGCTGGCACCCGTGTATGCAATCACGTCGAAGACGTGTGGATTTCTCGCGCGCACGTCCTCGGCCCTCGGAGCCGACTTCGCTCCGCCTTCCTCTAGTCCCCCAGGCTCGATCTCCACTGACTTGCTCTCGACGTCCGAATTAACGAACGTTTCAAGGGTGAGTGCGTTCTGTTCGATCAAATCCTTCCAGGGCTCATCTGTTTTATTCTCCGGTCCCCCAGCCTTTGTTGTCGGCCGCTCAGAGTGTGCACCACACGCAGTTTTGACATTCGTTGTGTCACACGCTCTTTCGATGAAGGGAATAGTGAGAGTCGGCGTAGTTGCGGAACTCTCTGAGGTGAGTGCGTATTCTTCTTGTAAAACCTGTCCCTTCTCCCTGACTGACTCCATTCTAGCCACCACCTCGTTTGCGACGCCTTCGGACAGGACACCCGGATCGTCCGCACCGTCGGAGGTGTCAGCGTAGCAGTTCCCGCGATCGGAGCTCACCGCAGCGAAGAGGTCGACTGCGGTGCATGCGTCGCGTGTGTCTCGAGGATTCGTGACGCCGGAATTCTCGCCGATGTCCGTGAACGTCCCAACGGTGCGCACGCCTTTCGAGGGGGAATTCGTTGATGATTGAGCCGACTTCTCGCTCTCTTTCAGCTCCCCAGCCTTGTCCTCCGAATCGCCCTCGTCCTTGCATGTGTCGACGTCGCGGTCGGACGCCGACGCAGTGGAGAGGTCGAACACGGTGCATGCGTCGCCAGTGTCTCGATTCGCGCACGCTGCGGTCGAGACGCGGACTTCGCTGCCTTTCGAGGCGTCAAGGCCCGTGTTCCGTACGGTCGAAGCGCGGATGCTCGATGCCTCCATTGTCGCGGAGTTGGAGTCAGCGGCGGATACGCTGGCGTTGATCGTTGAAAGACTCGGAGGCAAGCGCCGCCTAGCGCCCGGATTGGCGAGCGGAGGAGGGAGATAGGCTTCCGACATTTCATATGTCTGGGAGTCCGCAGGTCCGTTACTTCGTATATTTACGACCTCCGCCTCGATGACAGCGGGTCGTGGCAGGGCAGCCAGTTCCAAGGCTACCGGTGCGCATGCAACGCACACATCGATGTGGGGGTGGTGTAGCTCCGCCATCGCGTGCGACCTCTTACAAAATACTGGACGCCGAATTGTTGCTTCTTCCGTAAGTCTCTCCGCTGATTCTTTCCTGAACCTCTTCCTGACCCACTCATTCATGTGCCCATTATCTACGTTGTCGGTTGACATTTCGATAGAAAATCCGTCTCCGCTCACGCGCCCTTCGCGTACATCAGTCCCAATGCCCGTGAACGTCTCACAGGTGCGCACGCCTTTCGAGGGCGAATTCGACGATGATTGAGCCGACTTCGCATACTCTTCCTTCAGCCCCCCGTCCTCGATCATGCAGTTCTCGGAACGCATTGAGGAGAGCTCTCGAGCGAGGCGTGGCGAATTTCGAGGTGCGCGACCTGATTTGTCTTCATTGTTGAGCTTGCTAACAGAATCTCTGAGAAGGATTGGACTCGGGCTTTCCTGCAGCCCGCCTTTGACATCGGAATGCTCAGCGCGCGTGACTTGGCCCTCCATGGAGGCGCGTGACAAGATCGCTGAGTCCCGCTCTGCAGCGGAGTTCCCAAGCGAAGACTCGTTCATCCCTGCGTGTTCGGTCGCCGACGATTTGCAGAGTGCTGTCTGCACATCCTGCGAGCGGAGCGGTAACAAGGCCGCGAATGCGACATCCTCGGGTGCGGACGCTGCGCACACGTCGATGTTAGCCTGATACGGCGGAGTCGTCTCGAGGCCTCTCGACGAGGGAGACAGAATAGAACCCTCGGTAAGTCCTTCAGATATACTTTCGCCCTTAACGCTGACTCTTTCATCCATGTGCCCAGCAGCTACATACAACTTCGACACCGCGGGGGCCCCAGCCTGCTCGACAATGATGCTCATAGCCTATTTCGGCGAGTTCTTCTCCTAGACCGCCTGACCTTCTGTGTGTGGAGTCCGAGTAGAGCTCGTGTGTTGCAGTCGAGCGCTCGACACCGCAACTCTGCGCTGGCTTCACTCCCTCTGCGCGATAGACTGTACCATTGTCAAGGAATTCCTCGACGGTGCCATCAGTCTGCCTCGAATGGAAATCCTTTCGAGGTGCAGAAGTCGGAGACGAGCGCGGGGCTGGAGTGTCCAACGAGCAGCGGGATTCGTCTCGTTGCCCAACACATCCTTGGATATCTTTCGCGTCTCCATGCCCAAGCCCTCCATTAACATGCTGCGTAGAAACTTCCGCGCGGCCGGCGATGCCCTTGTCAAGGAATTCCTCGACGGCGTAGCTGGCCTGCCTCGAATGGAATTCCTTCCGAGGTGCGAGTTTCCCAACAGGATGCACGGCGCAAGGAGGCAAACGGAGCGACGAAGGTGTCGATGGTGAAGGCAACACGGGAGATGGCTTCGCTGAAGCAGCTTGACTCGTGCATGCGACCGATTCCGTTGCCGAAGTCGCGACCGACCGAGACGAGGCGTCGGAAGGGGTAGGCATGGTTATGAATGGGTGTGTACCCTTGAATTCAATTCCTGCCACTGATAAACCTTTCTGCATGCAGACGCTCTCTATGCCTCTCATCGCATCCACCACTTCTCTGCCTCAGACGGTCCCACACCGCCTTTGCCTCGTCTTGCTGGACACCGATGATGGTTACCACGCGGAAGTCGGCATGATCACAGTCAAACAGAGGCTGCACGATGCCGTGGAGCTCGGCCGCGGAATATAGTAGGTGTTTGAGGATGGGGAAAGACCTCACGGAAAGGCTCGGCAAGGGAAGGATGGAGTGCGACGCCCGCGAGAGCGGGGACGAAGTGAGAGGAGGAGATGGGATAGTTTAGTAGCGCCACGCATGTGTCGCGTAGCGTAGACATGCCTGATGCGGGATCGGGCGAGGTTGTGTATAATGACCATATCCAATCCAAATGTGAGTTAGACATGGTAAATGAGATGTGAGGAGTGACCGGCCAGGAGGGAACGACGATTCCCAATGTGTCCACCTTTGTAACGACCCTCGAGTGTGGGTTACAAATATTTATTGTGGATGCACGTCGTACGACCCTGGCGAGTACTTGGGAGTTATAATGGTGTTGTGGGGACTTGGATAAGCCTCCAAGTCCCGAGAGAATCGATATCGATAAAGCTGGAGACTCCTTGGACCAGAAATCTGTGTCCAAGTGCTGATCTAGTCTCGCAGCAAGCCAATGAGATTATCTACTATGGCTTCGATCCACGACTAGCTCGGAGGCTAGGAGAATGCTAGATAGAGCTCTGAAGCTCTATGAAACGGATCAAGTGCAGATGTATAGCGGATGGCAGCAGATAAGATAATTACTGCTGGCAGACGCTTGAGACTCTCGCTTGCTGAAATACGCTTGAGAAGACTAAGAACCGATACACTTAAGAACACCCGCAGGCCCAGTGCACCGCTGCCGTTAAGAGGGCAGGACAATGAACGTTAGGTCGTTGGATGGTTAATGTATGGAGGATGATGATATTGATCTCGATGTACAAAGTCATATCTACATGATTACATAATGGTGCATGTGATCCTACGCGTCGAGAGAAATGGAAAAATACAAGTAAATAGGAGTTAGTTGAAGAGTATTCAGAAAGGGGAAAATGTACTGTATGGCCCCTACACACACCGCTCCTATGGCTCACACTGTGGGATGGGTAGAAGCTATGGCGAGAGAAAGCTTGACAGATACAGTCAGCAATTACACAAAACAGCAGCCACTCACGACGCCCTAGGATCGAAAGACGCTCGCCCTCCTCGGATCGGGACGATATGCGCTCATTCTATTCCTCCTCGACTGACTCAATAATGAGGAGAGGTATGGCGTCCTCCCCGTGATGACTCTCCGGAGTCAAAAGCTTTGACGGAAGTCTCTCGAATCGCGCCGAATCTATCCCATATATCTCCCTCTTGCTCCTCCTTTCCGCCCCGCTGCCGAACCAATGGCGGAGCAAAGCAACCGCCGGGCTCGATGGCTCAACAGTTTCGCAGATTGGGGACGAGATGCTACCTTCGAAGCTTCATTATGGTGGATCCCCCTTGAGTTCAGGTGGAATCTTGACATGTTGGACCATGGCTATCTGTTGCTGTCCGAAGTATCAGAATACCGCCTTCGTTATCTGGCAATCACTTCACCTGCCGTACGATTTCCTCGCCATCTTCTAGAAGCAGCTATGGAACGCGGAATACAGTTCGCAGTTGGATTCAAGTACTCTGATTGCGACCTTTTTGCTCCGCGCGACGATCTGGCTACCCGACGCGTGACTAAGAGGTGGTTGACCCGCGGGACAAGGGACCCAAGTTAAATTCGGCTCCTTCCATTGTGACTGTCTACACACAATTCTGCGGAAATTTGGGTCGAATCGGCGCGAAACCCCAAGCTCGCTGCATCATAGCAAGAGGAGGGGGGAGCTAGTTGGATCATGCGTGCTTTTCTGGGAGTTACGTTGGTGGGTGAATTCATGGACGGACCATCATTGCAGGTATCGGGTGCATCGAAGTGGAGCCACCGATTCCGGAGATACCGATAGCATGGAGGTGACCTGGGATCAAATTTCAGAATGGCGACTATCAAGCGATATTCGGATATATCCCTGGTGCGACACCCGATAAAGACACTCATCTCTTTCCCACCGACGAGATCATGGAGGAGTTCTCCGACCACTATTACGGAGAGTGGAACCCATTGCTGCGATCATCACGTTCCGGCGGATCAAGGCCGAGTTAGACGACAAACGTGGGAAGTGTAGAACTCGGAAAGATTGGAAGACTTATTTTCAGTCGTCGAATCGAGGCCGCAATGCTCCAAAAATGAAGGTTACGCGAGGCTTCATAGAAGACGGGATGGCCAAGTTGGATCGCGCCTTTGGCGGAAGATGGAATAAGATGCGCCTGTGTGATATCGAATTGCCGGAAAGTTTCAGGAACGACTTTTGATCAGAGACCGTAAGGTCTGGGGGGCTCTGTAACGTCCCATATCTGTATGCCGTTAGGCCTACTGTTGTTCAACCAACAGTTGTAACGTCTCCTTACTATGTGTACTTTTTTACTTGCGAGTCCTTACGATCTCTGTTTCTAGCACACGGCTCAAGTAGCCGTGCGCTTCTCTGTATTATGTAATCACATGTCGTAGTATAACAGCGGACCGAAGTCCGAATAGATCACTTCTACTACTCCCAACTCGCTCGCGCGCCTAAGCCGTCCTAACGTGGCTGCCCTGTCAGTCAGAGGACCGTAGGCACTGCGAGGAAGGTAAGTTTTAGATTCACGCGATACTGACCATATCAGCATACAGAATATCCTGCGAGGCTATCAGCGTACAGAACTTACTACGCCTCGTACAGATATTCTGTCGAGGTATAGCGTCGCATTGCAATAGATATTCTTTTGCTAGTGCGACTGCTAGTGTATACAACACCATTCAGACTAAGCATTGCTCGCCAGGTGGCTCCCTCAGCGCTCACCCAACTATAAATATTTGTGAGCTCGCTATTACCTGCTGAGTCCTACAAAATGGAGGCGTAGCCTCAGGTACGGTAGGGCGGGAGGTCAGTGTCGGCTCGGTGAGACCAGGTGGATGCCGTGGAATCAGGGCTGCGAGACGGTAAAGACCAAGAGATTGGGTGTTTGGCAGTGACTACGACAAACAACAACCATGAACCCGATGGGGTAGTGCAGGATGCACTGCGACAGTGCCAAACTGGAAGATTATTTTGTTGTGAAGTCCTTATAGTTCAATTTCCAAGTTTCATCACCTCTTCAGATGAAAAGGAAGCAACCCAGAGTAATTTGGATCCCTCCAGAATTGAATTCTAGGTGTCTTGTGCCTCCCATGTGCCTGACTCATCGTGGACCTAAATTATCAGGTGGAACATGTTAAAATCAAGGGGGAACTACCGGGTTATAAAATTTGCCCTGAACCTAGTTCGAGGTGATTTGGGTTGTATCGGGTTCCAATGTACATAACAGCATGTATGCCCACTAACTTTAGGTAGTGGGTCCTGTAGCGCCCTATCAAAACTTTTTGGCAGTAATGATCTCTTTTTGATAAAATCAGTCCTTTTTGACTGATCCCTTGATGTATTTTCTCCGGTTCCACCCGATGTTTCTAAGGTGTCACCGCAAATTCCGATTGCCGGCCTTGCGTACCTTGAGTCCCCACGTATTTAACATTTCATTGTACTGTACAATCAATGTATGTCAATTCTCTCCAGGTTCTATTATCTTGTGGCCAAAATCTTACCAAAAAACCCTGAATATCGATGTAGGGAATCAAACCGTGCGTAATACGCTGACGGGCGTAACAAATATGCCCGTACCCGTAACGAAATACCCCGGATACGTTACGGTGAGTTGGGACCCGTAACCGTCCATTTACGCCTGTAAGTGGGTGTTTGCGAGGGACTCATGAATCTCTGCCTTGTTTTTCCGCATCATAATTGGCCAAATTACTGTGAAGACTGCATCAGTAGTTGAAGGAAAGGCACTGAGACAGGATAGAGCTGAACCCGTAATTAACCCGATGGAAAATGGCTGTATTTCCTTCTTGAAATCCACCAGACGGTACAGGGCCGTAGCCGTATTTACGGCCCGTCATCACATAATTGGTAACGGGACAGGTTTGATGCCCTAAAGATTCGATGTTCTATGCCTGAAGGCAGAGCTCTTGCCCCATGCGAGCTGGTCGACTTGTCGACCGAGCAAGAGTGAGGCCCTATTAAATGTTATGTGGGTGACATATTGTCCCTCTTAGTATTGAACCAGCAATGCCTGCATTTTTAGAATACTCTGAATAATTCATATTCAATTCAAAGCTTCTGTAGGCCAAATATAGTTTCCCCTTGAGGTCAATCTAAGAAGGTTCTTCAAAATTACACTTTGCGAGTCATCCAATAGTTGCTATACAAACTTGCTATGTATGAACGTTCCACTATTGCTCTCATTGCTAATTTGCTCATGAAGTTTCTCAAGGTGTTCTATGTGACTCCTGTATTTAGGCTAGCTGCGTGAGGTACTAATGTTCATTTCTGTCTTTATTTTTTGCTTCGGGTATAGATTGGGTTCTACAGCGTGACGGGGAGACCGGGTGCATGAGCTCAGCTTGGAAGATATCTAGAGGCCGAGGACGATGGGGTACATACTATGCCTGTAGTACTCCGGGATACTTCTCGAAACCGGCATTCCTAAGACGGGACCGTGCCGCGTAATGCTAACCTACCTACCTATGCCATTATCTGCGCCTTGATCTGTCACCTGTGGGTGCCTGCATCATCGACAGCATTAGGAGCTCTAGGTTAATCCACAGCTAGAGAAACATACAGTGGTCAATTCACCTAGCAGTGGAAGCTGAAATGAGACCCCCCCATCCAGTAGAAAATGCTCAAGAGTAATACTTGTTCTTGCCGAATTTCGGATCAACCGAGTTGGATCACAGCAGATGGATTCGCCCTCCAAGCTCCAGCTCTTGGATGTCTCTGACTCATATCTGTTTCAATGTAACAAATTCATAGCCGAGTTAGTGGGCTCTGCCGCAAAGCGCGCTACAATTGTTATTCAGAGACTGATCTGGAGATCTTGAGACCACAACACACTTTGCTTTGGTTTTCTGTCATAAATAGGCCAACAAAACATGCAGCCTAGTATCTGGACCAGGTTAGGATGGGCTGATATGCAAAGTGGAGTTCTTCGAAGTTTTGAATGTCCTCTGCCAGTATTCAGAGAACCTGTAAGGCAGTTTCAAAACAACGAAATAGCCACATTTAGTCCCCGAATTGGGCCATAAAAAAACTCCCCATGCAGGAGGCTTTAGAAAACAATGATACACATGTACTGTAATATTTTCAGATTTATCGGACAGACGATACACAGGGCAGATATTATTTAAGAGCCCGAATGTGGATTTGATTTGATGAGTTAGTCCCTAATCAAGACTAACTTTGATGCTCGGAAGATGTCTCGGTCCACATTGGGCACCAAATCTATTCCGGACAAGGCCATTTTTTTTTTGGTTCGGCTGTGGCATGCTGTGCGGCACAAGAAAGACCCTTCCCGGCTCTCTCGGCCTGGCTCGACATCGGGTAGCATGCATCGCTATGCATCGGGTCTTGCCAGCTTCCCGAGTTCGTCGTATATTATTATATAGTTTTAACGGTTACCTATGTCCATAGGATTGCACCCATTTCATTGTGCTTGCCGGTTGCCGTGCGCTGGCGACTCGGCAACGCGGCGTGACGTAGCGAAATTGCCTAACTTGGCGTTCGGCGGTTGTTGTGGCCGGAACCAAACACGTGGGGCATTGCCACCTCGGCACGTGGACACGCAACGCTGACAGCGTCTCCGCTTTGCGACCAGCAACGCCGCTGTGTCCCCGCCTCTGCTACCTCGCAGCCTCCGTGAGTGTCATCTATGATCCCTACGCCGTCCAAGTAACAAAACTCCTGTCAGCTTTCCACTTTTCTTGCGTGTGAAGACGACACGAATTACCTCGCGACGAGCACACGCGAAATAACTCTGGTGCGTTATTACTGCTCCTTTCCTTCGCTGGCCGTTTGCTGAGCCTTTGCAGCTCTGAAAACGCTATGAATCGGCAGTCGACGCTGCACCAGCGGATGGAGGCGGTGACGGACCTGGCCGGGCTGTCGTCCGTGTCGGACGATGTCATCGTCGCCTGCCTCCGCGAGCGTTTCATGTCCGACACCATCTACACAAACCTCGGCACTTCCGCCCTCGTCGCCCTTAACCCCCACAAATATGTCTCCGCCAGCGCCGATTCGGTCATGCACAAGTACGCTGCCGAGTACCGGGACACGAGCGAGCACAAGGACCCTCTCCCGCCGCACATCTTCCAGCTCGCCAACAATGCGTACTACCATATGAAACGTACTACGCAGGATCAGTCTATCATCTTCAGGTGAGTTTTTTTGGTGTCCATTCATTTTGTTTTCCTTCGGCGGCGTAGCGGCAGGAGGGGTGCAGACTCGCACGGCCCATGATCCCTCCCGCACCGCGACGAATGCATGCTCGGAGAGACTTCGCCGCGCGGCTGTGTAGGTACTCGGCCGTGCGCACATACGGGGATGTGCTTTCCATCTGCCCGACGCTGCCGTCTGCACCCATCCTCCATTACATCCTCTTCTACAGTATGCTGACTACTTCTGCAGCGGAGAGACTGCGAGCGGCAAGTCCGAAAACCGCCGCCTCGCCATCAAAACCCTCCTCGAGCTCAGCGTCAGCAGCCCCGGCAAGAAGGGCTCCAAGCTCGCGACGCAAGTCCCCGCGTCCGAGTTTGTGCTCGAATCCTTCGGGAATGCGCGCACCCTCTTCAACCCCAACGCCTCGCGCTTCGGAAAATACACCGAACTGCAATTCAGCGACCGCGGCCGGTTGCAGGGAATCAAAACCCTCGACTATTACCTCGAGCGCAACCGCGTCTCTGGTGCACCCAACGGCGAGCGCAACTTCCATATATTCTACTACCTCGTCGCCGGCGCGACAAACCCGAGGAGCGCCAACATCTCCACCTCCTGGACAAGACGACGTACCGCTATCTAGGCCAGCACCGCGCTCCTAACGCCCCGAACGCCCGCCCCACCGACGACGCGGTGCGCTTCGACCAACTCAAGGTCGCGCTCAAGACGATCGGGCTCTCGAAGCGGCACGTTGCGCAGACGTGCCAGCTCGTCGCCGCGATCCTGCACCTCGGGAACCTCGAGTTCACGATCGACCGGAGCCGGAACGAGGACGCGGCGGTCGTGCGCAACACGGACGTCTGCGAGATCGTCGCAGATTTCCTCGGCGTGCACCCGGGTGACCTCGAGCAGGCGCTCTCCTACAAGACGAAGCTCGTGAAGAAGGAGCTGTGCACGGTGTTCCTCGACCCGGACGGTGCGTCAGACAACCGCGACGACCTCGCCAAGACGCTGTACTCGTTGCTCTTCGCGTGGGTGAACGAGCACATCAACCAGCGTCTGTGCAAGGACGACTTCAGCACCTTCATCGGCCTATTCGACCTCCCGGGCCCGCAGAATCTTTCCTCCCGTCCCAACTCGCTCGACCAATTCTGCGTCAACTTCGCGAACGAGCGCCTCCAAGCCTGGACACAGCACCGGCTCTTCGAAGCGCACGTAGCGGAGTACACGACTGAAGGCCTCGTTCCGCGCATCATCCCCGCCCCCACCTCCATCCCGTACTTCGACAACGGCGAGTGCATCCGGCTCCTCCAAAACCGGCCCGGCGGCCTCGTGCACATCATGGACGACCAGGCGCGCCGTGCGCCGAAGAAGACGGACGCGACGATGGTGGAGGCGTTCGCGAAGCGCTGGGGTAACCACTCCAGCTTCAAGACCTCCGCGGGGACGCTCGGCTTCACCATCAGCCACTTCAACGGGCCTGTGACGTACAGCGCGGAGGGCTTCCTTGCGCGCAACCTCGACGCCCTCAACCCCGACTTTGTCAGTCTGCTGCGCGGGGAGAGCGACACGGGCACGGGCGGGAGCGTGAACCCCTTCGTCAAGGGCTTGTTCAGTGGGAAGGCGATCGCGACGACGGCGCACCCGCGGAACGAGGACACGATCGTCGCGGCGCAGCAGCCCGTCAAGCCCATGCGCGCGCCGTCGACGCGGCGGAAGAACGCACCTAAGCGCGGCACGCCGCTGTCGCCCGGGGGCGCGGGGGGCGCGATTCTCGAGGACGACATCGACGGCGGCGCGGAGGACGGCGCGGTGGGCGCGGGGAGCTCGAGTGGGGGGACGGCGGCGGTGGCGGGCGAGTTTCGCGCGGCGCTCGACACGCTGTTCGCGACGCTCGACGAGACGCAGGCGTGGCACGTCTTTTGCGTGAACCCGAACGACGCGCAGCTGCCGAACCAGCTCGAGGGGCGGTCGGTGAAGGGGCAGGTGCGCAGTGCGGGGCTGGCGGCGGCGGCGAGGAGGTGCGCGATGGTGTTCGAGGTAGGGATGGCGGTGAGCGAGTTTTGCGAGCGGTATGGGGCGGGCATGGCGGAGGCGGGGGTGGTGGAGGGTGATGAGCGGGAGCGGGTCGAGCAGGCGCGGACGGCGTATGGGATGGGGGAGCGGGATATCGTGCTGGGTGTGCACAAGGTGCGTGCGCCCAGGGTGTTTTTCGTTATCGGTACTAACCTCCCCCGCAGGTCTACCTCTCGCAAAGGGCTTTCCACCGCCTCGAGGACGAGCTCCGGGCAGCCGACACCGAGGAGCAGAAGCGCAATCGGATGCGCGACGCCGAGGTCGAGGGCGGGCTCGGGGTCTACCACGACCCGTACGCACCGTACTCCTCTTCACAGCTCGAGGGCGAGGGCGTGTCGCCGTGGGCCGACGGCAGCGGCGGCGGGGGCCACGGCGGGCCCTTCGGCGACTCGTCCGCGGCGCTCCCCCTCGTCGCGCACGCGTCGCCATTCCAGCGTGCGGAGCTCTACGAGCGCGAGGACGACGGCTACGACGAGCACAAGGCGCTGCACGGCGCGGACTCGGAGTTTGACGCGCACAGCCGGTTCACGTCCGCCGTCGACGCCGACTCCGCGTCCAACTTTGGGAGCGAGAGCTACGCGCCGAGTCGGAATATGTTTGGCGCGGGGGATGCCAAGGGCGCGGCGCCGCTGCTTGCCAAGGATGCGCTTGCAGGGGAGATCCAGGAGGGCGAGACGGCGGAGGTGATTAAGGAGACCAGCGCGCGGCGCCGCTGGGTGACGCTCTGCTGGCTGCTCACCTGGTGGGTGCCGAACCCGTGTCTGTCGTACGTGGGACGCATGAAGCGGCTCGACGTGCGGCAGGCGTGGCGCGAGAAGCTCGCGATCAATTTGATGATTTGGTTCATGTGTGGGTGCACGGCGTTTGTTATCGTGTTCCTCGGGCGCCTCATCTGCCCGACGGAGCATGTGTTTAGTTCGTCCGAGCTCGCGGGGCACAACTTCCAGAACGACGCCAACAACGTGTACACCTCCATCCGCGGGGAAGTTTTCGACTTGAATACGATCACCTCGCTCCACGAGCGCGTCGTCACCGTTGTCCCATCCAAGACGATCCTTAAGACGTACGGCGGCACTGCATCCGACAACATCTTCCCGGTCCAGGTACGTTGTCCTCTGTGCCCTTTCGATTCGTCAGATGCTTACCTTTTCTCTAGGTCAGCGCGCTCTGCAACGGCGTCGATGGCGGCGTCAGCCCCTACGTCGTCTTCAGCTCCTCCAACAACACCGACCCCAATACGCAGTACCATGACTTCCGTTTCTTCACCAACGACTCGCGACCCGACTGGTACTTTGAGAGCATGGTGCAGATGCGCTGGACCGCGCGCGTCGGCTTCGTCGGGATAACACCCAAGGAAATCCGCACCAAGGCGAACAATGGGAGCTCTATCGGGATCTACAACGGCCTCGTATACGATCTCACGAGTTACGTGCAGAACCCCCGTGGTGTCGCCGCCCCCGCCGGCACCACCGCGCCCCAGGTCGACACCGACTTCATGTCCGACCAAGTCGTCGACATCTTCAAGCTGAACGCGGGCGGGGACGTCACCAAGCAGATCGACAATCTCCCGCTCACGTCCGACCAGCTCGCTCGTCAAAAGGTCTGCCTGCGCAACCTCTTCACCGTCGGCAGGGTCGACTCGCGCGACTCTGCAAAGTGTATCTTCTCGACGTACCTGCTCCTCATCCTCTCGATCATCATGGTCTCCGTCATCGGCTTCAAGTTCCTCGCCTCCATCTCGCTCGCGGGTGTGCGTGCACCCGAGGACCACGACAAGTTCGTCATCTGCCAGGTGCCATGTTACACCGAAGGCGACCAGTCCCTCCGCCGCACGATCGACTCCCTTGCGCAGCTCAAGTACGATGACAAGCGCAAGCTGCTGCTCATCATCTGCGACGGCATGATTGTCGGTTCCGGCAACGACCGCCCCACTCCGCGTATCGTGCTCGACATCCTCGGCGCGGATCCGAACCTCGACCCCGAGCCGCTCAGCTTCCTTTCGCTCGGCGAGGGCGCAAAGCAGCACAACATGGGCAAGGTCTACTCGGGGTTATACGAGTGCAAGGGCCACGTCGTCCCGTACCTCGTCATCGCCAAGGTTGGCAAGCCCACGGAGCGCTCGCGTCCCGGCAATCGCGGCAAGCGCGACTCGCAGATGTTGCTCATGCACTTCTTGAACAAGGTGTGTTTCTTTCCGCCTGCGCATCGCCATCCTTTCTGACGTCCTATCTATCCAGGTCCACTTCAACTCGCCGATGAACCCGCTCGAGCTCGAGATGTACCACCAGATCAAGAACGTCATCGGTGTGAACCCCACGTTCTACGAGTATGTGTTCATGGTGGACGCCGACACGACGGTCGACCAGTTCTCCGTCAACCGTCTCATCTCATCGTGCGTTGTCCTTTCTTTCGCCTTCACGTTTCACTCACTCTCCATGTAGTATGATTCACGACAAAAAGCTGCTCGGCGTCTGCGGTGAAACGCAGCTCGCCAACGCCAAGCAGTCACTCATCACGATGATGCAGGTAAAGTCTTTCCCCTCCCTCCCCGTCCCATCCATTCACGGCATTCAAGGTCTACGAATACTTCATCTCGCACAACATGGCCAAAGCCTTCGAGAGTCTCTTCGGGTCCGTCACCTGTCTCCCCGGTTGTTTCACTCTCTACCGCCTGCGCACGCCCGACACGCACAAGCCGCTCCTCATCTCGAACCAGCTCGTCGCGGACTACTCGGAGAATCGCGTCGACACGCTGCACATGAAGAACTTGCTCCATCTCGGAGAGGATCGGTATCTCACGACACTCCTCCTCAAGCACTTCCCGCTCTACAAGACGCAGTTCGTTCGCGACGCCCACGCCTACACGGTCGCCCCCGACGACTGGAAGGTCTTGCTCTCCCAGCGTCGTCGCTGGATCAACTCTACCGTTCACAATCTCGGTGAACTCGTCTTCCTGGAACAGCTCTGCGGTTTCTGTTGCTTCTCCATGCGATTCGTTGTCATGATCGACTTGGTATCGACGCTTACGCAGCCCGTCACCGTCGCCTACGTGAGTTTCTTCTCCATTACCCCGGATGCTCATCCTTACCCTCTTCCAGATCGTATATCTCGTCTATCTGGTTACCGCCGAGCATGAGCAGATCCAGACGATCTCCCTCATCATGATCATCGCCATCTACGCCATCCAAGCGCTCGTCTTCGTCTTGCGCCGCAAGTGGGACATGATCGGGTGGATGTTCTTCTACATCCTGGCCATCCCCGTCTTCTCTTTCATGCTCCCGCTGTATTCCTTCTGGCGGATGGACGATTTCTCGTGGGGTGCCACTCGTCTTGTAATGGGAGAGTCTGGGAAAAAGATGATTGTACATGTGCGTATATCTCGCGAGTCATTCGTAGACGCATGCTGATTCCACATCTGCAGGATGAAGGCAAATTCGACCCGCGATCGATTCCGCTCAAGTCTTGGAACGACTACGTACGTCGCTCGCCGCGTCTTTACTTTTACAATGTATTGACACTCATCCAGGAAAATGAGCTGTGGGACAAGGAATCGAATCACAGCATCGGTTCCTGGGTACCGCCGCCGAAGCTTAGAGGCGATGGATATGCCGAGTCGCACACCGCGTCGCTCTACGGGCGCGAAACGAGCTACGAGCCGCGCAGCTACTCGCCTGCGCCGTCACAGGCGGGAGGCTACGCGCCGATGCACTACCCGCCGCCGGGTTACCAGTCCGGGCGCAACACGCCGCAGTCCTTCCAGGGGCGGCCGCCGACCAACTACCTGGACGTCCCGATCCCGATGACGGGCAGCCCCGGGGAGATGGACCTGCCCCCCGGCGCGCCCACCGAAATGGACCTCGACCGCGCGGTGCAGGACGTGCTGCGTACGGCGGACCTCAACTCGATCACCAAGCGCGAGATCCGGCGGCGACTAGAGGCGCACTTTGGCATGGACCTGACGTCGCGCAAGGCGACTATCAACGCATCCATCGACAGGATACTGCTCAGCCAAGCTTGAGCGCTACAGACTTTCGTTATACTTTGGATTTTTTCTTCTGTTCCTCGCTTTTACGTGTGTTTATCTGGACTGTCCGCTAGTTATTGCCTTCTTTTCTCTCGCACACTTGCTACGTATCGACCGGACAACTGCACCTCACATGTTCCTTACATCTCAATAATCGCAAAGTATTAGATTTTCAGCGCGTCGCGCTCTAGTCTCGAACACAGCCCCTCATGACATCCCAATTCGGGAACCCTGTCATGAGGGTCTGGGCTGTAACCAGCCAAACAACCATACATGGAGCTCTCGCACTAGGACCCCGGAACACTGCCACATCGTAGCGACTATCCCGCCCACGCCCGGCCTCCCGCACGCCCCTGGACCTCTAGCTAGTCTCTACTACTTCTCGCGTACCTACTTCTGAAGCAATATAAACTGTTTCTCCTCATGTCACACAATTACGGCCTCCGATTCACCTCAAATGAGCTCGAAAACATGGAGACTGACGACGACGCATCCTCCTCGATCGCGCCGAGTTCTTCGCCGCGCCTCCCTTCCGTTGACCTCGGAGCACCGGCCCATGTGCCGTTCATGGATATCGACTCGGGCTTCCTGCCGAGCGATGATAACGACACTGAATATGCACCGCCGTCGCCGTCACTCCAGCGCCGAACCAACGAAAACAAGGCGGTGGAAATCCTTGCAGCCATGCGGGCCATGCCCAAATTCTCCCTTCGGACATTCCTTGAGACTGTATTCACCTCCGATGAGCCTTCCATAAAGAATTCAGCCGGTGTATTCATTCGCGACAATGGCCCCATCTCATTGATGCAGCTCTGGTTCATGAAGGATGGGTTGCGGGATCTGGACTCAGATATCAATCAATGGGTCATGTCCACTGCTGGAGCTGTGGGGGCGAAGGAATTCAGTCGGCTGACTGACCGTGCAGCTCGCGGCCCGCAAGCAGACGCTGCGAAGTCTCTTCGCGTGCGGGCACAGGATGCAACTGTTAAACTAGTCCAAGATTTTCGGCTGTGTGATCTGACAGACACATATGATAAGACAACACCCAATGTCCAGCGCTTTTTCAAAGCCTTGATTGGCAAGGACGAGCAAACCAGAGCACCGGGAAGTCGCAATGTGGATGATGTGAGTTGTACACGCTATTCTGTTGAGTTTAATTGACCGTATATCTCCCAGGGACGAACCTTAATGACCTCTATCGCACTGAACCTACGTAGCCGGCGTCTGAATCTTCACCAGGTCGTCAATAGTCTTATCTTCTGGGACAACAAAATGCCAAAACGGCTTGTTCAGGCGATGAATCACCTCGGTGTATGCACATCCTACCAGTTCAGGACAGATTCCATCACATACATCTCGAAAGACTCTATTAGGCTCTCGCGGGCAGTTGCGGCGGACCCAAAGAAGTTGAAGAAGCTCCCCTATGATAATTTTAACTGGGTTTCGAAGGTGTACGAAGCATCCGCAACACATGGTGTCGTTAAACATGACCAGGTGTCCGCGTTGCTTGTTGTTATCAATGTTCCCCATGGTCCACATATGTTGCCAGCGGAGGAGTTGGCTAGTGTAAAGCGCTTCGAAGAAGCCGCTGGAGTCCGACATACACTTCCTGCACAAAAATCTCTCGCAGATATCATGCCTTCACGGGACGACCAGATTTCATTCCGAGATAATTGCATCAAGCACATCGGCTTTATTCTGTGCGATGATGTGCAGGAATGGTCGGGTTTCCGGTCTCATCTGGATGTATTTCTGGATCCAACCGCCATCCTTCCCCACATCACAGAGCTGTATTATCTTCCAACATTTGACCAGGAGCAAGGTTCAACTCGGGGCAATATTCTGGTTCTTCAACATTACTTCCTCGATGTCCTCCGAATTCCGAAGGAAGTATTTGAAAGAATCATGTTCTTTGTTCTCGGCGATAGGCTCACCACTAGCCGCGATCGCGCAGCCCAGGATCAGCGTTCACTGGACCGCTCGGAGTACCGAGCCGACCACTTGTCGAGCATTGCTGTCACAAGTGGACTTATGCATGAGTGTCTCAACTTCATAGAAAATGTCGGAAAGAATTATTGGGGCGACTCGGATGATTCAATCGGGTTGATTTCGATGCGGAATGTTCTCCCCAATCGTCAAGAGATCAACCTACGAAAGGTTGACTTTTACGCGTGGCTGAGGTTCCTTGACGCTGTCCTCCGATCTCTGATTGTTCGGGCTGCGATGGTTTCTCTCGGCCTCAGTTCTGTGGCACAGCTGGCGAAGCACAAGCTTAATTTCGAAGAATTCCAGCGCCTATGCACATCTATTGCTGATACATTCCTGCTCCCATCCATTGACCGTCTGGAGGCTGATGGAATTAAAAAAATACGTGGAAGTACTGTCTCTGGCCACGCTGTTCTCTTAACCCACGACTTGATGACTCTACGCGAAATGAGACATGCCATAAAACATGGACATCCCGGCAGAATCCGTCGTATGCTCAAGTACTGGGCACCCATGTTCTATGCCGGCGGGAGTTATAATTATGCTCACGAAACTATGGAACTGCTTCACAACATTATTCACGACTGGCCAAAACAAACAGCTGAAATCCTCGAAGCTGGCATGCTTTTCAATACAAAGGGTGGCCCTGCTGACTTTCTCGAGGGGGACATGGGAGTTGAACACTTCAACGATGTCATTAAGGAGCATGTTCATGGGTCCAATGCATCGCCGGCACTGCTGGAAAAAATTGTACCGGCTTTGGGGCACATTCAGCATCTGACAGCCCAGATGTACAGGGATTTAGGTGTGGAGGACCTCAACCAACATCATGCGAAGGTCCGCCAACATAAAGATGTTCAAATATTGACGGGAAACCTTGCTTCGTCGAAGGTGTTTGATTTCGGAAATGATAAGATTTCAAAGCAGAATGTTGTTGATTTATATCGACACGGCCTGAGTCGTCTTGCGGGAAGTACTGGTGGGCATGCCAAGCATCTTGCCAGGCACAAATTACGATTTCGAACGCGCCATGACGTAGAAGGGGACGAAGCAACCATGGCCCTTTACCGAGGTGACCGCGAACTGCAAGAAAGCACAGATGTCAATCAATCCGTGTTCACCGTGGAGGACGAAGATTACGGGTATGATTTAGGTACACTATATGGCATGGAACATACAAACGAGTTCTCCGATGACGAATAGCTACAGTAAAATTAATCCTGGAATATGTATCAATAGTTATGTTCAATCAGTAAGATTATATAGAAAAGTCAATGATCGTCTCGCCGTGACCTAGTTTTGCGGCTGCCTCAGTTTTTCGCCTCTTCTTCGGTCGGGTTTCCGTGAGAATCTGGTCCAAAAGATCCACAGGGGCAGGAAAATGAATGTCTTCAGCAAGCGGGGGAAGTGCTGGTACCACAGCAGACTCGATGGGCCCGTGAACTGCAAAAAATATTGATTTAATGGTGGCGAGGAGAACCGGCGCCAATTCCTCCCAGTGTACAACACCCTGAACAAGGGGAACAAGATCGTCGACCGTCTCGATAGATGCCGCGTACTTGGCAAGATTGTCGAGGTCCGAGTCGGGGATCAGTGATTTCGGACCGTAACTTGGCCATTCATCGCGCCAGTCACTACGCCAGTGCCGCAATCGCCATTCAATCAACATTTGATACATCTCTTCCTTCTCCTCTTCCGTAGTGCGGACCTGCACAGACCTCCCAGGTTCCGTAGGTCCTGGATTTTCGATGATCCACTCGAATTCTTGTCCGGGTAAAAGGGTCGGGCAGCATCTATAACACTGACCGCAGGTGGGTACTGGATCACGGGGAGGGTTTTCAAGCCAGCGATCAAAGATGAATTCTGCACATTTGGATGACTGGATGAGGTCAATAAGGCCCGGGTCTTCGTTTCCAGGATTCTCGACAGAAAGATCACCCTCCGACATGAAAGCCTTCTCTGGCATCAGATACATGACTGAGCGCCCATTTTCCCCCCGTCCACCTCGGCCCTTGCGCTGGCGCAATTTGGCAAGTGTTAGACCCTTGCATTCGAACTGGATAACGCGGGAAACATCTCTGAAATTCATCCCCGCACCAATCTTCTCAGAGCCGAGAAGAAACATGGTACGGCCGTCGCGGAAATCCTTCAGACAGATCCGCTGATGTTCTTCCGATAGCCCCGCATGAATGATATCGACTAGGTGAGCAGGTAGATTGGCAGCCGCCAGTCGTGAGAGGAGCCACCAGAACATCTTCGTGAGAAGTTCCAAATTGTCGGCATAGATGATTGTTTTAATGAGATGGCAGATGCGAACACCGAATGGGAGAATGAAATTTAAATCTTTGAAGCTCGTGTGTGGATATTTAAGTGGTAGAACAACAGTGCTGAGTTCCGGACGGAAGCTTCCGTAATTCAACAGTTTGTAGTCGGGTTTTAGACCGGCAAATGTAACAAGTGAGCGTCGATAAAGGGAAGGACAAGTGGCCGAGATAGCAATGATCGGAGTTTCATCCCCGATGAATGAACGAATCCTATCGGCTCGGGAGTATCCAGGTCGCCAGGTATGTGATTCATGGACGAGATGTGCCTCGTCAAAGTAAACACCCGACACACGGCTGCACCATCCTTTCGAATGAAGGAGACGGGCAAAGGATGGACTTTCAATCATCTCGATACATGCATAGATGACCATCATATCACCGGTCGCAGCGCGTTCGAAATCAGCCGAGGAATTTTGTTCAGAGTATAGGAATATGGAAGAAACACCCTCCCCGTGGTTACTATGGACAGTAAGTATCACAGAGTTAACTGAACTAAATGAACACACACTTTGTTTCCCCTTCGCATCCCAAGCTTGTATATGGGGTAACCACCAACGATATCCCACCTCCCATAGCATGCAGCGGAAGGACCCATAGGAGTGATTTCCCGCATCCCGTCGGTCCGATGGCGCACACGTCGCCCCCGCCGCTCACAACGATGTTTGAGCATTCAATCTGTAGGGGTCGCACATTGCCGTCTGCCGGTATCAATCCCGCCTGTCTCGCCACAAGATCCCATGCAGCGGGCAACAGCGGATCGATTCTGGCGGGTGATTCCCGAGGGGTTATGGCATAGGCACGGTGGTGTGTGCGCCCAGTGGCAGCGAGCCGATAGGGTGTGTATGCTGGTTGTTTCGGAGTAGCACTGGCAGCATATCCGTTTCGATACTGTGTGTGATTAGATTTGTCCTGCAAGGGAACTCTGGAGGGAGTCTCAGACTGTGGGGCTATGTCTAGTGGGGGTAGTGACACGACTGGCGCGACTGGGTCGCTGGTAGGAGTAGAATTGGCTGCGTTTCGGAAGCCACGCCGTGGAGGCCACGAGAGCGTCGGTTCAGAATTATCGGGCATATTGGACGTGTATTAAGGTATTAGGTAGTCATTAGATGTAGTAGTAAGGCCGCCGACGCGTCCAGGGGCGTGCGGGAGGCCGGGCGTGGGCGGGATAGTCGCTACGATGTGGCAGTGTTCCGGGGTCCTAGTGCGAGAGCTCCATGTATGGTTGTTTGGCTGGTTACAGCCCAGACCCTCATGACAGGGTTCCCAAATTGGGATGTCATGAGGGGCTGTGTTCGAGACTAGTCGCGCTCCATGAATTCCATAGCCCGAGTACATTGAAGCGAAACGAGACGGGTGGAGTGAGACATGAGGCGGTATCCTTCCATTCCGCGGAAGAAGGCGGGAGCGGAGACAAAATGTCTTAGACAAGAACTCATGCGTATAAAAGCTCGTCCCTCCCCGAACAACCTCATCCGCGCTCTCAGCCTAAACCACCACCACCGGTTGTAAAACACCATCCCAACTCTGGCAGTACCATATCGATTCGTTTACACCAGACGATGAAACCCGCCACCCTCCCCCTCCAACTGCTCACCCTCACCCTCTTCTCTGCCGCCGCCTTCGTCGCGGCGGCACCCGCCCCGCCGACCATCGCCCCAGGGGGCACCGTCATCAACTACTTTGCGCTGTCGAAGGGCCGTGGGGGCGCCCGGGGCGCCCGGGGCGGGCGCGGGCAAACGAGGCGCCAATGGATAGAGCCCGACGCGGAAAAGGTGCGCGTGCGTTCAGTATCCATTCTGATCCAGAGCTAACGTGCTGTGATGTCTAGGGAGACGACTTCGAGGTTGAGCCGGCGGGATTGAAACTTGAATGGGAACAGTCGACTGAGGACGAGGAGAGCGTCTTCGTGGCGCAGCAGCCGGTGCCGGAACTCGAGTTACCATCGACGGACGAGGAATAGGTTGGTGGGATGGCATGCGAGATTTCCGGACTAGTACCAAGGAAGAAGATGGACAATGTATAGCATATGTATTTCTTTTTCGTGTTAACGTGAGCGATTGAATGACGATGGGTAGCCCCAGTCTGGTGAAGGAGGAGGACTTCAGGCTGCTGGGTTGCTGGGTAAAACTTCGTGGGTAGAAGACGCTGTGGAAAGAAGGGCGGCAATCCTCCGTGCTGCGGGGCTAGTAAATTCCGCGCATTCATGCAAGGAGCTTGGAAGCCACGACAATCGGCTGGGCGAGCGCGCGATCCCGGGCCGATCGTCCCGGAAACAAGCGTGGAAACAATCCGCACTTCGAATTCTAACACATATCTCATGGAGGATCCAGGCCTCAATATTCGTGCTCTCTGCTGTGGCCTCGCACTGATAGCATTCTCGATTTCCTGGTTCCGATTCGGTCAAAAGGTAGGCAGTCCAAGGTCCACTGCAGTCCTGAATCAAGTTTCAACGGCGTTTACCCGGCCAGAGCACGATCCCGGCCGTCGTCGGTGCCAGAGGGCCCATTTCGTCCTACTGGGCAGCCTTGAAACTTCTGCGCAATGCAGCGGACACCATCCAGCAGGGATATACCCAGTACTACAACGGCGTCTTCCGCGTACCGACGCTATTTCGCTGGGACTATGTCGCCAACGGCCCGCAGCGTATCGCGGAGGTGGCTTCTGCCTCCGAAGATGTCCTTTCCTTTCACCATGGCGCCGAAGCTGTGCGTTGGCCTTTGTCATCAAAACGACTTCCCTTACCGTGTTTTAGAACCTACAAGTGGACTACACTATCGGCCCGCAGATGACGACTAATCCGTACCACGCGCCAGTTATCCGCGGTGGTTTGACGCGGAACCTGGGACGCTGCTTTCCGCAGGTCAGGGACGAAATTGTGCATGCGTTCGACGAGGTCCTTGCGCTGGAAAACAAAGGTCGGCCTCATGTCTTCAATTTTTCGTTTCTTTAATCTTATTCTAGAGTGGAAACTAATAAATGTCCTACCGGACACCATGCAGATTGTTGCCCGCACCAGCAATCGGCTTTTCGTCGGCCTTCCATTGTGTAAGTCGAAGACTTTCAACTTGTGCACACCAATTTACTCACACATCATTCCAGGCAGAAATCAAGAATATCTCGACCTTGCAGTCAACTACACTGTCACCGTCTTTGTTCGCGGTTTGATTATCGGCCTTCTTCCTGCCCTTCTCAAACCGTGAGTTTATCCACACCCACTGAGCTCTCTGTGAACACTTCGCGCCCAGAATCCTCGGTCCTCTCATCTCCACTCGCAAGAGTTCCCTCCGTCATGCGCTCAAGTTTCTGGGACCCATCATCGACGAGCGGCTGAAAAAGGAGACAGAGTATGGGCGTGATTGGCCTGGCAGACCGGTACCGTGCCTCTCTCGCGCCCGCGATTTCATGACCTACAGACGCGATAGAACGACCTTGTGTCTTGGTTACTAGATGTAGCAGAAGGCGAGGAGCGTACCACGCCTGCCTTGGCGTTGAGAGTGCTCGCCACAAACATGGCAGGTAGCGTCGATTCGATTTTCCTTGTTTTGCTCCCGCCTATCGTCTTCTGGCAGCGATCCATACAACGTCGATGGTGCGTTTTCTTTGCCATTTGACACGTCCGAGTATTGAATAAATGTGGTTTAATAGGCTCTGACTTCGGTGCTCTTCAATCTCACGACATACCCCGAGCACATCCTCCCCATGCGCGAAGAGGCGGAGCGCATCGTCGCGGAGCAGGGCTGGAGCAAGGCCTCGCTAGCCAACATGCACAAGATCGACAGCTTCATCCGCGAATCGCAGCGCCTCGGAACTAGGCCGGGTAATATTTTCGCTCGATTCCATTCACCCACCTCGATTGATTGACTTGGAACAGTCACGATGGTGCGCAAAGTACTCCCTAAGGAAGGATTCACATTCTCCGATGGGCTGAAAATCCCCCATGGCGCATTCCTGAGCGTCCCGAGCAACCCGGTGCACCGCGATCCAGGTGATGATATTCATATGTGGTTGCGAATCTCCCCCTTGTCGCTGAACAGTTTTAAAAGCGAACTACGACCGCGCCGACGTCTTCGATGGATTCCGTTTCTCTCGCGTGCGCGAGGATAACAAGGGCCAGGGCGACGCAGACGGCGGGATATTCACCCGCTACATGGTGACCACAAGCGTCGATCACCTCGTCTTCGGCCACGGGCGGCATTCCTGCCCCGGGCGGCACGTCTTTTCCCTACCTATCTTTCCGTCCAGCTGGAATAATCTCATCCTGATCTTGTTTATGGTTTATGTAGGTTTTTCGCGGCGACGGAGCTCAAGGCGATGCTGGCACACATTCTGATCAACTATGATGTGAAGGCTGAGGTGGATGGCTTGCGGCCACCGGACCAGTTTTTTGGGATGCAAAGGATGCCAAACTCTCAGGGGAAGATTTTCGTTCGGCGGCGGGAATGAAATGAATATGCGCAACCGATACCATGTACTATTATTACTGGAGTGTATCACGTTTTGCTGAACAGCTTTTGGGTTCTTAGCGTCATCCATGTGGTGTACTTGAAGTAGGGGGCTCGTAAGAGCTCGAATTGTTGTATGTTCCTATCACTACAAGTATTTTATATTTGTAGCAGAATCGGAGGGCAGGGGCAACTGTATCCGAGTCGGCTTTAATCGGCCGATCTGTTACAAACTTACAACTCTATCTCTTGAACTCTCATTGCTCAGTAATGGGTGGGTGTTCTACTCGCAACCCTCTGTGTTGCTGGGTTAGATTCCGCGCACTCATGCAAGGAGTTTGGAAACAACCACAATCGATCGACTGGACTTGCGAATTCGAGCCCGCGATGATGACCAGACTTGAGACCCCGTAAAATCCCTGCCATGTACATTAGCATCCTCCAAAAGCACTCAGCGCTTCCCATCTGTCCGATTCTCTCAGTACTCATGAATCACATCCTTGGCGCGCCCAATACTGGAGAGTTCCACGTTGACTACGGCGCGATCCGCACATAAGAAAAGGTACCCAAGAGGTTTTGACGTAATGGCGCCGTAGGTCCCTTAGCCCGGTGGCGATCCGATCTTCCTGGATCCTAAAAAAGTGATGTGTGATCGCTCAAAAGTGTCGAGTCTGGCGACACCCAAAGTAGAAGCACTGACCTACTCAGACGTTGCCCAAAAACGCAATATACGTCCCGGAGGGCCCGTTTGTTTCAACGCGGACACGCAGATGAATCTCCAACATCCTCCTCCACTTTCAAGGCCTCACAATGGAATTTTCGAGAGACTCGGTGATTTGAGTCTAGTCACACCATCACATCCGTCCGATTCCACTCCGATTCCGCCGGCTAAAAGGTGATGGGTGATCGCAAAAATCTGGATATGTATGGATTGCAAATATGCTCTCATCTTTGCACTTCTCACACATATATCTCATGGAGGACCCAGGCCTCAATATGCGTACTCTCTGCTATAGCCTCGCACTGATAGTATTATCAATTTCCTGGTTCAGATTCGGCCAAAAGGTACGCCGTCCAAGGTCCAGTCTTGAATCGACGGCGCTTACCCAGCCAGAGCACGATCCCGGCGGTCGTCGGTACCAGAGGTCCCATTTCGTCCTGCTGGGCGGCCTTGCAACTTCTACACCATGCAGCGGACGTCATCCAGCTGGGATATAGCCGGTACTGCAACGGTGTCTTCCGCGTACCGACCCTATTTCGCTGGGACTATGTCGCCAACGGGCCGCAGCGTATCGCAGAAGTGGCTTCTGCCCCCGAAGATGTCCTTTCATTCAACCACGGCGTCGAAGATGTGCGTTGACGTTTGTCATCAAAACGGCTTCCCTTATGGTGTTTTAGAGCCTACAAGCGGACTACACTATCGGCCCGCAGATGACGACTAATCCGTACCATGCGCCGGTTATCCGTGGTGGTTTGACGCGGAACCTGGGGCGCTGCTTTCCGCAGGTCAGAGACGAAATTGTGCATGCATTCGACGATGTTCTGTCGCTGGAAAGCAAAGGTCGGCTTCATGTCTTCAATTTATCGCTTTTTAAATCTTATTCTTAGAGTGGAAACTGATAAATGTCCTGCCGGACACCATGCAGATTATTGCCCGTACCAGCAATCGCCTTTTCGTCGGCCTTCCATTGTGCAAGTCAAAGAGTATCAACTTGCGCACACAACTTACTCACAAATCATTCCAGGCAGAAATCAAGAATATCTCGACCTTGCAGTCAACTACACCATCAGCGTATTTGTTCGCGGCTCGATTATTGGCCTTCTTCCCGGGTTTCTCAAACCGTGAGTTTATTCACACCCACTGAGCTCTCCTGTAAACATTTAGCGCCCAGAATCCTCGCTCCTCTCATTTCCACTCGCAAGAGTTCCCTCCGTCATGCGCTCAAGTTTCTGGGACCTATCATTGACGAGCGGCTGGAAAAGGAGACAGAGTATGGGCGTGATTGGCCTGGCAGACCGGTACCGTGCCTCTCGCGTGCGATTTCATGACTTACAGACGCGATAGAACGACCTTGTGTCATGGTTACTAGATGTAGCAGAGGGCGAGGAGCGTACCACGCCTGCCTTGGCGTTGAGAGTGCTCGCCACAAACATGGCAGGTAGCGTCGATTTAATTTTCCTGGTTTTTTTTCCCGCCTATCGTCTTCTGGCAGCGATCCATACAACGTCCATGGTGCGTTTTCTTTGCCATTTGACACCTCCGAGTAATAAATAAATGTGGTTCAATAGGCTCTGACTTCTATGCTCTTCGATCTCACGACGTACCCCGAGCACATCCTCCCGATGCGCGAAGAGGCGGAGCGCGTCGTCGCAGAGCAGGGCTGGAGCAAGGCCTCGCTAGCCAACATGCACAAAATCGATAGCTTCATCCGCGAATCGCAGCGCCTCGGAACTAGGCCTGGTAATATTTTCGCTCGATTCCATTCACCCACTTCAATTGATTGACTTGGAACAGTCACGATGGTACGCAAAGTGCTCCCCAAGGAAGGGTTCACATTCTCCGATGGGATGAAAATCCCACATGGCGCATTCCTGAGCGTCCCGAGCAACCCGGTGCACCACGACCTAGGTGATATTCACATGTGGTTGCGAACCTTCCCCTTGTCGCTGATAAAATTTAAAAGCGAACTACGACCGCCCCGACGTCTTCGATGGCTTCCGATTCTCCCGGTTGCGCGAGGAAAACAAGGGCCAGGGCGATGCTGACGGCGGGATATTCAACCGATACATGGTCACCACAGGCCTCAACTACCTCGCCTTCGGGCACGGGCGGCATTCCTGCCCCGGGCGGCACGTCTTTTCCCTACCTATCTTTCCGTCCAGCTGGAATAATCTGATTCTAACCTTGTTTATGGTTTATATAGGTTCTTCGCGGCGACGGAGCTCAAGGCGATGCTGGCGCACATTCTGATAAACTATGATGTGAAGGCTGAGGTGGATGGCGTACGGCCACCGGACCAGTTCTTTGGGATGCAGAGGATGCCGAACTCTCAGGGGAAGATTTTCATTCGGCGGAGGGAGTGAGTTGAATATGCACCACGGGTGCCAGTTAGGTATTACTATCATTCCAGGAGCGAATCACCTTTGAGCTGACCGGTCTTTCGATTCGTAGCGTCATCTATGGTGTAAGTAGTGGGCTCGTAAGAACCTGGTTTATTTCTATCCCACCACAAGTATTTGTAGCAGAATCAGAGAGTATGTTTTCTCAAAAGTTCCAGATGCGGTGGTGTAATCTCAGCCTTGTTCTGAGCGCAAAGTGGATCTCGGAATGATTTACCACGCGCAAAACGATTGCAATGCGAATTTACAAGAGATAGCGTCCCCATCGCGAACAAAGGCATTCCAGCACTATCGGCTAAACTTGAAGAACCGCGTCAAGCCTGCCCAAACCGGCCGCCAGGTAGAATTAATTTTCCCCATCACGGCGAGGCCGTGGTCAGGTACAGATGATTGTGAAAAAAGGCGGCAAACGTGAACTCGCTCGGCCGGTGGACCCACAACTTCCAACGTTGGATCTATGGTAACTGCTCCCGTGGTTCCACACAAATCATGTACCTTACAACACGAGTCATTTTTGAGAGAGTCATTTGAGATAGTTCTTCCATTTCGCTTCATCACGTCGCCAAGGGTCTTTATGGCTCTTTATGGCTTGTCTGGCCCTAGTACATGTGATGCTTTCTACAGCAGCTTAGGATTTTTTGATGGGTCGGGCACAATCTAGGGACATTTCCCACTATCTGACTCGATCTGGAGCTCAATCTCTTGTGAATTGATATTGTGCGCTGCATGTTATCGGTGCTTCCTACGGAAAGATGACTAGCTTTTATCGAAAGAGAACTGCTAGGCTATACAGTTGGTTTAATTAATATGGGCAGGTGATATTGTACTCGGATTTGTCCTTTATGTGGTATCGGCCGAGTCGGGATTTTTTCTAGATCAAAGCGAAGAGTGGGTGCTTGCGTCCCTGAATATCAAGTGATGCGAGCAGAACAATAAAACATCAGAGACGACCGCATACAGTTGTAAGCGAACGTTGTCTCAGCCTTACAAACTGGGTTAACGCACTTCTGCGTCCGCCAAATTGCGAGGTGGATGACACGAGGCTCGAGTCCAAAATTCAACATCACTCGCTTCACGCGGTGTGGGTCCTATGACCCACATGTACGGACTCTGGGGTATAAAAGTAGCATTAAAAGTCATGGCTCCTCCTCAACATCCCCCTACACCCCACATTCCAGCAATTTCACCGTCTACGAAATTGTGTGTGCATATCTGCCCCGTCCTATTCGTCAACTGACATCCACCCCGTGTATCTACAGATGAAGAAAACCAACAACCCGATGGACCAAGCGAATTTAGCGAGGTTCCCAGATCAAGAGGGGGTTCAGCCGATTTTCCTCGCTGTCGACGCTGGTCATTGGAGCATCGTATGGCCTGTACCCCATCAAGGAGCACCACCTGGCGCCAATCCAGCTGGCTATAGGTCCATCGAAGTCATGCTAGACAACTCGGAATACAAGTTTCGCGAGTCGTTCCGGCGTGCTGACGGGGAGACTCAAGGCAGATGGGTCTTATTCCGTCTTGGGCATCTCAGCCTCAGGTACCGGGACGCGATGGTAGAAGTCGCCGCAGAGGATGAGCTACGTGAGCGAGGTGATGGGGAAGGAGATTGTCGGGACTGCGTGAGTCGCACAGTGTGGGCCATACAACGCGTAAGCCCATGTTCATTTTTTTCTCGTGGAACACGCTATTCATCCAGACACAGCGGGGAACGCAAGAGGGATTCGAGGAAGCGAACATAAAATGGGTGATTAAGGAGGCGACAAAGATTTCACAATGAGCAGGAGTCTCGAGAGACGATACTTTTTCACCAGAACATATCAGCGTATTCATGGACATGTATATCGACAGATGCCTCGAATCCGGTCGGAAACGATGAAGCGGCTTAGTGCATTTTTTTTAACGCCAACGTGCAATGTAAACGTTCCAGAAGTGTTGATACCATCCGGCACGACGCCAGTCGATGATTGATATGTGGCCATTGAGAAATAGAATGTTTCAATCTATGCGAGAGAAGATGGGCGGCCGTGTCAGGGTGTCGAGCAGAGGCATAATGTTATTTGCGCCGAAGATTTAATTAAGCGAGCACAAGATTCTGGCACATTTCACGTATGAGAGCGCAGTTATCGAAAGGATCAAATTCATTGGGAATGAATCCATCCTTATGACGAGCAAACGAAGAAATATCGAAAGATAGACGACACTCACAAGAACCTATTAGCGTAGCTATACAGATCGTCAAATGCTTTGAATTCCTTGGGAAAGGGCTCCATCATTATGTCCACCATCCTCAACCACTTGCCATCCCGGAAGTGGGGCATATTTTGACGCCACCTCGCAATGTAGTCGTTCCAGAAATACGGATACCACCCGGCGCAGCCCCAGTCGATTATCCCGGATACGTGGCCATCGAGAACGAGGATGTTTTCGGGAACAAAGTCGCCGTGGGAGAAGATCGGAGGGCGTGAAAAATCGAAGGCGCCGGGAGGTGGCATCTTGTCGCGATGCCCGTAAACAAGGCCGGCCTGCCTAGGAATCCAGTGGACGTACTCCTCGGTGGTCGTGATCTTGCCGTCGGGATCGTATTGGGAGAAATTGCGAAGCATGGCATCCCCGAACTTCGAAGGGCGCCCAAAAAGACCCATAGGGCCTCGCGTATCTAGTGCTGCGAGCTCGAGAAGGATGCTTTTGAGCTCGGTAGCGAGGGTTGCGCAGGCGGCAGGCTCCATTGTCGGAAGGAGGTCCACCAGCAACATGCCAGGTAGCTTCTCCTGCACAATATAGGTTTCTGTCTCGTTATGCAGGTCGGCATATATCTTGGGGACGGGGATAGTTGTCCATTTGGCAACGAATTGGGTGGCGCTGCCCTCCTCACGAGACACGCGGTAATGGGACCCATGTTTTACCAACATCTTGTTTCCTATGTCCACGACGCAGCCTGTGAGACGCTTGCCTGTGGCGATGCGTTGTTTGATTAACTCCAGCGTCCAAATTCCGGGGACAGGGAGAGAAACTATTGAGGGTGAGTCCTGAATTCTGAATTACAGGCCCGACTGGAATTACCGGAGTCGAGAGACATTATGGTAGACGAATGATGGAGATGCGAACGATAGAGCAACGATGTAGCACTAGTTTGGCACTAGTGTATGTCAATAGAGATTGTATATCATCCGAGGTGTTCTGTCGGACCGGTCGGCCGGAGCCGAAGAATCGCGAGGTGCCGACGGGCCGAAACTTGCCGACAAAGCGATTTGATCTTGCAATGACAGCCACGGTGATCTCATTGTGATCTCAAGCTTCCTCATCGACGTATTTTTCCCTACAGTAGCCCAACTCGCTGGTCATGAATCCACTCAAGATTATGCCAAGGCCCAGTTATTCTGGGGCCTGCTGGTGGATGCATTTAATTTCCTCTCGGAATGATATTCCGGCTCTTCCGCCAGGCCTTCTGTGGAATCAAGAAAAACGGACTGACTCAAGTTTGAACCCAGAAATTTGGCCGCACATCCACGGACTCTCCTCAAGAATCAGGATACTTGAGGAAATACCATGACGCTTAGGCGCTGCGTATCGGCATCAGCGCTTCGGCTTCCACGCCGCGGCGGCCGCACATTCTCCGCTGATATACACAGCGCTAAAATGATAGGAAGCTGTATCCTGCCTCGTGTTTCCCAGCACCCGTGGCTTTCCTCGCTGTCTCTTACCTCCAAGGTCATGTCCGTCTTTGCGCTTGCATACAGATCCTTTGGCGATATTCAAGCAACTGTCCAGCTCGCTATCCGGATCGCAGTCCTCCTCCGTAGTGGCGGCAGGCCCTCCAACGAATGTTCCGAGACAGAGAAGGAGCTCAAACTATTGAGTAGCGAGCTATACCTCGCGCATTCCGCTATCCAACTTCAGACTCAAGCATCGGCGCTTGCCACGCTCGTCGTGGAGCGGATCCGGGGCGAGATCGTGCGGTGCCACGCCATCATGGCGCGCTTATACGCCAAGATCAAAGCGCCTCAAGGCCTCTTTCAGAGGATCTGGTCGGCCGCGTCGGAGGGAAAAGTGCTCGCGCGTTTTAGGGTGCAGATCATTGAACGGCGAGCTGCGTTGGGGCTCGTGGTGGGTCTGCTGAACTCGTGAGTCTGCTGTCGCCGACGTTTGCGTGCGTCAACGTGTACGGATGGTACAGGGGCGCGCTTAGAGCCGTGCAGCACCGCATTGGTGAGGTTCGCGGGCAAGTCGACGCGGGAAATGATCGCGTCGGTGAGGTCCACGACGGAGCGGTGGCCGTTCGGGACCGCGTCGCCGACGTTCGCGACGAGATGCGTGGAATTGGAAACCAGCTTACGCAGGTGCTCGCCGTGATCAGTCATGTCCCACACGGCGTTTGCGAAGGCATATTTGTCGTGCTCACCCTGCACAAAAGATCAATCCCGATCTCATTATTGTTTTGCACGTCATTCGAAGTGAGTTGCACGGATACATATTCTGACCAACCATCTCTTCAATCCTTTTCTAGGACATGGACAGGCTTGTTGGGATGTATGCACAAACTGAATGGGAGAGAAAGGCCGATCCGTCCTGCCTTCTGGAACTAATCGGAGTCGGCTATGATTACGTGGCCCCCGATGGCCACACTATGCCTCGCTCACACTTCAACACCACGGTCCGGCCTGGTATCCTTCTGGAAATTAGGGCATTGTCTCGCAAAGAAATGGCCCACCGGCTTTCGCCATCGGAATATATATTCAACGATCCTTCATGGTAAGCAAGCAAGCCGCACACACCTGCCTCAAATATACTCATGATAGTTTTACGCCCGTAGCCAGAAACGTTGGGCCGAATGCGGAGAAACAGAGCGACGGTTATTTGACAGCCGATCATCTAGGTTGAGGGATCTGCAGAGGGCCCAAGAGGTCTTTGCGTCTCTTTTCGCGGACTTTAGTAACAACACGTGGACCACAGGAACAGTTTAAATATCATGTTCAACAACTCAAAGGACTCTCAAATGCTTTTATTTCACAAAGTACTTGCTCAGTTGTGTTTTATCTGAATGGCCATCACATCAGTCACTTATTGTTGAAAGTGTGCGCGATAAGAGAATCAGCGACCTCTTGTGAGGAACTTGGAAAGACAGAGGAAGCACAGGACACTCGAAAAATCCAGTCACGGTGCCTGAGCTACGTACAGGTTGACATACTGTACTTTCGTCCGTTCCCTTTACTACGCCTTATTTTATTTTATTTTTCGCGGCCTGCGCGACATTCCAACTTGTACACGTTGGCCACGTCGCATCGCTCGGGGTATTCACATCATTAATACGTGTATCAAGGAGGAGCAGGGATTTAATGCAGAGGAATATTAATGCAAAAGGATTGGAGGAAACATGCACCCACTGGCAGATTCGTAACTTACTGTTGCGCAGGGTTGGCTCGTTGAGGTCAGCGTCTGATATAGCAGAAGAGACAATGGGATACATATACCCCCAACTTCCACGTCGGAGTCTGGGTCTGAGCCCCATTCCAAGGACAAGTTTCACTCTTGATAGAAACAAGAGTGTAGGATCGACTCGGATCGGAAAGAGCAACAAATAAAACGGCCTCAGATCCTGGTCGAGGGTGGGCGGTCACCGAGGCGGAGGGGAGGATTCAGAAACGACGACGACGGCGAGGTGCCCGAACGGCACGCGGCCCGGACAGAATGTGCGCGCCGCATGGCGATGGATAGACAACAAATCAGAGTCAGAGTCCAAGCGCATCTTCACTGGGTACCGACCGATCCCGACTCCCGAGGGCGCGGGGCGATCAGTGAGATAGAATGAAAGAATGGAAGGGAAAGGATACATGATTTAGAAAGGGGTGGAAGTATAGAGAGAGGAAGGAAGAAAGAAAGATAGGCATGGAATGAAACACGTACCCACTCGGCCTGGTAAGTACTTAGCAGATCCCTGGTTCGGCAATTATACATAAAAGAAGTAGAAGAACCTACCTCGCGAGACACAGGGAAATCAGATCCAGAGTCTCATTTCGGAATCAAAGATGGACTCGACGCATAAAATAGCTAAGGCAAGAGATTTTTATTATAATACAGCAAAAGACAGGACAAGTTATCCAGAACTTACAAGGCTTAGGATTCTGTCTGACTTTTTCGACTTTCTGGTGTCGTCTACAGATTTCCAGAGAGCCAGGCAAGTTTAATTCTTAAGGCCCTCCGGGCATGTCCTGGTACCTCCTGCCAGAACCAGGTCACTTAACGAACCAAGCAACCCAAGGAAAAAGCAATGACTGCGTGTACAACTGTGTTGTTGCAAAGACATCAGTAAGTCAGGTTACCAGTTTGCAACGTTCAAGCTGTGCCAGGATGTCAAAGTGCTTATTTGTGTTACATTAGGGTGTTTCAAATATCCTTTTTCGGGCCCAACTTGAGGCCCAACTTGGAGCCCAACTTCGCACGAAGTTGGAACACGAAATAGTTCCGATTTCGAAGTTGGATGTCAAATCGTGCTCCGGACCACGATTTGACATCCAACTTCAACCCCAACTTCATGCTCCAACTTCCCCCACTCATTTTTGCTCACCTGTTGTGCTTCCCGGGAGCAAATGATGAAAAATTGTGCCCGAAGTTGGGACCAAGTTGGGCTCGAAATCGGGCTTGAAGTTGGACTCGAAATAGTATATCTGAAACACCCTATTGAAGTGATTGAACAGGCTCAGAAGGCACCAGATTTCCGAGGTGAACACCGTGGCATACTTTACTGAGAGATCGGACACGTAGCTTGTTTGAATTTCACTCCATTACATATCACCCTGATCTCTCCCTAGTGGAATTCAAACTCCGAGCCTCAATTTAACAGATATGCGCACAACAAATGACTGTCCCCAGGATCTACACAAATTTCATTGGACATCCGGTAGGGCTAGGCACCTCAGATATATCTGTAGCTGTTGAAAAAATTAGGACAAGAGACTGGAACAAAAAGGCAGCCCACCAGGCATGGTAGAAGAGTGAGATAGAGGCATGAAGATATAGGAGGAGGAACAGATTTCTGAATGATGAATCAAAAGAGTTATTACCGTTACGATGCGGGAAGGCCGACCAAGGCCTAGAACCGGAAGTTACCGCTGCGATCGAGGTTGGAATTTTCGGGTTCGCAAGGGCCCATCAAAGGCCTGGACCCGGAAGTTACCGCTACGATCGGGGTTTGCAATTGTGATACGTAGACCTGGTACCTAAGTCGGTACCAGGAATATCATTATTGTATTTTTCTGGAAGAACCTATAAAAGCTTTTTTCGTTGTTTATTATTGCAATGTGGTTGTGTGCCAAGGTTGTGGTTATTGTGGTCCGTAGTCGTGGTTTTTGATATGCTTCTTGGTTATGAATTGTGGTAAGTGAGTTGGAACCCTTGACCCGTATCTAAAAAGGCATTTTTTGGCGCATATTATCTGCACAAGATCTTTGAATCCGCGTCATTGTGGTGGTTTGCCGGCGCTGGCCGAATGGCCGAGATCGGCCGAACTCTCACGGTTCGATGCCATTCCGAATAACGTTCCACTTCGCCGTAGGATGAGTATAATACGGCCACATAGTTTACCATTTCATCTCAGTGGATAAATTTAATGTGTAAAGAAGCCCACTCCGACTGTGAACCAAATTCCGGCGGGGATTTGATGCACAATGAAATATTACACTAAAACTCTGGATTACAGCACCAGAATATGGACGAGAGCAGGTTAATTTATCATTAGAGCTACCTACCACTCATTATTCTCCTATTGTCATCCCACTTGAATGAATGGGAACCCTGCAAGTGGAAAAGGCTACGTGGCCGAGTCCCGGATCAATTTGACTGATCCGGCATCGGTGCAGTCCCGTTTTGGTCGTTGAAACTTTGTACCAGCCTTGACCGTAGGACACCAGAAGCACTTACATTGGATTCAGGGCACATCAAACATTTAAAACCACGAACAGAAAGTAAAGAAATGCTCAGAAACCCCATTCTTCAACCACGAACTTGGCACAAAACCACGGTGCTCAACCACAAACAAGATCAAATCCACGGACTTCAACCATGGTTCCAGACCGAATAATAAACAACGAAAAAAAACGTCATAGGAACCTGAAGGAATTACATAACAGAGTAGTTCGATCGTGAGATGCGGTTATGAGCAATGGTCAAATGGAGTGCTAGAGATGAGATTTTCTGACTTCTAGAAATTTGCATGCAAAGAGCTGGGTTTGGTTGAGATAACTGCAACTGAAAAATGAAATTCATACGGTGCGAAAAACGACGGGAGATAGTTCTATTTCAACGATCCAGATAGAGTAGATCATGAATAATGCTCCAGTGCAGCTAAAGTCTTGCGGACTCAATTTATTGTTAACCGCTATTGCGGAAAAAGCAAACTCACGACTGAGGTGGAGTCAGGGTTCGGACCCCACTATCATTCTCCCAAAGAAGTTTGAACCAGCAGTCGGATTTTGCCGACACTCCGATCAGGTCGGAGCCAGCGCGGGTCTTCTCCTTCATTCTGATTCACTTCAACTCAATTTACTTTCAGCCTAGTATTCCGGGCGGTTGAAACCTCTCTTCGATGCAGGTATCCTACTCAACTTGTTTTAGCTTGAAGTAGGTCTTTTCCGGTCTCAATGTTGCCTTGGTCTTGTCAGAAAAACAGCATGTTCATCGCTGTGATGACATTGCCTTCTCGATTCACGGCATTTCTATCATCGCTCATTGTCCGCCGATAGACGGCGTAAATGGAAGCCTCCAAACATATGGTAGGAAGCTGTCTGTATCCTGCCTCGTGTCTCCCTGGCAACAGCACCCCGACGTTCCTAGTTGCCTCCGAGTCTCCTAATCCAAGCCCATGCCCGTCTTCGCGCTCGCATACGGATCCTATGGCGACATCCAAGCAACCATCCAGCTCGCTATCCACATCGCAGTACTCCTCCGCCGCGGCGGTAGGCCCTCCAGCCAATGTGCAGAGACAGAGAAGGAGCTCAAAGTATTGAGCAACGAACTTGATCTCACAGATTCTGCTCTCCAACAGACTCCAGTCTCGCAACTCACCCCATTCGTCGCGGAGCAAATCCGAGGCGAGGTCATACGATGCCATGCTATCATGGCGCGCTTCTTCACCAAGATCACAGCACCTCAAGGCTTCTTTCAGAGCATTTGGTCGGCCGCATCGGAGGAGAGAGTATTCGCGGCATTCCGGATGCAGATAATCGAGCGCAGGAATGCGCTGGGGTTCGTGGTGGGTCTGTTGAACTCGTGAGTCCGACTCCCAGGCGTTTAGAGATTTTTGACATATTCGGGTGGTGCAGGGGTGCGCTGAGCGCCGTGCAGGACCGCATTGGCGCTGTTGGGGAGCAAGTCGATATGGGGAACGACCAAATTCGAGAGGTCCACGACGGAGTGGTGTCCATCCGGGACCGTGTTGACGACTTTCGCGACCAGATGCGTGGGCTGGGAAACCAGCTTACGCAGGTGCTCGCTGTGATCAGTCATGTCCCCCATGGCGTCTACCAAGGAATATTATTTGTTCTTCTACCCAGTGGGAAACCGATCCCGATCTCATTACTGTTCTGCACGTCATTCAAAGTGAGTTGCACGGATATATTCTCTGATAGACCATGTATCTATCCAATCCTTTTCTAGGCCATGGACCAGATCGTTTGGGTGTATTTACTAAGTGAATCCAGGAAAAACTTGAAGGCCGATCCGTCTTCCCTTCCGGTCATACTCCGAGTCGGCATATATGGTTACGTGGCCCCTGATGGCCATATTACGCCTCGCTCACAGTTCAACACCATGATCCGGCCTGGTATCCTTCTGGAAATCAGGGTATGGTCGCCCGAAGAAATACGTGCCAGTTTTCGCCAGGGCCCTCTGTAGTAAGCAAGCAAGCCACAAACACCTGCCTCAGAATACTCATGATGATTCTACAGCTGTCCGGACATATGGCGAAGAAAAGCACAGCCGTTCATTGACCACAAATCATCTATCCGAGCACTGGCATCACGCTTATTGGATAACTGGAAGAACTTGAAGAGCCAGAGGAAACACAGAATACTCGAGACATCTAGTAACGGTGCCTGAGCTATTAGACTGGTCGACATGCTTGCGTCCGTTCCCATTATTACGCCCCATTTTGCAGCCTGCGCGACATTCCAACTTGTACCTGGTTGTTCATGTCTCATCATTCAATGTATTCACAATATTACTTGTATCAAGGAAGAGAGGGGATCTAGATGGAGAAGAATGCAAAAGGATGAGAGTGAAAATACACCCACCGGCGGATTCGTAACTTACTTTTGCGTCGGGTTGGCTTGTTGAGGTTGTTAGTGTTTGATGAAGAGGAAGGAGAAACAATGGGATATGTGTACTCCCACCTTGAACGTCCGAGTCCGAGACCCATTCCAAGGACAAGTTTAAGTCTTAGCAGAAACAAGAATGTATAATAAGATCGACTCGGATCGGAAAGAGCAACAACGAAAACAACCACAGATCCTGGTCGAGGGCAGGTGGCCACTGAGGCGGAGGCCGGAAGATAGGATTCAGAACGACGCCTATGGCGAGGGAATACTTTAGAATGGGATCGCCAGTGGCCTGAGAGGCTCAACCAAGGCATTGAATCGTTGAGAAAGATGCAGAGATTGAAGAGCTGGGTTTGGTGGAGATAACTACCCCTGCAAAGTTAAATTAAAACGGTCCGACGCAGCGGGAGATAAGTTTCCGAGGCCTAATAGCTATTTAAACGACCCAGATCATGATATCTCCCAGAAAAAAGCAGCTCTCGAGGCAAACAGTACATTATGAATAACGCTCTAGCGCGGTTCAACTCTTACAGACTCAATTCATTGTTAACCGCTATCGCAAAAGATCTAAACTCATCAATGAGGCGGCGTTTGGTCTCGGATCCCACTATAATTCTTACAGTAGAAAAATTTGAACCAGCACCCGGATTTTGCCGACACTCCGATCAGGTCGGAGCCGGCCCGGCGCTAGTAGAAGGCCTTCATTGAACTTCGCCGGAATGAAGCGATCCACTTCTTTCTACCTATTCTGGACCATTGCATGCCCATCTTCGCGCTCGCATACGGATCCTTTGGCGACATCCAAGCAACCATCCAGATTGCCATCCAGATCGCAGTACTCCTCCGCCGCGGTGGCAGACCGTCCAGCGAATGCGCAGACACGGAAATAGAGCTCAAGCTTTTGAGCAACGAGCTTGATCTCGCGCATTCAGCTCTCCAGCAGACTCCAGGCTCGCAACTCACCCCGTTTGTCGCGGAGCGCATCCGGGACGAGGTTGTGCGGTGCCATGCCATCATGGCGCGCTTCTTCACCATGATCACGGCAGGCCCCGTGAAGCTCCCGCCAAGGATTGTCCGGAAAAATCGCCAAATTTGGCCTGAAAAAGCCACTTTTTTGGGCCAACCCCGGCCTAAAAAAGCCACTATCGGACAAGGGTTGACACGTGAGGCACCCAAAAATAATCAATTTTTTTCTCCGGCGCGCGTTGCCAGTGCTCTGAACAAGAAAAATGAACAATCCATTAGCGTTTGTAGATACCTTGAGGGTGACCTTTTTTTACCTCTTTGCAAATCATTCCTCGTCAAGGCAAAATTTCAAAATCCCGGCTCAAAATTGGCTCAAAAAGCCACTCGGCGGACAGGGCTGGTGGATTTTGGGCCTCAAAAAGCCACTTTTCGGACAAGGAAATCGCAAGATTTCGGCCTCGAAAAGCCACTTTTCCGGACAATCCTTGGCGGGAGCTTCACGGGGCCTATCACGGCGCCTCAAAGCTTCTTTCAGCGGATCTGGTCGGCCGCGTCGGAGGAGAAAGAGCTCGCACGCTTTAGGATGCAGATAATTGAACGCAAGACTGCGCTGGCGCTTGTCGTGGGTCTGTTGAACTCGTAAGTCCGACTAACGATGTTTGGAGAACGTTAACGTATTCGGATGGTACAGGGGCGCGCTGAGAGCCGTGCAGGACCGCATTGACGAGGTTCGCGGCCAAGTCGACGCGGGAAATGACCGTGTCGCTGATATCCACGACGGAGTGGTGTCCGTCCGGGACCGCGTCGACAACGTTCGCGACGAGATGCGCGGGCTTGGAAACCAACTTACGCAGGTGCTCGCCGTGATCAATCGTGTCCCCCACGGCGTCTGCGAAGCCATATTCTTTGTTCTTCTGCCCATGGGGAACCCGATCCCGATCTCATTACTGTTCTGCACGTCATTCAAAGTGAGTTCCCCGGATACATTTTCTGACTGATCATTTATTCAATTCTTTTCTAGGACATAAACCAGCTCGTTCGTATGTATTTACTAAGTGAATGGGAGAGGAGAAAGGCTGCTCCGTCTTCCTTTCTGGAGATACGAGGCATTTACGATTACGTGGCCCCCGATGGCCCCATTAGCCCTCGTTCACGATTCGTCACCACGGTCCGGCCTGGCATCATTCTGGAAATTGGTGAATTGTCTCTCCGGACAATACACGTCCAGCTTTCACCACAAAGAATTAGTGATCCTCCACGGTAAGCAAGCAAGCTGCCCACGCTTGCCTCAAATATGCTCATGGCGGTTTTATAGCCATAGCCAGAAAATTCACAGTTGGGCGCTAAGGCGAGAAGTCTTTCAGGGGAAAGACGGGCACCGGGCGAAGGTGCCTGAACTTGGCGAGTGCGCACTGCAATGACGTATAAATTCACCGTTTAGCATCGTTGAGTAAGTACTTACATGTATTTTTTTGGATTTTGGAAGAAAGGACGCGGAACGGAGACTGCAGCTGAGGAAGGAAAGGATGGGCACCGGGCTTGAGAATGAGAAACAGCCTGAGAAAGAGAAACAGAAGGAGAAGTTCTGAAGAAAAAAGGAATACACACCGAGGCGTTGAAGTCCGCGTATCATAAGTAACTCGCGTTAACTTTTGACTTGGGGGTAATGCACCCAGGGCGATCTCGGTGCGGGATTCAGATACAGTTGTTATCGAGGGTCGCAATTGCGGGGTAGTACGCATGTGCAGAGAACGTACTTGCATCGGCCTGAGGGCAGGACGGCAGGACGGCAGCCTCGCTATGAATAGTATGCAATGTGCAATATGCAACAAAATAAGTATGCAGCGCGACAACGACGACGGCGGCTTACCGCAGAACCAGGCCGAGTCGCATTCAGGCCATATCATGAATCATGATTCATGATTGGCAATCGCAAAGGCAGACTAAGACTCGCCACTCGACCGGGAGTTGATCTCACCCAGGGAGTCCGAATTCGAAGCTCGCTTCAAGTTGAACACTTTAATTTGGATACAGCCCGGGTGGGAGACCAGATCTGCAGACTCGGAGCCAAGTCGTGTCGATGCAAGCTGTAGATTTGCGACCGCCGTGGCGATGGTCAAGGAAGGAAGCTCGAAGTACATATATCGCATCAGAGACCTGAGAAAGGGAGAAAGGGAGACCCAGATTGAGCTTTGAGGACAAGAGATTCGAGCGGAGCTTGGGTAAACTTGAAGGTCCCAAGGAACGGAGGGACAAAGAATGAGGGAAGAACTGCGAATGAGAACAAGGTCGTCGCGAGGAATGAAGAGACATCGACAGAACGAGGACAAGGGCTATTACGATTGAACTGCTGTCTTCCGACAGGTGAGTCCTAGACTTTCGCGGCGGATCTGTCAATGAAGAACACCGGGAGTTGTTGGACTCTAAAGGAGGCTAAAGTGGCCGCTATTAGATACCTCAGAGGATGGACGACCACCGGGGTCCGGTACTATCAATTTCACTTCGATTCAGTTGTTTCCGGTTTCGGATCGAAGGAGGAACAACTCGGCAGGGAAATCTTGTAGGTTAGGGCGAAGATCCAGAAATACAGATAGGAGATCTAGATAGGATCGGCAGGTTCAAGTTATAAGACCCATTCTGAGTCCGAGAGTTATTTTCTTGAACATATCCCAGAATGCAAGGCAGCCTCACCATGGAATTCGACTTAGTATGCAACTTGAATGTGCAATAAAACAAGCGTGCAGCACGACGAGGACGACGACTCACCGCAAACTTGCAACCTGACTTCGATGAAGGTGTCGTATATTATACTATATACTACTCAACCCGTACCAACTTGAAGTAGGTCTTTCCGGCCTCTTTTGCCTTGGTCTTGTCAATGAAAAACAGCATGCTACGCCGAGCTGCTCGTCGCTGCGATGATGACGTGAGGGCCTTCTCGATTCACGATATCTTTATCAATGCGCATTCTCACACTGATATACATGAGTATACAAGGCCCTCTGAAAAATACGGTAAGAAGCTGTACTATCCTGAAAAGTCCCGGCAAACCTCGCGAGCGGAGCTCGGCAGAAGACTTCGAGGTTATTCAATATGCGAGAATAGCCAAAGAAATAGCCATTCGAAACCAAATATCCGATGAATAGAAAAAGTACAAATAAGTGTCGAGAAAAGCAGGCGAGTCGAATGAGTGCGAACGTAGGTATAACGTATGGGGGGGGCTCGCCGTCGTCGGCAGGGTACGCCACGCTCCGGCTCGCGCCCCCGTACGAGGTCGAGGAGCCCACGGCCGCGAGGCGCGGGTGCGCGTTGAGGGTCGAGAAGGGCACGTTGGAGAGCTTGGAGTGGGGAAGTCGAAGATGAAGTTTCTGGTGGGTGGGGTGTTAGTAGGGGCGGACGCGGGAAAGAGTAAGGGGATGAAAGAAGAATGGAACGGGAGCGAGCGAAAAGGAGAAGGGGCGGCATGAGGAATTGGGAGTGGGGGATGGGGTGGGATAGATCGGGAGCAGGAGGGCCGGGATGCATGCACGTAGAATGGAGGAGGAGTGAGCGAGCGGGGTACGCAGTGAGAGGGAAGAGAAGGGGTTGGTGAAGGAGGGAGGAGTACGAAGGGATATCAGAGCAGAAAAGCATCAAGGAAAGGAAGAGAAAGCCAGAGAATTCGGCGGAGGCGCGGAGCGGGGGTAGGCACGGCAGGAAGAGAGGTATGCGGGGTCGAGCGGGAGGTCTGGTATGATATATAGGCAGCACGCGCATCGAGTCATGCTGAAAACAGGAGAAAGAAGCGTCAGCTTGCGTCCATCCAGGCGCGGAAAGAGGGAGAAGAAAAGAACGGAGAAGACGCACGACGGGCGAGCGCGCAGATGAAGACGGGGTATAGAAGAGGCACGAGAGCTGCCTTGTCGCCGCCATCCGCCTCGCGCCGTTCCCTCCACCAGACCAGACATCATGGCCGCATCCGTACTGCGAGCGGGGGACGCAGACTCGCTCGTCCCCCGCCGCTGCGTCCCCCGCAATCCGCACTCCGCACGTATAGCCCGCCCATGGGCATGCAGGCAGGCATCCTAACATCTTTGGGTTTGGGTCCAGTTGGCCGCACGACTCGGCGAGACGAGGGACGAGGGAAGCGCCGCAGAGCCCCGACGCCGACGAGCCGCCGAAAAGAACACAAAATGAAAGGAAATTGAATAAAGCAACGCGGCGGCAGGCAGGCAGGCATCCAAATCGGTTTTGGGTCTGGGTCCGGGTCGTCGCGCGACTCTGCGAGACGAGGAAAGAGCCGCAAGGCCCCGACGCCGACGTCGAGTGGCCACCCCCAAAAAGAAATGGAAAGAATTAAAGAAAGCAAGGAAGGACAAGGAAGAACGAGGAAAGACGCCGCAAGGAATAAAGACGAAAACAAAAAGGTAGAGAACAAGACGAGACTCGAGAGTCGACGCGCGAAATAAGCAGCAAGCTGGACGTTGACGCGTTGGCGAAGGCTGTGTTTGGTTACCGTTCTGCAAACACGGAACAGTTAGACGGGCACCGTTACTTCAAACCCATGCCCATCTTCGCGCTCGCATTCGGATCCTTTGGCGACTTCGAAGCAACCATCGGGCTGGTCATACGCATTGCAATACTCCTCCGAAACGGCTGCAAACCGTCCAACGAATGCGCAGACACGGAAAAAGAGCTCAAAGTATTGTATAACGACTTAATTCTCGCACAATCCGCTCTCCAGCTCGCGCCGCTCGTCGCGGAGCGCATCAGGCGCGAGGTCGTGCAGTGCCACGCCATCATGGCAGGCTTCTTTACCAAGGTCACGGCGCATCAAGGCTTCTTTCAGAGGATTTGGTCGGCCGCGTCCGAGGAGAAAGTGCTCGCGCGTTTTAGGATGCAGATAATCGAACGGCGGGCTGCGGTGGGGCTTGTGGTGGGTCTGTTGAACTCGTGAGTCCGACTGCCCGCGTTTGGAGAGCATTGACGTATGTGGATGGGGCAGGGGCGTGCTGAGGGCTGTACAGGACCGCATTGGCGAGGTTCACAGCCAAGTCGACGCGGGAAATGACCGCGTCGGTGAGGTCCACGACGGAGTGGTGTCCGTCCGAGACCGCATCAGTGAGGTCCACGACGGAGTGTTGTCCGTCCAAGACCGCGTCGGTGAGGTCCACGACGGAGTGTTGTCCATCCAGAACCACGTCGTCGAGGCTCGCGACGAGATGCGCGGTATGAGATCCCTGATGACGCAGATGCTCACCGTGATCAGTCATGTCCCACACGGTGTCTCCGAAGCCACATTCTTTGTTCTTCTGCCCAATGGGAAACTGATCCCGATCTCACTACTGTTTTGCACGTCATTTGAAGTGAGTTGCACGGATACATGTTCGGACCCGACCATCTATTCAATCTTTTTCTAGGACGTGGACCGGCTCGTTGGGATGTATACACAAATCGAATGGGAGAGAAACTTGAGAGCCAATCGTTTCCTTGTGGAAATAAAAATTACACGCAGAGTCTTGATCCTCAATTACGTGGCCCCCGATGGCCACACTATGCCTCGCTCACAATTTATCACCGCGGTCCAGCCTGGTATCCTTCTGGAACTGAGGTTATCTGTCGCAAAAATAGTCCGCCCGTTAGTTAGCGGTAGTCCGGCCGAATCTCACGAAAAAATGCAACAGAAAGGTGATAGCCACTCATCTACGCACGCACTGCGATCATTCTTGTCGGATGAATTGGAGGACGAAGAACGGCACACTAAAGTAGTCTGGAAATAGTAAGCAAGCAAGCCGCACACACCTGCCTCAATTATACTCATGATTGTTTTACGGTTATCTGGCCGAGTGGCACGAAATATTGCAAGAGATAGGTGACAGCCACTCATCTATCCACCCATTGGCATCATGCTTGCCGGATGACTTGGAGAAAATGCCTGATATGGAGTTCGAGAGGTATGAGGAAGCACAGAACACTCGAGAATCCAGTAACGCTGCCTGAGCTACGTACGGGTCGACATACTTTCCTCCGTTCCCTTTATCACGCACCATTTTTTTTCCCTGCGCAACATTCCAACCTGTATACGGTTGTTCACGTCGCATCGTTCGGGGTATTCACCATCATTAATACGTGTATCAAGGAGGAGAGGGGGTTCAGATGTAGAGGAATATTAATGCAAAAGGATGAGAGGAAACATGCACTCACCGGCGAGCCAGATAGAGCATAAAAGATTTGAGGCGTGGACAAATGAGTTGAGTCAGACAAAGGATCTTGTAATTAGGAAGACCCGCGCTACTGTAGTACCGCGCTGAGAACAAGGTGCAGACGCGACGAACGTATGCACGACGACACAAGGCAATCGGCCGAACGAGGATAAGGGCTGGCACGGAAGAGCAAAAACAACCTGAGGGCCTTGCTGGGAGGCGAAGTTCGAACCCAGGTCACTTGCAAACTAAATCTGGAAAACCGGACCGAGTCGTGTCGATACACAATTAAAACTTCCTACAGTACAGCATATCATGCACCGCCGGGGTACTCCTAATAACTCCGAGTCGGAGGCCAAGGAGGATTTGGAATCGTGGAAAGGAAATTAAAGGGAGAACTTTCTTTCTGGGGAAAATTGGATCCTGAAGGACGATTTTCATGATATGGACAAGTTCTCCGTGGCCAGGGACTTGAAACAAATTGAGTAATGGAAATTTGAACGAATTTTCGAATCAGGAAGCCGACGCCGATGCCAGTCCTAGCCCTACTTGGTAACGACAAAGTTTGGAATCGTGATTTGCGGGTTGAATACTGCGGGAATTGGTGCGAGTCGACGATGAGCCGAGCTCAATTTTTAGGAAGCCTGCGAAAGAGAGCGGAAGAGGGGAAACTTGGCGGAAACCGAAAGATGGTTAGGCAACTATGTTCAAATCGGCTGGCGTGGTTACTTATAGTTAGGGCAAGGACGCCTGAAAACAAGGCGTCCTCCGGGTGTTTTCCCGCTGGCAGGTAGGATGGAAGAAAACACGTCTATCATGATGACGTCGACTCGGCCCCGTCTGGTCAGCGAGATTGAGTCTGGGTTCGAATCGAGTCCGGGGCCTGAGATCTTGGTCTTGGTCTTGGGCGTTTGCCGGCGGAACGTGGAGGGAAAATAAAATAGAAGAGAGGATGCGGAGCGTTTGGACAGATCTCAGACTGGTCTGATCCAGGCCGAAGAAAGAATCAAGCACGTACAAAAGGGACAATTATGATTCAGCCTGACTGTGGAAGGAACTTCAAGTTTGGCTTCGGTCCCCATAGCCAGCTGGACTTGGATGTGTGTACATGTATGCCCACCGTGACACATCTTAGGAGTCCCGAGTCTCGAATGCCTTTGAGTGGAATCTACATCGATATGATTGATGCCGGAGCGCGTGTGCGGCCGGGCGTAACGGCCAGCTACTGGACGCCATTGATTGAGAATTGGGCTTGTCTGCAGGTCGTATGTTCGTACGTACATAGCAGAGCATACGTAGCAGGTATCGACGTCGGATGGATACGATCGCATTGCGTGCGCGGGTGCGACGAGGGCGCCGACACGCTGGCAGGGAGCCCATAGAAAGAAAGAAAGAAGATGAAGCGACAAAGAGAGAGCCAGATTGAGGACAAGAGCCGGGCGTAGACAAGGAACGGAGTCAAAAAGAACAAGGGAACTGCGAATGAGAACAAGAGGGCAGACGTGATGAACGCAGACAAAGCAATCGACGGAAGGACGAGATGACAAGCAAAAACAAACTGGGGGCCTTGCTGGGAATCGAACCCAGGTCACTTGCAGTTGCTGCAAAAGCCCAAAGCAAGTATCTTGCCTCTGGACCACAAGGCCATGCCCAGATCTCGCCTAACTAGCCTTCCATCTTGTTTTACTACTTGTCGAGCAGCGTGATCGGGATTTTTGGCGTCTCTCGCTCCATCGCACTCTTCACGGTCATGGAGGGTATTGACACGGGCGGGCCCGATGGCGCAGCTTTCGTACGGGCCAATGCTGCTCGGCGTGTACTTCAACATGATATTATACGGCGTCTTCCTCCTCGTCTGACCACGACAATCTCAACGCCAAGTGCAACGCAGCAGTCGGCGTCGCCCGACGGGCCGCTGATGCACGTACCTCGTGCTCGAGACGGCCAACACCGCGCTCGACATGGCGCTGCTCTACCAGCCGCTCATCCTCGAGTGCGATGAGAAGCCGCTCAAGTTCCCTGTGGTGTTTGTTATGCAGCCGATGCTCGTTGTGCGTGCTGCTTCATTCCTCCGTATCCAAAACAATACTTATTGTCTGTGCTTGGATCTCAAGTAGGCGCGTTCTGTGCACGCTGTTTGTGCCCGCTCTTTGATGGAACTATAACCAGAGCGCGGCGGGGGCGGGGGCGGGGGCGTGGAGTGCGCAAGCGCGGGCGTGGAGGATCGTGGGCGCGGGGGGGTCGGAGGGCCGGGGCGCGCGTGGATGCTGCGTCGACTGCGGGAAGTGGCCATGAGCGGGCTATACTTGCGGGGTGCGGGCCGCGGGGGTGCGGACTTTGGGGGTGCACGTCGGGGCGGCGGGGAGAACGAGCGAGCGCTGGAGGGGCCGGAGATATCGCGCTTGTCCATGCGCATATCCTGCTCGCGGTGCGGATGTGGCCGTAATATCCGGTCTGGTGGGGGGTACGGCGCGAGGCGGCAGCGGTGCCCGTTCACCTCCCCTGTACCCCGATTCCATCCGCGCGCTTGCCCGTCGTCTTTTCTTCTCCGTTCTTTTCTAACCTCTTCTTCCTCTTTCCGCGCTTGGATGGACGCAAGCTGACATTTCTTTCAGCATGACTCAATGTTGCCCCCATCCGCCTTCAGCTCTTTCGCTGTCCTTTTCGTTCGCCGAGCGTTCTCATCCATTCTTCCCTCGTCCTCCCCCCCTTTCTCCCGCTCCCCCTCCCGTTCCTCATTCCATTCCTTCATTGCCCTCCGTCCTTTGCACCGTATATCATACCCTACCTACCTCCCGCTCGATCCCGCCTACGTCGCCCTCGCATCCTTCCGTGCCTTCCCCCCGCTCCGCGCCTCCGCCTCCTTCTCTCTCTCTCTGCGTCATCCACTCTCCCTTCCCTTCTTCGATGTTTTTCTGCTCGGATATCCCCTCGTACTCCTCCTTCCATACTTCTCCGTTCGCCTCCTCCCTCCCTCCCTCGCCAACCCCTTCTCTCCGCTCCGGGCCTCTCACCGCGCACCCCTCTTCCCTTCATTCTACGTACATGAATCCCGGCCCACTCCCGCTTCCTCTCCATCCCACCCCATCCCTCACTCCCTATTCCTCATGCCGCCCATTCTCGCTTGCTCCCGCTCCTGCCCCCCATTCCTCCTTCACCCCCTTACTCTTCCCGCGTCCCCACCCACCCTGTCTTCTCATTCTCGAATCTCTTGCCATCCCCCGCGCCCTCCCTTCCCGCCGTCTCCGCCCCCATCTTCCCCCCTCCGTCTCCCCAACTAACACCCCACCCACCAGAAACTTCATCTTCGCCCCCCCTCTCCAAGCTCTACTCCAACGCGCTCCTCTCGACGCTCAACGCGCGCCCGCACCTCGCCGCCGCGGGCTGCTCTATCTCGTACGGGGGCGCGAGCCGTAGCGTCGCGTACCCCGCCGACGACGACGGCGACGGCGACGGCTGGGGCTCCGTCGCGCGGGATTCAGACGAGCTTCTCGCGTTTTTCTTCGTTTTCCTCTTTCTTGCCGTTCCCTTCGTTTCCTCCCCCTCCTCCTACGTACCCTTCCTTCTTCCCTCGTCGTTTCTTCGATTTACCCTGCATCCATCCCATTGATTTTCGCCCCCCCGCCCCCTGGCCCACGTATATCTATCATTCCCGTCCCCACCCCCGCCCGGATCCCTTCTCTCGTTCTCGTTCGTTCGTTTCCCGAGCCAAGGTGGCGCGCAGACAGAGCGTAGTCGTGCGCTCGAGTGCACCGTGCGATGCGCGGAGGTCGCGCCAGTGGGGCGTCGAGCGCGGACTGCGGACCGCCAAGTGCGCAATCGGGATTGGGATCGGGATGCGGAATCGGAGTGAGGAGTGCGGAGGTCGCGTTCGAGCGTGCCGCGTCCGTGGGGCGTTCGAGAACGCCGCGTCCTGTGGCAGCGTGGACTGCAGAGTGCGGAATTGGAGTGGAGCGGGGAGTGGAATTACAGTGGGCTGGAGCAGCACTTACCCGCCGTGCACCTTGCTCGCATCCTCCGCCTCTACCGAATCGTTTCCGCACGCTGGCTTGGCGCGGGAGGGCGAGGCGCGCGGGACGAACTGACGTGTTGTTTGTTGGACACCGGCTGGTGTGCGCCGGAAGCTGGAGCGTTCGCCGGATGCATTCGTCCGGCAGGGGCGGGAGGTCTGCGGTGCGCCGCTGCGTCTCGCGTCCGCGTCTTGCCTCTCCCGTCCGCCGCCCTGCGCGTCTACGGCTACGTCTACCTCTGGCTTCTCCGCGCGTCGTGCCCCCGCCGCGCTGAGCTCCCAGAGACATACCGCATGCGGCAAGCGGCGTCTCTTTCTTTTACTTCCTTCCTTTCTTTGTGCGGTTCTGTCCCTCTTCTTCTTACATCCCCCAGCGCTAACCCCCCCTCACAGCAACGATCCAACCAGCCTAGCCACCGCGCTCTTCTCGATCCTCGACGTGGTGTGCTTTGAGATACTTCCGTGCGTCTTTCTTCTCTGCTTTAGTTTTCTACCTTTTTTGCTTTCGTTCTTTTCGGCGGGAGCGAGTTGCTTGCTTTCCTTCTTTTGCTTGCGTCTTTCTGGCTTGTGCTTTCTTGCTTTGCTTTATTTCATGTTATGTTCTTTTCGTCGGCGTCGGCGTCGGGACGGTGCGGGGCTTCCCTCGTCCCTCGTCTCGCGGAGTCGCGCGCCGACCCGCTGGGATGCCTGCCGCCGCGGTAAGACGGACTGGGATGGGATGGGACGAGACACGTTGTGTCGTGTCGTGTTGTGTTGCCGGCGCCAGGCATTCATCCTCGTCTCGCGACGACCCGGACCCGATTTGGATGCTGGGATCCCTGCCGCCGCGGTAGGCTGGGACGGGGCGTGCTGTGTTGCGTTGTGTTGCCGGCGCTGCGTCTCTCACGCCGTCTCTGTGCGCGCCCTTCGTCGTTCGTCCCTCGTCGTTCGTTCCGTGAGGGCTGAGGGCCGAGGCGCGGGAGGAGGGCCATGATCCGATCCACGGATGGATGGCGTTGGGGGCGCAACGAGGGCGAGAGCGCCGTGTGGATGTCCCGAGGCAGCGCAGCGCGGCGCGGAGATGCGATGCAACGAGATGAGATGAATGGGGATCTCGGAGGCGGCGTGCTTGTCACCCTATCCTATCTTGTTGATAGAAGGAGAGCGATGCGCAGGTACGGGAGATGGCGTGCCCGGGGGTCGAAGGGGCGCGCGTCGACTGCGGGGAGTGGACGAGCGGGCCATGTTTGCGGGGTCTGGATGCGGGGGTGCACGTGCACGTCGGGGCGGTTGTTCGTACTTGCGTACGGGCTGGGCCGATGACATGACCAAGCATCGCAAAGTGCCTACCAACTGACCGTTCTTGCACGTCTTCTTGACGCCGCCACTCTTCAAATTCAAACGGGCGATTGAATGGTGTAATACAGGATTTACGCTGTGTCGAATTAAATAATTATGAATACTACATCCCGTCCGAAAACTCACATTCGCGTTGCGCTATTGACGCTTGTAGGTGATTAGCACTACACGCCAAAATGAGGGCGAGCGAGTAGACCTGAGTGAAAGAGAGTACCAGGGATTGAAGAAATTGCGGGACCACAAGTAGGGCAGCAAAGTTTCGTCAAAAGGAATACTACATCCCGTCCGAAAACTCACAAACAAAGACTTCGCGTTGCGCTATTGACGCTTGTAGGTGATTAGCACTACACGCCAAAATGAGGTCGCCCTCGTGTGAATGCGGAAGCTGTGCTGACTGCCACTACGACAGTGAATACAACATCTCTTCGTTCTTGTTATGAATGATCAAGATATCCAGCATACACGCTCTACCGTTGCACCGTCCACGGCCATACTTCAAGCTCGCGGGGCAAGCCAGTTTCAGACAGTGACTATCTACGGTACGATGGATGTCGTTTGGTATCTGACATTCGTACTGATCTACCCTAGGAGGCACAGGAGGCAACGGCGGAGTTGGAAGAGCAGGGGGTCAAGGCGGTGGTGGAGGCGATGGCGAGGGACCGAGGCTGAATTATGATATCGGCGCTGGAATCTTCACTGTGAACCTTGTCGTGCAGGGACACGAACGCGAATTCTCCGGCGCTACGAGGAACTTACATCGCCAGATAAGGACGAGGTCAACGCCCTACGGTGTGTTTCAGAGCAGATTCTGTGCCGACCCACTTCTCATGTCAAAAAGATTCGCCTTCACCCCCACACCTTGCTCTGACAGGTTTTACCGGAGGAAATCATTCGTCGGACTTACACCCACCTTCATCGGGGCAGGCCATCGCCGCGTTTGATACGACACCCAGCTCTGCCCCGCAATTCACCCCCACCCGAGCTGCATCTTCCATAACTCTGCCCAGCTTCCGCCTCCTATTTCCTGATTCAGAGTTCCCACCTCTCGCCGGCTCCAACCATGCGCGCCACGTTCATGCCGATTCTGCATCTTCGTCAAACCTCCCTCCCTTCCGCCTTGCGCTTCCTGATACACAGTTTGCTCCTCCCGCGGAAGTCAACCGTTATGCATCAGACAGGTACCAGTCCTCGCCTGCTTTCGACTCGGAGCGTCAACGTCATACTCGCGAGTCCAGAGCCGATTCCTCAGGAAGCGCATCTTGGTTCGGTGCTCCCAGTCGTCCCTCGTATGTTGAGCCCGTCCTGGGCCACAGCGGAACATCCATCACGTTTAATGAGCGCCAGGGGGAAGTGGGAATACACACACTCCACCGCACAGTCGCTTTGGAAGCACTGTTCGACTCTGCAGAGAGTTTCCCCCAGCCGAGATGCCATCCTGAAACCCGCACCGAGTTGCTCGACAAGCTTTATACGTGGGCGATTGACCCAGACTCAGCACACCCAATCCAGTGGCTCCACGGGCCTGCCGGCGCTGGTAAATCCGCCATCATGCAGACACTCTGCCGACGATTGCAGGGTGCTGGGCACCTCGGGGGAAGCTTTTTCTTCAAGCGGGGCCATAAGACTTGTGGCAACGCGCAAATGCTCTTCGCCACACTCGCTTACCAGCTTGCACTCAAACGGCGCGAATTGAAAAGGCCGATCTCAGGGAGTGTAGAATTAGATCCGTCTGTCCTTGGGAGAGACATGGATGTGCAATTGCGCACCCTGATCCTTGAGCCATGCCAATTGCTAACAGATGAAACACCGTCCGTTCTTCTAATCGACGGTTTGGACGAGTGCGCTGGACACCATATCCAGCGACAGATATTGCAATTAATCGGAGCCGACGTTTGGCGTTCCCTTCGGATCCTTGTTGCCAGTCGACCAGAACCACATATCCGAGAGACATTTGAGGATCAATCCTTCCAGGGACTTTGTGAATTCACCAATATCGAGCAATCTTTTGAAGACATCCGAACTTACCTCTGCAAAGAATTCTCGCGCATCCACGATGAGCATCAGAATACCATGAAAGGGATTCCGACTCCGTGGCCATCACCCCAGATTGTGGAGATGCTAGTTGAAAAATCATCCGGATATTTCATCTACGCATCCACAGTTATCAAGTTGACAATCAATACTCAAGACCGACGAAGCGACTGGACATTATTTGCAATCTTGCCCCTCAGGACTCAGAATCTCCATTCGCAGCTCTGGACCAGCTGTACTTTCAAATCCTCATGGAGGTTCCTGCACATTCCCGTCGCGTGCTTTGCGACATCTTGTCTGTGATCAGCAACGCTCCATCAGGTTTCGATGCAGTCGGGATTGATGAGCTGCTTGGCCTCGAACCTGGAGATACCTCTCTCATCCTCCGACCCTTGCACTCGGTTCTCGAGGTACCTTCGGAACCCCATAACAGGGTAATGGTCCACCACGCCTCTTTTCTGGATTTCTTAGGCAACGGAGAGCGGTCGTCGATTTTTTTCGTTGGTTCCCTCGAGCACCGAACCCGATTAGCTTGCTCAATGCTTGAAGCCCTTGCATTCACATATGAAGATCGCGCCAACATTACGTTCCGCTGGTGCGTATATGTACGGTTGCCAATACGAAAAACCACCTGTTGATTCTGTTTTAGGGAGCTGATGTATAGCTCACCAAACTGGATTGAATATACTTCCGGTGTTACACCTTCTGCGAACCTCGTGCCGCTTGTCGAAAGAGTTAACCCCGACTTCGTTTTCTGTGATCATACTGACAAGGTCATGATCAAAAACTTTTTGTACTGGCTGAAGGCGTGTCTCCACATTCCTCCTGACTGCTGTTCTCATCATTTCCGTTACTCAGAAAATTAGCCCTCCTCCAGATCATTTAATCCACCGCATTCGCCTTTATGAGGAGTTCGAACAATCCATCACGTCAAATTTGCTTGGCAACCACCAATTTCATCCTCGGATTCAACCGGTTTTGACCCCATCACCTGGCACGATACAAGCATTGCACGCCGGCATGAGCAGGGAATCGAAGAATATACTACGGAGGTTTGGGACGCTCTTGTTAGAGTCCCCCACGCTCGTTCGCATCTTACAAGCCAGAAGACTCCTGATTCTCAATCAAGTAGAGAACAACCAGAACATCAACAATTATTATTTCCTGCCTTTCTTTGCAGTCCACAATGTACTTGATGTATTGTGGGATGATATCCTTCAATGCATCTGGTCACTGCGCCCATTCATAACCCAAGAATCTCATAATTTTCCTGTGCTGTTCTTATTGCACCCAACAATTTGTCAACTAGATGGGCTCTACCCTGAGGCCATGGTTTCCAGAGACTTGGGTTGTGGATTCCTTCGACTCATCAAGCGGACTCAAAACGGAGGCCTACCCGAATGCATGTGGTCGGAAGGTTGTCAAACATATCTAGATTGACCACTAACAATTGTTCATAGGGAATCGCTGGTGGAGGACGGGTATTGCCAGTGGGGCCTACATGTCCGATCTTCTCCACCCGCGGATCCAGAGCTCCTGCAGGAACTCGACGAGTCCTTGTCTTCCTCGGAAATCGGAATGTATTCGTACATGGAGGACTTACACGACGTGGTCCAATGGCTCAAGGTGAATTTCCAGCTATTTCATTTTATTTCCCACTTCCAACAACTTTAGACATCCCCTGCGGCTCAACCCAACTTGATTCACCATTGGCAAACCTATCTGGACAAGAGGATTCATCAGTATGGGCCAGAATATGATTATGATTATGATAAACTTGAAAAGAGTTGGCAGAACCACTTGGATGGGGAGGTACGCTTCCAAGGACCCGAAATTGACGAGGAAGTGATCCGATGCTGGGAGACTTGTCTGCATAAGTACATAGATACCGAAGGAGAACAGGATGGCTGATTCTGATCCTGTTTGTTTTATTCTATACCATGTACCTACGGTCTGACACCGCAAAATACTGAATGTTTAAGCAAATTATGCACGAAGAAATTCATCTCGCCCGTACTGAATTGTGTTTCCATGTTCAACTCAGTAGAGGCTGAGTCTGTAGAGCTTGCTGATCCAATTCAATAGCGAACGAAAGCATTTTCATCATTGGAGAACGGCCTGGCAGATCTCGGTTCAACTGAATTCCTCTCATCGTTACCTATATTTCTGGGACGCCGAATTAAAATCCTCAATGAAATCGAGCTGATCTTGATCAAACGGCCATGTCGTCTGCACACATTTGAGCAACAGAGGCATTACATATATCAACGTACTAGGTAGAAAACTTCTAAGAACCTTTCGCTCCCGGGCCCACTCCTCCGCCCCCCGGATGCATCTCGAAAATCAGAGTATATCGATTATATGCCGCATAACGACGTCGTGCAATGTGATGCAAAGCTATGCATGACCGAGAACAAAGGAATGTCTGTGCTTTTACCGTCCTCCCGCTCTGCCCTCCTCGTATCCCATCTCTCCGCTCTCCCCCTTGCGTTCCCACTCCGTCGCTCGAGAAGTCTCAGCTCGAAAGCCCCTCCTTCCTCCTTGCTCACATCCGAATCCGATCCCCACTCAGCGAACCATACTTCGCATGACTATGACTCTGCTCCCTGCCTCCCCCTCCGCTCCCAAACCTAGAGTGCGCCGCCGACTCGAACGGCATCACTGTCAAATCAAATCCGCTGCACGCCCCGTCGGACAGCCCCCGGGACCCTCCAAAAGGGGAGCGGGGGTGGGGCAGGGAGGTTTGCGGGCATGTTGGAATTGGAATTGGAATTGGAGCCGGCTTGCGAGGCGGCGAGGATGTGCTGCGTCGCGTCGGGGCCGTATCGGGCTGCGAGTTGGCTGGAGGGAGAAACGGAATCGCGTCAGTACATGTGCATGTAAATTGATGAGAGGGAACGAGTAGAACGCTGCGATCGAATGAGGGATGGATTTGTTGCAGTTCGATTTGCCAGAAAAGAAAGAACAGCAGTGGGATGGAAGGAAGGGACGAAATAGGACGATGGACAAAGGATGGAGATAGGGAGGGGGAGGAAACGGCGAACAGCTAGGAATCGGATAGGATGGATGAATGCGAGAGGGCTTTCTGGAGGTGGAGTTGAAGATAGAAGACACACGTAGCGTATTTCTCTATAAATGAACCGGCATCGTGTCCCTGCTCAACCGGTAGGCCTTGAAGTTGGGCCTCATGCCCTTGCTGAAGTGAAATAAGATTAGGTTAACTTAAGTTCAGCTGGTCGAGACCGTATACGACTTAAGTTCGCGCGGCAAAACTTAAGTTCCAGTCCGCCTGCGGTAGACCCGCCCCGGTGGCCCAGTGCACCTCCATCTACCCTTGCTCGAACTTAAGTTCCGCACAACACTTAAGTTACATTCTGAGAACTTGAGTTATATTGAGATCTTAAGTCGTGTCTAAACCCCGATACGGTGGCCTGGGGTACCTCCCTCTACCCTTGCTCAAAACGTAAGTTCCGCAAGAAACTCAAGTTACATTATGAGAACTCACGTTATAGTGAGATCTTAAGTCATATAAACCCCGATACTTAAGTCCGGCCCGACCCAGGCACTTATAGTGGCGTGCCGTCTGTGGGCTGCGCCGAGCGCCGCAGGACTTGAGTGCCAAGCACCGTCAGACTCAAGTTCTGTCTCACTGCAGTCCCACTTACCGAAGTGTTGACCGTGAACGGAGCGCGCGGACGCACCAAACCGATGTAAGCGTCCGACGAAGTCTCAAGGGCTCTCCGCCCGAAGATCGTGGGGACCCTGATTCTGGGTCAGTGTAAGAGTTGGGTGAGACATGGAGCGACGCACGCGGCCGTATCGAGTGGATGGACCGGGTACGGACTTGAGGGTGATATTGACTTCCTGCGTGCATGTCCCTGTGGATGCCCTAATAAATAATCAGCACACAACTAGATCAGCATACGAAGCATTTCATCCCGTACCATATTCAATAGTAAGTAAATCATGTAGGCTATATACGAAAGGTCAATGTACAGTATTGGAAATCGAAGAGCGTATACATACAATAGTAAATGATGTAGGTTATATAGGAAACACCAATGTACAGTATTGGAGATCAAAAAGCGCGGCGCAAGTGTCAAGACGCACAAACCAGATTATACAGGTCCTTGGTCGCGCGCGAGGCCGGGAAGGGGATCCTGCCCCGAATGAGGACAAAGAGAAACAACAAAGGATGACCAACACACCTGTGAATGACCTCTCCCATCGCGTCCAAGACCCCCACCATCTTGGCTTCCAAATTCGCCAAGCCGCCGATCGAAGGAAACTTGAAGTATTCGCGGTGAGAGACGCCGCACGGGCACGGGCGAACGGCGCGGACGCCTCCCTCCCGGAAAGTCACCAGGTGAAGAAATCGTTCTGCAAAAAATGGTCCGTCAATGAGTGGGAAACGCAGAAGAAAAAATGTACCTGCGTAGCATCGTCTCCGGACGACGTAGTGACATATCCACACATGCGTTTGACTGTGGCCCACGTCGCACCCTCGGTACTCGGTTTGGCGCGCTTCCATCCGGCATGAGTGCCCAACTTTGAGCACGCAGCGGGTCAGCAGCTCCGCCCCGTCCATCTCCCCCCTTCGATACGCATCTACGTCGTCGTCGTTGAAGCATGCGACAATGTAGTCGGAGCCTTCACCCTCGTTGGCAAATGGGCTGAGGCGGCGCTTCTCCCGAAAATGCTGTATTTTGCGTTCGTACAGAAGTCGAATGTTCGTCCTAAGAGAAAAAAAAAATCAAAGCCGTGTGAGAGGGCCTTCGAGCTGCCGGCGTACTGGAAAGGGGCGGTCCGAAGTGATTTCAGGGCGGATATCATCGTCCTCGGCGCCATTCGGAACTGTCGAGTCTCAAGGAGGGCCGAAAAAAAGGTGGGAGCCTCAGAACACAGGGAGACTGCTGAACCTGCTGGTGAACAGGCAGAGAAGTCAAGGGAAGCCACAAAGGCTTTAGACAGCCCACAGAAGTTGGATAAAGTGGTGTGGAAGCCAAAAAGGTGGAAGGATGAGGAGGGAGGAGGTGGAGGATGGCTGCAGAGAACAAAGGCTAAGTGCGAGAGAATCTGTCAATCCAGTGATATCACAGCTAAAGAGAGGAAATGGAGGCGGGTACAAGCCGGGACAGGTGGTGCAGGCCAAGAGAGGCGGGTGGTGAGCCCCAGCGGCAGTCTCGTCGTGGCCGACGACGATGGAGCACAACGGTGTACGGCGTACGGCGCTCGCGGGAAGGAACGCCGATCTAGCGCCGATCGGCCGATCGAAGGCGCTCCCCGTCGCCGCTGGGTGCTAGCGACCTCGGGAGTGGCGCAAGCGGTGTGGTGGCTCTAGAACCGCCCTCGGCGCTCGAGGAGAGGGCGATTCCGAGTAAGAAAGTCCCGCGGCGCGTGGACATGGTCGGAGGTGGGAGCCCGACCTCTCCCCCACGCTGCCGCATACTAGCAAACTCGGGAGGGGCTCAGATGGTGTCGTGGGGTTGCATTGCAACGCACGGCACCATCCGAACTCGAGCGCCGTCCGAACATAAGTCCCGCCGAACTTATAGTGTGTAGATGTGCGGTGGCTGTGCAACGACGACCAGCACAACCCCGCCGCCAACGCGGTTTCCGAGCACAGGGGGCACCTGCAGGTGACCCAATGAATGTCTGGCGGGGAGATGATGATCCCCGGCCGGCTGGGAGCACGAGAAAACCTTCAAAGTCCCCAAGGGCCGGATTCGATTACCTAAGACAGCTGCTACCGCTCTAGAAATCTTTGTACGCTCTATGTATACCCTAATCCGTCGTGAATAGAGAATAGATATGTTAAGGGATTCGGGGCACTCACCATGTCATCCATCCATTTGAAGACCACGTCGCGCCACCCGTCGATCTTGGTAACCAGCTCGTCGAAGGTGGTGGCTTTGACCCAATCGTGATGTGCTCCCGAATCGGCCTGCTCGAAGATAACCTTCGCGTTGTGCTCCAGCCGGTGGTACATCGCGGCTTGCATCCGAGCGAAGGTCGAGGCGCCGTTGACACCCCCCTTCTGCTGCTCCTCCCGATCTGCAAGTCCTGTCCACACCACGCCATCCCGTCGATATCTCTCGATGACGCGCATGAGCTCAGCATGCTTCCGCTCGTACTGCTCCAACCAGCGGTACATCTCGGCTTCCGCACGAAACCACTGAACTCGGTCGCCTAGTACATTGTTAGCATATGACGGATACTAGATGAATTATGCAATGCCACTTACTTTCCCTCTTGTACTCGGCCAATTTGGTGTCGTCGCCCAGATTCTGTCCCCTCGTCACACGTTCCAGCCAGATCCAGCCATCCGGTTTCTTCTTTTTCGCCTTCTCCTTCGCCTTCTGCTTCCCCTTCTGCTTCCCCCGCTGTTGCTTCCCCTGCTTGGACGGCGACATGTCCAAGTCGCTATCCTCGGCCTCCGACGCCGACGACTCCACGACTACGTCGTCTGGAGCAATATCCCTGAGACGTTTGGGTGGGCGCTGGGACCTCGTGAAACCTGGAGATACGTTAATGCCAGTATGAGACCTGGTAGGACCATGCTACCGTACCTGAGCGCTTCAGCGTCTGAGTACCCGCCAATAACTGCGGTTCATCCTCGCTTTCTTCCTCTCTGTTATCTGCGGACAACGTCGAAGCGACCGCTGCGTGCGATATCGTCACGCCGCTCTGTAGATACCAAGCCGTCCCATCGAATAACCGCGAGTCCCCCTTCGCGCGATGCAAGTGCGTTTCCTTCCTGCGTGTGTCCCGCTGGTCCATCGGTGGATAGGGCTCTTCGTCATTCTTCGCCATGTGGCCCAAATGGACCAGGGCAGACCGCGCCCGGTTGTACATCGTGATCTCGAACACCTTCATCAGTTCCGCCTTCTGAAGGTTCCGCTGCGAACGTGTAATCCCCGCCTGGCCCCGGTAATCGAGGTCCCTGGCTTTCTTGACCGCGGACAATGCCAGAGAGGCGGCTCGGACAGCGAGAATTCCGCTGTTGGCCTCGCTACACCGCAGCCTGGTTTCTGCCTCCCGCAGCTCCGAGTCCTCGTCGTACGCCCGCTGTCCATGCTTCATCCGGTATGATGGGAGTTGGATCGCCGTTAATTCAGGCTCGTCTACGTCGAGCGCGCTGAGCTTGAGATGCGGGTATATTTCCCGCTGGTGTTCCCGGAATTTCTTGAGATCCAGATTCAGGGAGTCGCGTAGTTTGGTGATTGTCTCCCAGGTCTCTTGCAAGGGATGCTCTCGGTGGCTTTTCAGTAGGGCGACTACAAAGGTTCTGCGTTACGGCCCATTAGAACAGTTTCACGCATGGGAAGTCAGAAACTTACTGCTGACGCTCAATGCTCATTCCATCATGAATCCACTCTACCAACGGTGGTCTCGCCCTATGCCCAGCTTCGCGTCTCATTTTCTCTCGTTCTTCGGCGACCATAGCAGCCAGCGTGTTCTCGACGGTGAGTACTAGACCTCATTAGCTTCGAATACGCGTTGAATTGAATAAAACCATACCTTTCGTCGTCTCATGCTGGTAAACACTTTGAGGTTTCCCACTCGCGGACTTGGTGGTTATTCTCGACATCTTTGCCCAAACAGTTACTTCGGTGGCATGCTGCCTGCTGAGGTCCTCCACTACGGCCATATGGAGCTCGAAGAGCCGGAGCGCATCCAGTCGCTCTGCAGCCAGCAGTTCCGCTGTTCAAATATCGAATCAGCAATGTCACTGTCCGCAACGACCAAGCTGTACGTACCTTGACGAAGTACCTTCCACGAATTCCACGCGTCTATCACAAAATTCATGATGTCGTGGCGCGCAGGTCCAGTCATTTGGCGCGTTGACGACCCAAGGGCGTTCAGGAATGCCCAAATCATTTCCGCCGTCTCCCCGTGGAAATGTGCCCTGCACGCAAAATAAACGGCCTGCCAAAAAGACTGACAGTCGGCTCCGTGCCCGTTGATATGATCCGCTGGGATCTGGCCTTCCACCTCCGCTAGCAGCGTGTGCAACCACTCCTCCTCCGGAAAAAGCGTGATTGCCCGCTTGACCTGGTTCACGACGAATGAACACCAGCTGTCGTAGCTAAAAACGGTTGGTGTGGCTGACTCTGGGCCGTGAGGTGGCGAGTTGGTGTGCCTCAGATTCTCGCGTTGTGCTAAGGTACCGAGCGCGAAACTATTGAAATCAGCGCTTAACTTTGTCGCCGAGAGAGAAAGACTTACGCTTCGCCTTTGAGCATGTCGACGAATGACCCCACGACGGCATGATCGCACGCACAGGCGATCACGCCGCTGACAGCTGTGTTCCCGTACTTCACTAATCCCTGGTGACGAATAGACCCAATATGCGCCTTGCACGGTACTTCCTGGGGTTCTTTATTAGCGGTGAGCAGCAGTAGCGTCAAAATTAACATGCCTTGTCTTCTTCCTCGACTACATACTCCTTCGCTATCCTTTCGAACTCCATTTGATTGGGAAAATACATGTTCCCGTCCGTGAGGGCTGTGTCGCTGCCGTCGTCACGTTTGAAGAACTGGTTAGCCTTGAAATTCCCATCTATCGTGCGATTCTGTGACTCAAGGTGTCTGGTAGTCCATTAGCATCGTCTCGTCTGGTGTGTCACTCATGACCGCGACTCACCGAAGATAGCGCTTTATCTTAACAACCAAGGGCATATTCACGCCTTTTTCTGGACAAGCCGCACACAGGACTCCAAGAAATCCGATCGGCCGATTAGGGTATGGGCGGTTGGCTTCACCGGGGAGAGGCTCATCCAGCCCGTGTGCATGCCCGCGTCGCATGATAATATCGAGATGTTGATGAAATCGGGTGATCGCGAGGAAATTGATGTAAATGTCCTAGGACCGCTTTAGCTCGTTTCAATGAACCCGATTTACTAGACAACTTACCGGAACTGAGCCCGCGAAGAATGGGTCCGCCATGCGCTGCAGGACAAGTACAAAGTTGTAAGCGGAGCCTTTCCCTTGGCTGCGCAGCTGGCGCCAGAACTCGAGCACCCCGAGCGTATAGCCAGTTTTGGGTTCCTTCACGCTCCCGGGGAAGATACCCGCTCGCAGGAGCTGCTGGAATTCGGGCTCACCGCGCCCTCCATCAGGAGTCTTGCACCGGCAGAACGTGACCGACGTGGCATGGATGCCATTGGAGTCCACTAAAGTGAAGGTTCGCATGGCATCCGCCTCGGGGCAGCGGTGACCATCGTGCCCGATGGCGACGGCGGTGGTCTTGAGGACTCGGCAGAAGTCGTGCTTCTCGAAAAATCTCTCCTTCTTGTTCCAGATAAGTGCCCAATGTGTGGGCATCGTTCTGTGTTTGTCCAGCCAGCAGCGGCGACACAGTAGCTCCGCTTGCAAGCAGTCGCTACATGCCACCTTTCGGAGTTGAGATTCCTTGCCACAGGAGCAAGGGGCAAGAAGTTGCGAGCGGTAATGGAGAGAGAGGAGGATTTGCAGAAAGATGCCCTCCTGGGCCTTGAGTTCGTCCATATGTTTCACTGTCTTTAGGGAAATTGAGTTCATTGCCGTGCAGCGCGCGAAAGGGTGAGCTCACCTGTCGTGCTTTCGCACCGTTCTCATCACAGGGCACCGTGTCCTGATATGCGGGCACGGCACCCGCGTCCTCGTCAGCGGCCGTCGAGTCCGGGAACGGTAGGGACACGTCGTCCGCGGATGGCATCGGTAGGGACGCGTCATTGTTGACTGGTTTTCGTGGTTTTGCGAGTGAGCCAGATGCTGTCTCGCCGACGTAGTGGATTTCGGACTGGGAGGCGGCGCCACCTTGGGATTTTAAGGGTGAGTCTCTTCGTCGGCAACATCGTGGCAATGCCTCACCTGTATGAAAATTGACCTGGTATGTTGGAACGCAGGTCGCGTGAAGCGTTGTGCTTGTACTCTGCTTCTCTTTGTTGCGCCCGACGCGCTTCATCTTGCTTCAACGTTCAGGGGAGAACGAGACTGGCTCAACTAGTTAGTGTCAGCTCCGAGTGAAAGGTGGTCAAAGCGCACTGTGGCTTGGCCCGATTAGGGTAAACAAAGGCGCGCTTCAATGCCTTATTTGATCGACCGGCTTGCTGCAGACCCGGCTCGCGTCGAAATGGCTGTCCAAAGCGCGTTTTCGCGCTCGCATACTGCAGGTAGGTTGTAATGTATTGTAAAAATAAGGAAAATCAGGTGCATGTATGTACAAGGCCGTGTCTGGCGCGCATAAAGCGGGCCGACTTGGTCTCCAATCGTCAGGAGCACAACAAGTGGTCCGACTGCAATACTGCAGGTAGCAATGTAATGCAAAAAAACAAAGTAAAAAAATGGGGTGTATGTACGATACGTGTGTACAGCGCCTATATACAGTGCCTATTGTATGCTATAGAGACCGTTGATGTATACTGTAGAGACCATTGAGAGACAGAGACCGTTTGAAATGACCGTGTGAGCAGCACATCCTATCCAGGGTGAAAAGAGAGTCGCCGACAAGAAGTCTGGCGAGGCTGACAAGAAGTCGAGCCTCGAAAGTGGTACCGGCTGACAAGAAGTCGAGCCGGGCGCAGGCGGACGAGAGGTCCAACCCGCTGGGCACGCCGTAACGCGCCCGCACCGTCTTGCTGTGGGTCGTCGTTGGAGAGTAGGAGGAGGGTGGAGGAGGTGAGAGCGAAGGCTGATTTGATCGGATCAGCACAGCCTCATACTCCCGCTCTCTTCTCATCAACTTCTCATTGTCTCGTCCCACTTCCTCGCCCATCCCTGGATCCGGACTTCTCGTCGGATCGCGTCCTAGGATCCCGACTTCTCGTCGGATCTGTTGATTCAGACTTTTCACGTCGAATCTTGTCTTCTTCGCGCCTCTGTGTGCGTTCCTCGTTCCCACCAACTATGGCCTTGGATCTGCTGAGAAACCGGAATCTTAACGCTCCGCTCGGACCCTTTGACGGTCGCGTTGCAGCTTTTGCCCAGGTCGGAGCCGAGCATTATTTCATTACGACCAATACCGACTACGTACCTGCGGTCCCCTCCCTCCAACTCCCTCACGCTCTTTTCCTCCGGTCGGATATGCGCTATGGGACGGACGATCCAACGCTCTGGCCCCAGCAGTGGACGTCGACCTATTGCCATTTGGCCGCTATCGCCAAGAAAGAGTTGCGCCCCGACCTTGCGGTGATGTGGTGGGATCCTTCCCCGGAGGATTTCGTAGTCGGGAGTGCCGTCACACGCGGACTGGGCCGGCTCCGACATACCTGCATGTCCAAGTTTCTTCCTCCCATCAACGAACTCGTCTCGCTTTGTCGAAAACTCATGCGCACATCCCAAGCTCCCATCTCTCCCTTGTTCGGCGAGTTCATCAACAATATCCTCATGTGGGCGGAGCAGCTGCAGACCCTCCCTACGACGTACATTAAGATGGTTTTCGCGGTCACCTCCCTGCAACGCGCCTTCCTGGAGCTGGAAGCGCTCTATGATTACACGACGATTTACAAACCGCGCATGGACAATTACATGCAAGCCGCACCCGCAGGGACGCTTGTGGCGAAATGTGTCGGGGTGTTCACGACGGTTCCATCGGTTGCACAGCAACTGTGGGCGGCACATCTGCCCTTCTGGTTCCTGCGACCAACTTTCGTCTTCGATGCAGAAAATATAATGAAAGTCGTCGCATTGCAGCAGCCCAGCTTCACTGTCCCGAACGAACCCGGCGAGGGCACACCGCGCGTTATATACAGCGGGAATAGTACCTCGGCTAAAATTGCAGCAATACATCACGAGGCTATCCACACACCGTGGTATCGGGATCCTTTCGAAACCACCGACTCGCGCTCTCGGTCGCTATCCCCTCCCCCCATGACTCAGCTGAACGGTCCCGTTGCCAGCAGCTCCCGTCCAGTCCCGCGGTCCGACACCCAGCAGGCGCGTTTCAAACCATGTATGTTCTTCAACTGCGAGGCATGTCTACTGCTGACGCTCATCGGATTACAGATCCACCCAAAGCACCGGAGATGCGCCCCGCAAAGAGTCAGCCAGGTGTCAAAGGTATGTACATTAGTCGCAAGGGATACTACCCCAGATCTGATCACAGATCTACCCAAAGGATCACACAACAAAGCCGCCGCCAAGAACCCCGCAAAGATTGAGCGGGATAAATTCAGTGCTTTGGCGGTCGACGAGATGCCTCCATCCATCATCTGCTGGGCCGATGCACTAGCCCAGGTGGATCGGTCGATAACGCCATTCACGACTGATCTCGCCGACCGCCGCTACGTCCTTCCCGAACCCGCCTTGTTTGTAAGCACGAACCCCGAGCGGCGGCGCAAGTTCCTTCACCACTGGACCCTCCTTTCGGATGGCTTTATCTACATGTTAAGCCAGTCCGAGCACGTACAACTTCTCAGCGGGCAGGAATGGCGAGACGTATTGGAGGGGCTCATCACCAAGCGCGGACACTCCAACTCCAAAACGTACAGGCGGAGCGCGAAACTCGAGGAAGCCATACGTCCCGCATTGCAAGCATGCAACGTCTCTAGTGTCGAGGGCTTCCCGGTGCCCCTCGAGTCGTTGCCTGAGTTCAGTCTCGAGCAGACTCGGGAGATTGTCTGGCAGGCTGCGGAAACTAGTTTTCGCTTCGAGTTTTGCTCTCTGGACAAACGCGCGTCGAAGAAGCATCGGTTGGACGAGGTGAAGGCCTGTTTCGCCGGTCATATGTTGATTGGGGCGCCTTTGGAGTTAAGCAAGCACGGTTGGGCGGCTACGGCGATCGAGGAACGCCATCGCTATGTCCGGCGGACAGCAATTCTGATGCTCGATTGGACGACGAAATCTGCTCGCCCCGACATCATCCGCCGTGTCGCCGAGCATGTCGCCTGGTCCCCGTCCCAGATGCAGGTACTGGAAACGGCGGTTTGTCGCTACTATACGCAAGCGTTTTGGGAATATTATGGTCGTGCTGCCGTGGTCCCGCTTCGTCTGGACCATGATGTGGAGAAAGAGGACGGTCAATTGTAGATTATATTACTGCTGCTGCAAATTTCTTGAATCTCAAGTATCATATGTATATACTAGTGCGCTTGAATACCTAGTTCTATTCGAATTGACGTCTACACTGAGGAATACACTGATCAATGAGGCGAAAGGTTCGAGCGTGGACTCATTGTTTTTATCAAACGTTGAACGATTTTGTTGCTTCAAGTAAATTATTTACTAACATTTTCGCGGTTCAGTCTTCACCCTTAATCGATCTTAGTCCTGCGCTGGCATACGCCCTTTATGTACGAGTAACCGATGAGTCACTGTGTGAGGAGCGTGTCAGAAATCGGGCTCTACGCAAATATTCGGTCAGGGGTGAATAGAGTGACCTACTCAGGCTACTGAGCTGGTGTGTTCATTCTAATTGATTTTCATTTGTTTCATCGCAGTGCACGAAAACACAAGTATATTTCAAGTAGATACGGACATGAATCTAACATAACAAAAATTCGAACATACCTTATCTATTCTAACGGATGCACGCGCCTACCTACGTGTCCCGTCAGAACAAAACTGATTTTTTATCAACGCACCTTGGACACTCGGACAGTGCGGCCGTAGCATGTCCCATCGAAGCTGATCCCGACGTCCCGGGCGGACCTGATCCCCTTCAATAACAAAGTCCATAAGGTTATGCAAAAGTCGCAGAGCATCACACTCACAGACCACGGTTCACAGACCCAATTCATCGTCGTCCGTTTACTCTACAATACAATATCTGAAATTGTAGGTCAGAATCTCGAAGGTGAATTGAGAATTTCAAACGGACCTAATAGACCACGGTTCACTGACTCCATTCCTCGCCATCCGTTATGTACATTTACTCTACAATACAATATCTGAAACTGTAGGTCAGAATCTCGAAGGTGGATTGAGAGAATCGGAAACGAACCTAATAACCTCGTGTCCAAGGGATCGCATGGTCGCTTCGATAACCCGTTCCGCCCCCTCAAGCTCGCCGACTGCTTCAAATGAAACGTATTCTTGGTGCCTCGTTCGGCAGGTACAGAGGAAAGGCTTGATCTTTGCGCCGAGGAGGTCGAATTTCAAGTGGACCATCCGCTCTGCGCCCTATTAGCGAGTCAACCGCAGTGAAACGAACTTACCGGCGGCCTTGGCGCGCTCCGTCGGATAACAAGAGATCCATAAAATCTGTCCGGGCCCGCATCGCGCGTACTGTTCCATCCGGCGCTCCAGATTATCGGTGCGCCCCGCCTTCACAATGACGCGCGGTCCATCGATGTCCTCCAGCAATCGAATGTTGCAGTAAACGAAGCCGAACTTGTCTTTATACGCGTTATGGAATTGGTGAATGAGAATTTGGTCCACCCGAGGGAGAGAGCGACTGCGGGCGTTATCCAAACTCGACTTCCAGGTGAAGCAAGATAGCTTACATGTATCGGAGTATGCGTCGACGAGCCTCTTCGGCGGCGGCGGAGGCAGAAACGGTGTACACAGCGCCACTTCGCGTCGCAGGCCTAGAAGAAAGCAGAATAAGTTAAGAGACATGCAGTGATTGCAACTCACATGGTGGTGGTAGAGAGAAGAGTGGAGGAAGCTGCAAGAAGCGCGGACGCTGCAAGTACAAATAGCAAGATACGCGGACGCTGCAAGTACAAACAGATGAAGGAGCGCTGCAAGTACAAATAGCAGGACACGCCGACGCCGACGCTGCAAGTACAAATAATGATTAGAAAAGTGGAGGCCCGGAACTGAATCAGACGCGCCTACGCCGCGAGACGAATGGATGGAGTACCTCCCGAGTGTAGTCAATTCGAACTAAGGCTTGAGTGTAGAGGGGGGTGAACGCCGGTCTGTGTTTTGATACACATTGCTATGAGATCATTCTCCGACCCGTTGACAGTTCACGTTGCTGAAATTGTGAACAAATCACTGTAGATTATCAGTTACTGTAAATACAGTAACCGATTCTTCGTCTCGAGGCCCACTTTCCCTTTTACATCCTCCAGAGAACGGCGAAAAGGCGACCTAAGAATAAATATACCTAGACAGGAAAAGGTCAATAAACAAGTAAGAAATCCGCGAGTATTGAGGCAGGGTAATGGGCACGCAAGATTGAAAGCGAGAGGCCAATTGAAATGGCAAAGAAAAGCACCCGACCTGAAAGTCTGGGTAAACGGATCCGACATGGAAAGTCGGGATCCAAGAGAACGCGACGTGGAGTCTGGATCACCCGAGGGCGGGTTGAGTTTGGACCGACGAGGACTTGAAGGTGGAGAGACGGCGCGCGGTGTTGTTTGGCCATGTGAGGATCGGACCGCAAGCCGATCAACACAGCTTCTCGCCACGTCAAAGTCTGCTTCTCCTCCTCTGACCATCCTCCCTCTCCCTATTGCCGCTTACCGGACGCCGACGCCGACACCAACGCCACCGCCGCCGACAACAACGCATGCTCGACTTACTTGTCAGCGTGCACCACTATGAGGCTCGACTTCTTGTCAGCCTTGCCAGACTTCTTGTCGGCGACCGTCTCGGAGTGCTGCTCCCGGTTTTTGTCTTCTTCTTTTTTTTGTTGCGCACTGAAATGGGCAATTTACATACAAACGGACACTATACATACAAGGTCTTTTTTGTCGTAGTCAAATGGGCACTGTCATATCGCATGTCGACGTGTAATTTTGTAATTTTTTACTTGATTGTTTTTTTTCCTGTTCCAACCTCTGTCGGAATCCCGGGCGGTGGGCGCGGTGGAACGTGTATGGCAACCCCGACATGCGGCGAACAGGTAGTGAAACCGACGAAAATGTGAGGATTGCCTAAATGTGCGCGCATCTTCTAAGCTAATGTCTCACCAGTGCTAAATCCCGAGATATAATACGGGTGGACAGCAAGTCGGGCCGCTTTGGTGCGCCAGCGTCGAAACTCGCGCAACGGCAGCAGGATAAGGAGGTATTGGAATTGGAGAAGGGAGAGACGGCGGAGCGGATAATTGATAAGGTGATTCAATTGATTCTCTACACTATTCACTATGGCTAACTACTTCAAGTCTGCTATTCGGGGTTCTATTCCAGTTCAATTAGTCAAGTCGACAAACCCGAGGAATTTCTTGCGTGGGCGCAGGGCCTCCTCATCGTCAGAGATGTCGACAACGCCCAAGAACTTCCTCTTTGGTGCGCGTGGTTCAGGCGCGACGCGAACCCTCTCGAGCCCAGGGAGTGGCTCCAAAGCCCAGTCCGGACGACCGCCCATGTTGCGAGCGAGACGATAGCGCAGGATGAAGTTGTGCCATCTCTGCTCTGCAGCTTGCATGGCTTCTATCGCCTGCGGGTCGCGCACGCGATAGTCTTTCCCGCGCTTCGGAAAGCAAGCGTCGTACGCATCACGATACGCGAGTAGAGCATGGCGCGCCTCAGCGTCGGGAATGTCGGTTTCTCGGAATACAATGCGACCATCTCGCATCTGGGTGGCGTCTTAGTTCGCAGTCCCAACGACCGATTAGAATTCGAATGCGACTTACAACATTACTGGTGATCTTGCCCAACTGGAAGAAGCCGTCGGCCGTACCCATCACGACGCGTAGATGCGTGGGCCGATCGAATTTCGCGTCAAGGTACTGGTCCGAGAAACACTCGAGGGATTTGCGGAGCATTGCACAGTGACGAGCATTAGTGTTGATGTGGGGACGATTTCGCCCAAATAGACGGCGCTGGATGGTCGTCATGTAAGAACAAGGTAGGGTTTTCCTGAGGTACAGTTTATCTGCCAGCGACTTAAATATTTTGGAGCCAGCCATTATTCGATCTGTGCCACCGAGCGCTTTCCTTTCTAGGAATCACTTCAGTCCACAATCAACGACGCTTGGGGAATTCCACAATGGACGACGCGCTTTCATTTCTGGTTAGTGGCACTCGCTTATGTCTTGTTTTGACCATAACTTAAACTAAACCCACCACCCAGTCTGCTTCCCCCCCCGCACTCGCAACGATGGCGAACAAGAAGGAGACCAAGAAGCCCAAAGAAATGTTCCCGCCCTACGAGGAGCACAAGGTGCCCGATGTCATGCCACTCCCGGAGCTGGCGCTCGTTCGCACCACGAGAGGCCAAGATATCGCTGTTCCCAAACTCAATACTCACCAGCGCAGCTGGATTTATGACGTTGGGTTGCGGGGCGAAGATCTTGTAAGCTTGAAGGGGAGCGCCGCCACCACATTCTACAACCAGGTGAAGACGCGCGCGTTCGAGAGCAAGGCATTCCAGCACAAGCCCCAGCCCGAGGACCAAGCCGAGGAAGACGAGATCCCCGCGCTCGTTTCGGCCTGGATGAAGAATCAGAAACAGGAATCCAAGAAGAAGGCCCAGCCTGCCCAGGCCGCCCAGCCCCCTCAAGAAGACGCTGACGACGGCGAGGAAGAAGATCACGATGGACGCGCAGCCTTCCTCCGCGGATACCCCAAGGCCGGGTGGCGAGCGGTGAGTATCTTTTTTCGGCATTGAATGCTCTTCGTTGGCCTGACATCACACCAGTAGCTGTACGTTTTAGCCTAATGTCCTGGACACAGCCAGGGATACCTTTGTCTATAACCCTGGACCTAGCCAGCCCCTGGCCAAATGGCCTCTCACTGCCATTTCCTGTGGTCCATCCTGTGTACGGCCTTTGCCGTACACCCCAATCAGGACATTTCTCTGCAAATCAAAAAATCCCCAAAGGGGAGTCGTAGACACAACATCCCGATTCGGCCACAGCGCTCGCGCAATCTTGCCATCAGTTCCACTCTCGCGCTGTCATCCAAGCCGCACGTCTGAATTCGGTAATACATTACATAATCTACCTATGGTGTGGCCGCCACCGAATCCCGACGCCTTTCCTGAGTTTCCTCAGGCATCTACCGCAGCCAGGACAGTCAGCATGTATAGATACTTCAATAAATGTGACCCAACCTTGCCCAAATAGATCATTCAGGTCCGCGCCGTCCTCCCGCGCGCCGGCGAGCACGGAATGAATTGTAGCGCCCACGGTCAAGCTCAGCTGCCCCTTGTAGAAGACAGCGAGGCGACGATACATGTCGGCCTGCTTGCTGCCGTACGCCGTCATCCCCTGCACGGTGGCCGCCGACAGATCCTCCCTTGTCGCAGCAACCTCCGCGCGGGCATCCCACACCCCGGCTTGCCACTCCAGGTAGCGCAGGACGCGCCGCATCTCCTCGCGGAGCAGCACGACCTCTTCCTCCCATCGGTTCTTGCGAGCCTTTGCCCGGGACCACTCGACGCGCAAAGCTAAAGCTTTACATCAGACAACGCGACGAGGCCTCAATTTGAGTACTCACACTCATGTAGCTCCGCCTCCGAATCGTCCAAAGCGCCGCGCGCAGTCCAGATCCAGGATAACACCTTTGGCCTGTTGGACGCAGCATCCCGAGCCGCGCGACCCTGCTTTCCCGCACCAATCTTAGCGAGCTTCTCCCTCGACTTCGAGTCGCTTTCCTTCTCCTCGCCGTCCAGTGTCAAGTCGGCGGCACGCAGCTTCTTGAAATGCGGGGCGTGTTCGGCCCCCTTCAAATGGACCAACGCGTCCCGCGCTTGTGTGTACTTCTTCTCGTTTGCCGTCACCCGAGCGCCCACCTGAGCAATCAACGTCTGAGATCGGGTGGAACCGATCTGACCGGTAACGTTCTCGTTTTTGAATGTAATGAGATGGCGCTTGGTGTGCAGCTGGGCGCGGATCTCGACCAGGGCGTCGCCGCACTGGGCCTCGCGCAGCCGGGCTTCCATTTCCGGGATCCCGCGCTGGCAGCCAGTCAACCGTTCCGACGCCGGGAGCCCCGACGGGAGGTATAGCGCGATCTTCTCAGGCCTTGGTGGTGGCTCGTCCTGGTCGCGAGCTGCCTCCTCTGCGAGCAACGCACGCATGGCGCCGGGCGTGTACACGCGCTGAAGTTCGCGGAATCGGCGAAGTTTGGACAGGAAGGTCAGGCGATGTTCGTTGACCTTCCCCTCCCTGTCTGCCGTCATCGTCGTGCCCACAATCTCGGCCTTGATACGACGCCTGCACAGAAAGTCAGTCTCGGTGACACTCCCGTCCTTGACGGAGAACATACTGTGCGTGCTCAAGTTGTAAGCCCGCGGCGAGAAAAGCTGTGGCGCTGGTCCCATGGAGCGGCGCATTCCCGCTCTGAGCGTCCTCCGCCTCCTTCTTCCTCAGCTCCAGCCGGATTTCTGCTTCGGTAGGGCCGTCTATCGATCGCATCAGTGGGACTGCCGCAGGGGACTCGCTCAATCGACATACCGCGAGTGCTGAGCACGTATGGGTTGGGAAGCGAGCGATCCATCCCGAAATCCACCAGACGCTTTTGCCAGTCGGCCCGCAACTCCGGGGAGATAGTCTTGTTGATCTCCTTGAACGCCGCGACTTGCGTGGCGCGTTCTGCGATCGCGACAACCAGCTTGCGGCGCAGAATGTCCACTGCATAAATAAAGATTAGCCTGTAATATTGAACTCGAGTGGTGGTGCTAACTTACCGCAGCCAAGATTCTTGCAGAAGTTGTGAGAATCCAGCTTATCCTCGACAGTGTCGGCACGATTCCCGATGCTCATGTCCTTCGTGTGGAACGCACAAGAATTGAGGCCAGACCAAAGACGCTCAACGCCCTCGCCATCGCTACGCCCGAGTCCCTGCAAGAAACTGAGTGCGTTCTTGTTCGCGCACGCCTTTTCGTGTGCACCAGCATGCCACACAGGCAGGCCGCATTGCAGCATAATCGCGTCGAGGTCAAGCTGGAGGTCTTCTGGGAGACGTGCCATTCTTGTAGGGAAGTGTATTTCCCATTGGCACGCAATGTCGTATGAGATGGCAAGTTCCATGAGATCAAAACCGGCGAGGGCAGACATCGTGATGAAATCCATGTTGGCATACCTATAATAACCCAAGCTTGTCAACAGGGAGAATTCGATTCGACGGGGAGGGGCGTACCGTTCGCCCTTTTGCAAGTCGCCCAGTCCATTTGGCCGCATGCATTCATGACGAGCACATACACAGCCGCCTACGCCGGACACACGCAGGCCCGCTGTATTTCGCGTCTCCTTTTGCATCAGAGCCGCGAAAGCAATGCATGTACTTATCTGCTCAACCTCATCAGCGTCGGATGCGGAGTCGTAAACGAGGAATACGCACATCTTTCTCCACTACATATTTTCGTAGATGTTTCCGATAGCGTTTAGGTTCCACGAATGCACCCCATCCAGGACCCAAGGATGGGTCGTGGTGCTCATTCGGCCGAAGACGATTCTTGAGTTTGAAATTCGCATCGACAGCCAAGATGAGCTTGTACAGAAAGCTGTCCGGGACGATTAGAATCCGCTCAAAGACACGTCAGGAAAAACCTACCGATATTTGGGGTCGACATCCCGCCAGTTCTTAGGTAGATTCCGCCCGTTGTAAGGGCACGCCCAACACACCACCATACACTCTCCCGCCTTCGTCGCCGCAAGGCCCGCAGGATCATGGCCCCTCCCCGCCCTCCTCGTCCTCTGTAAGAATGCGTACTGGCGAGTCATGCGCAGAAAAGCCTTGTAGCGATCCTGGGGCTCATTTCAGCTTGGATTCGCAGCAAATAAGACTAGGGAGACGTACGGGCACCCGGGTAATTCCGCTCGACGCCAGCGCATCGGTCTTGCGTTCCAGTGCAGCTATGAAATCGTGGCCGTTCACGTTTCCCGTCACGTTCAGCAGCCGGAACAAGTCGAGGACGTTGAAGGTAGCGCAGGTGTCCGGGTCCGTCTTTGTTGCCGGAAACCACCCGTTGCGCAACAGCTGGCAGAGGTTGTTCGCCGTGTCGCACAGTTCGCAGCCGCAGAAACGATACGAGATTTTGTGAATTCCTGAGTCGTCTATGACGACCATAGTGCGGACCACCGGATCCGGGAACTTGCATCTGAAGCCGCCGTGCCCCAGCTGGTATACGAGCCCGAGCGTTTGCAGCGTCTTCCTCTCCCAGAATTTGCCGCGCCACTCCTGTCTTAATCAGCATCATGAACGCCAAGCAACAAGTGTTACTCACCTGGACGAAATGCAATGGACTTGTAGAATGACGCTCGAGACAGCATCGTTTGCACTGGAGAAACTCGCCGCAAGCCTCACATTTGAAGCATGGTGTCGACGGTTCCGAAGAAGGTCCGACGGACTGGTGGCAGATTGCACAAGCCTGGCTTTGCGTCCAGTTTCCTAGGCCCGCACGACGCAAGATCTCGTCCGAAAAAAGCTGTTGGACCTCAGGAAATTCCGACATGGGATCGTCCTAACCAATAGCGTCAGTCGTAGCCGCCTTATCTTTCACATTATTCATACCGAGCTGGAGTAATATTTCCGCTTCGTGGACCGCCCCTCGTCCGTCGGGACTCCCGAGACATCGTCGACCTCTGGTGTGTAATTTTCGTCGTTCACGGGAATCCATTCGGCTAGGTTGTCGTCCAGCCTTTCTGGGAGTAGGCGGACACGCCGTTTCTTGTGCGTCACATTGTGCAAACGCTCAGCGCCGCGTCGCCCATCGTCAGAAATCAGGATACCGCGATCCCCTGTGATCCTATTGGGATCCTCGCCGTCGATGCCAACAGCCGTGTCAATTGGGCGCGGGGGAGCCATGAGAGGACAGACAGGAACGAAGGAGACTCAAGAAGAGCGGGAGAGAAAAAAGTTTGTTTGTTCCAGCATATGATAAAAGCCGCCATGTCCAGCAGGTACGGCCAGTGGTTTGATTAAATAATTGTAAGGAAAGTGGAGGCGTTATTTGGCCATGTAGCATACGCGTCCAAATCCGGACATTTTCGTTTTCGAGTCATCCTCAACTACTACTTACGCTAATATACTCTGAATGTGCAACACACCCCCGGATGATCTAACGTCGCCCTAAACCAACCGTTCTTCGTGATCTGCTCCCAATTTGACTTCGCCACCCCCTCGCTGTTGGGGCACCGACAATACCTCACATTCAAGCGCGTGCACCCATTTATCGCGATGACGAGGAGAGGTGATAAAGCCGGATCCGGGTGAGGACAAGGATCACCTCCGTGTCCCATATGATACACGAAACCATAATCCCACAGCTTGGCTTTGTCCCAATACCGCCCCGTCCATGCCTACCAAATAACTTGCGTCAAATCCATCCTCAGCCCGGGAGAAGGGACGTTGGCTCACCGAAATCATATGCAAAGGCTGCTTGGCGTGCTTTTCGAGAACACAGAAGTCGCACAAGATACCGCACTCGCATTCGTCGCATTTGACAGTCCCTGGAGGGAGGCGCGCACCACGGGCTGCAATCACCCGTCCGCATTCACCACAAGGGATTGGGAGTGCCTTGTACAAGCGCGTTTTCTTGTACAGTGTCGCCGTCCACTCGTTCACAATAGAATCCCATTCCTGGAGGTGCGTTCAATAGAGCTATGATACATAGAGTGCGCAACTAACCTCAAGGGGATGATCGGGCTTACACAGATGTATTTCATGACAGCAGCGCTCGCACTGCCAGTCAGAGTGGCACTTGGCGCATCGAAAAATGCGCGTCGAGATCGGCATGTCGGGACCCAGAGGCGCAGAACAATCCTCGCATTCAGCGAGAGCCCCCGCATCCTCGTCAGAAAGCAGCGCAGAATCTTGCATTGTCGCATCGTCCTCGGCGGCGCGTAGATTCGCGGGTAGTTTCCTTGGCATGTCGTCGTCGGAGGTGTCGCCGGCAAGCTCGTCTATTTCTTCATCTGTGTCGGCGTCGCTGACCTCGTCGTTTATCGCAGACAGGGATGACATGAGGCTGGTACAGTGGTAGGATTTTGGGAAGAGAAGGGCGCGGGTGAAAGGATACCTGGCCAAACGATCCTCTAGACCCTGATATTTGCCTTTGGCGCTTCATGCCTCACCGGGTATTGCGCACATTGTTCTCATCAAACCACCATCTTTATCTAACCCCGAGCACTTGTCTGGGAAAGTACGTACGCTTCGCCTCGCGTATCTGGGTGTTTCGCGTAAATTGTACTTCGCGTAGTTTGTACTTTGTAGGTACCGTAAAGCTAATGTATTTATAATCTCTCGAATTTCCTGTTGAGTGCGCGGTGGGCCGAGTTCCCAGAATGGCATGCGAGGCCGATTTCGAAGAGGCCAATAGTCTGAATCAATAGCGGCCGCGTCGGCGCATCAACGCGCCATGCGCCATCCTACCATCACTCGCGTCACTCCCGGGGTTACTCCCCATAACTCCCACTCATCGTCCCTGTCCACATTGAGGAGAACCAAATTTGATGTTGCGCTAGTTTGATACGGTGCACATGTACTGGTACTACTACTACCGTTGTTCCGCTGAACCCGAATCGACTTCCTCACAATTTAGCGAGGCATTTCTACTCCGCTCGTCAGCGACCGTTCGGACCCCCGGGAAAAAAAAACCCGTGAAACATACCTTGTGGCAATCACATTTGCAGCGCTGACGACAAACATACGAAGAGTCGATACTAACAATTGGCGCTGCCAAGAGTAGTACACTTGAAAAAAAAGAGGTGTCCAGGTCGACACCCCTCTCGCCCTGCCCCATACTAACTTTGCTGGGAGAAGGAGGACGTTGGGCGTAGACCATCCGCTCGATGAGCTCGGCAGTTAGTGTTATATACCGAGCCGGGGATGGAGGACCGGAAGTGCCGGAGGTGCCGGAGGTCCGGCAAGGGCCGGAGGTACCGGAGGTCCTACGGAGGGTCCGGGCTGTATACGAGTGATCGCAACACCACAGGGGGTAAAGGGTGAGCGACTACCTTGACCGGCAGGTAGTCCGGTATAGAGGACGACGACCGGAGGTACCGGAGGAGGACGAGGAGTGCAAAGTCGACTCAGTGCAAGGAGTTAGAGCCAAGCAACGTTAATTATCAATCTGAAGTACAAGACGTATTAAAGTGATATATATACTAAGTAGCTAATTGTATTCCATAATAGGAAGGAGGGTGGTTCTAAACAATAGAGCGTGTTGGAGGAAGTGATGATAAGTCCTAAGACAATAAGGAAGAAGATGAGAAGACGGATAAACGGGAAACGCTCAGTAATCCTTCATTGCGTAAAAACCCGATGATACACGGACGTCCGGAGGCTCCGGTCAATGACCGGAGCTCCGGCGGTACCGGAGGTACCGGAGGTACCGGAGGGGGGCGGATGATGGCCAGGAGTTGGCCGGACGTCAGAGGGAGGCTGCACGGATATAACAGTATCCCCCTCTTAGGTTCCTCTCCCATGAGGAACCAAGACGAAAGAACAATGGAGAATCGTGAGAAAATAAACAAGATCAAAAAATCACGTGCTGTTGGTTTTCGAGTCATAACAACTCTCTCTCTCCTACCACCACCATCCCGGCACAACCAACCCATATCACCATGCAAGACGACGGGAACGGCAGCGACGGGCGTGGAGAGTCTCCCGGGGACGTCGGGGGCGGCTCCGGCGGCGCTTCGAAGGGAAAGGGCCGCGCGTCGTCGGCGGAGGTGCGGGAGGAGGTCGCGCGTAGGCGACTCGAGCAGCGTGAAGCGCGCCGGGCGGAAATAATCGCGGCGCACGAGGCGGAGGCGGCGGAGCTCCAGGAGCAGGCCGCGAGGGCAGCACAGATGGTGCAGCGCCTGGAGGAGCTGGATGCGGAGGATTCGGAGTTCGATGAGGAGGTCCCGATCGAGTGGGCGCGGTCGCCGACCCCGGAGCGTGCGGAGGATGACGGAGACGAGGAGAACGACGAGCTCGATAGTGATATCGAGAACAACGAGAATGGTGCGTCGCAACATGACCGGAGGTGCCGGAGCTAACTTTTTACAGTTTGCAATGCTTGTCAGAGGGTCCGTGCGCAGTGCCTCGTCCGGAACGGTCGTTCCGCGTGCGAGCGCTGCCGCGCGAAGCACATTTTGTGCAGCAACGCCGGAGGTCCTGTGCGCCCGAATGCTCGTCGCGAGGCGCAAGAGGCGCGCGAGTCGGCTTCGGGGCCTGTCGCAGGGCCTTCGCGGGCGCGCCGGAGCGTCCGGGAAACCCGGAGCCGCCGGGGCGAGCGCGAGGTGCGGGATAGCACCAGGGCGGAGCGCGAACGGAGGGAGAAGAAGGAGAAGAAGGGGAAGAAGTCGACCGGGGGTGGCCGGAGGTACCGGGAGCTCCGGGAGCGTATGGATAGGCTTGTGGCCATCCACCATGAGGAGTGGGAGCAGAGCCGACTCGTCGCGCGAGCGGTCGAGCTCGTCCTCCAGTCCCTGGCGGCGCCGGAGGGTCAAGGGGCTAGCCAGCCCTTTGCTCACCGGATGCTGCTGTTGATGGGATTGGCGTCGGAGGCCCCGGAGTTGACCGCGGAGGAATTGGAGGAGGTGGAGCGCCTCTCGGAGGAGGCACGGAGGCCTGCGGAGGCCAGGAGGAAACGCGGAGGGGATTCGGAGGTGGAGGATGCGCCGGAGCGCCCGACCAAGCGTCGCAAGGTGGCGAAACGGGTCGCATCGGAGTCGGAGGAGGAAGAAGAAGCGCCGGAGGTTCCGGAGGCACCGGAGGCCTCGCGGGAGCCCTCGACTGGGTGGCCGGCGGGATTTGAGGTTGCGAGGAACCCGGAGGATGTGGAGATGGAGACGGAGGTGCCGGAGGTGCCGGAGGAGCACGAAGAACTCACGGCGACCTCAACAGTCGCAGCCGCTAGTGGCCCACGAGTCGCCACCTTCGACGTCATCAAGGTGGATCCGGAGCCCGTTCCGGAGCCGCCCCGCGTCCCAACTCCTGTACCGGAGGTGCCGGAGCGGGTGAAGAGCGAGCCGATCGAGACCGCGATGACCGTTCAACTGGTCATCAACGACTCGACTCCGGAGGGCTTCCACAAGGACGACGATGGGAGGTATGTCATTGACGATGACTAGGTGGTATTGGAGAAGAGTCCGGAGGAGACCGGAGGGTAGGGAGGAGGGTCCAAAGAGACCTAGGAGATTAAGGAACGTTGTAAATAATGTGTGATGTAAAATTGAATCCGACGTATGATTTCTTGATTTATATCCGAGTGAATTAATATTCCGGACCGGGCTTGTTCGGAAAGCGTCGGTGGAAATTATCGATGTGTTCAGCTGCATCCAAATCGTCTGCGCCAACCCAAGCGTACTGATCGTCCGTGTTCTCGTATCCGAGCCATTCGACGTAGTACCGGAGCTTCGTCCGGAAGCGCCGGTCGATCTTGGAGTCAACAATTTGTTTAATTTCGAAGTGTGACTCGCCGTCGATGATTTCCACAGCAGCCGGAGGCGGTTCCTCACGACCGGGGAATGGATTCGGAACATGGGGTTCGAGTTGGGAAATGTGGAAGACCGGATGAACTTGCGACAACGATTTCGGAAGCCGGATGGTGTAGGAAGCGGCACTGGGTTTACCAATAACTTCGTAAGGGCCAAGATACGTCTCCGAGAATTTCGGAGTCGGCCGGCTGGTGTGGAGATGCTTCGCCAAGATGAAAACTTGATCACCAATCGACAGCGGAGGTCCCCGGGACCGTTTCCGGTCTCCGGTTTCCTTGTAACGCTCCTGGGCAAAAGTAATTTGCTCCCGGAGGAACTGGTGCAGTTCCTGAAGATCAACGACAAAATCTTTGGCGTACATGTTAGCCACGTCACGTTCCGGATGGACCGTGATCGCCGGATTGTAACCCTTGTTGGCGAAGAAGGGGGAGATGCCGGTCGAAGCGTTCGGAGCGTTGTTGAGAGCGAATTCCGCGAGCGGAAGGAGTCGGTCCCAATCGTCCTGTTGGTAAGAGCAGTAGATGCGAATATATTGCTCAACCGTTTGATTCATACGCTCGGTTTGACCGTCGGCCTCCGGGTGATAACCGGAGGTATAGTGGATCTCCATATTGAGCAGTTCGCCCAGCGACCGGAAGAAGGAGGCGATGAATTCGGAGCCCCGGTCGCATGTAACGTGTGCCGGAACGCCGTGTTTGGAAAAGACGTGAATAAGGAAGAGGCGAGCGAGCTCCGGAGAGTTGATGTGGGTATCGCAAGGAATGAGAATGACCTGCTTCGAAGACCGATCAACGATCACAAGAATGCAGTCAAACTCGCCGGAGAGTGGTAATTGCTCGATGAAGTCCATGGAAATGGAATGCCATGGCCGGAGGGGAACCGGAAGAGGCTTCAGCAAACCGTAAGGCCGGTGCCGAGGCTTCTTGTTGCGCTTGCAAAGAATGCACGACCGACAGTAGTCCCGGACGAATGTCCGGACCTCCGGCCAGGTGTACTCTCGGCGGACGAGGGCTAAAGTGCGATTCTGTCCAAAGTGGCCAGCCAGCTCGTGATCATGCAAAATCTGCAGGACACGTACGCGGAGCTGATCCGGAGCGTCTCCGGAGACCAGTGGAACATAAATGCGATCGTCGTACCGGAGGAGACCGGAAGGTTCTACGGTCCAGCGCGGGGATGTGCCGGAGGTCGCGGAGGCAAGTCCGGCGACAGCGGCGGGATCATCGTTGTAGTGGGCACGAATGTCGGAGTATAGCTTCTCAACATCCATAACGATGGAGGAACGGAGGGTGATTTCCTCGAGGAAAGTGGCCCGGAGGGACGCGGTGAGTTGATCTTGAGTAAAAATGGGGCGAAAATTTTGAGGATTCAATTGGCTGAAAGCCCTATCCCCCTCTTTAGGGTAGACGTCCCATCGTCTAGTCAAAGCGTCAGGTTTAGCTCCGAGCTTACCCGGCCGGAACCGGATAACCATATTAAAATGGCACAGGTATTCGGACCACCGGACTTGGCGACGGGTAAGGACCTTGGTCGTCGCGAAGTATTCCAGATTCTTGTGGTCGGTTACGACATCGACCGGGAACGCCGGACCTTCGAGATAGTGCCGCCAGTGCTTGAAGGCATCGAAGATAGCGAGGAGTTCTTTGTCGTGTGTGTCGTAGTTGAGTTCGGCCGGACCGAGTGTCCGGGACCGGAACGCAATGGGGTGGATCTCGCCGTCGTCTCCGATAATCGAGAGAATGGCGGCGATTGCGTAGTCGGAGGCATCCGTCTCGACGGTAAGTTGTCGGTCCGGAATCCAATGCGAAAGCACCGGAGCCTCCGTAAACGCGTGCTTGAGGGTGTCGAATGCGAGTTGGCAAACCGGAGACCAATCCCATCGGACGTTGGAACGTGTGAGGCGAGTAAGGGGAACTGTAATCGCCGAGTAGTTCCATATAAAACGTCGATAGAAATTACAAAAACCTAAGAAGGACTGAATGTCCTTCACCTTCCGGGGCGCCGGCCAATCGACGATGGCGGCGACCTTGTCCGGAGACATCCGGAAGCCGTCCGGAGACAGGATGTAACCGAGATATTCGCAGGTGGTGACGCTGAACTCGCATTTGGGGAGTTTGCAGTATAGGCCGGCCTTCCGAAGGCGCCGGAGAACCTCCCGGACGTGTTCGGAGTGTTGGGACGGATCGTCGGAATAGATCAATATATCATCCAAGTAAATGATGACGTACACGTCCAACAGATCGGCGAACAAGCTATTCAGGAAGCGCTGAAAAGCAGCCGGAGCGTTGGTAAGGCCTTCCGGGACAACCCGGAACTCGAAGGAACCATAGCGAGAACGAAAAGCCGTTTTCGGCTCGTCACCCGGAGCGATCCGGAGAAGGTGATAGGCGTGTCGGAGATCAAGTTTTGTGTATATGCGAGCCTTCCCGGGAGCGTCGAGGAGATCGGCGATGAGAGGAAGCGGATAGCGATCCTTCTTCGTGATCCGATTAAGTCCCCGGTAGTCAACGCACAACCGGAGGCTACCGTCCTTCTTCTTAACGAAGAGAATGGGCGCTCCATGACTCGAACGGGTCGGGTATATAAATCCCGACTTTAAGTTCTTATCAATGAAGTCCCGGAGGGCAGCGAGCTCGGTAGGCGAAAGGGAGTAGACGTGACCAACCGGAGGCTCCTCGCCGTCCATGAGCTCGATTTTGAGATCGAATTCTCTATGAGGAGGAAGATTGTAGGCTTCCTGCTCAGAGAAGACGTCAGCGAACTCTTCGTACTCCGGAGGTAAACCGGAAAGGTCCGGAGGCGAAGCGGAAGCAAACCGGGCACGGGCTTCTTCCGATGGAGTGGCGCGCAGCGTATATTGACAACAATTCTTGTCTCGGATGATGGAGCGGTAAGCCGCAGCAGACACGAGAGACACAAGCGGACGGGTAGTGACCGGAGGAGGCCCGGAGGCCTCAGGGAATTCCCCGAAAGGGGAAGGGAGTTCCGTAGAAGGAGCAGGAGTCTCCACAGAGGGAGACGGAGTTGGCGGAATCGTCGGAGTCGGTATAGGCGCCGTGACCGGAACATCAAGATCCGGAGGCGTCTCGTCCGTTGCCGGAACAACCGAAGCAGATCCCGGAGAAGGTTCCGGGTTTGTCGACAGTGATTCCTCCGGAGGGCAGGGCCGGAAAGCGATAGTGGCTTCAGTCCAGTTAATCAACGGATTAATGCGGGTGAGCCAATTATATCCCAAGACCATGTCGCACGGAGAATCGAGACGGGTGACGAAGAAGTCCATGTATTGGACTTCGCCAGAAGGAAACCGGAGGAGTAGCCGGAGCATCCGGTTTATGATGGTAGAGGAGCCGTCGAGATACCGGAGTCGGACCGGTGCAACCGTATACGTAGAAAAGCCATTAGATTCGCAGATTTTCAAAGATATAAAACAATGAGAGGATCCGGAGTCAACAAGCGCACGCACACGGGAGTTGAATCCCGCGACTACTCGAGATAAGAGGGACGGAGAAATGGTTGAACATAATTCCGGCTCGGAGATGTCCGGCCGGAGCGGGGATATATCGAGAAAGACGTAAAGGGCATTAAGTAAGAGGGCGGAAGCGTTGAGACGAACCTCGGTAAGCACCCGGGAGTCAACGCAACTCGGACCAGGTGCGGAGGGTTCCGAGTTGCTGATCAATTTTTTGACTCGCCAACCGGAGGCGCCGGAGGCGCCGGGGCATTACCGGAGGTCGAAGCCTGCGCGGCCTTGGCGTCGGCACGCGCGGGACGCTTCGGGCAGTTGTCGGCGGTGTGACCCTTGCCTCCGCAGTACATGCAGAGGTTGTTCTTCCGGCGGCGTTCCCGTTCGTCCTGCTTGATCTTCCCGGAGGCGTCAAGCTTGTCGGCGTAGGGGCGAGAGGCAGGAGCCGGATCGGACGACTTGCCCTTCCCCTTGCCCTTGTCTTTGCCGCCAGTGCGTCCGGCATTGTTGCCGGCGTTGCCGGGATTGCCGGAATCGGGGTTGGACGATTTGGGGTTCTTGCCGGGGCCCTTGTTGCCGGATTTGGGGTTGCCGGATTGGCCACCGCCACCGGGACCGGAAGGTTTCTCCCGGTCGCGATCGCGTTGCTTCTCCGCCTCGCGTTTCCAGTACCGGCCATCGATGAGACGAGCGACCATCTTCACTCCGTCGAGGGTATTGACATAGTTGTGATGGACCATGTCGTCCTTGATCCGGCGGGGAAGTCCCTCGTAGAATTGATACCGGAGGGCGTTATCGCTCCACCGGGTCAAAACGGAGAGGAAGTCGAACTCGATGATGTAAGTCGTGATCCGGTCGCCGGTTTTCATTCGGCAATCGCGGATCTTGTCCTCGGCATCCCCAACCGGATCGTGCGGCCCGAAATTAAGCGTAAGTTCCTGGACGAAGGCGGCAAAGTCGCCGTCCCAAGCCGGGATGATAGTCGGGTCGTACAAGTTGGGGGAAAACCATTGCTGAGCGCTACCCCGGAGGTACGAGATGATGTACAGGATGCGATCATCATCGTCCGGGTAGTCTTGGGGACGCTCCGCGAAGTGCAGATAGCACTGGGTGAGGAAGGACTGAAGTTTTGCCGGGTCCGATCCATCGAAAGTATCCGGATTACGGAGATTGGATCGGGTGGAACGAGCAGGAGGAGCCGGAGGACGCGCCGCGAAAATATTAAGTGTATCGCGGAAGGTCCGAAGGGTGTCCACAAAAAGTTCCTCTTGGGGGTCCGGAGTAGCGGGACGGCGCTGACCACGTCGTGGGCCGCCCGGTCCACCACCACCGGGACCACCGGGACCGCCGGGACCGCCGGGACCGCCGGGACCGCCACCACCGGGGCCTCCGGGGCCAGGTTGACCACCGGGAGCACCTCCCTGTGGACGGTCTCTGGGACGGTCGTCCGCGGGACGGTCAGGAGCTGGGGACTGACGGGCCGGTTGATCGCCACCACCACCATCACCACCACCGTCACCTCCACCGCCGGCACCACCTCCGGCTCCTTCTTCCACATGACGAGAGGAAGCGGATTCGGAGTGAGCGGAAGGATCATCGTGAGATAAATGAAGGCTTCCGGCACGCTGACGGCCGGTTTGTCCGGAATTCTCCGGAGCCTCTTCGATGTCCTCAGGAACCTCGACAATACGAGGATCCTCGATGGGGGATTCACTGCGAGGACGTGCTGCAGTGCGGCGTGGATGAGGGGATACAGGATACCTCACCGGGTTTTCGGGGGTCCGGGGATTGAGAACCAACCCCGGAACGTTCGCCGGAAAGGGTAAAGGTGGAGCGGCTGAAGCCCGAGAGTGTTGCGGAGCAAAGCGAAGTGTAGGGGAAATTGGGGGTGCTGAAAAAGTCGACGGTCCAAGAACCTGGACCGGAGGAGACAGCTGAACGATCTGACCGAACATGCGGGATTGTCGACGAGGTTCCCGTCCAGCCCGGCCAGGATCGACACGTTCAACTTGTTCCGTGTTGGGGAGGTTGGGATTAGGAATGCGAGACATTGCCAGTCAGAGTAGTGAGATTGATAATACTGTTATATACCGAGCCGGGGATGGAGGACCGGAAGTGCCGGAGGTGCCGGAGGTCCGGCAAGGGCCGGAGGTACCGGAGGTCCTACGGAGGGTCCGGGCTGTATACGAGTGATCGCAACACCACAGGGGGTAAAGGGTGAGCGACTACCTTGACCGGCAGGTAGTCCGGTATAGAGGACGACGACCGGAGGTACCGGAGGAGGACGAGGAGTGCAAAGTCGACTCAGTGCAAGGAGTTAGAGCCAAGCAACGTTAATTATCAATCTGAAGTACAAGACGTATTAAAGTGATATATATACTAAGTAGCTAATTGTATTCCATAATAGGAAGGAGGGTGGTTCTAAACAATAGAGCGTGTTGGAGGAAGTGATGATAAGTCCTAAGACAATAAGGAAGAAGATGAGAAGACGGATAAACGGGAAACGCTCAGTAATCCTTCATTGCGTAAAAACCCGATGATACACGGACGTCCGGAGGCTCCGGTCAATGACCGGAGCTCCGGCGGTACCGGAGGTACCGGAGGTACCGGAGGGGGGCGGATGATGGCCAGGAGTTGGCCGGACGTCAGAGGGAGGCTGCACGGATATAACAGTTAGCGAGTTCCACACGTAAGGATCGTCGTAGGTGATCTTGCTAACGCTTCCCCTGGAAACTATATCAGCGTCCCCGCATAAGAACTGGGTCAGAGACTAGAAACCGCTTACATGAGTGACGCCAGGAACTCCTCTTCTGAAACCAAGGCCGGGACTTCGTCCTCCCAATCGGGGTTCCACACTGGTATGTAGCGAACAAGGTCGCGGCCTGGAGAATACAAGTTGAAAGATACGAAGAGGATACCAGAGTAGCGCTTACAGAGATTTGTGTCCATTATCTGAGCGGCAGAGAGTGGTTTCTTCTTGTTAGGCGGCCCAGAATTTATATGAATATCTGGGTGAGCGCGGATCTATCCCCGCAAGTCAGCGGTCCCTGCAGCCGGCCTCCGTGTTATTTATCGGCCAGAAATGATTTACTGAATCCGGACGTACCGTCGCACTTCACAATGGGGTCGCCCGAGTTTCTTCCAGCGTGGTCCTCATATACGATTCCTCACCGTGGCCAGGTCGTCCCGCTCCAACAGTCTCTCTCTGAAATCCTCGCGGCGGAATATGCTCTGCAGGACCGTCAATACCGCAACCAGATCCTGGATGACATCGAGCGTCAGGCAAATATTTTCGGCATTAAAATCGATCCCCCACCTTCTGAATTCGATTCCTCCGATTCCGAGGAAGATGATAAGGAGTACACGCTTCCCGGCGGCCAGAGCGACTACAACTGGGGTTTCAGTGAGCATTACCTCCGCCCCCGGCCGCCCCGCGTGCTGCTTGCGGACATCACCCCCATCCCGCAAAGCTTGACTCGTGAGGAGGTGGATTCACTCGGATTTCGGGTCGTGCAATGGGACGAGTGAGCCATAGTTTGCGTTCCCAAGTCAGCAACTTACCTGGTCGTTTTCAGCCCACGCGTCTTTGCCGACCTCGAGGACCGGATCAGTGCCTTCTTCATCGGCCCTCCCGTCCAGCGCACCGAGTGGCAAGGCACGATCCACCAAGCTAACAACAACATGAGAGTAGCCCATGCTCACCTGGATCGGAGTCGCATCGACGACGACACGCTTCGATCGGGTATCTCCTACGACCATGGTCTTAAAGTGGGTGCTTGTGCTTCCCTTCCTGTTTTCTGTTCTCGCTCACGCCCACTCAGCGTCCAAGGAGCATTGACCGCCAGCACAACCTCAACAACATGGTCGTATTGGCGGCGCTTCGGTACTCCCCGGCCCTGCAAAACATCACGTCCTTTCAAAACGGTCAGTTTCATGAGCCTCGCGCACATGTTAGACAATACTGACGAAACTATCAGCCATGCTCAAGCAAGTGGCCCCACGGCTGTGGGAAGATGCTCGCCGCGTGGTCGACGCTGTTGCAGGCCACGATTCGGAGCTGCATCTGCCGCTGCAGCTTACCAACTTCGGTCCCCACCAGCCGACCGCCTTCTCGCAGATCGAGTACCAATTTTCGATGCCAGAATCCTCAGTCCCGCACCGGCATCCGGGCGATCATCCTGCAGGAATGCGCGCAGTCACCGCTCTAGGAAATTACCCACCTACAGAGGGCGCTCTTGTTTTGTGGCGAGAACGGGTGATTGTCACCTTCCCGCCCGGCTCCACTTTCGTATACCCAGCCGCGTTGTGCCACATCTCGTTCACCACGGTGGAGAAACCCTCTTTTCAAATGCTCGTTAGCCAATCTTGCAGCGCAGGTTTGCACGGGTACGTCGCCAATGGATTTGATGATCGTTATACGCGTCCAGAGAGTTTCACGACAAGAACGGCGGCTAGGGTAGCCCGAGCGGCGCGAGCGGTAGCCGAGACTAGGAAATATAGCAGCGTCGGGGAGTTTGACGCAACGCAGGACAGTTACGAGTAGTCGGCCTGTAGATGAATTATCTTCTAAAGTAATAGTCAAGTAGTCCGTATTTAGACGCATCCGTCAACGGCCGAAGGCAAAGTCCTTGATGCATAATACAGACAAACAATACCCACTTGTCATTCACGCGACACCTCGCGAACCTCATATCCAATGTAATCAACTGTGATCTGCTTTCTTACGCGACGGCGCTATCGCTCCCTATAAATTCAATCCCATCTCTCGCCTCGGCTCGTTTCCTTCTCAAGAATCCCCATTTCTCTGAGTGTATCTGAAATCCGCAAATCTTCATCGAATGTCAGTCCCGCCTGACACTGCTTGCAGCGCTCAGGCTCATATTCCAACCAGGGTCATGCGTACCGGCGGGTGCCGCAGAGCGTCTCCCCGCCCTACGCCCCGTCCCCTCGGCACGGCCGACAACCCGATGCTCGTGGACGAAAACGGCCGCGTCGTGGTGTTTCTAAATAGTAAGTACTGACTCTCATTCATTCTTCTACTCTCTATTGACCCCCCCTCCCCCCGCTTAGGTCCACCCTCCACCATCCTCCGTACCGGCTGGCGTCGCATCAACGTGGTCTCACCCCCTCCTGCAGTAGGAACCGCTGACAACCCCTGCCTCGTCGACGAAAACGGGCACATCGTCAACTCTCTCCGCGGTTCGTGATATTTACCCCGAATTCGGGAATGAGCTGAAGCCCCGCCCACCTCTAGACCGACCCCGCCAGAATGCGGCCGCGTACGCCGCTCGCCAACGTAGCGCGCGGGCTGCCGCCGAGCTCGATCGTATCCGGCGTGCCGTCGCAGCCCGCACGGCGGCAAGGGCTCGTGTCCCGGCAAGCCGCCGCGCATCCCAGGAAGGTCGCCGCACACCTCGACACATCCCCTTGTCGGATACAGATCTTTACATTGATAATATTCGGCCGCCAGTCCAAACCACAGATCGCCCGCATCATCAGTGCGGGATCTGTTACCAAATCAAGTCTCATCCCGTTTGGTATGTGGACTGGCGCGGTCTACTCGAGAGAACTTACTGACTAGACACGCTAGCTATCAATGTGGCCACAGTCACTGCTTCGTCTGCGCGCGCAAGTGGCTGGAGCTACATTGGACTTGCCCCATTTGTCGAACCCTCATTACCCAGGAGCCTGTGCGCAACTTCGACGCCGAGGCCGCTATTATGTACGATCATCCCGAGTGGGTAGACCGGAGCCTGGTCTCCTTTTCATGGGAGGGGCTTCAGTTCCCGAAATCTACCGTAGTTTAAGATCCTGATGTACTCCCTCCTGATCCAATACATTTTGGGCGAAGGTCAACACATTCGGAATTGCGAATACATGTAAGGACATTAAATCTAAGATACGTGATAAAAAATGGGGCCCTCCAAATCGCTCTCAGAATAATCCGCGCTCGAACCCCTCTCATCCGATGAGTCTCGGCAGTTCCCAGCTAGCCTAGAAAGCTTGGCACGTTTTCCGCCCATCTTGCGCGGCGGAGCCTCATCCTCAGAAGAGTCGTGTGTCGGCGTGGGCGCATGACGCCGGGCGTTACGTGGCGCTCCATCTCCTGCAGGGCGGGGCCGGTTTTGGCCGGTGTGACGACGCTTGCGCGGGGGCTCGGTGTCCGAAGACTCGTCTGGGACCCGCCTGCGTCGAGGTTTCCCCAGCAACGGCAGCTGCCTCGCTGCGGGTCGTGGCAATTCGGTGTCCGATCGGTCCCTGTCGTCTTCAGAGGACACCGCACGTCTGAAATTGGAAGGCTTGGGTTTTCCGAGCGCCTGTAGTCGACTCTTGCGACGTTTCTTCTCGTTCCTCGCATGGGCTCTTTCCAGGCGGCGCTCGATTTTGGCCTCGTACGCGAGATACCCGAATTTCGACGCAAAATCACTGGAGGGGTTGGGTCAGATTCTCCAAGTGTAGATAATTAAACACATAGACTTGCCCGATCCTCTTGCTGCGGGCATTGGTTAATAATTGGATCCTGTTTCTGTCGAACATGGGTGATCAGCGTTCGCGCTCAAGGAAAGCAAAATGGAAACATACTTTTCACGATACCTGGCGCGAGCCTCGCGAGCGCGCTGTCGATTGGCCTCCTGCTCTTCGACCGACGCCGACTTAAGTTTGAGGCGATGCCTTCAATTGAGACATTGAGCAAACGGCGGGTGAGAATTCTGCGCGACTGACCTGGCCATTCGGACGCGCCCTTTCTCTCTTTGCTCGGCTCTCTTTCGCTGCCTGCCAGGAAGGTGAGCGGTCATTGAGGAGCGATATAAGAGACGTGACGAATAGCGGACAGGAGTTCGTACGGTGTTTCTTGAGGTTGTTCTTCTGGATGGTGGGCTTGAGATGACATGATAGTGGATACCAAGGACGATTTGCGTGACTACGTTGATGGCGGGTGATGCTCTATCAAAACACGTCCGGATGCGGAGTGCGTACGGCTCCTTGGCTTGTTGCACCCCGAAAGAGTGAGTATTATTCGGGTTTAGAAGTCAAGTGCGTTGGAATGAGGATTGGAGGTCAGTTCCGCTCTTTGGAACGCGTCATTTGGAGCAGAACTGAGGAATATAGTTCCGTGCGCCCTACTAAGAAATATGACGCGACAGCTACGCACAGCGGGGTTCAGACCGACCGAGAATCAAGTGGGGGGTGTTATTTACCTTGCATGTATGGTCTCGAGAATACAAGAAAGTGAATTATGCGCGCAATCTGCGCGCAACATGTAAAGTGGTCCAGTGTGTGTGTCCCCCATGGTTTCGGCGGTGTAGGCGCGGCAAAGGGCGGCAAGTCCACGGGAGAGTAGGCCGGGAGTACCCAAACCACCCTAGACGTCTCAACCTGGATAAATAAAAGAAGCGGTGTCGGGGTACGCATTTACGAAGGGTTTTGGGATTTGCGTTATTTTCTAAGGAATGGGGTTTTACAGCCAAGGAAAACGTTGGAACTACCTCAAATATGAATAGATACCGTCAACGAAGCAAACGGTCGAAAAGTAGACATAATTTAGTGAGATGAAAGTGGAAAAGTCATGAAATGAGCAAGAAGGCAAGTCGAAGTACACTAGTAAACAAGGATTCACAGTCTTAAGCCAAATTCGGGAGGAGTGACACTCGCATGCACAACCTTTAATTCAATACAAAAATATGTCCTCGAGTTAATTTCGCATTTTAACGTTCGGTATACTGGCATAGTGTGTCTGGAACCTTCTGCCTCCAAAGACTTGGACGAAACGGCCGCAATGCCTTGTAATATCTTAGCACTACGATGCAAATCTGTAACGAGTGACGGGGAGTTACGAGGAGTGACGCTGACCTGGTAAGCGTCAAAAGTCTCTCCTTGATTAATCCTTGCCAGTAGCGGCATTTCAGAAAAATACCCAGATAACTGAGTGTACTGATGGTAGCGCAATGCAAACGATTATCTTTTGGGTGCGGTACAAAAGTACAAATGACGACTACGAGTAATAGACTGGGTTTATGGTACCTACGCGTCCTGCCCTCGATGCACGCTCGAAGCGGTTGATTGCGTCCATCTTGTCGTCGCACGAATCATGTACCGCGCCCGGGATACCAACGGTGTTAAGCTGACATTCGAGGCTACGGATTGGGGCAGAATTAAAATAAGTAGGCACGATGCACCGACGAAAACATACCTGGATTGATAGACACCGGGGGTGATGCCGCGGTAGACAATGTACCAAAGGCGTTTGCGCCCAGTGTCAGGGTTGTGACCGTGGAGAGGATTAAGGGCATCGGTATAACTAGTGGGTGTAGGGAGGCACACTGTGGCGACGGCTTGCGCGGGCATGACGGCGCCAGGTGAAGATGGGCGCGCCGCGCAGACCCTCGTCCACGAGCGCTCACGGGCGTAAGCAAAGGCAGCGAGCGCATCGTCGAAAGTCGTGTAACCTTGATGGAGGGCGTTGGGTATGCCCAAGACTAGCGGCTCAACATCATCCCTACACATTTTCTCAGGCAGCGTGCGCGGGCAGAAAGGAATGGGCGTACCATCGCGAAAAAGCGCCTATTTTCTTGCCGACAAAGACAGCATATCCCCCCTTGCTGTGGCGGGATCCAGTTTTCTTGGGGATCCTCAGAGTTTTCCCGCCTGGGACACCTTGCGTCTGCACCGCAGCGAACTCCCTGAGAGTTGGGAAGGGTGAGGACAAGAGGGGAGGCGTGGGTCGGGAAGCGGGACACATACCAGTCCGGGGTATACCCCGAGGAAGTGGGCGACTGGTAACGGTAGATGCGGGTACGATGTTCCGGAGTGAGAGGTAGCTCCGCATGTGCAAGGCCGGAGGGTGTTCTGGCAGGCGTTTGACGAGATGGGGTGGAGCGGGGCGGCGAACAGACTGGCGCTTGAGTCGACTCGGAATCATTGCTGAGATTTAGGTGATCGAGGGCGGAGACGATATCCACGTCTGAGTACGGGGGCGGTGGGGAAGAACGAGGCATGCGTCAAGATGAGACCAAAGTTGAGACAATGGGGTAGTTGTGAGCCGTTGTGTCGGAAATCCAAGGGGCGGCGGGTCATCCGACACTCAGCGGAGTCAGCTCACTCCGGATGCGCGCATCTGCCCAAAATGATGGGAGTTATGAGGAGTGAAGATGGGAGTGATGAGGAGTGATGAGGAGTGCGTTTGATGCCAGCGTGAGATCTGGCAGAATCTAACTTGATCGATGACCGTTACGGTAAAACGTGTGAATAGAAGACGGCCTAAAAGCGGATGCAAATCCGGAATTTGCGGTTCGATTGTCCGATTCATCAGAATCATCACTCAATGAATTCACACCAAAAAAATTCGGGACACGCGAGTATTCAATCATTGCAACGGTAAATGAAACACTATTTTACGGCGCATCCCGCGGAATCACCCGCCTGGAACAGGGTGATTTCAGGGACAGGAACGGCCCAAAAAAGAAAAAGAACGAACGACTAATGAAGGATCGCGACAGCGCCAGGCGCCGCCAACGCGTCGTTGAAGTTGGTGAGTGCTTCGGCCTGCGTGTTGAAGCGCTCTTGCTGCGCATTGGCGACGCCCGTCACCGCGTTGCTCGAGATGGCCGCATTCTTGGTGAGCCCGACATACCTGCCCCTGGTGATGGAGAACCACTTTTCTCCGTTGTCGGGGACAGCGGTGAGAGGCGCCGCGGGGGTGACGCCATAGAGGAGGCCGGCGATCCAGGGAGCAGTGGTGCGAATGGCGGCGGGAACAGGGTTGGCGGCGGGAACAGGGTTAGCGGCGGGAGCAGGGGCAGCAGCTGGGGCAGCAGGACCTAGTTTAATACATCAGATAGGCCGAATGAATAAGATCTGATGCGTCTTACCTTGAGCGGCGGCGTCCGAAGACCCCAGGAACGGAACTGCAGCAGCGTTGACTGCCTCTGCGGCAACGGTGACGACCGCAAGCGCTGTAAACACTAGTGGCTTTGAGTAAAAGGCAGTGGAATAGACAGGGAGGGAACTCACTGTCCGCCACGGAAGTGGTGCCAATTGCATCTACGGCGGTCGACAACGCGTTCAGAGAACGGGCGACTACAGAAGAAAAATAAGGAAGTGGCTCAGAGAAGGGGAGAGAGACTTACGCTCGTTGACGTCCGCTGCAGAAACAGCGGCAGGAGATGCGGAGCTCGCTCCCGCAACCTGGGGAGAAGCTGCGGGAGCGTTGTGGTTGAGGTCGGTCATATTGAAGGGCAGGAAAAGATGGATGTTTCGATTGGGCAACTTGGGCGATGGTTTTATAAGAGCTGGAGTGGGAATTAACTCCGACGAAACATGTGGAAAGAGACCATGTGAACTGTCTGTCCGAAAGGAGTGTCGCGGCAGGTTGCGAGGCGCAGGGGAATTGCCATCACTTATCGCGCTAAGGGTTCCAACACAACTTCTCTCAGATCCCCACTGCTGGGTCATCGTTCCGCTACGCACCACAGCGCACGAAGGAACAGAATAGAGAGTGAGCGTCCCGTATACTTGTAGAGTCACCCGGCTCCCCTTACCGTGTTCTAGCATGCCCACTAAAAAACGCCGCGCTCGGATCGCCAAGGAGAATAGACGGAATTTGCGGCTTTGGGCAGAGGGCGCGCGGGAAACTGTCTTGAAGCCACATATAGAGCCCTACGGGGACGCGCTGGATCGGGGCTGGCGTGCAGAGCGCGATTATCTCCAACGGGTTTGCAACGAATTTCACGCTAGGATCAGTTGGAGGCTCCTGGATCACGAAGAACCGGTGCTAGGTCTACTCGATTTTGATTCTAACGCTCCAATTCCAACGGAGGAGCTCTCTGACGAAGAGGAAGCCGAGAAAAGAGCTCGGATGGACAAGCTGAACTTGGTGAGAGTGACGCTTAGTGGGAGTGACGCAAATCACCTGATCGTGACGACGTTCACAGCGCATTCGTCGCTGGCTTAAATATCGTGTCCGCCGCCTACGGAAGCAGTTCAAGACCAAGGCGGGCTCTATTACGGATCCTTGGGCCGTTCTTCTTGCGAAACTCTCCGGCGTCCATACTCCAAAGAAAGCTCGGCAAGCCTATCAGCAATTTATGAAGGATGACTACACCGAAGTGATTGCGCCCGTCGTTGCTAAAGATTGGGTGGTGCATGCTGGTGCCGGGGGGAACCTACAGACAGAGAAGACCGCGGATGGACCGTTCCGCGCCAAAGTGGCTCGCGACCTTTTTGCGAAACTGCCTGAGGCCGAGCGACAAAGATACGCGGCCAAGGCGAAGAAGGAGGCCGCCGACAAGCGCGAGGTGTACGAGGCGGCAATGAAGACCCCGCCTTCTAAATCTCCAGAGGCTCGACAAGAGTGCGTTGTCCTCTAGCCCGTGGTTTTGATGCTTTACTAACGACATGCAGGTGCATAAATAATATAGGCGCCTTCGTGTCACCCATCCTTCAAGGAATTCAAGAGCGTACCGGGCTACACTCCGTTTTGATCATGGGGGGGCCGATCCCGAAGTACGGCGAGCTGCGGACCATTTAGTACGTGTTCTTCGCGCAGGCTGGACGCTCCGCTGATAGACGATGGTCAGCGTTTCTTATGGGCGCAACAAAACGGCCCAAGCGGCACACTTCCCTCAATGGGGGAAGGAAAAATTCGATGGGGTGCTCGATTTGATGAAGGAGTACCTGCAGACGGCTTTCAGTGAGTATTACCAGCGCCTACACATTGATGTATCTCACATCGACACGACTTGAAGGTCCTGAGGATGTCGAGGAAATGCGCCTCCCCGAAGGGTTGGACAGCGCGAAGTATACCATCCCCCCCGACGCTGACGACGACGATACCGCGTCATCTGACTCGTCCTCCTCTGACGACTCCGACTCCGACTCCGAAAGCTCTGACTCCAATCGTGACTCGGACGACTCGGACGCTCCAAAGGCAGCGAAGGCCAAGAAAAGCGCGGAGAAGAAAAAACAGGCGGCGAAGAAAACAGCGGCGGCGAAGAAGACGGCGGCGGCGAGGGCTGGGGAGGTGGTGACTAAGGCTGGGAAGGCGGCGGAGAAGGGGAAAGAGAAGGCGCTCGCGACGGGGGCGAAGGGGGGCAAGAAGACGAAGACGGCGAAGAGAAAGAGAAGAGACGAGGAGGCGACGGATGCGGAGAGTAGCGACGAGGAGCCCGACGAGGAGCCCGACCCCCCCCCGCAGCAAATTGCGAAGAAGAAGCAGGCTACCAAGCGAAGGCGCGTCGCGGAGCCGGTCGAGACGCCTCTCCCCGCCACAAGGAAATCCCGCCGACTGAATGGGGTAGGTGAAGGCACGGACCAGAATGCAGATAGCACGGGCGTCGACGCCGCGCGGAGCCATGCCCCTGCAACCCAAGCGACGGCAGCTGCGGCGACGAACGCACCCCTGGCGACCACCCCCTCACGCTCTCAGTCTGCGGTTTCCTCGCCCGCACCTTCTCCCGAGCGGTCGCCGACGCCGGTTGCCCTCATTCCGGTCGAAGTGCCAGACAACGCACCTGAATGGCTCAGCGAATCTATCGAGTGGCTGCTCAAAACGGATCTCGGCCCGCACTATCGGTCGCTCCTAGCGGCTTTGATTACACTAGAGACAAAATATGGGTTCGAGAAGGAGAACAGGGGCTCACTGCCGGTGGTGGCGCAACGCCCGTCCCAGGTTACCTTGTGGATCAGGGGCGGACGTGGAAAGAAGTCCAAATTTCCCCCGTCTATTGGGGACACCGCCTCGTACTCACGCGAGTGGCAGGCGTGGTGGGACGCGCTCCAGCCGCCTTGGCGCGAACGCGACGCTGACAACCGTTGGAAGATCGGGGGTAGTTGGGAAGGCGCAGATTCCTGGGATCCGTTGGAGGCGCCCGGTCCAAACGGGTGCCTTAGCGTGGTCGCGTCACTCTATTTCTGGGGCTTGTACGCGGTAAAGGGGGATTCTGCGAAGAGGGATGAATGGGAGCGCGCCGTGCTTGACGTCTCATGGATGCTGGAAGGGCTTGCCGCGTCGATTTAAATACCATATTCTGAATACATGCCTTTTTGCTCGACTTCGCACAAAATCAAAAAGCTGCTTACAAATATTGAAAGACTGAGACAAATATGAATCAAGACTACGACTACGAGCATCGCCCGTCGGCCTTGCGCGCTGCAGCGCTCGTCGAAGAAGCGCGTAGGCTGCGCAGGTTTACCCCATACAGCTGGCTGGCGGATAGAATGTGCGCCGAAGAAGGTACGTACATTACGGGATGAGTTGGCAGACCCCTAACTGATGTTGTAATGTAGTATTTCGAGGCTTCATCTTGCAGCACTCAGGGCGGGTGATGACAATGACACTCTGGGAGCATCGGCAGGAATATCCGGAGAGACATGACCGGGGGAAGCGAAGAAGATTCAGATATGTGTGACGGAAGCGCGCTGGCGCGAAAGAAATTAATGGTGGAAATTTTAATTTATTTTAGCTGCTACGCAGACAGAGCGGGGTGGGGTTATACATTTGGGAATGGAAATTATCGAGGAGAGGACATATGACATGAACACTTGAGAGAAAATGCAGGTGGATGTGCGCCGGCGGGGGCGGAAAGAAAAGGCGTGCCGGCAATTCATTGGGAGGCGCATCAAAAGGCAGGTGGACGACGGTGGGAGGGCATGGGCGGGGGATATGACGCCAGTGGGGCCGCATTGGATGCGCAACGACGGCGGGCGCATCATGGCGGGACGCGTGACGACGGGGCGGGACGCATCACAACGGGGCGGGGGCGCATGGAGGGTGCAAAGACGGCTGGGGCGTAAGGGGCGCGCGCAAGGGGTGGCGGAGCGCAGGCGGGGGGCGCATGACAACGGGGCGGGGGCGCATGACAACGGGGCGGGGCGCACGACAACGGGGCGGGGGCGCATCACAACGGGGCGGGGACGCATGGGGTGCCAAGACGGCTGGGGTAGCGAGGTTACAAGCGGCGCAAGCGGCGGAGCGCAGGCGGGGGGCGGGAATGCCACATCACGTGAGGTACACGGCGGCGTATCGGATGCGAACGGGGCGGGGGCGCATCACAACGGGGCGGGGACGCATGGTGGGTGCAAATATGGCTGGGGTAGCGAGGTTACAAGGGGCGCAAGCGGTGGCGGAGCGCAGGCGGGGGCGGGAATGCCACATCACGTGAGGTACATGGCGGCGGTACATATCGGATGCGAGCGCCCGGGGTAAGCCGCAGGAACGGAGGGTATCGGGTGGGATGCTATCAAGAAGCCCCTATCGGAATATGGAAAGCGCCTGATGTGGATGTATTAACCCCAGGTGGTTGTATTATTGGGGTATTATTTGGGGTTTTTCTGCAGATTACCCAGCCAAAATAAAAGGCCACGAAAACGGGTTCCGGGCCGGTGGAAAATCGAATTTTCGCGCCCCGTATCAAGGGATCCATATGTGGGGCACTAGCCAGGCTCTGGCTACATCCAGCCCTATAGGATACGGGGTCCCTGGCTGTGTCCAGGGGTTTTAGTCTATATCTTACAGCTAGGGCTCGGTGGCAGAGGAGAGTGATGCCGCTCCTAAGCGCAAACGCTCGCGACGCTAGAGGTATGCCTTTTTTTTATAATGTCTGTCAAATACTGAAGTTTATTCTACAGAACTCAAGTCCGCCGGTGGAACTTAAGTTGCGAAGGTGAAACTTAAGTCCTGTTCCACCACTTGAGTTCGGCGCGGGACTTAAGTACTTTTCTTTACTGGGTATACTTTTGTGAAATACGACTTACTATTGAACTCAAGTGCAGTTCGAACTTAAGTTCTGTTCCGCCACTTGAGTTCGGCGCGGGACTTGAGTACTTTTCTTTTACTGGGTATACTACTTTTGTGAAATACGACTTACTAGTGAACTCAAGTGCAGTTCGAACTTAAGTTCCTGCGGACTTAAGATCCAGGTGGTAAGAACTTAAGATCCAAGCCGCCATACGTATGCTGGGTAGGTTATCGCACTGATTTCCCCTATAGTCAAAATAACTTAAGATATATACGCGAACTTAAGTCATATACGGTCTCGACCAGCTGAACTTAAGATAGGCTAATAAATTAGTTGTGCTGAACCGGTACGTGGCGTGGTTCGCACGGCGGATATATATCATGGCTGTAATATTTTCGTCAGTTTCATTCCTAATGTGGAAGAGGCCCGGGAAAAGCAAGAATGACGAAAGGGAATCAAAAAGAAGAAACGAAGACTGAGGGAAATCGAACGGCGTCGTATCTGGACTGGAGAGATATGCAGGTGGAAGATCGCACGGAGGGGGAGACGTGGAGGGGAAGGGCTTGAACCGTGGGGAGCGAAAAAAGCAGAATTGGGATACGAAAATGGGGCGAAAGCCTTGAACCACGAAAACATGGCGATCGTAGAGACCATGGAGTGAGTGGGAACAAATAAAAGGGATATAGAGATAGAATGAATGTGCAAGATGTCGAGCGGCCACGCTTCCCCAGCAGGACCCGTGATCGGGATGACGCCGTTGCTGGGAGAGGGCACAACAGTCGAGAACGTCTCGGAGCCCGAGATGGGGGGGGGGGTAAATGTGATACTTGGAGCGGACGTCGAAGGTATGATGTTGTATGCTGGGGATATCGTAAATTGACTGGACTATGAAGATGAGAGCACGGCGCACTCCAATTGCGTGTTATTGCATTTGGCTCGGAAACCGTGGAAGGTATGAGCGCGTCGACTGGTGTACCTCCAAAGGTCAATGTGATCATCCCGCCGCCGACGGTGATGAACGTGGTAGTTGTAGGGATGAGCACGACAGCGGTGCTCCCTGCACCCACGAAGGTCTCTGAAGCTGCGCCTCCAGTAGTTGGGATCTTGCCATAGCGGTGAATGAAAGGTCTTGCTGAAAAGAATCAATGCGCGCTCCACGTTATGACGGTGAACGATTCAAAGCCGCCAGACCCCCCAGATCTTCCATCTCCACCAGAACCATCCTGTCAAAATAAATCAGCTCGGAGAACCAACTGCTGGGTTAAATAAAAATCACCCACGTCTCCGTTCGGAAGAATCTCATCAAGGGACCTGTGAAGTTCGAGTCTGTTCTCATTCTAATCAATACTCTCCACCAGATCCACAGCACTCACCAAACAAAGTACCGCCGAGACATGTCGCCTCCGCAAAGGTCTGCTTGATCCTGCAACCGCGCCAATCAACCGACCGTTCATACTTGAATATTTTCGGGTGACTCACGCCCACGTATTGGCCTGATCAAACGTAACCAGCTCGCCCTAGAATAAGGAGAGTAATCAATACGTCGTTGAAGCAGGGAACAAGGGAAGAGGCGCACGGCGTTGTCGAACCAGTACGTCTCGCTCGTGCTGTCCAACGTTGGGGTGATCCCGCCAGCAAGTATATATATCCGTGATCTCGAATTGCGTGAGGTACCCCGAGGCCTGCGAGCATGGACCTTCCGTGCCGCCGCCGACCATCTGTGTCCATGCGGGTTGAGTTGACAAACGGACGTAGGATGTAGAATCGGCGAAGGGATGCGTACGGTGCAATTATATCCCGGGCAGGTTGCGTCTTCGAGCTGGTGCGTGCGGCCATACCATGCCAGACCTATTAGTTGTTAGCGCCGATGCATTCTATACTTTCTGTGAAGACGAGTGACTGAAGAAAGTGTTCGTGAGTGGATGCACAGCTACAACAGGAAGGAAGCGGAATGAAGTACCGATAGACATATCAATCCCTGCGCGCGTATACAACAACACGCTGGCAGTCATATCCTGGATCGAAGTGTGCGGATTCGTGACCGGCGCTTGGTCTATAACATTCGTGTCCCAGGGACCGTGGTGCTCCTGGGACCACTGTTGGTTGATCTAACAATACATGCATGCGCTCAAAAAAAAAGCAGATCACACGCACCTTTCCGTCGATGTTCAGCGTCACCTTCTCTTATGTGTTATATACCCCAGCACCACCAACAGCCCAAACAACGCCCAAACGCGAGTGGACGCCGGGGAACTTGGATACGCGTGTGCGTGTGCGATGAGGACGCCAGGGAGGTCGAAGCACCCATAGAAAAGAAGAAGTTGAAGCGACAACGGGAGAGCCAGATTGAGGACAAGAACCAGGTCCAGGGGAACGGTGTCAGAACTTAGAACTTGCTTAGAACAAGGGAGTTGCGAAGAACTGCACTGAGAACAAGGGGCAGACGTGAACGTAGATGAAGGAAGATGACGGAAGGAGAGCCTGAGGACAAGCAGAAACAAAGTCATGTCGAGTTTTCTTTTAGAGTTTTCGCCTAACTAGCCTTCCATCACGTGTCGAGCAGCGTGATCGGGCGTTGCCGTCTCTCGGTTCGCTCATCTCCATCGCATTCTTCGCGGTCGTGGACGGTATCGGACGACTAGGACACGGGCGGGCCCGATGGCGCCGCTGCCAAATGTGCAGCTCTCGTATGGGCCGATGCTGCTCGGCGTCTACTTCAACATGATATTATACGGCGTCTTCCTCTCCCAGCTCCTCACCTACCACCACCTCTTCTGCCCCCCGCGCCCGCGCTCCGACGATAATCTCAACCCCGCCATCCGGAGGCCTAATGCACCGCAGCAGCCGGCGTCGCCCGACGGACCGCTGATGCAGAGCTTCATCGCGTACCTGCTCGTGCTCGAGACGGCCAACACCGCGCTCGACATGGCGCTCCTCTACCAGCCGCTCATCCTCGAGTACGGAGAGCAGCCGCTCAAGTTTCCAGTCGTGTTTGTTATGCAGCCGATGCTCGTCGTGCGTGCTCGTCCTATCAGAATTACTTGTATATTGAAGGGACGCGCAGGTGCTCGTGTCGACTCCAATTCAACTCTTCTTCGCCTGGCGCATCTGGAAGATCACGAAACACATCTGGTGCCCCGTCCTCATCGTCCTCCTCGCCGGCGCCGCCCTCGGTGCGTGCGCGTGCCACTTCCTTCCCTTCCATTCATATCCTTACGGTTACTTATCACCCCCCCAGCCGGCGGCCTCTGCACCTCCGCCCGCGTCTCCATTATCAAGCTCTTCGCCCGCAAGCCCGAACTCCACACCGGCGCCCTCGTCTGGTTCCTCGCCTCCTCCGCCGCCGACGTCCTCATCACCGCCGCCCTTGTGCTTACTCTCGTGCGTCCTTTCCTCCTTCCCTCTCCCATCCTCCGCCTTCCCCGCTTTCTCGCCTTCCCCCCGTTTCCCCGCTCCCCGCGCCCGACTGACGATGTACGAACGCCCCAGTCCCACCGCAAAACAGGCTTCGCCACAACAGACAGCGTCATCGACCGCATCATCCGCAGTGCGTTTCCTGTCCTTCCTCCTCCCTCTCCTTCCCCTACTCCCTTCTCGCGTTCCGTTCTCGCTCCCATTCCTCTTCTTTTCCTCCTCCTGTTTTCTTGCGTTTCCCTCGATGATTCCTTTTCTCGCGTTCGGTCTCGCCCCACCTCCCATCCCGTCAGCTGGTTCCCGCCCCATCTTCATCTCGCGAGGTGACCCACGCGCCGCGTCGCACTCGCGCCCGGAGCTGGACTCGGGGCTGGAGTCGAACTCACACCCGCACTCGGAGCCAGAGTCGGACCCGTACGCGGCTCCCATGGCGGAGCGCGGGTGCAGCGTGCAGCGGAGCGCGGAGGTCGCGTGGGGCTCGGCGCTCGGCGCTCCCATCCCGTGGCGGAGTGGAGACAAAGGCTGCGGACTGCGGGTTGCGGAGCGCGTAGCCGATTCTCTGCCGATCCCCTGGGCTGGCGCAGAAGGGGGGAGGGGGAGGCGCTGGAGGGGGGCGCACGACGTTCGAGTGCATCTGTCCGTCCGTCTGCGTTCTGCGTTCGCCGTGTCGCCCGTGTTCTGTTTTCTCCGCGCCCTCCCTCCCGACGGCCGGCACCTCCAATCTCGGAGGCTGCCTCTTTCCTTTCTCTTTTCTCCTTTTTTTACCTTTCCTTCCAAGCGTTGGGAACGCGAGATGTCCGCGCGTCGCTGTCGCTGTCGGTGGCGGTCGTCGGTGGGGGAAGTCAAGAGAAGGCCCGGGGCGTGTCCATGTGGTCATGCGCTGCGCTGCGTCTTCCCGAAGCCGGCCGCGTCGCTTTGCTTCGCGTTCGGCGTCCGGCGTCCGTACGCGCGCTGTTGTCGTAGCCGTTGTCGTTGCCGTTGTGTCGCATCCATCGTGCATCGCGCATCGTGCATCGTGCGTCGATCGGTTAGCGTCCGCTCCGTGGGGCTCGGGTGGGGGCGGAGCGCCGGTCGCATCGAATCAGATAAACCGTCGTGCGTCGTGTGCGTGATCCAGACAGACGGGGAGGGGAGCGCGATGTGTGTCTCTCTTGTCCGTCGTCCGTCGTCCGCCGCGCTCCTGTCTTCCTTCCTTCCTCCTTCTCCCCCTCCCCCTCCTCCCCCCCTCCCCCCCCCCCCTCCCACCTCCCTTTCCTTCCCCCCCCACCTAACACTGACCCCCCCCCCCCCTCCAACAGCAACGATCCAAACCGGCCTCGCCACCGCGCTCTTCTCGATCCTCGACGTGGTCTGTTTCGAGATGTTTCCCGTGCGTCCTGGCTCGTCTCTTCGCTTCTCTTCTCTTCCGTCGAGTCTCTTCCGCCGAGTCTCTTCCGCCGAGTCTCTTCTTCTCTACCTTTTTGGGTTCTTAGCGTGGGGCGTGGTGTGGCGTTTTAAGACGGCGGGCGCGGGCGGAGGGAACGTCCCCCGCTCCTCCCCATGCATGCGTACCACCTCGCCGGCTGCTCGTGCTTGTCGTTCCGCCGGGGGCGCGCAGTGGAGAGACTGGCGCTCGGGGGTGGAGGGAGGGAACGTCCCCCGCTCTTCCTCGTGCTTACCACCTCGCCGGCTGCTCGTGCTTGTCGTTCCACCGGGCGCGCAGTGGAGAGACCGGCGCTCGGGGGTGGAGGGAGGGAACGTCCCCTCGTGCTTCGTGCCTCGTGCTTACCACCTCGCCGGATGCTCGTGTTGTCGTTCCACCGGGCGCGCAGTGGAGAGACCGGCATGCGGGGTTGGAGGGAGGGAACGTGCCCTCGTGCTTCGTGCCTCGTGCCTCGTGCCTCGTGCTCGTCCTTTCGCCGCGGGCGCGCAGTGGAGAACACGGAGAGCCTGGGCGGAGGGAACGTCCCCTCGTGCACGTTGGCTCGAGATAGGCAGACGGCGCATGGACTGTCTCGTGCGCATCTCCCGCTCGCTCGCGGTGCGGCTGTGGCCATGGTGCGAGGCGGGCGGCGGCAAGGCAGCGGTACCCGTTCACCAGAGGAGGGAGCTCCCCCTCGTGCCTCTTCTGTACCTGTACCCCGACTCCATCCGCGCGCTCGCCCGTCGTCTTTTCTTACTTCTTCTTCTTCCTCTTTCCGCGCTTGGATGGACGCACGCTGACGCTTCTTTCAGCATGACTCGATGTGCGTGCTGCCTCCCATCGCCTTCAGCTCTTTCGTTATCCTTTTCGTTCGCCGAGCGCTTTCATACATTCTTCCCTCGTCCTCTCACTCCCGCTCCCGTTCCTCATTCCATTCCTTCACTGCCCTCCGTCCTGTTCGTACTCCTCCTTCCACACTTCTCGGTTCGTCTCCTCCCTCCCTCCCTCGCCAACCCCTTCCGGGCCTCTCACCGCACACCCCTCTCGCTCGCTCCTCCATCATACGTACATGCATCCCGGCCCGCTTCTGCTTCCTCTCCATCCCACCCCAACCCCCACTCCCTATTCACCATGCCGCGCCTTCTCGCTCGCTACCGATCCTCACTCTTCCGTTGCCACCGATCCGTTCCTTCCTGCTTCCCGTCTCCCGCTCCTGCCTCCCACCCATTCCTCCTTCATCCCCTTGCTCCTCCCCGCGTCCTCACCCTACCTGTCTTCTCATTCTCTTGCCATCTCCCACCATCTCCGCCTCTCCATCTTTCTCCCCAACTAACACCCCACCCACCAGAAACTTCATCTTCGACCTCCCCCTCTCCAAGCTCTACTCCAACGCGCTCCTCTCGACGCTCAACGCGCGCCCGCGCCTCGCCGCCGCCGGTTCCTCCACCTCGTACGGCGGCGCGAGCCGCAGCGTCGCGTACCCGGCCGACGACGACGCCGACGGGTGGGGCTCCGGCTCTGGCGCACGGGATTCCGACGAGGCCTCGAGCTCGCGGGCGAGTCCGGCGAGCGTAGGCGGGTGGCGCGGGCGGTGTCGCTGGCTCTTGGGCCACGCCGCCGGGGGGAGCACAAGTGCGAGTGCGAGTCGGAGCAGCGCGCGGAAGCGGGAGAGCCGGCGGCGGGCGGAGAGCGGCGGGCGCCGCGGGCAGGGGCGCGGGGCGGGGACGACGCACCAGCTTGTGTTTGAGGATATGCGCGCGCTGGGGTTCGGGCGGAGTGAGTTTGAGGGGGATGTGGAGATTGATTTGGATGGGGAGGGGGAGGGGTCGACGGCGACGGCGATGACGGAGGTGCGCGATGGCGATGGGGGGAAGGAGGGGGAGGGGGTGGGGGAGAATGAGAAGGTTGAGACGGAAACGGACAGAGCGTCGAGTGCGGGGCAGCCCGAGCCTGAGATCGTGGAGACGCCGCGGATACCGGGGCGGGTGGTGCGTGCTTCCTCCTACCCCATCCTCCCTGCCTTCAATCCCGCTGATCCTGACGTCGCAGATCCCGCCGGACGCGCCATGACCCACACCGCTTTCGATTCTCACCTTCTCCCTGCTCTCGATTGGCTCTCGCATCGCATCTCGTCTGCCTTAACACTCGCATTTTTCACGGTCTATCTATCTAACTAACTATCTATCTATCTATCGCACGCATGTACCTATCGCCGCATCCTCTCTCTCTGGATCTCTCTCTCACTTACTCTACCTATTCTCCCCGCTACCTATTCCACCCCATCTGTGTTCCCCGCCCCCGCCCCTCGTCCGTCTTCGTTCTCGTCGTCCCGCCGTTATACGCCTCGGCCCATCTGCTCCTTCCTTACCCATCCACGACACTGCTCATCTGACACATGCTGGATCCCTGATTTATTATGTACATTTACATATACATGGATTACTGATCGATACCCCCGAGGGCTACGTATACCTACCTACCTGCGTTCGCACTGATTCGACTCGCCTGCTTTTCTCGACGCTTACTTATTTGTACTTTTATTCATCGGATATTATATTATGATTTCGGATGGCTGTTTTGGCATATACATGTCTGAGGAACAATCTGAAAGTCTTTTGCCCAGCTCGGGTCGCGATGTTTGTTTGCCGGGACTTTGCATTGCACGACGCGACGTTCGTTCGTTCCACAGTACGAAAATAACATCGAGGGCTTTGATTGGTTTATTGAGCAATCTAACACGGCGGACATGCAACTGTCAAAATGTAGAAATCATTGTGGAAAAATTCAATTATTCGTGGCGCTCCCATTTCACATACCGCATGTCGCTCACCGGTGGTGCGAGCTGGAGATGCTGTCAAGGAGAAGGCCATTGGGGATGGGGAGCTCAGAGGCACCTGCTTTGCCGTCGGACGCCTAGAGTATTTCTTTTGGAATTGTTTCGCTCCGAGTCGTGTTTCAACAGCTTGATTGTTCCTTCTCAGTCATCGTCATGAGCACTGGATTCAAAAGCTTAACAGGTTGACTGTGCCGAGGCGAGGACGACCAAGATCCGACCAGTTTAGCAACAATGAAAATTGTAAGTCAAGTATACTTTCAACTGTGGACGATGTGACTCAACGCTGATCTTCTAGATATCTCAATATCTGTGAGGTCTAACGTGCCTGAGGCTGTGAGCTTGACATGCCCCCGCAGTCGTACTCGTCCCCGCTCGTTTCCATCACCTTCGAAGTAGGTAGACCAGATGTCGCCGCCGCGTCCACTCACAGCTTTCGCGTACTGCTCCTCCCCGCTTGGATATCCGTGCTTGGCGGCCCAGTAGGGCGCATTCAGGCAGTGCGCGGATCCACACGCGTGGTCCTCCGGGACGCCGATCGCAGGCGCGAATATCCGCGTCTCGTACGAGATGCCCGCTTGGCGCGATGCTGAGGTCACCAAAATGTGTGTGCGGGGAGCGAATTTCGCCTTCAGACGAATGTTAGCAAAAACTGGGTCTAGAAGTGTGCGGCGTACGAAGTGCTGAGCGTCGAGCTTCCATGCGGAGAGCTCTTCCGATATATCGACCTCGACAAAGAGGTAGTTTTCATAACCAGGACCGCCGTAGCCGGCGTAGCGGATCGCAACCTCGGATTTTCCGAGAGCGAGGCAAAAGGCTTCCTTGACAAGCATTACCCCCTCCGTCGACGCAGGGATTGTCGTCCCAGCAGGAAAGTCCATGCTGATTTTATCGTTAACACGCTGGGCCGTCAAGATTCCGTACGAAGTTTGAAACTCGAGAGTTGTGATTTCTTCCGACGGATTGAGCTTGCGGAATATAGCTTCCGCTGCGGACACTTAGAATTTGGTATAAGAAAGTGAATGTCAACGGACAAGTCTGACTCACAGGTCCCATGCCCACAAATCGTCAGTTCACTCCATGGGCCGTACCATCGTAAACAGAATGCTGCGACGCCTTGCTTATGCAGCGTATTGGCTTTCGGTGGGAACACGTAGACGACTATTGGCTGGTTGAAAATGTCTCGGATCTTCTCGAGCACGTAATCGGAGGGACCCTCCGTCAAGAAGACGATGGCCGCCGGGTTTCCGCCAACCGTGTGAGTCGTGAAGGCGTTGCTAATTTCGTATTCAGGACGATCTTGAACAAAAGTTACGGTTTTGCCAGGTGGAACGTATTCTAGGCCGCTTCCCATCTCACGAGTGAGCTTCGAATGTTTGTTTCGGATGACCTGAGCAACGTCAGGGTTGGTCTGTGTTGAGCCATCACTAGCTCACCTCCAGTTCATCCTCATCATGTCGGCGACGCTTGGGTCGCCCAGGTCGAGAGCGTTTCCGAGTCCGCTCATAGACGATGTTATAGACAATGTCGCCGTGAACATTAATATTGTTGTTGTTGTACACGCCGTCTCCCAAGGAAAATCGATCGCAATTCGAGATGAAGGACATGGGCTCGAATGGCGGGGGTGGTCTACGGCAGGATCCCGAGTAGAATGCTGTGGTAGAAAGTGAGAAAGGCGGTGTGAGTGGTTACAGCATGTTAACAGCATGATGATTATCGCGGACAGTTGAGGACTTCCATTTTTCTTTCTGTTTGCCAGGAAAACCTCGATTGTTTCTGCGGTCCATTTGCCGCTGCCGAAGTCGATACTGGATTTCAGAGCATTCGCTTCAAGGACGTCTGAACTTCAGTTGCGACCCAACTGCCAGTGTCTCTTTCTGAGGCTAGTGTTAGCCTCGGGGAAAAAGATCTTTTATAATAGTTGCCCGAGTCGGCCCACATTGAGAGGCTAGCTTGAAACTTGACGCCCGAAGCTTGGAAGGTAGGTTGATGACGCGGCGAAGAAGCTCTACATAAATCGACAGTCGGACAGCTACTCGGCTAGATCCCGTTACTTCACCTCAGTCGAGGATCTGTCTGATCAGGTCAGGATCCAGAAAGTCGACTCCGACTTCGCGAATTCTGGGTGTTAACGAGATTTCAAAGCAATTGAAATTTTAGCTCAAGCATGTCGTACACTTCAATGGATCATGACAGGCCTCCCTCTCCGGATGCGCGTAAGGACATCCTCCAGATATCCCTTGACTGCGGGGAATGCATCTGCGACCGTCTTTCCCAGAGGCACAAGCTGCAGGGAATGCAACAGAGCATCGGGCACCTCGGATGTCGCGGTACGCATCGGAAGCAAGACGGGGCGGAATACTCTCCCCTGCTGCAGGCCCACGACGTGCAATTCCATCCTTCGGCCGCTCCTCGCAGCGCGCGTAATGTACGTGGGCAGGAATGCCTCCCAGTCGTGCGCCGGCTTGAGAAAATCTATGCCCATCACCTCGATTTCCAGCTCGCCAGGGGTGGCATAATGAAAGACAGTGCAGAAAGGTTCTCCTGGGTTCTCGTTCATGAAAATAACCTGGCGGATGCAGACGTCTGGCAGCCGGGATATGTAATCGTAGGAAACAAGTTCACGCAGAAAGGATTTCTCGCGTGTGCTGAGGTTGTCAGGATGCCCTACACCGAGTTGAGGTGGAAGGAAATGAACAGGGCGTAGGAAAACTGACGGAGTCTGACTGAACGCAGTTTGGGGCATGCCTTTCGATGGCCATCGCGCCAATCAACGGACTGGCATTCTTTGGAACAATAATATGTGCTTCGACAGCCAGCGCAACATTTGAATATAGACCTCTGCCCAATTTTGCCGCACTGAAGTATCGCATGAGGCCCGAGATGGCATTGTGGTGGATGAGACGCACTTTCATATTATCACACGCCTTGAATGACCGTCGGGAGTTGGACTCCCAGAAGTCCAGGAGCGCGATACGTTGCACCGCTGCTTGACAAAACGCTTTCCATTCTCCAGAGAATTTTGACTGGTCGAATTTTGATTCGACGCCGAATCCGTCGGCCTCGTGGAAAGCCCTTTTCAGGTGTGAGACGACATTATAGTTTGTCAGCGCACATGGCAAAACTCGTCCGAGAATCTCCTTTATTATCTCGTGAACCTTGTTCTCACCGCTGGTGTCCTCGGATGAACCGTAGAGAACAATAACCCGCAACAACCCCGCGTCCAAAGCCTGCACGATGTATGGGCTTCCAGGTGGCTGCTGCAATGCGGCCAGAAGATATTTGAAGGACTCGGCGAGAGGGACGGGAGAATCTGTCTGCACACCATGGAAAGCAGATAGGACGGCTAGAAGGGGCGCCGCCACAATGGATTTCAGCGCTTGACCTAGATGTTGTGCAAAGACCGGGCCCCCTTCGCCAAAGAGCGCCATGCAAGAGCTCAAAAGTTCTCCTGCCATGAACCCTCGCGGTTTCTCAGCGGCGCGCATAAATTGTCGAACTACCGTGTTCGCCACGTCTTCGACGGTGCCACCTGCGCCTTCTATAATCTCGTCAATATTTCCGGGGGCGTCGCGATCGACTGTAAGTATGGAGAGACAAGCGATGATTTGGCCGATAGTGCTTGAATTGGTGCACAGTGAATCACTATGTACAATCGCTGTCCACGACACGGCAAGGATGCGACGGACACCGGGGGTGTTGCAGATGGCAACGTATGTCTCTTGATTTCCAGAGAGCGAGACAATGATCCCAGCGTGCTCGAGGCATGCACTAGTCTCATCGGCCATCGAAGACACAGGTAGAACCGACCAGTATGTGTGAATGAATTCGACCCATTTCCAGATGCGTAACCACAAATCCGGGCAAAGATCGAGGGGTATAGGAACACGCCGTGCGAGATGCCAGATCGCACGGAGAGATGTCCGTGCGCAGTCGATAGAGAGCATGGGGCATCCACTTGATAAGAGATCGTCCAGAGAATTGGAGTCTGGGGCGCCGGCCGGATCCAAATTCGCAAAGATAGCGGGGAGGAGGGAAAGCGCGTCTTCATCGGGAAGAGACAGACGATTCGAAATGAGGCCTAAAACTTTGTGGAGCGCATGCAAAGATCCTGCAGCGGCGGCTTCCGCCACCGGCTTGATTTTTTTGTGAGCAAGCGAGGAGATGATATCGCACAAACGACTCGGAGGTACCTGAAGGGATGTCTTGATTCGCTTAACGCTGCTCCTACGCAGAGACTGGTGCATCGGATATTCGCTGTGGGTCAACGGGAAAAGAAAGCTACCCAGCAGCGACAAAAAGAGAAAGGAGGACAAAGGACGCTGTAGCCGATTAAAATCTCCCACGGCCCAATCACGACCACGTGCACGAAGTTGATGTCCAAATTGACGCGTCAAACGGGCCTCTACTTATTACAGCTGTTTCCGAAAAGCTTGAGACAACGTGAAATTTTTTGCGTGCACAAAACTTTGATGGGAAGCTAAGGATTACTGGATTTGGATGGTCAGCCGAGATTGCCGTCGCTAGCCGTCGCTTCCGTCGATTTTGCTGGCCCCCGAGATTTTATTCTCTCAAAGAGCTCTCCCTCTCATTGTACTGACTTAGTTGTCTTGTGTACGTTCTGGGAGCCTCACAGGTCCCTGCTTCGTAAAAGAGACGAGTATTGGTCCAGTGGCTGCAGCCTAATTCCGAAGCAGGGACTGACGTTTTGGCTCCACACCTAGGTCCGGTTCAGGAGCCTGAGTCGGTCCGAACCTGAACCGAACTGGACCGAATACAGCGTTCAGGTTCAAGGCTGGGACAATCGCTGAACCTGAACGGTGAACCTCAGATCGAGTTTAGCGCTTACCTACTGGCATCCTGTATAATTAGTTGAACACGGTTTGAACGCCTCAGCGAAGATTCGACACTCAGTGTCTGGCTTGTGGAGGCTGCGCCGCTGCGGAAATGTACGTTGGCGAATCTTATTTCTTGCTAGCTTATCCAGTTCATCATCGCGAATAAGCTCGTTCTCTATACCAGTAATTCCAAGCTCGTCCAAGGTTCGGACCGTGTCCATAAATCACTTCGACACAACATCTCGATCGAACGCTTTGGAGGCTACACGCTACTGGCCGAGAGGTAGGGTGATAACTGTACACGGTAGTATATTCTAGGAGGATGTCTGTCCATTGTATTCTCCCTTGCATTTTGCTGACCATTATATTACTCAAATCGAAACAGGTCCTTGGACATTCAGATGCAACGAGGCACGATTTCCTACTCTTGAGTGAACAACAATTTTTGCACAGATTCCACAGCGGCGCTTCTTCGACGACGAGTGGGTATCAACCGATCTGGAAGGCTCTGGCGAATGGTCATACAAAAACCTCCCAAAGTAAGCAATAGACATTTGGTTTACATATGGTGCGCGACTCGGACCAAGCTGTCAGGAATTCTCTGGGCTTCGAGAAATTATCGCGGAGCTTCGAATATCCCGCCATCGGTGCCTCTCTCCAATTTACTGGACCATCTCCTGCCGTAAACGCGCCGCTGTCAATGCGAAAATGCGTGTCCAATATCCCCGCGGGCGATAGGGGTGATTTTTATTTTCCTTTGTCGACGCATTGTTTTTATAGCTCCCCCTCCATAGCAGTTGCTGAGATGCGGATGTGATCAAGGCAGTCAAGCTAGTCAAGTCCCGGTCCGTGAACGGATGATAAAACCGATCATTCCCAGGCTTCGAGATCAATCATTCTGGGCCGGCTGCCGGGAGCAATCCTTTTGTAACCAACACTCATGTCGTTGAAAGAGAAATCGGTGGAAGAGAAGAGTCCGACGAGCGAAAACGCTATACCACAACCAAGTGACCCTCACACCCAAGCCATTCTTTCGGCTATTTCCTCTTCCAACATCATCCTCATGGACTCACTCTTCGGGAAAACCCAGTCTGACCCGAAAACCTACCCCAGTCCCGCCCGAGAACGGATGATGGGATACGCAGCTATGGAGAATCAGCCTCTCGCACTCTCGCACCTCCTCCAGCTGCCGCCCGCATCGCGCGACGACGTGACGCCGCAGATCCTAAACGCGTGCGCGCTGCACATCGAGTGCTACCGGGCTCTCGTCACGGTGCATCCGCATGCGCTCGCGTATGAGCTCGGACACACCGGGGACGTGTTCGGCGCGGCCGTATTCCGCGGCGACCGAGAATTCATGCGCGTCGCCGCGAACGAGCCGGCGTGGAAGATCGACCCCAACGCATGCGAGGTGTTCCACCGCCCGGTTCTACTGGTTGCGACGAACTGCGACGAGCGCGTGCTGCGGTGTCTTTTGACGGAGTGTGGGGAGGTCAGGGTGCGGGGGACGGACGCGGTTAGGGCTGCGATCAAGAAATGCCGGATGGATAATCTCCGTTGCCTGCTGGAGCATGCGCAGGAGGGGACGAAGGCCGTTGTGGATGGATAGCCATTGCCGCAGGATTTGTATCCCTGGCAGGCGGAGAAGAGGAAGGAACAAGGATGGGACGTCCCCAACTTACATTATGCTGCTGCGTTGGGGAATGTCGATGCAATGCGCATTCTGTTGGAAGCTGGGGCAGACCCAGATCTCGAGGACGGAAGCGGAAGAAAAGCTGATATCTCAGCGGTGCGATGGAAAGCCGAACGTTACGGATGGGGACGTCGAGTCTAGAGTATGTAGATGTACAATAATGTGATTTCTACGATATTATCACTGGGAATAACGTCCCAGTACACTTTTGAAAGTCCGTCTGCCAATCCTACGAATCCCTGCACGCTACCTCAAACAACCCGTCGCATCAAAGTGCCCAGGCCCGTACTACTCCTTTAGCTCTCTGTCGTTTTTCAAGCATACGGCTGGAGGCGCCGCGAGCCGAGCAGGCGCCCGGGATGCGCAAATTTGACTGTAAAGATGGCGAGCACAACCATAACCCCGTTGAGCACGTCGAAGTAGACGGAGGCCTCCGTATGGATGATGCAAGGGTGTGCAGAAAATAAATTTTGGAACATAGGCCGATTTGGGCCTAAAATGGGGTCTGGCAAGGTATGAGTGAAAGTGGACGCAGAGTTCCATCTTTTACGGCTTGTGCAACATTCCAGCTTGAACGCGTCGGGGTGTGCACATTAGAGAGTTTGCGCAACAGCCACTCGAGCCACCCAGTGGCTGTTTTGCTGCGCGCACATAGGTGGCTTGTGGCTCGAGTGGCTGATGACCTAGACCAAATTTAGTATCTGTTCATGCCAGAATGAGACCATACCGAGTGAAAATGTGTGTGGACGAGTGGGAATACTGGCCTCAAGCTCATTAGGATACAAAATCCTGGAAAATCTATCATTTTGGCCTGAAATCAGTTCTGTCGAAGTAAGGGGATGAATGAGGGCTGCTACATCATAGTACATGAGTCTTACTACTTACAAATGAGTGTATTCAATCGAAAATTCTCAGCTATTCCAGCCACTGGAGCCACTCGTGCGCACGGCAAAACAGCCACTGGGTGGCTCCAGTGGCTGTTGCGCAAACTCTCTATTATGTGATTTAGATGTAGCGGAATGCATCCGCGAATTGCAGAATGCAAAAAGAGGAATAATGCGCATGCCCCTACCTTGAAGAACGACTCGACTCGGATCGGGAAGAGCACTGACAAAGAATTTTAACAGCCTCGGATCGTGGGCGAGGCGGAGGGAGGGACGTGGAATTTACGGCGACAACGACGCCGGTGAGGGCGGGGAATGGGATCGCTAGGAGCCTGCCAGTTACAGGGGGGGGGCGGAATCACGGTTCGAATCGGTGAGAGGAATGCATGGGAAGGCGCGGGGATGAGCCGTCGCGAGATTTTTTTTGGCATACGTGCGTGCTAGTGCGGTGAAGTATAAGCCAGTCTTAATCTTAGTCGGAGTACTCGCGACTTGGGACTCGGGAGAATCGTGGTTAGAGTCGGGCGCATCGGCATGTAAATCGCAGCGGCACAAGTCCCGGGTTCAAATTTAGTTTAGTGTGCAGTGTACTATAGGATACCGTAGGTCGGCGTAGGATGCACGCGGCTATCATTGGCAGGCAGGCAGCTCGCGTCAACGGCAACGCAAGAGTGGGTGGCGGTGCTCACCGAACAATGCATCTGATCTTGATCAAACCTCTTTGTTTTTCTCCACAACTTGAACCTTGCCACAACCTCTGCTAAGATGACTGCTAAAGACGCGCATCAACTCATCGAACACGGTCTGCGATAAGCACGCGAGGAATCCACCAGCCGCCTTGCGCTCGTGCAGGCGCAGGCGCAGCAAATCGAGGCGTTGAGTGCGGAGCGGGATGGGCTTCAGAGACAGCTCGACGCACAAGAGAAATTGGTGGCAGAGAAGGAGTCCGCGCTGAAGAAGGCGGAGGATTCGCTTGCTGCTGCGCAGAAACGGGCGGACGCGCGGTCGAAGGCTATTTCGGATGCGGCCGATCTGGGCGAAGCGTACTATGGGCGTCTGCGTCGTCTGGCGGAGGGTCTACCGGGGAATGAGAACGGAGCCACGTACGTCGTGGTGCTTCATCCACTATACGCGAATTGACCTTGCCACCAGCAAGAATTTGGTGAAACGGGACCCTGATGCGTCTGCGAGTGGCACCGACGAGGATGAGCCACAGCATGGTAAGGTGGTGGTGGCAGCCTCCGAAATGTACGTTCGACCCATCTGTCAGCGTGCTTCACTCAACGGCCCAAAACCAGCAACGATCCAGGGACGGCCAAATGCGATGCCGCAGATACGTCGGCGGGTGGCGAGGGTACCGAAAAAGCCGCGTCGAATCGCTCCGCCGCAGTTGTTGGTACTACAAATTGATGTATGCATAACCTCATCTCGGTTCCATCGTACCCTCAAGGCTCATCTCCCATCTCCAGCAGCCTGAAAAGTTTTTTTGGCTCGACAGCCAAGTCGGACTCTGCATCGTCGAGTAGGGGGCCCAAGCCGCGTGCACAGGCGCAATCGCAGAATGCTACCGCGGTGGCGCCTGCGAAGACCTCGCTAACACCGAAACGCAAGGCGGACGCGGCGGCGACAAAGTCCGTTGGTAGGGTGCGTACCAGTATCTGTGTTCTCTTCCCATGCGCCTGATCAATGCCTGCTTTAGAAGCGCGTGAAGTTGGATCCAGATTTTTCGGATGATGACGTTGTTCCGCCCAAGGTTGGTGGAGACTTGGTTTTTTAAAAATTTCACTTCTTTCTGTCTTTGGAGCTGACCCAGGGTCCAGAAAAGCGCGAAAAAGCCAAGTTATGTTGATTTGGATAGTGGGTCAGATTCGGACGACGACGTTGTTCCTCCTAAGGTTGGTTTTTTATTTCACGTCTTTGTTTGGAGCTGACCCGGGATCCAGAAAAGCGCGAAAAAGCCAAGTTATGTTGATATGGATAGTGAGGAATCCGATTCGGAGTATGTACTAGCAAAGTAGATACATATCCTCGGTGCGTCTCCCCAAATCGTGTTCACCCCGGCTGTCTCACCGTCATTTCAGTAGGATTCCTTAATTGAATTACTCAGTGCACGACGACGGGCACACGCCCGATATATAATTGTTCAATCCTCTTCCCCAATTTGCCAGACGTCAGCACGCATCTCGGCAACCGAACACGCGTCCTGCCGTTTCAACGGCGTCACCCTGTGTTTCATTCATTCTTCAATGGCTCCCTTGAGCCTTGAACAACCGTCGGAACGCGACGAGTAACTTGTGCAATTCGAATTCGCAGAGTTTGAGTTTGGCGGGTAGTGTATGTATTCCCGACGTACGGCACTCATTTCGCGTATTCATTTTTCTGCCAAACGCACACGGACGTCCATATGCATCCGACGGCCCCGACCCCGACCCCGACGTGGCGGCACACCGCCATAGATTCGGGAACGTGGCTAAATTCCTTTTCGGAGCTCCAATTCTGCGGCGCACGCAAAGGATCGGTCGAAAAACACAGTACCTCACCCCGGCCTCTCGCATCGAGAACTTCTGTGGGCAGGTGCCGACGCTACGAGGTTCCCTGGCACTAAGATTTGTTCCGCGCTTACACGTATCTCCCGAGAAACCACCCACTTGCTTAAATTGGATGTGCATTTGCACGCTTTGCCCTATCCTTCACCTCTCCCCGCACAACTACTAAACTAACTAACAGGGAACAATAAGAAAACAGTCGACACTACATACTTATGTTGTTTTCAAAGGCGAGCTTTTCGCAATGATGATTTACACGAACCCCGCATCGGATTCGGACTGCGTAGTGGTGCATATGTACATGCACCCAGTCCTGCTAGGTTGGTTGTGGCCATGGTGGCCCTCGTCCTAGCGAATTTTCCTTTCTAAGTCGTAACTCGGGTCCACTGGCGGAGAGTGTCGTATTGGCTTTAGCCCGGAGCACGAGAGAGGGGGGGGGAACAAAATACATACCCAGGATTAGAGCACCCCAGGAATGGATGGAACAAACAGTTACATGTAACGAGATTGAAAAAAATCCACTCGCACGAGGAAAAAAGATCTTGACATGTAACCCACCCTGATTCCAGGTAGAGTTATGTAAATCCTTCTACACGCACTGGCAGAGGTGGACCTGGCGTCGCGAGCTTCAGAAACATAAAGATTTACAAAGTAAGTACTTGTAAGCGCCAATAAAATCTTATCTTCTACCCCCTTCAGCCTGAGGCCGTCGCGGGGAGTCGAACCGCGGATTCATCCTCTTTGAAAGCAACTTGTCCGTCCAATCATCGAGAGGAGACCGCCCGGCCATGGGCGACGGCGGTGTGTGTACAATGATACATGTATGCAGTGGGAAAAGGAAAGGGAAAGATCGACCACTTGGTCACCCACCCCGACAAAACGGCACGCCAACTTCGGGGGGCGTGCGTCATCGCGGGTGGTGATCAGGGACGCGCAGCTGCTGAAAGCGGACTCGAGTTCGACTACTGCTGGCGCCGGACGGGAATACGTACATATACGAATCGGGTGTTAATTTTGGACCCAGGACGCGCCCGCACATGTCTGCGCGATCGCCGATGTCGAGGCCGACAACGCCATTGACCGTTGACAGTGACACAGTTTAGTACTTAGTCGCCGGCGTTTCCCGATGCAGCTGATCAGGACATTTGCGTCCGCGGACGCAGATCTAGACGCCGTCGGAGTGTGGAAGTAGCCCGGAGTCTGGAGTTCGTCGGCAATCACGACAACATCCACACGCATCTCCCACCCACCTCATTATTTTTTTACCTCCGCCGACGGGCGATGCGATGGCGATGGGGGCGGTCAGCGTCTGCGCAGAGACAACTGAAAAGGTTGTAGGCTAACCTAAACGTTACGCTACGCTTATCGGGCGGAATCAGTCAGGCTAATAAGGGTTTTCCAGCCTAGCCTTAGGCGCTGACGGGTGGCGGGTGTCGCAGGACGCGGATCCTCCGTTGCCTGCTACAACTGCTACTTACAGCAACATCAACCTTCGGATGGAGTGGCGGCGCGGGACTATTTCTTGAGGAACATGCGGAAGAAGCATGTGTTGTTCTGTTCTAGATATAAGTAATAGACTCTGGCTCCACGATTGTCTCTGTAGGCGCTTCCATTTCTCCGCGCCCCTCTTCTTCCTCCAGTGTTCCCACCACGACGACGAGCAGCATGTCCTCCGTTTCGCGCATGCACACCCCGCTGGCCCTACCCGCCAAGCGCACCCCTGCACCCACACCCAAGTCCTCGCACGGGCACGGACCGACACCGAAACCGTGGATCGACCCCCTCTTGCTCCCCGACGACGCCCCCACCGCCGCCGCCCTCGCCGCGCGCGCCATCGCCGGCTCCGCGCCCGCGCACATCAAGCAGCTCGCGTGCAACACGTTCTTCGCGTACGGCGTCGGCGCGGACCCCACTGCGTTTGGGTACGCCGTGGGCCGCGCGGTAAGGTGGGTGGAGATTGATGTTGTGGAGGACGGGCTGGGCGAGTATGGGGATGAGGATGCGGGTGAGGGGAGCGGGGGGGAGAGGACGGGAAATGGGATGGGCAAGGGCAAGGGGAAGGCGCGGATGGAGGCGCGCACGGTGGCGGAGGTGGTGGTGACGAAGGAGATGTTGAACGGCGCGGGGATGCTCCACGGCGGGTGCGTCACGTACCTCATCGATAAGTGCGTCTCTGCTGCCTTTCATTCATCCATTTTCCATCTTCCATCTTCCGTCTTCCATCCATCTTCCATCCATCCATCCATCCCGCTTCTCCCGCCCCCGCCTATATATACACACTAACTACCCCCCAGCTGCGCCTCCACCCCGCTCGTCGTCCTCGGCCTCGCGCAGGGCACAAACGGCGTCGGCGTCACCCAGGGCATGAACGTCCTCTTCCATGCCCCCGCGGCGGTGTGAGTCCTCTTCTTCTTCCTTCCTTCCTTCCTTTCTTCTTGCTTTCCTCTTCCTTCCTGCCTTCTTCCTTCCTTCTTCCTTACTTTCCTCTTCCTTGCTCCCTTCTTCTTGAGAGTTTCGAGTCTTCCTTGCTCCCTTCTTCTTCTTGCGAGCTTTCCTCCGCTATCGAGTATTCCTTCCATCGAGTGTCGAACTCGCGTCGTCGTCTCGAGTTCTTCTTTCTTTCTCTTTCTTTCATTCTCTCTTCCTTTCTTCCTTCCATCGAGTTTCCCGCCGCCTTCCTCCTTCCTCCTTCGTCCTCCTTTCCCCCCTCATCTCATCTTCTTTGTCGCGCGTCCCGACGCCGACGCGGTAGGAGCGGGCGCCGTGCATCTGCGCGTTCGGTTCGCCCCCCCTCCTTTCCCCTTTCCCCTTCCTAAAATCCCCCTTCCCCCCAATTCAACCTCGCCCTCACTAAACTAACGCAACGCTCACTAACATCCCTCCCCCCTAACGTCTCGAAACGCTCGCTCACTAACGTTCGCACAGCGGCGCCCACCTCCGCATCGCCAGCACCTCCATATCGATGGGCGGAAGGGTGATGACGGCACGGTGTGAGGTGCGTTCGTTTTTTTTCTGTCGTTTCTGTTTCTTTTTCTATTTCTATTTCTATTTCTTTTTGGTTTTGGTTTTTGGTTTTGGTTTTTGGTTTGGTTTTTGGGTTTTGGGTTCCTCCTGTGTTTTTTGGGTTCCTTCCTTCATTTGGTTTGGTTCCTCCCGTCTTTTCCTTCTGTTTTTAGGGGGGGAGTTTCATCTTCGTCTTATTTTCATCTTCGCCTTCATCCATCTTGGGTTCGCGTTTTAGTTCGCGTTTTGGATTTGGATTTCTTTTATTTCCATTTTGGTTTTATTTCGCGTCTTGGTTTGGCTTCTTCACGTTTGGAGCTCGGTTTTGGTTTCGGTTCGCGTTTCGTTTCGGTTTGTTTTGGTTTCGGTTCGTTTTGGTTTTGGTTTCGCGTTTCATCTTGGTCTTGTTTTTCGTCTTCTCTCTATCTTTCTCCCCATCGTGCGCATTTTCCCTTTCTTCCACCCATCCTCGTTCCCTTTTTTTTCGTTTCTCGCTTCCTCCTTCCTTCTCTTTCACGTCCATCAGGGTCTACTCTCTCTCTCTGTGTCTACCTGGGCGGCGTCCTTCCCCAGCCGATTTGGAATTTGGAGCTGGATTTGGGATCCTCCTCCTTTCCTTTCGCCTCCTCGAAAAATCCACCGGGCGTTCATCTCATCTCGCCTCCCTCCGTCCGGGTATCCATGCACATGCCTCGTCCGCCGTTCCGGGAGGGGGCGCCTCTCGCGTCTGGCGTCTAACATCTACTGTCGAGTTTGGCGCTAGTGCTAGTGCTCGCGGGTGTCGGCACGCGGATCCCCCTCCCTTCCCTTCGTCCCTGCCAAGGTGGCGCCGGTCTTGGCATCGGTGTTCATTTTTCATTTTTCACTTTCCCCGCGTTTCGGTGGCGGCGGCGGTGGTGTTTTGGTGTTGCGAGGCCGACGTTTTTCCTTTTTCCTTTTTTCCTTTTTTCCTTTTTTTTTCTTTCGTTTCACTTTTTCTTGTCGGCCTACTACATAGCTCGTTTGTTCGTTTCCTGTTCAGACCCTTGGCGGGTCTCGTCTTCGTCCTGTTTCATCTCATTTCGATTCATTTCTTTTCATTTCATCTCATTTCATTTCACTTCATCTCAACTGGACGCGCATCGGGGTCGTCGTCCTCCCATCGCTAGCCCTAGCCCTGATCGATGGATGCCCCGCATCGGTGCGGGGCGGTGCGGTGGGGGGGCATAGCATCGATCGCATCGCGTCGCATCGCGTCGCATCGGCACGGGAAGTGCGAAGTGCGAAGCGGGATGTGGGCTGCATCTCCCCTTCCCTTCCCCTCTAGCGCCATCCCACTATCAACCGCTAGTGCCTTTTTTCTTTTTCTTTTTCTTTTTCTTTTTCGATCCCGCGCACTTTCGTGCCCTGGACTCGAATGGACTGCAATGGAGCCCACATCGCATCGCATTCCTGCTGCATTCACCCCTCGCGCGTTGTTTTGACTACCCCCCTCACCGGGATCCGGGGTCGTTTGTTTTATGTTTTCTTCATTATTCTACGTTTGTTTCGCCCTTGCTCCTCCGTTAATTCCCCATTCCTCCTTGTTATTTTTCCTTTCCCCCTCCTCCTCTCCCAATCCCCGATCGCTAACATCCTACGCGGCCCACAGATAAGCGACAAGTCCTCCGGGCGCGTCGTCGCGTCGGCGTTTTTGAACAAGATGCAGCCGCAGCCGCAGGCGAAGCTCTGAGCTCTGACTCTTGTATACTCACGAACTCTGTTGTACACTCCCGGACGTGTGCTGTGTACGCGGAATGGAGGGACGGAATCGAAGGAAAGGAAAGGAAAGGCGGGGGAACGCCAACGCTAACGCTAACGCTAACGACGATCTAACGTGGAGGACTCAAGTTGTTCATACATATACCCTACCCTACATGCGCGGATTGGATTGGATTGGATTGGACATGTACATTTGTAGCAATATCGATATCATGGGAATGGAGTTGTGGTTCAAGTTATGCATGGGCGCGCGTTGTTGGATTTTCGGGGGTGTCATTAGGATTCCTAATGACACCCCTGGAAATTTGGAGCGAGGGTTGAGGGAGGGAGGGAGGGGGCGCGTTGGAATTGTGCATAGGACGGCCATGTAGGGCGCAAATTTGTCCCTGCTTTGATTTTATCGAAAATAGGAATAGTGTCGACGTTGTACTTCGCTCACACGAATTCGAATACTTGCACCCTGGAGTTTATTATCTCCGAGCTGAGTGATGATGAAGGGGAAAATGTCGGCGTTCAACGTTCGCAGCCTTTTTACGGCGCGCGTTAAGGTACAGTAAGTGGACGACGGAGCATGAGACCTAACCTGTCAGTATTCGGATACTCACCGCTCGCCGTGGTAATGCATCTGACCCCATCTCTCACCTGGACTCGGCAGCACATATGTCATAAATGCTACATAGAGGAACCCAGGACCCGGGGGCATGGGGAGTCCGACTTAGTCTTTCTATTATTTAAAGTCGAGACGATTTATTAGTGCGATCGCAGTTTTCGACTTATCAGACTGGGAGTCGGGTGAAAGAGACTGTGATAGGTCCGCGTTTGGTTGTATGAGTTTTTTTTCCGCGAGAGGTTCCGGGATTCCGTACCCCTGGAATTTGATGTACCGTCGACATCGAGACTTTCCGGATGACTTGAGAGTCATATATGTAACGCATACGCCGAATGATTGAGCCTAAGCGTCAAGGAGTCAAGAAGCAAATGATGGCATCATGGGAGGGTCCGCAACTTGACTCGAACTCATCGCGTCAAGCCCAGTCCGTGCGCATTCTGAATACTATAAATTAGACCGCGCAAAAAAATGAAACCCCATCCTTGTGCAGGGGCGCGATCTGTCGTCAGTGAGGTAGCAATACCGAGACACAGTTTTTGCTGGTTGAGAATTACCTTCCCCTTCGTCTGCGTTCACGACGCGGCAATTTTTGGAGAATTTTCTCCCGTGTCTGGTGATGATGCCCTGGAGGGTGTCAGAAGACATGGGAGTAGGAGCACAGGAGAGGTTGAAACTTGATTAGAGGGAAGTTGGATGGGTTGGATGGATACTCGTTGACTAGCATCAAGCTGCATCAAGACGGCTCTTTCATTTATGTTGAGACTCTCCGTAATATAAAACCGTGCACTTCTTTATCTACAGATAACCATGCAGTTACAAGAACAGAGTCCGGTAATGGCGGCCCGTACTATTCTACGAAGCGAAATCAGATGTGCACTGCCACCACGCCTCTTTCCGGTCGACCATGCACACCTAAAAAGGGAAACTCTCCACTCAGTTAAATGTGATATGAAATGTGATACTTTCCGAAGTACTTTCGGAAACGAAGGATTGTAATACTTTCAACATGCCGAGAATTTTCCGATTGGTCCGGGAAATGCCGAACCAATCGGAAAATTCTCGGCGTGCGGAAAGTATTACAATCCTTCGTTTCTGAAAGAGATGCACATAGTTTCACTTTCCATACCACATCTAACTGAGTGGAGAGTTTCCTTTTTTAGGTGTGATGTCTTCAAGCGACATACGCCGAATCTCGTCTGTGGACATCTTCCTGCATAATGCATAAATACATCCTCAGAACACTGTGGTCTATGAAGCCACCTAGCGTCATTCAAGAGTCAATAGAAGCCGGGTCAAAAAAATGTACACTAGGACGATGGTCAGCGCAGGACAACGTACTTCAAATTCTACGTCCCTTGCACCCGGAGAAAAATATATTGATCAATATCTTGAGAACGGCATACTCACACTGTTTCGGTTTCCGCAAATTTCTCCTGGCCATGGACTGTATCCGCTTGTACCTGACACGGACTCTGCTGTGGTGCGGTTTTGGTATTTCTTTACTGTAATTTGCTGATTCATAAACCTGGATCCGTGGATAGATTATACGCATCCGTACCTGATCCACGGTTATAGCCTGCTTTGACAGGACTCTAACTCTCGTGCGAGTCATTATGGCTTACGTCGCTGGTCAAAGCTGTGTCTCTCCCTGAATGATGAAGTGCTGCGATCACTGCGGTTCGGCTGGCTGTTTCAGCGTTGGAATCCCGGCTGATTTCTTGTAGAAAAGGACGGCCTGAATAAGAGCTCAAAAGCATTCAGCGTTCTACCTTCCTCGAACAACCTTTCACAAGGCCCCACTTGCTCTTTTATTTCGACCGTCATGTCTTCTGCCGGTAACTCCAAACGTTCTCCTCCTCCTCAGTTTCCGGACCTGATTACCTCCTTTCCAGCCTTTTTCACTCGTTCGGCTTCAACTGTAATGGCGGATTCACACTATGGATACATCCCTCACGAGTATGTCGCCATCATCTTCATCATGCTTTTCGGTATCAGCACCAGTTGAGTATTTTCTCTCTTATAATTTAGCGGAATCATTTGCTGACCATATCATATCCATCCAGCTCTTCATGTCGGACAGGCAATCTACTACCGCATGTGGTGGCTACTGTTCACAGCGTGCCTTTGCGGTGTGGGGGAGCTCGTAGGCTGGAGCGGCAGGCTATGGAGCAGCTTTTCGCCGAGCCTCGACGACCCGTTCATGATGCAGATCACAGCAACTATCATCTCCCCGACACCCCTCATCGCCGTCAACTTCATTCTGCTGTCCAGGATCGTTACACGCCTGGGCACAGGTTATTCGTGGCTTACTCCCGTCTGGTGTACGTCTTTGAAAGTATTTCACCCCGGTCACCGCTCACTCGTTCATCAGATACGATCATCTTTGTCTCTTGTGTAAGCACACTTACTTGGTCTACCCCGCAACTTCAATGCACAAAATATTCATGGTGCATACTCAGGACGGCGTTGCACTCATCATCCAAGGCGCAGGCGGCGGAATCGCGTCGAGTGCCAACACGCCTTCAGGCTCTAGTCTCGTATGTTCGATTGATTTTCTGTTGCTCGGCATCCCTATCATTTACACAGGGTGCACACATCATGCTTGCGGGCATTGTATTTCAATTTGGTGCGCCTCGGTCCATTCACCTGGGCTACTTGTTGATTCATTGAATCTTCTTCAGTGGCCATCATCGCATACTCGACTCTTGCAGCCGACTTCCTCCGGCGGTACAGCAAAGACCTCCCCGCGCGCGCCACGGGACGGAATGACCGCGGCCTGCTCGATCCCAAGCTCAAGACCATGATCGCTGCTCTCGCTTTCTCGACACTCGTCCTCTTCATCCGCTCGATATACCGCATCATCGAACTCGCGACGGGCTGGCACGGCCGCATCATCCACACGGAGGTCTACTTTAATGTGCTCGATGGAGGGATGGTCGTCCTCGCCATCTTCACAATCAACTTTGCACATCCCGGGCGCCTGCTTGGGTCGCTGCGCACCCAGGTGTACTCCGGAAAGGCAATAAATAGCCAGACGAGTAGCACGGGCACGTTGATGACGCAGGCAACTGTTTGAGGTAGCTTCGTAGGATCGGCAGATGGACTTTTAAAAAGTGTACTTGGACGTTATTTCCGGTGTAATAATATCGTAGAAATCACATTATTGTACATTTACAAACCCTAGACTCGACGTCCCCATCCGTAACGTCCGAGATTTTTCCTTTCCATTGCACCGCTGAGATATCGGCCTTTCTTCCGCTTCCGTCCTCGAGATCTGGGTCTGCCCCAGCTTCCAACAGAATGCGCATTGCATCAACATTCCCCAACGCAGCAGCATAATGTAAGTTGGGCACGTCCCATCCCTGTTCCTTCCTCTGCTCTGGCTGCCAGGGATATGGATCCTGCGGTAATGGCCATCCATCTACGACGGCCTTCGTCCCCTCCTGCGCATGCTCCAGCAGGCAACGGAGATTATCCATCCGGCGGTGTTTGATCGCGGCCCTAATCGCGTCTGTCCCCCGTACCCTGACCTCCCCACACTCCGTCAAAAGACACCGCAGCACGCGCTCGTCGCAGTTCGTCGCAACCAGTAGTACCGGGCGGTGGAACACCTCGCACGCGTTGGGATCTATCTTCCACGCCGGCTCGTTCGCGGCGACGCGCATGAATTCGCGGTCGCCGCGGAATACGGCCGCGCCGAACACGTCCCCGGTGTGTCCGAGCTCATACGCAAGCGCATGCGGATGCACCGTGACGAGAACCCTGTAACACTCGATGTGCTCCGCGCACGCGGTTAGCAGCTGGGGCGTCACGTCGTCGCGCGATATGGGCGGCAGCTGGAGGAGGTGCGAGAGTGCGAGGGGCTGATTCTCCACAGCTGCGTATCCAATCATCTGTTCTCGGCCGGGACTGGGGTAGGTTTTCGGGTCAGACTGGGTTTTCGCGAAGAGTGAGTCCATGAGGACGATGTTGGAAGAGGAAATAGCCGAAAAAATGGCTTGGGTGTGAGGGTTATTCGATTGTTGTGATATATGCATAGCATATTCGCTCATCGGACTTTTCCCTTCCACCGATTGCTGTTTCGACGACATGAGTGTTGGTTACAAAGGGATTGCTCCCGGTAGCCCCAGAATGATTGATCTTCGGAGATTCGGAGCCCGGCAGTGATCATCCGTTCATTCACTTGGCACGATCATATCTGCATCTCAGCAACTGCTGTGGAGTGCGGGATAAAAACAATGAAAGAAAAATTAGACGAAGGAAATACCGCATCGCTCGCTGGTATATCTGGAACACCGACACGTCCGTGTTGCGCAGGCTGGCCGCACCGTAGACACGCAACTTCGCATCGACAGCGACGCGTCTATGACAGGAGATGGTCCAGTAAATTGGAGAGAGGCACCGACGGCGGGATATTCGGAGCTCCGCGATAATTTCTCGAAGCGCCGAGAATTCCCGACAGCTTGGTCGCGCAGCATATAGATGCACCGAATGCCTATTGCTTACTTTGAAAGGTTTTTGTATGACCATTCGCCAGAGCCTTCCAGATCGGTTGATACCCACTCATTGTCGAAGAAGGAAGCGCCACTGCGGAATCCGGGCAAAAATCGTTGTTCACTCTGGAGTAGGAAATCGTGCCTCGTTGCATCTGAATATCCAAGGACCTATTTCGATTCGGGTAATATAATGGTCAGCAAAATGCAAGGGAAAATAAAAGGGACAGAAATCCTCCTAGAATAGAGAGTTTGCGCAGAAGCCATATGAGCCATCTGTAATGTCCCCGTCTCGTATCCGCCCCATCAACAAATTGGCCCGAAGCTTCGACGGGACGAGACGCCCTGCCGCTGACGGCATCCGTCACACCCTTAAAGACGGCGACAATGAGTTTCCTGTTGTCTGAGAGTAACATTACGCGATACAAACAGGTATTCTGCGGTGAGGGGCATACTTATGCGCAGGGTTCTAACCATTTTCTGTTCTTTTCCTGCCAACGCATCCACCTATTCTCCAGGTAATCAAAGGTGACGAATTGGGGATCGAACAGCCGAGTAGTTGCTTCCAAAAGTTGCTCAAAATGAATGATCGATCCATGCGGAGGTTGAGGAAATGTCTGAGCCGGACTATCCGCATGAAGATGTGCATACTAGCAAAGGATGAAGACGAACCTTCAGCCACTGCACGACGTTATGGAGATCCCCGGGCCAAAACAAGGTTTCATGTCCAGGATTTTTATTGCTCGCCCAGGCAGTCTCAATTTCCTCCAAAGCCCTTAGGAAATCCAGGATGGGCCCGCAAAACCTCAGAAAATATCCCCACCCAGTGGTTACATCTCTACAATATCAGGGAGTGAGTCGAGCTTACACGAGCTCGACAAGATGGGCACTCACCTGTAAGTTGCGAGCATTTTGCCGCTGAGTATTCTTTTCCTTAGACGCAAACCGCCCCACGCAAGATCGCGGATGGTCGCATCAAAGGAAAGTTCTGCAACGAGGGTCGGATCCGTTGCAAAAGCGAACACTTCTTGAAGCCGTTGTTGATCTTCGCCAACAAGTCCACAAAGAGGACGAATCATTGATCTCAGCTCTTTCCACGAGAGGTCCAAGAAATAGTGCAGTTGCAATAGAGGATGCGGCCAGGTCACAAAGACGCTAAACGCACGAAGAAGTCGAATCAGCTTCGGGGGGATTTGCGACAAAATGGGGTGATAATTGTGGGGATTTTGCCCTATTGTTACTCCAGTTGGGCAGTCGACCCAGACGTTCTCACACAACCGCATGAAACGATAGTCATCCCAGAGCGCGATAGCATCGTCACCCATGGTGCGAAAGTTCTGGATCAAAATCAACATCGTCATCGCACAGCAAGAACGAGGCCATACTTACTTTTAACCAATTGAAGAAGTCCGGATAGTGCTCGCTCCCACGAAGCATAAAAAAGACATCTGGGTTCATAGAACGCAAAAGGGGCACAAAATCCAGGGAGGGTTGAGTTGAGGAGATGAACGAGAAGCATCGTGGCGTCAATGACCTGCGAGTCATACATAATTGGGCAAACTTCATTGTGTCCAAATTGAAAGTATTTACCAGGCCACAGCGCCATATGCATTCAGAAATGGATCATCACCTCTGTATGCAAGTGCCTTCAATATGTCGCGAACCAGATCCGTGCGGCGCTGGGAATCATTGATGCAAAAAGGTCCTGATCGTGCGGTATCGTGGAGGAAGTCGAGGAATGAGGCATGGTACACCAAGACAAAGTCTGGATCGTCTACTTTGATCACGGAATGGACGTTACGTAAAATCAAACCAACATCCCCGGGGTCAAGTTCCAGCAGTTGCTCCATCACGGAATAAGACACGGGAAGTAGATCAGCCGAAATGACGGTGAGAATGCGAAGAAGTTGAGGTCGGGAATCCAGAGGAACATCAGAGAGGATTTGACTATAGAGCTGGTCGAGTGTATCAAACGGCGATGGTGGACCCCGCTGCTTTATCCCCAAAATAATCTCGAGACGGCCTGTAGGACGAAAATTTTTGTCGTCAATGTATTTGATGACGATGGATGCGTAGATGAAATATCCAGATGATTTCTCGACCAGGGCCTCAACAACTTCCGAAGATGGCCAGGGCGGGGAAACCGTGGACATGGTGGTGCGGTGTTCCCGATGAATCCGGCTGAATTCACTTCGCAAATATATACGGACATCTTCAAATGACTGGCGGATGTTCAAACCACGGTGGAATCCGTCCAAGACAGGTTCATCGAAAACCTCGGCAATGTGAGGTTCGTGTCGGCTGGCGATGAGAAATAGGACCGGCAGTGGTTGTTGTTGTATTGCAATAGCAATTGACCGCAATATTCCTTGCTGAATGTCCTGGCTATCGCACTCGTCTAGCCCGTCGATTACGAAGCACACCGGGTGGGTAAGAGGAGTCCGCCGGCATGGTTCAATGATCAAATTCTGAAGCTGGGCAGAAAACGACCGGTTCACAATCGCAGGATCGTTCTCGACTGTCTCCGAGATGGTATTCTTCAATTCCGGGTCGATGAGTGCAAGCTGGTATGCAATTGTAGACAATAACTTGCTGGCATTTCCACGGGATGGATGGCCGCGTTTGAAGAAGAAGCTCCCGCCGAGGCGGCCTTCTCCCTGCAACTGCTGGCAAAGGGACTGGGCAATCGCTGATTTTCCCGATCCAGCAGGTCCGTGGAGCCAGAGGATACTGCTACTGGGTCTGTCTTCGTCCTTTTCGGAACGGTCATCCCAAGATGAGTCCATGACCCCATCGTCCTCATTCGAGCGCCCAGGGCCGGGACGACGAGCAGATACCTTACGATTGGAACGGTACCATCATCCCGCATACTGACCACATAAAATTCCTAGGTATCCTTATTGACGAAAAGCTCAACTTCAAATTGCACGCGGAGGCAGCCGCATCGAAGGGCCTGAAGGTTCTCTTCGCATGTAACCGCCTCACCCGCCCCGCGTTTGGCCTCCCGCACAAGTACGTCAAACGGCTGTTTGAAAGCGTCGTCATCCCCAAGATGACCTACGGTCTCGACACATGGTACACCCCCATATCGCACGAACCGGGATCCTCACATCGTCGCGGTAGCGTCGGCTTTGCCAAGCGACTAGGCAAGGTCCAGCGCCTCGCAGGTATCCTTATCACGGGTGCCATTCGTTCTACCGCGAACGATCTCCTTGACCTCCATGCCCACAATGTCCCCATTGAACTCCGACTTAACCAGATCTGCTACAAAGCAGCCATACGTATCTGTACTCTTCCGAGCTCCCATCCCCTCCACCCTGTTGCTTCTCGCGCCGCCAGATTTCACAACATCCGCCGCCACCGGTCCGCCCTCCATAACCTAATGCACTCGTGGCACCTTAACCCCTCCAACTTCGAAACCATCCAGCCCTTCCCTGTCCCACCCACCTGGTCGCCCCCCTTCTCATTCGACATCGCCCCCAACAAGGACGATGCTCTGAAACGCGCACTCACACGCAAACGCGAGCACGACCTCTGCCTATACAGTGACGGCTCCGGTATTGACGGCCACATTGGCGCCGCGTGCATCACCGATCAACGCGGCGACACCTTCTCTCGCCGCCTCCACCTTGGCTCCGACCATGACCACACCGTCTTCGAGGGTGAAGTCGTCGGAGCCACCCTCGCTCTATCCTCCATCCCCTCTCTCACCCATCTAAAACATATCTTCCTTGGCATCGACAGCCAGAGCGCCATCCGCGCCCTCCAATCTCCCTGTCAACAGCCCGGCCAATACCTACTACTTGAATTCCATGCCGAACTCGAACGCCTGAAATCCCGAATCCCAGGCCTTCAACTTCACATCGGATGGGTCCCCGGACACGTTGACTTCGAACCCAATGAACGCGTTGATGTAGAAGCTAAGTCTGCCGCCCAAAATGCTGAACCCCCTCACCTCCGCTCTCCCCTCCTCTTCCACGAACCGCTACCACGCAGCGCTGCCGCAGCGAAAGCCACCTTCCAATCCCGCACCACCTCTCTCTGGACAGCCGCTTGGTCCACGTCCCCACGTTACGAAAAATACAGCCGACTCGATAAATCAGCCACCGTCCACTCTATCCATAAACCCCTCCTCAACCTCTCCCGTCGTAATTCCAGCCTCATCGTCCAACTCCGCACACGCATGGTCGGACTCAACGCGTGGCTCCACAAGATCCATCGCGCCGAATCTCCGCTATGCCAAACATGCCAACGCCGCGAGGACGTCCCCCACTTCGTATTTTTCTGCAGTCGCTTCACCCACCACCGCACAATACTACGTACCGCCCTCGGCCGCAAAGCCACATCCCTTGGATACCTCCTTACGAACGAGAAGGGCATTCGCCATCTTCTACGATACGTACACGCTACTAATCGCCTTCCCGTTTATCGTGATATCGCCCCGACTGATCCCACCTCTTAATATCTAGATAATTATCCAATTTACTGCCTACCTCCTCACCCTATTACCCTATCTTCCACGACCACTTTTACTATACCTCCGCCTTCCCTCCCTTCCCCCCTTATCTTGCTATCGACACTCCAACTTTTATTCCACCATATACTTACTGCACATCACCACCATTTACCTAACGACCCTCTGAGACAGATTCCTCGCGCGTACGAGCCTTACTCCGCCTCTCGTGCGTACGAGCCCAGCTCCGCTACACCGAGCGTTCGAGCATCGGCTCCGCTACCTCGCGCGTCCGAGACCCGTCTCCGCATCCCTGTCGCCCGCAGTTCCCTGCTTCCGCACCACAGTATCCTCCCACGCCCTGCCCGTTCTTTCGCGCCGTCCGTGACCCAGGATACATTCAGTCCAAAGCCCTGCTCGGCACCTGGGTCATTAGTTAGTAGATACATACCGTGTACAATAGTCGCTTACAGCGACTCGAGCACGCTAATGGATTTCATCATCATCATCATCATCATCATCCTCATTCGAGTCGGAATCCTCGTCCTCGGGTGGGTGATAATACTCATTGTCCTCCGACGTCCAGTTTATTGGGGGTTCCGTTCCACGGGCCCATCGCTGCAAGACATCAAGCATTTTTGTCCGCGTGTCAGGATGGCATTGAGGCTGAGGGTATCGCTCGGCCGAGTCGTGAAATGCATCGCCCGCAATGGCGCGATGGAGAATATGCAGACCTGTATATCAATATTGACAAATTGTTCGTTCAAAGTCGATACATTGGACTTTGAAACTCACCAGTCTCGCCGTGGCCTTGAATATTGTTAACATTCCCGCCGATGAATGTCCCGCCGTTGATACTTGTTTTAGGTTCGTGCACCGGGCGCTCCAAAGGAAAAGGAGTATGAATCCCAGCGAGAGATCTCAAGGGACGATAGGCTGGAATATGGCCAGGTCGACTCTGTCTCTGCTCGATATTGCCAGGATGGACTTGGTAGTGGTTCGTCGAAAGTCGGTTTGAGCTGAACGCGTCGCCAGCCGACTGCGGTTCCGACATGAAGTGATATTGAGAAGGGCCAGAATCCGGGAGGAAGGAAACCAGCGCGGATATCGGGGGCAAGCAATCCCTAGATTCAGAACCGCTCGATCTTTGCCCAACATTGGGCCTGGCTCTGCGGCGGGGACGCACTGGCAGATCATCAATCCTCGAAGGTGTGTCGCTTGTTTCATGCCCGTCCCATACTCTCAGGGGATCAATCGGCGGCAGCTGAAGTTCTTTCCCCGATTTTAAACGCGGATTATCGGAAGAGATGAGGTGAAGCGATCGGGACAGAATATGCGAACGCTGAGAAATGTCTTTGCGAGAGTCAGGGAAATACTGCTCCGAGTGATTCCAAACACACCATAGGGCAGCATCCTCACATCCCCTCGACGTCCTTGATTCCTCTCTGCTCCCACCAGCCGATGAACACCGGCATCATCTGGTATATTTTGCGCCGAGCCGGTTTCTAACGCCATTTGCGCCTCATCGTGCTCTGTAAATTGAATGCTTTTGAAATGCACGTTCCCCGCAACGTCGTAGAAGTTCCCGCCGTTAATCTGGACACTAGAGCTGGAAGCGAACATGGGGGGTAAAGCAGGGATGAGTGTTGTATTGCTGCCGCGTCGCGATCGAGCGCTCGTCAGGCACTGCTTCTCTTCGGTGACAGGTGATGTGAGCATTTCGTACACTGCCGAACTCGGCGATTGGCGGCCGAGCGCCAATCAACAGCCATTTGAATGTGGCATCACCAAACCCTCAACGCATTCGGCTTATTCGAGACCAGGCATGGATATCGATATACCCAGCTAAATTCCAAGTGCGAACGCCCCCTCCCCCCAAATAAATCAAGTTTAGAACTTGTTTTACTATAGTCTAATATCGCACGGTTTGAATGGCATTTTTTATCTCCTCCCTCGTTGCAGCATCCCGACGTCGCGGCGCCGGGCGCCCTTCGCAAAACACGGGATGCCTGCCGTGCCCTGCTTGTGGCCAGGGACGTCTCCGCGCAGCCGGGCTGCGCGAGACACTGACTATTCGTTAGGTCGATCATGTGTGGGGCAGAAATTAGCCGAACCCTGAGCAAGCTCCGAGCGGAGGGCCTTTGGAATTCATACATGTAACTTACGCTCCAGGAAAATTCGGTCCGTAGCATCTCTTGATACTGGGGAGTCTCTCAGCGGAAGGACCCAGCCGGGGCGATGGCGCAGCATGTACCCGCGTGCCTCCGACCATGGTTAGAACCATGCCCATGGCCATATTTTCTCTAGATCCTCCAGGGTAGCCGCGGTCCCAGTCAGATTCGATGCCTATAGGAGACGGCATAGAAATGGCACGGGAATGAAGCCCAAATTGTTCGGAACCTAATTACATCAAAACATGAAAATCGCACTGGGCGCTTGCGAGTTGCTCGCCAATAATGGGGGGGGGGGTAACAAAGAGAAAGGCTCTCTGAAATATGCGTTGGGGAGATCCAACATCAGGAAATGGTGCGGGACGCAAAGTTCCGGAATGCGCTCAGCCAATTTAATTTTTAACAGAGTGCGCAGAACATCATTGGTGCTCGACATGAAATCTCCCTGGGGTTGAACCAATGGGATTGTTGTGCCGTCGGAGAATGTGAACCCTTTCTTAGGGAGTACTTTGCGCACCATCGGGACTATTCCAGTCAATCAATTAAAGTGGGTGAATAGAATGGAGCCAAAAGATTAGCGGGCACTGAATGCATCAAGTAGAAAGGTTTCTCCGTCGAGTGGAAGGGGTCCTGGCGCCTCATCGTCAGGTTGTGAAGAAGTGAGAATAAAGGGATAGTTGAAATGAAGTATTGTAGCGTCGAGCCAAGAAGAGAAAGCGTGAAATCAGTGAGGAATGTACCCCGAGTATTGACCGAGTCCTGCCCAACCTTGAATTCATGTTAACGATCAGATCGTTTCCGAAGCAGAATCCGTAGTTCAATCTACAGTTCAATCTCTGAGTTTTTTCCATGTTCATTACCTGGGTGCACACAAGAAGAGCTGAATGACCCCACAGGCCTGTGGCGGGGGAGAATGATAATATAGTTGGTTGAACGTGGGCCTAATTATAAAAACCTCGGCGGAGGCCCATATTCGTACAGTACAATGATAAGATTACTAGCGCCAAGATGAGCCCAAACTTGATGAACATGACGACCTTCCAGCCCCAGGATTTGGGAACCGAGTCGGCGACGTAGACGGACGGAACTTGCAGTGGGTTCAGAATATATTCTGGAATTTCTAAATTAATAATGAGGATGGCTAGCTGGTAAACGCACCGTGTTCGAAGTCAGCCAGTTCGTTGATATTCTCATCCTCAGTATCGTCTGAAGAAGTACTTACGCTCTCCTTTTCTACATCGGAACCCTCGCCAACCACTTTGCAAATGAGTAAGCATAAAACAGATTAAACATCGGCTTACCATGAGTAAAAGGCACGTTCATCTCATGCGAAAGCTGGAGGATTGGGTGCCCAAGATACCACGCAATGTCCTGGCTGTCTGGGTCAAACCCTTTGGCTTCATGGAATTTGCGCAATCCCGCATAGACAGTGGCATCCCAGGAGCTTCCTTTCATGTTCATCTCGAGTTCAAGAGGAGGAAATCCCAGATCAGTCGCCCGATTTATGCTGAGGCGTTCAACACCGGACGGATCGAGTGACCAGTAAGCTGGACAATCAGGCACTCGATATACTCCGGTTTGTAGATCGTTGATGGGACAGACAAATAGGTAGCCTTCCGGAGGAGTCTGTGTTGGTTGTGAAATGGGAAGTTGAAATTCCAAGCCATCTATGATTGCTGCATACCAAGTCAACGGAAACTCGGAACTAGACTTGTATTTGCGACGCACCATAGTTCTCGTAGTCCGACGTAATCTGGCTCCGATGAAAAATGTGGTTCGCCTGAGAAAGCCACATTTCGTCATAAATATGTCCCCGATTAAGGGATGCCTGAATGATGGTGCCGAATATCTCGCTGGGGTTCCAGCTTCAATATTCAGCGTAATCAGCCAAACACAGGTCTAGATGTAAGTGAACTACGCACCGGGTCCAACCATCTTCCATGATCTCTCCGACCCTCATACTGCTGAAGTACAAATCCTGAACGTCGCTGATGTACCAATCGTGAAGGCTCGAGGTCACATCAGGTAAGAATGCAATCTCCACCGAGCCGTTCAACTCGGAACCCAGAGGAGGACACACTACGGCTCCCAGATTAAACTGTGCCTTCGTAGCTACTGAGTAAGACCACCGGTGTCGCAATTGCCAAGCACAGGTTTCGTGGAAAAGGTCCAAGTGGAAACAGTCAACGATCCTGGTCTCCGAATTCGGATCATCAACGTGGACTATGGGACGGCTATTGAAGTTGACTGTGGGATCCGATGAGTTGAAGATCCGCATGTATTCGCAACTTGGCGCAGGGATATCGCTGGGTGTACATTCGACGCAGAGCCTACCGGTTGAACGGCGAATCCATAAGGTGCATTCATCCTCATTCTACAATCTCAATCTAGAAGGAACACAGGAATGATAAGTGGTGACTTACGAGGCAGTACCTGAACATGTTCCCGAAGTAATACTGTACTTCCTGAGACAAGGTCAGGGACCAGACCGATAGGTTTCATATCTCTTACCCAGAGCTCCGCAAACTTCAGAAAGCTCAGAAACCAAAGAACCAAAGAGATCAAATGTACGTACATTATACGCGTAAATGTAGGCAGTCAAGATCGATGAATTCCTGTAGATGCCCAGAAAGTTGACAAAAGGGATCAACTCTAAGTCAAGAGTCGAGATCAACAACTGCTCCATCCTTGATAACTGGAGGACCAACCATCGTGGGCCACTATAGCATGAATACCTGACGAACCTGCAACGGCAAAAATTTGGAGAACGTTCGGATGACTGGAACTTGACATTTCAATAATCCATCTATTGAGCCTTTTGCAAGTTTACCGAAGTAGTGAATGTCTGGTAATATATGCCCGCCACTCCTATGAGAACCGATGAAGCAGGTACGATAGGCAGAACTCTGAGCATACCTCCTCCGCTTTATCGCCCTGATACAAAGCAACACTCATATCTGAGGTGCTGCCATGAATCCGTGCCGAGTACATCCGCCGCACAGAACCTCGCAGATTCTGGCGGTTCACGATACCTAATTCCGCGTGCAGCCGTATCTCGTGCCTCAGGTCAATGTCCCCAACTGGAATCCTCCGAAAGTCTGCGAAGAGTCGGATTCAGCGCCTCTCCATAGCGAGGATTTTTACCTGGTGGAGTGGCGACTTCGTTATGGTTGTTCGTGATGCTGGTGAATGTGTTCCCATAAACGGTGAAGTTCCGTGAGCTGGGGAAAAAAGCGCCCGCAAATCTGGATCAAGCGCCGGGAGCGAGTCATGCGACTGGCTTTTGTTAGAAAGGGGTACACACGGTGCGGATCCATGATCAGTTGTCGGCCCCTCCGACCTGAAATCTGCGTCTGGGGTAAGGTCGTTGTCCATCGATAGTGGTAAGAGGAAAGACGCGAAGCGCCATCACAGCCTCCTTAGCACATGTATGATGTTCTAAATAAAACACATATTAGCTGTTGAGCTTGGGATTATTCTATTCAACAACCCCCTTGTTGGATCAAAGTTATATTCAACAACCCCGGGTATTTATACGTCTGAGACAGAATTGGTACATAGGCGCCCCGCATCCAACGGTGGATTTCACCTCAAAAAAGGATGTACTTGCTCAAACATACCAAGGCATGCCGAGTTCGGATGAATGCCAATACCGAGCCGATACTAGTACTGCGTTCAGGCGGCCCCGCGGCAGACCCTGTCGGAATTACATCGCCAGATGACGGAGCCGTGCCGAGATGCCTCGGCAGAGTCCACCGCCATCACTCGGCACAGCTCCGCTGTATCTTTTACCTGTGCCGCCGGGCCGTCTGAATGCAGGGAGTACTGTCGGCACCTCGTTCGGCAGACTTACCTCTGACTGCAGGCAATGGTATAGGGTCTAGGAATGTATCATAATATTCGATTAACATTTAAATGTCGCAAAGGTCAAGATGTGTAGACACTCAGACTGCTCGTTTTGTACTTCAATCCCGATTGGCGAGCTCCGGCAACGATGCCGTTAGGTGCATTTAAAATGTCAGTTCAAGCTATCATATTTTAGCAGGTTTGAAATACATAGCAGCGGTTGTTTTTTGATCCAACAACCCGGGTTGTTTTCAACAAGGGGGGTTGTTAAATGGAATAACCTAATCCTTGAGGTTGCTTGCTTGGCTTCCGCACGATCGTTGATTCCTAGCTCAGATGTGCGGCGCGAATCGGAACGCAACTTGGATGCGACCAGGGTGCGGGCCCGAAGGCGCCGAAGCGCTGAAATTGAGCAACGAAAGGTGAAATCCAAGTGGCTCCTACGTGTCAAGGTAAAGAAACAACTGAGGCAGAGTCTAAAAATATTGTGGACCAACGCGTTCACTGTTCGCGTGAAGTGACACCAAAGCACATGACCGTGTAGCGGGGTGATGGCCATCGCGGCTTGGCCCTTCCGTTCGTGGGATTCGCCAACGATTGTTGGCAGTTCCCTTTCCCCCCCATCGCAATTCCCCAATGGCGCGACTAAGCCCATGGCACCTCTTACCAGCCCTTCTCTTCCTCGGCGCCCTCTACTCTATCGCCCGCTACAGTCTAAGCGACCCTCGCGCCTACTTGCAAGAAGAGTCCGCCGATGCACACCCACCGCCGCGGAGCCGCCTCAGTCTCACGCTAGACGCGAACGAGCGGCGTTACCAGGCCTACGTGCTCGAGCGCAAGGCCGCCATAGAACGCGTTGGGGGCCCCGGGATGCCTGCGTGCGTCGTCTGCCTTCAACTCTTCTCTGCGCTCGATCATTTACAGCAATCCTAGATTCACACCCCCGACGAGCGTGACGTCGTACATGCTCTGGGACTTTTTCATCCCTGCGTTCTCCTGCCCGTTTCCCGTAACTCGCGTCGGTGCGTTCTTCGTTCTTCGCTCTTCGTTCGTCGGCGACTGCTCGTCCTCCCTTGCCCACCCACCCCGCTTCACCTCTACTCTACTCCCCCGCAACGCAACGCTAACGCCAACCCACAGGCTCCCTCGGCGACGGCGGCAAGTGGGTCTGCGGCCTCGAGCGCGCGACGCACGCTGCACAAAACCCCCCGCGCCCCTGCGTCGTGTACTCTATGGGCGTCGACCAGCAGTCCTCCTTCGAGCAGGCGGTCCTCCGCCAGTCCGCGGGCTGCCAGGTCTACGGTGCGCCTCCTTCCATCCTTTTCCCTCCTCCCTCCTTCCTCCTGTATATCATATATTATACAAGCTAACTGCGACCCAAACAGGCTTCGACTACACCGTCGCCTCCTGGGGCCCCGAGCTGCGCGCCGACGCCGCCCTCGCCCCCCGCGCGCACTTCTTCCCCTGGAAGATCGGCGCCGTCGACAACCACGCCGGGACGCCGAAAGAGTACTCCCTGCAGGGCATCATGGCGGAGCTCGGGCACGATTTCGTCGATATTCTGAAGGTGCCTTTCTTCCTTCCTTCCTCCCTTCCTTCCTTCCTCCTCTTTCTCCTCCTTCTGCGCGTTTTACCTCCCTCTTTCTTCGTCCCACCTCGTGTTATCCTAATGAAATGCGAATGAACATTATAACCGCAGATCGACATCGAAGGCTCCGAATTCGCCGCGCTCGCCGCGATCCTCGCCGCGTTCGAGGGCCGCCCGCTTCCGTTCGGGCAGCTCCAGCTCGAGGTGCACATCGCGAGCCCCGCGAGTCCTGGTACGTCGCGTCCCTTCCCGTTTTCCTTTTCGTGTTCGTTTTCATTTTCGTTTTCCGTTTTCCGTTTTCCCCCCTCGTCACCTCCCTCTTCCTCTTCCTCTTCATCCTTCGATTTACATTTGCCATTTCCCATTTTCGTTTTTCGTTTTTCGTTTTCCTCCCCTTTTCGTTTTCGTTTTCCCTTTTCCCTTTTCATTTTCCTCTCTTTTCCCGTCCCTCACCCTCACCCCCACTCCCGTCCCCTCCCTCCCCCACCTCACCTCACCTCCCTCCCCCCCCCTCCCCTCCCTGCCTCTCTTCCCCTGCCTCACCTCACCTCCCTCTTCCCCTCCCTCCCCCCTCACCTCACCTCCCTCTTCCCCCTCCCCTCCCCTCCCCCGCAACCCCCACTTCAATTTACCGCGACACCCCGATCTAACTAACTCACCCCACCGCAAAGACATATCCACCCTCGGCGCCCTCTCCGCCTTCTGGGCCACCCTCGAGGCCGCGGGCCTGCGCCCCTTCTGGACCGAGCTCAACACGCTCGCGCTGTATCTTGTTGGCGGGGGGCCGTTTTTTGTGGAGGTCAGTGCGTGGATGTCTGTTCTGTCTCTCTCTGTCTCTGGCGATCTCTTGAAGCGTCTTGAAGCGTCTTTGGGCTTCGACGGGCTCCGCGTCACGCCGCGCGCCGCCCGCGAATCCCAATCCCAATCCATACATAGGCGCACGCTGACACGCGCGTACAGTGGTCATTCATCAACATCCGCGGCACGCACGCGCTGCTCGACGATCGGCTGCCGGAGTACCCGTGATGTTCCCTCCTCGTCTTCCTCTGTCTACTTCGTCTCTTCGTCTCTTCGTCTCTTCGTCGTCTCTTCATCTCGTCGTCTCTTCATCTCGTCGTCTCTTCGTTCGTCGTTCGTCGTCTCGTCTCGTCGTTCGTCGTCTCGTCTCGTCGTCTCGTCGTTCTTCGTCGTCTTCCAAGCCGGAGGAAGACGAAGACGAAGGAGAGGAAGACGAAGGGACGCAAGTGTTACATAACAACAAAATGAATTTCGGGACCGGGACTGGAACTGGGAATGGGCCACGGACTGGGGCGGAGAAGCGTGCGCGTGCGCGGGCGGTCAAAAAATATACATGCACAATTATACTCACCTCGCTTTGTGACGTACGGCAGTATTGTATTATAGTTTAGCAAGGTTTAGGTTTTGGGTAGACATAGACTTGGACTTGACTTGACTTCGACTTGGACACGAAAACACGGGGGGTGGGGAGTAATACTGTATATTCCCTCTGAGCAGGAAACGCCGAAACGCGTTCAAATGATCTATGTATGTCCAGGAGGACTTATTTTCGATTGATATTTTCGACTTGCCGTTGGACCTCTGCAGAAATCGAACTTAGGCGAGGCCGGGCCGGGCCGGGAGGAGAAAACGCCAGATACGTGTATTCAAACCCTCAGTTCGAATACAGTAGTCCAGAGCTGTTGAATATGAATGAATATGGATACGTTGTTGCGAACCTAAATTAAACTACTAGACCCGGGCTCTGAAAAACACGCTGTTGATTTTTGCGCGGTGTGGTTTCGCCCATTAAGGCAGATGGAGACATATGCATATTGTATCAAAGGTATTTACGTGTTCGGAGGCATCTGTGATTTCGGGGCCGAGTTGTGAGACAACTTCAGAGTCAACACAACTTCCCTCCGATATTTTATGAGAGGCGACTTCTAAGTAGCAGTTACAACTTGGGACGGCCGCAACCTTTAATTCGACTGTTTCCCACTTTGGCTTGAAGATGAAACCTCGATAATACAGTGGCTCTCGTTCTCAGAAGGAGAAAAAAACCTCGAGACGGCCATTGACATTTTAGGTGACTGAACAACTTCACCTGGGCCGAGAGTGATGTTCATGTTAGACTTGGCGCGAGGAGTACGTGCCTCGTCAAGGAAGTTCTCACTGATTTGATTCTTACTGCCCACTGTCCACTGCCCACAGCCATACCTCGATGGGATCCACTATAAGCATATTTAGACTAGCGTGAGTCGATTTGTCCCTGCTCGAATGCTTTCTAGCGTTGCATAACCTTCGAATCTTCCCGATTTTGCAGCCCACCCTCTCTTATTTCAAGCGTCCTTTTTCGTTTTCGGTAAGACATTGAAAATAATTTGCGTGTCTCGCTGAAGCCGGGCGCGCGCGCATGCGGCATCCCTCCGAATTTGATCAGGGGCCTCGGATCAAGAGGGCCGACTGGTGCAAAGTCCACCGCGGCCGGGTTTGAAGCCGTGAATGTCAGGTACAAATGCACCGCGTGGAAAGTGTCTTCAGCTCGCCTCCTCTGGCTCGCGACAAGCGCGGGTAAAAGAAAAGGAAAGGTGAGCCATTGATGGGTCCGAGTACCAACGGCAGGTACATACTTGTTGCCAACAACAATTGCTCGCTAGAAAAGTTTGCTTCCGAGGAAATTTGCATCCAGTTGATGTTGCATCTGCAACATAATCCAAAATTTTGAAGTTGCATCCAACTCGCAGGACTTGGAAGGAGAATATATATTTCGATGCGAACGTGCCGGACTATGATCCCGACATCGATGCGAAATCGAGACGAGGCTGGAGCTTTGAAGGAAAGAACAATAGATTGAAGAATGTGCGGACTGATTAGTATCCAAACCGTCAAGGTACACTTCACTCCACATTTGCTGAGACATGAGTGGAAAAGTCGGGAAAGGTTGCAACCAAACTGGCGCCTACTCCCCCATAGTATCCTGAGCCAGCGCTTTGCGGAAAAAAAAACACCATGGAATTTGCCTACTTTTTAAATGCCCAGCTTCGCCCCTGCATATACACGACGATTCAAGAGGATTACTTGGCCTGCGCGTACACCGAGTAATACTTGCGGAGGAACAGCGCACCTATCCAGCCCGAACCGTCAGAGCTCGCTCGCGCGTAACGCAACACGCAACACAGGCGCGCACTCATAGCAGTTGCGCTGACAGCTATCATCGGTAAAGGTATGCACCCAGTATCTAGTAGGACCTAAAATCCGAATCCAACGTAAGGAAACGGGTATACGGCGGAGTAATGCTTCACCTTGAATGTCTGAGGCGGGGTGCCGAGCGACATCTGAGTGGTGTACAACCCGTCCGTGAAGGCTGAGATCGCGTCAGGTCAAATGCGGGGTCGACTCCTCGCGGGCGTACTGAGAGGGACTGTGTAGACCTTTCCACCAGTTGCGACGCCGGTCTTCAAGGCATCGGACTCTCGACTTTTGGTCGCAGGCGGACGCTTGGTGAGCCCGACTTTTTGACCTTGGACAGTAGCAAAAACGAGGGGAAGGAAAGCGAGTTGAACGAGGGGGATCATCTATCTTGGGATGTAGCTTTGAAGAGCTGCAAATGAGATTTTAATTCTTCCTGGCAGTCGTGCCATATCCCCTTCATACTTACCACTTCTTCGATTATCCATTCGGAACTTGAAAGATCGTATTATGAAAGGTAACACGGCAAAGGGCGTAATCGATGTGCAGGCTATGTGTCATGAAAGTAGTGTGCGTGAATCGTATGAGGTCCCTTGTGCAGTAAAAGCTGCGGAACGGTTCAGTGGACGAGATATCGACAGCCGGAGAACGCAGCGCCGCCAGCGGAAAGAATCATTTGAAGGAGTCATTTCCGTTACAGTCATAGAGTCCTTTCCGTACTGAGGAAGGGGGCAGAGAAGCAGCTCAGAGATACGGCGCGTGTGTTCAGCGTATGCTATGTTCATGGTGGTCGAAGACAAGATGGCGCGGAACGTTCCGGGGCCAATCAGCACCGCACTGCCACAGCGCGCCTTTTTTTACAGTCATTACCACTATGTGTGTTCTGTTGACTTTGTGTAGATATCTGTAACGATAATCACCCGTCATATTTGTCTTCAGTAAACTCGTCGTTCAGGCATTTGGACCACGCGAGTATAATATATCCCCCCCGGGCTGCCTAGCCGATCCTAGGATTCGGCCGGTACAAATTTGAGCGAATCTCACTGTAGTCTTACTAACGACGTCCGTCCTAGACTCTAACTTCCATCGATTTTCTGGAATTTCCAGCCCACTCGGCCTCGACCGTGCATCAGGAAAACCAAAATGCCTGTGCAGTACTATGCAGTACTATACAGTACTATGTAGAAACCTGTGGCTGTAATGTACCTATGAGGCACTATGCAAAACTATGCAGTGCTCCATAGGGCCTCATAGTGCTCATAGGTACATCTCGGCTACGGTTTTCCTGATGTGCCTTACATTAATAATGACGCAGGTTCCAGTCAAGCAGACAACATGGACGCGTCGAGGAATAGTATGCTGTTGCAAGAAACCTTGCATGGATGAATTCTGCGTCGTAAGTGGCTAGTCGGACGAAGCGTAGCCGCCTTTTAATTCCCGCAATTGACCTCGTTCATACATTCCGTCCGATACCGAGTTGGATCCAGTATATTCGTGGGTCAGGCAGAAAAATTATTCATAGGAGCTGTGAATTGAGGGAACATCGTTGACTTCGAAGTATACGGTATAATTTCAATCGAATTTTTCGAGTTTGGTGATCACTTTTGCGTGGAAAGACCAGCTGTCTGCAAGACCGAGGGTCTCCATCCATTCCTTCATGACTTTCTCCAGGCCGGGATCGCGTATGCCAGTGAGCATTTCAAACTGAGATGGAAAACTGCGACTCGCCTCTTCCACCTGTTCGTCGCTCTATAGCCGGTTGTTAGACAAGGCTTGCATGGAAACACTTCCTTCGGATTCACTTACCCTGGCTTCCACGATCAAAACTACCATGCTTTGGTGAGTTCCGACATTCAATGCTTGAATTGACTCTTCAAAGGTGTCCGTTGCAAATGACTGGAAAAAGATCAGTTCCTCTTCATTCGGCCTTCCGCGCTTTCCTACACGCACCATTTCAAATTTGATCAGGTTCTTGGCGATGGGGAGGGCCAGAAGGGCATCGACCCAGGCTTGGCATTTGCTTTCGAATTCGTCCCGCGAGAGGTGCGCAGGCGCCTTGTAGATACCGACAACGCGTCCGCGGTCTGTGTGGAAGGACATATTCGTCGTCTTGAAGGGGCGGGGGGGACCTCGAAGGAATGCAGACAGTCGGGTATTTATGATGAAAGCAGTACCCGTGACAGACACGACTGGACTTCGAGCTCAGAGCTTCTTGGCAGGTGTTATGCAGCACCAGGGTTCTGGTTTTTTTAAGAAGCCTAAAAATGCAATCTGAAAACATGCCTTCGAAGACGGGAGGTTCCCACACCAACTGTAGGTTTCCACTGCTCGGACCTCTTCGTGGACTGCATGATGAGTTAACTCATGAGCATTCGGGCAGTGGGTGGATGGTGGATGCATGAAGCGCAGGCAAAATCGGTGTTTGAACGACAGTACAACTTGTACTTGGAATACATTCCAGTTGACAGAGCGCGTGATCTATCCTGCTATTGTTCGGCTGGAGACTGTTATATCCAACGGCCGTGTGAGCCATATAAGGGGCATTACTGCAACAATACGAATCATCGCCTACCTTCCCAACGGCGCCATTGCAATCCTATTTCTCGACTCTAATGATCATCTTTTCAGTAAAATAACAGCTCTCTGCGAGGCCGATAACGTTCATCCAGTCGCTCATGATTTTCTGCAGTCCTCGATCGCGGAGGAACTGTGGAATTAGTGAGTTGAAAGGAAGCTTGTATCTTGTCCATTCAGTCTGCTTACCTCTGCCAGTTCTTCGTCGTGCTTCTCAGCTGTGAGATATCACACGCAAAATTTCGCCGGATTCAAACACGTATGTACCCTGGTTTCTACAATTACAACCACCATGTTTCGGGAAGTCGGAGTGGGGACCGTGCCTGGATCGGCTCCTCATGGGTGTTCCTCGCAAATCACTGGTAACGAGATCAGAATTGTTTTTCTGGAATGTTTTCCCGCACCCTTTCCATCTCAAACCTCATGATTTTTTATCTGAGACGGGGAGTATTTGCTTTCGAATTCGTCATGAGGGAGGTGGGCAGGGCCTTAGTAAATTCCGACGGAGCACGGTCTTTGCAGAGGGATATGCAGACGGGCTTGCTTAGGAGGGGTCCAGTGGATCTTGAAGAGAGGAAGCAAGTTCTGAGAGTCTTATTAATAATGTGGAAGCGGAGTTCGGATCAGGCGGTGTTTCCTGTTTCCGGAGAAGCCTAGGTGTGCGAAAAGGAGAGCTTATTCTTGGCCGTGTTATAAATTCAATGCCTGCTTACAGTATCTACGAGGAGTAGATGACCATGCAGCCATTTTAATATCATACGCGCAAAGTTCAAAACTTTTGATTCCGGTGATGGCGGCCCGTAGGAACAATGCATGCACAAAGAGCGCGCACCGCCACCGCGCCTCTCTTCCAAAGTTGTCTGCAACTTGAAGCTGTCTGGGTCTGCACTGTCCGGTCCTCTTCGAACATCGTGCCATGAAATTGATAGGTAGGCGCGTTATGTGTGGCCCACAGGCTCCATCAGCGAAATGGCAAAAGTCTTGTGACCTTTTCGTCTTTTTGTCTGGTGTGGAAAAAAAAAGTTCACGGAAATGGTCCCCAGACCACAATAGGATGGGTCAGAATTTTTCTTTTTTTGAGGTCTTGTGGGTTTTAGGACATGTCCTGCGGTCTGGCGTCCTGCGGCCCTTTCTGGTCTTGTATGCATACAAGCTTGTACAAGCCTGTACAAGCATCCACAAGCAAAGTGCCAAAATCGCGATGTCCTTGACCGTACTTAGCATCACTTGAAGCCTTGAAGCCGGCGGGAGGGCCCATGGGTACTATTTGCAAACTTGAGCTGAGAGAATGTCGACTCCGAGTCTCGGACCCGAAATGCACTTGACAAAAGTCCAGGAACAAGCACCTACAACCTGCCGTGAATCTTGAGCATCGCGCCCTCTCTCGATCACTCACTCGTGGTCCGTCCCTCGAGAATTCCTCTTTTTTTTTGTCGCTGATCCATCGGGTTGAATCCGCCGTTCAAAGCAATATCGCTGCGCATCCGTATCCCTTCACATATGGTGTCGAAGTTTGACAAGATGCGGACTCGAAACCCAAATCCGGCCGTTGATACCAACGTGCTCGTCGCCTGTTTCTCGACGAGAGCCTGTCCTTGTCCGAACGTGTGCAGCCAGAGGGTGAAAGATGAAAGTCGTGCGGCCTCTCTTTCCTTCAACCTTCCTACGAGTGGCGGACTGCAGCGACTTGAATCCTGGTGAGCCAGCACAGCATCGCATCAAAGCTGTGTTTATCTTTTCGTTGGCATGAATTTACTGCGATCACTGCGGCCCACTGCGGCCCACTGCGGCAGTGCGGTTACATGTTTGGAATGCCATGTAAAAGAGCTTGGTCGAAAGAGAGTATTCAGCATTCTCCCCTTTCGCTTTCCCTTCATCATGTCTTCAAGTACGTCCCAGCGCAGGTTCTCCCTCTGAGTGCTTATCTTTTTTCAGCGTTTTTTTCCTCGTTCGGGGTCGATGGCAGTGGCGGATTCACAATATGGATACCTCCCCCACGAGTATGTTGCTATAATCTTCGTCGTTCTGTTTGGCATCAGCACCAGTTCAGTACTTTCCACTTTTTTTTGTGGCGAGATCATTGGCTGACCATGCCTCCAGTTCACCACCTCGGACAAGCAATCTACTATCGTATGTGGTGGCTACTTCTCACGGCGTTCCTCTGCGGCATGGGCGAGCTCGTGGGCTGGAGCGGGAGGCTCTGGAGCAGCTTTTCGCCGAGCCTCAGCGACCCCTTCATGATGCAGATCACCGCAACCATCCTCTCTCCGACCCCCCTGATCGCAGTCAATTTCATTCTGGTGTCCTGGATCGTAACGCGCCTCGGTACATGCTATTCGCGACTCACTCCCATCTGGTGTATGTTTTTTAAAGTATTACACTCGGTCAACGCTCACTTCATTCATCAGACTCTGTCATTTTCGTCTCTTGTGTAAGCACGCTTGGTTCTCCCCAACGCTAGATAAAATATTCATGGGGTATATGTCTCAGGATATCTTTGCACTCGTCATACAAGGAGCCGGCGGAGGGATCGCATCGGCTGCCAACACCCGCTCCGCTGCCAACCTCGTTCGTCCATCTCTATGTCATTTTATCGTACCCGTTGACATTGACGCAGGGCGCCAATATCATGCTCGCCGGGATTGTATTTCAATTTGGTGTGCATTGGTTTGCTACTATGAGTACCCATTTATTCACCATGTCTTGTTTCCTTATTCAGTGGCCGTCCTCGCCTACTCCGCGCTTGCAATCGACTTCCTCCGGCGGTACAGCAAGGACCTCCCCGTGCGCACCACAGGACCGAACGACCGCGGTCTTCTCGACCCCAAACTCAAAACCATGATCGCCGCCCTCGCCTTCTCCACGCTTGTGCTCTCCATCCGGGCGATATACCGCATCGTCGAGCTCGCGGGGGGTTGGCACGGGCGCATCATCCACACTGAGGTCTATTTCAATGTGCTCGACGGGGGGATGGTCGTCCTCGCCATCTTCACCATCAACTTCGCGCATCCGGGGCGCCTGCTTGGGTCGCGGCGACCCCAGCCGTATGCCGGAAAAACGACTGAGAGCGAGAGGAGTAGCACGGGCACTTTGATGCGACAGGCTGTTTGAGGTAGCGTGCAGGGATTCGTAGGCAGACGGACTGTCAAAAAGTGTATTTGGACGTGATTCCCAGTGTAATAATATCGTAGAAATCACATTATTGTACATTTACATACCCTAGACTCGACGTCCCCATCCGTAACGTTCGGAATTTCTCCTTTCCATCGCACCGCTGAGATATCAGCCTTTCTTCCGCTTCCGTCCTCGAGATCTGGGTCTGCCCCAGCTTCCAACAGAATGCGCATTGCATCAACATTCCCCAACGCAGCAGCATAATGTAAGTTGGGCACGTCCCATCCCTGTTCCTTCCTCTGCTCTGGCTGCCAGGGATACGGATCCTGCGGTAAAGGCCATCCATCCACGACGGCCTTCGTCCCCTCCTGCGCATGCTCCAGCAGACAACGGAGATTATCCATCCGGCGTTTCTTGATCACAGACCTAATCGCGTCTGTCCCCCGCACCCTGACCTCCCCACACTCCGTCAAAAGACACCGCAGCACGCGCTCGTCGCAGCCCGTCGCCCACAGCAACACCGATTCGTGGTACACTTGGCACACGTTAGGGTCGATCTTCCAAGCCGGCTCGTTCGCGGCGACGCGCATGAATTCGCAGTCGCCGCGGAGGACGGCGAATCCGAACGCGTCCCCGGTGTGTCCGAGCTCATACGCGAGCGCATGCGGATGCACAGTGACGAGAGCCCTGTAGCACTCGATGTGCTCCGCGCACGCGCTTAGCAGCTGCGGCGTCACGTCGTCGCGCGATACGGGCGGCAGCTGGAGGAGGTGCGAGAGTGCGAGCGGCTGATTATCATAAGCTGCGATTCCAATCATCTGTTCTCGGGCGGGACTGGGGTAGGTTTCCGGGTCAGACTGGGTTTTCGCGAAGAGTGAGTCCAAGAGGGCGACGTTGGAAGAGGAAATAGCCGAAAGAATGGCTTGGGTGTGAGGGTTACTTGATTGTTGTGATATATGCATAGCATATTCGCTCATCGGACTCTTCCCTTCCACCGAGTGCTGTTTCGACGACATGAGTGTTGGTTACAGTAACAAAGGGATTGCTCCCGGTAGCCGCCTCTTAGAATGATTGATCTTCGGAGATTCGGAGCCCGGCAGTGATCATCCGGGCAGCCTTGATCATATCTGCATCTCGGCAACTGCTATGGAGCGGGCTAAAAACAAGGTGTCGGCAAAGCAAAAGAAAAATCAGATGAAGGAAATACCGTATCGCCCGCAGGGATATTTGGAACGACGCGGCAGGTTGGCCACACCATAGACACTTCTGCAGTTTGGTCGCGCAGCATACATGTAAACCGAATGTTTATTGCTTACTTTGGGAGGTTCTGGTATGACCATTGACCATTCGCCAGAGGCTTCGAGCTCGGTTGATACCCATCCGTCGAAAAAGAAGGAAGCGCCGCTGTGCAATCTAGGCAAAATTGCTGCTTATTCATCAAGAGCAGGATATCGTGCCTCGTTGCATCTGGGTGTCCAAGGACGAGCCTGTTTCGATTTACAGTAGTCAGTAAAATGCAAGGGAGGGACATCCTCATAGAATATACTACGGTGGTGTACAGTTATCGCCGTACCTCTCGGCCAGCAACGCGTAGTCCCAAAAGCATTCGATTCGATTGAGATACTGACTCGAAAAGTTTTCATTTATGGACACGGTCCGAACCTTGAACGAGCTTAGAATTGGCGCAGGGTATAGAGGAATCGGATATGGAGAGCGAGCTGATTCGCGATGATAAACTGGATAGATGATAGATCAATGAATAAAATCCGCCCACGTACCTTTCCCCAGCCTCCACAAGCCAGACACCGAGTGTCGAATCTTTGACGAGGCGGTCAAACCGCGTTCAGCTAATCCTATAGGCTGCCAGAAGGTGAACGCCGAACTCGATCTGAGGTTCAAGTTCAGCGATTGTCCGAACCTTGAACCCGAACGCTGCATTCGGTCTAGTTCAGTTCAGGCTCGGACCGACTCTAAGTCCTAAACCAGACCTTGCCAGCATTAGGTGTGTGGCCGAAACGTTAGTATCTGTTTCGGAGGTCGTATCCATGGGCCAAATATTCTTCTCTACGAGTTCTACGAGTCCTGTATGCAAAAATGTGCCGGGAGAATCCTAATTGAGGCCCGAGAGGAGCTCGTAGCTATGACTAGTGATCATCCAGTCGCTTGCGAGATTCTTGTTGGAGAAGGCGATGCTTCCGGAAAAGAGTGGAGATGAGGGAGATACAGGGTAAGGAAGACAGTCCACCCAGGGCACACGTTGCTTGACAGCCGCGGATGCAGTCGGCTTTGTCGGTGTTTCAGCGCCATCAATCTCCGACAATCGCCGAAGAGGGAGCATCCATCATAAGATCCAGCTCTATCGCTCGCATTTCATGGGTCAATTCCGAACGCTCGCACCAAGTTCGTCGCGATGGTCTCTCCAGGTACATTTGTAAGGTAATTGCGGGGTCCGGCCAAGGTTGAGTCGGCCCTTCTCTGACGTTGGTACACTTCTCTAGATCGTCCATGAAGGCTAAGTTAACCAATTCCGGGAAAATCTCGATTCCGACGTGGTATCTTTCCCAAGTGACCACCAACTCGGCGTCAAACGTCCAGACTTAGAGCAAATTTAGCGCCTCAAGGGCGTTTGGGCCAACGAACAATTGACACAGTGGCCATCCAGTAGATATCGCATTTGAACAACGATGGTCGTCATGTCTTCTCATCTTCCGACCCTCTAATGCTAACGCTTGCAAAATCCATTACTTCGATTCATCGGCATCTCCATGCCCGGAGTGGTACCAGTTGGGCTCTGTTTCAATCTCCGCCACTTCATCTTAGAATTAGTCTCTTATAAACAGACGCTACAACAGCTGAGGGCTCGTCCCTCGCTTGTTGTGTCTTAGACTGGGTGTCGGGCCGAACTGGGTACCTCTCATCTTCCAGCCCTCTACTGCTAACGCTTCCAAAAAGGACATCCAAAATCCACTACTTCGATTCATTCATCGGCATCTCCATTTTCGGAGTTGCCCCAGTTGGGCTCCGTTTCAATCTCCGCCTCTTTCATCGCCACCATTCTTAGCATGCGTGTGGGTACCTCTCATCTTCCCACCCTCTAATGCTAACGCTTGCAAAATCCACTACTTGGATTCATTGGCATCTTCATTTTCGAAGTTGTACCAGTTGAGGTCCGTTTTTCAATCTCCACCACTTTCATCGCTCACTCTTGGCATGCATGTCGGGCCGAACAGGGTACCTGGAGGCGGTTTCGGCACATCAAGGCCTCGGAAACCGAGAAAATCTTGAGCGCAAGTCGGGCCAAATGACTCTGTCCTTGTCTTTTCACGATTCGCTCGGAGATTGCAAAGATATCAATGTTCTCATCAGCCCTTGGGACTCGCTCGCTGCTGGCACTGACTGGATCGTCACCAGCTAGATGTGTATCTTTCTCTCTTTCGCCTTCTGGAAGGTCCCTCCCGATATCTTCGAGGGTCCGTACCCAGCTTGATGATCATGGGAGTTGCATCCCATCCTGAAGATGACTCGCGCCACGATCATCGCGGTCTGAGGCTCTTAAGCCGCCCCAGCGTCTCTCGTCTTCCCTAGGATCTTCTCCGCATTCCTCATACTCCTACCAGAGAGCCCTATGAATACGGAGGCTAAAGCCAGCGTCCAAAGTACACACTACTTTCTCCGTGATCATGGGATGCTCATTTTCGAGGTCAGTCGCCGCCCTTACCTTTGCTCACCAGCTGAGTATCTTCCAGGTAGAAAACGTTCTATTTCGGGTACACGAGTACTTCCTCCACCGAGACTCGCCGGTCCTCCGAGATATGATGCATTTCGAAATTGCGCCGAATGGTCCGGAGCCAATATTCCATCTCGATGGGGTGAGCAGCAAGGACTTCGAGCAGCTTCTTTGGCTATATTATAATCCGTATGAATCATATTTCTTCCCAGCCGCTCAGTGGCCTCACATACAACGTTTCCCAGAGCAGTCACGGCGTACGATGCCCCGAAGAGTACCTGGCGCGCCATCCTGCGGCTCGCCGACCGCTGGGAGATGGACAATATCAAGAAAATCGCACTCGGAAACTTATTAAAGGCCGAAGACCTCGATCCCTTCGAGCGAATTATGCTCTGCGAGCGGAGCGATCTATTGCGCGAACAGGCAACGGAAGCGTACATCAGCGTCTGTACCCGCGAGGAGCCGCTGACGATGGAGGAGCTCAGCATGCTCAGCACCGAAGTGATATTGATAATCACTTCTGCGCGGGAGCAGATCATCGCCGTGCGTGGAAATGCAGAACAATCGTCCGTGGACCTTGTCAACGCGGCGCTCAGGAGGGTCTGAGTATCTCATCTTCAAAGTTGGAAGGGATGACCTGGTAACCATCCGGTACCATAATCGTACACGATTTCCTTACTTCGGACATGTCCATGCTTCATCTCATCGAAATTGATACATAAGGATTTTTGTTTGTTTTACCGAAGGTCAAGAGATAGGTCAGCATTCGGACGGATCTTCTCAGCAGCCTGAACATCATGGCTGTCCTGATCAAAACGGAAGAGACTGGATCTCAGTTTGGCTGGGCCATGCGGCAGGACATACGAGATTGATTCCATGTGCGGACCCTGCTGTGGGATACAATTTGAATCACCGTCAGATAATTTTGTATCAAGTAGGGCCCTTACCGGCGGGGTGCGTGAGCGATGAATAGATTGTTCAACATAATCCCGCGTAACAAAATACCAACCTGGGATTTTGTAGCCCACATCATGGAAACAGTCGAGCCAGTGCCTCGGGGCCTCAAGAACATAGTGTAAGTTATGAAGGGTAGCACTGGCTTAAAATCAAATCCCAAAACGGAACAGGATCAATGCAAGTATGGCGCATAGTACGGTTGGTGTTATCTTATAAAAACTGCAGACGTTCTCAGCTGTTCTCACCGTACATACACACGCCTGCTTTCTGGTCATCCCCACGACTCGTCTGATTATCTTGCCTTCGGATTCTGCTTGATCTCTAAATTGAATTGGATCTATCTTAAACGTTCGGGGCACGTATATTTGCCGTGATCCACTCAGACTGAAGTCCCAGTGACGGCCTATAATCGTTCCAGCCCCTTTAAATCTTGGACCTCGTAAAGTTGAGCTGTCATATGCGTCACCGATAGCGCCACGGTATCTTGATATTCGAGGATCTAAATGTTGTGGATACATTTGCCGATCGGACGGGATATCATCTCAATTCGACGGGATTTTTGGCAGTGTACAGATCATCTGGACAGATTTGACTGGCCGCTATACAAAACTCAAGCCCTGGAAATCACGGTTCATGTACGTCGGCCCGAACAATGGCAGATACTGTGAAACGGAACAAGCTGACTCGAAGTGGTCACTCAAAAATAAGCCACCCGCAATTGATCGAGCGGGATCAAACCCGGGTCTGTAGCCCAACGGGACGTTGCACCACCCAGAGAAAGAAAGAAAAAAATGAAAATCACATACCAGGCGCCTAATGGACAGGCGCTTGATAATGCCGATACGGGTGCCGCAAGTCGACCAATCTAGGTGCATTGTTATTAGTCTTCCGTGAAGTTGGCCTCCGGGGGGGGAGCCTTTACACCCCCAGTTTGTGTCCGCCTTGACTATACTCAATTTCTGGCGTCATCCCCTTTCCAACCAGAATTACATTTCGGCCGAGATGATGTGTGCTTGGTCATGAAAGTCGACAACGTAGCACTAGAGCAAGCTTGTCCTTGATGGTTCTCCGAGTCAGAAATCGTCCTAGAAGTTGTTGAGATAATCAGTAATTTGTAACTCCCTCAATTTTCCGAGTCCCTAACTTAGATTCTTGTTGGCAAGCAAAGCTCGGCTACTCGGCATCAAACTGCCGTATTTGATGCTGGTATTCATAGCTAATTTGCATAAGTTTTCAGCCCCTTTTCTGAGGATCTGGGGACCTAGCCAGAACCCACAATCAACCCCAGCGTAACCTTCCCTCAAAGTGAAAGTGGTAAGATGCGGCAGTCGACGGCATATATGATGGAATCACGGCTAGGCACGGCAATTCCCTTTGGGAAAGAGCGGCAAATGTACCGACGTGAGCCGAGCTTCATGCCAAATCACTTGTGCTGGAAAACCTATGTTCGGATCAGGTCCGCCGTTCATTGTTGATGCAAGAAACAAAAGACGCCGGCTCGCCGGCCCGGAGACAGGAACCGGCCGAGGCTGTGGAATAGCGACCCAAACTGTAACCATTGTCTTAAAATTTTGAGGAGCAAAGTTGGAGCGAAGTAAAAAGAGACCGGCCCTTGCGAGGCAGGGCATGAAAGGCAGTGCACGAAAATCTCCAGGTCCACTTCGTGTCCAGGCATTATTATTATTCACCCAGGTCTGTCTACAAGACCGTCGATGTGAAACATTGGTCTATTGGTTTCTATCGGGTATTCCGAATCCCAGCGATCATCGAGTAATGCAAGCGAAGGAGTATTAGTCGATCAGATGAGTTGCTAAATCCAACCACCACCATACGTGCCTACAAATTCATCACATTCATAAATTCCGCATTATCAAAACGGCGAGCACAGCGAGGAACAATGCGCTTCCTTCGAGATGTGAAGTCCTCATCGCGGCATTCAATTTGAACCCACTCCCGCTCGTCGAGCCTTTGCCCGACGTTGAACTTTTACCGCTAGAGCCAGAGGAGGTAGACCCAGTATCGCCGCTCGACGAGCCGGTGTCGCTGCCGGAGGAAGAGCCGGTGCTCGCACTCGTGGTAGAGGACCCGGCAGCCGTGTTTGTGTCTGACCCGCCGCTACCACCACCACTCGAGTTCCCGGAGACCGTCGCGCTGCTTACGGAGAACCCCTCCTCCGTGCATCCCTGGGCGTAGTCTGGTAGCACGATTTGTAAAAAAAATGGGAAATGGAGAAGAGAAGACGCACCGTCAACAGCCGCCTGCGCGTCCTCTTGCGTGACGGTATCAGACGCGACGAGGCAATCGTAGCACGACGCGTAGTCATTCACGATCGCGGACGTGCAGAGTGCACCGAGGGAAGTGTCCGCGTCCGTGGCCTGGGAAAGCGCGTTAGGCGAACGAGATCTTTGAAGAAGAATTGAGCGAGCGTACCTCCAATGCATGTCCAAGCGGGGTGCAGGCGCTGACGCATCCGGCGGTAGGCGTCAAAGATTGGCGCGGGGCCAAATTTCTCGTCGGCGTCGACGCCGCGAATGCTGGACACAGAGTCAGTTGTGCTGTGCCGCATCCGAGACACCGAGCCAATCCCACCTGCTGGGACTGCGAACGCGACGAGCGAGATGAAAGCAAGCATGGTGGGGAAGTGGGGGGAAAGAATGGGCAGGTACCAGCATGGTAGAATTTAAAGGGATGGTACATATTACCAAACGTGTCGGGAGTTAGGAGACGGAGTGGCAGCCTGCAAGATCGCTATCACGCCAAACAAAATTAATTAGGCGCCTGGGCCTTGGCACCTGTCGACGCGCACGCCTTTTGGAGGTGGAAAATATACAGCTTTTCACAGCTGAATGGACCAGAAATTCAGAGTTGAATCGGAGAGCGCGATTCTGAATTATGGGCGCCGGGTTTGATTAATTTGACGCAGATCGGTTTAACTCCGAGAATTCGAGACCAGCCATTGAGAGGGATGCTTGCAATTGAGTACTGATCGAAACGGTATTCTTTAGACTTTTTTTATATATAAAAATTTCATGTTGAAGCAGGAGAGGAGATTGGATCAGTGCATACTATGTACAACTCCAGTGGTCCTTGTTTGGATCTGGGAATGTATACATATGCCGGCGAAATAGGAAATGAAACGCAACGACTCTCCTTAAGTTAGACTGTCTCCTGGCAAGTCAAGTCGGTGTCAATGTCAACGTTCAGGGAAAACTCAACCAGGCCGGCCGCGGCCCATCATCCATCAATTGTTGATTGAGCGATTGCCGTGGCCACAGCCACTGAGCCAGCGCTTCCTTTCTTCCAAATCCGACGGAACTGGTCCATCGCATGCTGCTCCAGTAGCTTTTAGACTGAAACCCTTACCTGGCTTACATGTGCCCGCCTCAGCCATCGGATATCCGAAATCGTTATGTACTCCAAAGCTCTATTTCTCAGTCCAGGCGCTTGGAATGCAAGCCTGAGCGGTAGGAGTCGCTCTGTACTCAGCTTGAATCGGACCGATCGCTACGAATGATTTAGGGATACATATCTCTCTGACTCTCTGGCCAGCATCCTGATCAATCCTGACGGCCTCATGACTTGACTCGGATACAGTCGCACCAATCTCGGGGTTTTGTCGTTCCCACTGGCAACTCCCGGAAGCACTGGCTCTAATTCCGCTGGTGCGGTGACAAACCCAATCCTCTGTAAAAAAAGTACTCCTGGGGTCCCGGCCGCACAAATAAACGCTGATTCCTGCTCGCTTATACCAGAGGGTGCGAAACTCGCCAGAAAACCGGTACTGGATTTCCAACACATCTTTGCTATCGGACCACTTTAGTCCTAGTGCTCCACCGGGCGCTGTTGGACCTAATGTAAGGTGCGGAAATTGCAAGGATCTGCGGCACGTACAGCGTATTTTTATCATCCGCGAGTTGCGGAACTGTCACCTTCAACCGCTGTCTCCCCGCTCCCCGCCACCTTCCGGTGAATTAGGGGACTCGACCGACCTCGATTACGCTACATTCGCGTCGGACCAGTGCGTGCTCAAGTTCCCTATATCTCGATCAACATACAGTTTACGCTGAGACTCGGACCTAGTCGAATATACCGCTCGTTCTTCGTCGCTGGACTCGGTACGTGGCCATGGGTCTGTGCTTGTGTAGGCGCGGCTGTCTCATCTCTTGGTTAAGTTATCCTCATATACGATCACCTCCTGACGTTCGGAACGGAGGTCAAGTACGTCTGGTCGTCCAGACTGCGGCCGAGCACCTGCTGGTTCCTCGCTGTCCGGTACGCAGGGCTCGCAGCGAGCATCACGATATCCGTGTTCTATTTCGGCAATTTGGGGCACGAAGGTGTGTCTGCATTCCCCTCTCCGACTATCCCATCCATTCAAATCGCATTGTAATTGACAGAGGTGCGCTCCCATATTCCAATTTTTCTTCCTGATCAAACAAAAACTGACATGAACAGCTGCGTCAAAATGCAACTTGCATGGGAGGTCCTCCTCGTCATCCAAGAAGTTCTCGTCGAGTGTGCGTCCGCCATCAAACTCCTCGCTCACCTATTTCGACTCTAAAAAACATGATTCACGCTTACTTATCAGGCACGCTCGGCCTCCGCGTCTTTGCCATGTACGGGCTCAACGTCTGGATCCTCAGCTGTTTGCTCGCCGCGGGCGGACTCAGCGCATCACTTGCTCTAGTAAGTTCCGCATCCAATCTTGAATTAATCTATGCGCGCTGACGGCCGTTTGTTCTAGTGGGCGATCGTCAAGTACGGACACCCGCAGATGCTCTCCGCGCCCGGGCTAAGCGGATGCCATACAGCGATCCCGCGCTCGTCGTGAGTCGTTTCATGATCATCCATCGCTTCTCATTTTCACTCATTGGATTATCTCGCCCCTCCAGGGCATTCCGTGAGTGTACTCCTTTCACCCTTCAGTCAATCCCCACGACTTATATCCCGCAACTCGCAGGATTGGCAGGGGCCTGGGAGGCTCAGTACGTGCACTTTTCCTTGCTTCTGCGCAGTTACCTTATAGGCAATTCATCCAGACTCGTCTGCGACACGCTCGTCTTCGCGCTGACCGTCCGGCGCGCATACATCCAACGGCGCACGTCGCCAAGGTACACGGGGACGCTCATCGAGCGGATGGTTACTGACGGTGCGTTTGTCTACCTGTGCTGCCCCGATATCCACATCGCGATTCCAATGTTGATATTTCTCATTGGATCAGGCGGCATGTATTTCGGGTGCGTCTTCGTTTGGACTTGCAACGAGTCGTTGATTGAGAATCATTAACACAGAATAATCGTCCTGGCCAACCTCGCGAACCTCTCCACGTTTTATGTGCGTGCGTCGTGAAACGCGTTCCATCCGACGCTCTCTGCTCCCGAATGTCTAACCAGCCTCCGCAGCTCGGCGACGTGCGTTCCTGGCTTGCTTTCCATCCAGCCTTAACTCAAAAAAATCCATTCAACACACAGGTCCTGCTCTCGGGGTTCCTCTCTTGGTTCACAACCAGGTAAGTTTATACCAATTACTCGCCCTGCTAGTCGAGTGTGTTCACTAACTTAACGAAATCTCATGACCAGCCTCTCTGTGACGTTGCTCTGCCGGCTCATGCTCAACCTGCACGAGGCGGCCGGTGCAGGGATCGATACCGCCGAACCGAACACGATGGATCTGGAGACGATCAGGTTCCCGACGGTGGGGAGAAGTGTCGATGACTCGGAAGCGAATGGTACATGAGCGTCTTGTCGGACTATGTGCTGGATGTACGATATGACTTGGATTCTGAATATTTGCTGACTTTGGAATTACCCTGCAGGCTGAGGACTCATTGCCTATCTCGCTATCGGGGGTATAAGAATCAAGTAGTATCCATTTATCACTCTCTACTGCGAAGTCCACCCCTGTTCGGGTTCGGAACCCGCTAGCTTCCCTTGTGCCTCTGTAGAGCTCGGCTTAGGCAGAATATGCTGAGGCCTAAGCCTCTCCGGTTACTGCGCCGGCGTTCATCTCCATTTCTCTCAAGTACAGACAGTATCGAGTCAAACTCAAATGGTTCGCATGACAATAATTAAACGAAACTGAATCGAAAAGAACAGTATATCAGTGGGCATGTACCAAGTAGTCCAAGCGTTCATTTCCATTTCCCTCCAAGTATCGAATCAAACTCAAGTGGTTCGCATGACAATAATCAAACGCAACTGAATCAAAAAGAAAGGTGTAAAAGTGAATATGTATCAAGTAGTCCAAGCGTTCTTCTCCGTTTATCTCACTACCAGACAGTATCGAATCAAACTCAAGTGGTTAGATTTCAATCCTCGAGGTCAGAGCCCGTTAGCGCCCTTCCGCAGTGTCTTGCACCGCGCCGGTTGTGTCGGCTGTATTGACGTCAGGAGCACCACTTAGGGCACCTTTGACACCATCCACAGTTGCCCCGCTCACGGCCCCATCCAAGGCACCAGTGGTACCGCCCACGCCGGCGGCAGTCAATTTTTGCACGAGCGGTACGAGGGTCTCCAACAGTAAAAGAAGAGCGAGGGGGTCGGAGTCGGTGGCGCTGGACTGTATACGCTGTCAGTCCGGCAAGGTCGCAAGAAATGGTCTCTCTACCAATGGATCATCATCTGCGCGTTCAGAGATCCCAGTGGCGGGATTTGGTGCAGCGTTTCGGTTCTATGACAAAGGGTGAGCTCATGAGGTCGAAGCCTGGGGAAAAGAGTAGTATGGTACCTTGAGCTGCGTCTCGACGGCCAAGCCGTTGACAACAGGTCGTCAAGGCCGCAGTAACGAAGGTGAGGAATTTCATGTTGATAATGAGCAGAGGGCAATGTTGACTGCGTGTGTGCGTGCGAAGTCGGGGATGAGGATGAGAGAAGTGACTGAAAGCGTCCCGTCTCACCCACTTCAAATGAATCCAACAAGTTCGACTCTGCACGATCTAGCCGCGTTCGAAAACTTGAATGAATCACCGCGGTGTGAGCCTCCCGACGAACACCGAAGGGATTCCTCGGTTGAGACACGAAGAGGAGGCTACTACCATTTCGCGTGTCGGAAAGGCTTCGACGTCAGACCAATCAATCAAGACGGGTGAATTGTCGAAAAAAGGATTCAACATTCGCCGAATAGCCAAAAGTCCTTGCCACTATTCTAAACGAGGCAGAACGGAGGGAATTGGAACCGGGGCTGACCTCTCAGCACCCACATCCCCGCCGTTTCATGCGCCCAAGCCGTAATCGAAACCGAGCCCGAAAACGAAGTATAAGTCGAGTACGAACACGAACTTGACTTGTCAAGGGGAATAGTTCTGAACGGTAGACTGGACTGCTCTGGGTGAGACAGACATCCCCAGACATCCCCATCACCTTCCATTCTGTGCGAAGTCTGGACGGCGGACGACGTGAATTAGCCTAGCAACCTGAACACGGTCCCAAGTGATGCGAAAGGTAAATTATTTCGATAGTCAAGCATTGGTCAAGCAGGTCGAGACAGGGAGGGGTACACATATCGGCTACATACAGGGAAGGCTTTGATCCTTCACATCCACTTCCTATCCTGCCGGTCCTAAATTCCTGATCAGGTATGGAGCAAAGAGACAAAGTGAAACGCACATCGTCCTCGTCCAAATCCAAACTGGTGCTCCCCCACGTCACCGCGTTGTGATCCCGGTTGGGCGCGGCAACGAAGGGCCCGAGGCGGATGTCCAGCACGTCTCCGCCCCCACCCCCACTGCCACCGCCGCCAACTTGGGGGTGTGTGTTGCCGCTGCCCCCCGCTGTCGTGCCGTCGGGGACATGGTCGTTATCGGTATGGGAGTCGCGCATGGCACGGTTGTTGAGGAGGACGAGGAGGGTGTTGGCGTAGCTGGACATGGAAGTGAGGATGAGAACGAAGAGTGGAAGGGGAGAGGAAGGCGGTGTGAGAAACGCACACTCCGGGAAGGACAAGTGTCCTACGTGATGGGTCAGCGAGAATATCTACGGGACTTGTGGGAGACGCACGGGCAAATGAAGTAGTCTTTCGTCTAGGCAATGCAAGAATAGCTCAGAGAGTCGAAGAGTATAATCAGCGAGTAGAAACGTACGGGGAGGCCTGCGAATAGGATAAGGCCGACGATGGCGACCGAGGCTGGAGTTGATATGTGAATAATTATGTGGAACGAGGCATAGGGTTAGCGCACCCGAAAAAGCATTCGTCTCAATCACCAAGCGCACAACACCACGCACAACTTCACGCGTGTGCAGGTCCGATGCCTTCGTTAGCTAAGTAGGCATCCCTTAGCTCTTGAAATATTTCAAGCCAGTAGGATTGCATACTAGGTGTGTCATGGTGATAGCAATGAGAATGTCTGCGACGGCGTCGCCGACGAGCCACATCTGGGGGACATTTATTTCTTCAGGGTGGTGACCACTTTGTGAAGGAAAAGGGGACGCACGTAAACGAGGACAGTCCGCACTTTATCGTGCTGCTCATTCGCTGCGATGTAGGCCTTTATCCCGTCCCCCATCCCGCCCACCGCCTGCACGAACGAAGCCTTCCATTATGATCAGTCCCTCGGTCAGTTCCCTGATAACTCAATGTGAGGACAGGACCACTCACCAACGCAATAACAGCCGTGAACCAAACCGCGTTCGACCGAAAGACGCTGATGCGATAGCAGTAAAACAGCTGCACTATCAGCGCGATCACGGAGCCCATGATGGGCGTATAAAACGGCGAGAAGCGCGCTTCTCCGAACTTTTCGAGATCGCCAAAGCCCGCGGCGTACCAGTAGTGCACGTCGGCCGCATTTAGGCACGTACAGACCGCCATGGCCAAGAACACAAAGTACACTGGTGGGTGGAGCGAGCCGAGGAAGGGGTGGTTAGACTGAGGGATAGAAGAAGGGATAAGCTCACCGAGACGCTTAATTGCAGGCCTGTCCTTGGGGAAGCAGACATTGTACACATCTGTGGAAGAGATGAATCGTGCGCGGAGGAAGATCCTCGGGGCCCGGGACGTACAGACTTGGATAACAAGGGTCCCGAAAAGGAAGAAATTACAGAGGGAACCGATGAGGGTTGCGCTTGTTCTGGGAGAGATGAAGGTTGGTGGACCATGACGGAAAATTAGAGGGATGGGGCGCTGACATGGACCCAATATTGGGGGGGAGGCCGGGGGGCGGCGCTGAGGCCATTGGCGAGATCAGTGTTGAAGGAAGAGATGGCGACGACCGCCATCAGCCCGCCATCGATGTCGTCACGGTTGAATTTCAAATTCAACTCTCCGTGACCCTCCGTGACCTCGGCGGGTAGGTAGGTAGGTAGGTAGATTTACACGGCACGGTCCCGCTTAGGAACGCCGGTTTGGGGAAGTATCCCGATGTACTACAGGCAAATATGTACACCATCGTCCCCCACCTCTAAAAATCTTCCGAGCCGAGCTCACGCACCCGGTCTCCCGTCACGCTGTAGAACCCAGTCGACTAATAGAAGCAAAAAACTCAATGCAAAAACACGCCAACTCTCCTCCCAAATCTGCACCTCAAAACCAAAGCTCATACAGATCAAGTGACTCTAGTCTCTTGGGCCTTGCACCATATATGTATGTGCATACAAGGTAGCTTGAAGAGCCGCTGATCCATGCTTCAAAAGGTGCAGAGAGAATTTTCGAGGGAAAAGTGCATGCCTCTACGTTGAGCAGGCATGACGTTAGATCACCATAATGGGTACACAAACAAGTAAGGATCGGGGATGCCTGGAGCCTGGAGCTTATTAGACAAGGGAGGTACAGGTAGTGCTGGATGGATGATAATAATCATCGCAGCCTCCCGGGAATTTTTCTGCAGCATGCACATATTTGTCCTTCCATATTCTGGTGTCCCAAAAAATTCAGATCCAGCGGCATGCAGTGCCTGTTTGTACTGACAGAATCATTTAATATATATCGTGGTTTACTGGCTCGTCCGAGAGTGTTTTTTTCCAAATGGAGTCCGCAAACTCTGAGGAGGTCGGAGCTGCGCGCACGCGAAAAGATCGGAGACGACTTCGAAGTGGTGGCAGTGCATCTGCTGACTCAGCAAGGCGCCAGCGGGCGGCACGGCGGACAGTATGGGCGTCGGGCGCTCAAGGCAGACTCAAGGTACCTCGGGAGGAATGCTGTTTAGGGGACATTTCACTTGCAAGCAAAACGAGGCCAATAGAGACAGAACTGAGCTGGATGCATTGACTTTCTCCCGGATGACGCACTTGGCACTTTCTGTCCACTGAGAGGGCTAACTTATGTAGAGAGACCCTCATCACAACACAAGCTGCAAATGCAGAGCAGGTCCCGGTCTGGGTCCGAGTCACATATCCATGTATCCAAGTTTTAGGATTTGGCACAGTTTCTAGTCCATCGCGTTTGGCAGGTCCGAGCGGAGGCCGAGCAGGTGTTATACCATGCCAGGGACGCAAGGAGAGCAGGGACGCGAGGATAGAGGGATAAAGGAAGAATACAGGCCATTCGAGTTTTTTGACATGAGAGTACAATATTACAGGCCGGGAATATCCGAGTCAGATATGATCCGACTTGTTGAACCGTCGTAAAATGTCTTCCTAAGTAGTTCCAGCAAGCCGACGAAGACAGCATGCTCACCTGTGCGTCGAAATTGTCACGGATAACCCTTAGTTTAAATTTGCCGGAGGTCGGCTCCAGTGGACCGAGGAAAGAGCGAGACCGCAAGGAAGAAAAAACCCTGCTGGAAATTTCAAGCGAGAGGTGCGAAGCTAAGAAGTTTCGCAACCGACTGATGAGCCCAACTCAAGTTTCCGAACCATTGAGTTACCTGTGTCAATCGCGGAGACGGCGGAAGGAAAACGCTGGATTGACATGACGATCGCGGCGAACTTGCTTCACTTGAGGTTGTGAGAACTGTTCAGGAGTTCCAGTAGCGTCAAGATCTCGCCCTACGCGGTACCCACCAGACTCGGAAGCGATTCGTCTCCCAGTACTTTGTCGACGCATCTTTCGTTTCGGACTACCATTGACAGACGCGTCGATGTCGCTGCGCGGGAAGCCATCGCCTCGGGGTCCTGTTGCGACTCGCACTAGCGGGGGAGGTATAAAATCCACACCCAGTCCGAGTCCTGCAGCCAGCCTCCTAGTCAGTCTCTCATCGCCAGAAAGCGTTGCAACAGAATCCAAGAGATGAAATACCTCACCCACGTCTTCCTCGCCCTCCTCATGGCCCATGTGGCCGTCGCCCAGGACACGGTTCGTCGCTTCCTATCCTATTCGAATATCGGGTTTCCTCACTTGTTGTACCAAAAGGACTCCAATGCGGCAGCTGACACGGCCAACCCTAAGGCGGCAGGGGGCGCTGCGCCCGGCAACCGAATCAGCGGCCCATCCCCAGATTCACTACAGACCACCGGCGAAAACGTCGTCAAAGAGTATGACAACGCCGCCAAGACAAAGGACTATTGCGGATGTGTGCGTACTCGTTGGTCTTATCAACGCTTTAATGCCAATGATAGATGATGTATTCTGACTTTCATTATCTCGCACAGGACGCAGAGGAATCGTACAGAATTTTCCTGATAAACTCGAAGAGAAAGGACAACGACGCAATGCAGGCCGACGAGTACGCGCAGGATGAGGACGCAATGAAGAATGGTGACTCTGGAGGGAATGACACTGGGAATGGATCCGGAGGGGGAGGTGGGGGGAGCGGTGCGGGAGGGAGCAGTGGGAACGATGCGGGGGGGAGCGGTGGGGAGGGAGGGGCCGGAGGAGCCGACGATGCTCCTGACGGGAACGGGAACTCCGGAAGGCGCTCTTACAAAGGGGCCAGAGCGGCCCGCAAATAGTCCTACCTCGAAATCGTGCTCCTGTGGTTATATCTAGTCTGAGTGTCTGTCATATCGTGTTTACCTAGAGAGTTTCCAGCTCGAAGCTCTGATCGATGGCTGGGCGCCTGAAAAAAAAAACAGCTGGGCAGTAAGGAATAGATTATAGGAGCTGACGTACCTCCGTTTGAAAAGTGTGCTGAAGATCGGACAAGGGAGAACAGAAACGAGGAAGATGAATATTCCTACATAATTATAACGGCCCACAGCCTCCGCGACGTATGAGTATCTGTAAATCTGTAACATCTGCAAATCTATAGCCGTTTCTGGTGTCAAGTCTCCACATCCGCATTCGTCCGCATGTGGAGCGCATTCTGGTACAGGTAAAATGGTTCAGCGATCAGAAGGAAAATGGAACCAAGGGGACGACACACCTTCATGCTGTATCGGCCCTGTATCGGTAAAGGATGGTTGTCTGGTAAGAAAATTGAAAATCTCAAGGATAGACGCACCTTCTTCCCCGACTCGGAAGGCCCCACCTCTAGGTACTTTCCTACGCAAGTAGTAAATCATCATGTCAGCCATCGCCAACAAAACGGGACTCAGTACGCCTCAGACCAGCTCACAATGCCGCCGCGCCTCTTTCACGTCGCCCAAGCACGTCAGCAGTCGCCCGAGCTCGTAATCTACATCCTACCCGTCAACATCACTCACACTGAGAAATACGAAAGAAAAGGACGTACGCGAGTGGGGCACCAAATGATGATTGTCCAGCTCGATCTTCAGCCCGCTCTCAAGCCGTTTCGAACGCCGCCTGCGCGATCCTTACTGCCGCGTCCCGCGGCGTACCGGCGACCTCCGCCTGGTTAAGCACCGTGTTCGCGTCCTTCCAGATCCAGTCAGCCCATCATATATTCCCAGAGCTTAGAGCACGCACGGGAAACGCGACATATCGCAGACACACATCCTCCCAAAACCTCGCAAAGCAGTAATCGTCCCAGTACCCCTGTGCGCGCTTGCCCTCCTTGTGCGCCGCCCTGACACCCGGCAGCATGCGCGCGGCGCGTGCATGATGTTTGCGATTTCCGTCAGTAATCTTTACAACCCACCTTTTGGAAATGAGGTTACAAAAAGCCGTATTCGCCACAGAGATATCCGCTAGTGGTTGTCCAATTTCGCACGATGGAAGAGAGAAACAAGAGAAACAAGCGCTGACGCGAACATTGATGGGATTCCTGATGCCACGTGTTCGATTGCCCTCGATTCATGCTTTCTTCAACCTACTATAGGGCCCTGTAAGTTATTCCCGGGCAATTAAAAACACGTTTTAAATACCGGTTTGTAAAATTCGAGTTTATCGGCTTCCCCGTCCCAAGCCGTCTTGCCCGCAGTTTTTTCCCCTTCTTTTCCTTCTCACTGTCCACTGCAACTCCTGCAGACCATTCTGAAAGGCTCCGGATGGCATCGGCGCTGTCAACAGGTGTATCTGCCAACAAATCCCTGAAATAAGGTAGTGTGATTTCGACTCCATCACAGCACAGGTCCAGTATCATGGAGGCAAAGGAGCCGGTGAGACCGCCAGCCTCATCTACATCATCTACATCATTCAGTGCAGCCAGCCCCGCGTCGCATTCGGCCGAAAATTTGTCCGTCCCCGAAATAATTATAAACCGGGGCATTCCGCCCTGACCGTTCAAAAACCGGTTTATAAACACTGGTTTACAAACCGGTTTACAAACACGATTAAATTACAGGGCCCTAACCTACTAGTTACCTAGGAGCTAAGTGCTGCGGATTTCATACCAGAGTAAACTGCAGCACTCAACTTTCGTGTGGGGGAGAGTCGTCTCTCAAGTCTCAAGGATACATATTCGACGATGGCGTCAGGCCCCAACAACGATAAAAATTTCAACGCAACTCGTCTCCTGGAAATGTCTGGCAAGATTCGAACAGAACGAAACGGCCCACACCGTTGAAAAGGGGAAAAGCCTGCCTGAACTTCCGGTAAGTTATTTCCGTTGCTCGGCCTAATTGGACAGTCTGTCTTAGGCTCGTTTCAGCCTCTCTAGTCTACCAGGCATGATATCTGAAGACAGTCGTTCAGAATCACGTATACTAGAGAGGCTGGAGTTAACGAGTACAGGCGAACACGAGTCGCCTCGGAGTTTGAAATTGAAACGCCTTGGCAACCGCTAAACGATCAGCTCCATCATTTATCGCCCAAAAACATCCAAAAGAAATGCTCAGAGCTCCTTCATTACTTGCGGTAAAATCCACGAAAAAAATAAGAGCGCCTCATATTGATCTAGATTTGTATCTGCAAAAATAACGGCCTCATTGGGAGCTTTGGAAGGTGCGCAGGACATACCATCATAATTTTCAAACTCCGAGGCGACTCGTACTAAGCTGTGCTCGTAGATCCTAGCCTAAGTCTGTCTGACCTTGGCACCTGAAGATTGGAAGTTTTCTCCGTCCTTCTATCTGACCTTGTCTTCATTTTCCTCCGTAGAAATGCGACGGAATCGTGAGTTGAACCGTCTGCACCACTGATAAAGATCTCAAACGTACCCCCATCGAGAAGAGCGCTGAAAACTCGGCAGTCGCACCGACCAGGGAAAGAGCAAGTTAAATAATCCTTAATTATAACGGCCCACAGCCTAACACTGTAGGCCGCGACGTATGGGTATCTATAAATCTGCAACATCTACAAATCTATAACCGTTTCTGATGTAAAGCTTCCACAGCCGCATTCGTCCGCATGTTGAGCGCATTCTAGAAAAATGGTTCAACGACCAGGAGGAAAATGGAACAATGGGACACACCTCCATGCTGTATCGGCCCTGGGGTCGATCAAGGATGGTTAGCCGGCAAGAAGATTGAGAATGTCAAGGATATGGACGCACCTTCTTTCCCGAGGGCCCCACCTCTAGGTACTTCCCTGAACAAGTAGGAAATCGTCATGTCAGCCATAGCCAACAAAACCGGACTCGGTACGCACCAGAAAGCACCAGCTCGAAATGCCGCCGCGCCTCCGTCACGTCGCCCAAGCACGCCAGCAGCCGCCCGAGCTCGTAATCTACATCCCACACGTCAACATTACTCACACTGAGAAAATCCGAAAGAAAAAGGACACACGCGAATGGTACACCAAATGATGGTCCAGCTCGATCTTCGGCCCACTCGTAAATACTGCCTCGAACGCCGCGCGCGCGCCCTGCGCCGCCTCGTCCCGCGACATACCGACGACCTCCGCCGGGTCGAGCACCGCATCCGGGTCCTTCCAAGTTCAGCCAGTCAGCCCATCATTCAGTCCTAGAGCTTAGAGCACGCACGGGAAACGCGACATATCGCAGACACACACCCTCCAAAAACCGTGCAAGGCAGTAATCGTCCCAGTACCCCTGCGCGCGCTCGCCCTCCTTGTGCGCCGCCAGCGCAGCGAGCGCCGCCCTGACGCTCGGCAGCATGCGCGTTTCGACGACGACGCGCGGCGCGTGCGCGATCGCGGAGAAGACGTACGAGATCTCGAGCGCGGGGAGCATGAGGCGCCCGCCCTGCGCGAGGAACTTGCGCGCCTTGCGGGCGACGAATTTCTGTGTGCGCGGAAATAAAAAGATGTTAGTCGCATTCAGTCAGATAAATGAAAGATGAAATCGAACTTCGAGAGGTATACTCTTGCCCGCGATCTTCTGTCTCAGCGTAGGCACCTTTTCCATCAGTTTCCTCGCCTCCTCTGTTCTCACCTCCTCGCCCTTATCGTCGCTCGCGCTCTGGCTGGCGAGCAGGCACACTGCCATCCCATAAGAATAAATACTCTTGCTCCACTGACAGTTTCTCTCATCAGTACGTTATCCCGCACGGAGGAAGAAAGTCAAAAATAGGTAGGACACGCACCGTCGCCTCGTTCTCCAAATACCGCCAATACTCGAGGCTCGCGGCGACGTCCGCAAGCGCCAGATTCGCGACCGCCATTTCCCAAAATGAGATATGATGCAGGTTGCGGTACTGCTTCTGCGCGGCCATGGCCTTGGTGTAGTATTCTATTGCACGCTGCGGCTGCGAGCGCGCGAGCGACAGGCGGCCCGCGCCAAAGAGGAAGAACACGCCTGTCGACGACAAAATAAAAAACAATTCAGCAACTGCTTGCCTGCTCGATTTTAGAAAAAGGACGAATGCACCCACCCTCCGGATAACGCTTCAAATTCCACTTCACGATCCGCGCCGCCATGGGCACGTCCACGCCATCAAACGTAAAGCTGCCCATGACGAGATGGAATATGAGCAGCGCCATATCACATATCCCGCGGCGCACACCCTCCTGCGCCGTCGACACCCCCGGCGGCGTGTCCTCGTCGTCGTACTCGTGCGCGTGCCAGTCGTCGTCTGCACTGAACGCCGAGCCCTCCCCGTTGGCGGCGCGCGCCGCGCGCGCGGCAGACGCAGCGGAGACGCGCCCCCACCCGCCCGCACGGCCGAGAATCTCGAGCGCCTCCCCGCGGTCCGCCGCATACCCGAACAGCTCGACGACGCTCAGCAGGCGCGAAGGGAGGAGCGAGATGATGAGCGCACTCATGCCCGCGCCGAGGTAGACGCCCGAGCGGAAGTGCACGTCGATTGCGGGCGACTCAGGCGGAAAGGAGGCGGATTTGTCCTTGCTTTGAGGCGCGGGTGCGGAACCGTTGCCGTTCGCCTTGGAAGCGGCTAGCTCTGCGGCGTACTCCGCGTCGACCGCGCAGATGTACTTGTACAGCGTGCGGTAGATGCTGATGATTGTCCGCATGTTGAGGCTGAGGGATGCAAGTGAATATGGGTTTTATGACAAAGTAGAAGTGGAAAGAGCAACAAATTGTTGCATGTTAATTATTGAACACTGGGGACGAAGACCAAGGCACGGGAAAGCCAGGTGTGTTCGACACACCTGGTCAGCACCTGGCCAGACAGCTGACAAGGGCTCATAGGTAGACAAAAGGGGGCTCTATCCTCCGCCTCAAAAGGACAAAACCCACCCTTAGGCTACCTAAAAGCCTTGTGTCGGCTTTGTTACGGGTGGCTACCAGGTGTGTTCAACGCACCTGGCTTTCGTGTGCCTTGGTCCTTGCCCCCGGTGTTGCCGAGGTAAGAAAATCAACTCACGCCTCTTTGATGAACGCAAGCCAGTCCCCTGAGTAGACGATTCCAAGGAGGGCCTAAGATGTCCAAGGTGAATAAACGAAATAAACGGAGAGTCGGCAGACACACACCTTTTCGAACAAACTCTCCGCATAGACTAATTCAGCGTGGCGTTCTACATCCGTCATGGTCTTAACAAAGCCTACACCGGTCGTATTGAGGCTTGACACGCTAAATCCTATTTCAGGACTCGGATATCACCCGAGGGCAATGCCACGCACACGTAGCCTGCGAGGCGCGAGGTGAAATACGGCGCCTTCTTGCGGTGCTGCGAGGCAATCAATACGCCTTGTTTCGTGTGCCCCAGTGCGTCGAGAAGGTCCTATACGCATCCCGGTCAGCCTCGTAAATCCCAGTGGGCCAGTGACGCACCTCGTCGGCATACGACATCAGCCCCTTGACGCACTGAATAAGCCCATAACCCGTCGCAAAGTACAGCCGCTGCCTGCCCAGCTTGTCAGCAACCCAGCATTCATTTTCCCAAAATCTCCCTAGCTCTCGAAGACGCACTTTTTCTTGTCGCTCTCGTTCATGTAATCCTCCGCCTCATGCATCTTGCTTGCGAGGAAGAGGTCAAGGGCATAGGTGACGCAGGGAAGGTCTTCGAGCGCATCTGCGGGCTTGTATGGGCTCTTTACGGGCGGCGGGGCCGTGTGGATCGAGCGGTAGGATGCGCTGTCCATGGTGCGGGGTAGAGCGCTATGCCGAGCGCTTCGGATATCAGTGACGCGGGTGCTGTGACACGTGGTCAGGGCACACGTGCTCCAGCGTTGTGTTCAAATGTTCGTCTTACATACGCTCCACAAACGCGCGTTCAATTTTACCTTGGCCGTCTGGACTGGAAGCCCGAGAACATCTGGACACGGCAAAATAGCATCGGATGGCTGTCACGCAAACATGTGTCTACATACATTTCAGATCTGTGGGCATTACAGTGACAGAATCCTTGACAGAATCTGCCTTGGAGGCAGGTAAAAATCAATGTTGAACGTGGGATGCGCTTGCTTGCCAGCATGGGTTTCACGTCGGATTTTTTGCTGCAGCTCTAAATCTCTCAATGTTCACCTTTCGAATCTCGATCCTGAACGGGACTCGAAAAATCCTGGCTTCTCATTCTTCTCATTATTGAGATTAATGTATCCCAAGACACCTCTGTTTGAGGTTGCAATAAGAGGAGCGGAGCTGCTTCGACGTGAATCCGGACAAACGCACGGAATTCAAATTCCAAATCAGTGATGGCACGGCGTCACATGCCGAACCTGCCGAACGGGCCATAAACAACGTTGAACCAAACGTTGAACTTGCTTTATGGTGCACTGTTCGAAGCTTGAAGACTTGAGGCTATCGAGGCGGATAACGTAGATATTGACACCCAAAGCCAAGCCTAGACCACTATCAGCTCTTGCTTGCGGATGGACACCTGTAATGTCATTTAAAATACACACGGTGTACACTCTTGAGGCCGAAAGAGTAAGAGTGCAGGATATTTAGCAGGGTGTATGTTCTCTCGTTTGCGCCTTCACCGCACTTACGTTTTTGTTTTCAGGGCTTGACGGCGATGGGGGGGGGGGGGGGGGGGGGGGTTATTATACTCGCGTGGTCCACAACATGAACAACGAGTCTACCGAAGACAAACATGTAGGAACATACGGGTGGTTATCCATACATAAACCTACAAGATGTCAACGGAGCACACAATCATTCCAGGGGGGCGATCACTACTAGACGCTCACCAAGTGTGAGTTGGCTGACCTTGAATGGGCAGGACCACCGGTTAAAACCCGCAGGACCTGACCCCCAGCAGCATTGCTGGGGTTCGAGAAGGGTTCTCCCCCCTCAGGTATAAATCCCCGGTGTCCACCAGCTCACACCAAGTTGTCGTAGGTCTTCCCTTTGCAGAGTGCATGCACACCATCTGTGTCCTGAGACACAGACCCAAGGACTTTTGGGAAGAGACAGCCTGGCGTGTTCAACTTCCGAGGAAGGTCCACAGCCAAGCATGTCAGCGTGTTCAACTTCCGAAGAAGGTCCACAGCCGACGAGAAATGAGGAGTAAAATGCTTGCAGCTCATGTCGAAACATTTGTTTGGCGAATAAAATGTGTGCCGCTTGACATGCTGTTTTCCAGCTCCAGTCAAAGGGAAAGTGTTGCCACTACAGATTCTATTGCTCAACAGAGGTAATGAATTTCGGACTCAAGCAATTGCGCTGAGGGTTCAAGCACTAGCACAATTCATAACGGCACGTTCGAGGCTCCAGCTCTTCAGCGTGGTCAGCCTCGGAAGAAGGTCCACAGCCGTTGAGACACGGGCGGTTGAGCTTTTGCGCACCCAGTGTTTCTAAAATGTTGGATGTGTCAGCCATGCCCGAGCGATTGCGCCTATTAAAACGGAGAACCACAGTTAGGAAGATGATATTACTACTACAGGACAGCGCTTGCGCTAAGTATTGCTCGATTCCCGTGCCTTTTAGCGTGGCTGCAACCGTGCGTGTAGGGGTTTGCTGGCACCAAAATCGCGTTTGCGCGCGGTGAAAGCCCCTCGTCGATTGTGACAATCAGGGAAGCCTTGAGCGGCACTGCATCAGCAAGCGTGCTGGAATGGTTTCTTAACATTGTTCCCGTCTCATTGAGGTCAAAGACGCTCGAAAAAGGCTTGATGGTGCGACTTCCGCGATATAATCCAGGAGGATAATGCGACAACACAGAGTTCCAGGTGCGCCCCGCTGCGACGTTTGCGCCGTAAATGGTTGAGACAGCGGCTTCCGTGAGGAGCTTTGGGGGAGGCCGTCGGGCGATTCCGCCCTGCGCCATCCAAAATTCTGCCAATTTGTGGCGATTTTCGGGGTATGTGTCCTGGACCAGAAACCATCATCTTCATGCTTACGGCGAGCAGAGGGGAATCCCCATTGGGGTTGATGCGTAAGGACGGGGAAATTCGGCTGGATACCCGGCGGATCCGAGTTCTGTCCATGGTCCGTGCGCCTGCGATGTGTTCGCCAAATTAAATTTAAAAGGCTTAATAATAACGAAGCTGTTAGCTGCAGATAACCCGCAGCCTGACAGCGGGAACCGGAGCTCAGATATCTCCTGTATACCGTTCTTCTGCCCACGGGTTTGTCGGTGATATGGACGGTACCGAGCACCTCCGTAATGCGATATCCCCACCATCCTTTTATCTGGGTGGGTCTCGGAATTGCAATTTGACCGGTGAAGATTATGGGTCCATCTCAAACATTTCCTTTGATTACAGTAGCAGCAAACGTCGGGGAAAAAATAATAATAATCATTGCGAGTCGATAGCAGCCTCAGCTAAGGCAGGTGTTTTTTTCTTCATGCTGACGGGTACGACTACTATCGTTCCCCCGCCTGGACCCCAGCCAGGCTCAACCTCCAACTCCGCCGACCGTTGATCTCAACCAGAGCACGGAACACCATCACGCCTGAGACTTTCCCGCGAACCCCGTCGCGGAGAGTCTCGGAACGAGTGTCGTCATCCATCGAGCTTCTTGCCTGATACATAAGAGGCAAAACACAAAGGAAAGACTCACTCGGTGACAAACGACAAACGCACTCAAATCTCAAGAGCTCACGTGGACGATGTTGACTTTTGGGTGTACAGGCTACTATGGGGATCGCCTCCGGCTTCCTGTGCGCGTACACAATCCTACTGGTTCTCAACATTCTCCTTGTTCAGCAGCCGCAGCTGTTCGCCTTCCTGGGCCAGGTGCGTCAGATCGCCGGCTATTCCGCAGTCAAAATAAATAATCTACGCCCGTCTCATCATAGCGATCGCCGGGATGCAGGGTGAGCCGAAGGATAGTGCGGCTCTGGATGGCGCTCGGGTTGTTTTGAATTTGTTCAGATTAGTTCGTCATTCACATCACCGTCAGCGGAGAGGTGAAGACTCAAGAAGAAACGAGTAAAAATTACCAAAGGCGTCTGTTGACTCGTAAGGGTGAACGAAGGGGTGAAAAACAACTGACCTTTATTCACCTTTCGTGCGTGGGTATACTGTATACGTTACAATCAAGGGAAACCGCCTTGCCGGGATGTTGAACTTAAGCATGTCGGAACTTTCGTACCACGGTTGATTCGGAATCGGATTCGTGAATGTGTTCCGCTGACGGATTCTCTTTTTGTTTCTGACCGCATCACCAAATCATGTTTCTACCTCGCTTTGCGCACTCTCTCGTCCCCTATCCCGACCTAGATGTCTGTAGTTCTGATCCCGGAGAAGATAGGAAGGATCTAAGTGAGTCATCGGCTAATTATAAGTGACTTGCTGCTGGCACTAGGGGCAAAGACCTACCTACACATGGTAAACGCCACATGCGTATAACACATGTGGTAGCTCGACTAGCAAAGGGACAAAGCTGCCTTACCTTATTCCGGCCTCCCCTAGACTCAGACTCAGGTTAGGTACCTAGGTATATAGCTCTGGCTAGGTGACTACTAACTAGTGCTGGCAGGGTCCGGTTCGGAAATCGGTCCGAACCTGAACCGAACCTGAACCGAACGGGGGGGGTTCAGGTTCAAGGTTCGGGCTCCAGAGATTTTTCCCGAACGCGTTCGAACGCCGAACCAAAAATAGCCGAAAATAGCCTATTTAAACACAATCGAGTCATATTTTTGGGGGTTTAACAAAGGTAATGCCATCTCTACTTTCAATCATCCATACCATTCGCTAATGACCAATTCTAAGTGGGTTTCTTGATGTTTTCACGCTGTAGGTTGCGAGAGGATAGTCACTCACGTGATCTGATCAAACTTTGTTCAGCTCGAGTTTCAGATATATTTCTAGGTATATTTCTAGGTGTGCTTCAATGTGTCTTGGCATGCTTTGGCGTAAAGTTTAGATGGTAAAATACTCTTCCCAATTTCTGGGGGGACTGCGCAGAGGTAGTTTGGGCATGGGAAATGCTCCGAGGTTCAGGTTCAGTGTTCGGGACAAACCTGAACCGAACTGAACCTTGACAGCACTATAGGTGACTAGACTTAGTCTGATTAGCTCTGGGTAGGTCTGCGTAGCTCTGAGTAGGTCTTTGGAGGTCTGTTGAGGTTAGTTTAGGTCAGTGTAGCTCTTTCTAGTCATCTATACAGAGGTGCCCTCAGCTGATTGTCTGGTCCTTTGTCAAATTTGGACCATATTTTGACAATCTTTTTTGAACACTGGGTATGAATAGGCCGTCGAAATTTTAATAGACAAAAGTTAAAAATGGCTACATTCACCTATACCAGTGATGCATAATCAGGTACTTTTTTTGCTCTCTCCAAATTTTCGATTTTATTTTTATTTTTTTATTTTGGTCTGACTGAGACTAGTAGTATACAGATCAGCACTGAGCTACATGGAGTGAGTCTAGGTAATCTGTCACCAGGCTACACAGGGCTAGAGTCAGCTACATTCAGCTGTCCAAAACGTGGGTGTGGTGATCTAAACAGGGCCTGTGTAGTGATCTAGGCCGATCTAGTCTGGCCTAGCCATAGCTACAATCTGCTGGCCAGACCCGAGTCTAGGGGGCAGTGCTTATCACCCCCTTTTCCCGACCTCGATGTCCGTGGTTCTGACTCCCGAGAAGATTGGAAGGATCTAAGTAAGTCGCCAGCTAATTATACTAGCGACTCGTTGCATGCTCGTTACTGGGTTCAGGGCACACAACACATTTGTCCTGTCTGTTAGTCCTTTTTTATTCTCTCTGGACAGGACACAGATGGGCGGCTCGGACCGAATTCCGCCGAATCAGAATTGTTCATACGTTCCCTTACTATACGGTACGCAAGTCCACCTGCGTCTCCGGAGCTGGATGTGGCCGAGTGCCGGGTTAAAGCAGACGAGACGAGACACCACGGTTTCTTTACTGTAATCCTCCCAGGCAGAGGGGCGGGTTTGCATGGTTTGGCGATATAGCTTGAGGCTTGTAGGGCCTTATAACATCTGCTCAGGACCGATTCGTGTCACCGCGTTGAAAATTAGGAGATCAAAATCAACGAAGGAAACCGGCATGCAGAAACTTTCACCCATTTGGATCAGACGTGTTAAGGATGGGGCACATTAATTATTTGAAAGCGCTCCGCGTTCTCCGCCTCTTCCGACGGGCCAGTGACGGAAATGCAACTGGTTACGACTGACGATCCATGAGACGGTGATCACCTCGCTGTTGTAAGCAATGCAAGTATATTCTTTCCGATGGAACGTAATGCTGACGTGAGTGCCCAGTGCGCAGCTTGCTCCTCTGGGATACCCAATATATAATTTAATAGGACCACCTTTCTCATTCCATGCTATCGGCAGTCCATGCGCTTGGCCGCTGCTGACTTTATTTTGATCAAAAGCCAGTCTTCGCATCAGCTAGCAGCGCTGGAGCCCTGTACTTCAGACCTTGTTGGCAGTGGTCACCTTGACCATACCAGCCCAACACTATATGGAGCTCTACCTGGTCTATCTCCACCGCAGGCGTCAACGCATCTCCCTCCGTGGGACGGCGGCGGAGGACTGTCATGAGAGGCATGTGATACACCGTACTGTTCGGCCGAGTATTTGTAGCATTCCCGTGTCGTGTCCAATTATGCTTATGGCTTTTCAGGTAAAATATCCTAGGTTTTCCGTGATCAACAAAAACACACCGATCTAGATTGTGCCAACGATTGTGCAGTTTGTTCACATACTTCTCAGGCAGGGGATACAGGCGACCTCACAATAATATCGGATCGCCGCATGGGTAGATTGTTGGCTAACGTTAACCTTGCAAGTTATTTCTAGCTTACATCGGTGAGCTCGGAGGTTTCTCTCAAGCAACGCCGTGCCCTAGCCTCGCTCCGCTACGAATCCACATCGGTTGTAAGCTCACTTGTATTTTTTTTGTACAACTAATTTAGAACTTACCATTTCGATCCTTGCATTGTTCACAATACAGCTGCTCGCATACCTGGACCCTGCCGCGACGCTACTTGAAATTTGGGTGGTCTCATTAGGCAAGCCTCGGAATTCACAGATTAACGTGAGCGGGACTTCTGTTATGCCTGTTTCCGTTCTTCCTGTCCTGTTCTTGGTTCTGCATCCATAAAGTAAGGAGGCGTTCTGCGCCATGCACATCATGGACTTGAACGCCATTCCTCTCAGCGCCCCCATCCCAGTTCGACCCGCACCTGCGGACCTCGAAGATGAGTGGCTCCCTACGCATGACACGCGACGAAATACCACACTCCGGTCTTTGCTAGACAAGCGAAGAATTTGGAGAACACTCGGGAGTGGGGGGGCCATCTGGCCGCGGGAGCTCGAAGCAGCGCTCCTTGAAGGTAAAGCAATTTCTTCGACCGTTTTAAGCAGTGAACGATACCGACCGACAACGCAGGACTCCAGCAGTATCAACCCACGGCATGCAGAGAGACATTGATGCTAGGCCGCTTCCCGCGTCGCAACCAGTTTGTCTCACAACATATTTGGAAAAAGACGGGACAATATCGAACGGCTAAACAAGTCGGGAGTCGGCTCCAGCAACTGAGAGAATCAAAAGATGGACCAGAATGTACGTGTATCACGCCTGTGGGCCTTTCCAATTGTAATGACCCGAACAGTGCAAAAACTGTTATTTCCCGCCCCAAAATCCCATTCCACATCGCACGCATTAGATTTCATCATTTTTATTGATATCCTCCCTCCAGGTGGGATTGAACAGCCGCCCGAAACTCCCCTTCGACCATGGTCAGAGAGTCACAATACAATCCACGTTTCGCACTACCCCCGCCAACTGGCTTGCATCGATCCCACCGTTACATTCGTTTCGCCTTTACCACTCCTCGCCGAGTCGAAATTCATTGTCCATATGGATGAGACTGTTGTCCACGTCGAGCAGGCTCCACTCACAGTCCCCTTTGAGGGCTTTCCGAGTGCATCCGGTGTCCTACATTGCGCAGCCCTCGTACCAGGGTACTGGGAAACCCTGCTGAAATGTCCTGGTATGCCATTTTACCGCTCAGCTACGATAATTTAACCTTATCATCAAATATTAGACCCCACCCGTTACAAAATTTTCCATGAAGTCGGGATGGTTGAGGATGGTGCCCTCAGATTTTCCGCGCAATACGTGTTCCGGTACGGAAGCGATGGTTCGATGATCATCTAGGCACTGTCATGAGCCGAGGGAGAGGCGGGATCGACTCATATTCTAGAAGGTCATAACGTACTTCGCGTAATGAAGCCCTAATCACGAAGAATCGGTTCTCGTCTCATGCGGCCAAATTTAATTATTCAAAGCTCTTTATGGTGGAAAGAGCAACAGCCCTTATCAGAAATTCCGAACCCATCGCCAAGATGGTGTGATAAATAACTATACTGGCGCCATGACTCTCTTGGAACGTGTGACAGTGCTTTCTGTCATGACGATCTTCTCGGCCTTCAAAGTAACAGTCATACACTTCTCGCCGTCGCGCAAGTGCCCTGCCAACTCTAGTCCGGCTCTCCCACAGTCAAAAATATCAAGTATGAGCAGGTACTATCCCTTATCACCGCTCCGGACAAATGTAGAACTCGGACAAACAAGGATTTCTCGGTCATTTCTGGACCAATTTCAGATATCTTTGTTATTGAACACTCATTGGGATGTCATTCGTAACCTACAATTGAAGCTTACCGGAGCATCCCATGATCTTTGCCTCTGATCTCAGGCTCACACCTCAAAAATGTTGAATTTTTACACAGTTTTCACGCCACCTTAACTATTGGAAGACACTACCACAAGCCTCAAGGACATACTCAGGGGATGGTTTTACATCGTAAAAGTATCACCGCAAAATTTCAGATCATTATAGGTAAGTAGCTTGAAGCCTCTTCGGTATACACAAAGATACTGTGTAGATATCTGTAAGGATAACCACCCGTACAGTACTACATATTTGTCTTCAGCAAACTCGTCGTTCAGGCATTTGGACCACGCGAGTATAATATATCCCCCCCATCCTACCGCCAAAACCAAAGAGTTTAAAACCGAAAGAAATATCTCGTGTTCATCATCCAAGGGTCATCCTTGGCTAATGCAAGTTACAGGAGGTATACTGCATGCAAGAGGGCTGGTCCGTGAGTTTTAGAGGTGCTCTTGGGGTGCTCCGACCAGACGGCGTGAGGTCGGCAATCAAAATATGACATTTTATGCCAAGAACCTGGACACCGGAAAGAACAACGCCGTTCGAGGATCAGTGGACCGTTTTTCATAAAGAAAAATTGTACACCTAATGGAAAGATGCATTGGAATCTATTGGTGTGCTCTGACTTTACCCAGGACTTACGTGTAAACCTGGCCGGTTTACCGGACCGATCGGATGCTTACGTACCTCAGTTGTTCCTTGTCCTTTACCGTCGTCTCGTCGTTGTACCCGTGTTCTCTCTCGTCTGGAATCCATAGCGTGGTCTTGTTGGACTTTGGTGTGAGTTTTAGTCTTAGTGTTGACTAGTGTCTGGCCGACAGCCTTCCATTATGGCTGGGAAGATATTCGCCATATAAAATGCCTCCATAATTACAGCAAATCCTGAAAATAATGGCAATGACTTTTTTTTTCCCGCGCCGTCCGTATTTGGAAATTCCCAACGTGGGTAGGCATGAGTTCGAGTCCGGCCACCGACACTTTTTTCACCAAACTTTTGGAACTCTTTCGAGGTTCCGACCGAACCTCCGTGTGTCAGCACACCAAAATACATGAAAAGGCATTTGAGGTGATCCTTTCCCCACAGTTTTCAGTCCATCAAATCTGGGTTACACATCCTGTCTTTTAAGCTGTACCCCCAATAGTGCTCGATGCACAGGTCTTCTTCAATAAGGTAAAAAATCACAGTTGGTTAGCCAGCTCTGTTTATGCTTTCTGATGTATGCCTCTGTAGACCCTCGAAAAAATGAGCAAGCTGACACTGGGAGCAAAGCCCTACGTGTAGGGGCCATATAGTACAATTTTCCCTTTTCTGGATACTCTTCAACTAACTCCTATTTACTTGTATTTTTCCATTTCTCTCGACGCGTAGGATCACATGTTCCATTATGTAATCATGTAGATATGACTTTGTACGTCGAGATCAATAATATCATCCTCCATACATTAACCATCCAACGACCTAACGTTCATTGTCCTGCCCTCTTAACGGCAGCGGTGCACTGGGCCTGCGGGTGTTCTTAAGTGTATCGGTACTCAGTCTTCTCAAGCGTATTTCAGCGAGCAAGAGTCTCAAGCGTCTGCCAGCAGTAATTATCTTATCTGCTGCCATCCGCTATACATCTGCACTTGATCCGTTTCATAGAGCTTCAGAGCTCTATCTAGCATTCTCCTAGCCTCCGAGCTAGTCGTGGATCGAAGCCATAGTAGATAATCTCATTGGCTTGCTGCGAGACTAGATCAGCACTTGGACACAGATTTCTGGTCCAAGGAGTCTCCAGCTTTATTGATATCGACTCTCTCGGGGACTTGGAGGCTTATCCAAGTCCCCACAACACCATTATAACTCCCGAGTACTCGCCAGGGTCGTACGACGTGCATCCCACAATAAATATTTGTAACCCACACTCGAGGGTCGTTACAAAGGTGGACACATTGGGAACCGTCGTTCCCTCCTGGCCGGTCACTCCTCACATCTCATTGACCATGTCTAACTCACGTTTGCATTCGATATGGTCATTATATACAACTTCGCCCGATCCCGCATCGGGCATGTCTACGCTACGCGACACATGCGTGGCGCTACTAAACCATCCCATCTCCTCCTCTCACTTCGTCCCCGCTCTCGCGGGCGTCGCACTCCATCCCTCCCTTGCCGAGCCTTTCCGCGAGGTCTTCCCCATCCTCAAACACCTCATGTACTCTGCCGTACAGCACCACGGCACCTCGCAGCCTCTCTTTGACCACGATCATGCGGATTTCCGCCTCGTAACCATCCTCGGTGTTCGGCGGGACGATGCGGAGGCAGCGTGGGGTCGGCTGTTGCAGAAAGTGGCTGCAGCGACGGGATACATCGAGGAGCTCTATGCGTTGGCAGAGATGTTAGTATTAGCACAGAGTCGAGCAGCAAAGGGTACGCACTTTCCATCCACGGCTCTTCCCCTTTCATCCCGCGGTCCTCCTCGCGGTACTCTATCCCGGTCGGCAGTGCCGTCTATCGATTCTGCGACAGAATCAATCGTTCACACAAGTCGAGTGGCTCTCGCTCCGACACGTCCCGTGGGGTCCCCGCCTTCTTCATCGCGCCGCTCGCGCACCCACAGCACGTGTCCTGTTGGACAATCCACACTTCGAAGGGAATTCCCTTCGAGGCAGGCAGGTCGTACCGTCGAGGAATTCCACGACAAGGGTGCGACTGGCCGTGTGGAGAAGTCAGCAGGGTATAGATATGCTATGAGTGCCAGCACCCGGACCCCGCGCACTTCGTGGTCCGCGGACGAGGAACTCGCCGAAGTGTGCGAGGATGCGGCAGTCGAGTACTCAGGCATGGCTAGGAACGATGGCGTAGATACTGGGCGCATTAGCAAGGGAACCCGTGAGATGAGCGAGAATTCCACGAATGGACTCACCGAGGCTCCGCTCAGGTATCAGAGGACTCGCAGCCGCACTACTGAATCTGTCAGCGCTTGCGCACGCAAACCGCCGGGCCTCTCGGTAATCAGAGGCGTGCTTGGGGCAGAATCGCCGGGGGCGGAGACTGGGGGGCTAGATGAAAGCCTTGATGCGCACGAGTCTGTCGTCGTCGCTGAGGCGCCCACCGCTGCGCCCGCACTCTCTATCGTGGACGTCGCGAACGGGCCACCGGCGGAGGCTGGGGGGCTGGAGGAAGCGAATGAGAAGTCGACTCATTCATCGACGAATTCGCCCTCGAAGGGCGTGCGCACCTGTGAGACGTGCACGGGCATCGGGACTGATGCGCGCAGAAGGCGCGTGAACGAAGACGGATTTTCTATTGAAATATCAACCGACAGTGTAGATACTGGGCACATGAGCGAGTGTGTCAGGAGGTTCAGGAAAGAATCCGCGGAGAGACTTACGGAAGCACCAATTCGGCATCCAGTATTTTGTGAGAGGTCGCACGCGATGGCAGAGCTATACCATCCCCACATCGATGTGTGCGTTGCATGCGCACCGGTAGCCTTGAAACTGGCTGCCCTACCACGACCCGCTGTCATCGAGGTGGAGGTCGTAAATATACGAGGTAACGCACCTGGGGACTCCCCGACATATGAAATCTCGGGAGTCTTTCTCCCTCTGCTCACCAATGCGGACGCCAGGCCGCGCTTGCCTCCGAGTCTTTCAACGATCAACGCCAGCGTATCCGCCGCTGACTCCAACTCCCCGACAGTGGAAGCATCGAACAACCGCGCCTCGACCGTACGGAACACGGGCCTTGACGCCTCGAAAGGCAGCGAAGTCCGAGTCTCGACCGCAGCGTGCCCGAACGGGGACACTGGTACAGCAACCGGGCCCGAAGAACCGGACGTCACGATGAATCGTCAAGGCAGAGGTGACGCTGGCATCGCGGTGGACTTCTCCATCACATCGGGGCCCGATCGTGGAGAACGCGAAGTCGACTCTTGCGTTGACGTGGACGACCCGAAAGCCGAGGCTTGGCAGTTACGGGAATTCGACTCTACGACATCCAGTGATGAAGACCTTCGCGGCGCGGGAGCCTCGCACCAGTCGACGACGGGCCACGCCAAGCATGCGGAACAACCGCGCGAGTCGAATGACACCCAGACCGCGGCGACTGTCAATGTTGAGCCTGCTGCAAGAGTTCTCGCGCGTAGAAGATTGCCTCCAGCATTTGGCGTGGAACGCCTCGGCGCGCCTACAATTTGCGAAGAGCCCGCTAATATGCCCGACATCAGAGAGATGGATGTGCGTGGGGCTGAAGTGCACGCACCTGGTGCATCTGCAACACCAAACCGAACAACGTCCGCTCTAGCCCGCACTGAAACCGACGCGCTCGAGGCTGGGTGGCTGAAGGAAAGCCCTGCCGAATTGACTCAGATGCTGAAAGAAATCGCATCCGAGTCGTTGTTGACGGAGCGCGCGGAGGCTAAGGGGCTGAAGGCAGATGAGCCAGGGAAAGAATCGCGTAAAGACGACGTACCGAAGATGTTCTTGAGCACCAATGAAGATCGCCGCGTCTCCATTTCCGCCTCCGAGAGTTCAGTGCCTGCCCCGGGCGTCCCGATAATGGGTGCCGAGCTTCTGACCAGTACGCAGACGCCAGAATCGGACGTCGTGGCCGAGTTCATGGCTGACACAGAGTCGGTCAGCAAGGGGAATGCGGAGAAGGAGATATCCGACGCACCGGATGAGGCTGGTGGAGTTGAAGAAAACTTCAATGAATTCTTGGAGGTTTCGCATGAAGACGACCTGCACACGACCGTGACGTCTGGGAGCTCGGGCGGCCATATCCCTTACCCCACTCTCCAATACGGCGCGCACACCTGTGCCGACATAGACGAGCCGGGAGTCGAGACTGGGGGGCCGAAAGAAAACTTCAATCAGTTCTCGAAGGGTTCGTGCGAAAACGACGCACCGATCTTCGCGACGACGACGAGTAACTTCACTGGCCGTACTCGTTCTACTCTCCAATTCCGCGCGCATGCGAACACATCAACAGCGTATTATTCGGTATTTCTCCCGGCTGGAATTTCATCTAAGGTTTTCGCGCTCGTCAGCGCGATCATACGGACTGGCTGGATTTCGCACCTCGGACATACCCTGGTCGGTGAGAGGATGCCGTACAGGGGATGGGAGCGGGAAGGAATTGGAACGGGTTGCTGGAAGTTTTGAGCCGCAGGCGCGGGCGCGCGAGAACGCAATTGAATTTTGCTAAAATTCAAAAATAAATCTTCCGTGAGCTTCGAAATTGCAAATCTTCGACTCACCCGGTCAACACAACTCTATGGCAACTCGAACTCGAAAACGGCTCGACTCAGGGCGTTTCGGGACATCCGCATGGATGATATCCGTCAAGGGATTTCCCTATCACGACAATTATGCCAACTTTTCAGTTTTTCTTCAAGTTTCTTTTCTAGATCGCATACCTGTAACCCACATTCGGCACGGAAGGACGGCGCAAATTCGGCTCAGGCGAACAGAGCTCGAGGGCTCGATGTTCGCGATTTTCGGGGTAGCTTCGAGAAGACGCGCGGAAGTGCTCAATTCGGACCAACGAGTGAAAAGGGTCTCAAGGAGACATAACAGGTGTGATTGGGACACAGCGCGAACGGGCTCCGTTGTTCACCAGCGAGAATCCGGCGAGGGGTGGATATGATCAACGGGAAGAGCCAGGGAGAGTTGTTTGGTCCCAAGGCCGATATCCCTTGGAACCAAATAAGCGCTCTCTTCCACTTCCACTTCGCGTCCACTTACTGCTCGCTTCCCTGGCTCTCGGGTCGTTCTCGCATTCGCAAGCACTCTTCCTGTTCCTCATCCCCTCGGATCTGGCTCCTCATGGTCTTCAACCTCAAGATTTTGGGCAGCATCTGTGTAGTATTGCAGTACTTGGCGCGACAAAAATTCGCGCGCGCGAACCTCCTCGTGCGGATTCTGTCGGATAATTCGCCCTCTCCTCATTTAAACTCGATCTTGCCCTCATTTCTGTTCAATTACCTTTTCCTGCCATTCCGACATCTGAGATGCCTGTTTCTGGACACTCTAGATCTTCTGGCGCTGATTCCGGGGCTCTCAAGGTCTCGCGCACGCGGCCTAGCTCTCTGATGGCTGACGTTTTGCGTTCCATGTGACGATCTCGTCACCGCAAGTTGGGACTCGGGCTGAAGGAAATTGCGTGGAAGGAAGGACGAAAGGATATTACCGGAATCCGGGTGCATTATAGGTCTCACGCTGCACGCATCTCTGGATTGCGCGCTCGTTGTTATATCCAAACAATTCATTTCCAACATGCGCGATCTCGCTCCGCGGGGACCTTTGTCATGCGTGTGCTTGAGTGCCGCCAAAGTGTTTCCTTGTCTCCGGTTTCCCTTTCCATGCGTCACACCTGTGTGCTCAATCACATCGTAATGGTATTCGTCCGTGCGCCTTCGGGAGATTGTCATCCAACGTTGTCGGTGGTCCGCATGCACACCGTAATTGTACGCGGTTTCTGCACTGTTGTGCAAGATCCTCTGCTTGTGCGTGAGCTGCGGCGAGTGCAGTGTTCCCGAGTCTACTGGCACTTTCACAGTCTCCCATTCACAACGTTTTCTCTTCTCCATTGCCTCGACCTCTATCTTGACTTCCGCTCGGAAAATTCATCCAATTTCTTTCCTTGAGATTATCGAGCGTGGGGGGCGAATACACGGCCTCTCCCTGCTTTTCACTCCAAAAATCTCAGAAATATGGTCGAAAATAGCGGATTTTTTTGCTGGGGGGCTACGGGAGTATAGGGACCAAGTGACAAGTATAGCAATGACATCTAGAGCCATAGGCGGCAGAGTCTTGCCTTGGAACACCTGTATATGAAGCAGAGCAGATGTGCAGGCATTGGGCCAACAGTTGAATACGGAGTCTGAAGCAGGTCAAGTACTGTGAAAGGGTCTCGGATGCACACTGTGACACAGGACCACGGAACGGGGGACAAGTCTGATGGACAGGATGGACAGCATATGGACTCGGAGAGGGAATTTTTTTTTTCAGAAAGTTGATCTTCAACTGGTCTGAACCATAGCCCTTAGCTGAAGAGTGGGGGGCTTTGTAGGGGCCATATAGTACAATTTTCCCTTTTCTGGATACTCTTCAACTAACTCCTATTTACTTGTATTTTTCCATTTCTCTCGACGCGTAGGATCACATGTTCCATTATGTAATCATGTAGATATGACTTTGTACGTCGAGATCAATAATATCATCCTCCATACATTAACCATCCAACGACCTAACGTTCATTGTCCTGCCCTCTTAACGGCAGCGGTGCACTGGGCCTGCGGGTGTTCTTAAGTGTATCGGTACTCAGTCTTCTCAAGCGTATTTCAGCGAGCAAGAGTCTCAAGCGTCTGCCAGCAGTAATTATCTTATCTGCTGCCATCCGCTATACATCTGCACTTGATCCGTTTCATAGAGCTTCAGAGCTCTATCTAGCATTCTCCTAGCCTCCGAGCTAGTCGTGGATCGAAGCCATAGTAGATAATCTCATTGGCTTGCTGCGAGACTAGATCAGCACTTGGACACAGATTTCTGGTCCAAGGAGTCTCCAGCTTTATTGATATCGACTCTCTCGGGGACTTGGAGGCTTATCCAAGTCCCCACAACACCATTATAACTCCCGAGTACTCGCCAGGGTCGTACGACGTGCATCCCACAATAAATATTTGTAACCCACACTCGAGGGTCGTTACACTACGCATGTCATTTGCATGCAGTACAAAGACTTTTGACTTGAGAAAGGGGGGCTTTGTAGGCTCCCGCGAGCCAACAAAGCTTCCCTTTGTCTTATCGAATAAGTCTTACCTCATGCGAACCACGCATGTCGTTTCGACATGCGTAGGGCTTTGCCCCCGGTGTGAACCACATATTCAAGTCTCCATCAACTGTGAAAATGCTCCAATCATTCAATGTAAGCTTGGATATTTAATTGGGATGCTTCATGTGATCTTCAGATTGTATTCTAATTATCCCAGGGTAACAGATGCTCAAATTTGGCAGTACGTAGCAAGACTGCATTTGTTTTTGAAAATGTGTTGGCAGCTGGATTATTATACCCACGTTGGGAATTTCCAAATGCGGACGGCACGGAAAAAAAAAGTCATTGCCATTATTTTCAGGATTTGCTGTAAAGGGATAGTACCGGTTTCATGTATTCCATGAAGCTCCGTCGCTTTTCCTTCGAGTTGCTCGTTTCAACGGTTTTATTTTCTTATTCTAACCTGATTCTAACTTTTGGCATTCTCTCGGCGCTAACGGCGACTTCGGCCGACATCAAGCCGGCGTCAAATCTTTACAACAGTGATCGGTTGTTGCCGGGAGCAATTTGAATAATGATCTCTGAGAATCGCTCAGCTCTCTCGCCCATGCTTGTACATGTGTTGTCTTGACCGGCGACATAGGCCATATCTTTTTCTGTGTAGATGGTTAACGGCTCCCTTGGCTTAGGACGAAAATTTACTTCAAAAAGCAAGACATCGCCTCCAAGCGAAGACCGCGATTGACAGATAAGGGCGAACATATAAATCTAGGGTTCACTCGACAACGTCGTATAAACCGCGTTTCATGGCACCCATTTCATTTCCCCCTTCCTTTTTTCCATGTCTTACGCCAGTGGCTACCAAGGGTTCCCCAATCCCTATGCCACAGAGCAGCAGCACACAGCGGGCACCCCGACAGAACATCAGGCGCTCAAGGCTGCCGATTCGTCAGCAGAGAGCTTGGCGCCCCAGCGCCCAGCGCGGAATCGACCGGCTGCACGCTATGTTCCCCAATCTCGGAAAAAGCTCTGGGTACCCGCCCTTACAATAGTGCGTTTCGCTGTATCTCTCGAGATGCCTATTGAAACTGACCGTATGCACCCGCCCAGATCGGGGCCTTAGTCGCGGGAGTCGCATTTGCACTGGGACACCATGCGTACTACTCGTCCCTCAATGGCAAACCCATCGCGACGACGACCGTCCTCGACGGTCTCAAGGTGTACGACCAGGTGCGAGTTTTTGTTTGCTTTCGCTTCATTGCGAGATGTTCACCACGCCGCATGAAGAAATGGTCCAATATCGTCGGCACGTCCTTCGCCTTCCTCGTCAAGTTCTTCTTCGCGATAAGCATCGGCCAAGCCTACGTGGAGACGTTATGGAAGACCGCCCGCCGCCCGCTGGGGCTGTCCGTCGCGGGTCTCGACGCAAGCTTCGGCCTGCTCACCAACCCCATGAAGTTCCTCTCCGTCGATCTCTTATTCTCGGCGCAGTTTCTCCTCCTCCTCGCCGCGATATCGTGGCTCGTGCCGATCGTCTCCGTGTTCACGCCGGGTGCCCTCACCGTAGGGTCGACTTTCGTCAACGCGAGCACGACATGCAGCGTCCCCGCGCTCAACCTCGCCTCCAAGGTGCGTGCTTCTCTTCTCCCCTGTCGCCTGCAAGAGACTGATACGTTGCCGACAGTACGCGGCAAACAACCTCGGGTCCTACAGCATCATCCACGACACCGAAAAAGGTTCCTTCCTCTCGCCGTCGCAGGCGCTGCGGCGGGTGGCGACGACGACGCTCCTCGGTGGGACCTACACCACGCCTGCCTCGCCGTGCGCTGCCTCCGCCAGCCTCTGCTCCTACGCCACCTCCTACATCGCGCCATACCTCGAGTGCAACCAGCCCGTGGCGGGGAACTACACAGGCGACGACAACTTCCTGCAGAGCGGCGGGACGACGCTGTGGAACGTGACCTACTACCCCGGCACGAGCGCGGGCGACCAGCTCGTCGTCGGGTGGCTGGCAGGGGAGAGCGGCGAGTTCACAGTGAACGTCGTCACCTGCGCGGCGATGAACGCGACGTACAGTGTGGTCGTGCAGCATGCCTCGGCCGGGGCGGCGAGCGTGCAGCTTGCGGACGTGGTGGTCGAGGGTGTACTGAATACCGACCCGTCGCTGTTGGGCTTCCAGGTCGACCCGCTCTCGGATCCCACTAACTCGGATGTGACGCGGTCGGAGATCTTATCGGCGGCGGTGATGGTCGCGCTGGAGGATATGATCTCGGGATCGATCGTCGCGAGCGATAGCTCGTCGCCCGAGCTCACACTTAATATCAACAACAACACGGTGCGTGCGCGGATTCCTCTTTATTATTACCATCATTTCCACGCGACTGATGCCTTGCCTTGCGCCGCAGATGGTGGGCATGAGCAACTTCGGCGTCGCCAATGAGACGGAGCGCACATTCACCCCGAGCCCAGACATCCCGGGCCTCCTCACGAGCCTCCTCTCCAACTTCACCATCGGGCTCATGGCCGCGAACGTCTCCGACGCCGCAACCCACACAACCTGCGTGGAGGCCGCCACGCTCGCGATCTATGTCTATCACCCCCGCACGCTCTGGGCGCCCTACGCCGCCGCCGCCTTTGCCGCGCTCCTCGCCGCGCTCGTCGGCCTCCGCGCGATCTGGGCGAACAAGAGCACGGTGGACACGAACTTCACGACGATGATCGAGGTGACGCGCAACGCCGCGCTCGATGAGGTGCCCGGCGAGGACCCGGGGCGCGTGCGGCTGCGGTATGGGCTTATCAATGATCGTGGGGCGGAGCGCATGGCGTTTGGGCAGCTGTGGAATTTCGGGGAGCACCCGCTTGCGAGCAAGGGGGAGGCGTGATGCTGTACACGTTCCTTACCTTAATCTCTGCCAGGTTTATTATACATGTAGTCGCTCTCTCTCAAGTCTCGCTGGACACCACTCCATGTGATGTTGGATTTGAACGTTCAACCAATTTCTTTCTTGTCAAGCGGAACCGTCAGGGCTCTGAGTAGGCGAGACAGAATACTGGGGGTAAATGCTCATGGAGGCTGCATTTATTCAACTGATCATCCAATACGACTTCCTGTGAACCAAACTAGAAACCAGAATGGTTTCAGGGGGAGGACCGGGGTACGCGATGCGTCTGTACTGAATCTTCCTATTGGCCAACAAATTCTATGCGTTCAAAGATTTTTTGTCTCCGGAGGATTTCCGCTCATCAACTCTACCCGACGCATCCGGGAAATTTTTCTAGAGAATTCTCTGATCCTAGTGGACTCGGTCCTCTCGGCGCTGTCTCGGCGCGATACTCGTACGTCGCAGAAGGATGCAGTTATGACCTTCATCAGTGGCTCTGTCGTTGGGGGTGGATGCTATTGAGTATACCTCTTCCCAAATCTAGATCAAGCCCCTAGCGTGCCCATTCTGCAGAAGAATTTATGTATTGACTGCGTTGAGATTGATGGACTTGCGGTGAAGCGGCCAACTCCGGAAACTTCGGACGGAGCCGGAACGTACAAATGAAACCAAAGAACGCGATCCTCTCTCTCTCTCCTTCCCACCAACCTCGCACAAAACCGCGTTAAACAACGTAAAATAAATACTGCTACCAAATGGCTATCATACAATGCGATTCATGCGGGACAACCCAGGCGTTCTACGAGTTCCAGCGTCCAATTGTGCGCGACGCGCAAGGGCGCATCACGCGCGAGGGCGCATCACGCGCGAGGGCGGGTGGACGTTCGATCCCGCCACGGGCCGGTGCATCGGAGATGCCTCTGACGCACGCGGAAGCGGGGAGCCCTACGCGCATAGGTGCTTCGGGTGCCAGTTCGTTCTTTTTATTTCTCGTGCGCGTCAACCCCACTAACGGATATCGCTCGCAGCCAGCGGTACGGCTGGGTCTACTCGTCCGAGCCCCCGCCAATGTCGACTTGGACCCCTCAGGCAGCACAGCTTGCGGCGCATGAGGCCGCGGCCGTCGACCGCGGGCTCGAGCCGGAGCCAGAGTACGTGTGGTCCGTGCGGCGCAAGTCCTGTCAGTGCCGCGGGCGGTGCCAGCTGCGTGGGGGCGGGATCGGCGGGTGCGGATGCGCGAGCAGCGGGCGAGCATGTTCCGTGATGTGTGGGTGTGGAGGCCGGTGCGTGAGCCCAATTTTTTTTTCGTATCCCTCGTTTTTGATTTCAGATGCTTTGGATGAAGGGGCGAAGACGGGCAGTGCCTGAGCCCGTATACGCCACCCCGCGATGCCGATCCAGGCGCAAAGCGGTGCAGCTGCACGAGCGGGTGCCAAGTCGACGTCGGGCGCATTGGCTCGTCCTGCGGATGCGCGTCCCTCTCGGTCGGGTGCTCGGAGCGCTGTGGCTGCCAGGGTAACTGCAGGAATGGCTTAAGGCCGTGAAGATTGAAACCGACTTCCGTATACAAAATATGACACTGAAAAACCAAGCCCAATTTTATTTCTGTTGTGATTCGTCTCGCATTCTCAATTTCGCTTCTCAGACAACAAGACGATTGAGCAAAGTGGTTATACCTGATCATGACGGCCGCAAACTGCTCACATCGCGCCTGAGTTCAATACATTTCTCGCTTGCGCGTTGATCCAACCTAGTCTTTAGAAGACGACCTGCGAGCTTGCATATAAGCTGCTCCTGCTGCCTCTGATCGACTTCCCATGGGAAGAAAAAAAGCAACCGAAGGTCCTGTTCTGACGTTACGATGGCTAGCCAGGGGCTAGCCAATAACTTGCGTCCGCATTAAACACGACTATGTAATGACATTCGCTCATCTTTTGGATTCTCCCCGCATGCCCACAGCTAATAAACCCTTCACCCCGCCTAGTATCGCCCTCAAAGACGTGCACGCCGCCGTCCCGCGCCGCCTCTTCAAGCGTTCGACGGCGCGCAGTTTGTTCTACATCGTCCGTCACTGCGCAGTGACCCTCCTCTTCTTCCTTCTGGCGACGCGAATCCCCACGACGGGGAGCGTCGTCGTGCGCGCGGTGCTGTGGGCGCTGTACGGCGCCTGGCAGGGATTTGCGTTTGCAGGGATTTGGTGTCTCGGTACGCACATTCACCTTTCATTCCTACAACCGCCTCCAAATTCTGACGGAGCATTTATTATGCTCAGGACACGAGGTACGCTGTTGGATCCCAGTGTTATTATGCTAACTTATTCGGACACACCGGCAGGCGGGCCACGACGCACTCTCGCCCCACGCGTCCGTGAACGCCGTTCTCGGGCTGGCGCTCCACACCTTCATCCTAACACCGTTCTTCGCGTGGCGCTCGACTCACCGGGCACATCACGTATCTAAATCTCCTCTCATCCCGCTTTCCCTGGTACTCATTGACCACGGTTTGCAGAAAGCGACGAACCACCTAGACCGGGACGAAACATATCTGCGTGCGCCATCTCCTCCCCTCCCTCCCATTCAACGCTAATCACAGATGATTTGCAGCACCGACGCGGAGCGACCTGCGCCTCCCCAGCGCCAAGAGCGCGGAGCCCGCGGACTACATGCACGCCCTCGGAGAGACGCCCGCGTTTACGCTCTTCAAGCTCGTCATGCGGCAATTCCTGTACGTCGAACTGCCCAACCTTATTCTTACTACCCTATTCTTAAAATCCTCTTTCAATGCATGGAACCAGCGGCTTCCAGCTGTACCTCATGTACGTGTTTTATGCTCCCCCTCGGTAATTTAAAGTCAACACACGGTAGCCATAATCGAAAGGGGAACAAACGCTACCCCCCGTGGACGAGTGTGAGTTGCAATTGTTCCTGACCCTCATTATCTCATCCACTTATTTACTCGATTTGGGCAGCACTACAAACCTTCCTCGGCGCTCTTCCGGCCGGAGCAGCGTGCGCCTCTTCCCCTCCTTACATCTATATTTCTGGTCTTTACCGCAACGGAGTAGGCGCCTCCATCATCCTCTCGAACCTCTGCATCGTCGGCATGCTCTTTTTGCTGGCGCTGTATGCGCGTGAGAACGGTGCGGCGGCGTTGGGGAAGTATTACGTCTTTCCATGGCTCGTATGTCCTTTTCGAATTTACCCTTCGTGAGCCACACGTAATGCATAATATCCAGATCGCGCACAACTGGTAAATATATGACTGAACCAAATGTCCGAATTTTGTGCGCTGAAATTGAACAGGATCGTGACAATAACCTACCTCCAACACGCCTCCCCGGGCGTCCCGTACTACCGCGCCGGTGCGTGGAGCTTCACGCGCGGGGCACTCGCGACGGTCGACAGGCCGCTGTTTGGCTGGGTGGGGAGGTTCTTTATGCATCATGTGCGTGCTATATAATTCCTATTGATCTCCGTACTTCCTTCCTCCCGCTCAAGTGGCGAGGAAAACTGATCAGGCTGGACCTATATATGCAGATCGGCACCGACCACGTCGCGCACCACTTTTTCAGCAGCGTACCGTTTTGTCAGTGCCACCACATGTTTAAAATACCCGAAGGTCTGAGTTTGCGTATGGTATGATACAGATAACCTCCCCGAGGTGACGGCCGCGATCAAGCCCGTGCTAGGGGAGTATTATAACTACGACGACACGGTGTGTGGGGAGTATCCACCGATCCAAATCATCATGCCGCTGAGAATTCTTTTGTTAAGCCGGCGCTCATTGCACTGTGGCGCGCCTTCACGCAATGCACATTCGTCGAGGACGAGGGGGACATCGTATTTTTCAAGGATAGGGCGGGGCGGGTGGCTGTGGAGGTTGAGATAAAATGAGGATGGAGACTTGAGGGGGCTTCTTGATTATATTTTGTGTGTTTTTGTCCTGTGGTAATGCTCATGATCAACCTTGTTCTCCAGAAGTGTAAGGGTGAATAGCGACTTTGCGATGCAGCCACCAGATGGTACAACATTCGAGGTACGAGCCATTCAACTGTTCAATGTTGCGTCTATTTATAAGAGACAACCAAGATGGCTGATGGCTCCAAAAATCACAACTTATCCACTGGGTTACATAGTAGGTATACATAAATATCATAGGGGTTGAAACGGAGAGATGGTAAGGCTTGCAAGAAACGAATAAATCATCACATCGAGATGACGAAAAAGGAAGGTGGCTGGGTATGAGTGATGGGAGTGATGGAAGAGAAAAGAAAATAAGTGAACACCACCGTGAACCACCGTGAACATCCTCCGTGTGCCGGGGAAGAATGAGTGTATAATCCAACCAATGGTTTGCAAAGAAATAAATCCTCTTCCAACCTCTCTAGCCTTCTGAGCTTGATTTACATAATAGAACTATCATGACTTGGCAAAAGACCGCACTAAAACTATTGTCCCACACGCGAAATCTCGGGCCATCCTAATTGCAGACATCGCTCTCCGGTGGGCTCCGTCACGCAACCATTATCACAGAACTGGAGGAAGCTGATGACGCCGTTGGGGCCGCCAACACAGCTGAACAAGTCATCTGCACCACCATCGGACTCGGGCTGACCCGCGTCGGCGAGCGCCTGGTCAATTTGAGGCTGGTACTTGCCTGTGGTTCGAAGATTAAAATATGTCTCTGTATTTTGAGCTGAGGACGCAGTGCGTACCGATTTCAAGAAGCGTGCGGCCGCAGTAGTTCAGGCCTGGAGTACAGTTACGCGCAGCGGCACCCGTTACGAGGACCAAGAGTGAAGTAAACGCGACGGTGGCTGATTTCATGACGATGGTAAGATATCGAGATATGTGTTTGTTGTTGTTCGAGTTCGAGTTTTGGAATGGATTTTCCTGGGAGTGGGTTGTGGCTTTTATACGTTTTCTGGTAAGACTAGTACTAAGACGGATTAATATGAGCGTTCTTCGCGAGCGCGTCCCGCGGCGGGGATTATTGTCATGCAACGGAGTCCGCTCCGTAGCCCTGCTGCAAATGTTGGTGTTCCCTCCCGTTTTTTCGTCCCAGCGCCCGAACTCAATATATTTGTGTCCCAAATGGGTCAAATGTGCGTACCATATAAAAAATTAAATTAAGGATGGACACGGGTAATGGGTGACTTCCCGTAAGAATTAAATATTGCCCAGGAATATTTTTCACACTTGCCGACGTGATGCGACGTCAACTGCCAGGACCCCATCAATTGTATCACCCCAAAACAACTGCAATTTATTCTCCCATCACTCGAGATATGTTGAATCTATTCGGGGGGTACCCCCCCCTCGAATAGACTTTCGTATCGTAGAATATCCCGTTTAGGCACGAAATCACTGATCGTCACCTTCTGTCACTCCCATCACAAACTCTCCGTCCTCACTTGCAAGCGCACCATTGAAGACCATTCGTATACAACGAACCCTTCAATGTTATAACTGTACCTTCATTACCCTACATTGATCCCCGCCCAAACCCTGGTCGTTTTCGCTGTTTTCCCCCTCAAAATTAATGCCAAATCATTTTTTCGGAGTGATCCTTCTTGAGCCCTCTTTGTAGTACTATTGTTCCTCGTGGTTATGGTGCTTTAATTCCAAGACAGCCCTGGTGCGAGCAGATGCTCCTATGACTGATTTTTCCACTTCATCAAGAAGTTAATATATTATTTTAGTTGCGGGAACCCAGACAACGCGAATATCTTTTTCTGAGTTTTCTCATTGATCGTATCACTGGCACCCTCAGAAATTGCGCTGGAATATTTAAATCTTACGGGAAGTCACCCAATACCTTGGGGCCTACCTGTACCCGTCCGGTCTAAAATCCGCACGGGTTACACACGGGCCCTCAACGCACCCCGGGGTCCCAAAACCCGTCCGGTACACCCGCAGAATTTCCAGTGTAAATGGTGCGTGCAGTAAATGTAGACTACTCGACAATCTCAACACTTTATTTTCAAGCTATCTGCGTCGTCCGGGGCCTAAACGCGCTTGGGCTCTTTTGGGCTGCATGCTGCTATCAAATCGTTTAACCGAATTAAGTCTCCGCGTCCCCAAGATCTCAAAAACCCGGGTACACGGATTGAGCGCGGAGTGAAATCGCAACCCGCACCCCCCCACTCCCGCGGCCCGAGGTGTAACCGGTGTCCATTTCTACTTAATAATACAATTGTGGCAAGGTAAAGGTAGTCTCGTCTATATAAGGGCCTGGTCGTGTGCACTAGAATCTCCTTAGAAATTAGAATTGGCTTAGAATGGGCTTGTTGGTTAAATTCCGTGCTTAAAATAGATGTGCGGCACGATGGCCGCGGAGTCCGGCACACCCGAATATTTATCGACTTGACTGTCACTTTATGGCTCCCGTTTCTCAATGGGAGAGCGGAAGACTGTCGCCGAATTCCGCGCAGGGATCGGGGTAATTTCATGGGGTTCGCGAACGATGTATCAGATGCAACGGTTGTACACAGGTGATGAACGGCACACGCTGTTCAAGTGCGGCACATAACAATGTGCCGCATCATCCGGCGTCCTACTAGAACAGATGTGCGGCACCCTTTGATTTTTGCGCCGTGTATCGGGCGCAAACAACCGAACTCCCCCCCCCCCCCCCCCCTTCTACACGACGAGATCTTGGGCGTGTATTCTCGTCTTCTCGGTTTGACCCCGGTTTAACTAGCCTCTTTTTCTCCACTGTCTAGCTGCTCTTCTAATCCCTGCGGCCGCGCACTTTCGAGGCTGCGCCCTCAATAGCAGTTTCTCCAATCCCCATTGAGCAAATATGTTCGAACTGGTGCATCTATTCTGGCAGTTGCATACCCGCAGTTCAGCGACTGTTGCGAATTCCTGGGATGCTGATCTCATTTATGTCGCTGCGCCGCAGGACATCATTGAACTGCGGACACCAATGTGGTGGCTCCCGGTTGAAGACAAAGGCCAGCCATAATCACAACCCTTTCGTTATCTTCTAGGCTTCTTGGACTCTGCCTCGATACGAATCCAGACCCCGGTTGATCAAACATCCACTCTTTCTACTGCCATGCTGGCTGTTCTCTCAAGCAAAGCATTTCGTTCACAACTGCTGAACTATCATGACTCGGCAAAACACCGTAAAACTATTGCCCCGTCCCATACGCGAAAGCTCGGGCCATCCTAATTGCAGACATCGCTTACTCCGGCGGGTTTGGTGTCACAACCATTATCACAGAACTTGATGAAGCTGATGACGCCGTTGGGGCCGCCAACACAGCTGAACAGGTCATCTGCACCACCATCGGACTCGGACTGGTACGCATCGGCGAGCGCCTGGTCAATTTGAGGCTGGTACTTGCCTGTGGTTCGAAGATTAAAATGTGTATCTGTATTTTGAGCTGAGGACGCAGTGCGTACCGATTTCAAGAAGCGTGCGGCCGCAGTAGTTCAGGCCTGGAGTACAGTTACGCGCAGCGGCACCCGTTACGAGGACCAAGAGTGAAGTAAACGCGACGGTGGCTGATTTCATGACGATGGTAAGATATCGAGATACGAGTTTGTTGTTTTCAGATTCGAGTTTTGGAATGGCTTTTCTTGGGGGTGGGGGGTGGCTTTTATACGTTTTCTTGGCAAGATTAAGACGGATTAGTATGTGCGTTCTTCGCGAGCGCGTCCCGCGGCGGGGATTATTGACATGCAACGTCCGCTCTGTAGCCCTGATTAGTGTTTCCGCTGTTCGGTTCTGAACCGATCCCGAACCTGAACTGGACTTGAACCGAACGCCATGTCCGGTTCGGGGTTCGGAGATTCCTAGATTCTCGTGCCCGAACCCCCGGTCCAGGTTCAGCAATTTCCTGAACCTGAGCTTGCCGTTCGGTTCAGGTTTAATTCGGGTTCCGAGCGCGGATCTACATCGCGACGCGCACCCCGCGCACCCCCGCGGCCCGGGGAGTAACCCGTGTCCATCCTTATTAATCCAATTGTGGCAAGGCAAAGGCAGTTTCATTATAAGGGCCTGATCGTGTGCGCTAGAATTCCCTTAGAATTAGCTTAGAAATTAGAATCGGTTGGATAAGATCCGTGCTTGGAAAAGATGCGTGGCACGATGGCCGATCGAGGCTCTGGTTCACCGGAATATTTATCGACTGTCACTTCATGGCTGGTGGGGGACTATCGCCGAAATCCGCGCAGGATCGGGGTAATTTCATAGGGGTCGCGAACAATTAGCTCAGTACGTGTTCACACAGTGACAGCCTAGCAGTTCTGCTTCTTGTCTAGATCTACTAGCTGGCATATATTGCTATTCCCAGCGCGTTCTCCCTCGGACCCGCCAAAACAAACATTATCCACACTACAACGACGCTCGTCCCTGGGCCTGCGCTGAACCCACAACTGGGTGAAATTTTCTGTGGCCAGCGAGACGACCCTTGAATCAGAGCATACCCGAACCATTGCTAACTGCTGGGTGTGTTTTCTCAGGGCATGAGCAACGGATCTGGCGAACACATCCAGGTTAAATGGTATTTTTCTGCCATCATTATCCCAGCGCTCTGATTCTCCTGCAGTCGACGCTCGAATCCTGGCCGGATGATACCCGGTGCGGTGCCACAACGGGGGAGTGGTGCGTCCGTGCGTCCGTGTTCGGTGCGGCGGGGCAGACCGACAGTGCCGCGGGCATCGCAAAACGAACCGACACTGTCATGATTGACTAGTAAATGCTTCTCAGGCATTCTGCCGTAGGCTGATTATGATTCTTTTCTTTACCCGCAGCACTTTGCAGTCGAACAAGCTAACGGGGGTGCAGATGTCGCCGGGGAGGTGATCGCAACTGTGCGTGAATTTTGACTTGCATATTTCTACTTGAATCTGATCCAATAACTTCAGGCTGGGCTACCGGTACCGAGTGTGATAACAGTTGCTCCGGAACGACCGCCATCTAGACGTACACCAACACGGTCATCACCTTGGATGCAGCGGACCCGACGTTTGGCAATATTCTTGTTCTCAGTGGAGGCACGACGACGAGCGGGCTGGTCAGCTCGTAGGGTGGCCTCATCTGGTCCATCGCGAAGATCATGATACCCGCGATGGTCTGAGGGAGGATGGACAATGTTCGTGAATGTTGGGACATGTCGAATGAGGTGGACTTGGGTTTATTTATCGTGGTTATCCCCTTTCGCCGTTGGCTAGCGACACGAAGCACTCTCGACGTTGGGGGTACATCCTCCTGGAGCGGATTCTTCGGGTACGACACAGCACAAGGGACGAGCCCAGAAAAGTCAAGCAAGTATATTTGTACAAAAACGAACATTCAAGAGGCACGTATGGAAGTCGACGTATTTGTTGTACACCGCCGCATTCACAGCAAATTATTTCACTGAGGTTCGAGTCAGGTTCTATTCGAACGGGAGGAGAGGCGTCTAATTCTCACTTTCAGTGCTCAAGTGCAAAAGAATGACTGGATTTCGGTGCCAGTGTTGACATTGATGCATTCGCCAGCCACTTCGGGACCAAAGTTAAAGGACTCCCCGGTGCAATCGGCGCCCTCGAAAAAAACGACATCTGCCGCGTTGCCATTGGAAATCTATGATGTACATGATGAGCATTGCCTCTTTTTGAAATCGTCGGCACTGACCACGAAGGAGTGCTCTCCAGTGAAATCGAAACAAGTGCCGTCGCAAGCAACCACGAGGCCCGGGGTTCCATCGCAGTCGTTGCCGCTGAAGGCCTGGAAGTCCTGAGCAGTGACCTCGAGGGCCAGGACGACAGCAGCGAGGAGAGAGAGGGTGAAACGCATTATGGAGGAAGGGAGAAGACTTGGTGGGTCCTTAGCATACCTTTCATTCGTCGCTGGATTTATATACCAGAGATTGGCATATGGGAATTCATCGCTAGATTTGAGCTGTGTTCTGGCGGAGAGAATCTCCCCCCATATGAGTGTCTTTCTTTGGAATTGGACGTATAGTACGGATCCGGGCGGCTGATTGGCCCTAGAAGCCAGGACACGCTTACGACAGACAGAGTCTGCACGTTGAGAGTCCGAAAACTTCGAGTGCTTATGAGATGACATGGAACCAACTAGGTCTCCCAAATAAATGCGGCTCTCTTACAATAATTCACTCAAAGAGCGTCGGTTCGTTAACACTCCTACTTCACGACGATAGCGAGCCTGCCCCTCTACCTTTTACATATATTCAGGCAGGGGGAGCAGGTTTCATACTAGTACTCCCCCAATCAAAGACTGCCGAGTACCTGGCACTGTCAAATGGAACTACCATCAATAGGCCGCCACATTTGTGCTCGTAAATTAGGTTATTTCCTTCCCGCCACACTGGCGCTCATTACAACTTGCCTTCCGGGGTCGCCTCGACTCCGAAGGCTAGAATCATTCAATGACTGCGTAAAACCACGCGGAACATTTGAACCACGGGCACAGACGGACACGTGAATTACACTAGGGCTCTGTTTTTTATGCCGGTTTATAAACAGGTGTTTATAAACCCAGTTTTTATATCCCTGGGCCTGAGAGCCTGTTTTTAATTCAACGTGGCAGTGCTTTATAGCGGGAAGTTGGCTGCAAGTCGACTTAGATTTTGGACCAGTGATCATACTCTACCACATTTCCAGATGCCATGGCGCTCCTAATCGGTTTTAGCGTGCTTTGGTCCCTCAAATCCCTCCAGAAACCGAGGTACCGAAATTTTTCCGAAACTTGGTTGAAACACTGGGTTTCAGGGTATCTCGGGCCAGTGTTTATAAATATGCTTATACGGCCTGTTTATAAATGGAAATTAAAAAAAGGCTGTGTAATTATAAACAGAACCCTAAATTACACTCGAGCGGTCCGAATAGTACTTATAAGTATACTAGGAACCCGGCCAAAATAAATCATTATCCCCAATTACATGGGTCATCGACACATGGGCAGACCTCGTCGGAACCAAACCTATACGCCGAGGGGCCTTCTGAAAGCAGCGACAGGGTCTGAGTTGAGTTGCCGCGTGTTGAAAACCCGAAAACCTCGAACACATAGTAAATAATCCTAGTCTCTCACTGTGAAATTTCAATGCACTCAAACCTCATACTGGTGTCCTACTGTACGAGGACAAGGAGTGCCTCAAGGGTGTTGCATACGATCAGACCTAGGGAGAAGTTTTCTTAGGAGCACTCTGTGTGTGAAATGAACCAGACTCCACAGAATCGGACTACGGCGAGAAGCGGGCCTCGACAATGTATCCTGCCGAGTATTCGGATCGGCAGCAGCATGACATGAGGAAAGAACGAGGAAAGATCCACCATGATCACCCCGCGCCTCGGCGCCGCTCAGCGTTGTACTATTCGTACGTCTTGTGCCAAGTGTGGAAAAGCAGTTCGTCTCCGCGGCCCGCCATAGTGGTGATCATTACAACTTGCCTTCCGGGGTCGCCACAACTCCGAAGGCGAGAATAATTCACTGACTGCGTAAAACCACGCGGGACATTTGAACCACGGGCACAGACGGACACGTCAAGTACACTCGAGCGGCCCAAGGTAAATCATTATCACCCATCCATCCATACATGACGGTACTATATGGTTACGTAACTCCGTCTTGTGCAGTTTTGGTCCAGGGCGTACGTATTGCCGTCGAAAATATGTCATCCCAGTCTTACGGCCGTAGTTGATTCCCATTTTTCCTGTCGGGGAAAAAAATCTAATCCGTAGTAGTTGTAGGAAGAATTTTGGAGACAAAACTGTCCTGTCAGCGCCAAGTCAGCACCGTCTCAGTGCTTGAACAAGAACAACGAAACACTTCGTTGGCTTTCCTCTTAAACCATCGGATTTTGTTACTATAATTACTACCACTGTGGATTCGGATCGCCTACACCGGTGGCATTCCGGACCGGTTTTTTTTTTTAAAAAAAAGTAGCAGAATGCTACATCATCTGAATCTGAAATTGGATCGGCCATCAGACTCAAGGCCGTAGTCCGACTTGACTCGGAGACCACTTGTAAGCCGGGGGTGTTCAGGGTTGCAGCACCTGTTGTTTACCGATAAGTATACCAGGCACTGCTCAGACGGTCCGGCGGCACAGGGAAAAGCGCCCTGCCGAGCTACGTCGCCATACGACCGAGCTGTGGGGGTGTTGGCGGCAGACTGTGCCGAGACAGCGCCGTCGTATGTCAGACAGGATCTCCCGAGGGGCCGCCTGAACGCAGTGAGGTAAATCATTACTCTAGGGGTATAGCGTTCCGTAATTTGGGAGCGCGGCCCTGCACTTTGGTTCAAAGCGTACGGAACCCAAAAAGAAAAGAAAGCAGCAGAAGGAGGAGGTCCCTATAAGGAACAAGCAGGTACTGTACCAGGGTACCCGTACATGACGGGTATAACGTTCCATAATTCTGGAGCCATTGACGCTTCTTATCCACCTTTGGTTCAGGGCGTCGCGAATGCTATAAAAAAATTCGAATCCACCAGGGCTGCTTGTGTCTAAGTATTCATCAAACAGATCTCATTCTCGGCCATGGGAAATGAGCCTTACCAGTGCCTCTAACAAGAGCAGGGAAATTGACATTAGCTCTCGTCTCGGATTATTGGAAGGGAAGGAGGCCAAGTTCACATGCACGGCATCTCCTCGCCGCCCGCATGCCGTTGAACTTGCTCCCATCAAGCATGTCCTGGCTTCTAGGGCCAGTCACCCGCCCGGATCCGTACTCCAATCCCAAAGGAAGAGACTCATATGGGGGGAGACTCTCTCCGCCAGAACACAGCTCAAATTTAGTGATGAATTCCCAATCTCTGGGATATAAATCCAGCGACGAACGAAAGGTATGCTAAGGACCCACCAAGTCTTCTCCCTTCTTCCGAGTCCACAATGCGTTTCACCCTCTCTCTCCTTGCTGCTGTCGTCCTGGCCCTCGAGGTCACTGCTCAGGACTTCCAGGCCTTCAGCGGCGGCGATTGCAATGGAATCTCAACTGTGGTTCCTTGCGATGGCGCTTGTTTCGATTTCACTGGGGAGCACTCCTTCGAGGTCAGTGCCGACGATTGCAAAAGAGGCAATGCTTATTATGTACATCATAGATTTTGAATTCCACCGCGGCAGACGTCGTTTTCTTCGAGGGCGCCGATTGCACCGGGGAGTCCTTCAACTTTGGTTCCGAAGTGGCTGGCGAATGTGTCCTTATCAACACTGGCACCAGCATCGTGCTCCAGTCGGTCATTTGTACTTGAGCGCTGAAAGTGAGAATTACATGCTTCCTCCCATTCGAATGGAACCTGACTCGATTCTCAGTGGAAGAATTAGTGCTGCAAATGCGGCAGTGTCCAATAATACTTAGACTTCCATACGTGTCACTTGATGTTGTTTCTTTCTATGAAAACAGGCCCTTGTCCTATCCGACCTGCCAGGTCATACTTATAAGTGCAGATCATCTGCAGGTGTTTTCACATTGGATTGATTTCAGCTGGCTGCTGAGCTGGAACTGGTGCTCTGACCACGTGTTTTTACCTTCGACTCTTATTCAATTTCGCTGAATCTTGGATGTGTTATTGACGTTTAGATAACAGTGATTCAGCGCACACGGAGACCGGCGGTACGTAGCTTAACCTCTATCCCCAGCGAGAAACAATTGAAATGGATTGGATGATCAAACACAACTCATATGCTAACTGCAACAACGTTCTAAGATCCATTTACAGCGTCTTCATACATTGGCGGCCACATCAATTCACCTTTGTTCTCTATTAGCCGACTATAAACAGAAAAATTATGTTCAGATGTGTTGAAATCTTTGACAGCAGGGGGACGCATGTATGCAGGCACATATTGGCGGATTCATTCAGATATATAGACGACATATATATGTATCCATGTCATCCGTACCGCATCACCCAGCCCCGATCTGACCCGCCCCGCCCCGCCGCAGACATTCTAGGACCCTAATTTCCAGCCTGCTCATGACATGCAAGTCAGCAACGGCAAAACGGGTATTGAATCAGATTGTATTGGTTTGACCTTTTCCTCGAGGTAAAAGTTGAGTTTTTATCAATCGTGCTTTTTGGGAAAGTATCTTATTCTTGTTTCCTCCCGGTGAAATCGTTGCTTTTTCCTTGGAATTTCCAAGAGAGGCGAGTCCACAGAGTATTTTTTCCACGGCAGGGAAAGTTTTGGATTGTTGTTCTTTCCGTGTGTTATTATTGGCGCTTCAAGTCGGTTAAAACACTTCATTTCATTTCAGATTCATTTTATTGTGCGCGCGGGCCCCATGGGGCCCATGTAGCACAGGTACGTAATACAGTGAGAGAAAACAGCGGGCATGGCAGGATAGCAAAGTCGTCGAGAGGGAGCGGGCGGGACGGGACGGGTACGTGAGCGGTGCTGCGAGGGTGTGGGATGTTTGGGAGCGTAAGATAATGCAGTTGCGATCAAGTAGCGAGAGTAAAGTAATTAGGAAAAAGAAAAATGAAACATATCTGAAGAGCCTGAAGACTAGAGCGCGTAGCGCGGGAGACGGCCTGTATCACGGACGAATTCGAGCACGGGGCCTGCCTCGGATTTCGCCGCCAGCAGGCGTGCAAGGGAGAGGCGGGCGGTGCCAAGCCGCATAATCATGCGCAGGCGGTGGGGGTGGTGAGCGCGGCACGAGAGGAGGAAATGGGGGACAGATTCCGGGACTCCGCAGTGGGGACAATTGGGAGAGGGGGTGAGATGGAAGCGGAAGAGGTAGGCGTTGAGACCGATGTGCCCGGTGCGCAGCTGGGTGAGGACACTACATTGGGGCCTCGTCAGCCCTTCGTACAAGCGCTTCACCGTGTTACCGGGTTTAGCATTGTCGAAGGTGGCGAGGCGCACAGAGCGTGGGGAGGTGGACCATTCCTCAGCCCAGCGCCGGCGGAATGCTTCCGCACTGGATGCGAGGGCGGCCGCCTTGCTGACGGGGAGCGGTGTCTCGAGGGCGCGGATGCGGGAGGAGAGGGGGGTGGAGGCGCCTTGGGCAGCTTCTTTCGCGCGCGCGTCGACAGCTTCGTTGCCAGCGATGCCGACGTGTGCTGGGACCCAGTGGACGCGGAGCCGGAGGGAGGGGCGGGCGCGGTGAAGGCGGCGGAGCGTGGTGTGGAAGGTAGCGAGTAGGAATTGGCCGGGCTGCGCCTTGGGAGCCGAGAGGGCGACGATGGCTGGCTGACAGTCCATGAAGATGTCCGCACTTGTCAAGCGCGGGGTGGACTTGATGATGTCAAGGGCCAGGATCGCGCCCGTGACCTCGGCTTCGAAGACCGTACCCTCATCGCCGCTGCCGAGGTGCAGCATCCTGTGTTCGCCCTGTACCCCACCTTTCTCCGCTACCGCTGCCGCTCCCACTCCGCCTTCGAACCCCGAACCGTCTGTGAAAACACAGAATCCCCCTCGCCTAGCGATCGTCTCCATCTCCGCACGCGCCTTGTCCTTCGAGTCTGCAATGTGCGTCGAGAGCAGGCCCGGGGGCAGCTCGTCAATGACTCGAGCAGGGTCGATGACCTCGAAGTTGCGGCGGAGAATGGGGAAGGCGGCAAGGAGGTGATGGATGGGCGACCGATGGAAGCGAGGGACGTGGCGGCATCTGCGCACGATGCGATGGATGGGGTTGGACGGCGGGAGGGACACGAGTCGGACAGCGGCGTTAAAAACGGACCGATTGAGGCGGATGTGAACAGGTAGTACGTTCGCGTGGAAGTCCAATGTGTCCGTCGCCGTTGTCCGCAGCGCGCCCGTGATGAGCTTGCAGGCCTGGCGCTGTACCTTGCCGAGCGCCTTGGCGATCCAAACGGTGCCCGAGCGCCGCGCATCCGTGTTCGGCGAGACCGGTCTGTACCACACGGGGAGCGCGTACTCCATGCGCGGGACGACGATTGTCTGGAAGAGCTGGCGAACAAACGCGTGCGGCAGGCCAAAAGTGGGGGAGGCGATGCGGGAGAGCGCGAGGACCGCCTTGGTGCCCCGCCGCTGCGCGAGCTCGACGTGGCTCTTGAAGGAGAGCTTGTGGTCGAGCATCACGCCAAGGAGTTTGGCAGTCGACGATGCGGGGATGGTGATGTCGCCGGAGGTGAGGGGGATAGGTCGATAGTGATCTGTGTGCCGGCGCGGTGAGACAAAGTGGAGGAGTTGGAATTTGGGGAGGTCGAAGCCTAGTCCCGTGCGGGCGGACCAGGGGCGCGCCTTCTCATCCATGAAGCGCTCGAGCTTCTCCACGTTGAGCTCAATTGTGTCCGACACCTCCAGGCGACTCGTGTCATCGATGTAGCCTGTCGTATTCCCATCTGCGTTGTCCAGCAGCTCGTCCGCGAAGATGAGATACAGCAGCGCACTCAACGGCGACCCTTGTGGGAGGCCGTTGGGCACGGGGCACGGGGGGGAGGTGTGGTCGTCAAAAGAGAGGGTAGTGCGGCGGTTGCTGAGGAAGCTGCGCAGGACGGCGACAATCTGATCGGGGACACGCTTCGCCCGAAGGAGCTGACCGACGGGAAAGCTTGCGAGATGTCCATCAGTAGGACACTCGCGGCCTTCCCACCCTCCAGGCGTCCTTGATTTTCTGCGTGAGCTGGAGCAGGGCGTCAACAGTACTCCTCCCGAAATTACCCAAAATAGGATTTGGCGTTGTGGCTGTACCGGGCCGGCGGCGGCACGCGTGCCACGTTCCTCCTCACCATGACATTCACGCCTATATCTCTCTCCAGCCTAAAGAGCATCAAGAACACGGTGATAGGGAACCCAGCTGCAAAGGTGCAGCTTGCTCAGGACGAGGTATTCATACAAACGTGAGCGGTATTGCGCCCACAATCGGGATACCCCTCTCATTTTCGATTACCAGGCTCGTGCAATGTCTGAACGATCCTCCACCTACGGATCCACGGGAAGAGGACCTGCGGATTGAGGCGGCTCACGTAATCGCTTCGATATCCTACGGTTGATAGGCCTGTTAGTCTCCTGTCACTTTATTGACTTGTTTTCTAGGATCAGAAGCCGTTCTAGGGACTCTGTTGCGCTGCGATGCGCCCAGGGCATTTCTATACGCCATATCCAAGTTCACGGTGGACGATTCGGCGGCGTTGCGCTCGGCATTTGCGAGGGGGCTGCGTGCATTGGCTATCGCAATCGCGGACACTGTCGGGCCCTCACAGTGGGGCCTGCGGGAAGAACGTTCGGCCATAAAAAGTGACGCAGAGGCGGCATTGGACTATCTATTCGAGGTCATCCATGTGCCCATCATTGATTTGTAGGGAACTTATCTGGGATACAGACAGATTCGATTGATCTGTACCTGCCGCTCCTCGTCGACCACGCTCCACAAACGCGTATTTCCATCGTACAACTCCTAGGGTTCTCTGTGCGGACAGCGGAACACAGGTCCGCCGTGGTGACCTGGCTGCCACCTGAGGACAGGCAGAAGGAAGTCAAGACGAAACGCGGGTGGGAGAAGACCGCCGCGAGTGCCAATGCGCCCAATCGACAAGGAGGCTGGGCATGCCGTACCCTCACCGCCATGACGCATAGCAAGGATTCCAAGGTAAGGTTGCCGCTTTTTTTTTGCTCTGACTGAATTTCCGCAAGCTTCAAGAAGCAGCTTTATGGGCACTCGCGACAATCGCAAAGGACAACTCGGTCCTCGCGGCTGCTCTCAGTAAAGATCGCGAAGGTTTGTTCAGAGCCCGACACGTTAGATCTTGCTTACCGCGGACCAGGTCCCTCTCAGCTCTCGTTCGTACTGAGTCTCGCCAAATCACGGTCGACGGATACCCAACTCGCGGCGTGTCTGTGGTAGGATTTTCAAAATATTTTCCGGTAACTAATCTAAAATATTCTTTGCCTGCAAGTGCAACGAGCATCATCCGTGCGTCCTCCCCAGCATCGGCATCGCACCCCGTGCACTCGATACCACCTGCGGATGACACGGCGGCCCGGACGGTCATGAATGTCATTAACCGCATCATCTCCGCCCCGAACGAATCCCTTCAAAGCCGCACCAAGGCGTGCTTCATCTTGTGTACGTATGTTCGGTTCTTGGGTTCGGTGCTATACTGATACATGCGCGTCGCAGACTACCTCGTAACCGACCACCCTGGGCTCTCTTTCTCTGCCTTTGAGCGCGGGTGTCTCGGCAAGCTCGCTGCGGTGCTGCAAGATATCACCCCCCTTGCACCGCGGGCAGATTGGGAGGACGACGAGCCTGAGAGCGTCTCGTCCTTGCGTGAGGTATGTTGGCTCACATTTTTTTCATCCGCTGGAAAACGCTTTATGAAAACGCATCGGATGTGTAGGCCGCCCTCACCGCCGTTGCTGCCCTATCGCTGTTCGACAACACGATCCGCCGCAGCGTCACCGACGACCTGCGACTCCTCCCCCCTCATCCACGCCGCCTTGGGAGGCCGACATGTAGGTGTGCGCTACGCGGCATGCCAGTGTGTGCGCGCGCTGAGTCGCGCGGTTGCTGTGCTCCGCACAAATATTGTGGATAGCGGGCTTGGCATGGCGGTGTTTCAGATTTTTTTGAAGAAGGAGCTGGGGAGTGGAGGCGGAGGAGACGGCGATGGTGACGGCGATGGCAAGGGGAAAGAGTGCGAGGGCGAGGACCGGAGAGTGACCGCCGCGGCGCTCGCGGCGGTGTGCAACATCGTGAACGAGTTCTCGCCGTTACGACCGGTGAGTGTTTCGTGCTTGTGTGTAGGCAGGGTCGTTGATTATGTTGATGGATACGTAGATCTACCTGGACCTTGGGCTGATGCCGCGGCTGGTGCAGCTGCTTGCGGGCGGGGACGCGACCCTGCGGCTTAGTTCGCTGTGGGCTGTTAAAAACCTGCTCAGCAAGACGAGCGGGGAGACGAAGCGAGATGTCATGCAGTGCTTGGGGTGGGGAAGGTTGGCTGCGTGAGTCGCTGCTTGTATCATTATATCAGATGTACTGATTCAATTTTTTTTCGGGTTTCAAGGTTACTGGAAGACGCGGACGGTGCGGTGCAGGAGCAGGCATTCCATCTCGTGCGCAACCTCGCGGAGAACGAGGCGGGGATCGAGATGATCTTCCGCGAGCTCAACCCCACCGTGCTCCTCCGGCATCTCACCACGGCGCTCGGCGCTGAAGACGACGACGTTGTCTTGCAGGTTCGTATTGTGTTCGTCTCCCCTTCTCTCCACATTTTGTTTCGGTTTCTTGTCATTGTGGCCGGTTATTTATCCATTCATCCATTCAGGCAACATATGTCCTCGCGAACCTCTCCAACGGAGCAGCCACCTACCAATCGCACCTCCTTGCGGCCCCCGCCCTTCTTGCCGCGCTGCGGAGCGTGCTCGCCGACCGTGCGCCGCACATACGGCGCCCCGCCGTGTCCGCCGTCCTCGAGCTCGCGCGCACGAGCACGGCGGGGCGGCGGGCCCTGGGGCAGGCGGGTGTGGCGAGCACGCTCCGGCAGATGTGCAGCGCTGGGTCCAGCGGATTTGGGAGTCCGGTGCGGGATGTGGGCGGCGCCGGGGGCGGGTTACGCGGCACGGCGATGGACGATGACAGGGATGTCATCGAGCAGGCAAGGACGGCGCTCGACTGGCTGGAGCATGGGGAGGTGTATAGGTAGGGGTTCTGCAGATTTCCTGCTGGACTCGTTCGACGTTTTGCTTAGTTGGGACATGTTCATTTTTCTTGTGTGTTGATTTTGCAAGTGTGGTTCAGATTGTTGTATGTTGATAGTGCATTCAGCGGCCATCGGAACTCGCGCTCTTTGACTAATCCTCACCCGACCTCCCACAAAGTCGGCCCGACTCCTGTAAAACTATTAACTAGCTTTGCCTGTGTAGATGCGGAAATAAGCGATATAGGGTGTGAAAGATCACCTCGACGGGGATAGCACGGGTTGATGCAACTGATGGGTCCCCAGGCTTAAAAAGTGCAGGTCGCCTCCACGTTTGTGCCCGTCCCCTACCCAGCGCATTGACATGTCCAACATCATCGGATTTGGTTTGAACTATGCGACCGCCGCTGCGAGTTTGGTCGCAATCCTGGCGTTGTATGTGCTCGTTCGCCGACCGAGCAGTATCCGAAATATCGCGGGGCCACCGTCACCATCCTGGATTTTTGGTAAGCACCAATCCACTTCGGTTCGAGCCTCTCTGCCTAACGTTTTATTCTCCCTTTAGGCAATATGCTGCAGTTGTTGCTTCCCGAACGATATGGCGACTATGAATTTCGATGGCAGAAATTATATGGGTCCGCGTACCGGCTGAAGGGGTGTTTTGGCGTTAGTAGTCGACCTTCGAACTCTGTGGGACTCTCATCATCGTTTCGCAGGAGGACCGCCTGATCGTGTCTGACCCGCTCGCGCTGCAGTCTATCAAAGACAGCCCTCATTTTAAATACACTTCGATCGTCGACAACATGCTATTTCTGATGAACAGCAATAGCAGCGTCATCGTGGCCCAGGGCGCGTTATCATTCTTCGCACTCAGTCGACTCTATCGTACTGACGAATGAAATCCTGATAGGCCAGGCCCACAAGCGGCTTCGGGCTGCGATGAATCCTGGCTTTACTGCTGCTGCGGTCCGCAAGTACCAGCATTTGTTTGAAAGTGCTGCGGATATGGTGAGCGCGAGCAGGAATTTATTCCGACACTTTTAACCCTCCTCCTAGATAGCACAGCAACTGGAAAATTCCTCCACTTCAACAATCAACATATCTCCCCTTTTCAGTGTCACTGCTTTGAACGCGGCCAGCGAAGGTGTGGCGCATTCCGTTTCGATGAGACTTTTTTGACAACAGTTGCAGCCGTCTTGGGGTACTCGACGCAGGATTTAGGGGAGGAATACGTGTGGAATAACGGCAGGGTCGTGTAAGTGATTAAATTCGCGAAAAAATACGAGGTGTGACTGCGTATGTAACTAGGGCCCTTTCATCAAACCCATCTCCGGCACAGTTCATCGCCGATGCTATCTGTGGACGATTGCCGGCCTGGGTTCTGCGTGCGGCAATCCGCCTCCCGACCTCCGCGTTCAAGACGCTACGTAGCGCCAAATATCTTGCGGAACAGGTTGGCAGACGGGTTGTTCGTGAAAAGAAGGAGGCAGCACAACAGGGGCTGGAAATGGACGATGATATCTACACTCTATTTCGTCAGTATCTTCCAATCGCTTTATTTGCATCGCATCGGCCTAATTGTCTTGTTTTCTTCCTCCAGTTAATCCCGATGACACAAGCAAGGCATTGAGCGAGGAGGAGGTGGTAGCACAGACCGCGATTCTCCTGCTCGCTGGACAGGATACAACTGTATTGATTCAGTCGTATACTCAGCTGGAGAATTCTTTACACTCTATTTTAGGCGAATACAATGGCCCTCGGGCTCCTGGAGCTCGCGAGCCATCCGGATTTCCAAAACCAACTTCGCGCCGAGATCCACTCGACACTCGGTGGCAGCCACTCCGACGTCGCATACGATAATATGCCCCTGTTGAATGCGTTTATCAAGGTATGGTCATGAAGCGCTAACGAAGTCGAATTTGACATGAAATTGTTGCAGGAGGTGCTGAGAATGTACCCCGCAGGTGCACTCGCGGACCGCGTCGCCGTTTCGGATACGATTATCCCGTTGAGGGAGAGCATCGTCACCTCCACCGGCGAACGCATCACAGCGATTCCCGTTCGCAAGGGCCAAATAGTGACATCCGCCACCGCGTCGAATCATAGGTTGGTACTCTCCCTCTGCGGGGTATCTATTCTGGGTTGACCAGGTACATAGGTTGGAGTCACTGTGGGGTGCGGACGCACACGAATTCAAGCCCTCCCGGTGGGTGGAGGGTGTGCCCTATAAAGGTGATGCGTATGGCCCCTACGCGAATCTGTCGGTCCCATTTCCTCCGCTTTGCGGCTGTCCGGACTCACGAGATGTTTTTTAGTCTGGCCTTTGGGAGCGGCACGCATACGTGTATAGGGTATGTCCCAGAAATAAATAATAACGACTAGAACTAACGCTGGCTCGACATAGTTGGCGGTTTGCGTGAGTCATGCACTCATTCACGAAGGCTTCGGTTAATCGTATTGTAATTGTTCCAGGATCTTGGAGATGCAGGTGATCCTCTGCGAGTTGGTCAGAAAGTTCTCGTTTGCCCTTCCGGAGGGCGGTTCTATCCGGACGCGTTTCGCCACAACACTCATGCCCATCGATTCCGCTGGGGAGAAGGGCGCACGGCTTTGCATAACTCGGATCGTCTAGGAGCTCAATTCTGCAGAGTTTCATTTATGATGCCGGCTTCCCTTCATCTCTTTTCACAAGTTCAGGACTGTCTCCACCCTGCTGTTGTCAGTGATGGTGTGTTTCCTGACCCACGAATAGTTCACGTGATTCGATTTTGGGCTGCTGGAATTTCAATCAACGTCAGCTCTTGACGCAACATGTCAAACGAATGGATGTTGTAAACTCAGCCTGCATGTCTGAAGCCAGCACTCCCTGTGCTCCTTGGTCTTTTTGATTGCGACTTCTCATTCCGCCGGAGATCCGAAGTTCAACTCGACTCATTCGGAATCAGAGTCTCGGATTCAGCGGAATCCCACAGGTTCGGGGTTCCCTGTTTTATTGATTCTATGCACTACCTAGCGTCCCAACTCCTCCGCCATAGCCATAGGCTATAGCCATAAAATGCCATCCCGTTTGGAATCACGTTGGAATTAATCGTTTCATGGGCGGTACCCAGGCGGCAGTGGACCCTAGATGGGGTTTCGTGTTAGTGTGGCGGTAATGCGATAGTGCGGGAATTCTACATAAAGTTTGGATTTCTACTCCTCCTATAAAAAGACGCTGACTCAAAATTACTCATACCTCGTATGTTGCAGCACATCCAAGAATTAAACTCCGGCAACTGGGGCTAGGTACCGCCACACTACTGTACACATGGATCGCCACTGCTCGGTGCCTTCCGATTCGAACGTTCCAACTCCCATGAAATGTCCCGTCTGAAATCACGTTCGAATTGTTCGTTTCATCGTCAGTACCCCAGGCGGCAGTGGTCCCTAGTTCGGGTTTCGTTTCAGTTTGCCAGACGTGCGAGAATTCCACATAAAGTTTACAGTAGTATGCTATAAACAGGCGATGCGCCAAAAATTACTCGTACCTCGTATGATGTAGCGCATTCAAAGAATCAGACTCGGGTAATTCGGGCGACTAGGTACCGCACTACTGTACTAAATATGTACGTATGTACCGCTGCTGCACAGATATATTTATAATCGAAGTATGGGCCGCCGGGAGACCACACGGACTTGTAAGAAACGTAAAGTAAATTCGATGTGAAGTTGAATTTTAAAAATCTACCTACTTGGACCTAACTCATGAGTAAATGAATTCGACGCACCCACGCATGCGTGGTGCCTGGGCGGTACCTCAGCCCAAAGCCACACCTCAGCTCGCGGGGCCAGGCGCCCATCCGGGATCGGTGATTACCACAAGAGATGGACTCGATGAACTCGCATTGAATACATACGGAGTCATGATAAGATCGGGGATCAAAGATCACGGATAGAAGATTGTCGATCCTACAGATCCGGGCGTGCATTTGTATGCGTGCGTGCGCGATGTAACTTTGACTTTGAATGAAGTCAAGCAAGTCAACAGTCCCGGGCCCACAATAGATTTACTTTTGAACGACCCGCACGAGGGTCAGCAAGGGGCGCACATGTCTGTGTGCATACATACCGTAACATGGATCCGAAACCTAGACCCCAAACATATTTATCTTGAGTTGAAACAAAAGTAGCGCTGGCCACGCGTACGGGGCGGGTCGGCTCGTGACGTACAGGACAGCATATGTTTAAAACTGCCAGTGACAGGACATGTATGATGAGATCGCCTATCTGGCGCAACGCCATCTCATCTGCCACAATCCATCCTGATGGGCATGGAGGGGGGATCAAAGGGGATCAAAGGTTCTGGGGATTTTCCATGCTTTCGATTCGCGGGGCACATTGACGGGCGCGGATCAGTGGGATCAGCGTCAGTAAAACTGTTTACATGGTGTCGGAGTGAACGAAGCCGGTAATTGAAAAACTTATTCTAGTTTTAACTTTTTGGAGAAGCAGGTGGACGGGAGGCAGTAAATGTATGGCGCCGCCGTTGCGCACAATGTGGTCTGTTGTTGAGGTCCGGTCTCGATGTACCGGGCTTCTAGAACTTCTGTTGGGCACGATATGTGGAAGTCCAACCAGCATTCGAGCGAACCTCTCGTTCAATCGGAAACTCAAAATGCTAGCCGAAAATGCCAAGGTAAAATGTAGGGGACGGGTAATTAATTGCAGGCCATCGTACGCCGGTGACGACTGTTGTTTGGGAACGAAGGCGCTGAACGGATACGCAGATCATTTGCTCGCGGTTACCCATCATGGCGGCACGTTGTTGCCTGATGGATCGCAAGCCGCCCGGCAAGATCCCCATCTGGTTTCCGGATGGTTTATATAAGTCGCCTGTGTTGCCCCCTCAACGATTGTTTATTTTCCTTCACCACATTCACCTTCAACTTTGCTTTGCTTTCGCTAACCGCACACCTTCGTTAAATTCGTCAACTTTCGTTAACTGCTTTTGGACTCCGCTTTTTTTTGCTAGCCATCGACGCGCCCACTTTTTTATCGCATTTTAACGAATAACCCACCACCTCACAATGTCCTACTATCACGCCGCCCCACCTTCGCCCACGTCCTCCGCTTCATCGTTCTCCTCGGGCCCGCCCCAGACGCCCACTTCTCCCAATGGGTCGTCGCGCCGCCTCTCCACCGACTACCAGTCGTCCCTCGTCATTCCCTCACTACCCGAATACGGTGACTACTCTCAAAAGCCGAAAGTCAATACGGCCGAGCGCCGCGCCTCGCACAATGCAGTGGAACGTGCCCGTCGGGAGACGCTTAACGCGCGATTCCTTGTGCGTCGAAACCATCCCTTCATCTATTATTTTTCACTGATCACACACCTTCACCAGGACCTCGCCGTTCTCCTCCCCAACCTGAGGCACCTCCGCCGCCCCTCGAAGTCCGCCATCGTCAATTCCTCCATCGCGCACGTTCGCGCCGCGCGGCGCTATCGCCAGCTCGCCTCGCACCAGCTGCGCGCGCTCAACGCGGAGTGCGACATGATCCGCCGCGAGGTCAACCAGTGGCGCGCACGCGCGGGCATCCGTTCCGTCGAGGCCCCCCCGCGCTCCGAGGGGTTCGCGCTCGTGCTCACCGGCGAGGAGCCCGCGTTCGACCCCGTCGACCTCGAGGGCGAGGACGACGAGGACGCAGACTACATGCGCGGGCTGCCACACCGCCGCGCCCCCCCTGCGCGCGAGCCCGCGTGCGAGGGCCCGCTTCTGCTCTCCCACCCCTACGCGCCCGCACCTGCTAGCCCGCCGCAATCCTCTCCCTCGCCGCCCCATAGCAACGGCAACCGCTCGCCGCAGCCGCAGCCGCAGCCCCGCGCCGACACCGCCACCCCGCCGGCCATCCATGCCCACGCACAGACCCTCGCCAGCGCTCACGCCCAGCCCCACCCCTCTCCGGTCGCAGTCTCTTTTGAGACTCCCAGCTCGTACGACGGGTTTCTGATGCAGCCGTCACTGCAGCAGGGAGAAGTGTGGGGGTACGCCGTGGCGCCGCAGGGCCAGGGCTGGTGAGCTACGCATGAACGACGACACCGTCTCTAGTCTCCCTTGAAACGCCTCGCTCATTATCAGCCCACGGGTTAACGATCCTCGCCTGCCTGCATGCATTCGCATTCGCATATCTATATCTATACCACATCCTATACCCCCGATACCCCACCCTCCCCATCCCAGCATAGATGCAGCTTGTATCGTTAAACCGTTGTCACTCATTGCATACATCAATTATTCGCCGTTTAGAACTTGCTGATTAAATAAGGATGTCGGGTAACTGGATATTGAAGTGAGTAGTAAGAATACAATTCCACAAATTCAGTGTCTACAAATTGTACAGCTGTCGCAATTTGCGGCCTTGCATCCACAAACGGCGAACTCCGGGATCTCCCGGATGGAACCGGAAGTACAAATCAAACCAAAAAGAGCCGACCCCCACCTGTGTTGGCTGCGGCCGCATACATATGTTATACTTCCCTGTTCAACATGCGAAGTAGTGACCAGTTCCCTTTGCATTTGGTTCGAAATTCGCCCTCATCTGAAATATTCTATCCTGCGCCCTCCTTACTACTCAGCTTCCCGGAGTAAATGAATCTCTCCACCGCTGTTCAATAATTCATCAAGTAATTGGGTTGTGAGTTTTTCCAGTCGAAGGGTTTGCTTTGTGTCTGATTTGGTACTCAGGTCTAGAGCTTTCTCGGAGCCTCCCATTTTTTTTTCATGAGCAAAATAGGACATTGTTGCCGCGCCATGCTACGTAGGTAGACATAGTTCCGCATGGAGTCATGTTGACTATGAGCACTATATAATCCCTTGCCAAGCTGCAAGACCTACGACAAGCACCAAGTGCTATATAATTGAGCGGCCAACTATGACTTTGGGACTTTTTCCTGACAGCCACGGATCCAGGTATATAAGAAAACTTCCATTTTCTGATCCCAACTTATCGTAGCAACTCGACCGGCTTACAAGTGAATATGAGGGTTCAGATGCCTCCCCCCTCAATTCACATTCGAAGCTTTGGTACACATTTATAGCCAGGTCAAGTCGCATCATGATACGTTGCACACCCCAATAAAATACTTTTTGGACGTAAAATGTGCCATAAATAAGTGTTCCAGGTACCCGTGGCCACAGATCCGAGTAACCCATGAGTGGATTCGTTTCCTTATGGACCAGGGGGTTATCATCACCGTTTATGATGCAATTTCAGATTATCCTGATTAACACAAGTGACAAGCCCGTTGGGCCTCCTAGTACTGTGGAAGAGCTCAAAGTAGTACATAAGTACTGCTGTGCCCTTTTAATGCCATGCTTCTGTCTCCTTGAGACTAGTTGGTCTCAATTCGAGTTGGCGCGAGTATGTTGTGTTTCAATTTGTCTGGTCTTCATACGCGACGCGTTGGGTCACGTGTTGAGTTTAGGGCTTACGAATTCGCTACAGTCACTGAGTCAGGCACTCTCCAGTCCCTCGACATCCACCATCCACTGACTTGTTTGACGTGCTATATCTTCACATGGCCAACCTCCTTCGGCCTTTCAAGTCTGGGAACGATTGGTTCATTAACGAGTTACTTGCATACCACTTTAGCGACGAGCGTCAAGGCGATTCAGCCAGAGGTTTTTTTTGGCCCCGGGGCAAATCCGTCGCTGGTCGATTTGGACCACAAGATTCTCACTGCTCCCGCTGGGGCTGTAGATCCAGATTTTTCTGATACTACTGCCCGATACCTTTGCCACCTCGATCTCGCTGCCAACGCTACGCAGGAAAGTCTCATCACCGATTTCGCTAGAGAAACCCTTCATCTTCTCGGTTTTTCGGAGCGCAATCTGTCCTTTCTACTCGGTACGTCATCCCCCTCACCGTCGGCGGCGAGACCCAAAGAACGGCCCAGACTAACTTATGCCTTCTGCATCGTCGAACCCTCGTACTCCTCGTCTTCGTTGAGGATAAGACTCTATCCAACCCCACCGATGCACAGTCACAGGTCATCGCAGCAGCCATCTCTGCGTTCCAATTCAACAATAGCAAACGCGAAAGCTTGGGCTGCGAGCCTCTACCATCCATGACAATTCCCTGCATCACCATGTCTGATACACGGCCGACCTTCTATCTGGTGTTCGTAACGCTCGAGTTGAGCAACGCTGTGGCAATGGCCCAATACCCTTCTTCCGAAACCGTGGTTTCGAAGTCATGACACACCCCCCTCGAGCGATGGGATGAAGGACACTCAGTACCGTCAACTCGGGCTTCAACGCTTCCTAGCTTTCAAGACATTGGCCAAGAGCCACTGGGAGGCGATTTTGAAGGATCTTTAGGTAAATCTACTGTTTAATGTGTCGAATTTGGCCTAGCAAGGTCTCCGATCCCGATGAATTCCCATGTCATGATCAGCGACATCGAGAAGGGGTCCGGTGTCTAACTTGGTCAACCTCTGGTCCTTATGGAACGAGTTCCATAGTCCCGCACGTTTGCGTTCTATCCCTTCCTTCATTCCTCTTGTCAGTTCAACGATTCTCCCCAGCTCGACTCTCGTATTCCTGACTCCTCCCCGGCTCTGCTCATCGCTTCCTGTACCATCCTCACGAGCAGCTGTCTATTTACAGAAGTCTATAGTGATGCCGTGAGGTGGAGGCGGCTCGAGCTGACTACCAGCTCGCCTCGGAACCTCGGTTTGAGGTTCGATCGGTGTCTCAGAGCGAGGGCTAGTTGAGTCCGCAGCGCGCCGGAATCCCGCGATTTGACTGAACTGCCCCATGCTAAGCTGCCCCGTCACACTAAGGACCCGCGCCTCTTTTATATTTCACTTATTATAATTATGTATCTCTTGTGCAGTTTCGGCGCTGTACTCCACACTCCCTCAGTAAGTAAGTATTATTTTCTGAGCTCTCTGCATAATCGACGGGTCTAGGCCCGGCGGTGATTCGATGATTCAAGATCAATGATCTACTGTAAGTTAGGTTCTCTCTGCCACCCACCACCATGTCCTCACCTTCTCTTTCTCGTCGCGCAAACAATCGGCTTCAAACTCCTCCGCTGCATGTCTAGTAAGTCCCTCTGCCAAATCCGTTGAATCTATCATCGGACGCGAAAAGCCAAGAGGCGAGGCCTCCAGGAGACCAGTCTGGATACCTCATTATGCACCGATGCACAGGCATTTTTGCTAACATTTTCTGGCAGCACTCCTCCATCTGAACCATACTACGATCCGGAACACTACCCAGATGGCGTCATAAACCTTTCCACCGCAGAAAACTCGCTCCTCACCGCACGGCTGATCGAGGTCTTTTCTCTCGCCTTGTCCCAAGAATGCCCTCATTGACGTCGCGAAAAAGCACCTCTCTAGCCCGATTACTATTTATCCTCAGCATCTGAAATACCGAGCCACGCTGATCAAAACGACCCTTCCGACTGTGGAGGATTTTCTCCCCAAGTATGTCAACGATCACTTCAATCCGCGCGTCACAGTCACCAGTGCGTACAATTCGCTATCTTGTTGCTGTATCTTAACACTTCTATAGGAGAGAATTCAGTCGCCGGTCCGGGTATAGGCGCGGTGCTGGCTCAGCTTGTCTGGGCCCTTGCGGACGAAGGCGCGGGTGTGCTACTCACTGCTGTAAGCAATTGTTGATGATAGGATCTTTTGAACTCTAAATACGTTTAACTAGCCATTCTATGGTTGAATTCTGAGACATCTCTGCGGAGAGTTTCCTAACCTTATTTTAGATGATTATATCCGGGACATTGTGCACCCTGCGCTCGCAACCTTCGTGCTGGCCAACATCCCCGTGGATATCGACCCCCTCTCTCTGGGAGCCCTTCCTTATCTCGAGAAGGAGCTTGTTGAGAGTGCTGACCGCGGCGTGAAAATCGCCGTCCTCCTCCTCTGCAACCCACACAATCCGCTCCCCCAAGTTATCGCAAGGGAAGTGGTCGAAGGATACGCTGTTCTCGCGGAGAAGGTGCATCTAATATCGGCCTGACATCAGCTCTGCCTCTGACTGGTCGCCAGCATAACATCCACCTCGTAGTCGACGAGGTATACGGCCTCTCGACATTCACCTCGGCCTACCCACCCGCAGTCAACGCCCAATTCGAGTCAATTCTCTCGTACGACCTGCCTGCGCTCGGTGTCGACCCTTCGCGGGTCCACGTGCTCGCGGGTCCAACCAAGGACTTTGGCGCTAGCGGTTTGAAATGTGGGTCATCCTCGTGTACTCGGAGGGCCCAGTGTATTAATTCATCCAGTGGGTCTCCTCGTCTCGCCATCGAATCCCCCGCTCATCGAGCTCCTGCGCCCGCTCTTCAACGCCACGCCCATCTCCGCCGCAAGCGACCTGCTCTTCTCGCGCGTCCTCGCCGACGAGGCCTTCGTCGAGCAGTTCCTATCAGACAACCGCACCGCCCTGCGCGCGGCGTACGAGCTTGTCGCGGAGTGGATGATCTTCCACGAGCTGCCGTGCGTACTCCTCTCTCTCTCGCTCACTCACCGAGCAAATGTATCTGACGCGCAGATTCACGCGCGCCAACGCGGGCGTGTACGTCGTCGTCGACCTCGGCCCCTTCATCGCGCGTATCACCCACTCCTCTGATGGAGATACCACGAAACTCGACCGCGCCGTCGCCGCGATGCTTGCCGAGAAGGTCTTTCTTGTGCGTCTTCTCACTCTCCCCGTGCTTGACCTACATTAACCTCGGTGTCTGGCTGCAGAAACCCACGACGCGCATGGTCGACCCTGTCCCCACGCGCTTCAGGCTCGTGTTCACCCAGCCGCGCCCGACGATGGAGGTGCGCTGACTCTGTGTTTTTCTCGGCTTTTGGCTGATGGGGCGGTGTTAGCTGGCGCTCAGACGCATTGAGCGCGCGTTTGGCGTGTCGTCCGCACCGTTTTCCTCGTAGGAATGACGTAGGCGAGCGTGCCATGGCAAGTCGGCATGTATGATACATGAATGAAAGGAGAGGAGTACGTGCAACCAGCAGTGAACAAAGCTAGACGGGATTGCAATGGAACGATCTTCATCGTAAGCACAAGATCCCCGACATTCGTCTCGGGACGCGCGTACTCTACGGAGATCGGTGTATTCTCCTGTCCGACAGGTGTACGAAAGATTCTTACACAAATAACTCGGACTCTCTACGACGGGTCAGAGTACAAGCTCTCTCCTTTGGACGCATTACTTTTTTCTTCAGGAAGCATCGGCTTCAGCCCGAATATGCAGATGAAAAGAAATAAAGTCTCACCGGCCATCCCAATGACTTTGATGAAGGTTAACCCCACCCCACCGCCTTGAGTATTCTCTTGGACATTGCTTTCACGTTAGCCTCACCAGCAGATGTTGATGTGTCGGAAGGCTGGATATCCGCCGGTGACGTTGATGTTTTGGATTGAATTGTAGGGAGAGTGCGCAGACTTTGGCCCACACTGGGTGTCCCGTAAGCATCCTGCAACGTCGCAAGAGCGGCGGCGAAGTCCTTCTGTGGCGGGCGGTGACTGGCCGTGAGTGCCGTCGTTGAGTCGACCGAGGTGCGGGATAGGTGTGCGGACTCGCTGATCATTGTCGTTTGGGTAGTGGTGGTGGTAAGGAACTGGTGTGGTCTTGTGTCTGTATGAGGCGCCTATCTTGTTATACTGTGACTCGTGAGGATCTGATCTCGAGAGGATACCAGTCTCGCTGTAGAACCACCCATTCGTAGAATGTGGCATAATGCTGGCGCTGGGCCTACTGCAACTAATTTATTAGCTTATCTTAAGTTCAGCTGGTCGAGACCGCATATGACTTAAGTTTCCCATATATCTTAAGTTATTTTGACCATAGGGGAAATCAGGGCGGTAACCTATGCAGCATACGTATGGCGGCTTGGATCTTAAGTTCTTACCACCTCAATCTTAAGTCCCCAGGAACTTAAGTTCGAACTGCACTTGAGTTCAGTAGTAAGTCGCATTTAAATATACAATCAGTAAAGAGAACTACTTAAGTTCTGCATCGAACTCAAGTGGAGGAACAGTACTCAAGTTTCACTTTCGCAACTTAAGTTCCACCGGACTTGAGTTCTGTAGAATAAAGTCCAGTCCCGGGTCTTGAGTTCTGGGACTGTGGAAGAATCCCTTTAAGGGCAAGTGGTATAAATATTGAGGGAAGACAAGGAAATTAGCACAGAAACTAACCTCTGGTGAGGATAAACAATCCTGGGACCTGTTGGGTCACATAGTCAGTTCCTGATAGTGTTTTGTGAACATGAACAGGGTGGCATACTAGGATTTTTTTCCATAATGCCACTAGTCAGGCTGGGTCAGCACAACTGAGCATGTAGAAAGTTCAAATTAATTTGAGTTGGTTCGGATTTGTGTGGGTGAACTGTCAAGCAGAAGAGGTTGTGCTTGCCAGTGAAAAGCTCATGGAAGTTCGAGCTAAGTCAATGTTGGTGTAGTGGCGCATTTGGCCGGGTCACTGATGTGGTGATGCCACTGTCCCGGCACGTGCGACTCATTCTCTTTCTTTCCACCCCCATGCCACCACCCTCAATGCTCAATTCTCAAGCAACTCACCATGGCTCCTTGTGCCTGTTCCCCTTTGCTACTGAGCTCTGGTCATCCACATTGATCAATGGTTGGCAGGACATGGTCTTCAGGATGATGGATGAGATGGTGAGTACCACGGATTCCTCAACATATTTATTGTTTATTCACTACTGTCTACAGCTTAGGGTACGCATAGAGCAGTAGCAGCTGTCACCTTGGGTCATACAATCTGATCTTTAAATGTCTTCTCAGGTGCGGAAACCATGTTGGCGGCGTAGTTGCGCTGGTCGTCGTTGCACAGCCACCGAGCGCGCACTTCGGCGGGACTTCAGTTCGGGCTGGACTTACTTAAGATCTGTTGTGACTTAAGTTTTCAGATGTAACTTGAGTGTCTCCGGATGAAACTTAAGTGTCTCCTGGAACTTAAGTTTGAGCACGGGCAGTTACCAGCTGCCACTTCTGAGAGCAAAATGTAACTTGAGTGTCATGTGGAACTTAAGTTTGAGTGTGGAACTCAAGTTCGAGCGTGGAACTTGAGTTTGAGCAAGGGTAGCCAGAGGTGTACTAGGCCACCGTGGCAGGTGTACTGCAGGTGGGCAGGAACTTAAGATATATATGCGAACTTAAGTCATATACGGTCTCGACCAGCATAACTTAAGTTAAGCTAGTCTTATTTCACCCTACTGTACATGCTAGTCAGAGTTTAAATCGCTGGAGAATTAAAATTTCAGCCTCATTCGGTTACATGTCCTTTTTCAGGTTTGCTCTCTGCCATCGAGTATGCTAACTATCCGGCTGGCTCTTCGGCACTTATCGTCTTAGGTTTGCATACTTGTTCATTGCTTGTTCATACATAGGGTAAATAGGAGACTCTTGCCCTTTCTCGAATGAGACATCAATTCTATTGTTGAACCGGAAAAAAATCGCGTCGCGTCGTTGCAACGCTGCCATATTTTCTTTACCAATTCCTGGTAATGCCCGACCTTGGTCCGACCAGCGAAACGGGCAAGCATGACAGTCGGCGTGTTGGTCAAGGTACCGGACAGTTCTGCCAGACGACAATCTCGATGACAGTTCGCATGACAGTCGCAGTGACTGCACATGACAAAAGGGAAGATGCCATAAGTTTGTCCGCCGTGTATATTCTTTATCCTAGTACTAGTAGTAGTAGGGCTCAATATTAGACAAGATCCGGTCAAAGCTTTTTTTTTTTTTTTTTTTTTTTTTTTTTTTTTTTTTTTTTTGGGTGGTGGTACGGTGTCAGCGTTAGCGCAATTAACAATGGGTTAACCCGCTAGGCTGCGTAAGCTCGGAGGGTTCTAGACCTCCAGAAAAAGGGGATAAATCCACCCCCAAGGTAATGCCTTTACGCACACGGCCGCCGCCGTAGTGTGGGACTCGTAATGTGCAATGTCTCATCCACCAGGATCTGGAGACGAGGATCTTCGTGATCTTCTCGGCACGATACCCACTAAAACCTCGGGTGCTTGTAGCCAATCTTTTGGCAGTCTGTCTTCGGACAGGAGGGTGCCTTTCCAGGTACTGAGAACCAAGGAGGGCAGAACCATTTTCTTAGACTGGCGAGAGTTATCGCATGCCATAAAACGGTCGATTTCGATCCGTTCGTTCAGGGTGTGGATCCAGCGGTTTTGGATCTCGGCTTCGGAGTGCGGTACTCCATCTCGGCCAATCACACGTTCACATCTAGTCTTCCAGATTAGATAGATGGTTTCGGAGATTACTATCCGGTATAGGCGATTAACTCCGGATGGCTTCAATTTTGATTCTGTTTCGAAGGACACAAGACAGCAGCCTAGGATCCCCCCAATGGTTTGGGTAGGGAGTTCATCGTGTTTCTTGGCCCATAACTCACCAGCTAGCTTCCATATTTCCGATTGGCCCGGGGCCTGGCACTCTAGGAGGATGTGTTCGAGGGATTCTGTGACATCACAGTGTTGACACGTAGCGCGGTCTTCATAGCCTGGAATGTTTGTCCAGAATTTCCCAACACGGTGAGCACCGTGGATAGCCTTCCAGAGGAAAGTCTTTATCTGGCGTGAGACATCCTTATGACGAATTGACCTCCAAATGCTTGCAGCAGTCGGGGATTTGCCGCTTTGGGATTTTATGGCATCCTGGACGAGGTTGATGTTTGCCTCAGTTGTTTTCCTCTTGGGAGTTGCCCGGAGTTCCTTGATGCCTTTGTAGGCTATTGCTTGGGTGAGTGTCGAAAGTTTTGCTCCCCGGAGTTGCGGGGTGTGATCTGTGTCAAGATTTATGTTGCTAGGGTTATCATTGAGGACACCCTCTTTAGCAAGGGCGGAGGCCATTTGGATTGGCGGGCATGTCTTGGCACTTTCAAGCTTGACAAAGATCGTTTTGGCGCGGCGATTCCGGAGGCTCCCTGCCAGGGCTTGGATCGGGGCTTTGCCTGGTACACCAATCCAGCCGTTATTCTCCCATTTTCCAAGGTTGCTGTTTACTGCATTGGGTACTGTGCTTCCTTTCATTGTTATGCGGAGGGGGATGTCCGGTGGGGTATTTTGGATGAGGTGCAGAGTTGCAACGATTTCCGCATTTGCGCGGGTTTGCAGCAATGGGGCGGGGGAGTTTTATGCTTGCATTGCGGTTGTCGTCGTGGGAGTACCAGATGCCAGCGCCGCATTGGGCATCGGCAAGGCCAGCGCGTTCAATGTGCCCGCTAATTGCGACATCTATCATTTCTTCGCCGGGAATATATTGAGGGTTGGGGGGAGGTTGTTCACCCGGAGGGTCTTTATCACGGTTCTTTGTAAAGATTCTGAACCCCTCCGACAGATTACTTATTTCGGTGGGGGGCCGGAACTCCTCCTCATTCGAGTTGGCCCCTGCTTCGTCCGGATGGGTTATTTCGGGGGTTCTCGGGTCCCATTTTGGGAGAATTTGGGATAGGCGATCCCTGATTGCGATTGCACATTTATGTGGGTGTTTGCACCCATTCATTCGGTCGTCTGTACATGCAGTGCATTCACATTCTGCGTCCGTGGAATGGTCTGCAGAATCAAGACGGTGCAGCACAATAAATCCTTGTCCAACTGTAGTAACACCATGGTTTTTGCGGAGACATTTACTTTGGGGTTTATTATTCATTTGCCGTGATCCGGTCAAAGCTACTAATCCATTGACCATGGGAGAGCTGGACATTTGGCAGGGCAAATGCGTGACGGCGAGAAGCGTATACAAGTGGCGCTTGCGTTATCCATCAAAATCGGTCTTCGGGGCAGTAAATCCTTGAATGGGAAAGTGCACCAACACCTATGAACTCCAGTGTGAACTAGGTGAACTCGGTGGATTCGGCCAGTCTGCTCCATTCTCCTGCCCTCGCCGCCGTCCGCTGCTACCACCGGGATCCAGCATTGTGTTTCAGGCGCCTGTGCCCCGCCTTCGAGGAGTTAGGGCAGCCGCAACGCGCCCTAACTCCGGGTATCCGCCGTGTCGTCCGACTGGTTAGGTTGGGCTACTAGGGTTAGGGCCTGGGAGGATATAGTGGAAAACGTTGTCGGTAGTGACATAAGCAGTCCACCAACGGCTCACCAGGTTCACGCGTTCAAGGTCAACCGCCGTGAACTTTCTGATTAACACAAGATTCTCGTACTAGTGTTCTCCTCAAGTTCTCCTCCGGGGTCCGTGAGAAATTTGTCAATCAAAGATAGCTCCGGCTTGGGGGTCCGTTCGGACTGACGGACATCAAGAATGCGTTCTCGATGCGTTCCACACGTGTTGTGCTCTCTTGCTACCGGCCCCTTATGAGTAGTTACAGTCCTTCAGAGGATGGATGGCTCTGAGTGTACACAGCCGAAGCCTCAAGAAGAAACACAGTCCACTGAGGGCAGACTGCACTGCCATGACAGTTGCTCCAGTAAGCGCTGTAAGTACCAGCCGAGGGACCAACTTTCTGGTCATCGGAGGGAAGACGGGAGATTGATGACTGCGTGTATTTTATTATTACATGGTTCATTGGCAGAACTAAATACCCGAGAGATATCTTTGATTGGTAGACTTCTCACGGACTCACCGGAGGGATCGATTTTGATGTAATGCAACACGCGCCGCTTATCCTGGTTGCTTCGCACTTTTCACAAAGCATCCACAAGAAGGGACTTTGGACGATTTTATGCTAGGTACTTTGTGGCCTTCAAAAATGAGTCAACCTCAGTTTGTCCTCGGCTCATGACAGTGGCTAGATTGGCTAGATAAGTAGGTAGATATATTCGTGCGCAGTCCCATTATATGAACATCGAAATACCGGTTCCATACCTGAACACATATTGCGCGGAAAATCTGAGGGCACCGCCCTCAACCATCCTGACTTCATGGAAAATTTTGTACCGGGTGGGATCTGATATTTCGATGTCAAGGTGAAATTCTCGTAGGGCTGAGCGGCAAGGAGGCGTACCAGGACATTTCAGCAGGGTTTTCCAATACCCCGGTACGAGGGCTGCACAATGTAGGACACCGGATGCACTCAGAAGGCCCTCAAATGGGACTGTGAGTGGAGCCTGCTCGACGTGCACGACGGTTTCATCCATACAGACAGTGAATATTGACTCGGCGAAGAGTGGTGAAGTCGATATCAATGTAACGGTGGGATCGATGCAAGCCAGATGACGGGGGTAGCGCGAGGCGTGGATTGCATTATGATTCTCCGACCACGGTCGAAGGGGAGCTTCGGGGGGCTGTTCAATCCAACCTGGAGGGAGGATATCGATAAAAATGATGAGATCCGATGCGTGCGATGTGGAAGGGGACTTTGGGACGGGAAATAACAGTTCTTGCCCTATTCGGGTCGTTACAATTGGAAAGGCCCACTGGCGTGATATACACGTACATTCTGGACCCTCGTAGGATTCTCTCAATTGCTGAATCCGACTCCCGACTTGTTTAGCCGTTCGATATTGGCCCGTTTTTTTCCAAATATGTTGGGAGACAAACTGGTTGCGACGCGGGAAGCGGCCTAACATCACTGTTTCTTTGCACGCTGTCGGTTGATACTGCTGGAGTCCTGCGTTGTCGGTCGGTATCGCTCACCGCTTGAAACGGTTGAAGAAATTTATTTACCTTCAAGAAGGGCTGCTTCCAGCTCCCGCGGCCATATGGCTTGCCCACTCCCTAGCGTTCTCCAAACTCTTCGTCTGTCTAGCAAGGCCCGGACGGCATGACTGCGATGCGTGTCCTCTGTAGGTGACCACTCGTCTTCGAGGGTCGCAGTGGCACGTCGAACTGGGATCGGAGCACTGAGGGGGATAGTGTTAAAGTCCATGGTGCACAATGGGCCACAGAGCCTCCTCACTTTATGGACGGAGAACCGAGGACGGGACAGGAGGAATGGGCACAGGAAGAACAGAACTACCGTTCATGTTAATCGCGGAGTCACAGCTTTGTAGAGGGACGATGCACAAAAAGCGTCAAGGAGTGCTACAGCAAGATTCACGAGCTGTTGTATGTATCGTGTGCAATGCAGAGCTCAAAATTATTATTTCTGATTCGGTTGTGCGAAAAAAAATCAAGGTTCCGAAAGAGGTGGATACGGGATACGGCTATTGATGAAGCCGATTAGGGAGAAGCCCCCGAGGTCATCGATGTATGCTATAAATGCTTACTAGAAATAACTCACAGGGTTCACGTTAGCTAGTAATGCGGCGAACCGAATATTATTATGAGGGGTGGTCGCATGCACCCCCGAATCAGAAGTATACAAACAAACCGCACAGTCCAGAGCAGTGTTTTCGCTGTTTCAAAAATCCAGAACCGTACGTGCCCTGAAATCCATAAGCATATTTGGACTACGGGAATGCTACAAGTACCCGGCCGAAAAGTACGGTGCATCACCTTTCTCATAACATTCTTCTGCCGCCATCCCTCGGAGGGATGCGTTAACGCCTGTGGAAATAAACCACTAACCCGAGCTCCATATGGTGTTTGGCTCGCATGATCAAGGTGACCACTTATGCCAGAGGATCAACCTGCCCACTGGGTACATCAGCATTCCTGCGCTATTCCAACAAGGTGTTCATCAATTTACGTGGGGGTCCTAATTTGGGCAAATACCAAGGAATAAATGCAGGTTCATGTACACATAACTTGGTCGCGGCCGACAAGGAGATTGTGCTGAACATGAAATTTGTGAAGATTTCCAAGAGAGGCCTCAATTTTTACTGCTCTAGTGAGTGAGGAGTTCTCGTTACAAAGGGATTGATCGACAAATCTGTTCACCCGCCACTCCGAATGAACGTCTTGGGTGTGTTAGGTATACAAAACAGCTACAGCCACACATATACAGACCACTAGATGCAACAAGACAACAAGAGAAATAAATATACACTAATTGAAGAGTACCTCTATCAAACAATTCCGGCCAAGTCGAGTTCGTCCAAAATAAATTCAGGGACAATGTGATGACCGCGGTATTTGCGGGCAGCCCATGCGGTCTGTCTTCCATTCAAGCCTTTCGCGTAGGCGTCAACAAACTTTTGCGTGCGGTTGGCAAATCCGAAACAATCAGATTGATGAATGTGTACTCTGTCGGATAACTTACCGCTGCGCCATAGGTAGGGGAATGGCGGCCAACATTTCCCGAACATTCCGGACCAAGTCGTCTTCCCTAAAAGATGCGGGGTAGAAACGATAGATCCATTTTGCGTAGCCCCACACTTGCTTAATGAAGTTGAGCTCGCAGTGAAACTTCGGCAAAAGAGTACCCGCGAGCTGTGCAGGCGGTTTCTAAACAAGATTCGGAATTCACAAAGTCCGCCAGTTGAAGACGACGCCAGAAACAAGGGCTGGAGGAGCGGATTTGAAGCCTTTCACTGGGCCACCTTCTTGACGTGCTCTCGGAGCCCCCGCTTCTCCAGAATTACGGCCATACGTTTGAACAGGCCTTCCGCGGTATTTGCGGGCCACCCATGCGGCCTGTCTTCCATTCAAGCCTTTCGCGTAGGCATCAACCAAAGTTCGCGAGCGGGAGGCAAATCTGGAACAAGATTGATGAATGTGGACTCTGTCGGGTAACCTACCGCCGCATCATAGGAAGGGCAACGATGGCCAACGCTGGCCAATGCCCCCCGAACATTCCGTTCCAAATCGTCTTCCCGAGAAGATTCGGGGAAAAAACGATAGATGTGTTTCGCATAGCCCCACATTTGCTCAATAAAGTTGAGCTCACAGTGAAACTTCATGAAAAACAGAACAGAAAACCCTCGAGCTTTGCAGGTGGTTTCCAATCAAGATTCGACATTCACGAAGTCCCACTGGTTGAAGAGAATGCGGCGGCAGCAATCAAGGGCTGGAGGAGCACATTTGAAATCTTTGCACTCGGCCGGGTTGTTGACGTGCTCTTCAAGCCCCGCTCCTCCGGAATGATGGCCATACCTTTGAACAGGTCTTCGAAGGGGTGCTTTTGCGGGTAATAGGGTGGTGACTGGGGTTTGCCGGTCATCTGAATTTTCACCTTCTGCAACTGGCCGGTATTCGTGTAAAGTGGTTTGCCGTGGGCGTCGCGAGCGGCAACTTCAACCCCGAAATTCGTCGCAGGCTTGGACGTGAACTTCGACATCAAGCGCGCAGATAGTGATCAGGGCGCTTGCGGTGGGTTGTCGCGTTGTCGTTGTTGGATTTCGAGTCAGAGATTCCAAGTAAGCAGTAAACTCGTTGCAAACGCGCGTGGAATTCATTCAAACATGTACAGAATATATACTTCAAAGGGGCTGTAAAGGGCTGTAAAGTGCAATGGAAGGAATGCTAAAAATGATGAGCTGTAAAGAATGCTGTGGAACCGAGCTGTGAAGTGGGCAGTGTGTTCACAGCAGTTGTACTTTCAACAGTCATAACCGAGCAGATGTTCACAGTCGGGGTAAATCTCGTCGAGCATATCCATGAGCTCATTCGAGCACGTCCTCGTTGGCAAATTACCATTCGCAGTTCTTCCCGAACTTCAAAAAACGGCACGCGGTCCATGAGTGAGTGACCGTCCCCCTGTAGCTTTCGAATAGCTTTTGTGGTATCAGTTCTTTCGTTTCTGGTCATGGGGGTGAAATGAGGTGATGACCCGCTTCCCTAGCCGATGCGGTCGGTACTCCTCGAAATTATCTCGGTTCCAATTCCGCATATCCTCCTCAAGTTTCTTGATGGCTGGAATATACAGTTAACTATCTCAAAATGCATACTGCTCGTTCCCCTGCCAAAATCTCCAGAATGCTATGCATTATCAGGTTTATGCAATATCAGCCAGGGTTTTGGGTGAGAATTGGCTACTCGTTCCATCCAGAATCCTATGCATTGTTAGATTTTTTGGCAGGTATGCATTGCTACATTGTGAGATAGTCAACTGTATACCTTATCTCTCCAATAAACTACGTCTTCACGCTCATGACCGTCGCTGTACTTATTGTCCCTTCCGAGGCTGTGAATACCTGTATCCGAGCGCATTCTGGTAGAGCCGGGGTGTCCGAATGGAGATGGTTCTGGTGATCTCGTGTTTCTCCATTACACAAGTTTTTCGACCGTGATATTGTCGCCGTCAATCTCCTGAAAATATAGATTGATGTCAGCGGCCACATCGTCATCGGTGAATAAGGATTCCTTCTAGTTTCCGTATGGATTAACCACGAGCATCGAGCGGTTGTGAATGTACCGTGTGTACCCCTTAGAGGCTGGTCCCTCGAGACTCTCCCTGGAGCGCAACTGTCAAATATTTCATGGCCTCGGCCGCTCTGACTATCGTCGGCGCTTCACGGAGCCTCCCCGGCCCAGAAAACGCGTGGAAAATGCGTTAGCTGTAACCTGCCAGTGTTGCTGCCGGCCCTTCCGGCACGCGTCGTTTCCCCGGCGCGTCCGACGCGTGCACATACGGCTGCGGCAGCCTTCTGAAACTCGGCAGCCTCCGCGTCCCTGGTTTCTGAGTTCCCCGAGGCTCAGGGTAGATGCCGACATGAAGTAGGAAACGTCATCTTCATCGGGCACTTCCTCCTCGGTGGCGCGACGTGATTTCGCGGAGGGGCAACGAACATTTGTGGAAGAACTGAGCTGGACTCTGGAGCACCTCTGGACGTGACTTTCTATAAAAATAACCGCTATAGGATCACTCGACGTGTCGATCTCGGCATTTAGAGATGTCGCCAAGATGACATGATCGGCAATGGATGTCCGAGAAGGCCTTCGCCTGCATCGAGAAGTGTCAATTCGAAGCCGGCGGTCCAGCTGACTGCGACATACATTCTCCTTGTCCGATCTGTATCCTCAGTCCTCTTCTTTTTACGCGGTGACAGGCCAACACGCTCTTAACGCGCTTTAGAAAGTTATCGGAGCGATTACGAAGGTGCGCCTTCTTCGCGGGCATGCTGCCCGGCGGTAGTGCGCACTGAACGCGTCGATGTGAAAAGAAGCGTGTTTTCTAGAGTACCTTTGGCACAAAAGTCTATCTTGGAGTTACTCGGAGCAAATCCCTTGCTTCTGGCATATACTTCTTGGCTACAAATACACGGAGCCGTTAAGGAGCTTTTGAGTTTTGCGATTGGCTTATGTGGCTATATCACCTGGATGGCGTGCACCTTAGGCAAAGTTCTGTGATACCCCCGACCCCCCTTTCATTCCACTGTCCATCGGGTTGCATTCTATCCTGGGAGTCTATGATACCAATGACAGGTTCCTGATGTGCTTGGATGCGTCTCGAGCGGCTCATCTTTCGTACCACCCTGTGTCCTACAAAATAGCGCACGACATATGTTCTGGCCTTGTTAGGAAATTGAAGACAATGCGCCGGAGCCTCCGAAGGTCAAATGCTAAAGGTACTATATGCAGAATGATCTGTGGGAACAAAAGTAGCGATCTTAAGGACCCATCTGTGCGTCCTGTCATGACTCATCGATGTACAGAGAAAAAGGACTAACAGACGGGTATGTGTTGTGTGCCGTGAACACAGCAACGAGTCGCTTATAATTAGGCAGCGACTCACTTTGCTCCTTCCAATCTGCTCTGGGGTCAGAACTACAGGCATCTAGGTCGGGATTAGGGAAGAGAGTGCCCAAAGCGAGGTGAAAGCAGGATTTGGAGATGGGTCAGAAACCAACCAGAGAATCCATCGGTGGAAAACTTTCCCGATTCCGATCTGACCGAGGTCCGAAAGTCCCGACTTGAGTTTGACGTCCCCGCAAACGACGGTTTCCCTGTGATGATAACACATCTTGGTGTACAGCTACTACAGTACACTCACGCACGAAAACAAAAGGGGAATGAAGGTCTATTGATTTTCGCCCGACTTATCAAAGACCCTCATGAATCACTCTTCTGATAAGTACATCCATCCAGAGAAGAAGAAAATACATATGATCGCGCAATCCAAATTAACAGGAGTAGTTGGATACCATGCTTCCCCACTCTACCGAACGAGCGGCAACGTCATAGAACTCCAAACCAAAGAGGCCCCCCCGTTGGCTTTTGGAGGGCTATTTCAGTCGTCGTCAGTGAGCTCCGAGTCTGGTTGATCGCGTATCCACTAAAAGCGAAAACTCCCTCCGGGCCGACGCGGAATGGCTTCGCGGTCTGGCTTCCGAATGGCTGCAAGTATCTATTGAGTATACACCTTTAGTTTGTCGGTTGCTTACTCCTTAAGTCGTCGCCTTTCCGCTGATGGTGTCATCAATAACGTAGCTGTTCTGAACAATCCGAGCACCACCCAGAACCTCATCCCGGCCCGCCTTGGATCCTGGTGATTGCTATGATGACTTGAGTGTCTGTCATGCTCAGGAACGAGAACAAGGATCGTGGAGGTATTATTTGGTTCTGCTATGCCTGTCAACGTGAACGTTTTTCTCAATAGATTCGGGGGCAGAGTGCCTGATACGTTTCGCATGACACCACGACGTTTAACATCTGTGTTTCTGTCCGCTTACCTGCATTCGATTGTGATTCCATTCGCCTAGAAATCCGATTCAACTCGGACCGGAGTAGAATAGGAAGAGCTACCCACAGCTTTGACCTGGACACATGCAATCGGATTCTTGGTATTTGATGAGAAAGGACACACCGATGATCATACGTCTTCACACCATTACCGAGATCGTCAAAGAGAACCCCTTTAGCGATGCCAACCAAAGGGGACTGGACGACGGCTGACTGTTGGATGTCATGATGCGGTTGGAGTTCAAAACAAGGGGAAAAGGGGAGGAGTTTTGCTGAATATTTCGATAGTTCTTCAAGTGTCTTATATAGTCCACTAGAAACACTGCGGGAAACGTTGCATGACGGTGATCATTCTAGAGATCCGTGCTGAACTGTATTCTGGGTTACCAGCCGCAATTGATGGACTTGAAACCGCGTCAGATGTTCTCCGGGATAAGGTAACGTCCAGCAGGAACGTAAAGAGCCGCAATATAGTTTCCGTTCGGGAGAATTTGACACAGACCTCCCGCAATTGAAATTTATAGGTGTCCGATCATTATGAAGTGCGATTGTGCTATCGGCTGGCAATGATTATTTTTGCGACTCATAATTCTTTACCGGTCAAATTGCAATTCCGAAACCCACCTAGACAAATGATGGTGGAAATATATCGCTCTAAGGAGGTGCTCGGTACCGTCTATATCACCGACACGGGCAGAAGAACGGTTTACAGGAGATATATGAGCTCCGGTTTCTGCTGTCAGGCCGCGGGTTTTCTGCAGCCACCAGCTTAATAAACCTTGAATTTAAACAAAGGACATCCCCGTCGAGGTCCGGCAAGAAACGTAAGTGGGGTGAAAGCTCAAACGAGATAACATACATCTGCTAAAGTTGTGATCCCGCACTCTTACTCTTTCGGCCTCAGGAGTGTACACCCGTGTGTACAGTGCACCCAGGCACCTCTCGATTGCCGAATAAGGGAAGACTGATCAGAATTAAAGATGACCACGGTGCCTTTTGTGGGAAAAATATTTTCCAGAGAAAAGTGCGGCAAATGGACGCTACGGTTGAGAGCTATCCCCGGACAAAAAATCTAAGTGATTGCTCGACTTTTTGTAATTTCACACCGTGACTTCCTCAATTTTGAGTGACTTTTAGTTTAATCCTAAATGAGAGATTTTGAGTGGAAGAAAAAGTGGTCAGAAATCAGCCTCGATACTCATCATTTCAAAGGCCGCCGAAGTTGATGTTAAAATGACGAGTTTTTTGTCAAGTTTTGAGCGGCCCGAAACAGAAAGTTTCGGCTAAACTCAATTGAGTGGAGCCGTTTCGAGCCGCTCAAAATTTGACAAAAAACTTGAGAGCATCCGGGAATTGGAAAGTCTGCCATCAAAAGTCCGCCATCAGGGCGATCGGCGGATACATGACGTATGAGCATTGTAGCGGAGATTGAATCAAAGGCCTGTCAAGTAACACAGGCAAACAAATCAAATGCGCTCCTGTCCGACCCGCCACAGTCCCACCACTGCAAGGGGATCCAGGATCCCTTGCAGCTTCACCCAAGGGCATTCACCCGTCTTCTTGCCCTCCTTAAGGATGATACAATCAAGTTCAGCCAATACTGTACTATTAATGAATGTCTTGAACAAACTCAGCAACTTTCACAACGAGCTGGTTGCCGCACAGCGGGCATCGATTGCCATTGCCGTTGGTGAGCGGAGCAGGGGAAGGGACACGCGGGCGTGGAATGTTGTCCCTGTTTGGCATCGACCCTTATTACGCTGTGCCCCTGTACATTCAAAGTCCGACGAATGTCTGGCCGAGTTCGGCCGGACTGTGACGGCCATATATACGTAGGCCTGATTCATCTGCCCTTCCGAGGTCGTCTATATGCTTTCTATACCTACTGTACGATTAGCACGAAGAGTGACACGTGATCATTCGTCACGTTGTATATTATTATCTTTTTCTCACTACAACTTCCACATTGGATCGTGAGTCGCGCCTGCGAGACTCGGAAGCAGCAGTAAGTCTTCCTGTCTTATCTTGCTAACTCTTCTTTGGCATACCAGGAAGACTAGCGACGACTCCTGGCATACCAGGGTCGTCAGAGCTCGGAGTACTACTTGGCATACCAGTAGTTAACTTCGAGTTCGCGCGCTCAAACGTCTTATATATACATATAATCGAGTCTATAAGACATCTCAAGTAATCTAATATAATTTTCGCTCGCCTACGGTCCCTCGGCGTCCCTTAAAATTATCGACGAGAGTTACATTGGTGGACACATTGGGAACGCCGACACCCTGGCCGGCGAGATTACCTCTAATCCAAGATCCTTATCCTCCGTGGATTTACATCCCTCTCAAAATACTTCACGTTCGGTTTCGCCGGAGAAAATTGCGTCTTTGACTGCCACGTCACAGGACGCTCACGCGCGACGAATACAAGTCGCGCGAGCTTCTCAATCTAGCTCAACCTACGGATCTTGGAGGACTCCTAGACCTACCGTCATTAACCCTGCACTCTCAAACGACTCAAGCTATCGAGCGGCAATAGAGGTCGCTACCGTCTCCAAGAAAAAGTCGTCGGTCGTTCCTGTCTCCAAACGGGGAATAGCGACCTTGAAGAGGTTAGGAGTATCTGCTAAGGGAGAGACATCTGTGACGGGCACATCTTCTATCTCGGTGGAAGGATACGTCGAAAAAGGATATACTTCGCCGTTGTCTCATTACCACTCGTCCTCTGCACCTTCCTTTGCTCCAGCTCAATCTGCAGCTATGTCATCTCGTCAATTACCTCCTCATCAAAGCGGACATGCTTCGACCGCCGTAAGCGCCGAATCTCAATTATCTTCGACGTCGCATCAGCCAGAGGATACTATAGTAGTACCGGCCGAACGGACTAACGAGCAAAGAGCGGCTCAGATGAACAAGCTAGTAGCCCTCTATAAAGCCATCTCTTCGCACAATATCTCTACAGAGCAATCGGTCTATATGATCAGTTCTCAAAGGTGGCTCCAGGAAACGGACGTATGGGACTGGGGCGTGCCTGCAATAGGCGGAGGTCACAGATTTCGTTTAGCACCGGATCTTCTGGGAGACGTGGTACGGGTTACAGCGGAATTACAAACTCTACTACTGAAAGCGGTCGCCCTGATTCAAGACCGAAGCAGATGTTTTCAGATAGATCCTAATGATACTTGCGTTCCCGTACTCCGAGGTGCCGACAGTTTAGCTCAGATACAAGGAGCATGGGAAATCATCACTCAACGATTGAGACTTGGACATGAGAATTTCATCAAGTATGAGGCACAGGCTAAAAACTTGGTTCCCATTCCGACTTCACCGATCTCAACTGCTCCTGAGTTACACGAAGAACTGAAGGATGAAGCTCGCCCAGACTCCCGACTAAGGCTTATAGTTGGCCGATTTCCGCACCACATCGGTCCTTTTTCCGCTCAAACGAGAAGTCGACTATTGGGTGGAGCTCCGTGGGATGAGTTCATAGTTCCTGACTCTCCTCTATTGCGTGCTTTCCCAGCGAGAGGAGTAGAAGCTGATCCAGAAGTGGTCTTATACACAGGCAAAGCTCAACGCGAAATACATCACCCATCTCGACTAGACTACGCGTCGATCTCACAGCGTCTCGCGAGTCAGGTCCAAATGAGATCTCTTTCCCCAGTTCGAAGTGTTCCTTCCGAAGTCCCGCGTTCGATCCACGAAGAACCGCGAGAAGGCCTAGAAGGAGAGTACCAAGAATTGGTAGTGGACGAACCTTCTCCACAGGACTCGGTATACCAACCAGATCCTCAGAACATCTCGGTCTCCTTCTATGATACAGCGACGGAGTATAAAACCAACGATGCGACCTTCTTTGTTCCGCCCTTGCCAGAGCTAAACCCTCCGCCCGGAATCCGTGTACCCGCAGTTCCGCCGGGACCGAACATATTATATCAAGTCGGTACGCAAAAGCCTGCCGTATGGTTCGCGAAAGGAAAGGAAAAAAGTTCAGGTTCAGACTCTAATCCTACCAGAGGCCCTCAGATCTCGAGCTTCGCCCCTCAAGCCAGATCATCGTTTCCTTTCGGTGGACGAGGAAGACCTCCGGTGGCGTCTACATCAGGTGTTAATTTTCAACGTTCTTTGAACCGAGGTCATCATCTCCCTACGCACCTGCGACAAGACATCGCTCCTTCAGGATCTCTCGCTGCCGGCGGTAACTCCGGAAACGGACCTCCGTCCTCTCATTCCAGCTCCCATTCAAATCGGAGTCAACGACCTCCACCACCTCCTATCAACCCTAATCCTCAGGGTCCGCCGGCGTCGCCGGGTGGAAACGGAGGCGGACCTCCACATGGAGGCGGCGGTGGAGGCGGTGGACCTCCTCCTGGAGGCGGCGGAGGAGGCGGTGGACTTCCACATGGAGGCGGCGGTGGAGGCGGTGGACCTCCTCCTGGAGGTGGCGGACCTCCACCTGGAGGTGGAGGAGGAGGCGGTGGGCCTCCACCGGGAGGCGGGGGAGGATTCCCTCCGTACGATCCTTTCGGCTTTCCTCCGGGTGCACCTGCAAATCAACCAGTCAACAATGCTCCGCTGGCCCCATACGGGACTATGATTCCGACCATTAAAGCGGAAGTCAAACCCGAGCAACTACCTGAATGGGACGGGAACCCAGATACAGCCATTGATTATTTCTGGAAGGTTCAACAATTCGCTTTGCTTGGTGGATATATGCCAGAAGCTGTCGGATATTGGTTGTGGTCTAGATTGAAGCCGGATTCGTCAGTGCAAATATGGTATATGACTCTTGAAACGGACAGACAGATGTTGATGCGTTCGCACTATGTGCACTTCTTGAGAGGAATCAAGGAAGGCTTCCTAGGACCGACATGGCAAAGGAAAATGGTTAGGGTATTTGAAACGCAGTCCTTCAGACAAAGAGGACATACGGAAGAAACCCCGGCCAAATTCATCAATCGCAGAATGATGTACGCTCGTATGCTAGCAACGACTGATCAAGGCGGTCCCCAGGAAGTTTATCTGGTGATGCATCGAGCGCCCGTATCGTGGGGCCCGATTCTAATCCTGGAAAACATACCTGACACAGCGACGCTATTCTCTAAAGCCACCGAGCACGAAGCCGCACTGATTAACGCTGCTCGGAACGAGCACGCTAATTTGCTTACGACGGATAACCTTCCTACGTTGCTGAGAAATCTGGGAGTGTCTTTCGAGAAGAATAGGATTGACCGTCGAGCTCATAGGGTCGAACTGGAGGAGCAAGTTCCCGGAGTAGATGAGACCCAAGTAGAACCGGAGCCTCATCCCGAGAGCAACGATGAAGCGATTGTGAAAGAAGCTTATCAAGTCCTGGGAAAACGCAAAAGAGCTCCTCCAAAGGGTGGATACCCATATCCGAAGAACGACCACGTGACAACGAAAATGGGTCGGAAACCGCCTTCTCCGTGCAAAGTCTGCGGCAGCGATAATCATTGGGACAGAGAATGTCCCGATTGGGCCGTCTATCAAGCGAAATTCTCCCGTTCAGCGAATTTTTCGGCAGCAAATCACTCCCTTGATGAGGAAGCGGAAAGGATGTACAAATCAGTTTATAACATCCTGCTCGAACAACGCGTCTCGGAAGATATTGTGGAAAGGTCAATTGACGGAAAACAGGGTTTTAAGGCGGCTTCATCCTCTGTCCAATTCGAGAATTCGGAGGACGACATGGTGAGTAAGACCGTCGGAAAACCCAAAAGGCCGGGACGATTTTCGCCGTCAATAGAAGAAGTGGAGGACGAAGACGACATTCGCGATCGAGAACGACCTAAGAGTACACTGAACGTTATGGAATACATTGGCACCGACCCGGAAACGGACGAATTCGCACAGGACAACATCTATGAGAGTATTCGCGAAGCGAATAGGTCGGAGAGGAGAAGGAGAGAAGCGGCCCCATGCACCGACTACGAGGAGGAAATTCCAAAGCATTTTCCGAAACCCCCACGTGCCGATGAGACTCCCGTTCGTTTGACTAAGAAAAGACGATCCGAGCCAGGAAAGTCTTCAGTGGGAATCTCTGTACTTGCGATGAAAGGATGGCTTGGGACTATGGACGGCGAATCCATAGAACTCCGTTTAGACACTTGCGCGGACATTACCTTGATGTCAGAAGAGTTTTATCAGTCGCTGAAGTCTAAGCCCCCTTTGAAACAAGGATTGAAGATGAGGTTATGTGAACTAACAGCCGGAACATCGGATATCCAAGGTTACATAAATATTCCAGTCTTTACAAAAGCCGAATCAGGACAAACATTGGTTTCGGAAGCGGAGGCATATATCGTCAAAGGAATGTCAGTACCAATCCTGTTGGGGGAAGATTTCCAACAAAATTACGAAATGGGTCAAGTACGTAGCGTCGACGAAGGAACTAAGCTATTATTCGCGGACGGCCGTTACTCAGTCAAGGCTTACGAAGTGAATAGAACCAAGGACTGGAGGCTAGCACAAGCCGTCTCTGCTGCAGGATCGGCCAAGTTCAGGAAGTCGAAGATTCACCATCGTAATCGAGCGAAACGGAAGCGTCAGAAGGCTAGATGGGGCGAGGAGAAGCGTAATATTCGAGCGGCTAAAGACTACAGAATAGGTCCCGACCAGTGCGTACCGGTTCAGGTAGAAGGTTACTTCGAGGATGCTCGAGATTGGGTCGTAGAGAAAGCGCTTTTGAATGGAGACAATGCCAGTGGAATTTTCCCAGTCCCAAATGTCCTGATCAATTCGGAATTTCCATATGTGCCTATCGCGAACACTTCGAATCACCCTCGCTACATCCGTAAAGGAGAGATATTGGGTCAGATCTCAGACCCACAGGATTACTTTGATGCCCCTAGCTCGAACGAGCAGGCGGAGAGTATGAAACGAACCGCCTCGGCATATGCTTCAATGATCAGCAAGCAGATGTCGTTCGCACAGACGGACGCCTCTAGTGAATCAGCGGCTCACCACTCGGAATCTGAAAAGGTACACATTCGGACTTCATCAGGATCCGGTATGCCCCCAAAGGGTGCAGATATACTGGAACCCCCGAAACGAAAGGACGGTCCCCACTTACGGACTAATGTGGGAGACGGAATGCCGGCGAATGACGATCAAGAAGGAGGAGAGTCCGAGGACTATGGACCTAAGACCGCAGCCATGCCCGACCCGACGATCTACCCTTCAGAGCGCATGGAAGAGCTAATCGACGTAGGATCCTTACCAGACGAATTACATGAAAAAGCCTGGGAAATGCTGCACAGACGAGTCAAAGCATTCGGATTCGATGGTCGGCTGGGCCAGAATGACATGAGGATGCAGATTCGGACCGTAGAGGGTCAAACGCCGATAGCAGTACCGATGTATGGTAGTTCGCCAGCGAAGAAGGCAGTCATCGACGCGCAGATGGAAAAATGGTTCGAGCAAGGCGTAATTGAGCCATCCAAAAGCCCATGGAGCGCTCCGGTGGTGATAGCCTACAGAAACGGAAAACCACGATTCTGCGTCGATTATCGCAAGTTAAATGCGGTAACTATTCCGGATGAGTTTCCTTTGCCAAGACAATCAGAAATCCTTTCATCTTTATCCGGAGCTCAAGTGATGTCCTCTTTGGATGCTCTATCGGGCTTTACGCAAGTGAAAATTCATGAGGACCACGTCGAGAAGACTGCGTTCCGAACTCACAAAGGATTATGGCAATTTCTGCGCATGCCGTTTGGCTTACGGAACGGACCAGCGATATTTCAGCGTTTAATGCAAGGCGTACTGGCACCTTACCTGTGGATCTTCTGCTTGGTCTACATTGACGATATCGTTGTGTATTCAAAAACATATGAAGAACACATCGAGCATCTGGATCTTGTCCTTGGAGCAATTGAAGAAGCCGGAATCACTCTATCTCCGACAAAGTGTCACTTGTTTTACTCCTCGATCCTCTTATTAGGTCATAAAGTGTCGCGATTAGGGTTATCGACTCACCTTGAGAAAGTAAAGGCTATCCTGGAATTATCACGCCCCAAGAAAGTCCAAGATTTACAGGCCTTCCTCGGGATGATCGTTTACTTCTCGTCGTTCATTCCCTTTTACGCCGACGTATGTTGGCCATTATTTCAGCTTCTGCGTAAGGATGTGCGATGGCGATGGACCGCGGAAGAAGAATATGCCTTCAACGCAGCAAAGAACGCGCTACGTGAAGCCCCATTACTTGGACATCCAATCGAAGGCTGTCCTTACAGACTGTATTCCGACGCATCAGACCGAGCAGCAGGGTGCGCTCTTCAACAAATCCAGCCGGTGAAAGTAGGGGACCTGAAAGGAACCACGGCCTACAAACGTTTGGAAAAAGCGTGGTTAGAAGGCCTACCTATTCCGAAGCTCACAACACGCCTGAGTCAGAAAGACGATGACTCCGCTCACGACGACGTTTGGGGAGCTACGCTGGACTCTACAATTGTTCATATCGAAAGGGTTATTGCGTATTATTCTCGCACCTTTAAGGGAGCGGAGCAACGATATTCAACGACCGAACGGGAAGCCTTAGCGGCCAAGGATGGACTCGTGAAATTCCAGCCCTTCATCGAAGGTGAAAAGATTCTGTTGGTAACGGACCATTCGGCTCTTCAATGGGCGAGGACATACGAAAACGCCAACAGACGGCTAGCCGCTTGGGGGGCAATCTTCTCAGCATACGCACCTGGTCTTGAAATCATTCATCGCGCAGGGCGTGTACACTCCAATGTAGACCCGCTGTCTCGCCTTCCTCGCGACGCCCCGGACCACATTTCTCCGAAGCGCGATGAGAGCATGGAGACCAGCCTCGTCACGGACTCCGCACTGGCCGAAGCACACGAGAAAGCTAGAACGGAAGAAGTAGCTCGACGCGCTACACTAGTGTTCTGGGATGGCGATTGCTACGAAAAAGGCGGAGATATGACACGGAGCTCTTGGGCAGTGACGAGAAGTAGGACAAGGAAGGAGTTAACCAAAGAACCCGCCGTCATCGCTGGGGGGGGTGACACGCAGGACTCAACGGAGATTCCTACGGAAAAAGCTCCCTTGGCGCATGAGGAGATAGACGATGACGACAAGTTGTCCGAACTGGATCCTTCGGAGGAATACTGGGGCGCAACTAACCCCCCTCCAAACGTCCATCTGGAAGTTGCTCCGGAATTGCGCGATCGCTTTATCCAAGGCTACAAGGAGGATCGTCACTTTAGCTCAATATGGAACGACCCTCAGATGGAAATAAGCCGATGGAGTCCCGGGCAGCGCTTCTTCAAAGATCAAGACAATCTGTTGTTCTTCAGAGATGAAGATTATCGACCACGCCTTTGTGTGCCGGAAAGCTTGCGAAACGAATTCCTCACCGAAGCTCACGAATCGCCAATGCAGACTGCTCATGCAGGACCTGAAAAATTATGGGCCGTCATGAGTCAGAAGTTTTACTGGAAGAGAATGAAGGCCGACGTGTTACGATTCTGCAATTCTTGCGATATCTGCCAAAAGACCAAAGTCAGCAACTTCAACAGATATGGATATCTCATTCCAAACCCTATACCGACGAGGCCTTATCAGTCAATCTCGATGGACTTCATCGTGAATTTACCTTGGTCGGAAGGGTACAATGCTATATTCGTAGTTGTTGATCGACTGGGAAAGCACGCGAATTTCATTCCGTGCACCACAGGGTTGGATGCAGAAGGATTCGCGGAACTCTACGTCATGAACGTCGTGTGCCGATACGGATTGAGCGACAGTATCATCTGCGACCGAGACCCGAAGTGGATCTCTGAGTTCTGGAGAGCAGTAGCTAAATTCATGAAGACCAAGATGGCCTTTTCTTCGGCGAAACACCCGCAACACGATGGACAGACTGAGATAGTCAATCGTCAGCTGGAGACCATGTTAAGGGCATTCGTTAGCGAAGACAAAAACGGGTGGGCGAAATGGCTACCGTTACTGGAATTCGCATATAACACCAATCCTCATTCTTCGACGGGCACTACTCCGTGCTTTCTCTTGTACGGGTTCGATCCTAAAACTCCTCTAGATCTATTCGCTAAGAACACTCCGACCGGAAACAAAAGCTATTCGCTGTTACCTGAAGCAGATTCGTATTTGAAGGAATTAGAGATGCATCGAAACAGCGCCCGTCGAGCAATCGCTGTAGCCCAAGACAAACAAGCCAAGTTCTTCAACAAGGGCAGACGTCCAATTCCCGATTTCCGAGTGGGGGACAGAGTGCTAGTGAACCCGCATACTTTAGAATGGGTAGAGTCACAAGGAGAAGGCGGAAAACTCGTTCAGAAATGGATAGGGCCCTTCGAAGTTATGCAGAGGATTAACCCTATGGTCTATCGGCTGAGAATGAGCAACAAGTACCCCGGATTCCCAGTCTTCAATTACGATCACTTGAAGAAGTACACGGAATCCCCCGTCGACTTTGGCTCTCGCACTTTGCTTCCGGAGACGCGTCTCAATCGCCTAGAACAACCAGAGTTCGTCGTTGAGAAGATAGTAGCGCATAAAAGGTTCCAGAAAGGTCGAACCTTAAAATTCTTGGTTCGCTGGGAAGGTTACAGCCCTCAATTCGACGAATGGAAGACAGCCCGAGAATTGAGGAACTCACCTACCCTCCTAGCGGATTACAAGAAACTCCACGGGTTGTGATCTGACAGCTTCACCCCTTATACCCTGTACCATCAAGTCTCTCTCTCTCTCTATCTATCTCCGTATTCTTTTATTTTTTACTTTTATCTTCATCCTCCCTCTCGCGATCGATTCTCGGTCCGACTCCCGGATCAAAATCACGATGGCTCTGTTTGTCTCTTATCCATCGATAATCTCCTTGATACTTGACCACTACGTTCGTTGGGGCTTTCCGTGCATACCAGTTAGCCACCTCGAGCGGGTCGACGAGCCCTTCCGTGCATACCAGTCGGGCTCGTAATGTATCCCTTCAGCCTCCTTTTCTCCGACGGCCGCGGACGTGTGCCCCCAGTGGAATTCAAGGAATTGGACGGAGTTACTTGGGTCGCTATGAACTCCAGCTTCGAGAAATTTCCGCCTGAGGCTTCTAGCTACAAGAATCGGCTGGGCTACCACTCCTCTCAATCAATATGTAACCCGGATGGGTCTTACGTTGAAATGGAATGGGCGGATCGCCTTGACTGGCATCATCACGCAACGCCGTGGAGGGCTTGGATCCCGATCTCCAAGGATGAGCTAACCGAAGAGAAGTGGTTCCTGCGACGTCCCATCGCGCAAATGGTTAGAGTGAACGATGCCCACAAGTACGTGATTACCCCCGAAATACGGGATCTAGTGTCGGCCGACCTTGTACTCGCTTTCGACTGCGCGGATGAGTTGATGGTCAAGGATCCGTTCATGAAAGCACAAGCCCGTCCCAATCGGCGTTTTTCGATGGATAGCCTATTCAAGGCTCACGATACGGTCGGGGACGCTTATCGCGTCATCATGAACGCTCGAAGATACATGCTGGATTACATGGGGTTAATCTACTGGTGGACTAGCGTCTGCGAGGACTGGAAGAAGGGAAATCTCACATTCAGAACAATACAAGCCATCGATTCGTTCGAATTGAGCCAGTACTCCAAGAGAGGGATTATAATTGACGTCGCTCGAGACCATCGCGAGATCAATTTTCCTATTCTGCTGGAACATGCGATACCCATCGTATACCCCTGGACCCGGCGTGAACGCGCAGAAAGATGTTTCGCATGTCTAAACCCGGAGCTGTTAGAGACCTATCAACTTAAATGTCGCGAAGCTGGTGGTGAGGAGAATCTGGAAGTCGGCTCGACAGTAACGGAGCACCCATGCTACATGTCTCTCAACAGCTACGACAACTATTTCAATCCGGTCGAGGCTGCTAAGGAACCTATCTTCAGTCTGGATACGAACAAGGGGCCTCAACAAAAGGCTAAAGTGTTCATGATCGAATTTCCGGGCTGGGCTAGACACGCCGTTGAGACGAATGAGATGGGGAGCTACTACTTCCAACACTTTCACTTCACTTATAAAGATGGAGAGATCGTATTTCAGCATTGGAAAGAGATTCCGGAGAGAATTCCGTACACAGGACAATACGGAAGTTCGGATGACGAGCAAGTCGACTACGAGGATGACGACGACCCGATCCCTGACGCTGAATTGAAGGACCTTCGTCCTTTGGCAAGGGAACGTTTCAAAGGCATATGCGCTCCGGCACCGGGTCAACAGTTTGACGTGGTTTGGGGAACTCAGACCATACCTCCTTACTCCGGCTCGGATGCCCTGAAACATTACGAGAAGACTCTCAACGACCGGATTCCCTCTTTGGATAATGCTCCTATCTTCCTAGCTATCGAGAATGAAGTACAGACGGTCTGTCAGCTACTCATCACGGACGCCGGCCCGAAAATTCCTCCCCAAAATCCCAAAACAGTTGACGACCTCAACCAGGAGAAGAGCGGAGGAGATATCATTATGGGTCCTCCTCCAATTCCTCAACAACCTCCTGAGTCTCAGCCTACGCTCCTAGATAGGATAGCCATGACTCCGTCGCAGAAAACTGTACCTCCTACCGTCACTCGTGCTCCGCCTACAGCTCCGACTTTTTTATCACGCGGAGGACAATCGTCAAGTCGTTCGCTTGCAAATCGACTTTCGTCTCCCCCGCGGCAAACGCCTCATCGAGGGCGTAACCTGGATGACGTCGAGCAAGGACGGATGCCAGGAACGTACGGTTCTAGATCGTCCTCTCAAGGGTCTTCAACCTACTGGAGGGAGACGGATAGATATGTTCCCGACTATTCGCGGAGCCGCGCACCGGGTCCTTGGAAGAGGGAAGGAGAGATTTCGAATAGCGAGTCTCTCCATCACCGCCGTCGATCGTCGTCGCCTCCTCGTAGCAGAGACTCACGGGCTTCTACCTCGCGGTCCTTAGCTCCCTCTCGTCCACGCTCTCCGTCAACAGTAGCTGTTGGTACACAAGCGCTACTCCCTGCTCGTACTCTAGGAGTCGCGGAACGGAATGCGTGCAACATATGGCAGCAGTCTTTGACACGCATGCATCGAATCTTGACGTATCAATCCTCGCACTTCACCCTCCAGTCGCCGTCCACTTGGTCCCCTCTGTTCATACAACACGCCGTCCTCACCATTGAGGATTCAGCCGCATTAGTGCGTTTCCGATACTGGGCCTGCTTCTTCGACATCCACGATGTCACCGCGCTTTTGGATCTAGCCATTCTACGCTGCGTGCCGTTTCGATTATCCATTCCCGAAGCCAAGGTCACGACATTCCGTTCCCCGAATATGTCGAATAAAGAGAAGGAAGTTGTGCCGCGATACTATACGCGTGGGTATGTGGAACGGACTCTGACATGGGGATCTGGGGGAATCGAGTTTTGCAACCAGTACTTTGGATGTGTGGACGACGTGATAGAAAGGCCTCATGCGCGATGCCTAGTAGCCGCTGGAGGATCTGTCGCCTGGATCGCGCTGCGCTACAAGCCCGAGCTGGTCGCAGACTATAAGTCAGGTCCATCGTCGCAAGTTACATTCCATAATGCGGCCGCGACCGATTTTACTTGTGACAACCCGTGGTTTATTGTTCATGACCAAGCCTCAGAACAGGAGGTCAACTTACTCTTGGGACACACTCGGGAGGGGTCCGTGGATTACTATATCTACCCCCCTACACAAATTCTTTTCGACCTGAGCGATCATTACCAAGGCGAAGGAGGTTCTGGATTCTGGGAGTTGATGAACGCTATCGCGGCCGAGCTAAAATCGGGAAAGCCTGTACGACGTAGCCCCGGTGCTTTCAAGGAATTTTTGAGACGTCGGAACCGCGGGCGCTTCGCTCCTTCCATCATCCTTGCCAGCGTCAAGGACTTCGAAGATGAGAAAGAGCGTGTCGAGGAGTTATTCGAAGGCAACTGGGGTAAAATCGCTTTACGGGACCTGAGGTTGCCGCCACGGTGTCGCCACTGAAGGACAGAGGAATGGGGGGCTCTGTGACGGCCATATATACGTAGGCCTGATTCATCTGCCCTTCCGAGGTCGTCTATATGCTTTCTATACCTACTGTACGATTAGCACGAAGAGTGACACGTGATCATTCGTCACGTTGTATATTATTATCTTTTTCTCACTACAACTTCCACATTGGATCGTGAGTCGCGCCTGCGAGACTCGGAAGCAGCAGTAAGTCTTCCTGTCTTATCTTGCTAACTCTTCTTTGGCATACCAGGAAGACTAGCGACGACTCCTGGCATACCAGGGTCGTCAGAGCTCGGAGTACTACTTGGCATACCAGTAGTTAACTTCGAGTTCGCGCGCTCAAACGTCTTATATATACATATAATCGAGTCTATAAGACATCTCAAGTAATCTAATATAATTTTCGCTCGCCTACGGTCCCTCGGCGTCCCTTAAAATTATCGACGAGAGTTACACGGACATTTTGGCGGACTTTTGATGGCGGACTTTCCAACTCCCGAATTTATTGAAAAACTTGATGTTTCGGCATCAACTTCGGCAGCCTTTAAAATGATAAGTATTGAGTCTGATTTCACCCCAGTTTTTTCTTCTACTCAAAATCTCTCATTTCGGATTAAACTAAAAGTGGCCTAAAAGTGACGAAGTCACGGTGTGTTTGTGCCTCAGAAAAAGTGAAACATCGTGGGAAAGTGACTCGGCAAGGGCCCGGCAATGCGCGGCAAGGGGCCGAAAGGTGTGGGATGTGCTTCTGGCAATCAAATAACTGTCCCGGGTCACTTTTGGGTCACCTCCACCCTGAGAATTCTCAGAATCGTGTCAGACGCAAAGTCACATCATGTCACGTTGGCTGGACGTTCCGATCACCTACAAAAGCCACTGATTGGCGGTAAATTGGTAATTAGAATGCAAAAATTGGTTGGTTTTGGCTTATGGGTATTTCTTGGAGCAGTTTGGGGCAAAAAATAGACATAATTTTTGTTCATCAGCTCAAGAAAAGTGAAACACCGTGGGAAAATTCGGTTTGAAGGCATAAATCAACGTTTTTCGTTGAGCTGGTTCCGGGAAAAATTATGATAAATTCTACAAAAAATTTCCCGCCGCTGCCGGCGGCTATCAGAGAAGTGCCTGGGTGCACTGTATTCTAAATGTCATTACAAGTGCCCAACTGCTCGACAACGAACACCCATCGGGAAATAGCGGCAATACATACGGCCATTTTCTGTCTGAGATAGTTTTGCCCCCCCCCCCCTCCAACTCTCTAAACGAAATAACATAAAAGAAGTTGAACCATAGTTCGGCAAGCATCTCGGCATTGGACGCCGAGTTCCGATTTCTGATTTGAGATCATTGTGTGACTTTTTTTTGGAGCGTGTGACTTCGACGAGCTTACTTCGAAGCGCCCGATTCACGGCTCCACCCACTCAGTACTCAGTCACTATCAACTTGTTGCATCCGCTGGACAAAGTACAGTACTGTACACAAATTCAAAACCTTGCAATGAGCCTATGAACAATCGGCTCTTACACTTGGTCCTTACATCCTGTGGGCCGCTTATTCATGTTTTGAAAAGCTGCTGAAAACACTATTGGGCAACCACCGGAATCCTGGCCTCATGGTTCGATATTCCTAACGCCGTAGAACCCAGGAGTACTCGTTAGGGATCATCAAGGTGAATAGGTGTCGCTTCAAAAAGAACTCCGTGTACATAGTACTGACTCCTAGACAACGCAGGAAACTCTCTTCCCCGCCTCCCCACCCTCCAGACGTTTCTCATAGCACCTTCGCGATATGCTAGTCCTCCCCGCATCCGAACCACCAACTTGAAAACCGAGGCCTTTGCCCCATCACTGTCGCCCTGCCGGCGTAGCGAGAGTCCCTCCCCACAGACCCTCGCTCCTCCGTTATCCTGCATAGCCATTCCCTCGGGAGCGCTTCGGCCCTTCGTCCACTTTCTCATCCATAGAAAGCAGACCCGTCCGATTGTGGAGAGTATTATTTCAATCCTCGTGTCACCCGTGCGTATAATTCGCTATCTTGCCGCTGTATCTCAACATTTCTATAGGTGAGAATTCAGTCGGCGGTCCCGGTATCGGCGCAGTGCTAGCTCGGCTTACCTAGGCCTTCGCAGACGCCGGTGTGCTACTCACTGTGGTAAGCAACTGTCGATACTCTAAGTCCGTTAAACTAGCCATTATATGGTTGATTTCCGAGACATCCGCCTAATTCGAGTCAATTCTCTCGTAGGACCTGCCTGCGCTCGGTGTCGACCCTTCGCGTCTATACGTGCTTCAACGCTAGCGGTTTAAATGTGGGTCATCCTCGTTTACTTGAAGGGCCTAGTGTGTTGATCATCCAATGGCCATGGGTCTCCTCGTCTCGCCATCAAATCCTTCTCTCATCGAGCTCCTGCGCCCGCTCTTCAATTTCGCGCTCATCTCCGCTGCAAGCGACCTGCTCTCCTCGCCGACGAGGCCTTCGTCGAGCAGTGCCTGGCAGACAACCGCACCGCCCTGCGCGCGGCGTACGAGCTCGTCGCGGAGTGGATGATCTTCCATGAGCTGCCGTGCGTACTCCTGTCTCGATAATTCACCGAGCAAATTTATCTGGCACGCAGATTCACGCGCGCCAACACGGGCGTGTACGTCGTCGTCGACCTCGCCCCCTTTATCGCGCGCATCACCGACCCGTCTGACAGCGATATCGCGAAACTCGACCGCTTCGACGCCGCGATGCTCGCCGAGGTCCTTCTTGTGCGTCTTCTGACTCTCCCCGTGCTTTACCTACACTAACAGTCTGTCTGGAGAAACCCACGACATCCATGGCCGATCCCGTCGCGCTTCAGGCTCGTGTTCACGCAGCCGCGCCCGACAATGGAGATGCGCTGACTCTGTGTTTCTCTTAGGTTTTCCGTGGAGGAATGAATATTGGACGCAGGAGAAGCGTGCCATGCCAAGTCCAGGATACCTATATAAAAAAGGGAGAGGATTATGTGTAGCCAGCAAGTAGCCAGCAGTGAACAAGGCTACGGGTTTACAACGGACTGATTCGCATCTTGAGCACGAGATCCCCGACATCCGTCTTGGGAGGCGTGTATTCCACCGAGATCGGGATATGCTCCTGCCCGGCGGGTGTACGAAAGATTTTTTGAGCGACTTCACGGATGAGTCTCAGCTTTTCGTCCCGCTGATCCGGTCGGTGGTGGTGCCGATGAGGGAATTGGATGGAGCGAAGATTCTCGAATGGGCTGAGGAGCTCCAAGACGACCTAGGGAAAAAAATTATGTATGTGTAATGCGGGGATGGGTTAGACGAACATATGGGACGACCTGACGAAAACTGAGGTCCTTGATATGAGGGAGATACTTGAGCATGGCTGAAAACGACATTTAGTTGTGTGAAACTGCGGAGTCAGAAATTGAAGCACCTTCAATGACGGGGCCAGATGGGGGGATATTCGCAAGGCCTTCAAGCGCCGGACAATGCTTGCTTGATTCCTTCAACATTTTTGTCGCGTCCTGATCCGAGGCGAATGTATCCGCACAGATGAGCATTCGGACGTTCGGGAACGAGGGGAGTGCGCGGGTAAGTGAGGTGGGAATCGTGAGTGTCTGGATGGAGGAGAATGATTGGCCAGCCAAGCGTCCGACAAGGATTCCCGCATGTCTGTCAAATATCTCGACAATATGCAGGGCAGACAGATTCGGTGTCGCCTGCAAAAATCGCACGAAGATGGTGATTAAATTCCAGTTCGGAGATGACAGTCTGAGGGATACGAGAATCGTCCTGAAAGATATTTAGAGTCACGAATCGGAGTCTTTGGAGATATTACCGGACGCATCGAGGTAGACTTGGTGTCTTCAGAATGCCCGTCATCCTCCTCTTCAGGAGATTTATGTGGTGGCCCGTAACGTCGGAAGGATCGTCCAAGACTTCCAAGTGTTCCCAAACGAGACATATAAAGACATTTCTGAAGTACCTGCAGGTCTGAGAGAGTGACCGCAGCACCTCGAATCGCCCAAATAGTGTGTCTCCTGTGTCTTTCCGGTATCTCTCGTAGGGAATCGGCGTGTTGTGATAGTATGCAGTGATCTCCAGAAGAATCTCGATTGGAAGACTGAGAATCAAGGGGTGGTTTCCCGTTGTAGATCCTTCCATCCTGGACCCTGTTGGTAGCGAGTCGACAGAGATGTGGCAGTGTTTGTCACGGTATGTTCGTGTGATGATAGTCGGCCCGGGCATCCGAACAGTAATTTACGACCTTTCGGTTATATTTCTATTGTTTATCTGGGTACTAGGGCTCAATGCTCTGCCAGTTTCATACATCGGCCAAAGCTAATTTATTGACTGTGAGAGGGCTTGACGAGACTTGATAGGTCGAAATAGTACAGTAAGGATTGGCGCACTTTCACAAAGCCTCATCACAATAAGGAACTTTAAGTGATTAAATTTGGCCGCATGAGACGAGAAGCAATTCTTCGTGATTCATTACGCTAAGAACTTTGTGGCCTTCAAAATACGAATCGACCACGACTCTCCCTCGGCTCATGACAGTGCCTTGATAATTATTGATTCATCGCTTCCATACCTGAACACATATTGCGCGGAAAATCTGACAGCACCATCCTCCATCATCCTGACTTCATGGAAAATTTTGTAACGGGTGGGATCTGATATTCGAGGTTAAGCAAATTGTTGTAGGGTTGAGCGGCAAGAAGGCGTACCGGGACATTTCAGCAGGGTTTTCCAGTACCCTGGTACGAGGGCCGCGAAATGCAAGACACCGGATGGACTCGGAAGGCCTTCACAGGGGACTGTGAGTGGAGCCTGCTCGACGTGCACGACGATTTCATCCATACGGACAGTGAATTTCGACTCGGCGAAGAGTGGTGAAGTCGACACCAACGTAACGGTGGGATCGATGCAATCCAGATGACGGGGGTAGCGCGAGACGTGGATTGCATTATGATTCTCCGACCACGGTCTAAGGGGAGCTTCGGGGGGCTGTACAATCCAACCTGGAGCGAGGATATCGATAAAAATGATGAGATCCGATGCGTGCGATGTGGAAGGGGACTTTGGGGTGGGAAATAACAGTTCTTGCACTGTTCGGGTCATTACAATTGGAAAAACCCATTGGCGTGATATACACGTACGTTCTGGTCCCTCGTAGGATTCTCTCAATTGCTGAATCCGACTCCCGACTTGTTTAGCCGTTCGGTATTGGCCCGTCTTTTTCCAAATATGCTGGGAGATAAACTGGTTGCGACGCGGGAAGCGGCCTAACATTACTGTTTCTCTGCACACTGTCGGTTCATACTCCTGGAGTCCTGCGTTGTCGGTCGGTCCCGGAGTCACTGCGTAAAACGATTGAAGAAATTTATTTACCTTCAAGGAGCGCTGCTTCCAGCTCCCGCGGCCAGATGGCTTGCCCGTTCCCTACCGTTCTCCAAATTCTTCGTCGATCTAGCAAGGACCGGAGGGCATTACTTCGACGCGTGTCCTGTGTAGGTGCCCACTCATCTCCGAGGGCCACAGTGGCGTGTCGAACCGGGATCGGAGCACTGAGGGGGGTGGCGTTGAAGTCCATGGTGTGCAAAGGGCCACCGAGCTTCTGCTTTATAGATGGAGAACCCAGGAGGGGACAGGAGGAATGAGCACAGGCATAATAGAACTACCGATTATGTTAGCTGCGGAATCACCCGTTTTTGCAGAGGGACTGCGACAAGAAGCGTCAAGTAGTGCCACGACAAGATGCACGAGCCGTAGCAATGCAGGAATCAAGATTATTATTTCTGAGTCGGTTGTGCAAAAAAAAAGAATTGAGCTTACAAACGAGGTGGATTTCGGGTGCGGCTTTGTTTGAAGCCGATTGGGGAGAAGCCGAGGTCATCGATGTGCGCTAGAAATGATAACCGGAAATAACAGGGTTAACGTTAGGCAACAATCTTCTCATACGGCGATCCGAATATTATTGTGGGGATTGTCGCACGGACTCTCAAATCACAAGTAGTACGCATACGAACAAACCGCACAATTTAAATTCAGAGCAGTGTGTTCGTTGATTCAAAAACTAAGAACACTAGTTACCCTGAAATCTATGAGCATACTTGGACCTGACACGGGAATGTTACAAGTACCCGGCCGAATAGTACGGTGCATCACCTTGCTCTCATAACAGCCCTCTTCTGCAACTGGGTTGACGCGTGTCCGGCGCCGTGGAGATACACCAATCCGAGCTCCATATAGATACTGGCCCGCATGCTCAAGATGTCAAGGTCTGAAAAGGTCTGAAAAGCATGCTCGTCGAGGCCCTCATCGAGGCGACGACTTCCACTTGATTAAAAAGTCAACATCGGCTAAGAGGATGGGCAGCCGATATTATGGAATGAAAAAAGTCGTTCTATAAGATTCTATATTAGGTATGGCAGAGGGCACACTGGCCACTACAGTCAGCATTACGTTTGATCGGAAAGAGTGCACTCACAATAGCGAGGCAATCACGGTCTCATGCCTCGATAAAGCAATGACCAGTTACATTTCCGGTAGGATGAAACGGAGACCGTCGGGCGCGTTTGATTAATATGCCCTATTCTTGAACCAAATGAGTGTGTTTTCAGCACAGCAAGGTCCCCTGGTGGGTCCCAAATGCAATCTTAGTCTACTTAGGCCTGCTCAAACGGTATTAGTTCTCTTAAAACTTACAAAACCCAAACAAGGCTTGGACCAATATTCCGACATTGTGCCGAACCGTAAGAAAGTGAGCACCCCTTGATCGGCGGATGCGAATGCGCACCCTCAATGATCGGAGGGGATGTCGAAAAGTCCGTCAGGGCTTCGAATTACGGACGTCGGAGAGTGCTTGCTTGCCAGTGATTCCGAGTCCTTCAGCATTTCGACGCGTCAGGGTCGGAAGCGAAGGCATATGTATTCCCGCCGATCGGCATTCGGATAAGTATCCAGGAACGAGGGGAGTGCGCGGAAAGTGAGGTAGGGATGGTAAGTGTCTGTATCGAGGGTAAGGATTGGCCCTGCTGACAATGTGCCGAGTTGTCAAAAGTAAGCCCTCCTCTTGGCCCTTCTTGATTGGAAGCCTCGCAAGGATTACTGTGCAGAAATTTTGGCGCCTCGTCTTGTCTACCACCGGCCGCATCCAGCTCCACAGACATTCTCCACGTTCCAGGCGCTCGTAGCTCGTAGCGTCTAGTGACAAAACATATTCAGATTCCGTGGAAGTCGGTCGTTCCTAGCTGCCCACTGTCATCGATGTCCAGAGAGAATCAGAATTTAAAAGGACTAACAGACAGGACAAATGTTGTGTAGTATCGTGCCAGGAGTCGGACCCTGGTTCCCTGGGGTTGGGGCTGTAGAAATCCGGGGCGGATAAGATGGACGGATAGAGTGCGCAAAGCAAGGCGAAATCAGGATGGCGAATGGCGATGTGGTCAGAAACTAAAAACGGATCCATCAGCAGGATTCCAATGGTCGGAAAGTCCCGACTCAAGTTCACATACGACGGGTTCCCTGTGATGTCAATGGTGACTCATCTTGATGTACAGTGGCACCGACGCACCAAAGGGGGATGCATGTCGGTCCATTTTTCGCCCGACTCGTCCTCCATTCGAGTCAATAGAGATCCTCATGAATCGCTTTTCCGAAATATATCCATGCAGAGAAGATGAAAATATATCTGATTGCGCAATCTAACTTATGTAACAGGAGTAGTTGAGTACCCCGAACATAATTCCCCACTCTACACCGCACGAGCGACAATGTCATAGAACTTCATGCCAAATAGGCCCCCCGTTGGCTTTTGGAGGACTATTTCAGTCGTCGTCAGTGATGGTCCGGCATAAAAACAATCAACATCTACTGCTCTGGGTCTGGTCGATCGGGTATCCACCAAAGCGGCGAAGACTCCCTCCGCGTTGACAAGGAACGGCTTCGCAGCCTGGCAAGTTTCGAATGGCTGGAAGTATGAATTGAGTATACGCCGCATTACGGATCTGCACAGTGTGGTCCATATCACTGACAAACCGAAGTGAATTTTGACGGGAGAAGACCTGTATACAGGAGATATCTGAGCTCCGGTTTACGTTGTCAAGCCGGGGGTCAGTGTCATCTGTAGCCACCAGCTTAATAAGCCTTCAACTTAATTTGGCGAACTTTCTTCAGACAAAGGACATCACCATCAAGCTCCGGCAGAAAAAAACGTAAGTGCGCTGAAGGCGAAAACGAGAGAACATACACCCTGCTAAAGTTGTAATCCCGCGCTCTTACTCTTTCGGCCTCAAGAGTGTACACCTCTAAATGTCATTAGTAAGTGGTCTAGGCTCGGGTTTAGGTGTGACAACTACATATCCGTCAGATTTCGGGAGGACGTGAAGGTAAATAATGGACGAGGAATGAGCCGGTTTACATTACAGCGTCTGTCTAGAGAGACTAGTGTGTGCTGTTGTAATGACCCCCGGATCTTTCCGAGGATGGTGGTTTTTTATTTTGGAATTCCTAAGTTAATTTCGGTCACCAGAAACCTCTCCGCAATCAAACCTATTCCAGGAGTTTTTTAAAATACGGACGATGAACGCTACATGGACGACAGGAACGATGTACTGATTGAACCACCGCCACCGGAAAGTACCGGTGGGACTGATTCTTACCGGATCGGCCGGGCCGCGGCTCATCTCTCTTTGTCTTGATTGCCACCACTGAAGCAAGCTCCCCAACGGCTGTATATCCATGGATATCCTGGCTTCACTTTCGAAACTCTCCCTCTCGAATTCGTTTGCTTTCGATATGCCGGGGGAACTTTGGCTGGAGATATTACCTCACTTGGGCAAGGATGATCTCCGCGCGACAACACTCGTATCGCGCAAAGTGAGATGGATCGCCCAATCTTTGCTGTTCGCGGTCTTCGAACACACGCTCTGTCCTGGATTTTCAGAGGCGGTTCTTAAGCGTCTTCAGGAAAAGATCACGTTTTACACTTCCCCGGACCGGGCGCACGTCATCCAGGGCTGCACAGTCCTCGGTGGGCGCTCTAATTCGCCGATTTATGTCGAGGAAATTTGCAGGGCTCTTCCCAAATTCCACAATCTCCGCCATATTTCCATCCAGTACGTGCGCATCTCCAGCACACTCGTGGCAGCGATCGCGCGGGCGGCAACCGCAGCGCGAATGTCGCTGTCGCTGGTTTCATGCATGTCGAACTTTACAACCGGAGACTGCGCGACCGTTCCACTCCAGGAACTTGCCGTACACAACGACTACATCCCCAAATACTTTCTCGATAATTCGTGGCTCGGTGTTCTCGACCTCCACGCGTTGCGCGTGCTCAACATCGCACGGCCACACTCGACCAAATCCTTCATGAATATCTTCATCACAGGAATTCAGCTGTCCACCTTAGAGGTCCTCGATCTACACCTACAAGGATTAATCGGTGTGGCAAAGACCGACTTTGTCTCTTCTTTGGCTTGCTTCCCGGGACTTCGCACCCTCCATCTGCACCCTCCCCTCCGACCCGATCCCACCTCATGGGTGCATGGGTCGCTCGATATCCCCTCTACCTCTCTACCCGCGCTCGCCTCTTTTTATGGACCGTCTACCCAGGCCGCAGCGTTTTGCACTGATGGCCGGCCGATAAAGCATCTCAAGCTCTACGGAAGTGCGGATAACACGACGTGCGGGCGGGTGCTGACCCACCAACTTGCTGAAATCTCCCGCCATGCGCCTGGGCTCGCATCCCTCGAGCTCCGCGATGCGGAATTGCCCACAACAGTTGCTACTACCTTCCCGGAGCTGCGATCCCTGCGGCTCGTTGTTCCCCACTCCCTGACCTATTTCATGCCGGATTTACATGTGCGTTTGTAGATTGCCCTCCTTCCTGGTTCCTGAATAACATGTTTTTCAGGGCGTCCTGGCTTCTCTCGAGTCGCTCGTCCTCCCTATGCATCTCACGGTCCTGTACCTCGCCTTCGAGCACGTTACGGACATCCAGGAATGGGGGCTGCCGCTCTCCAAGGATGACGAGACGGAGGCCGTCATGCGGGATCTGGGAAGGCGACACCCCTTGCTGTGCGAGATCAGCCTCCAGCTGTCATACTCTAACTCGACTGAGTGGCGCTGGATTTGCGACAGCGCTGATTCTGAAAGACGTGGGAGCGTCACCTCGCGCCGCTCGGTCGGTTTGCGGTACCTTGATATTCGGGAACCGACGCTGAGTACGAACTCTGACGCTCAGAACCGAGCCGCTGATGAGCTCGACGAGGAGTGGATGGAGGCTACTCGGACGCATCGAGGGTGACAACTCTCCTCTTCGTGAGATTCTGCATTCCGGGCTCGAGATTTGGTGAGGTGTGCGTACCCATCTTCATGGTTCTCTTCTTCCTTCGCATGTAGTGCGTCAGATCTCAGTGACTGTGATTCAGCGTCATGCCGCACTTGTACTTGAACTGCTTTGGGAGGAGGATGTTGACGTTACTTCAATGTTCGACATCGGGTGAGCTTTTGGAGGGCATATTCGGGTTCCTAGCCTATTTTTGCGTCTTTTTCAGCCTACGTATGTTCCAAAATTTTATTTTCTTACCCCCTTGATATGCTCCGGACCCTAATGGATCGAGTCTGCTTTCTGAGGCTGAGAAAGCGGATGAAGAGCCGCAACGCTCCCGAGGGAATGGCGGTAAAGGATAATGGAGAAGCGGGGGTGTGGAGAGGATCCCGCACTGCGCTTGCCGGCAGGACAACAGCAATGATGGATGACAGCAAAGAGTGTGGTTTGGATGCGAGGAGGGTTAATATTTCTCGACGGCACTGTGAGAAGTGTCTGGATGACAGGGAGGCGGCGAAGGGAGCTTCCCATGTTGCCTAGGTGTCAGTACGTGCACGAAATCATTCTTGTTGATGCGACGCCGGCACATCTATTCACCTTGAGGATCCCGAACGAGCAGAGTTCATATTCCTAAAAGTTATCACCGTTTGGCTTCGCTTAGAGAGTTGGAGGTGGGGCCCAAAAATCACGTTTCCCGATCGGCGTTCGTTGTCGAGTAGTTGGGCACTTGTAATGACATTTAGAATACACACGGTGTGCACTTTTGGGCCGAAAGAGTATAAGTGCGGGATCACAACCTGAGCAGGGTATATGTTCTCTCGTTTGCGCCTTCACCACACTTACGTTTCTTTTGCCGGAGCTTGACGGCGATGTCCTTTGTCTGACAAAAGTTGGCAAAACTAAATTCAAGACTTATTAAGCTGGTGGCTGCAGCCGCGGCCTGACAGCAGAAGCCGGAGCTCAGATATCTCCTGTATACCGGTCTTCTCCCGTCGAAATTCACTTCGGTTTGTAAGTGATAAGGAGCGCACTGGGCACCCCCGTAATGCGGCCGCATACTCAATTCATACTGTACTTACATCTGCCAGCCATTCGAAGGCTAGACCGCGAAGCCGGTCTGTGTCAACGCCGCAGAGGGGGTTTTCGCGAATACGCGATCGACCAGAGAGCAGTGGGTGCCGAATCGTCACTGACGAAGACTGAAATAGTCCTCCAGAAGCCAACAGGAGCCTCTTTGGCTTGAAGTTCTGTGACGCCACCGCTTGTTCCGGTTCGGGGTAGAGTCGGGAATCATATGAATCAGCCTCTCGTAAAGTGTGGGTCGTCGGTGCCCACGGGTATTCAACTACTCCTGTTGAATTACATTATGCAATCACTGGATGGTTATATTTCAAGTTCAGAAAAGTGACCCACAAGGATCTCTGTTGACTCGACAGGGTGGACGAGTCGGGTGTAAATGAATCGCCTTTCACCCCCCTTCCGTGCTTCCGTGTACTGTACACCGAGAGGCGTTATCATCACAGGGAAACTGTCGTTTGCCGGAATGTTGAACTTAGTCGGGGCTTTCGGACCACGGTCGGATCGGCATCGGGAATGTGTTCCGCTGATGGATGCTCTTTTCCACATAGCCAATTCCTGCTGTCACCTCCTTTGCGCACTCTCTTCCCTTATCCGATCCGGATGTCTACAGACCGGAACCCCGGTAACCTTGGCAGGATCTCAGTATGTCGCCGGCTAAGTGACTCGTCGCAGGGGGAGTACTAGTCCGAGTGGCACGGCACGGCACACATTTGTCTTGTCTGTCAAGTAGCCCTTTGATCACTCTGGACATCGGTGACAGTACACTCAGATGGGAACGATCGAATTCCATGATATCTGAATATGTTCCGTTACTAGACGCTACGCAAGCTATGAGCGCCTGAAATGTGGAGAACGTCTTTGGAGCTGGATGCCGCCGGATGCCCCAAAGTAGACAAGACGAGGCGCCACGATTTCTGTGCAGTAATCCTGGCGAGGCTTCCGGTTAAGAAGGGCCAAGAGAAGGGCCCACTTATTTACAGCTCAGAACAGGGCCAATCCCTACCCGCTCACCATCCCTACCTCACTTTCCGCGCACTCCCTCGCTCTCGAGTATCCGAATGCTGATCTGCGGGAATACGTATACCTCCACTTCCGACCCCGACGCGTCGAAATGCTGAAGGAATCACTGATAAGCAAGCAAGCACTCAAGCCAAAACATTCCGACATCCATTCCGATCATTGAGGGTGCGCGTTAACGTTCTCGCAACGCTGATTGATTATACTCAACCATCGCCATCAGGGACCTCAGCTTCCGTCAGGTCTTATTTGTTCGCCCCATTCTTTCCTCCAACCTACTCCAACCACATACATCTTCCAGGGTGTCTTGACCCTCCTCAGCTCCCTTCAGTAGCTGCGCACTCTTCTTCCTCATCGACATTGTTTCCTGCAAGACCACCAAGATGATACGCGAAGTAACTGGGTTGATATTCCCCGCTAGCTAGGGGCAAATGCCTAGAAAATTTCGGACAGGAGCGACGCCCCTATGTGCCGATCATCTATTCACCATACTCTTGGACCTGCTTTACACCGGGGGCAGAGACCACGCATGTCGAAACGACATGCGTGGTTCGCATGTCGCTCGCATGAGGTAACACCTATTTGATAAGACAAAGGGAAGCTTTGTCGGCTCGCGGGAGCCGACAAAGCCCCCCTTTCTCTAAGCAAAGGCCCTTTGCCAGTCCTTGTCCTGCATGCGGATGACATGCGAACCACGCATGTCGAAACGACATGCGTGGGTCTCTGCCCCCAGTGTTAGGAGGATTCAAGGGACGCCCTTATCACAGAATGAATATTTTGCGACTGTACACACAAAAGGAGTCGATGTCGTCTATAAATGTAGTTCTCTCATCTAGTCTCCTCCTACCGTCTCCCGCCACATATTCAAAAAAAAACATGTCCGCAAGACTCACCAGCGAAGATCTCCGTCTGTGCATGGCGTGGTTGGGTCCGTGGGTGCGCAATCTTCCGATCTGGGATCGTGGGACTGCCGGACTGAATCTAACGCTCTAGCTGGTGGGAGGATGTATTGACCTCATTCTGCAAGGCATTCTATCCTGCCAGGTGCGCTTTCACGTCCCTCGACTTCGCTGCGTTTATTGACCTCCGATCCAGTTTGTCAACTACTTCACATGGTACAGCGACGACAAGATTACTCTCCGCGTCATCGTCTCCATTCTCGTCCTCCTGACCGTGCTCGAGTCCATCCACGCCTTGTATGACCTTTTGCTGCTGAGTGACTGGCGGCTCATATGGTTCTCAGTGCTGTAGTATGGATACAGTCTATTGTTTACTTCGGTGACTTGCAGGGAGCAATCTTACTCAACTACACGGCGTGGTGGCAGTCGGGCACCCCTCTTATGGTATGCAGCCTTCCGTGCAGGTTTTTGATGCCGCTAACTTTGAAAAGACTGCGACAATCGGTCTTTATGTGCAATCCGACTTCTGTTACCGCCTCTTTGTGATCTCGAAGAAGCGGTATGTCGTGGCTCCGATCGTGACTCTGTTTGTTTTTGCGTACCTTTCCATGGTCATCGGGGTATGCATTCGTTGTGATAATTCGAAAGACTCAAAACTGACTCATTCCAGACGTTGTTTATCGCCACTGCGAACGACGCAAAGATAGGTGTATGCTGTAAGCTCATTGGTATTTATTTTTGACGCACAACTAACCCTCTGATCAGTCGCCGCCCACTTGAGCTCCGTATTCGGTGAGCAGTCCTCTATAGCTGCTGGTCGCTGATATTCATCCCATCTCCTAGCCGGCGACGTCACCCTCGCCCTCACCACGGCGTATTTCCTGCTCAGGACTCGCAAGGATGCGCTCGCCCAACCCCCGGTCTCCTCAACGCCCTCGTGAGGTTAACTTTTCAAACGGCAGCCCCCGCAGCCATCTGGTACGAGCCCTCTTGCCGCCCCTCAGACTTCAGCGACCGAGTTCCACGTCCTTCAGCGCCATGTTCAACCTCGTCTTCTCGCAAGTGAACCCGGGCGGCTCAGGCATCACCTCCACCGCGTTCAATATGGCACTGCCCAAGCTGTACTCCGTGTCGATGATGTACACACTCAATGCAAGGAGCAGTATCCGCGCGACGCGCGCGAACAAGACCGGCGTTACGGGCAGCAACACTGAAATTTCTGGCGCGCGCAGCGGCACGCAGCGCCGCCAGGGCGATGTCGAGCTTGGGCACATTCATGTTCAGACGGAGATTTCGCAACACATTGATGTGAGCTCTATCTTCCTCGTCTACCTCTGGGAATAGTGCTGATTAACGACGAGTAGGTTCGCGACATGTTTGACCCGTCGGCCAAAAACGGAGGCCTCTCGCATGGCCATATTGATACCACCAAGAGCGACGAGGAATCGGTGAAGTACGCTACATGAATTGGAGGCTAGAGTCACTCTACCTATCAGCACGCTTGTTCTTTTGACTTGTTGGATCATTGTAAATGGAAATACTCTGTGTACTTTATATCCAGAAAAAAAACACTCATTGGAGAAAAGAATCAGTTTTATCAATGAGAAGCCACGCTTCAGACCACATGTCCGAGTTAGTGGTTCGAATTGCCGATTGGTGCCCAATTTGTCGATGATAGTTTTGTCTTTTGCTTCACTCTTGCTTCACTCCTCACGACTTCATGCTAAAACTCATTGCATCAAGGAAAGCTATCCAGTCATTCGCAAAGTACAACTATCTCGTTCTCAATCTCTTTCAAGAGTTCCTAGTATACTTCCCCGTCATTTTCAGAATCCCTGGACAGTGGAGTTTAACTACTCATCTTCTTAGCTTTATCGTGAGACTCTACTGGCTAATCGCAGCTAGGTAGATGTTCACAGTGATCGGGCGGTTGATGACTGTAGCGTACAAAGGACACATTGTACGTCCGTATAGTACCTGCTTGTTCCTTATTGGGACCACCGCAGTTACCAGTAATATATCCTCCTCCTCCTCCTCCTCCTCCACGAACTATCGCAGTGAACCAGCCAGGCAAGAGTCGAGTCGCCACCGCGGGTTGCGGGTTTCATGCTTTGCCAGCTAACTTAAGACGGTTTCGCTTCGTTTCGCTCCAGGCTATTCAACTACTAGGCTATTACTAAGAGCCAAATCAGTTCTAAATCTGGCATGCTCTCTGGACCTCACGTCGCCTAGGCAGATATTCCAGAATCCCACCACCACCTGCTTCATCGATATAATATCGCTGAGTTGTATCTGGTCGTTTTCGACACATCAGGAAAAAACCACATGTCTGGGTAGCGCCCAGTAGTGCAAGTAGTCAGGGTAGCTGGATAGACAGGTCCCCCCAGTGGGAGAACCCGGTAGCAGCCCCGCTAAAGCCTGGTAGCGCTCGGTAGATTTGGCAGACGAGCTCAGTAGCACCCCAGTAGTACTTGATAGCACCGAGTATTTGGGTGTAGTAGCCACAAATTTGGGTGAAAACAGATGTATTCATAATAAATACATGATGTACGCTAATACTAGTTACATGAGGGGTGGGGGTGGGGTTGATTTACGTGAGCAGTACTTCGGGTGTGCGCACCACTGACGCGCATCAGTGTTGCCGGCTGGCGTTCGACAACCAACGGAGGCGGTCTTGTGCCGATCCTCCAGGGCCGGCCGTATCGAAATGGTGTCGGTTAGGCTGGGGGAGAGGACGGGTGGGAGCTGGGAATGCGAAGTGTTAGCCACGACAAAAATAATCACAAGGGGCAGCGTACTTCGTGATATCATTGCAGCGGGTGAGAGCAAGTGAGGGCAGCCCGGGACCGGAGGGAGCGACCCCCAAGAGCTACCAAAGATGTTCCCGAGAAAGCAGTGCATTGATGTGGCAAGATGACGCAAGCTCTTGCGCGTCTTGACGACCTTGACAGTTTGTGTAACACATGTGAATAGCCATGTATATGGCTTTTACGCGTCCAAATGGAAATCTCCATTTACGATATATTTACAGATGTTTACGACTTACTTTGGACGTGTCTAGTCATGTGATGTACTTTGTACCTACATCCGTGACTTACTTACATAATAGAATCTTCTTCTACCTCAAACCTCCACCTTCGGCCTCTCGCGCCTATACTCTTCTGAGTCGCGCACTAGGCCGGCGGGTGATCGGGGAGTTTACTCACCCGCTATCCATGCGTTGGGCGTATCTGGACCTACCAGACGAGCGCCTGCACGCGTGAGCCAGCTCCTGCTGAGCTGGCATCTACCGCGGACCACCTGCGGTACCAAGGCCATATTCGGGCCCTTCTGACACCAGATCCATATACTCCTACCTCGATTCTACTCGGATTGAGGCCTTAACGCACCCTCAAGACCCGCCAGCTCATTGTGACAGAAATCCCTTCAAATATACGTAGGATTCTCAAGCGAAGTCTTACATTGGTGGACACATTGGGAAATCTGTCTCATCCTGGCCGGTCTTACATTCTCAACCATGTTCAATCCACTAATCGATACATGGTCTTGTTTCACATCCCCGGCACATGGCACTTCGTTACAGGATCAACGACCCCCCCGTTGGAACGAACCTATCTGGCTTTCCAGTAGTGTTCGTCCCACCGTTGCGACCTTGACCTATTCGGCTATCCAATAGTGTCTCGGTCGCTTGGGATCTATCATTTGGCGGCGCGCAGATTTTCAATCCGCTCGCGTCGCCCGGTCTTCACACGGCTTGGATTACTCGAATATACCCGGGACCGAGATCAGTGCTCGCGTGTGGCATCATCCTGTGCGAGTAGAGTAGTGGCTGCAACGGTTTCCCATTGCGGGCCGCTGCTCGTGTTTTATCTCCCGAGCGGCATGGCATCTTTCTTTTGTGCTGCCCAGTTCCCATGCAGATTTAAAATATACCATCCCTTGCGACCTTCATCGTGGACTCCGAGTTGGCTGCAGAATTGTACACAGATGAGACCTATCTGGCAGTCCAGTAGTGTCAAGTTTGCGAGGTGGAACAGGACTTACTGGCTTTCCAGTCTGTTCCGAGCTACCGTGATTTTGCAACACTCGATCGTCGTGTTTGCCCTGGGTCTCGCAAAGGGACATTTTTCGAAATTTTCATTAATATTCTACACACATTCTACTTCCCCACTTGCCGTTGGTTTCGGCGAAGCCGCCTGTTCCGTCATAAACCTCCATGTTCGCTTTTTCTCCTTCCATTCACAGCTCTTCCCGCTCGGGGTCTAGATGGCAACGACGTAGCGTGTTAGCTTCGGTCTCCTGTAGTCGGTGCATCAAGCGACACCAGCGACTCGGTTGCAGCAGTGGGATAAGAAGAATGATGACGGCACGAGCTGGGAAAAACGAGCAAGGAGTTGGAAAGAGAACCGAACAGAAACACGCACTTTAAATCTCTCGCGTAATCCCTCCTTCCAAGCTTAAATAGCACCACATAAGCCGCTGGGATCGACACCATCGTGGTCTTCGTTGCGTGCGCGTGCTGATCACGCGCGAATCGTTTCAGAGACGATGAGAACTCGTTCGAAGTCGATGGGCGACCCCAAGGCAGGATGAGGACTACGCACCTGTGCATATCGAGCGCAGGGCAACCGCACACTGTTCGGACGATCTTCGGGGTCAACTAAACCGAGGTCCAAAAGAAACAGATCGTCTACACACCTTGCTGGAGCGTTGCATCGATCCCGGGGGGCCGACGCGCATCTGCGGGTTATGTGTCTGCCCGGGTGCTCAAATAGACTGAAGTCTGGCCCGTCAATTTCGAGTGCTGAAGGAGAGATAACCCGCAGATGCACTTCATCGGCGTGGTCTCTCATCTCTTTCTCACTCGTGGCTCACGCTAGCGTTCATCGCTCGTCTCGAGATTCGTGCGAACTCCACCCCCGCCTCAGCCCAAGCGATGCTGGCATTATCGGACGCCGCCGCTCTCGCGTCAATTCCTCCACCGCCTAAGTCCCCTGCTCCAGCGTTCGCCATCGTGAGCGCTGTCAAGCTTGGGGGGCTTTGTGAGCTCGGGGTGGAACTGCACGCGAGCGCGCTGGCGCTGAGCCTCTGCCACGTACGATGATGGCGGCGCTCTTCTTCTCGCAAGTCGAGCGCATGAACGGCGCACATGTCGACTGAGCCTGGGGGGCGCGAACACGTTCTTGGGCAACATACAACGCGAAACGCGACCAGACGGCTAACCGTGGTCGGATTCAGGACGACCCGTCCGTGGCGAGGTGGCGACCGTCTCTATTGAGGGCGCCCAGAGAGATTCAGATTGAGAAAGGGAACACACACCTTCATCCTCCCACTCAATTGTTCCTTCACACCAGCTGACGGCTGACCTTGTCCGCAATCTTCATCGGAGGAGAGTCTACGAACACATCTCATTGAATCCTCGTCGCGAGCGGTATCCAGTTCTTGGGGAGAAGCAAAGTGCATTCGAATCGTGGATCTGGACAAAGCTAGTAACGTCAGCGCCGAAATCGAAGTTTTTTGCAATTCAAAAGGGTTGTAATGAGCAAGAGATCTGCGCACAGAACCGCCGAAACACGCACCTTTGAGGGACTACGAGGCTTTCGCGCTCGAACGCGCGCTAGTACGGACGGATCCGGCCTCCCCCCTCGCGCGCGTTCTATGCGAGGAGAGCGCCGAGCTGTTCCTTGCATGGGAGCAGGAAGGGATCGGTACTCGAACTTGGAATCGAGCTGCAGGCGCGGGCGCGTGGAAACGCGTCTGAACCTGAAAGATTCAGAAAGTCATCTCTTGGACTCACCTGGACTATCCACCCGGTCGAAATCCACCCACGGCAACTCGACCCGTGAGACGACGCGATTCGGAGCTATCTTGAGGCCCACATACCGAGACACGGTGACTTGATGGTCTTTTCTGCCGAATCGTCAGATTGGACCTTTCAAATTTCGATATTTCTTGCTTACCTGGACCTGGATTCCAAACCAACACGAGGACACCTTGCTGTCAGATGCTGGATTGTCAAAATTTGGCGCCGAAGTGCTGCTTCCGCGAAGACCTCAAGGTGCTTATACATCCGACTTGATTACGCACGCGTTCGTAGTGGCGGCAAGTAGCCAACTCGGGACTGGGCTCAGAGGGAGATCCATGATGGCGTTGCGCGACGCCGGGTCGACGCGAGAGGTTCCAGTCGAGTACGGCGAGATGTAGAGGAAGAGCAAGGCAGTGATTGTTTGGTTCCGAGCCCAGAACCAAACAACCGCTCTTTTGGTCTGCTGCTCGGACGCCAATTCTACTTGGCGGTTCTCATTCCTCCGTCCCATCGGTACCTTCGACGTCCAGGGATGCACATATCCCTGCTACTTTTCTTATCAGCCTCGGCCGAGCTTGGGGGGCACTGTGCATCCTCGTCTTCGAGCATGCACGGCTGGAAGGAAATTAAGCATCAACCTCGCTATCGGCGGTAGCTTCTCCTGGCAGCATTTCCATCTATAGTTTTCGCGCTCGTTAGCGTAGTCGTATGGACAGAATGGGTCTCGTACCTCAGATGCGATCAGTCCGAATGTAATAGGGCGTATGATTCGACCGCTAGTCGATTGGGATGAGCCTAGAGGACTACGCACTTCAACACCCAGATCGTATGCGAATGGACACCCAGATCGTATGCCATTGCGAAGGCATCGGTGCAGCGACGCGCTCGACTCGAATCCGCGGTAAGCATAAGTGTCGTCCACTGCGAAAAATCCAAGCCTTCGTGTCGAGCACGCGCGTTGCGGCACAGAGCGTACGGGCACTCCGTAGCGGCAGCGTGCGTGGTCTGGTTCGATGAGGCGAGGTTCACCATCGTCACGGAGAGGCCAGCGCTTGCGGCGCGCACCGCATTACGGTGCCACGGTTTGGTGGTCGACGCAGGAGATGTGCTGTGCTCTGCGCGATGAGATTCGAGAGCGTTGTGGTTGCGCGGCGCAATCCACGTACTGCCCACGCGGGAGCGTATGCAGCAGCACGCTTCGCACTCGCGCTCGCACCGTGCGACGCTCCTGCGCTCTCCGGCGACAACAAAATTGCTGCACGCAGTGCGCGCTCCTAGCCACTCCATTCACAGCCGTGCGCGACGAGGAGCAGGGGGCACGCCGCAGGCACCACAGTCGATCATGGGGGGCTAGTGAGAAGTTTTTGGCCATCAGCTACATCCAAAAACTCGAAGGACGAAACATTACTCACCTGAGAAATCCCTTCGAAGTCGCGTCGCATCGCTAGTGCTTTCGGAGGTGACGCACAGGACGGACATTCGCTCCAGTTTCTGGCTCCTGCTTCAGCGATCGAGCCTGAGGGGCTGAGAAAAGGCTTGCCACCAGCGGATCAGCAACGTGCGAACTCAATTCAAGCGGAAATACGCACTTCGGAATTCGAATACTTGTGAGGCACGAGTCTCGTTCGTCTACTACAGCGTGCGTTTCGGTTCTGGGGCTTGCATCGCCCTCTCGCTCCTCTCCATCGGTCGTCCATTCGGTCACGGACTTCAAGACTTTCGCGCACATCAGCACGATCGCACGGACATGCCAACTTTCGTACCTCGTGTGCATTCTACGCGGGGAGTTCGCACCATGTCGGCGATGGGCGCGGGGAGGGATCGGTACCAGCTCCAATTGAAAATCCAGGTTCGCGCGCGCGCGCGAACGTCGCTGAATTTTAATTCGGAGTCAATATCTTCGTGAAGCTCCTTGATGGACACACCTCAGAGCTTCCCCCAGTCTAAACTCCGCTGCGGCAACTCGACCTCCTCGACGGCTCGCCTCGGAGCGTCGTGAGATACGATATACCAGGTTACGGAAATTTTTTCTCGCGTCATTTTCCTATTTCCTGCCAAATATTTCAGACAATATTTGGGATGGCGCACCTATCCGGACCTCTGAAACACAGCCGACACATGCGACATGTCTGAGACCTCAATTCGTAGGAATTTATCGCTCGGCAATTGGGCCGTCGCGTCTCCGAATTTGAGTTGGTCTACGTGTCCATCTCCTCGAGGACGTGGATCCAACTTGCTATCCGGACGTCGGGATTCGTCGAATTTGTGTCGCCGCGTCGTGGGGTTCCATCTAAAAGCCAAACTCGGACGTCGAAGGCGGAGGCAGCTCGATGTTGTTTGGCTTCGGCCTTCGAGCCAAACAACTGCTCTCACCCGCATGTCACACGTCACGGGCTCGGGCTCTTCAACAATCTTCCGCACACACACGCGTGACTGCTGAGCAATGCGTACCGCTGCCTTCGGATCTTTACTTCTCTCAGGATCTACAAGTGTCAGGCGTGTCTGCACGCGATATTCTCGCGGCCGATACAACGAACCGGACACTTCGGCATGTGCGAACTGCCCGGTTTCGCCACAAAACAGTCATTGAGCCCTCGTGGCTGTGGCAACGTTACAAACGCGAAGCGGGGTACTATCGTATGCAATTACCCCGCGAGGCGAATCTTTGTCTTCAATTCATACCCGTGCCTTCCATGCACTCCATTCTACGAGGCCGAGCCATCCTATGCTCTTTATTGTGCCGCTCCCGGATTGCGACGCACCGTGCACAACTTTTGCATTAAATTGGATTTTCTATTCGGCTGGTGGACCCTTCGTCGCCAGTCACGGGAATGGCAACGATGTTTCGCGTACACTCACGCAGTTTCACTTCAGCATCGAGGACGGCTTCGATTCTCTGGGAATTTCGCGCTCTCGTCGGGAAACGTCCGTCGATATCATTTTGTTTTCCACGAAACCTAGCTGGAGAGGTGTCCCTGGTCGTACATCTGAGTGGTCTGGTTCGCGATCCCAGAGGCGTTTGTGTACGAATATTCGGCTCACTGTGTGTTGATGGTGCGGTCAAAGTGCTCGAACATTTGACTGTGCGACTCTCCGGTACGGAAACATTCCCTACCTCTTCTACCCACCTCTGCCCAACCCGATTCGAGTCACCCGCATACATTTATGCTGGGGGGCTTGATTCCTTCTTTGTTTGGGTTCCGAAAGCACCCGCTCTCGCTCGTACACACCAAGCGGCTGCTTTCGTGGGGGGCACAGGGGATAGTATAGGGAGCCTGCGACCGGCTGTGGAACGGAGTGGACTCGGAGAGGGAATGGAGGCAAGTTGACGAGGACTAGGAGATCATGTGGAGGCTAGCTGCAGTAGGATCAGAGAGGATTCGGAGTCTAGATGGAATGGACTCGGAGTGGATGTGAAACGGACACAGAGAGGAAATAGAAGCCAGACGGAGATGACTCGCAGAGCACGCGGAGGCAAGCACAGCAGGATTGGACAGGGATCGGGACTTAACGGAGTGGACTTGCAGATGGACTCGGAGAGGGAAAATTTTCAACAAAATTTTGAACATTTTCTTTCTTTCTTCTTTCTTTTCTTTCATGCACCAGGGCTCACTCATATCTCGCAACTGGAGATTGGGGGGCTCTGTAACACATGTGAATAGCCATGTATATGGCTTTTACGCGTCCAAATGGAAATCTCCATTTACGATATATTTACAGATGTTTACGACTTACTTTGGACGTGTCTAGTCATGTGATGTACTTTGTACCTACATCCGTGACTTACTTACATAATAGAATCTTCTTCTACCTCAAACCTCCACCTTCGGCCTCTCGCGCCTATACTCTTCTGAGTCGCGCACTAGGCCGGCGGGTGATCGGGGAGTTTACTCACCCGCTATCCATGCGTTGGGCGTATCTGGACCTACCAGACGAGCGCCTGCACGCGTGAGCCAGCTCCTGCTGAGCTGGCATCTACCGCGGACCACCTGCGGTACCAAGGCCATATTCGGGCCCTTCTGACACCAGATCCATATACTCCTACCTCGATTCTACTCGGATTGAGGCCTTAACGCACCCTCAAGACCCGCCAGCTCATTGTGACAGAAATCCCTTCAAATATACGTAGGATTCTCAAGCGAAGTCTTACAGTTTGAGGATAATGGGATCGTCTTGATGGTCTTGCTCGGAAAGAGCTTGAACATCCCATACTTGATTAATAGGGTAGATGGATTGTATGTATCTTCAGTGAGTGCACCGCTAGGGTGATTAGGTGATTCTCGACGTCGGTCGCGTTGCCAAGCTCCGAAGCCCCCGATAGATCTTGCAGGCCTTCATAACGGATGTATGGAGGCGTGTCTTGAAGGGTTGAGCACCCACGGCTGACTTGAAGACGAAATAGAGCATATTTGCAGCCCCCAAAAACTTCTAAGCGGACCTTTTGATCCCAAAAGTGATGAGTGATCGCTGAAAAGTAGTGACACCTAAAATAGAATCACTGACCTACGATGTTGCCCAAAAGTCGCAATATACGTCCCGGAGCGCCAGTTTCTTCTCCGTAGACACCCAAACAACTCTCCAAAGTACTCCTCCACTTTTCCCGTGACCTCACAACCGAATTTTCGAGGGATTTGAGCCTCGGAAACATAGATGAGGGTCACATCATCACATCTGCCGGCTAAAAGTGATGGGTGATCGCGGAAATCTGGACATGGATTTTGGGCGCTGCAAATATGCTCTAATGGCGGGGGGCAAGGAGACAAAGATGGGGGAAAAGGAAGAGAAACGATCAGGAACCGATCAACCAACGGTGTTTGGTGCGCAAACAATCACGACATCTTGCACGTGTTGGCGGAGTTTGAACTGACTTACATGGGAAGTTGAAGAACCCTCAGAGGAGCCAAATTCAAACTGGCCATACTACAATCCTTGACCTCTGATATTCTCTGGTACATCATATATATCCTATTTCTCTTCGAATCAAGACTCGGATGCCCCGAATATGCCGTCTTTTGTTGGGACGGCTATCAGGTACTACTGATCCGTGAGTGATGCGCTACCAAGCGCTACTGATTGACGGCACGGGCGCTACCCACAGCTACCAGCCCTACCGAGCCACAAGCGGGCGGCTACTGGTGCTACCAATCATCCAGAGCCCTGGCGGACCGCTACCCAGCAAAAACTTTTTTCCTGATGCACGGACCGTTACTTGATAAAGTAACAGTCATAGTGTACTGTTACACGGGGACCTTGTGAGATGCGAGTTGCGCCGTCGTACAGTGCCCGTCATCACATCACGGTTCCGCTTTTGGCAGTAAACACGTCAAAACTTTGAACTTCTAACTACATTACACCCTCATCACAAGTCAGCTTAAAACACACCGGAAACACTCAAAGGAGGCATAAGGAAGATCCCTTGTGCTTGGTTAGTCGATCAAAGAAGATTTTATTTTTTGTTCGGTGAAAAAGTGAAACAAACACTAATGATGGCATCAAATTCCCATATTGGGTAGGGTTAAGTCACGTGTTTCGTCTAGACCCTGCGTCCGACTTTCTGTGGTCTGTTTCTAGACAACTTGTGAGAGCTCTGAGCAACATGAAACATTATCAGAGCATCCCTGCATCCTTTCAAAGGCTTTCATCGCGATTTTGGCACTTTGCTTGTGGATGCTTGTACAGGCTTGTACAAGCTTGTACAAGACCGAAAAAGGTCGCAGGACGCCAGACCACAAGACATGTCCTAAAAATCCACAAGACCTCAAGAAAAGAAAAATTCTGACCCATCCTATTGTGCTCTGGGGACCATTTCTGTGAACTTTTTTTTTTTCACACCAGACAAAAAGACAAAAAGGTCACAAGACTTTTGCCATTTTGCTGATGTTCCCAGTGGCATGCTGGTGATTTGAGGCAACTTTTCTTTTTCTGGATCTCGAAAAAGTGAAACACCGTGGGAAAAATGAGTTTTTGTGCTCAATCACATTCTTTTGGTTTGTTTCATGGCCCAGAAAATCACAAAAAATTCACAAAAATTCCTTTGACCCTGAAAAACACGTGCAGAGAAGTGATGACTAGGTTACTTGATCAAGCACCTTTGACCGCGGCAGGCATTCTTCTGGAACCGGGCGTGGATTCCTTCATACCACTCGTAGGTCAAGCCAACTTGTATATTTCCCACCTATACTGCTTTTAAAGGCACAAACTGCCCATCCGATTCATTCGCCTTCCCGCTCAGGTTAACGGACCTATCTGTTTTCCTCTCCTCCCGCACCGGGAGGCCAAGCCTCGGTCCGGGTGTGGTCTGGACAGTCTGACAAATGCCAGTCAATCTTTGCACCCATATCCTGATCGGCCACGGTGCTCAGCTAGCAACCAGCAAATGCGAACTAAGGACGTCGCTCACGTCGTAGGTGCAATACGGCCAGCCATTCCTCTGAACGCGTTTCGACTCCTCCTCGTAACTATATCCGCGAGGAACAGTATGGCCAGAGGGACAGTGGAATCCAGTCAGGAAAATGGACAACACGGACCCGCAGATGACGTTATTCGGCTGTATCTCGCGGGAGACGAACAGGTATTTAGCGGTGGTGTTGGCGGACCCCGGAACGACTGGCGGGCAGACTGCGCAGTTGCGAGCCCATCCGAGGCCGAGGCCGGCGGTTAGAACAGCAAATTGAAATGCGACGAAGAAACGCATGGTGAGCGACACAGCAAAAAGGGATCTTCTGATTTGGGCGGCGCGAGCTGACTCGACTGCGTCGAATTCTTCCTATTCGGATTCCAGCCTTCTAGAAGGTGCGGTATGAGACTCGAATACGTTTAAACCTGGTTAATTGACGCCACTCTGGGTTAATTACTAGTTTAGTCCGCAGCCTCGACAAGATACGTACGCGAATAAAGCTTCTTACTTGCGCTCATTTGCTGCGTACTATATTCAGCTCGTGGGGATTATTGGGAACTGACTTGAAGACTCCTGTTCAAGTAATCTGGACACCATTCGGGACGAAGACATTTTTACCCCCCTGTCGACGCATAATGCACCTTTACAAAAGCGCCACACCGTACTTCATCTTCAGATCCGCATGCTCAAGCTACTCTTCCTTCGTATGGTCCATCATGTATCTAGGCCATCGATCATTTCATAGAGCCCTCTTTCTCCAGATTCCGTAGCGTATGTCAACAGTGCGCTGGATGTCGATCCATTTCCGGAGGAACACATCCCAGGACCCAGAGGACTACGCTGGGCCACTGGCACACAGGGCACGGAAGGTCTTCGCGGTCTCTGAATCGGGTCTCTAAAGAGAGAAGTATCTTCCCCGGTTGCCTCTCCGTGAACGAGATAAATTCTGTGCGCTCTTTAGTTCATTTTCCACTTATGGATTGGGAGTACATCGATGAACATCCCAAAGATGGATGACGACCGTACGAATGCGAGACCCAGCGCATTCCCTGTAAAAGTGCACGGGCGGACCGTCACTGCCTTCAGATGGCCTAGCGATACAGGTAAAAGGGCCCAGCCGAGCTACGTCCCACTATGCCGAGTGATGACGGCAGACGATGGCCCGGTATGCCGAGGGCCCGCGGCACAGCTCCGGCGTACGGCAAAGTAGCTCCGACAGGATCTGCCGCAGGGCCGCCTGAACGGTGCGTCCCGGATCAGGATTCCGCGCTACCTTGCGACGAGGTCATTTTGCGTACATATGGGTTCCGCCAGGGCCAGTGTGCGTCATTATCTGGTATGTCTGTTTCGCCTCATGCGAAGCCGATTCGGTTACTTGCGCGTTTGGCGCAAATTTCGGCCTCAGGCAATTGTATTGAACGGTCGATTAGAATATTCGCATGAATAAATGCCTGTCCGATTGACCATGTCCGGGAGGGGGCTGATGTATATGCCTCGGATCCAGGTTGTATCAGCACCATTACAAAATCCAATCCGTCCAGACTAAGACTCCAGACGGTGGCCAGACTATCTTTCATATCGATCTTCATCCCGTGCCTACCGATGTGGAGGACGACGCACGGGAAAAGAAGGACACCATTGAAAGCGAGTGATATAGATATATAGGCATGGCTACTTCGAGTACGAGATTCTTAGGTCCCATTTAGTTGATTTTATATTTACTTAAGGTACAGTAAGGTGACAGACGTGAGACGGCAGGTGGTGGGTCTCGTTCGCATGCATCCCGATTTTGTCGGGACCCTGCAAGCTACTAATTCAAACGATTCGGTATGTATGCAGATCGAAAAAACGTACGGCTGCGAATCTTGTTCCCTGTTATATACATGACGAGGGAAGGCTGGGATAAAGTCGTTGAAGAATGTTGATGTTTTTTTTTCTCCCATCAGTTATCCACAGGCAAGTCGAGGCCGACAGACAGGTGATTCCGCCCGCACGGACTAAATATATGTCCCCGTACACAGCGCACGGAAAAGGCGGAGTAATTGGCGAGTCGGTTTTCCCATGCCAATTAAAGATCTCTCACGCGGACGTTATCTTATCTTATCTTTGCCGATCCTGATCCGGGGAGTCATAACGCCGCTCGACCCTGCTCAACCATTTCTTGCAGCCGATGAACGGGTGAAATTGGATCACGCTTAGCTATCCGACGGGTAAAAAAACGGCGAGGGGGCGGCGTCCCGAATAGTTCCTAATGTAGGTATGGCTGCACGGAACGAGATTGTAAATTAGAACGTAAGGCTTAGTTTGGAAAACGGCGTCTTGGACCCACTTGGCCACTGGAGTAGCAGACTGGACCCACAATACTGTGATCTGTCCGTTTAAATCCGAGAGAACTAGCTGTTTGTATGCCCAGAGGAGTACTTGGTGCGGGGAAGATTTTTTTCCGGCGGTGAGAAATAATTCAAATAAATATAAGGTGTATTCGGCTCCGAGTCGAATGAGTCGGGTGTGAACTTTGCGATGGGGATAAGTAAATGAGGCGCTCCAACTGACTCGGGATTCTCATCCCAAGCCACATATCAGTCCGCTGCATAAATATGCTCTACAGATCCAACGATCATGATTCCCCTATCCAAATGGCCTGCAACGAAAAACCGAAAAAAAGTAGTGTTACCGGGAAGAATTGCGTTGCATAGACCCTTTCGGGGCTCGAAGGCACTCGATTGATTAGCTTCTGCTTGTGATCGGGATTGCCTCGAGGCTCGCTTAAGGTTGAAAATTTTCTTGATGCTTCCAAGATGCGGGGTTTCCCACTAGGTATGAGTCGGCGTCATTCAACAATCGGGCGTGAGAGCGGCTGAGAGGTACGAGATCTCGGATCTGGAACCATTCCCTAGGATACCCTTGGGATTTTAACCGAGGTTTGACATGTCAGGGCGGGCGCGCCTATCCTGATTCTCGTCCCCAGCACATACCCAAATTTAAGACAAAAAGAAACAGAAAAGAAGCCTAAGGTACCTCAAATTCGTTTACGATGAGCGGCTCCATCGACGTATATCAAGGCAAGCATTAGGGTAGAAAGGCCGGAAAGATTTTCCGACCGAAAAGATGTTTGTTTGTCCGCGTTTCATCCTTTTTCAAACTCCGACCTGTCTCTCCCTTCGCGTCCGAGACGCGTCTCTTCTGTAGCTTTCCTGGCGCGTTACCCCCTCCAACTTTCCGCGGACCACCTTATGCATGACTTTACACGCTATATAGCTGACCACGGCTCCGTAATCCCGGTCAAAGTGCCTTTGGCGACTTAACTCCCTCGTCTTCCGTCTGGTGTGCAAGTGGATCACGGTGAGCCAGGATGGTATATATGCACTCCAGACTGATATACTACCCTGAAACGGTCCTGTACGCGCGGTCCAGCCTGGCCTCGTTTCGTTTCGTGTCATGCCGATCGGACTCGCAAGGTACGGCCGCGCCATCTATCATCTATCCACTCATTCCTCATTGTTTCTATATATGCGCAGATGACTGGTTTTCGATGCTGGATCCATCACTTCTCATACTATACTTGGTGAGTTTCCCTTCCCCTTCAAGATCCCAAATGTAGCCGTCCGTTCCACCCAAGTTCCACTCATGCTCCCTTTTGATCGGTGCGTTTTTTTCCGTCACGACTCACGATTTGTACATCTCATCGACCTATGAGATTATACGCCAGTGCGCTCTGACTTTCCATGTTGTTGCGTATACATTCCTTGCCTCCTTCGTCCTAGCCGTCGCTGGATTCTATAAATTCCATTGCCTCGTAGCCATATACGATGTCGTCTCCTCACATTATCTTCCCCGATTTCTCCCGGTGTTCATCGTCTCGGTGATTCCTCGTCATTGAAGGACTGTAACAGAGAGTTTCCCAATGTAAAGGTAACTTTTCCAGCCGCCGGGATATCTGTCTCCATCCGCCGTTTGTCTAGTTTTGTGTCTGTTTCAGATTTCTTAGCTCGTTGCCCTCGTAGCGGAATCATTTCTCTTGTCCACTTGATCAAGATCGACATTGCAGAATGAACAGTGAGACAGGCATTTGTAATCTGAGACACTCGCTAACCGGTTATCTTATCAGACCACCGCTGGTGAACGCCTCGGAGGCTGTCCTCCGCTCGGGTCACCTGCGGGGTGGATTCACATGGCATTTACTGGCATTATCCACCGAGGGACGATATCAGGGACATGGCGGCGGCGCTGAGAAATATTCGAGGCAGATGCCCACGATCGTGACTCGTACCGCGGATTTCACACATGGCTGTTCAAATCGGGCAGGTTCAAGGTCTTGATGGCGATCGGAATGCATCGAGACGCTGACTCAAGAAAACAGAAACTTGAGGTTATTGCGGTGGGAGCAATAGTCAGAACGGATGAGGTGAGTCTGTGCTGGACGATGGGAAGTCTGATGGGAACCTGTCGGCAGGCAGAAACTCCGCCATTGTCCTGTCCGATTCCGGTCGATCCGACGCGCGTATATAAAAGGTGGGCGACATTGTTCTTATTGTTCTTTCCGCCACCCAACTACGGCAGAAGCAAAGAGTCGTTTGGGCACGGGCCAGGCCCCATAATCCTCTTCTCCCCCCCGTTCTCGTCTGCTGCCCAGCGCGACGTATACCCGTATAATTACAGGCCATTGTCTACGATGCCTGCTCTGCGCACTCGCGATACTCACCCCGCCGCCCGATGTTCGTCCTTTTCTCGTCGTTCCTGCGATTTCTGCGTATTGATCCGATATTGCAGCACTCCAAGTGAGCACTGCTGCACCGCCGCCTTCGCTGACGATTATCGCACCTACCCCGCGCACCTTCACCTTTCCCACTGCGCACAATCTCGCTGACAGTCCCTACACGTCTCCCTCAAACTCGCCGTTTGAACCCGATTTGGCGGGCGCGCTTGCTTTGTCAGCTTCCTCCGCATCAACGCCTTCCCCATCCGTCACTTCCCGCGACGACGAATTCCGGACCCCGCCCCCGCTCTCTGTTCTTCAGCACACGTTTTCACCGGCATCGGAATCATTCTCGCCGCTTGCCACACCCGCACCGGTCCCACGAAAATCGAGTAGTCGAGCGGAAGAGCGGCGCCCGAAAAAAGGCGACGACGACTACGTGAAGCGTCCCGAGAATGCGTTCATCCTTTTCCGACGCCAGTGTTGCCAGGACGAGGCGCGCGCCCTCTCGTCCCCTTCCCCAGCTCCCTCGGCTCCTTCGCCAATCGCATCTGGCCCATCGCCTGCTGACCCGCCCGCCCCGCCCGCTAATCCGCCTGGGAAGAAACAACGCCAGGCCGACTTGAGCAAAATGATCTCGCAGAAGTGGAAGGCGCTGTCTCCTGAGGAGCGCGCGCACTGGGAAGGGCTGGCGAAGGAGAAGAAGCGTGAGCACGAGACACTGCATCCTAATTATGTCTACCGCCCGCAGCGCTCGAGGCCGAGGAATAGCATCAGCGCAGCTCCGCCGTCATCCGCTACGCAGCGCCGGAAGCCGTCCGCACCGCCAGAGCAGGTCGAATTTGTGGTCCCGACCCACGGTCGCAGTGCGAGCGCGCCTGCGCCGCCCCCGTACCAGACGATCCAGATCCCTAATGTCTACTCGGCTGGAAGCGGGGATAGCGCCCCGAGCCTCATGTCGATGATTTCGCACCACGGCATGGGGAACGGGGATGGTGGATTCGACTACCTGCCTAGCTTGGCAGGGCCGTTCGCTTTCGAGGCAAACCTGCAGGTGTGTTCTTCTCCCAATTGTTTCTTCGTCGACGAGAGTACTGATGCTGTTATCCAGTCCTCCGATTTCCTCCGCGCGATGTTCCCGCCCACCATGTCGGCTGTTTCCCCACCTCCCGCTTCTGCAGGTGTCATACTCTCCCCCGCCTCGAGCCCCTCTGGCTCTGGGCCATCCTCCCCATATACGCCGGCGAGCGCGTCTTTCCACCCTTCCGTGTTCTCCTCATCATACACCGGCCCGTCCTCTTTCACCCCGCCGGCCGGCGCTCTCACCGTCTCGCACGACGCTCCAGCTGACCTGGGGCAGGGATTGGATCCAGCAGGAACAAGCTTACAGCCTGTGGATACCACCAGTGCGCATCCCGACGCATCCTATGCCTCGTATGCGTCAGCCTGGGCGGCCGCGTCCCCGTGGGCGTCCATGCCCACCACCATGGCGACTGGGCTCGCCGACGGCGACTTCGATATCGGGCGCATCCCCGAGATCGGGTGGGAAATGGGGTGCTCGGCGTTCCCTGGGAGCGAGTTTCCCAGCGGGGAGTTCGGCACGCAGGGCATGGACATGGGCGGGGAGGAGTTCGCCGGGCCCAGCGACAGTGCGCTCGGGCTACATTTCGGGGACTTGGGCATGGGGCAGATAAGCTTCGACGATATGATGGCGGGACAGGAGTTCTGAGCAGTTCGCGGTAAAAATATATTCAGCGCGCTCGAAGCTCGCTTCTCCTCTGTGATGACTTTTCGCGGTTTCCCGTCCTTTCGTCTTGCACTCTTTTGCCCACACTTCGGCCTCCTTGCAACCCCCATGTACGAACTACACCCACCGCTCATCCCTGTCCAACCAACCAACAACGCCAACTCCATTCGCGCCCCAAATTTGCTTTACACCCCCACCTCAGTCTACGCTGATCTAATTTAATTTCTAACGTTGTTGCAGACTGCCCCAGCCGTGGCTGCGCAGGCGCAGATGCAGGCGTGCTATGGTGCGTTATTCGTTCTTGTCCGATTGTTCGTTTCTTCCGATCGCCTTTTACGGTGGATTTCAACCATTATTTGGGTTCGACCAAGTTTCTTTTCGTTCATCCTATCTGCTATTTAATTTTCCTGGGCATTGGGGCGATATTGTTTTTCGGACGTTACGCGCCTTCTCAAAATCCGGGCATACTCGCCTCGCGAGCGGCGGGCATTGCTGCATCGTTGACCTCTTTCCGCCTCGGTGCGTCCCGAGGGGCACTCCGGCTACCTTTTTTTTCTTCCTCGCTTGCGTCGCCATTCTCACTGTTTTTTTTTCCGTCTCGTCTTCGACGAGACAACCGACTCACCTTGGTCTTCCCTTTCAGGTAGCTCTCGCACAACTTCCTGGCCGGCGGCGGCGAGGATCACGAATACGTGTTACTCGCCAGCCAACGATGCCAGTTCGATATCTACTGTATAATATTTATAATTATGTGCTGCTTGAGGAAAGCAAGGAGAAACGTGATTCAAATGCAGATCGTTTCCCCCTAACTGTCGCTTGTGCGCCACTGAGTCGCTCAACTACACCACCGATTTGCGGGGAGCTCAAAATGACGTCCCGGATCTGATCTTATATGATCTAGCCACTGATCTCCCAGGATAATCGGCCGACAATCCTTGAACAGCCGAATCTATATAGCTGGACAGTCGCCCGACACCCCTCCTCGGCGCATCCTTTCTGCAACCTCCGCAGGATGTCACGGGCTGATATTCTAGGTACATGCTGACGGCCTATTATTGAGACCTCCCAATTGTCTTGCCGATGACCCAAAAAAAATTATAATAAAATATCAATTGTCATTTTTATCATGCTACATACACGACACATGCTGGTACACAATTACTAAAGAGAGAAAAAGGGGAGGCAGAAGGGCGCGGACACGCGGGCACGATATATTGAATAACGATGGAACGATGACAAGAGGGGTGGATAACGGGGTGATGGATATCATGAGCAGTGGCACGCAGATCAAACGGCGCAGTCTTCGGATCGGAAATTAAAACTTGAAAGGCGAGACGAGGAAGCCGAGCGGCGATGCTCATGTGGGCGACGGCGATGCATGACGGAAGAGCTCAGATAAAAAATGCCTTGAGAGGTTGCAAAGGGCTTGAGGGGCTTGGACAGGGTGTTGAGGGTGTTGAGGCCTTGGATAGCTTTGAGGGCATTGATAGGACGGGAGGAACGACGGGAGGACAAGAGGCAGAACGGAGGTGAGAGTGGGAAGGGAAGACGATGGCGCCACTTTTTTTGAAAAAATTTGGTCTTGTTTTGACAGGAGCGGAGCTTGAATCACTGGTCGTTTTTCGGCAAGTCGCCGACACCCGAAATCTCAAATTTAAGCACTTTCTTGATGAAGCATCGGATAGAAATATGCACTGTCAGAGTTCTCCGACATGGGGGACGACAGGGGACGGTGCCCGTAGATTATTTGCAGAATTACATAAGGTCAGACAGAATAGTTGGGGGATGTCCACGATCGGACCTCCCAGAACATCCACGACGGCTCCTGGGACTGTCCAACACGATGTTCTGGCGATGTCTCCGAACCGAGCTCCGTGGAACATTCACAGCCCGACCTCCAAGCGCGGTCAACCGTCAGATCTCTAAATCACATCAAACCAAATTGGTGGTGTAAGTCTAATGCCGGCTCCGCTGTTCGAGATGATTATCACGCATTGCTGGTAGGGCCTGACAGTACCAAAATCACTCACATTTCAGATTCTCGAATGAATGATGGATAGATAGAGGGGACGGTCACGGTCTCGAACCTGAAGTGGAATCATTTTCTCAAATAAGTATGCGCCAAGCTCAACCGCGCCTCCTGACCAGAGCCTTTCTCCTTGCTTTGGTCCCCATGCCTGATACTGTATCTTCTTGTGTTTCCACATTCATACAGTTTCCCACTTCAAGGAAATACAGCGACTAAGAAATGCAGCGTCAGTTCCCCGCTAGTGGACTCATGTCCTCTTTCTTCGATTCATCCTACACAGATTCGACGTCAGAGGGATATGTGGTATCTGGGCAAGCTACAGGTCGAAGGTTGGCGGCTGTCAGATGTCAGCTTTCCCGGCCTTGACGACTAGTTCAAAAAATAATCTGGTGCTCCCTCAATCAGGACTTTTCTATTATGAAGGAGGTGGGGTGAAAAATGGTGGTAGGTGGATGCGTGGGTGACGGTGTTTTTGCGCCTATAACCTCACCAGGGTTCCCCCGGGTGGTGCTGGGCATGGACTAACAACGAATATCGTGGGCCCGAAGCTCGACCTCGTCGGAACGCGAGACCGCCGCCAGACGTGGTGGTGGTTGTAGTTGTAGTTGTAGTTGTTGTTGTTGTTGCCTTCGGACGAATTCTATCTCTCTTAGAAATGCGAAACCTGAGATAAGAGCGTTTAACAAGTCTTATAACAAGGGCCGCGACCTTTCAACCTTAGTTTCCGCATATATGCCATACATTTTATAGCTACGGTTTATATAGGATGCGTCGTCGACTCTGAACACCCAAAGTTGAGAGTTATCAGGTAATACAAGACATCTTGGGCTGAACAAGACCGTGAGCGGAAAATCGATAAATCGGCGGATTCCGAGGTCTAGACCGTCTCGGAACTTGCCGCCTCGTCGGACCGATCTCCCCGTGATGACCGCTGCGGGGCTTGTTCTCTTACCACCATGTCCACCTTGTCTTCCCGCTCCCCGACTCCGGCTATGCACCCATTCTCTCAAACAAGCCGTCTCGAGATCATGCCGAACCGTATCGACGTCGAGGAGGAATCAAGGCTGTATGATGATCTCGTTTTCGTCCGTGTCTCACTTTTTTTCGTGGCGGCCATTGAACTAAAACCCGCTATTCTTTGCTTTGGATTTTCTTCCTGTGGATAGGACGAGTCGCCCACGGAGGTTAGACCGCCACATAGGTCATATTCGCCCATAGGACCACCAAGTGTCTTCAGCAACGACATTTGGCTCGGCGATAACATCGGGGAGAGCGCAGCTTTTGCCCGTGAAGTCAAAATAAGTGGGTGGACAAGTGTAGGGGATGCCCTGGGAGGTGCCTACGTTGGTGAGTTCTCATATCAGAGGAGTCTATTTCCAACCGACTTTGTGCAGTATATGACTGTGTCATGAAAACGAAGGAGGGAACACAAATTCACGCTCACAAGCGCTACAGTGACTTTGTCGCGCTTGAACATCAACTTCTGCGGACGTTACCCGTGCGTCTCGCTCTGAAACGTGACTTATTCACCCTGATCGTGTTTTTCTTATCATTTTTTCTACCTGTGTGGAACCGCATTCGACTTCGCCCCATTCCTATCGGCCTCGCGGCATTTCACCGACGATTATTTGGCCATCGCCAAACACGCTTTTCTCACACGCACCCTTGCCAAACTCCGGTTATCTCTCGGTTCTCAGCGTTCCCAACGCCACTTCGTCCCCGAGCTCCCACCCAAATCCCCTCTCGCACGGTACCGCACCGCCTTCCTCGCACGCCGAAGGCACGCCCTCGAGCAGTGGCTCTCCGCCGTGCTTCTCCATCCCGACGTCGGCGGCTGCGAAGCTGTGCGGCGATGGGTCATGAGCTGAGGCCACTAATACTAATAATTTTACATTCAATATTTCGTGAGTTCCGGCCCGCGATTATGAACGATCCACGCTCCTTTCCTAGCTTACTTTCTTGTATTGCCTTTTGCACATCATGCTGTACGATTTTCGGCGCTGTTCGGCACCCGCTTCTCGTATCCCGATGCCAGTCCGGCGTGCGCCTATTTTGGCGCCTGTTCTCAGATTTCGACATTATTCACACTCAAAAATGGTCTCCAGTCGACTCTTCTAGAATGCTCTGGACTCCGATATGATTTTCTTCGGCCGCACAAAGTGCGACATGTTTCGTCCGATTTAAACCCCACGAGCACGGGTTAGTCTAGGCCAGTCATAGGGCCTATATCTCTGCACGTTTCTTGTGCAGACCACAGCTCATTCTCAACGAAACCCCATGCCCATCGTTTCAATTTTCGGCGCGACTGGGACACAAGGCGAGTTACTGCAGACCTTAAGTTCCTAGATATATCAACGCTGATATGCTATCTAGGTTCGGCGGTACTTCAGTCTATCCTGAAAGATGGGACCTTCACGCCTCGCGCGATCACCAGAAATCCGGAATCAGAGCGCGCGAAGGCGCTCAAGGCACAGGGTATCCACGTCGTAAAGGGCGATCTGTCGGATAAGGAATCACTCAGGGAGGCGATGCGCGGGACCGATATGGTGTTCGGGGTGAGTCGTCTGGCGCTCTCTTATTCCACGAATGCGTACGGACGTGATGGCTGTAGATGACAAACGTGCTTGACCCTGCCATTTATAATCCGGGTACGCCCGATGGAAGCGGTGAAATTGAGCAGGGGAAAAATTTGGTGGACGCCGCGAAAGAGGTTGGTGTCAAGTTCTTTGTGTGGAGGTGTGCCGCGATCTTTCTATCAAACGCTGTGCGCATCTTCATTTTCTTCTTGAAAACAGCACACTCCCAAATGCAACCGCCGCTTCCGGGGGAAAATATCCCACCGTCTACTACTTCGATAGTGCGTCCATTTTGACGACATGCATCCGCTAACGAGGTCTTATGTAAGACAAGAGCATCGTCTTCGAATATCTGAAGGCATCTGGCGTCCCATGCACCGCGGTTTCCACAGCCTGGTTCGCAGAGAATCTGTGGAAGTTAGTTCATTATCCATCTGAGCGCGCACATATCCTGATCTTCAATCTCAATGAAAATAAGTTTCAGTTACCTACGGAAGGCCCAGGATGGCTATAACCTCTCGATTCCTCAATACAGCCCTGAATCGACCCAAGAATTCACCTGGGTGGGGCACGACCTCGGCCCGTCGGTGCTTGCGCTGCTCAAAAATTATTCTGATCCGGTTTGGGAGCAACGCGTCCTGGGTAGAAGCTTCCCAATTGTTACAGCGAGGGTGACATATCCAGAGCTCGCGCGGCGGATTTCCGCAGGTGAGCCTCTCTGGTTATTTGCATCCACTAGACCAATTCGGATGGTTTCCAGCGCTTGGAAAACCGGTCGTGTTTACCCCCATCGAGACCTCAGGCGCGAAGGACATCGATCTCCTGGTGCGATCTCTGGTTTTTCTTCATTCGCGAATTAATTTTCACTTTCGCAGCATGCACTCCAGTCGGAATTTGGGATGTACATGGACACCCCGGTCCCCAACCCAGACTTTGTTGCGCTCGGAGTGCAGTTTGGCACTTTGGATGAATTCATTGAGAGGGAAATTGTTCCGCGCTTCGGGTGATTCCCGTCTGAGTGCGGCTCCTTCCTTGTTGGAATGGCGTACAGTCCCCCGCGTAACCTCTGGATCCAATCGAGGATATTCATGCATTCTATGTTCTTAAACAGACTTTGGACGCGAATCACGTCCGCGATAAGTTGAACGGAACAAGGTATCAACCAGGCTTCAAGCTGTCTGGATTCGGTCGTGATTTCACTTATAACGTGATACTCGACGACAATCAGGCCTTTTAACCGTCTTGATAATCCCAACGTCTTAATAATCTCAACTTAACCTGGGGCCCGGCTGAGCGTTCAATAATTATAAATTGGCCCCCAGTCTTCGAAACATCTACCTTTACAATGCCCATCATCTCAATTTTCGGCGCAACTGGAACGCAGGGTGCGACGTATCTCCACAGTGAGAAAATACCAAACTGACTGTTCAAACGTTCAAGGCTCGGCGGTGCTCAACGCAGTCCTGAAGGATGGTACCTTTACACCTCGCGCCATAACCCGTAGTCCCGACTCGGACGCAGCGAAGAATCTCAATGCGCGCGGCGTAGAGGTGGTGAAGGGAGATTTGTCGAGCAAAGACTCCATCAGAGAGGCGATCAAAGGAAGCGAAGTAGTGTTCGGCGTAAGTGCTACTGGTGCCTTGTTGTATCATCAGTTTTCGAGTTTGCGACAGGTTACAAGCTTTTTCGACCCGCAGATCTTTCCTGGGACGCCCAACGGAAAGGGGGAAATTGACCAAGGGAAAAACTTGATCGACGCCGCCAAGGAAGCTGGGATAAAGTTCTTTGTCTGGAGGTGTGTTTCAGAAAGTCAAAGTCATTATTCATCTCATCATTTGATCTTCCAATCAGTTCCCTCTTGAGTGCTACCGCTGTATCGAATGGAAAATATACAATCCCTAACTTTGATAGCAAGTCGAGTTTCTCACCTTCGGTATCCCGCTTACTAAGTTTCTGTCCAAGACAAAGCCATCATATTCGAATATCTCAAAGCCTCCGGCGTGCCGTACGCCGCCGTTCTACCCGGATATTTTTTTGAAAATTTGTGGATGTACGTTTTTCATATACTGCTTCCCCCCCCACACACAATCTCATTTCCGTCTAGTCATGGCTCACTGAAGAAGGAAGCGGCAGGCTACATACTTCCTATCCCCCGCTACAGCCCAGGATCGTTACAGACGTTCACTTGGATTGGCAAAGACCTTGGGCCCGCCGTACTCGCCTTGAGCAAGAATTATACGAACCCGGATGCGAAGATCCTGGGGAAAGCTTTCCCCGTCACGACCGCCAGGTTGACGTTTCCGGAGCTGGCGAGCCACATCTCTGCAGGTGACCCGTTTCTTGTACACCCCAGATAAAGGACACTCATCCGTTTCGCATCCCCCAGCTATCGGAAAGAAGGTAGTATTCAAACAAGTCGAGACGGGAGGTCTGGAGGAGATCGATGTAATTGTGCGTGCGATAATCAGCCGTTTTTGCACCGATCACCGTCTAACTTTGGTTCATTTAGCATGCGTACCAGTCCGACTTCTGCCCGTATCTTGAGACAGCCGTGCCGAACCCAGACCTGGTTGCGCTTGGTGTTAAATTTGGGGATCTCGAGGAGTTGATTAAGGCAGAGATTGTGCCACGGTTCTCGTGATCCTCTATCTGTCTTCCGTTGAAACGGCCTTCGGAGGGCTGAATTTGTCTGGAAGCAAGACGATTGCCGTATCAATGCAACATTATTTTAACCGGGGCAAGAAAAACGGGATGGCGGTATATCAGAGTGAACATGAAAACGAATCAAAACATGCCAGGGAGCAAATTTAATGTGGCGGTCCCCGGACAGCGGGTACATCCGGCATGGAACATGGTTCTGTACTCTCATGAGCAGCCCGGCCCGCAGGGATCGGCACCGTAAAAGTATAGTACGGCATACGGCACACGGCTATGCGGCAAACCCGTAACGTCCCGTATAGCTCTCCGGGATGCCTCGCAATATCTGAACCCACATACCCGATTCGGCGGAGGTTATCGGCAGCCATATACGGCTTTATACGGCATCTGAAGCCGTACCGTAACCGTCCCGTACAGCCCTGAAACAGTGAAAATGCTACGGGTTACGGCCCGTAGTTGTACGGCCCTTAACGGTCGTACGGTGCCGCGACCGTTAACTTCGTCACGTCACAAATTTCGCCAACCAGGTGAAGAATTTATTAGCGAATGGACTATGGGATTCAGGCGAGCGAATAGCCATTTTCCAATTGATGCTGTGAACTGCGCGTGGTCCAGCATGCCGGATTAAATTCTGAAGGTTGTGTTTGTGTGTTTGGCTCGATGTTTGATCTATTATCTGGTTCGGCATGGGCGGCATAGGGACGGGAGCAATTCTCCTGTCTCAGACCATCATGGCACTGTCTGCCCCCGATCATGAGCAGATGCTTCTTTTTTTTTTTTTTTTTTTTTTTTGGGGATGTTTGTAGTACGGGTACAAAGTCTGCAGAAGCATTCCCTGATCCGCCATCGGGTTGCTGGGAATTTCACCCAATCATGCCGTCGAAGGTGTCCGATTCCGAATTTAGTTGGCCTGTAATATTCCGGTGGTTCTGTGGGGTTCGAACCCACGGCTGCAACCATTACGTAAATGAATTGCAGCAGCCGGTCTTTTCCGGCTAGGACTTGTGGCACTTCCACTTAACCACGCGTCCCCCATGAGCAGATGCTTCTCAAGGGCCTGCGAGCCCCCATGGACCATGAAACTGGCTGCCTCTTCACGATGTTCAAGTGTTGCATTCACATGGGTCGCTCGGGAACCAAGGCAACCTCCGAGCTGGTCCGTGCGGCGATGCAATTCCTCCTCTGTGTTCAAACGGACGCAGCACACAGAGCATTGACGGAGAAGCTCACCTCATGTAGCTGTCGGATATACGATAACTCGTACAACCCGCCAGCGACACTGGAGCCGGTCGAGTGCCTCGACTTGTTCATTACCCACCTTTCCGACATTGTCTGCACCGAGCTGCGCAACGTCAAGCCTGCGAAATTTCGGTCAAAAAAGCCGAACCGAACTGCTCGTCGTCAGCCTTGGCCGAATGGTCCCGCAGATATAGGACTCGGTACCAGGTCCTGTCGGGAACTGTTGGAAATACTCTGCGAAATTTCGGTCAAAAAAGCCGAACCGAACTGCTCGTCGTCAGCCTTGGCCGAATGGTCCCGCAGATATAGGACTCGGTACCAGGTCCTGTCGGGAACTGTTGGAAATACTCTTGCGGTGGACATCTGTAGCCCCGGTGGGATCCACCATATTTTCCCTCCTCGGGAGTCTGTCAATATTCTGGAATCCCCTCGGCGAGGAGATCCTCCGCTCCGTTTACGTCGTTGAGCGGGTGCGGTTCACACTCCTCGCTGCGACCACTTTCTTCCAGTACCCTGTCCCGCCCATGTCAGTCGACTTCTTCCGCCGCGCCGTAGAATCCTGCTACAAACTCCCCTGCGCCCTCCACCACGTCGACATGGAATACGCGACCCGTTACCGGCATTGGACGGATTGTCTGTATGACCTTGGCGTCGTTCTTGTGCCGCTCCTCGCGCAACACACGCCGCGGATGGACCGCGAGCGCCAGTGGTTCTCGAGGATGCTGCACAGTAAACACCTCACCGTCCCTGGGGAGCTGCCACCCGACAATGCAAACCAGCTTGCTATGAACGACGACTACTTTCAGGCGCGCTACGAAATGATGCTCAGCGCGCGCCGGCGGGTATGCATGAACCTCGGATGCGCGGCCCCCTTGGATGTGGGCGTCGCGACAACACTATGTTCACAGTGTGGCGTCGTCAGCTATTGCAGCACCTCGGTACCAATCCTACCTCCTCCGTCTGGTAGCTACTCTGGTCGCTGATCGCAGGTGCATTTAGTGCCAGAAATCCGCATGGCAGGCCGCCCGTTCGCCGCACAAAGACATATGCGGCCTGATAGGCCGCATCCGCGATCTTCTCGGCCTCGGACGCCCCACACGAGGCCCGCTTACCACCGAAAAGGCGCACAAGGACGCCACACGCGCCGCCGACGAGGCATGGCGCAAGTGGCTGATGCGCACCTCCGCGCCCGACGTGCGCGCAGTGCTGCGAGAGAAGGGTGTCACTCCCCGCAGCTGCCGCTCCATCTGGCTGTATTTCCTCATCCTGAAACGTGCAAAGGGCCTTGTCGCGCCGATGCGACTCCAAGCCTCCGCGACGGTGTGGCGGAAACCAACGGCGGTATATTGGGTTGTTAGATTCATGGATGACTCTGACACCTCTCCTGCAGGAAAGTATCAAGAAACGATTCGCGACGGCTTATATTGAGGATTTCGAGGTTGAGTTGAGTGGTCGGATACATTTATTTGGGCTTTTAGGATACACAGCCTTCACGATCAATGTCATCCGAAGGATTCTCCTCAGACACGGACGAAGAATATATCCGATTCGGGATGAACATTTGCGGCAAAAAGTTGGTATGCAAGCAGAAGATACTCAGTAATATTCGAAACTGTCACTCATGGGCAAGACTATCTGGAACTGAAGTTCTGCCGGTTCTCTCTCTTGTCAACCTCAGGAAGTGGAAACCGTTGAAATCTTTTTCAGGACAGTCAAAATAAACCTAGACGGGTAAATGGAAATCTAACTTGGAACCCACATTTACCACTCTTTGAGCGCTGACTTTCAATTTCTGCCGATAGCTGATCGAGTCAAAGGTTACTGTCAAACAAATCACGCCTGGAATCCCGGCCCGGTCCCGGCCCTAGTACGTGTTCTTGACTTGATTCGCTCTTGACTTGATCCAGTACTATCTTCAGTTTTGACCCTTTTTCCCCACGACAGCTTTTGTATTTCCATGTCCTCCAGGGACCGGTGGTGGGGCTATGATCACACATTTCGAAACCTTGTTCACTTCTCGACCATTTAGCTGGGCAGTGCCTGTCCGTCGGTACTTTATCAATGTCCGATTGGAATTTCAAAGACCGGCGGCTAATATGTAGCTCAAGGATCGCTCTGCTGCGTTTAAGACTCAAGTGTTTGACGCCGAAAACCACCGGTAATAAATGCAATGAGTCTTTCGAGCTCCCGAGGTTCCGCAGGCAAATGCGGAGCTTCTGAGGTCCCGAAGGCAACTGGACTTTATCCGAGTCAAGATTCGAAGAACAAATGGTACGGCTCACATCTGTCATCAACGCGGTAAATCCTGACGCCTGATAAAGATCTGCATATTCCCTGTTCTGGTCTTGGAAGATTTACGCGTCCAAAGGCAGTGCACCGCAGTCATTTCTCCACGAGTACGCGAGTCCATGTCGCCATGTCGCCAGAGGTCACTGAGGTGAGCGACATATTTCCTGCACCTGTCTCTCCCGGCCCGGTAGCCGTGCTGTGTTAGGCCTGGACGAGTCACGAATATATCTCAGTCTTGGAGAGGATTATCCATCAAGTTCAATTGAGCATTGACAATCATCTCTCCCCGGCTCCGATGGGTTTCTGAATATTATGCTTACGCGCCCCTAGATTTGCTGCGTTGGGAATTGGATATCAAATCTTCTCGAATTTACCTTCAACCAGAAGGTACGCGTTCAATCGCCACCTTGGTTACCGCCGCATGGGCCCGTTGTTTACGCGCCCATTCTAATTTTTCAGTAGGTTGAGAAGATTGTACTGCAACAAACGCGAGGCCCTCCTAGAGACTGTCCGAATCTTGACATTTGACACTGACATAGGCCGCCGATTAAACAGCAGACATTTCACCCCCGCCTGTTTCGCGCGAGATGGACAATCCGCAGCGCCCTACCATACCCCGTTGGTGGACCTGACAGGACCAAGTCATTCTGACGAGGCTATGGTTTAATTTTCGTCCCAGTATCGCGCCGCATCCAGCCGTAGACTCCCTGCGTAGGAAATTTGTTCAGCCATTCGGTGCTGTGTATCACTGTAGGGAAGAGCGCTGAATCTGTTCAGCTCAACAACTGAAACCATAAGCGTTCTATACAGCGGGGATAGGTAAACAGTCCATGACTCGTGGGCGACGAATCGTTTAAAGGTGGCTGCTCGATGCAAGACAGTCAACCCACATCATGAGTTACCCTCGTTCTGTGTACAACTCCTCCATCGTCGATTCGGAAGATGAACAGCGGCGATATGAAGATCAATATGGGACCCCTAGCAATGCGCAGTGGACAAACACGTCCAGATATCCCTCTGCACCGTCTTGGAATCAGGGTAAGATAATGAACCTCTCAGGAATTTATGAATTGACGCAACATTATATCCCAGCTGCCTCACCGCCGATGCATCATCCAAGCGGCCAGTACGGCTCTATGATGCCAGACCCAGGGTATCCCCCGAGTCTGTATTCCCAGACCGGACCTCCATTTCAACCTCAGCACGCACCGAGGGAACCACGACAAACACATCCTGGGTATCCATCTTACGTGGATCCACGGACCACATTCGTGCCCCACGGCAACCCGTCTACCGATTTATCCAACTCCCAGTATCAGAACGCAAGCCTTCCATTCAACTCTTTGGCAGGATCTCACCCCGCCAGAATTCCCAATGTTCCGTGGAGCTCCACTTCCATGCCGCCGGCGCCTTCGTCGCGATGGCCCTCCATGCCATATGCGCAGCAAATTCCTCCGCCAGGGGCGTCGAGGCATCATGGCAGTCATCATCATCCTCCCTCCAGTTCCTCCTCGACGGCGCAGATTTACCTTCCCGAATCTTCTCCGGGCGATTACACGACGGACAATTCCTCCGAGGGAAAGGAATGCTCCCACTGCCATGCGACGTCGACCCCGCTGTGGCGCCGCGACCCTCGCACGCACAAGACGCTGTGCAATGCGTGCGGCTTGTATCTTTATCAGCGGCACGAGGCGCGGCCGCAGAGTCTCATCGCGGTGGACAGCGCGCGCCCCGCGCCCGTGGGCGACGCGGACTCGGACGCCGAGTACGACGGGCCCGAGTGTAGCAACTGCGGCACGCGCAAGACGTCGACGTGGCGGCGGGACAAGGCCGGGGCGCAGGTCTGCAATGCCTGCGGGGTAATGAACAACATGATACATAGTTAATGACACGCTTACGTTTCACCCAGGTGTACGAACGGATGAACGGGAAGCCACGGCCGCTGGCGCTCCGGAACGATAAGATTCGGCCGCGTACGAAGCCCCACGGACGCTGACTGAGGCTTCATGTCATGTCGGAAGATCCGGAGGTTCTGAAATCAGAACTACCCGGTAACGTACAGTACCCAACCATACCCGGAAAAAACAAACTCAATATTAGGCCATCCCTGGGATTCTCGCCTTATCTTCAGCATTTTTATACTGGTGGCTCGTTAGTATAGCGGCGGCGAAACTTGAGGTCTTCCATTCCCGATGTTGTAGGGAAGCAGACGCCGAGGCGGCAATGATGGCGCTCTCGTGGTCGCCGCTACGGCGATGTCCAGTTTGTGGAGCTAGATGTCGTTTGGGATTGGAAGCAGCACTAAACACACAGTCACGGGCTACTTAAGTCGATATTATACATCCAATGAACTCCCTTGAGTGCTGCTGATTGGCCGACCTTAAATATCGCCGCGGAAGGAGCCGGAGTGCGCGTAAGAGTGGGGCATCTGTATGGTTAACGTGATAACAGTGCTACGCTAGCCCTTCTTTGTTGCGGCGCTTGGGAAGCAAGATGGAGCGTCAGACGAATCGCACTTATGATGCTGCTATCCCGCCATGCTTGAAATGGCCCCCGGACACTACCTTATCGCATGGTCCGGGGTAGAGTAAACCAACCACCCTGAATGCTGAATGACCCCTATCTTAGATCGGCATATACATAGAGTGAAAGAGCTGAAGAATGGGATGGGTCAGTCTGCCATGGAGGAAGTCGCGGGCGGCGCGATTTTCTTTTGGTTCACTGACCTCGAAGCTCGACTGAAATAGGGTGGATAGGAAATAGTCTATTTGGTCTGTACGTGCTGCTGAACACTCTTCAATGAATCTCTTAGGTTTGTTTGGATGCCCGTTAGCCCAGGAAGTCGTCCGGATGCAGGAACTTAAGCCCTGGAGGGAAAAATGCCAGCATTTTACGCCTTGAATGCCTGGTCTCGAATAGAGTAAACAGCGGGCTGAGGAGTATCTTTTAGGGTAAACCAGCCAGAATTCTCGAAAACGGTCCAGGAGACCAGGTAGTGTCGGGGGTCTACTTTCAACCCGCGGGACCCGGGTAAAATGGTTGAACTGAACATCTATGATGGGACCGACGATCCACCATACGCGTGCGGCGAATTGAAAATAAGAAGATGATGGTGGGAGCCCAGGCAGGCCCAGGCCAGAGGAGAGGCGTTAACGTAAAGTCGGCGGAAGTAACACTGATTCCTGCACGCTCATTTCTTGATCACCGTGTCAAAAGAAGGAAAGAACTTGGGAAGGCGTTGGCAGTGGATCAGAGAGGGGCATCGGTAAGATCCGATTCGTCTAACAAACGAGAATGCTTCCATGAAACTTACGAATGGGGCGGCTCATATAGATGAATACACTGCTTGGGCAAATGCGAATAATGGAATGCAACAATCCCAGCCTACCCTGCCTAGCCGGGAGTTGGGCTTTGGCAACAGATCAAACGGCGTTCACGAGGAGGAGGAGAAGGAGATAGTATTACTGAAGAGGTCCCTATAATTTTAAGGAACGATATCAAAAAGACCATAGTTGGATGCGAGCCCAGTCCGGCCTGGACTCCCCAACGTCAACGGACCAAATGACGATCTAAGTGACGATGTCAAAGAGAGCCTGGGTGATAGCAAGCCGAGGCCTAGAGTCGCCACTGCCAGCGTACTAAACGGTGTCAACGATAGGAAACGAGGTGTGGCAGACAAATTGGGTCAAGCCCATAGCCAGCAAGCGCCAACACTGGGTACATCCCGCCAAACGGTAATCCTTGCGGCCGCCACGACTCAGGGGAGCAACAGCCAGACGACAATACGAATGGTGGGCAGCCCTGGGTATGTGGAGCGCAGAGGATTACCGTTAGAACGTGGACGCGCATTCAGTGTGCTCGCAACGCGGCGTAGGGAGGGATTCGGGAGGGACCAGGGGGGGGAAAGGAAAGAGGATGAGCTCTGAATACGATAAGCTATCGCTTTTTATATCTTTTCGCGAATCCCCATCGGTGAGCTGTCAATTGTGGGTGTGGGAGAGGCTCCCCCAACGTGGCAAGTCGATGTTACATAATCCAACAGTTGAACCAATCACGTGCCTCTCGTCACTGCTCGCGTGTCCACTGAGCTCATCGCGCTCCATCGCGCGTCGTCATTCTCCGCAGCAGGACTATAAAGACTCGCAAGAGCAAAGAGCAAAGACGTGCTCCAAACTATCTACATCATGGCCGCAAACACAAATTCTCAAACGAAAACTTCCTCTTCCGCCGGAATCGGGCAGAAACTAAAGTGAGTCATCCCGCCGGCGAATGGCGCAAGGAATGGCGAATATTTCTAATAAAAATTTCCAGAGGTGGTGTACATGTTGCCAAGGGCCTCGGTGACAGCGTCCGAGGCACCACCTTCGGTGCCCTCGATGCCGTCGAGCACCGTGATTCAAGTGTCAACGACGAGATCGCCCGCAAAGGCCGCATGGAAATCGAACAGGGGATCGCGATGATCAAGGGCCAACCGTTTGATCCGGCCTCAGGCACACAGAACACCACGAATAGCACTGGTCCCGGACAAACAGGTACGGGATTACTTCTGGATCGCCGTTCTCGCATCAGCAATTCTAACCTGGAATTGGCGTAGGATGGGGGTCGGGTATCAACGGGGCGAACAACAACGCCACCGCAAATGCCACGGGATTTCCTGCTCCCAGAGGCCAGGAATACGCACAGAGTGAGTGGTACCGTCGGCGCAGGGGCGTGGAGAGCTCACCGCATGCTAGACTCCACTGCCAATAATACGAAGTCGGATCTTGGGCGGGGACCGAACGCCTACAGCACGAACAACAACGGCCCGGGCGACTCCCTACAAGGTGCGGAGTTATCTTGGACGCCCTTCCGTCAATCTAACCCAAGTCCCACAGGCTGGGGATCGGGGATCAACGGAGCGAACCCCGAAGCTACTACGAATAGCACTGGCTTTCCTCCGCCCAAAGGCCAGGAGTACGCACAGAGTGAGTCACCCATCGTTCACTCCTTCATGCTACGGGGAACTGACCGTACGTACCTCAGACTCCACCACCACAGGCCAAGGAGCTATGAACGTCGACCGGCCCCCTCAATATCCGACGCCGGGTGGTCCGCCGCCGCAGGATTACGAGGGTCAGGATTACTCTAGATAAATGTTTGACGTGAAGCTTACGGGCGAGACAGGCGGAATGTCGTACAGCAACCCAACGCAGCTCGGAAACCGATCGACGACGGGCGCACCCGTCGGCGAGCAGGATTATCAGCAGCGCCAGGGCGCCGACCAGGTTCCGCAGTAATCGTGAAATAATTTCTTTGTAGCGCACAGACCTCCATGTAGCTTTATTACCTTACCTGCTAGAATCGGATAATCTTAAAAAAGCTCCCTGTGTTGCGTACGGCCGTAGAAATCAACTTTGAGCTCACCTCGGTCATCGTAGACCGCAAGAAGTCGATATATATATATTGGTGCATGCAAACGAAGATGGCCGCAACGTTAACACGCTGCTACCGCCTGAGAACAATTATCACACACGTCACGGATTAACGTGAGTCCTGTGTGTGTGGAATTTCACTCAACGTAACGAAGTGGGCGGAGCAAGCGGGATGCGATTATCTAAAAAAATTCGAGCGCCAAGATTACACATTTCTGTACCATTTATATTATCGTACAAGCCGGATCGCTCCTGAGAATAGCCAATGCCCGCAGCGCGTTAACCCCAAAGCTTCCAGCTAAGTTGGTACGGGCCGCGCAAACTCCTTGCTAAGAATAAAATCTATTCTCATAATTGTTCGGCTGGACTGTACTCGCGGTGTTCGTACGGATCACTCACTGTCGCGAACATCGACGCCGTGCCCGTTATCTCTAGCGACGCACCCGTGCTCGTGCCTTGTACTAGTAGTAGTTCCCCGACGCTCATCCTGGGCCACCCTAGCCCGACGCGGAGGTGGATGAGCGTAATGTTCAAGAGCCCGATGATCGGTGGAGCCAAGTCAGCCAGGATGAACTGAAGCACCGAGCGTTGGTAATATGCCGTGAAGAAGACGACCCCGAGGGTGCGATGCGATGCGATACGGGATTAGTGGAGACGCGGTTACGTGTGGAGGTAGGGTATAGCGGGAAGAGAACGCACGTCCATAGAGCGGCAATTTTGTACCATCGTGCTGGTTCATATTATGGCACTAGGAAATAGATGAGGCCCGGGATAGATCCAACGTAGCGCACCTCATGAGGCCAGCTCCAACTCCTCTCGTTGCGCGGCTGGTTCTCCAGATCCGCCATGAAATGAGCACCGGTGGACGAAACTAAACAACATATTCCCTCGAACAAAAACGTGGCATGCACCTGAACGATAAATGTTCCTGCCGAGGTTTATAAATCCCATTGAGCTCAGTTCGAACAGTAGATTAGTTGCAGACTGACGCCGGGGGGGCAAGCATTGACACACCCGAAAACTGGGTGCATTTAACGCACCCATTCGGCACCCAGGGATAAGGCCTACAAAGGCATATAAGCAGACAAACGGGGGCTTTGTCCTCCGACTCAAGGGACAAATCCCCCCCGTTTGTCTGCCTAGGAACCTTTGTCTGATTTTGCTTAGCGTTGTCCCCTGTGCCGAATGAGTGCTTGAACGCACCTGGCCTTCGGGTCCGCCAACATTTGGCCCCCGGTGTGAAGATCATGATACAACATACCTGCGCTGAGCTGACGATCAGCATAAGGTAAAGGATACCGATGACTAGCTTGGACATAGTCTCTTATAAACAGACGCTACAACAGAAATTACTCGTACCTCGTTTGTTGTAGCTTGGACATGGGTTCTCCAGATGACGTATCTAAGAGGGCCATTACCGGTTCTTGTATACAAATGCTTTTTGAGGAGCCGACCAACCAAGGTCCCTCCGAATTCCACGAGGAATGAGTCAGCTTTCAAACGGAAGAGCAAATAGGATGAAACCGTAGGTATTGGGAGCGAGATGAGCCGATAGTCTGCTCTCATTGTACAGAGGGCCCGATCCGAATTTGCAGAGCTGATCCTAGGATTAATTTGTGGCCCGATTCCGCAGCGTCCCCTCCGATTCGGTCGGATCTTTTGAACTGGTGCTCTCGCGTGCGGAGTCCAGGACTTGCTGGTTTTCAACGAGAATACCAAATCATCTAGCGCTTGTCTGTAGAAGAAGAATCAGATAATTGGATTCCATGCTTGGTTCTTTGGATTGAAATCACGGGAGGCTGGATGAGACGAAAAAGCCGGGTTTACACCTCGCCGCGGGGCTTCGGCGTTGGACTAAAAATTCTGATAAAGAAATGGGTCTAGCAAATTACCAATAATAAAACTGTAATAGAGGACTCCCAATATGAACTCGTAGTTCCCCGGGTGCGAATCAAGAGCGAACAAGTCTCGGGATCTCGAGCTAAAATAGCTGCGATAAGATCACTGGATTTCCAGCTTAACTAGGAGTTTTGGCGGATGTGCGCAGCAAGTGTGCGGTGGTCCTTCGATGCATTTTCGACGGAGAGGCCAACCGTGGATGTTGTGGAACTTGAATCCTCGAGGAATGACCGTGACCAAGTCGTCCAGGAGTCGTCCTTGAACATAGTTGGTGATGTGGGTGAAAGAGGTCAGGCATCGTCGGTAATTGTGGTCCATTGGCGGCCGAAGGTTCAAGTTTGGTTCAAGTGGTATCAATGCTGGAAGAAGGCACCGTGACAAGTTGGTGACAAGGCGCCACATCACAGGATCGGATCCGGCCCGACATTGACTCGGGCATCACCGTAACACCAATTACAACCGTATAACCCAAGTTCAGCCTGGCTTCCGCCATAGTTTTGCGAATTTATGCTCGAAATATATCCCACTCCTTTCTTGTTCAATAAAATATAATGATGTTTCCGAAACGATGTCGGATGGTACAGAAATGACCCGAATAATTTTCAACTTCGAAGTTTTGCCGACAAACATCTGCAGAAAATCTCAATGACGACCTGAGCGTTTGCAGCATATTTGCCCAATAATTCTTCACCTTTGCTCGTAGAACCCGTTTTTGGGGCTTTTTTTGTCGGCCTTAGAGGGCAAATTCAAATTTGAACCGTCCTCCTGACCTCTTGGATCAGCCTGCCAAAAACCGTTTCCACAATATGTGAGAAAGCAACTCGTCCAGATGCTCACGCATTTCAACGGTTCTTGCTTGAGTTTCTCTACCATTTACTCCGGAGACCGACCAAACTAGCAGAGGTATATTGCAACTTGGACCGTCACCTATAGTGGAGTGGGTTCAGTCCGAATTCACGTACGGATACGGTCCCCGGCTGTCCCCGGTAATTCCAAGCACTGGACGCCACCTTACGATGGCATCTGGGGAGTGAAGCATGGCAGGAGATCCATGTCTCTCGTGAATTTATTTCGGCATACGCCACAACGTATATATCATATGTATGTGCTTGCTGCTGCGTCACACTATCGCCCGCACTCACTCCCTCATACCAATGTCGACTCGCAAAGACCGTGCTCGTGCCATCGGCATCTGGAAGATCCCCAGCCATCTTTCAAAAGCCACGTTCGAGAAGAAGTTCGACGCGTTTACAGATGCTCTCGTTGCACTCCCAATTGGGCAGAAGCACTTTGTGAAATTCGAGTTGGTACGCAGTTTATATTTTATATCATTCTCGTTAGTGTGTACAATCTATTGCGCATACAGATGTTTCAGAACGACAGGCTCGATGAACACCTACAGGCCCTGGGGCTTCCGGCACCGGAACAAACTGTTGTGTGCATCGTCGAGGGGGACGTAAGACTTTTCGCTTCCTAAACATTTGCCCATCGGCTGATATGATCTGGGACAGAACTGGGATACCTTGATGACGGCACGTCGGGATAAAGATATTTAATTCAGGCGTGGAGTTGAATGTTCCTTCCAGCTCGCCAACGACGAGGGCATCCGCAAAGGGGTAGCCGACGCCTTGGCGGACTTGTCTCTTCAAATTGGTCCCAATGTTTTCGCCGTTGATGTTGTCACGAAAATCGAGAAATAGGAAAGGAGAGTTTTCGACACAAAGTATAAATCGCTGAGACGTCTAGGTAACAACCGAAGCTCCTGGTCTTTTAACACCGTTTTGCGACTGCTACACCAGGCGCATTATCTCCGATGCGCGAGCCTCTAGTATCAAGCGGAAGGGCCGGGTTGTTGTTGATATCCTTGACTTCCTTGGGTGCAACGACCATATGGCCATGTCCCGTTCCACCCGAGGCGGGGGACGGCTCCCAGCACCCGATGGCATCCTTGCGCGCGCCTCCGGAGACTGAGACGACCAATGAATAAAGGAGGGATCAAAGGTTGCACAACTAATATTCACCGCGGCAGAGTCGCCATCTATGAGGGGACTGTATTTCGGTGTTGCGTCGAGGCCGGGATTAACCTACACAGAGATTGTGTGAGCGGGTAGCAGACCGGACAGGGAAAACATCAAGGCAATAGTTCGAACGTACATGACCGTTGTCGATTGGGAGCGCTTGTGCGATGGCAAGGGCAACGAGCACCGTGTACGAAATAACGATTTTCATGCTGAACGGCTAGGTGGGAGATGAACGCTGCTTGTTGAATTACCAGCGAGTCGAAAGCTGGTTTATATAGCAGAACCGTGTACGCAGGACGCGAAATTACAGTTCATACCTCTGGTCATATCCTGATTTGATATCTCGGGGGTGGGGTTGATCATCAAGAGATGTCCTCCCTGAGGGGAATTTGAGTCGGCAGATAAGGAGTGCACAGTACTAGAAGGTGGACACCGTTCGGGTTGGAAGCGAAGAAGTGGGAAGCTGCACTTTGGGAGGGCCATTTTCCAAAAGATAAGAGTTACATCTTGAGGATCAGTCGCTTGAATCTTGAGCCTAGAGAGAGCCGACGAGGCGGTATCGTATGATCACGTCGAAATGTACTGGAGAAAGACGACACCTCGCGGCCTCGGGGTCCGGGACTCGAAATGCGGCAAACTAGAGCAACTGAGCCAAGCATCGAACGGTGAAGCGAAGAGATTCCGAAGAAATTATGGCCAATGATACGATATATACATTATTCATGGTAAGTACCGAGTAGGACCTAGTTGAACATCGACGAAACGAGTGTTATTTACGCCGCGCACTGCGCAGACCCAAAGGTGATATCATCAAAATACGGACCTAAAGCGACGGAAATTATCAGCGCAGGATATATCATGCGTGCAATCCACGCACCAAGATGATTCTGGACGGAAACGTCGAACAACGAATTTCCCGCCGAACAATGCTTGTTATCCTGCCCCGGGCACGCAACGAGGTCCGTCTCTGAGAGCATGTGAATCTCGCCGCTCGAGTGCGCGAAGCGGAGGAGGAGCGGCGGTAGGGTTGGTACGGGGTCGTTTTGGTTCGTCACGAACGTGACGCCGACCTAGATAGGATTCAGGAGGGACAAGTTGTGCCATGTGGCGATGTGTGTTAAGGGCCACTCACGTTAGAGTCCTGGAAGTCGGCCCAGGCTGTGTTCCCTCCACGCGGTGGCGCGAAGATTGTCACCACGACATCTACGGAGGGGTCCACGGCGCCTTTGATCATAGCGCCTGTCATGGTTGCCAAAGCTGCACCTGGATGGTGGGACTGTTGGTCACATTATGGCGGGGGAATAGGTCGGCTCACCGAGACTATGCCCAGTCACAACGACCTTGTTAACACCAGTGCTTGCCCGGCCAGCTTGGACGCCGGAGAGAATACCATCCGCTGTGCGCTCGAAGGTCTGTTGGAAGCCACTATGAACCTGTATGCCTTCTGAAGGCCAGAGTCCTTAGCAAATGATCCGATAGGGATAGCGGGGACGTACTTCCTGCTGCTTGCGGAATCAGGGTAGTATTTATATTCGTCAGCCCGAATTCTAGATCGTTCAAGATTGAAAGACTGAGAGCGCGGATTAGAATGCGGGCGATTGTTTGGTGTCGATGCTCACATGTTGTCCGGATCTGTTCCTTCGTGGGCGACGACGAGACTTTGATCCTGCGCATCGTGTGCAATGAAATCTGGGGGGTCATGAGTGGTATATACCGGGACCAAAGTATCCCGCCTACAGAATGGTATAAGACCCTGATCTTTTTCGAGACCGTCAGATGAGGATCGCACGAAAAAGAATCTCATGACTGACTTCCCCCGGATTGCAATAGAGTCACTCCGCTCAGACTATCGCACGGCAAGCCACAGCCCCAAGATTGGATAGAGGATCCAGAGCAGTACGCAGCTCTGGCAAATTGAGCCGGGCGCAGCAAAGTCGCGTTGACAGTCGTAAGAGATACCGGCGTGGTTGCACCTGTCGCCTCAGGGGATCCGATGCCAAACAGGGGGGCTGCAAGTGCCAAAGGAAGTAATGAAAGAGAGACGAAGGTGAGCATATTATGACTTGAGGGCGGCGCTGCCGGAAACTGACTCGAAGAAGGAGAGGGCGGAAAGAAAGAACGGAAGGATTACCCTGCTTGATTCCTGTAACTAAGTATCAAGGTAACACCAGTTCAACAGCAGCTGAGATTGGGATGAAAGGTCGCCCCAGATGATTAACCACAGGACCAAGGAGGTGATATCATGTCGGGATGAACAAACGCCGGTTTCAAAGACTATTAACGTCTTGATTTTGACTTGATTGTTTGGGCAGCGGATCTTGATAGGAATATCGGTGAGGTAAACAATTTGGCTGACCCAGGATACAAGGCCAGAATCCTTGGGTGGGCTCGAAAGCTGCCAGTGTTAGAGAGAGTCACGGCGGAAAGGAAGCGGAAAGCCACAGCGGTGGCAGTGCCATCAATCATAGTCAAACACGAGCAAAGTTGAAACATAGCCACGGTGCAATTCTTGGTTGGGCCAGCTGAATCCCAACTGAATGACAATCGGAAGATGTACACATATATCGAGGTTACCCAAGACTACCGCCACTTCGAATGCCAGCAAATTGACAGATAGATAGATGTGTCAGTCGGATGCCAGATGATCACAGACTCCAGAAGTGCCTTGGTCCAGGCAATCTGTATATAGGTGTACTTATCAGGGATAAGCCAATAGGAACCAGACGAGTGCAATAGTTTCAGATCAACTTTCTCGTAACATCCAGCGCTCCGTTCCTGCCCTAACTTTGAACATCGTGCACGAGTTCCGTCTTCATTATTTATCAGTACATCAAAAGTATAAATCTCTATCTCGAGGTCGGATATCTTCTTCGAATACTGTGTGTGTCCAAGTGGTGATCTTCCCTGGATGATAGACTAGAGTCGGGCCCAGTCATTTCCGAGGGTAGATGTATAAATGTAGCCGTACAGGAGATTCTAATTATTTGGACGATAAAAACTATTGTTCAGACCCAGGTATCCTCCACCTCACCAACCTAGCCCACGAGCTTGCTGGACTGTTCAAGTCCGCACATATGTCCGTGGTTAGCTCGCTTCAACGTAAGCGAGGCTCAAACTTTTTTTCCCCGCTGGTCTCTCTTGTTTTTCTTTTCGTTCTTTCCCAATCCACTTATTTTCCGAATAACTACCTACTACACTCAGGCCTAACGGGCCCAATGCGACACCCGGGATGGTCTTCCATTTGACGCGTTGAGCAGTACTCATCATTGACTCACCGAAGAGACGCCCGGTCCCTTGCTCAAAATTGGATGCTGCGTCATGGGGCGGAGCTTTACTAACGTTTAGACGCGTGCACTAGATACTTAAATTTGTATTCTGCGGCGGCAGAAACTGCTACCTCCGTCAACGTCATGTCTAGTCCCTTCATCTACCGTCCCACCGCGACGACGTCTTCCTGCCCATCTCACGCCAACTCAGACTCAACCGCCCTCCCCTCATCGGCTGCATGCGAGTGCGGAGGCGGAGGTGGACAGCCCGGTTCTCTTTTTTTTTTTTTTTTTTTTTTTTTTTTTTGTGGTACGATATCAGCGTCGACGCAATTAACAATGGGTTAACCCGCCGGGCTGCGTAAGCTTGAAGGGGTTTTCGACCTTCGGATAAGAGAAAAGGGACCACACCCAAGGTAATGCATTTACGCACACGGCATACTGCCGTAGTGTGGGACTCAGAGCACAGATTTACCTGTTCCTGCCACGCCTTCCAGGGATAGGGGACGGGGAACGGGCTGATCGTCTCGGCACAATACCCACTAAAACCTTGGGTTCTCGTAGCCAATCTTTTGGCAATTTTGCTTCCTCATTCAGTGTGAGGCTCCAGGTTTGGAGTACAAGAGAGGGGGTTACAAGTTTCCTCTTCTGATATTCCATGTCACAGACAAGGAATTTATCTATTTCAATATGATCGTTTACCACATGGACCCAACGGTTGTGGATCTCAGTCTCGGAGTGGGGTCGGCCTTCGCGGCCGATCACTCTTTCACAGCGGACTTTCCATATCAAGTATATAGACTCGGTGATCAAGATCCGGAATAGCCGGTTGATACCCGACGGCTTCAGATTGCTCTCAGCCTCAAACGCTGCCATGCAGCAGCCCAGAAGGACCCCCATCGTCAATGTGGGGAGTTGACCGTGCTTCTTCCCCCACAGCTCCTCCACAAGTTTCCAGACCCCAGATTGGCCTGGGAGGCTACATTCGAGGAGGATATGCTCAAGAGATTCAACAACGCCGCAGTGCTGACATGTGGCGCGCTCCTCATAGCCCGGGATGTTCGTCCAGAATTTTCCAACTCGGTGTGCACCGTGGATACTCTTCCATAAAAAGGTTTTGATTTGTCGCGAGATGTCCTTATGGCGAATGGACTTCCAGATTTTTGCGGGGGTCGGGAGGGTCCCCCAGGAAGCTTTGCATGCCGTTTGGATCAAGGAGATGTTTTCGGCTGTGGTTTTCCTCTTAGGGGTGATTTTCTGTTCCTTGATTGCTTTGTATGCTAACGCTTGGGTTAGAGTAGCGAGTTTTGCGCCACGTAATTCCGCGGCAGCGGGGATTACCAGATGTGGTGTATATTGTACTCCGCTGGTGGCCCCCTCAATGGCGAGTGTCTTGGCTACCGACATAGGGAACGAGGGGGGTGACTTCTCGATCTTCTTGAAACGAGTTACCGCCATACGAGTTTTTAGGCCAGCAGCTAAGGCTTGCAGAGGGGCGCGATCCGGTATGCCGATCCAACCATTATTCTCCCACTTATTAATGTGGTTGCACAAAGCAAGGGCGATGGAATTACTATTGCACGCGATATGCAATTCGACATGGAGGGGGGTACTTTGTATGCAGTGGAGGGTAGCAATCGCTTCCGCATTAGATCGTGTTTGGGACAAATTTTGCGGGATTTTTAGGCTTTTATTTCTCGGGTCACCCTCTGCATACCAGATGCCAGCTCCCGCTTGTGCGTCTGCTTGTCCTTCATTATGGCAGAATGCACTAATGTTAGCTGTGATCGTATTGTCCAGAGTTTGGATCACGAGTGGGGGGTTGGGGGCAGTTCCCACAGTTTCAGAAGACTTGGTGAAGACCCGAAAACCCTCGGTTAGTGATGCTAGTTTCGGAGGCGGACTAAATATCAATTCGTTTTCTGAAAGATTTGGCGGAGGAGGAACCACCTGGCTTTCGGGGATCTGTGGGTCCCACTTCGGGAGGATTTGACTCAATCGATTGCGTACAGCGAGGGCACACTTGTGGGGGTTTTTGCAACCTAGATTGGTGCGGTCGGTTTGGCAAGCGAGGCAAGCGCACAGCTGATTTGGTTGGTGCGTTGCAGATATCAATCGCTCCATTACCATCAGTCCTTGCCCAACAGTTATAACATTGTGTCTTTTTCGCAGGCATTTAGCCTGTACGGAATTATTTTCCTGGCGCTTGGCTGGGTTTCTGCCGTGGTGGTGCCATAGTGGTTGAAGTTTCTTCATTTCGGTGGAGGGGTCCAAGGTATTGAATTCCACACCATATTTCTTAGCACATTTAATCATGTCTCGAAGGAAAACAGGGAGTTTGTTGGTCTTGGCCGCCCAAGTTTGGATAAACATGTTAACATGTGCACCTTCCTGGACACGGGAGCCCTTTTTATCGTACTTGGCCAGTAGTTTGTCTCCAAAGCGGGTCCATGCAGCACGTTTAGTCGGGTCCATTTCAAGGTAAGACTTTAGGGTCATTAGCTGGATCGCTTCATTTCTAGCTTGGAGATCAAATAGGTTCTTACCTCCCGCCTCGATGGGGGCAAGGAGGACATCACGCTGCACCGGGGAGGATTTTGCACCACCCCAAATAAACTCCCGCTGGGCGTTGATGAGTTGTTTTTCGACATTTTTAGGCATGCCATTGACTTGAGTTAGGTATTGGGTCATCGACCCGAAGGCCATCTGGGATATGTGTCTCCTCCCCTCTAGCGTCGGGTGAGTTCTTCCCCACCGTTCTGTGATAGAGTCAATCTTTTCAACAACGGGAGTCCAGACACCCTGAATCTCAATATCGTTCCCTACGCGGGCACCCAGGATGCGGACCGACTCTCCATCAGCTGCAATGTGGATGTTAGCTGGAAGGGCCGTGTCGTTTTCGTTTAGTCGTCTGGTGTCGAGTACTTGCTGACGATATTCGGGTGTTCCGATAGGGATAACCTCGGTTTTGGCCACATTGAAGCGGGCACTCGACGCACGGCACCATTTATCAAGTATCGTTTGGAGGGTGTCGAAACTGTCGCTGTCGCGAAGGTAGACGGTCGTGTCATCAGCAAAGAGTGCCGTTACCACTCTTTCCATTGTGTCGTCAGCCTCATAACCTATTAGGTCGGAGGTTCGGAGCATTGACGCCAGCGGTTCAATGGCGATGTTAAATAGTAAGCAGGACAGGGGATCGCCCTGGCGCACTCCTCGTGAAACTGTGAAGCAGGAGCTTAGGACTCCATTGATTACAACTTGAGTCTCTGCGCTGCTGTAGAGTGCTTTTACAGTATTTATAAATTTCTCTGGTATATTCCTGTTTCTCATAGCCGCCCACAGATAGCGGTGAGAGGTCTTGTCGTAGGCTTTCTCCTGGTCCAGAGCAACAATTGCGCCATTTAACATTTCATCCTTGGCATACTCTAGTATCACTTGGGAGAGGAAGATTTGATCAGCTATTTTCCGACCCTTCATGAAGCCAGCCTGATCTCTGTGTATGAGGGCTGGGGCCACAGTGGTGAGTTTGGCATTTAGGCATTTTGTGAAGAGTTTATAGTCCGAATTTAGGACCGTGATAGGGCGGTGGTTAGCAATATCGGTTACATCTCCCTTCTTGTAGATCGGACACATCCATCCGAGTGAGAAGTCCGTTCCGGCTTCAGTACCGTTGGTTTCGATATCATTGTACACCGCAGTAAGTAATTTTATCACATCAAATTTGATGACAGCGGATTCGGGGTCGGGTTCATCGGGGTCGGGTCCGGACTCATGGGATTCCAGGAACAGCTCGTCCAGTCGAGACCACAGTTCTGTGGGGATGCCATTTATGCCTGCGGAGACCCCGGTGGCAGAATCCTTGAGCGAGGCACGAACATTTTCTTCTGTGAGGCTGATGTTTAGCGCAGCCATCTCAGGTATATCAGGAGGTGGAGGCATGCTCTCTAGAACCGCCTGTATGTCACGGTCTTTCTGCTCCAAATCACGCTCGGACTCGTCATATTGGAGGTCGTTATGGTAATTACGAGCAAGTTCAGCCATTTTGTTCGAGCGAGTGCAAGTTTCTTGGGGAGTTGTGTCATTGCGACGGAGGATGTAGGTTGTGTCTCGAGGTTTGGAGTCTTTGCTCATCCGGACTGAGAATTTTGTAATGTGGTCCATTTCGGTGCGGAAGCGTACTTTGGTACGGAGCTTGCGCTTGTCACGCTGGATAGCAACAATTTTATTGATCTCTTTTTGCAGGCCAGCAGCTTTGGAAGCGGGATCTAAGGGAGGTTGAAGGGAGTTTTCATCCTCAGGGAGGTCGTCCTCTTCATTGAAAAGTTGGTCCCGCTCTTTCTGAAGCTTGATCTTTTTCTGTTCCAAGGCACCAAGATTTTCTTTGGCACGTTTTTGAGCAAATTCCTTCAGACCATCTTTCCAGTGCTTAAAACGTTGTTGGAGGGTTGTACCAATTGGAGGGGGGCCATTCTCCGGAAGTACAGCGGCCCCTTCTTTTACAGCATGGTTGAGAAAGGCTTTGTCTTTTAACAGGAATAGGGGGATCGAGTATCGTCCTCGCCCAATATAGGGGGCGCCGGGGGCGCAGATATCTACTGACACCATGCGATGGTCAGTCTTTACAGGAACGTCCGTGATTGTCCATCCCCGGCACATTTTGAAGAGTTTTTGGGAGACGTAGATGCGGTCGAGTCGAGAGTGCGTGCCGGATGGGTGAGTATAGGTATAGGCCTTGAGGTCGGGATTAGCAGTACGCAACCCATCCTTCATACCCAAGATTCGTTTGAATCGGGCAAGAGCCTCGGTGGCTCCGTCGTCGTCCTTACGGTGGGGGAATCGGTCCGTAGGATCCTCAACAATGTTTGTGTCCCCACCAAAGGTATCTGGTACGGGGAGGTCCTCAGTCAGCCACAAATGAGAGAGTTTGTTCCAAAAGGCTTTGTTTTCCGCCATGGAATCGGCGGGGGCATATACTGCCAGGACGGTCAGAGTTCTCTTACCATGCCAAGGGATTACTAACAGGATGGCGCGTCCAGGAACAAGGCGTCTCACTTGTACTCCCTCTGTATTTGTCAGTTCTCGATTAAGAACAACTGCTACACCCCCCTTATTTGGGTGGTCGACATCAATGCAGTTGTATATACGTAGGCGTTGCTTGTAGATAGTCTCAATTTCTTCTACCTGGGCATCGACGAGGTGGGTTTCGCCTGCTATTAGAATTCCAGTTTTTTCATCGAACATGAGGCGGTTAAGTTCATTCCACCGATTATCAGATAAGTGGAAGGCGTTACCTCCTCGTCCATTTACGTTAAGAGCTGAGAGTCGAAGCTGAGCTCGGGTGTTTCTGGCGATTTTAGGGTTATTCAGCTGCTGCTGTTCCCTTTTTCGGTTGAGGAATACCGGTGCCGATTCCTCGTCGGTGGGGAGACTCTGAATCGCATTCCGAGGTCGTTGCCTGGAATTATTTTGATTCCCTGTGGGTTGGGTGGCAGGCTCCAGAGGGGGCTCCTTGATCCGTAACCACCATGTGGCCGGATTTCCACGCACCGACGTGGCAAGGACCGACGCACTGAGGTCTCATTGCACCCCGAGATCCTCAAATGTGTGTTCGAGACAGCCGACTGCCCCCCTCGTCGCATCTGGGCTGTTCCCCGCGTCACCCAGAGTGGCTTTGAGCCACTCCGGCCCTGCAGTGATAATCTCGCCGCTGCCTCGGGCCGCTGATCCTGCGTATTCGCTCGTCGATACCGCTCCATGCCTCTGTCCACCAACGGGCCCCAACAGTCTGCCACTTTTTGGAACGACGTTCCACGGAGGTAGCCACTCACTCACTCCCCTCCCCACATAGCCTTCCCGAAACAAACCCTTTGTCCTTTGAGGCTGACAGGGATGGCTGTGCACGGCCATCATACTTCGCAAAGGAAAGTCCCGAGATCACCAGATCCTCGCCCACTCTTAGTACACGCTCGTACAACGTGGTTGTCAGGCACGGGAAATAGACACTACATCCAGCCATATGACGCAAACGGATTCCCGGCGTAGCCAGCCATGAATCCAATCTCGTAAGTCGAACAAAGAGCATCACCTAGGTAAATCAGTGCATCAATCCGGCCATCACTCTGCGCCCACTTCTCTCTTTGTCTCTTTCACTTCTCTTTGACCCGTCTCCCTTAAAATGTGCCCCAAATCGTCCCTCCTCCCTCAGAACCCTATCCTCTACCCAAATGAATCGCCAGACCCGCTCGAAATCCATAACCAACTCCTCTGCCCCTCCCGGCGCCCTGACAACTGCAACCCCGGCTGAAGTGGCGACGTCCGGTTACGCCGACAGAGCCCCCGCTGCATCGAAAGGGAAAAATCCCCTCTCTGGGCTCCACTTCAACAAAGGAGCCAACACCTACAGTAAGTGCATGATGTTTTCAATGCCTCATAGGCAGCTAACTGTTGCTAGCTGGCTCCACCGTCAAAGGCAAATCCGCCACGGCCACGGCCTCTCGCCCCCGCACTCCGTCCTCGGACTCATCCACGGCCTCCTCGCGCTCCTCCAACCCATTCGCACCCCTCGCTCCGCTCGAGGAGCATACACTCGACGAACAAATTACCGCGGACCTACTGGGAGTTGATGTCGCCGTCTTCAACCAGGAGAATGGAACAGAGTCTACCTCGACCGACATGAGGAGCATTTTCGCGGAGACTAGCGCGTCCGCCGCCCGAAGCATCTTCGCCATTGAGCCCCAGTCCTCTCCCCACCACAACGTGTTCACGGAACTCAGGACTACGCTTGCGAAACGTGCTCAAGCTGCGTCATCGTCGCCCGGTGCGGACGCCCTGTCCCCCCCCGCACCGGCGGGTGTTCCATGGTCTGCTATGATTGTATCGGCGACTCCCGTGGACCAGTCAGCTGCGAGCACCGAGTCACCATTCCTCTCTCCGATATCGAATTCGTCCGTGCCCACGGTCAACGCCAATCCTGTGCCCAGCACCTCCCCCTCCCTCGCGAGCCCTTCTATGAAAGGTGCGAATCCCACGTCCGGGGAGCCAAGTGCCGCCGCCGCCACCGATAAAACCCCTATCATCGATTCCACGGGTACCCAGTCTTCTAGTTTGGCGGGGAATGTGAGCGCGCAAAGTAACGGAGTAGAGTCCCCCGCTCCGAACCCCATTCTGGTGGCTCCGACGGGTATGTTTCAGACTTTCCTACGGCTGAATCCTCTCTCACATTCAATTAGTGCCCCCCAGCTCCTCCAATGGCGATGTCTCGAGTGCACCGGCAAGTGCAGTGCCTGCGCCCTCTGTGCCCCCGGCTGTCACAACGACTGCGGTACCACCCCCAACTACCAACCTGCCGTCCTTTGCTGCCATCGCCGCAGCCCCCGCCCCAAGCGGCCCCGCTACCCGCTCCAAGGCCCGCGCTATTGCTGCGCAATCTGCGATCGTCGCCCCAGCCCCCAGTGCCGGCGCTCCTGGCCCCACCCAGGCCGCTACTCCAGCAAGCACTGTAGGTGCCGCCCTTCCTGTGGCCATCGGCAATACTACCCCCGCTGTCGTTCCCGCTGCTGGCCCTGCGCACCCCAATGCCCCCGGCGTTGCACCACCCCCCGCCGCTGCTGCTGCACCACCTGCTGCACCACCCACTGCTGCCGCCGCTGCACCACTCACTGCTGCTGCCGCTGCCTTCTTTGGCGCCGCTGTAGCACCTCCCGTTGCCCCCGGTGCTGCCATCCCTGGTACCGCTGTCGCACCTCCTGCTGGCGCTGCCATACCTGGCACCGGTGCCGCCCCCGCAGTCGCCATCGTCCCTGCTGCGGGAGCTGCCCTCCCTGCAGCTGCCGCTGGTCCCGTGAATGGGATCCTCGCCCCCCTCCATGTCCCAGTCGGTGCTGCCCCCGCTGGTGCTCAGGGAGCCCAAGGTGGTCTCGCAGCAACGATCTGGACTCCAGCTCCTCCCGGGGGATTCCCTCCTATCTACGGCTGGGACGAAGACACTGTGCGCCAGAACATCAACCCGGCTCACCTTGAAATGTGGGACGCCTCTGCGGACGCCAAGATCTGGGTCTACGAATGGAATGGGACGAAATACACCCGCGAAAGCACCTCCCTCGAAAACATTAAATCATCTATTGCTCGCATCTTCGGCACCCCCGCCCCTCTTGTCGGTGCCCCGGCTCCAGCACAGGCATCATCCCCGGGGCCTATCGTCTATTTGGTGAAGAATCTTCCCCCGCAGCACCTCCAACGGCTCATTGACCGACGCTGCTGGTCTATCAACGGCGGCTCCACTTTCTTTACCCTTCCATACAATCCCCCGCCCCACCCCTTCGTGATGACTCTCGACCAGCTCACTTTTGAGGACACACCCGAGAATGCTGTTGCCGTCGCCACCCTCGTCGCCATCACCATCCAGGGCAACCACGATGCGCAGACCTTCCTCACCTTAGTTCACGACAACTTTCCGGCAGGCAGCGACCCCATGGCCTTCTTTATCTCCTCCATCCGAGTTGTAGCCGTCTCCCTCGCAAACTCCGGCGGCACCGGCCGACACACCGCTTGGAACGTCACGGCGCAGCCCCCCTCCCTCGACCCCGCATCTAACCGCGCATGGATCTCGATCGTAACCGGCCTCAAATACATCTCCGAAATGCACTTTGTCGGCTCCGCAATGATCCCTCCCCCTTTCTGTGGCGGGTGCAAATCCCTCGGCCACAACGACCTCTGTCCCTACCCGAGCATCCCCGGCTGGAACGCCCCCGCAGCCTCCAACGCTAACCAGCCCCAGTCCTTCTCCGCCCCGGATTACCAACGTGGCGGTAATAAGCGAGGTCGTGGAGGTAACAACGGCTCTGGTGGTAACCGCGGCAACGCGGGTGGAAATAATAAGCGGCGCCGTGGTTTTAATAGTTGATTCGATACATGATTCTATTCACTCTAGTCCTCTGAATGCCCTCTCTCCTGTAATATGTACGGTGGTATGAATGTGAAATCTTTAGACGAATCATGACCACGCCCTAAGAAGTTGAGGACGGATCTTGGCCACCGCAAATTTGTCCCGTCTGCTTACAAGGGACTATGTGATCTAAACTAACATCGCTCTCTGGAAGTCTGGGTTCCAGCTGAATCTTCAAGAAGGTAGATGCGAGGCATGTTGATACTGCTCAATTGCAACATAGCTGAATCCTTGTAGGCCCAAATATACTGGCTATTCGCGAGTTGCGGTAGCACAGGAAAGCCCAACGAGGAGAGTAGACCACTTCTTTCCCGGGATTGGTCAAAACGGCGACTTCTCTAGGTCAGGACGTGCCGTGCCGAGAGGCTCAAGTCGTGAGCGAACAACCGATGTGCGCCCGTCCCCATTTCGGTGTAGTACCTCTCTGACATAGTCCCCCGCGGTAGACATTTTAGTCACAGTCTGGGTAAGACTGCCCGCTACTGGTCTATGGTTGTAAGACCAGCTGCGTTAACAGGCAACTCCTTCTACTCCCCCTCCCCCCCCCCTCACGGTTGATTTAGTCGGTACTGGAACTTCGCGCCTCTCTGGCTCTGGAGGGGACCGTGGCTTTTCCACTGGCCGTGCCCCCGATGAAGGATCTAGAGAGAACAGAGATGGAAATTCTGCCCAATCCACAAGCAATGGTACGAGGCGCTCACAACGCCTCCAAAACCTCGCTCAAGCTCCTGCTAATTCCGGGACAAACCCTGGTATTCAGGATCCCAGCATTAATACTAGTGCGCACCTAGCGCAAACTGCGCAGCAGCGTCGAAATGAGAGTTCAAGTAACTCCCGACGAAATTCAGGACCGCCAAGGCCGAGACATGGCCCTTCGCGTCCTCTGGAGCCTGCCAGACAGCCCGGTTCTCCCGATGCTCCAAAGAATCCACATTCCAGGGGTGGTCAAAAACCACAACATGCACCCCCTGTCCCGTCCAACAGATCTTTCCCCCCACTCATACCTCCTCCATTCCCACGTCATCAACAACCCTACTTTGATCAACCCAGAAACAATGGCTCATGGCGCATGAACAATCCCACCAAACTGCACAAGACTTCAATGCCGCAGCCACCGTTGTTAATCCATCCGTGGCTCAACGGCGCGGCGGAGTTCGATCTCGCGCCATCCCGGTTCGCACTGCGCCGCCTCGTCCCACCTCACTCGCCGCAAAGCGCCCCTTTGCGAGAAACCGAGGTCCGTGCCCAGATTGGCGAGCAGGCGTTCTATCCGCCCGTTAAATTGCTGCGCATCCTCCTCCCGAAACTTCCCTTCTGGTCCATCGACCTCGTGCCGCAGAACATCCCAGGATCACAGAGAGTCGCTCCAATTTCGCTGAGTGACGTCCTCTGGGAAATCCATCGTGCGCTACACCAGAAAATTAGCGCCGAAGACTGGGCGACGCTGAGCGCCGAAAACGCGCACCGCGTAACGCAGGCGTTCGTTCAGAGATGCCGCGCGGAAGCGGAACGGAGCGGGGTTTCCCCAGCACATCTGCGCGACAGGGAGATTGCGGAGAGGAGTCAGGGCGTTAAACGCGTGGACTTCCTGCTCGGGAAGACAGTATTCAAAGCCCTGGTACGATCTCCAGCAGATCCAGAGGGATGTGTGCGTTTGAAAACTGTGTCGGCGTCTCCTCTCCATGTGAATTAAGTTTGTTTATACGCCTAAACATGTTGTTAGATAACTTTCACTCTTTCTATAGTTTTCTCGTTACTCTGGGTCATGGGTCATGGAGTCACGATTCTGGTGATGAGCCATATGTATGGCGACTAACTATTTCTGCTATTAGCAAGGATCTACAGCTGCGCATGGGGTTCTCCCGAGCTCGTTCGAGTTGATGCATACACATGGTGGCCCAGGGACGAAAGTGTAATTTAGCTTGCTTTGAGTAGGATAATTCGGGGACCCGATGTTCGTTATTCGGACCGTGTCGTGTAATAATACCTACCTCCCTACCTACCTCGGTTGAGCGTTCATAAATTCTAGGGCCTCTCGAATCTCGATAATTTGTGAAGACCCGCGGGCATCCCTGGCACCTCTAGCAGAGACTGAATTCAATAGCTCGAGTTAGCCTCAATGCTGGTTCATTGATAAAGATCTCTTACAGCAGTTGCCCGCCGCCACAATCGAGGTTGAAATTATCGAATTCGGGAACGATCGGAAGTTGCCGCCCACGGGAGTTGCCGCCATGATCGGGGATTGCAATTATGGTACGAAGACCTGGAACCCAGGCACCACTGCGCAGCCGCAAAATAAACTGACCAAAATAACGAAGAGGTGCCCATAAAAAATCTTGACACTGCGCCAATAAGGGCCTCCGGACACATGGGCCAATGAGCGACGCACCCGAAGGCAAGCCGTCCTTTGTAGCCTGTGTTTCAGCTTACTTACTATAGTCTGGAGTGGCGCCCCCAGCCTCTGGGTGCGTTAACGTTAAGGTTGTTCTTTGCCCCCGGTGAGACCGAGCGAGCCTAGCCAGATCGGGTAGTACCTTCCCACGTAAATTCGGCCATAAAATTTTGATAAAAATGCGAAACAAATTGTGCTCCGTGTACCAACCACGTAGGAGGACTCGTTTCCGTACATAACCAGCCCTTTTCTGATTTTCTCAGTTGAAATGGTAGTCAGGATCAAAATGTTGCCGATAATCATATGCACTGTGTGGCTTTTACATCACCACCAGTATGGTGGTAAGTCACTGTCCACCGAAAGAGATAGAAAAAGAAACACTTATTTTTTTTGACCTTCGTAAATAGAGCGTATTTGCACCACCCAAAATCGACGGTCAAATTTCTGACATGGCCCATCATTTTTAGGTTAGAGAAATGATGGATGTGCCATAACCGTCCTTCCCAGCAGCGAAAACCAATTTGCGCCGTATACTTTCTCTCCTGAAAGTGGCCAGCACCTCCGAGACTATTGTAGCGCATCCACACGAAAAAACACGGGTTCTCCAGCATTTTTTTACGTCTTTTGGTAGACTTTACAAGTCGAAGGTATCCTATTTTGGTGTCATCAAATTTCTGACAGACCCCATCAAATTTCGCCCTAAAACTGCGTCGAGGGTGTTGCAAATACGCTCTAATGGGTTTCTGGAAGATTTACAGCTGTTCCGGAAAAGCTTGACAGTGCGTGAAATCTTTGTGCGATGTCCAACTTTTGATGTGAGGCTAAGGATTACCGATTTTGGAGAACGTTGGAACAACAGGAATGATGCGGGATGATGGGAGTGATGGCGGACAGTCCGGCGGACAAGTCCATCCAGCGGTTTCCCTGAACGAACTCTTCTGCAGGCCTTCTCTTTCATTGAATATGGTGAACTATATCTACTGGAGCACAAGTACTTAATGCCATCCCTTGAATATGAAATGATGAAGGATGCAGCCCACACGCTTGACCATGAAGACAATTACCTTCAAGTTCACACACCGATGACCTTCACACATTTCCTTTCAAGCCAACCATGAAGACAATCACTTTCACACCATCCCTTCCACAGTTTCCCTTTCGAGCTAACCCTGCAGACAATCGTGAATTGAAGATTATCACCACGGCCGGTGAGGGGGATAACTTTGCAACCACCGAAGTACTTCTAATGCAGGTGTTTGAGACATGAAGATTGATTGTTGAGTCGGGCCAGGATGGAGAATGGGAGCGTAATTTCTGAAGTACCAATGATAGAGTTGAAAGTTGAAGGGAATCATATGGAGTTGACATGAACAGGATTCTGTGCAACCAAAGGCCTTCACAGTTTCTGTGCAGGGAGAGCCCCCGACAGGAGTCACTGAACAGACTTCCTCCCAGTGAATGGCTTGAGGGAATTCGCCGCAAGTAATTACATGAAGCAATGAGGCCAGAGATAACCCACTGGAGGGTGCCTGATACATGTACAACTGCTGAAGGGGATGTAATGAAGCATATTTAATGGACGAGAAGGCCTGAAGGGAAGAAATATATTATCTCTGAAGGGATACTGTTGGAGGAATTTTGGTGGGCTGACAGTCGTGAAGGAAAAGTCTTGATGGAGGTACATTCAAGAAATTCAAGAGAGAGAAAGTGATATATTGAGTTAAAAGAAAAGGGTATATTTTCAAGGCCTGAAGAGAAATCCCTGAAGACAATGTCATGACATGGGATTGGGCCTCTTCGAGGCAGGTGCTGAACCTTTAGGATGGGATAGACAAGATATGGCCCCAAAGCAGTCCTGAATCCTCCCATATTCTTGTTCATTGTAGAATAATATTTGTGGAGAGCAAGACGCTACTGCAAGGGCTTTTTTATTTACGAAAATTACGTCAAATCACATCCTTTGGGAGAAACCACCTAGCAAACAAATTGAGATTTCAAATTTTGTGATTTTAGACTACTATTAGCTAAAGGCATTCTTGACCACTGTGTAGTCCTGCAGAGTCTGCTTCGGATTTGAGAATGAGAGAGGCTTCTGAACAGAGATGGATCAAAATCTCCTGTCGCAGAGTGTGCACACCCTTTTGATTTTCACTGGAGCCTGGAGTCATGTTATGGTGGTGATAATCTTTTTTTCATGATACCTGACATTGCGTAACCAGAAATTTAATGACAGTGTTCTTCACTTGCAAGCCAATTAGAGTTGTGCACTCCTCTGGAAATTTCTGCATGCAGCTGAGTGGTTTTTTTCTTTGCAACATGCTAAATTCACGCATAACTCTGGATTTTTCGCACGTAACTTTGAAGATTTTCACACACAAGATGGAAAAGTATCGTCTGATTGACTTCCAACGTTTTCAAGAGGTCTCTTCACGCTATATTGTAATTACAGCGGTGGCCTGGCCTGGCCTGTCTGAGTAGCATTTGGTTGAGAACCACAAACTTCCAATTGATAACCATGTTGGTCTGGACCCAGGAGAGATCTGGGCATTAAGGCAAAATAAGTTACCACTGCCCAAGGATACGTTCCTGTGCCACAGCCTGAATTCTGAAGATTACGGCCAGGATACTCCCGCAAATGTTTGTTTCCAGAGCTGCCTTGAGATGAAAAATTGGCAGGCCATCGGCCAACATAGCTGCTGATCGGAACATACCAACAGTCAACCAAATCATGCTTGTAAATTGGGCATCGGACTCCGGAGATGTGTGGGATGGGCAAGGTTGTCTCAAACATTACTGATACTATGAACCAGGTTTCCCATAAAATAAACAAATTGCAGGTGCTAAATTGTGTACATTATCCCAATTACACAAAAGGTTTACAGAGTAATATACCACCATCAGAATCGGCCTAAGGGGCTTGATGCACGTCCTTGAGGATACCCTTTTGCGGCACGTGGTCGTGCCTCTCCAGCCGTGACCAGCCGGATCAGCAACTGTCTCATGTCAACGGATAGTGGGCCGAACATGAAGCAGAAATGACTAATAACAGAGAATTGAACTCAGCGAATCTCTTTAGTTCCAGGTGGTGAAACAGGCTCATGTATGATCATTCAAGTCAGTAATACGTTGAAGAACATATCCTTGCATTTTGATTTATTTCTACATCTTACACCACTTGCTTTCAATTTATTTTCGCAATGACCAATTTTGCATGACTAAATTTCTGTTTGTCCTTGTAGCAAATGTTGGCGGATAGGCAAGTTCCCCAGGGTAGCCAAACCTGACGGTTCAGCAATTAACACTGTTACTGGAGGGCTTTGTCCGCCCAACTGTCCGATTTGTCCGCCATCATTCCTATCCTTCCGACATTCTGCGACATTCTGCGATTTTGGATGAAGATCCGTCGGCAATCGACGGCAAGTGTGGGCCGCCGCCAGATCATTCCTAATTGGTCCAGCCAGCGAGGACCTCAAAGTGCGCGCTCTCTGGCGATGAGAGGCGAAGTGCATCAAGAACAAATTCTATGACCTCTGGCCAATCTCGGGCAATGTTTCTCCGCTAAGTCTATACCACTGGAAAGCTAACCAAGAAGACTACAGCGCTGTGATACCTCCCGCAAATCCTCTGTGGGGGCGTCCGTGGATTCCTAATGAGAAGGGTTAGAAAGGCGGGGACGAGGAGGAGTGAAAGACATGAAAAGATGGGACACGGGGGACTTGATTTTTTTGGGGGAAGACTCTTGCCGACCATTGCCGACAAATTGCCGACGGATCTACTTCCAAAATCAGTAATCCTTAGCCTCACATCAAAAGTTGGACATCGCACAAAAATTTCGCGCACTAGAGCGTATTTGCACCCCCCAAAATCGACGGCCAAATTTCTGGCATCAGCCATCATTTTTAGGATAGAGAAATGACTGATGTGCCGTAACCGACCTTCCCAGCAGCCAAAACCTATTTTCGCCATATAATTTCTCTCCTGAAAGTGGTCAGTGCCTTCGAGACTACTGTGGTGTGTCCACACAAAAAAACCCGGGTTATCTAGCATTTTTTCACGCCTTTTGGCAGACTTTACAAGTCGAAGGTATCCTATTTTGGTGTCATCAAATTGCTGACAGGCCTCATCAAATTTTGCCCTAAAACTGCGTCGAGGGTGTTGCAAATACGCTCTACTGTCAAGCTTTTCCGGAACAGCTGTAAAAACCTTTTCCGAAAAGTGGAACAAGAGGTGTCTCGGCATCTTCCGGCAGGTAAATAATAATACTTAAGCAACCTACCTATTCGACTGGGCAACAAAACCCAAGCACCGAGTAACTACGACCGTTATCAATAGAGTACATTGTCCGAAGTACGCAGTGGTCAAGATTACACCCCACATCGCTCGTGGAGCAAAGGAGATGGAATCGAGAGCGAGCGAGCCTATCAGAATATAAGAGAGACAGTCCAGTGCGCGGAAGGAGGGCCAGTGAACTACGCCGCAGCGTACTCAGGCGGAAGCTCCATTATTGCACGGCTAATGCGTATGCCACTGTCGACGTGGATGACCGGGTCATCCCAAATATCGTCATCCTCAACGCTGGCGCGACCCGTCTCCGTGGTTGGGGTATAGGCGCCCGAGCGGTGCACACTCGACGCGGATCGCGAATCGACAGCGAGTGAGCCGAGGAGAATCTCCCGCACGATGTCGGCCTGCTCGGGCGGCATGGGGACTCCGTTGCGGGTGATCGGCGAGTGCGCGTGCGAGTACGAATGCGAGTGCGAAGGGGTGTGGGTCATCGGCGAGTGAGAGAGGTCCGAGGGCTGCAGGGTCGCCATGGGAATGTGGATATGCAGATCTGAGCGCGAATCTGTGTAGCCGGACACGGAGGACTGCGCGCTGTGGAAGCCGGAGGGGCCCGCGAAGGGCGCTTGCATTTTTGTAGGCGTTGCGTCGATGGAACGGCCGCCGTGGCTCTCGGACATGGGCGGCGAAGGGAGTGGGCGAGGGCGGCGGCGCCCCTGTATGCTGGTCGGAGGCGGGGGCGGGTTGTCATCGAGGAGCTCGAAGATGCTGATTGTGCCCGCCATCTCTGCCAAACGGCGACGTCGCCGGCGATATAAAACGATAAAGAGAGACACTAGAACGACTAATATGGCGCCGCCGGCAACCCCGGCAAGAATCGCGACAACGGGGGTGGATCTCTGTGTCTCTGTCGTCTCTGTCATCGTCGGAGCCGTCGCAGGCGAGAACGGAGTGGTGGTGGTGGTGGTGATGGGGAAGGCAGGGTTTGTATTGGAAATTGGTGGTACAAGGAAGGGAGGTGCTGAGCCAACGAGCGCGGATGATGTTGGCGCCACTGGGGCGGACGGAATGACCGGTGTGTTATCGGCTGGCTGAGCGGAAGGAGACCAGGGATCGGAGTTGGTGGTAGTGGGGTCATCCGGAGTCAACATCGGCGGCGAAGAAACAGTGGTAGGCGAGGACCCCATGGACGAAGCAGCTGGTGCAGATATGATTTCTTGCGGCATGTCATTTTCAACCCTGTGAGTATCTTGAATCAGATTTGGAACGACTTCGCCAGGGAGAGAAACCTACGTATACAGCGCATAGTCAAATATGATTGTCGCAGGATCCGCGCCTGTAGTTTCAATCAGTAGAACGTGGTCGCCATTCGGGACGGTAACATTGCTGTAAACCAGTGTGTTGTACGCAAACTGGGAGCTGCCGTCCGAGTCATGTGTGAAGCTACCAACTTGCGCGCCGTCAATGAAGAAACTGCAGCGCACACTGCTCGCGAGTTTCGAATCTGTGGCGAAGTTGGGAACGATGAAAAAGACAAAAATGGCGTTGCCTGGAAAAAACTATGGGTCAGGGCGGAGCTGTTGCGTGGTATGATTACGCACCACTGAAGTCCATGCTGAGGGACATCGAACTGATATCCGCAAGATAAAGAGCAGCAGTCCAGGTTTGATCCAGCGCCGAGTTGGCATCGGGGACATCTGCGCAGCCTGCGCAGGACGTTTGGTTAAACCAGAGAAGCCCATCGCTCGCGGGGACCTCTGGAAGGTATTGCACCAGTGCGCCTGTGACGCTATCGCCATAGACGTCGTCTATGGTGCGGTTGACCAAGCTACCACTGACCGCTCTTCCAGCAGCCAAAATAAAGAGGAGTGACCAACGAGCGTGGTTGGGGCCTATGCAGCGCATCCTCCTAGGATGGGTGCGGAGGCGCCAGTGGGGGTTCGTGGAAGAGAAACGAATCTGAGACACCAGTACAGAAATATCGGTGGCAACATATCTGGCAGATAGACAGAAAGAAGGAGCGAAGGAATGCGCAACTTGGCACGGGGCTCAAACGAGACAGGACAGGAATGATAGGCTTTCATCTTCCATTATCTGCATCTAAGCCCCATGCAATTTAGCCAGCTTCGCCCTCCAAGATGACTCCTGTATCCCGATTTTGGAACTGTGAATGCCGGTGAGCACCGTCCACGACTGCAGGGTCTGTCCAAGAGGAAGGAAATCGAATCATTCAAAAGTCTAACAAGACTGATTGAATGCAGGGCTGTTGCTTGTCGCCACTGACAGATCCACGGGAGAAAGCAGACTGAGATGGTGAGGCTCAAGGTGCGGCCCGGTATGACACACTATGGAAACGTGACTCGACGCGACGCCTTCGAGAACCACGCGAGAACAAACATTCTCAAATTCTGCTACAAGAATATATATTTTCTGCCGAGAACACACGAGAGGCCAATTCCGTCAGGTTTCAGACTGCAATATTTCCATCTCAGGACTCGAACGTTCGCACATACAGAGTTCAAGGCTTGCCGCACCTTGACTTCCCCGGATCCAAGTCTTCGAACCCGTTTCATCATGTGACGACCCGAAGGCTTCTGCTTCTTCCTGAAATAATTTGGTACTCTCGCTTTCTCTTGGAAATGGATTCCGGCCCTGTCGACGCCGGCCCCGAGGCGGTTCAAGCTCGCAATTGAAGTGGCGCCGCAGGGCAAAAAGTGTTTCTTATATCGGCAATTGGGATTGAGGATGTGCGTCTATTAATCCTCTTGGTCTTCCGGCGCTGATGCTTCCAGAAAATGCCTGCTATACTCAGCCTTTTCACCGAGATTGAGACCTCCAAAGATATGACTATTGATCCTCTTGTTCGCCGGTTCTTCAACCTCCTTGAGCGTGTGGGTAATAGTACTCCGAACGGTAAAGTGATGCAGCATGTCGCATTGAGTGGAAACATCAATATCCCCCGCGACGACCAGTTCGGATTCCGTGCCCATGCAGCCAACCTGGTAGATTACTGGTGCCAGATTAGGAATGCGAACCGTCCCTCGACAAGCGGCGGCTACGAAGAGATGCATTCAGATGCCGATTGGAAGATGTGGGACGGGTCCTCGGCGCATAAGTACCACTATGAGTGGTGTGTCGCTGGATAAGAACCCGAGTGCGATGAGGTGTGTTCCACGCCAGCTAGTATCTTGTCAGAAACACGAAACTGACCGTCAACGAAAGGTGTTGCATGGAAACCCCACTCACACGATGAAATCCTGTCTACATTAACAGATTGATGTCTCGAATCAACCGTGATTTTGAACTTGGCTGATCTTTTTTTTTTTACACCGCGTTTCATAGTAAATATACGCCGCTCTGATGTTTTGGATAATTGCTTTCCAAACGCAGCCCCAAGAAGCAGGATCCACCGCAATAATGCACTATGCTTCGAACATATCAAGATCTGCTCATGGCAGAGGGACAAGACACGCAACCAGAAATCGTTGAATATGCATTTCTCCTGAGACCTCACAATATACTTCAACAGCCCCGGATTTCAACGCGTGTATCTACAATGTAGGTGGTTTACACGTCGCATTGGTCTTCCTTTTATATCCCGGATACTGTTCGAGTAACGACAACTTCTGCCCTTCGAGTTGGGGACATGCGGGAATGAGAGCCTGTAAACCAAGTTGTTTCGATACCTGGGTAAGTATGCCGGAAAATATTCCCTCCACTATATTCAACGGGCTCAGGATAGCTGCCTGCACTGCCTGGAAGAGGAAGCACGCCGCGTTGTTTCCCTCTGCAAATGAGGCCGTGTTGTTGAGTAGCCCACCGGTGAGGTCGCCGAGATTGAGCGGTGAAAAGGTATTGGTGCCATTGATATTCCCGCCAATCGAGAGGGTCTCCGGATAGGCCAGCCACACGTCCGCCATGTCAGTTATTGCCAACAAGTAGTCGTCCGGACGGCGGTACCAGTTCTCAGGGAATTGTTCGGTTCCACGGTTGTACTGCAACTTCCCGTCGGAGCCCGGGCCCATTCCGTACAGCGAGGCCAGTCCTTCGGCAGATATGAAGCCACTCGGGTGCTCCACCGAGTGGTTGGACATGACTCCCGGTACGAGGACATGGACAAGGGAACTGGCCAGCTGGGAAGAAAATGAATGCCAGGGTTCTCATTGTCTTAAGAAAAGGAGACTCACCATTTCGACGGGACCGCGGAAGAAATAGGGATTGTTCTGCACAGAATGTTCGAAACGACGCGCGTGGTGGAGCCCAATGTTGGCGAAATCGAACTTGCTTTGTTGATCGTCCGTGGACTGATTCCGGGCAAAAACATCAAGGAGGTCCTGAAAGAACTCTGGTCGAACACTATAATTGTCTCCACTAGACAGTCGTCAACACACGAGAATAATTTAGACAGCGAACGTACCACGTATCTGGATTGGGCGTCGCATACAGATCCTGACGCGTCGGCGAGCAGTCGGATTCGAATTCGTTGTGAGTGCCGCTGAGACCGGCGGGGCCGCCTACGAATCTAGAGGTGAGAAATCGGACGGCCACAGGAATTTATACTAACCGAGAATGGGAAGTCCTAGTATTCCCCCGGCGGCCGGAGGCCCGCCAATTGAGAACCGCAAAAGTGGATCAAGGAGATCGACCGCATACAAAGCCAACGCCGCTGCAACTAATGTAGAATCGATCCCCAATCCGAATACTATTCCAGCATGAGATAAACTCGTGGCGTGTATGCGAGGACGATTTACCTTGGACAGACATGACAATAGCGTCGACTAAAGTGACTATGCCGTTGTGCGGAATGTAATTGTGATTTGCGAGGGTATTTAATCCGGGGCAAGGACCTCTGAAGTCGCTGGGCCCGGCGGCCGTAAATTTGTGTGCACCGGTGATATCGACCCGCTGCTGATCGGCGTTGAAAGTTGGCGCTGCGCGGGAGTTGGTCGGCGAAGAGTGCATTCCCGCAAAGTTCCACGCTGAGACGGCGTATGGAGAGAGGAAGAGCCAGAGAAGAGTGAGCCTCATTCTTGAGTCGAAGATTGTGGACTTGTTGACCTGGGTACGCCGCCGCTGTGGGGTATAAAAGCTAGAGGGGCCGTGCTCCATGGGGATCGCCATCGGAGGACTTTGGAGTACATCGGTAGTTGGCTTTCCGACGTCGAAAGTTTGGCTTCCGACGGTAACCGTATAAAGCACTCGAGGCATTCTACGTATCAATACGGTTCGTCTAGAAGATAAGAGTCTAGCCAAGAGAGGAATTTTAAGTCATCCGAGTCTCCGATACCGGACGGTGCATTGTTATCCGCGCTCATTGCGTCAATTCGTGCTGGAAATTTCCATCACCCACCATGCGCAAGGGGAGACTGAACAGTTTGGCGCAACCAGAAGGCCGAGATGCCCATACACCACGTGGTGTGCAAACACAGCTGGCCTTGACCGACTGCCCGAATGACCGACTGTACGGAATGAAGGCAGTTCGACGGCGTACCACGAGTTCCTCCTATCTGTTGGAACGACGATATTTCCTAACCTGAGCCTGGAACCGTGCCTTGTGATAATATGACTCGCACCTACGCCGGATTCAGGATTGCGGCAAAGAAGAGGATGATTGTAGACCACCGAAACAAAGTCAGGTTTGACGCATTAGGGGTTTCTAAGACGCCACGAAATTAAAGAGATGAATTGGGACTTCAGATGCGGACCGCACCTGTTCTCGACGACTTCTCGCACGATCACAAATAAAAGCCGTCTTACGGCCGTGTTTGCATGAAAATGCTGCATATTCCTGAACCGGGTGGGACATTGAGGTTAATTTTATTCATCGTCTACTGTACACTCAGGGACCTGTATCCGATTCAGTTTCCCTGGGCATTGTATGCGTAGTCAAATGTACCGTCCAGCGTTGATGATGCGAGAAGTCAAATGGGAAACCCACTGTGGACATGCAACGATACACTGGATTTCCAATGGCCGACGTACGGCCGAACGCCTTCAAGATATGAGGTAGTCGGCATCTGCACTTCCCGACGATGCAGCTCTCACCCTCGTTTCTTCTCTGATGATATTCCGTCCCCACTGGCGCTCCGACTAGCACCCCGAGATCCCGCGGGACCGTCGTGAGTGCATTATCGCTGGGATCGGCATATTGATTCGCTCATAGCCTCGGTCAATAGGACGGGCTTGCCATTCACACTCAGCAACAGCCTGGCGGGACCCATCCCCACGCAGACGCAAACCGCTGTTGTCTCCACACACGCCGCGTACGCGAGTGTACGTACCTTGATCCCGATTTCCAGCAGTTCCTGGCTAGCGATGACGTGCACGCAGGCGGACCGGACGATGTGCTTTGAGAGGAGAGCGAGGCGATGGGTTCTGAGAGTCCCTGCTCGATACCGCCGCCCAGGGGTCACACTCTCACCAGTAGTGCCGCGGGCAACACCCAAGTTCGCCGTCGGCCACGGGAGGCACGACCGCACCGCCAGCTTCAATCAAGGCCACGGGAGTAACGAACACGACAACCTCATCGAAGAGGTGGATCTCCAAAAGAAGTGTACCTGGCTTGATACGTGTACTCCATGGACCATGGTATTGCGGTCTTACCTGCCTTCATCTCTCAGAGTCACTCCGGGAGCAGAAATGGAAATGGAAAAGGATTCGGATTTAGGATTGATGCCTGACAAATGCCTTACGTGTAAGTTGGATACGGTAGCCGTGACCGGCTCAACCTGGCATGAGTTCGAATCCGACAAGAGCGGCTTTTTTGGACATTTACATATATGTAAGAAAGAGCAAGTCTAAAATTGATTCTGCTGTCTTGAAGTGATGAATAAATTTGTGGGCCATCAATGAATCCTCTGAGATTGCATATATGCGAGAGAAAAAGCCGAAGGAGGTTTTGAAAAAAAGTCACTCTTGTTGGATTCGAACTCACGCCAGGCTGAGCCCGTCACGGCTACCGTATCCAACTTACACGTAAGGCATTTGTCAGGCATCATTCCTAAATCCGAATCCTTTTCCATTTCCATTTCCGGCTCGATACTGATGGCAGTGTCCGATACCAGAATCGGATAGCAGCGGAGTTTGAAATACACGTGACTCGGCCCGTTCTTCCGCACTCGCCGTTCCCTTCGCCTTCCTCTTGAAGTTCCTGCTTATTTTCCAAGCAATGGGAAAGCATTTGAGGTCAAAATGTCTACACAAACCAATCTGAAGTGTCCTGAGAACAATAGGATATCGACACATATCACAATCTTGGAATATGGGTGAACACATTATTGAGTGAATGTCTCTTTACAACGCGTCAAGTCGCGTTTTCGGCATTGGTTTCGAATCCATGAAGTTTTCAGAAACTCCTCATTTGGTAAAAGAACTGGAACATGATAATTCGGTGCAGGTAACGACACATCAATTATAGAATTAGCCGGGTAGGTGTAACCCTGCTGGGGCATTCCAGGCAATCTTGGTGTTAGAAAGTGTAAGGCAAGAGTATTTTGTATCAGCTTGAGCAACTGTGCCTTCCACCCAGGGTCATAGACCTGTTCAACGGAAGGGAAATGGTACGAATGGCATAAAATTGATGTGTATTATCCCCGGCCGCCGGCAGGCATTTTTTTCGAAATGTGAAGGTCCACAAGGGTCAGAAACAGGCCAAGAAAGTTGTTTTACATCACTACTAGAGGCTCAACGCGAGACACGCAATGCGGCTTGCAAAATGCATGAGCCGCCTTGAGTTGCCCCTGATCCGATGTCAAACTCCGCCGGGAACCAGCGGAGTGGTATCGGGAAATGTACTTCGTTTTATTGATTCTTCTGCAACCTCCCGACCGATACCAATTCTGAGTAGCCAGAAATTTTTGAAATAAATCGTTTCAGTTTCTCTAATTTTTTAAGGTGATTAACAGGGTTTTTGAATCCACCACATAGTATTCTGTCGTATCGGGATACCAGCTGAAGTAAGCGAGATGATCGGGGAAATCTCGCCTCTTTTTATTGTGATTTATTTTCTTTATTTTCTTTATTTACCCCACCGCCATTGGTATCGGGCCATTTCCGGCTCGATACTGATGGCAGTGTCCGATACCAGAATCGGATAGCAGCGGAGTTTGAAATACACGTGACTCGGCCCGTTCTTCCGCACTCGCCGTTCCCTTCGCCTTCCTCTTGAAGTTCCTGCTTATTTTCCAAGCAATGGGAAAGCATTTGAGGTCAAAATGTCTACACAAACCAATCTGAAGTGTCCTGAGAACAATAGGATATCGACACATATCACAATCTTGGAATATGGGTGAACACATTATTGAGTGAATGTCTCTTTACAACGCGTCAAGTCGCGTTTTCGGCATTGGTTTCGAATCCATGAAGTTTTCAGAAACTCCTCATTTGGTAAAAGAACTGGAACATGATAATTCGGTGCAGGTAACGACACATCAATTATAGAATTAGCCGGGTAGGTGTAACCCTGCTGGGGCATTCCAGGCAATCTTGGTGTTAGAAAGTGTAAGGCAAGAGTATTTTGTATCAGCTTGAGCAACTGTGCCTTCCACCCAGGGTCATAGACCTGTTCAACGGAAGGGAAATGGTACGAATGGCATAAAATTGATGTGTATTATCCCCGGCCGCCGGCAGGCATTTTTTTCGAAATGTGAAGGTCCACAAGGGTCAGAAACAGGCCAAGAAAGTTGTTTTACATCACTACTAGAGGCTCAACGCGAGACACGCAATGCGGCTTGCAAAATGCATGAGCCGCCTTGAGTTGCCCCTGATCCGATGTCAAACTCCGCCGGGAACCAGCGGAGTGGTATCGGGAAATGTACTTCGTTTTATTGATTCTTCTGCAACCTCCCGACCGATACCAATTCTGAGTAGCCAGAAATTTTTGAAATAAATCGTTTCAGTTTCTCTAATTTTTTAAGGTGATTAACAGGGTTTTTGAATCCACCACATAGTATTCTGTCGTATCGGGATACCAGCTGAAGTAAGCGAGATGATCGGGGAAATCTCGCCTCTTTTTATTGTGATTTATTTTCTTTATTTTCTTTATTTACCCCACCGCCATTGGTATCGGGCCCCATTTCCGCTCCCGGAGTAACTCTCAAAGAGATAGATAGACCCCTGGGAGAAATTCGGGGGATAGCGGCTCATGTCAATCCGCCAGATCAGAAATTGGATATACGAGCAAGAAAACGAGTGAGACCATACCATAACCACCGGAATCAAGACTAGTGGCAAGAAAGCTGTCGGCACTCAAGATTTGGCGTTGTAAGGGAGGCGATTCGATCCGCAATGTAAGCTGGTGCCATGGCAAAGGGCGAGGAGGCTTCGGATCCCCCCGGCCCGCCCCGGAGATCACCGACGTCAGAAGATCCAAACAGATCCAAGCACGACCTCGCTTGCTTCCTGCCACCATGGAAGTAGTATGTAGGTACCACCCGAAACCTCGGTATATAATATAAATCCTCGCGGCGCGTTTTCGTATTATTTCAAATTCATTTTATTGTGCGCGCGGGCCCCTTGGGGCCCATGTAGCACAGGTACACAGTACAGTGAAAGATAACAGCGGGCATGGCAGGATAGCGAAGTCGTCGAGAGGAAGCGGGCGGGACGGGACGGGTACGTGAGCGGTGCTGCGAGGGTGTGGAATGTTTGGGAGCGTAAGATAATGCAGTTGCGATCAAGAGTAGCGAGAGTAAAGTAATTAGGAAAAAAAAAGAAACATATCTGAAGAGCCCGAAGGCTAGAGCGCGTAGCGCGGAAGATGGCCAGTATCACGGACGAATTCTCGCGGCGCGTTACAATTTCTCGCGTTTTATCTCCGTTATCAGCCTACTTAATAGCTATCTAATTGGACTTTGACGGCGCAGACCGCCGTGCGGTATCCTTATTTTTTTCTCGCCCAACTGACTTCCCATCTAGTTGGACCTCAGTTCCAGACCCTACTGTACGATATTATACGTATCTCGAGTTCATTCCCGACCGTCACTTTCAGCCTTGAAAGCTACGGCATAACCGCGTTCAACCAAGGCATTTGGAGTATCTTCATGGGTGAAACGTAACGAACAACGGCGGGGCCGTTTCGTAGCGAGGACGTCGGATGGATGGGGAGCAAGGTCTATAGACCAGTCTATTAGACCACCGGGTAGACCGTACGGGTAGACCTGGTCTATATTATATAATTCACCGTCTTTGGACCTCGCCGTGGCCCTTGCCATGGACCGCATCACACCTGTCACTTCGGACCTGATCGCGGACTTTGATGTGGACCCACGTGCATTGGCGCGTAAACAAGAAGCAACAGCGCGCTCGGTGGCAGCCACCTCTTGTTTTATTACCACCACCACCACTTCTTGCCACTCGAGCCTCGCACTGGCACTGGATGAACCAAGCAAAAAACTGCCCAGTTTGTGGTTGAGCTGTTGAGCTTGTTTTGGGCATGATTATTGTCATGCCACAGCCGGCTTCGGTCGGAGATCAATTTTATTCAGAGTTCCACAAGGATTACATGGCAAAGTTATTTTCAAAGGCATCAAGGCATACACGAACATGAACACTGTTGGGATTCTCATACATAGCACCAGCTGCAGCCTCTGTGGTGGGAGGGGACTCAGGGGCGCATCAAGCACGTCGGCGCAACAGGCGATCCACTGAGAGTGATCCGAAGTCCACATCAAAACTACGGACCGAACCGAGGTCTATTTACAAGTTCACAGTGACAGCTGTGACATTCTGGGTGCAGGTCCATTGTGCGGTCCATTCAAGGTCCACTGCCGTGTCTATTACCTCCGAGGTCTACGGTCTACGGTCTATGGTCCACGGTCCACGGTCCAATAGACCTGTCTCCCTATCCATCCGACTTTCTGTTCGTAGCGATTTTGGCTGCCTATAACGCATAACGGAGGCCTCGTTTCAGCGAAAATCCCCGTTACATCCGCGCGAGTATGTAGTTTCGAGATCAGCTGTAAATGGGAAAGAGTTCTTTGGAAGTCTGGAAGTCTGGAAACAAGGGGGATAATTCTATTCAACAACCCCCCTTGTTCATAACAATTTGGGTTGTTGAGCAATAAAACTAATCTAGTCTTCGACCTAAAGAAAAACCCCGTACACCCAGTAGCCACATTATGAGACTTTCACCAAGCTGCTTTGGCAACGAACGACTGGATTGAGTCAGTACAAGACCACGTTGCGAACAGACGCAGCTTCATACCTTAGGGTAAGACCTCACGACAAGTTTTCGCGTCTCGTCCATACAGAGAATACCAAACGCAAACGCGAAAGGTAGGCCCCAGAACATCCCAGGGATTGGCGCGGTCGCAAAGACGTCCTCGAAACCGGGTCCATACAGGTTGACGATGGCGATGAGCGCCGTGAACATCATACCGATGGGCACCGCGATGTTCCTGCGGGGTCCCCAGAAGGGGTTGGAAGTGAGCATGGACATGCGGCGGTTACGAGCAGAGAGCAGGCCGCCATATTGCATGAAGACCATGGTGACATAGCTTATAGGCCGTCAGTACGGGAGGTACAGTCGAAAAAAAGGCGGAAAACATACTAAATGCATTGTCCGGCACTGACGAATTGATTCAACTGGGTGAGGGAGTATCCCTTGTATCCGTCGGCCCATTTGTCGTAGACGAGAAGGACGTCGTAGAAGCCAAGACCTTGCTTGCTCATGTAGAAGAACCACATCGCCATGGCACAGGGCCACATCATCAATCCCATGAACTGCAGCTCCAGTCAACACGTCGCTTGAAAGCAGACAATGAAATGGTACAGACGAGGTAGATCTGGACGAAGAATCGCCAGTCAGTCAATCGGTCAGTGCGTGCATTCCGCGGCTTGCGCAGCATCAAATCTGAGGGTGCAAAACTTTGTGAGTGTTGTGAGAATAGAGGCGCAAAAAATGCTGCTTACCCGCCTCGGGCTTCTCAAACATGAGGGAAATGGACATCACAACATCGTTGGTAATCGAGAAACAGACTTGAAGATAGGAGCTGAGGGCGAGTTGCATACCCAAAAAGACGTTGGCAAAGACGGCCATGAACTCGGTGTACGTTCCAGCCTAAGAGATGAGTAAGTTCAACGACACATTGCCGCAGTGTTGAAAAACTCACTGGCATGATGTACAAGACGACTTTTTTTATATTGTCGAAAACAAGACGTCCCTGCTCGATGCCGACAATGATGGACGCGAAGTTGTTGTCCAGCAAGATCATAGCCGCTGGAGTGACACCGTGAGAAGAGTCAAAAAAGAAGAGATCCACAAGAGACTCGCCAGCTTCTTTCGCAACATCGCTACCGCTACCCATCGCCACACCAATATCGCTGGCCTTCAGAGCCGGGGCGTCGTTGGTTCCATCCCCAGTAACAGCCACAATGTTGTCCCCGCGAGCCTTCACCTCATTGATGATACGCAGTTTCTGCTCGGGAGTCGTACGGGCGAAGACGATCTCGGAGTAAATTCCGAGGCACTTGTCCCACTCCTCAACACCGAACGACGCGATTTCTTCTCCAGTCAAAACTACGGAGCGGATCCCGTCGTCGTCCGAAGGCTTGATGTTTTCGGGAGCAACGCCGGTGAAGTCCTGGGGCGAAGACGATAGCGCCCCCCGAGTATCGACGATGTCGGTCGTAATGATTCCAACCTGGGACGAAAATCAGACCTCCACTCTCAAACGAGTAAAAGAGAAGATGATACGAACCTTCTTCGCGATGGCGACGGCGGTCATCTTGAAGTCGCCCGTAACCATGAACACCCGAACACCCGCTCTCCTGATGATTCCAACCGTGTCCTTTACGGTGGGGCGGGGCGGGTCGCGGATGCCGATGAGACCGACCAGGGTCAGTCCACGAAGCTCGCGATAAACGCTGTCCTCCGCGGTCTCTTGAGTATCGAGATCGAGATGGATGCCGGCCAAGGACCGCGTGCACAAGGCCAATACGCGCTGCCCTTCGCTGGCCCAGTCCGATTGGAGCTGGAACAACTTCTCTCGGACCGAAGCATCTAGAGGCACCTCCGTGCCGTCATAGTTCATGGCGGCGACGCATTTGGTGAACAGGATATCGGGGGCACCCTTGACGAGCATATCGAGTGGGGCGTGGGGGGCACCGCGAGGGCGAACGATAGAGAGCATCCATTTGTTCTTGGAATTGAACGGAATTGTGTACACGGTTTCGTGCGAGGTGATCAACGCGGGCACGTCGATGCTCGAGTCTGCTGTGTTGAACAGTTCGGTGAAGCGCAGAATGGCGCTGTCCGTGGCGTCACCCTTTACCAGGCGTTGGTCGGGAGAGTCGGCGTCGTTCTCTTGGTCAAGAAACTGGGCCCCGTTGCAGAGACGCCCGACCTTGACGAGAGAGGCTACGCCGGGTCCGGCGGTGCCTTTTTCCGTCTCGACGAGTTCCTTCTCCACGTTCTCGTAGGATCTATCCAAGAACGCCAAACTTTCGACGGACTAGGGCACTTAGATGAGCACCAAGCGACTAAAGACCGAGAACTCAGGACGTACCATGACTCCTGTTGTCAAAGTCCCAGTTTTATCGGAGCACAGGACGGACATGCAGCCCAGAGTTTCGATGGTCGCCAAATTCTTCACCAAGACGTTGCGCTTCGCCATGCGTTTGGCGATGATTGTGAGCGAAAGGGCGACGCAGATGGGAAGACCCTGTTCCACCGCAAGTCAGAAACACCGGCCGACCGAAGTAGGCATCGAAAGACGAACCTGAGGAACGAAAGCGGTCAAGCAGCCGATGGAATTGATGATGGCCGAGCTCGCGGTCAAATAGCCAGGGAAGGCAACGCGAAGCCAAGCCCCCCAAATGATCATGGAAAGAGAGAACAAGCTAAGGGCGAACGCAGAAATGATCTTGGTGAAGAACCAGATTTCCCTGGCAAGAATCTCGTGAGCAAATGCAATGTGACAAGAGACAAGGGAAACACACTTTTGCATGGGGGTCATCTTGAACTTGGTTTCACCGGACATGGCCACGATCCGACCCATAGTAGACTTGTCGCCGATCGCGAAGGTGACTCCACTGCAGGTTCCTTGGGTCACAAAAGTTGACGAGAGCGCGAGGTTGTGCGTTTCCAGAGGGTTGTCGGATGTTGCCGTGAGACTGCCTGCGATGGGCTCGCTAGGGAGTCTCATCAGCGACCTTTAGAAACGGGCGGAAGAAGAATACATACCTTTCGCCAGTGAGGAGCGAGCGATCGAACTTAAGGTCGGAAGACGCTTCAAAAATTCTCAGGTCCGCAGGGACACGCTCGCCCATAGACACGAGCACAATATCACCGACGACAAGATCTGCGGCTTTGATGACTTGGCGAGTACCACCGCGCACGACGGTAGCATCCTGGGCGATCAGGGATTTAATGGACTTCATGACCCGGGATGCGTGGAAATCGACCAGAGCGTAGAAGGTAGAGGAGATGGCGATGACGAGAAGCTATGGAACGGACGTGATTAATAGATGGGATGCAAGAGACAAAAACAACCTACCAAAAGGATGGCAACACCGAGGTTGAATACGGCTGGATCGTCGCCTCCGAGCGGCTGATACGATAGCTAGCAGAAGCTTTCAACTACATTGAAACAAACGTGCTGGATCCGAGAACGTACTATTGTGACGATGAAGGCAATCCACATCAAGAAGTTGAATCCGCCGAAGACGTAGTTGAGAACCTTCTTCCAATATTGAGTGCGAGGGGGGGAGATCACGTTCTTGCCATCCGGGGCCTTGCGTTCGACGGTCTTGAGATCAAGGCCGAGCGTTGGGTGGCTCGAATAACGGGTCCAGAGCTCTGATATGTCGACAGTATGAGCGTCGATTTGGCGGATGGCCTCTGTGGGTTCAGGAATCGGCTTCGGGAGCGTCTTGTCTTCCGCTTGGATGGACAGAGTTCGAAATCTAGGTTAACCATCGTCAGGCAAAATGTGCGTTTGTGGAATTTGGAGCACTTGCCCGATAGTAACAGACGCTCTATCGCGCCGGCTCGCGCGCTCGACTGAAGCCGTTCTTCTGGATAGTCGAGCTTTCTCCAAAGCACTGGCGTCAGACATTGTCAGAGTTGAGAGGATGAAAATGAGGGACCGAACTCGGACTCCGATTATCCTGACGCTTCCTTTACACTCGAACTGAAGGTCTCCTCGCCTCCGTCTGTATCATCCCGCTCCGGCTGTCTGCCAACGTCAACGTACCTTTCCTAGCCCCGCGTCGGCACTTTGATTTCCGATCCTTTTTCTACGTTTCATCGCATGCTTGTCCCTATATTGAAGCCGTATCTCTGTCTTGAAGGAATCCCCTGCCACACGTTTACCAGGGTCTTCGCGCGCATCTGCCGAGGAAGACTCAGGATAAGGATACATAATAGATCAAGGGGGCAACGATTGACCAATGGAAAACGTCACCCCCGCGTGAAACGCGTCGCAAAATTAAGCCCTTGCGAGTGAAATCCCGCACAAAACTGAACCGCCGGCTTGAATTGCGCGAATTCGGCCGCGCAAGCGCGCCAATCCGAGTTCGAAAGTCCGCGGTCATCAAACTGCGCAAAGTAGGTGCGGTGATTTTCGCAATGGTTGAATAGCTCGGAGAAAGTGAGGGTAGAGGAAAAGAGCGAAATTGCTTGCAGTGAGCATGGTGGTCGGAAACAAGAGAGTCCGGTCACCGTCACTCCGCGGTCACAACACAATGCACCGATCACAGCAAGCTCTGCTAGGTGCGTCCAAACCGCGCTAAGTCGGCAGTCACAAAAACCCTGAAAAGTCAGGCATCAGAGAATGTACAAAATTCTAGGGTGAAGTTCCCTCCAATCCCCCTGTTCAGGCATTCTGTGTTGAAAGGCCCGATAAGATAAGCAGATAAGATAAGATAAAACCGAAAAGAGCGTCAAAAGGGGTCAACGGCACGCTAGTCCACTAGACCAGGAGGCCAAAGACGTCGGTTTGAGGCTCATGAATGATCTAATGACTCAGTACAGCCCAGTGATGCTAGCGGCACACTTCATTAAAGCGATCAGAAACAACGCTTCCTCGGCTCAATCAATTTCGGCCAAAAGCCTTCAGGACTAGGTACCAGGAGGTCCGATATGGGTCGTCTAACGGACTTTAGAGCACATCGGTCTTTCGACGTCGAGAGCTTGGCTTCCGACGCTAACCGAACCGAATAAAGCACTCGGGACATCTTACGTAGTATCGTTCGTCCAGAAGATAAGAGTTTATCAAGAAGAGAATTATAACTCATTCGAGTCTCCGATACAGGACTGTGAATTATCGTCCGCGTTAATTCTTGCTGGAAATTTCCAGCACCCACTGGCACCATGTGCGAGGGGAGACTAAACCGGTCGACGCAACCGGAAGGCCGATATGCCCATACACCGCATGGTGTGCAAGTAAGTAAAGCTGGCGTTGACCGACTGTACGGAATCATAATATGACTTCTGGCGTCTTACGGCCGTGCTTGCATAAAAGTTCTGCATATTCCTGGACCGGGCGGGACATTAAAGCTGATTTTAATTTTCTTCTTCATCTACACTCAAAGATCCCAAATCAATTCGGTTTCCCTGGGCATTATAAGCGTAGTCAACCCAGCTGTGATGCGAGAAATCAAAATAGGAAATCCAGACATTCAACGATGCGCTGCATCTGTATTTCCGGGACCAAAAATGTTTATAATATCCATATCTACCTGGCCGACCAAAACCCTCGTCAGAACGTATGATATTTGCGGCAATACCCGCTGACTCCGTAGCATTCCCAAGTAATTCTGCATACCTCTATTTCCCTGGGATGTTTCGCAAAAGGAACAGAAAGTTAAATGTTTGGACCTATAGTAGAATCGAGTGCAAAAATTCACTTTGTGGTTTCAGAAGATTTTGGGTCCTTCATTAGAGACGCAACCATTTCCTACGATCATCGATTGGGATAGCCCGCATCAAACGCGTCGCGGCAAAAAAGCCTAAGGCTTGTTCAGACCTCAATGAATCATATAATGAGGGTTTGAGATAGGGTGTGGTCTATTGGACTTGGTATCTTGTGACGTATATCCTTCCTATATGAACGCTCTAGAACCAAAATGGCTTGCGGAAATATGTTGTGTAGCGCTTGCGCGAGCCAGTTTTGTTTGGGGAATTATTTTCATACATGTATGTTACGTAAATGTTACCGCATTTCGGGAGAGAACATATCATTACTAGGTGCTTAAAATGCTTACGAGGGGTTTCTGAGGTCGTAGATTAATAATATCAATAATCACAAATTTTACAGGGTCCGAATGCTGGATGATTTTTGCTGTCTTGACAGTGTTTCGCTTCTACGTTAATTGGCCAGATTTGGTCCACCCGAAAGATCGGCTTCGTTCTCCCGAACAACGATACCAATAAATTTCTTAAACCTGAGTACCACCAGGTAGCCAGGAGGACACAGATTCACATCTAATAAGGATCCCTTGCAATATTGTTACTCCTGCGGGAGGAATTAGCTGCGCGGTTTCGGTGTTTCACTTCCTAGCTTACGACTGTACTTTTGAAAATGGTCTACACCCTTCACGAAGGGCACAGAAACGGACAAACTAAGTTACAGAACCAGAGGCGGCTCGTCTCAATGCGGGGAGCTGATCTGGGGTGGACGTCAGGATGATACGGACATCTTCGGCCTCTTCAGTATCCTTCCCCCTTCCCGTGAACAGATCGTGTAACCCACCACTGGCGGACGCCGCTAAAAGATGCATCGGATTCGAGGGGTCGAAGGGAGGGCCTGTTGAATCTCCGGAGTGTTCCGCGATGGCCCTCAATACGATGAGGATAGTGATTAGAGCGATGATCGTCCCTGGAAGCAGGACCCAGAATGTGGAGGCCGAAGCCGAGGCCCAGCCTGCGATGTTGGTGGTGAAGTTACCCTCGGTTGATAGGGTCATGTTAGCTGGCACGCCGGCCGGCCAAACCACATTCGTGGTGGACAGACAAGCACGAAAAATCTGGGAAGTTGAGTTGGAAATGATCCAAAGGGAGGCAAAAAGTATGATTCCTTACCGTTCCACTGTACTCCGCAACTCCCCGGATGTATTCCTCCTGCGAAATCATGAGCATGGAACGAGCGGTCAAGGCTAGAACCACTTTCCATAATATGAAATGACATGTCATCGGTTTCATTGCCACCTAATTGTTCAGCCAGTCCGAGCAGCTGGTCGCCTATTGGGCTCGCATATAAACTCTGGGACACAAGGACCATGTTGAATATGGTGAAGACTGCTGCGAGGCCAGCAGGTCCGCCAGCTAACTCCGTGACGGACCCCTTGTTGGTAGGGTAAGTGTCAATTGTTCCCGCGTTTGCAGTTGCATTTGAATAATGTACGTCCATCCTGGTTATCTGGGGGGAGAAAGTGCAGACAATGTTCTGCTGCGAGGCGTAGATCCCGCTGGTCTTAAAGATGAGAGCTGACCAATAATCAGACCTCGCATGCCGCTGGACCATTACGAGTGACGTTTAAAGCTTACTGTAGTTTTCTCCCGCAGGGCAAGCAACCATCAAAACATAGTTCGAGTCGGCTATGGTGTACGCGGATGTCGAATTCATTGTGTGGTTAACTGTTTAGGAACATTAGATTGAACCTTCCCCTCCTGCTCGTAATGTATGGCCTTACATATAGTAGCGCCCGCACAGTCTGAGACCAGGTGGGAATAAATCATGCTGCCAGCATTTGCATTGTTCACCGTCTGGTTCAGTAGAATCGCGGACGGTGTTGTGTTGGCCGTGAGTTCCTGGGACCGACAGGTTACATCGGCGGTGAATCCTTCGTCGTGTATTAGCTTGTCTACTCTGAATTTGCCGAACACGGCTTACCTTGTTGCGACGTCTCGGATCCCTGCGGCAGACCGTTTGGAAGACCACTGACGGGATGAAGGCTCTTTGGCAGGATCCCTTGGAACCAGGGGCGGACATCGATATCGGTAAGAGTTAGCGGAAGGATACCCCCTGCGAAAATATGAACCAGGGAGGGGAAGAAAGAAAATCACCTACCAGTACGCATATCAAACGTTTGGTCTATCACGGTGATCGCTGCTGTGATTCCCAGAGCACCCTTCGCCGCGGCATATCCACTGTCCGTCTGGCCCGAGATTAAGCCTGCCAGAGTGCCTGCACATATATGAATCACGGCTCGCTATGTAACAGTATGCTTGCTCACTGGTGTTCCATACACAATAGTCAAGTGCACCATCACTGAGCATTTGGGTGAGAAGTGGACTTGAAAGGTCGATCTCGGATCCCGTCAGCGGTGTCGATACGACCAGGGTTATGGGGGTTATTAAGGCCGACCATCTATGAAAAGCTGAGACCAGAGGCAATAAAATTTTGGAGTATCACGAACCCAGAGGTTTGAACGCTAAGCAAAAGAATAAGTACAATGGAAATGGCGCTCCATTTTTGTTTTCGGCGATTAAGGACTGGGGATCCAGACAGGGTCCTGAGAATCGAAACCAATGCTCCCAACGACATGCCATCTCGGTGGATATGGAGGGAAATAGACTTTGACGCGCCCCACGAAAATAAGCTGGACATATGGGACGTCAATGACGTCTCGATAAAAAACACGATCCACCTACAAAGATGAAAGGCCAGCGAGAATTGTGGACATTAAGGTGCAGATCCAGTGCACAAGGTGGCTCGTTACCCAGCCAGCGGCTCGAGGCGGCAGAGCGATGAAACCCCGGGACTGAACGGCGGCGAAGAAACTCCATCCCGCGACCTGTATTATTAGGTGACCGCAAATGACGATGGCTGGCCATCCCATGAGCCTCGACACGAATGCCTGCACTTCCAAGCGACCTCTTCCAGTGTTCGGTGAGTATTGGAGATGTAGAGAAAGTCCATGCAAGTTGCGTACCTCGTGGGTCGTGAGACGGGGTTTCCTCCGCTAGACTCGAATGGCTTTTCAAATACGGCCAGAGAGGCTTCATCCTCGTCGGAGACGGATGGCAGCAGGCAATGGTATAGGACAGAGCCTCTGGACGGGTCTGAAGCCATTGGACGATGAATGTCAAAGAACGAGTTTACCCCAAGCTTTATGCAGTGCATGAAGATGGGGAGAATGGAAGGATAGGATGATGGATATCCCGGGTTGGTGGGAGGCCATTCAATGGAATCGGAATGACAAGCGCCACATGGACTTGATCCAGAGTTGAACAGCGCCTGAATAGTCTCGTAAAGCAGACTTAATACCGAATGCTCAGAAGACAGTCGTTCTGAGGATCTATCTGAAAGCGACTGAACACCTTCGCGGATGCTGAATCAGCAATCAGAGTGACTCTCCCAAGGCGATTCTGAGGCGATTCTGGGACGCGACTCGCTTTGAAGGCGATTCTGAATTATTTAAAGCCTAAGAGAATCAGAATCACATCAGAATCGTTCGCGGAATTGCCCCAGAATTGTTTTGAGTTGAATCTGAGCGGATGCCTCACATATCATTTGCCTTGATAGTAAAAGCTGAAGTTTCCTGCGTGGAGTTGGCAGCCCGCTGTGCAGAGAGAACGCTGTAGCTGCCCTGCCCTCCCGCCGATTGAGATTAATCAGCGCCCATTGTCACATAAAGATCGATCTAGTTCCCGCAGATTGATCAGGGATTGGATCATTGCACCACGGTATACTGCACCAACTTTTTTTTCTCACCATCTTGTCATCTTATTCTGAGGCGAGGAGATAAGGCGCACTGAGATAACTTCGGAACCACACCGTTCAGCGACTGGACCATGCTGTGAATGCTACTATCACTATCACAGGTACCGATCAAGGGGATTAAGCCAACTCGAAGATTAACTCATCTGCCAGATGGAACTCAGACCCAATCAATCCGACTCTGAGGTCTCCTATATGCGTTCTATACCCATAAAGTGCGAGGATCTAGGGTTAATTAGACACCTACACGTACCTGTAGCCACTTAGCCGAAGACCAAAATTGGCGGGGACGACTTGGGGACGACGCGTTCAAGGATGATTGCATACACTGCGCCCCAATATTTCAACTCAACCTGCGCTTCCTATGCACCGCCGTGAAGACTGAGTTGATGCTGGGGTGTGTGAAAAAAAAATTGACAGAGCATGCAAGGTGCAACGTTATAAAGTTACTTCACCGGCCCGACTAGCACCCAGAGATGCCGCGGGACCGTCGTGAGTGCAACATCGCTGGGATCTGCACATTCATTCGCTCATAGCCTCCGTCAACGGGACAGGGATTTGTGGGTGAGGCGATACTTCCATTCGATCCTGGTATGTAGGTGCAAGGAGGTTTCGGATCAACGGCCCGCCGCGGAAATCACCGATATCAGAAGATCCAAATAGATACAAGCACGACCTTGCTTGCTTCCTGCCACCATGGAACTATGTACTACCTGAGACCTCGTCTTGACCGAGTCACGGCTCACGCTGTATATGATCTTTGCGGCCGCATTGCCATTTCTCACGTTTCGTCTCCGTTATCAACGCGCCCAATAGCTATTTATTGGATTCTGACAGCGCAGGGTATCCAGGTTTTTTCTCGCCTATCTGACTTTCCATCTAATTGGACATCAGTACCAAATGTACTAAACGATATTCTTATCTCGAGCTCATCCCCGACCGCCATTCTCAGCCTTGATAGCCACGGTAGAACCGTGTTCGACCAAGGCATTTGGAGTATCCGATCTTTTCTCAGAGTATTTCGGTGGCAATCTGTAACGTGTAACGGTGGGCTCGTTTTGTTCCAGTTTTTGCTGCCCGTAGCGCATAACGGAGGCCTCGTTTTAGCGAAAATCCCCGTTACTTCACGGTCTCAAACCAACCGTAACTTGCACAGAACTACAGAGAACCTTGAACATTCAATCAACAAGATAGAATATTTCGGATAAAAACCACATTTTTCGCCGAAATCACCATGGAACAGAGTGGCTGCGTTTCAAAGTAACACTAAGGTTGTATCTGGTTTCAACCTCTCCAGTAACGCTCCAAAAACGGTTCATCCATACTTACAGATTGCTACAGTACTTTCTCCATCCCTGGCAAATTCGTGTGCGCACGGACCTCGTGCTGATATTGTGATCGCTCTGTAACTTAAGCGATTTACGACTCGATGTCTGCATTCCAAGGATTCAGTTGCAAGCTCCCCGAATTTGTCAACACCATCGTCCTAATTTTGTCGGTGATGTGCTTTCAAAGCTCCTACATACACGGCGTATAGGCGTAGATATGCGTCCATTTAGGTCTCCTTCAACATTGAGCCGCTCAGGCCCAGCCAGGCACCGACGTCAAACGTCAAACAAGTACCCCAGCGCGTGATTCACTCGCCTATTTTCGTCTTCTCTTTTTTTTTCTTTCTTTCTGCGTCGTTGCGACTCGGGAAAAAAAAATGTACGCAGCAGGCACTCCACATGTTCTGTCTGCTCAACACTTCATTAGCAGGAGTTCAAGACGATTCGGTTTGTCGGACCGAGGTCTCAGCTGAGCTTTCCCCATATGATGAAATTGATCAAGTGACATGGCGATCGCTTGAATCAAAAGCGGGGCCGTTGCCCCGCACGGAGACGCTGCTTCCTTTCTCCCATCCACTGCGTCGAACCAGATATGGATATGGACGCCGAGAAGCCAACAGTGCAACAAAGCGAACGCGTGCCCGCTCGTTTTGCGGAGGACACGAAGCACGAAGGGGGTCCCTTCCAGCCTACGTACACCAACACCAGCGTTGGCGACACGGAAAAATCGAGTGGGTATGCGGTTAGTACAACGGGAATCGACCACCGTGTCGAGTCGATCAAGGCAGAGCGTCGGCTTCTGTTCAAACTTGGTGCGTCCGAAGTGGATGTTGGGCAGACTCATTACTGACAAACGTAGACATTGTAATCCTTCCTCTCGCTGTACTCCTTTATCTGTCGGCGTACCTGGACCGCGGGAATCTTGGAAAGTCAGTGCAGCTCTCTATTGGCCGACATAAATTCACAGTCGTATAGTGCTCGTCTCCAGGGACTCGAGGCAACTGTTCTGAGAGGATCCGACACGAATTACAGTCTCGCGTTGTCTTGCTTCTTCAGTCAGTATTTTTATTTCCCTTCTCAAGTACCATCAACCTCTGAACCCCGCGTCCAGTCAGCTACATCATCCTGTCAATCCCCGGAACCCTGCTTGCCAAAGCGATCCTTCCATCGACTTCCATCGCCATCGGCGCCGTCATTTGGTCCATCGCCGCAACTTGCCAAGCGGCCGCCTTCTCGCCGGCAGCGCTCTATGTTTGCCGGATCTTCGTCGGCGTCGGCGAGTCCATGTTCAGCCAGTCCATGGCGCTCTACTTCACCTACTGGTATCTCCCCAACGAGCTCTCTAAGCGCATCGGGCTCTTCATCAGCGCGGGCTCCGTCGCAGGCGCATTCGGCGGCCTCATCAGCTACGGCGTCTCGAGCCTCAAGCACCCCGCCATCACGCAGTGGCGTATCCTCTTCCTCATCGAGGGCATCCCGAGCTTCATCGTCGCGCTCGCCGTGTTCTTCTTCCTCCCCTCGCGCCCGCAGACGAGCCGCTATATCAGCGAGGAAGAGCGCACCCTCGCTCTCACGCGCCTCAATCGCAAGAACCTCGGCGAGGGCCACACCGGCATCGACTGGCGCGCCGTCCGCCGTGCGTTCGCCGACTGGAAGACCTACGTCGTCGCCGTGATCTACTCGTGCATGAACCTCGTGCGTTATTTCCTTCAACTGAGCGCGTTGTATTTATTTCTCTTGCTTCAGGGTCTAGGCTCCGTCGGCGGTTTCCTGCCCACGATCATCAAGGGCCTCGGATACTCGAACGCCCAGGCGCAGCTCTACACCGTCCCGCCCTATGTCGTCAGCCTGGTCTTCAGTTCGTTTTCTCCTCCCTTTCCTTACGTACAACGCGCTTACCTCAGTGCGCCGTTAGTGCTCCTCATCGCGTCGTACAGCGACCACTACCAGACGCGGGGTATCCCCGTCGTGTCTGTCTTCAGCATCTCGATCATCGGGTGGGGTATCCTTCTCGGCGTGAGCCCCATCCACCCGTCGGCGATGGGCCTCCACGCGCGTTACTTTGGGTGCATCTGCATCGTTACATCCGGCTGTACGTCCTTCTCTTCACAATTTCCTATCCTTTGCGCCGACGCTTACTGAATAATTTACAGATGCTAACATGTCCGTCCTTCGTCTTTTCCCTCTTCTTATCATAAATTCAACACCACTAACCCCACCCCTCACACAGCCCACTCATCATGTCCTGGCAAAGCGGCAACACAGGCTCGCAATCCCAGCGCGCCGTCTCCCTCGGCATGCTCAACGCCATCGGTCAATGCCTCTCCGTCCTCGCCGCGTTCCTCTTCCCCAGCTCCGAGGGCCCGCGCTACGTCAAGGGCTGCGCCACCAACATCGCGTTCTCGTGCCTCGGGCTCATCCTCACCGCCGCCATGACCGTGTTCTACCGCGTCGAGAATAAGCGGAGGGATGAAGTGGAGGGTGGGCGGCCGCCGAAGGATATGGCGCTTAATGTGGTGGAGGAGTATGATCTTGCGCGCGGTAAGCGCTTTTCCTCCGTGTGTTCTTTGGGAGCCGAGCTAATGGGAGCCGACAGGATTCCGATACACCCCTTGAGCTGGAGTGCGCGATGACCTCGTCGGTCATGTACGAGTGCGCGCCTATCGTGTCTCGGTTGTTCCAAAACGAATGAAAATGAAACGACGTCGTGGTTACGTTTCCCTCATGATCATGTATACTTACTTAGTGACTACATAATGAATTCGGCCTGCGCCGGCTTTGATATGGAGGTCGTCCATGGCCATCGTTTCGTTCGCGAATATCCGAAGGAGGCTTCCGAGCGAGGATATTTCCGAAGGGGTTCTAAGAGAGTCGGAGTCGGCTCATTACGACACATTCCTGGGACCCTGCGACCGAGCTGATGGCGAAGAATTCAGTTCGGAAAAGCAGTAGCTGAGAGATCAGAGTTTCCGGTTGGCTATTTCAACGCAAGCAAAGGTCGCAGGGTGACGCCCCATTAATCGGGTTTAATCGGCTAATCGGCTCTTCCCGAGCCACATCCCGGTAGGTAGGTAGGTAGGTAGCATTACACGGCCGGTCCCCCTTAGGAACGCCGGGGCCCAAGGATTATCTAAGTGTACAGGCACTAATATACACTGTTGTCCCTGGACTCCCCCATATTGTCGTAGCCGAGCTCACGGTCACAATCTTCCGACTCGCCGCGGTAGAGCTAAAAGAATATGGAGAAGTAGATTAGTATTGGAATATAGGTACCTCAGTCAAGCGTTCAATCGAAACACAGGAATGGCATAAAACAACTCAAGGACTTGGTGCACATATTTAAAAGCCGTTCATGCCGAAGTACATTACCGGTAATTCAACGCCACTACTGCGAAGCGTTCGTTCAAGTTAGCTTCAAGATTGGTAGCCTTGCATTTCCGTTTCAAGGGTTTCTGAAGCCCACTCTGAAGAATGTGCCCTTCCTGGCTTGCAACTCCGGCTGTTCAACGGCACTCGGCATACATGGTATTATCATACCATACACTGACGTATCCTCATAAAAATTTAAGACGTTTGGAGGAACCCCCCAGCCGATGGTACCTACCCTTCTTCGACCCCTCGATTGGCCTCCATCTCGTTGATTATCACGCTGGTAAGACGGGTACGGAATCGACCTCAAGTTGTAAGAATGCAGCTGTGAGCGAGCGCTTAAGCGCTCAACCTTCGCTCAACCTCAATTTATTATCGGAAGGAAGCCGAACGCCTTTTGGCTCGCGCTCAGCTCGGAATCCCGCACCGCTCAGAAACTCCATATAACGTCATATATACAATGTTTTTCCAGGTGAACGAGTGTAGGACATTCACCAAGCAAGGTACGCTCGTCGAAACTCGAAGTGTAAGTAGACCCGGGCGGAAGCAAAATGGTTGACACAAGAAAGAAAGAAACAGAGAAATCCTCCTGAACGTAACATTCCAAGTGGCCCTAGTTTACGAAAGATGATTGAGAGGAAAATAACAAGGTGAAACGACCAACTCACAACATTACGCGTTCGATGGGCCCAGGGCCAATACCCTCCCTTCCTCACGGACTGCTGAAAGTACGGGCAGGAGTGCCTGTACCTCCTTCCAGCGGTTATGCAGTCGGATGTCATCGCCGTGCTCTGCCAGCTCGTCCTCGTCGTCATTGTCATCATACTCGCGCTGTGTCTGGACCTCCGAGAGCTTTGGGAACACACCGGAAAGAAATCGCGTCACAGAGATAGGGTTGGCCATGGGTGAATGTTCGACGCCGAGGGCCCTCAGCGTACGCTGGACAAATCGGGTCATAGGATCGGCGTCGGGGGTGGGAATGACAGTAGCGTCTACGACAACGGTGAGCCTGCGGAGGTGCGGACAATGTTGGGCGAATGACTGGAGACACGAAAGTGTGGCTCGGGGTATATGGCCTGAAAAGTGCGCTCGGAGGTGCAAGGTCACGATACGGGGCCAAACGCGCGCCAACTCTGCCATGGCATCATTGTCCAAATCGAATCCCAGAAGGGATCTGATGGATACCGTCGTGAGGTTGACGAAAGCGAAGACGCGTCGAAGGGAATGGAATGGAGTTAGATGAATACTGGGGTCGACTTCGTCCGAGTCGTGGTCGCTTTGGTTGTCTATTGACAAGTCCGTGAGAGAAGAGTGCAGGAACCCTGCTGAAATGACGGAAAATATGTCGTCCATTTCTTTGGCCGTGTTGAGTTCGTAGAAAGAAACATGGAATGTTTCCAAAGGGACTCGGCTGCAGTATCGAAGAAATTGAGTCGTTGGCCCGATGTCAGCAAAGGTGAGCATTAAACGGCGAAGAACGGGAAACCGTTGGCCGTCGACGAGTTGAGACAACGCCAGTGAGGTCGGCAATGAGGACAACGCCAATGATGTGAGAGTTGTCAAGTGGGAGACATGCTCCAAAGCATTCTGGTCCAACGACGGAACCTTTATGCGTCGGGCGAACTTCAATCCGCGCACTAAATCGGACACAGCACCCGAGTCAATGTGGCCGCGCGATAGAAGCGAAATATCAGCTAATTTCGGACATTTCGCTGGAAGAGTCGATAGCAGTGACGACGCTGAATCCGAGGTGGGAATAGAGAATTCTATCTGAGTGAGGGTGCGATGCAGGAAAAGGTGAATATAATGAAAATCTTCAAGGGAATGTTCCCAATTGAGAGTCTGGAGATTGGGAAATAGCGCTCCAGGAAGAGATACACAGAGCGCGGGGAAGATGCCTGACAAAGACCAGCCGTCATGACCAGACCAGAGACTTTTAACACGCGGCGCGTAGAAAAGGATCCTATCCCAATCAGAAACGCGAATCGTGCGAAGTAGTCGCTGTTTTCTCTTCAGGGAGCTTGTTTATATGCCATTTGATGAGGCTTACGATTTTTTTCCGCTCCAAATAATTAGGGACCGCGTCGATAGCCCACAGGTCGGAGGGCATGCAGTATATGAGAAGCTTTCTCAGCGATGTGGACGACCACAAATGATCCAGAGCGGGACCGGAGAACGTTGTACACGTTCTTGCCACCGTCGCGAGGTCACAACACCATGCGATTTGAAAGGTGTCCGAGGAGATGCGTGGATCCAGGTGCGTACAGAACATGTTCACAATCTCTGGGATTGCCAAGCAACGATGCATGAGCACGAAGATGTGGACAAAAGGGTGACACCGTGACTTGGTGACTGTCACGCTTTTTCGGTGGCGGTGTGAGTGGTTATCAATCCTAATGTTTGATTATCGTACCCCAAAAGCGGAAAATTTACACGATTTCCTTCTTCAAAGAGTGGTTTTTGGGGTGAAACCTCCAGAGTCTCGGGCCTTGTTTCTTATCGGCTTGAACCTGGTTGAATAACAGCCAAATAACAGCTGAAATTCAGCAGTCACGAGCAGTGTGCCCAAAGTTCGGTTCTGTTCAGGTTCGGGACACTTTTCTCCGAACGCCGAACTTGAACTTCTGTTCGGTTCAGCACAAAATTTGGGAGTTCGAAATAAAGACGAATAACCGCCAAGCGTTCAGCTTCTGATGGCGGAACAATACGGCAGTACGCCCAATTAGGAAGTTCTTCAATGTGGTTGTCGAGAATTTGTCACCCAACGCGCTTTAAATCGTCAAGAACCTCCCGCCCTCAGGGCCGTGTCGTTTTTGAACATTCATTTAGTGAGCAATTTTGGACAGCATAATCCGGGCTTAGTAGACGCCTATATGTATAACAGCGTCTCTCAGGGCGGACCTGCAGCGGGTGCTCCCACTGCTGGCATCAACGCGCCCTCCGGCGGTTGGTTTTTTGCCTTGAACTCATCGCACATCTGCTCCATTGTGACCCATTCGACGCCTTCGTGCTTGTTGATGTGCTCGATGATCCTACGCAATTGAGTGTTCAATAACTACACCTCAAGCTTGAGAGTATGAACGCCAACCTCTCTTGCATAAGAAGCGCATGCGGCCTCCCAGACACATCGGGGTGTATAGTCATCGGGAAAACGAACTCGTCGTATTCTCGATAAAAATAGTCAAAGTGATCCTTCGAAGGTCAGACCACGCGACAGATAATTCTAAAATTGAACTCACCAGCCACAGCGCCTCGACGTCGCGGGGATTCACCCAACCGTGGCTATTCGGCGCGGACTTGATGAACATCATGGGCGGAAGATCGTCGATGTACCAGCTGGCGGGAATTTCGACGATGCCGGTCGGCTGGCCCGCAACCAGCGGTTTCATCCACGTCTCCGCCTTCTGCGTATAGTCGATCTTCGTCCAGCTATCGCCGGTGCGCAGCCAATACATCTGGCAATCGTGGTGCGACATGGAATGATCGTATTCCACGCCCATGTTGAGCAGCAGCTCCGTGCCCTCCCGGCTGGTTTCCCACCACGGGGCGACGCTCCCGCGCGGCGGCTTCCCGCAGAACTCCGTCAGCATGCGGTGCGTCTTCTCCAGCACGGCCCGCTGCTGCTCCAGCGTCATCTCCGTGGGGTTCTCGTGCGAATACCCGTGCAGCCCGATCTCATGCCCCGCGTCGCGGATAAGGGCGCACTCGTCGGGGAACGTCTCCAGCGAGTGGCCCGGTATGAACCAGGTTGCTTTCATGTTGTATTTGTCGAACAGCTTGAGCAGGCGCCGGGTGCCGACTGTCCCTGCGAAGAGGCCTGGATCGACGGATTAGCCGGCTATCTTGCGATATGATGAGCAATGGGGTATGACCTCGACTGATATCACTTGTAGAGTCCTCGCCGCCGTACGAGCCCAGCCATCCAGCGACGGCATCGACGTCGACGCCGTAGCCACAGAGAACACGTTTTTTGCCCATGAGTATGTGATGATCAAGAGGGAAAAGGCGAAGGATAAGGAAAAACGTAAGGAAAAACGTCTGGTATGGTTGTGAGAGGACGACTGGTGCTTCGAACGAGCCGAATAGGAAACACTATCTCACGCAGACGGAAGTGGGAGACACCAGCGGTTCAAGATATATCACATTATTCAGAATCAGACGGATGGTACGAGGTCAGTAGCAAGGAGAACGAAACACATTGGGTACGAGGTACTGGGAAGTCCAAGGTGACAATCACATCAGAAGCGACTAACATTTGAAAGTCGTGATGACTCTGACTAGTTGCGTGTCTATGCCAGCTGCAGTGCTATTTGCCTGGCCTTTGTCGTCACTCTGCATTGGAGCTCAGGATATAAATATGGATACAGGTTAGCGTAACGTACCGGGGCTTTATTCTCCAACGCGAGTCCCAGTTGAGCAGCCGATGCCCTGTTGGTGCGGATAAGGCTGCAAACTGCAGGGTTGAGCCCTGCCGCGGCCTACATGCAGTTTAGGTTCAAACTCATCTAGTGTGGGAGAAGGATATGAATACGCACAAACTCGGGCTCTTTCGCGATCAAAGCGTCCGCCGTCGCCGTGATCTGGAATCCTTGGACGATGGCCAAGATCTGTTTTGCATCACTCTCGGAGAGAGGGCCAGACTGTTATATTGTCAACTTCGTGTTCAAGAAGTGAAGCGGTTTCAGGCTCACCAGATTGACATCCGTCGTCGCCTGATTGAGGTCGGTATTAAGTTTATTGGCGGCTACCGCAACGGGCTGTCGTGATAAAACACGTTAGGTGCGCTTTATGTTCGGTGCCGAGGATCATATACTTACCGCGCCCTGTATAGTTCCGCCAGTGTAAGCGTTGGTCGCGCTGGTAAGGGCATTTATGTCTGCGCCGACGGTTTGGAGGTCTTTTTCGACCGTCGATGTGTCACGCTGCACGACGGCCGCAAGGCCGACGGAGGCAACAGAGAGGAAGGCGAGGATGCGAGAGATTTGAACCATTGTTGAGTAAAGCGGGAAAGATGTACACAGTTGTGCTGTCTCTCTTCCGTCGAGACCCCCCAGGTTTTATACCTTCTCGGCCGGCGACGAGCACCGCGACCCCGTATGCCCAAAGCCACCCGACGACCGAACCCCGACCTTCTCCTCGCCTCCTGCTCTCATCTCGCGCTTCGTCCCCGCATCGTGTCGAAGACCTCCCCAAGAAAAGGCAACCATTTCCCCGCACTGAGACGTTCTTACGCTTCCAGCGGTTAATTCCCCCGCGTTCTCCAAATTTCGCCACGCACATGGGAGTGAAAATGTAAGTACTGAAGCGATTTCGGTGAGCTCTGCGTGGCATAAATACCGCAATAATCAGCCGACCTCTATTTAGTGAATGGGTAATTCAGCGGAGGAGGTAGCGCCGGGGGATTCTTTAAGCGGAGGATGTAGCGCCGGAGGGATTCTTTTACATACTTGAACTGGATCGGGGAATTCGGGGTTGGTTTCGGTGTGGTGCGGGCCGGGTAAAGACTGGATGGTATACATTTCAGGCCGGTAACATGTACTACAGGCTCCCAGACTGCGCGCGACGGAAATCAGTATCGGCGTCTCGCCACGTGATCGCGAATGGACGGAGCACGCTTGCCCCGGGCCGTCTAACCGAGCTCAACCAAACCAGCCGTTCTAAAGATTCCGACAAGTTCGAGATTCTACACAGAGGCTGAAGATATATACATAAGCGTCCTACGCTTACTGAAAAGTGGGAATGGCGATTGCGCGCAAATCTCGTGAATGCGAACAAGTACATAACTGAAGGGCAATTAAGCATCTGCCATGATTTTTTTGCTCGCAGACTATGTATTAGAAGCGACAATGTCCGGATGTGTACGCCATTATGTATGTATTCAGTCTTTTGGAAAAAATCCAGATGGAACGGGGAATATCATTGGAGCTTTTTGCGACACGTCCTACGCACGAAAATTGATTCATATGCATAAGTCTGACGCGCCGTGAGCCCAGGCGATTTCTGTACTCACATTCACGAGGAAACGTTCAAGTTCATCCTCGGCGTAGACGACGGTTCCTGTGTCGTCGGACCCCCCGGATTTTGGAGGGGAATCCCACCTGTGTCCGAGTCTCCACATGGGCAGAAACACCCTACGTGGAATTTTTTTTTTTTTTTTTTTTTTTTTTTTTTTTGAGCGTTTGGGATAATGATAATAAATAGATTTGAATTCAGCAACTTGGATAGCATGTACGCATTTGACGTACAAGCTGGCATCCAAACACCACACCAATCTAAACACATACATGCACATATCATAATTACATCAGGCGAGTAACAGAGGGGGAGGGAGGGAAAGAATTCAAGAAAGAACACAAAAGAAAACACACCAAGACACCCGTCTGCACATGTACAGTGATCCACCGGTCACTGAAACACCACCGGTCACTGTAACACTCAGTTCTGAGATGTTCCCTGATCCTACCGAGCTCAAATGTCGCTTATATCAAAGTACAATACATAAAAACATGTTCCCCCAATTCCAATACTTCATAACTATTCATGGAGGGGAGAAATAGCTTGACATCAAATCCCGATTTGGCAGGGAATTTGATCCACCTGTCACTGAAACAGTCGTTTTCGACCAGTACGGACTCATCTCTAGCTCAATCAACATAAAATTTTGGGTGGAGCTACCTACATGATATAGAACACATTTGGCATCCTCAGAGTTCCCAGAAAGTCAATCAAATTGCAGAGATCAGGTCCGCGATTTAACTGTTTCAGTGACTGGTGGATCACTGTACAATCGTTAGCGCCGCACGTCGGGCAGAAGCAGCACTCGACGACGTTCGAAGTCGGGTCACAGCAGAGGCATAGGCACTCGCAGCACGCGGGGTCCAGATTGTCGCACATTCCGTGGGGGGGTGGCGAGGGGAAGCTTTAATGCTGTATCATACCGCATGCTAGTGGTAGGTCTTTTAAAGATATGTACACCTCCCTAAGGGCGAGTTGTTTGCAGAGAATTTCGGACAAGCGAGGCCTCTGAGGGAACATCCCAGCCAACGAATGAATGAACGAGGCTGTGTCGCAAACAGGATTCACAGCCTCGACTCTTGTTAGGTCCCGAGTGGGGTGTTGAAGCTGTAGAGATTGATTATGATTATGGATGGACGGCTTCGGGTGCCCGGGGTGCGTAAACCCGCTGATGGGTTGGTAGGAGACGGGGAGCCTGAGGGAATGGAATGGATGGTACATGTATTATTATTATACTGGCAGATGTTTGCCTCCCGCACTATTCCCTTGAATATACTCATAGAACTGAGCCCGTTAGAGGGGCAATGGTCGCGAGGATCAAAAAATCGACAAAAAGGGGGGAAAATGCGCCCTATGTTCCACAAAGTGCTGTAATACACGAGAAATATTTGTTCAACACCATCCGTGAGTATGGAACATTTCCTCGGTGTTGACAAATAGCTTCAGCAGGTGCCGGGTGCCGACTGTCCTGCGAAGAGGCATGGATCGACGGATTAGCTGGGTATAGATATGGTGGAGTCTTGTAAGGCTCTAACCGTTTCCGTTTGCAAACGTTTATACACGGTCAAAACCGTTTTTATTTCCGAGGTCGTAAACGGTAAATGGTTAGCAAACAAATAAATGGTTCGAAATAATCATTTACCTGCTGTGTATCAGGTACCACCTTTCCAAGGATTTCATTGCTTCTGGGATGTCCTAAAGTGAGCATGGGGCATGGTGAGGGACGGACCTGTTAGGGGCTGTGTGCAGCTCAAAGAGGGGGATGTATCCAAATGGAGTAACTCTGGGCGCATGATGCGCCTGTGATGACTGACCCCGCCGTTAACCCCACAGTGAATGAATATGACCGCAGAGGTTCATCCAATAAACCCAGTGAGTTAGAGAGACAATACAACAGAAATTCTGCTATAACACACCACTGTAAGACCTTCCAGTGAGTTGTCTGCCAAATTACTGTTTATAAACGGTTTTAAACGGTTTTAAAATGTTTAAATACCGTTTCCATTTAATTTTCCCAGATGTGTAAACGAAAACTAAATGGTTGGAGCCTGAGCGAAGTGCCGCCTTAAGCTGATGTCGTTTGTCGAGCCCGCCGCCGCACAATCCCAGTCATCCGGCGACGGCATCGACGTCGACGCCGCAGCCAGAGCATGCGTTTTTTGTTGCCTATGAGCGTAGGGTCAAGAGTAAAAAAGCGAAGGGTCAGAACAGACGTCTTGTGGTTGTGAGAGGACGCCTGGCGCTTCGAACGAGCCGAACAGGAAACTCAACCTCACGCAGCGGGACTGTTCAACCGGCCGCGCAATAATCGACAATTGAGGTGGGAGGCACCGATGGTTCAAGATATATCACATTGTTCACAATCAATCTTCAATCGTAAGGAGAATGAAACACAGCATGTACGAAGTACTGGCAAGTATAAAGGGCTGTAATTCACACATTCGTGCTGTGGGCGAATCTCAGGAGGAGATCTTCAAAATCGTTCTCCATGTCGCCTTCCAGAGCGGCTATCTGTTCTTTGAGCTGGTTATCCTGTGTTGTATTTCAGGGGATATATAAACAACCGTCAGCTTGGCGACACGTACCACGGGAGCTGCCTTCAACGCCGCAGAGAGCGCATTAAGATATTCCTCGATGCTGACGACTGCATCGGAAATTTCAGTCTCGTAGGGGCCTCCAATCTACGTGCAATTAAGGTTCGAAATCATCGTGAGAGAGGGAGATGAACGCGCACAAGGGAGATCACTTTATTCATCAAAGCGAGCATCTGCAACTTCGTCTGTACCGACCATTTTGAGAGGTGGACAAGGACAGATGCGCCATCTTCGTTGGTGAAGAAAGAGATCTGTTATATTGTCACCTTGGTCTTCACGCAGTGACGTGGTGTCCGACTCACTGTGTACACAGCACTTGTCGCGTCACGGAGGTCATTATTAAGTCTGTCAAAGGCTGTCACTAGGGCCTATCATGATAGGACGGGTTGAGTACGGTTTATGTTCCACGCTGATGATTATATACGAACCGCGGCCTGTTCCTCTTCGCCATTGAACGCGTCGGTCAATGCGGTCAAGGTGACTTCGTCTGCGTCAATGGTGTCGAGTTTGCTTTCCAAGTAAGCAATGTCCCGCTTCACGACGACCGCAAGGCCGACGGACGCAACGGAGAGGAAGGCGAGGATGCGGGAGATTTGAACCATTGTGGAGTAAGGCAGGAAAGATGTACACCGATGTACTGTCTCTCTACCTTCGAGACCCCCAGGTTTTATACGTGCTCGGCCGGTGACGAGCACCGCGACCCCGCATGGACTCGATGGCCAAGTGGAGCCACGCCGGCCCCCACACCGCCCAAGATCCACCCAATGACCCAACCCCGTCCTTCTACTTGCCTCCTGCTCGCATCTCGCATGCTTCGTCCCCGCATCGTGTTGAAGACCTCCCCAAGAAAGGGGAGCCACTTCCCCGCACTGTGGGGTTCTTACACTTCCAGCAGTCAACCCCCCGCGTTCTCCAATTTTTTTTTGCCACGCACATGGGAGTGAAACTAGAAATACTGAGCAGACTTGGTGAGCTGTGCATGGCGTGAAGACCGCAATAATCAGCCGACGTGTATCTAGTGAAGGAACAATGAAGCGGATGGACGTAGCGCTGGCGGTTTTACATACTTGAGCTAGATCGGGGCAGGTTTCGATGCGATGCGATGCGATCCATTGTGGTGAGGTCTGGTAAAGACCGGATGATTTGAATCATTGTCTGAGGCCGAGCGGGTCACACACAAGTCTTATTACACGTGCTTGTTTTCCGGCGGTTATAGGCAAGTCCAGTCCAACTCGGGGTGGAAGTAGATTCAACCCCAGCGCCCTTCTCCAATTGATCGCCACCAGGAGGCCGAGGATCAAAGGCGTATGTAGGGTGTAGGCCTCTCGGGTTGCTTGCTGTTTCTCCGATGTAATAAGCCTGTCGAGTCGTATGTAGTATGGAATCCCTTGTTGACTCCAACGTGCATTCATTCGCCGACCTGGTGGTCCACATACCTTCGGGTTCTATCCGTTTGAAACGCATAGAACCAGAAGTTGAAATAATGGGGGAGACAACTCAGTCCGCTCCAACACCAACACACCATAGCGAATTTGCTAAACGCATGGGTGTGGACATCCCCACGTACTCAGGGCTTATGATCCCCACAGGTGCATCCCAACCCACTTTGATCTGCGATTATGTATACATTCCAGGCCAGGCCGGTATTATGTAACAGAGAATGCGCGCAAGGAAAACCTTGACTCTTAGTCTTACGCGTAACGCGTCCCACCACGTGATCGCGAACGCTTGCACCGGGCCGGCTCAACTTGAACGAGCCCAATTAAACCAGCCGTTCCGAAGATTCCGAAAAGTTCGAACTTGGACACCGTGACGGAGGCTGAAGACATACATAAACGTCCGCCGCCTACTAAAAAGTAGGAACAGCGCTCTCGTGAATGCCAGCGCTCTCGTGAATGCGAACAATTTACAAAATACGAATGGCAATCAAGCATCTCCCATGATTTCCTCTCTCGCACTCTAAGTATGTGGAAGCGACAGTGTCTGGATGTGTACGCAACTACATAGTAGTTTTTCGGATGGAACGGGGAATATCATTAGAACTTTTTTGCGACATGCCATCTTAAGCCTACATTGATTCATATGCATAAATCTGATGCGTGAGCCCAGGCGCTTTCCTTTACATACTCACATATGCATTCACGACGAAACGTCCAAGTTCATCCCCCCGGGATTCCGGAGGGGAATCCCACCTGTGTCCGAGTCCGCACATGGGCAGAAACACCCTACATACATTGATCATGAATTTAGCACCTTGGAAAGCATGCAAGGATTTGCGCCGGAGACGCGTACGTACAAGCGGGCATCCAGCCACCACACGAATCTGATCACATAGTACGAGCATCAGCGAGTCTATGGCACAGGGAGGGTGGGTGGTAGGGAAAGAATTTAAGAATTCTAGCAAACACACCAAGACACCCGTCTGCACATGAACAACCGTTAACGCCGCACGTCGGGCAGAAGCAGCACTCGACGCCGCCGCCGCCGGCGGGGTCACAGCAGAGGCACAGGCACTCGCAGCACGCGGGGTCCAGATTGTCGCACATTCCGTGGGGGGTGGCGAGGGGAAGCTTTAATGCGGTATTTGATATACCGCATGCCAGTGATAGGTCTTAAAAAGATACACCTCGCCGACGGAGAGTTGTTTGCAGAGATTTTCGGACAAGCGAGGCCTCTGAGGGAACATCCCAGCCACAACGAACGAACGAGGCTGTGGTGCAGAAAGGATAGGATTCACAGCCTCAACTCTTGTTGGGTTCCGAGTGGGAGGGTGACGCTGTAGAGATTGATTGTTATTATGATTATGGATGGACGGCTTCGGGTGCTCGTTAAAGTGCGTAAAACCGCTATTTATTAAGAGACGGTGGAATCATGACGGAACTGCAGTGGATGATTGTAGCACTAGCATTACATCGGCAGATGTTGGCCTCCCGCGCGGGCCGCGGGTGTTCAATCTAGGCCCAAAGCGCGGTGAGCGCATAGCCTTCCCTGAATTTGTGCGGCGAACACAAACAACCTCATTACACTAATCCAGCGCCTCCCGGGCCAGTTCACAGTGGCTGCTGCCAGCACTAGTGCTATTTGCAATTGAACCAAGAAGTCGCCGAGAGCGGTACCGGGAAGAGTCCGAAGCCAACCTTGTTTTTCTGCATCAAGCGGACTCCTGACGACAGGCAGATGTGATCAAAATAGATGTAGTCCCGCCTGGAGGCTGGGGTTGATTACTGTAGTCCCACTGGATACGGACATAATTGACACATCACGTCCGATACATGTAATCGCGTGACTTCGCGCGGCGCACGCCCACGTCGTGCCGCCGGTGACGCGCGCTCTGGCTATGGCCAAATCCCAGAACACGCGTGCCCAGACGGTTGATTGCGTCCACATCATTTTAGCGCCCAACTTTGAACCCGTATTCCATGCATTGAACATTTGCTATTCTGTTCAATTGCAGAGATATTAGAAACTTGTTTCAATACATGTATATAGCCAAGGCTAATTGCACACTGGCAGATACGATTTAGATGCCTAGCTGAACAACAGGAAACAAGAGAAAAGTGCAGTCTCGTGTGTTAGGGACTCGGAGTTGATATGTACACGCCAGCGGCAGACCAATCTGGATTCCGGATTCCGGATTCTGGATTCTGGGCTGCGCAACGCCGGTAAATCGCGATGCCGTTCAGCTTCACGACACGGTACACCAGCAAAGCTCAATATTGAATGTACATGTGAGAGGCCAAGTAACACTTGAATAAATCGTATTATGTAGCTGATATTGGATCGATCGATCGCGGCAGTTGACAGATAAACGAGTATTTGGTGGAGCCGCTGGTATGAAGGGCTTGCTTGCTGCTCTGGCACTCAATATCTGGCCCCTGGAGGAAGGATCGGCCCGCCAGCCCAAAAGGTTTCATTGACCCGGACGAACTGCAGCGAGCGCTAGCATTGGAGGGCCGGGCGGGGCTAGATTGAAAAATCAGCTTGGGTATGTACATAAGGAGAACAGAACCTGGCCCCTGGGTAAGGACCTCGGAGACAGCCGAATTCGAGTTCCACTGAAGCCAGATCGGATCAATTGATTGCGCACCGGCATGCAATCGGCCTCCCCCGGCACAGTATCATACCTCGCGGCATCGATCCGACGACTCTGGGTTCACTTTAGCGTGAATGTGGCATTGACAGCTATTACGTCTTCCGAGTAGGACTATAATATGATCGACCCTCTTCTGCCCACGTCAACGCCTGCGCCATGGAAATAAGTACAGTAATTATTTACACAGTGTGACGCAGTTGGAGTTCGGCTGGGCAGGCATCTCATCTTGATGCCGTGTCCCGCTGGTGTGTCGGCATCCCTCACTTTTCTTTTGTGAAATGTTAGAACTTAGCACTGTTTGCAGCAATGGCATTTCTGGAGGATGGGGTGCATTCCTCTTTTGATGATGTGAGGTAAAAGAACAGAACCTCCTCGGAAATGACCTTTTTCTGGTCCGTCCCGTCAAATCTGGCATCCCCCGTCGCGTGGCCTCGCGTGGCCCGCCGTTGGGCCGGCCGTCGCTCTTTTAGGCCTTAGTTTAGAGTCTGGGAAGTTTAGACCTTTGTGACCGCTGGCTTTTCTGTGGCGCACCTTGCCGCTCTCAAACACCTTCTTGTGTCGAAGACGACCCCAGCAATTTACAAGGAAGTTTCATTTCCTGAGCTATGGGACGTCTAGCGTCTGCCTGTCTGTCTTTGCTGTGGCAATTTTTTTTTTTGGAGGGCTTTTCGGATACCGAAGCAAATTGACCTCCTTTCCCGACTGCTTGAGATGCCCCCTCAGACGCTGGCCGACTTGCTTAACCCATCAGATGCTTCGGGTCGTCGCGTTCAGGTCGATATGCAGGCTGGTCTGGTGGATATACGTTCTCAATTGAACACCCTCGTGTCCTTAGCCAACCGTGGGCAGCGAGCGCCTCTGGACATCCAGCAAAAAATCATTGATGTTGTACAGTATCTTCAGCAGCAGGATGATCCTGATCCCACTAGCATGGCGCCCTCTCACCGTAGCTCTTTGACCGGCTCTGAACCTACAACTGTGCAGCAGGAACTTAATGTACGCATCAATGCGAAAACTAGCCTGTCTATCCTATACCGCTACCCCCCGAATACTGTTCTTGAATATCCGGAAACGGACGCCGCCAAGCCCGTGGGCCATCTATTCAAGCTGGATCCTGAGGACTGGCAAATGCCAGACCTTAACATCGTATATTCCAGAGGAGCACCGAATGGCCAGTCGCGTGTTGGACACCATGTGTTTCTCCCCCTCATGGTGGACGGAGAAGGTAATCAGGTACCCTGTATCGAAAGTCATAGTACTTGTACGTCGTGTACACAATACCAATACGATTTTTTAACAATGATTACCAGGCCAAGGAGTCAAAATCTGCCCATTTAGCGACTTTGCTGCGCTCTCTGAACCTCATACTTCCGCTACGCGCCTTGCAGTTCAACAAAGGCTGCTGAATGATCGCGAAGAGAGGATGCAATATGTTTCGCCATTGAAAGACACTTTCTGTCGTACAGCTGCCTACCTGACTGCTCTGCGTAAACTTGGTTGTTCCCGACCTCTGGTCGAGGCCACAGCTCTATCCCTATCCGAAGAGGAAACTCGCCAGGCCACTCAGCTTTACATGCACCAAGTACAGCGCGGCTATCGTCCCACGGATGGGACTTGTGAGGGGCGCCTTGTTTTTGAAAATGACGCTAAAGGAAAAGCCCACATTCGGTACATTCTTTAACCCAAACAGTTTTCCCTCTTTTTACAACTTGTCTAGGTGCGAGCACTACTCGAGGACTTCTAACCAGGACCACTTTCACGACGACTATGTCGGTGAATCTACCGGATCGTACGACCTTGACTACATAGAAGCTGTTCTTTGCGAGGATGATGAAGAGATTTCTCGCATTGAACAGGCGGCATTTGCACTTGGATATGGGCCATTGGTGGAGTGCAAAACTGTTACCAATGCGTCGTCCCAGAAGGCATTCTGTCGTAAGTTCTAATTTTCCCCCCCTACTTACTAGGCTAATGGCGCCTAGCTGTCGATCATCGCGATGATGAGGGTCTTCTCATTCAGCCACTAATGCAGAGACTTGAATGCGATGTTAAGTTCCGAGTTTTTCAGCCTCTCGAGGAATTCCGAGAAGCTTGTCCCTTTGTTTTGATAACGTCGGCTGGTGCACATACCCATCCGGTTCCTTTGCCGACCAAAACCCCACCTGCTGTTCGCTCTGAGATTTTCCAGCTCTTGGATAATTTAGCAGAAGACCTTCCCGATATGACGCCTCGCGCGTTTCAACGTCATCCCATCGTCAAAAGCATGCTATCCTCGAAATTCCCATCGATTGTGAACCCAACACTAAGCGATCTACATGTATCTTTAGCCAATCGCTCGCACCTGAAGGCGTATATAAAACAGGCAAAGGAATTGCACTGTCCTTTTGGCACGGACTGGAATGGTACGTAGGTTGCAGTCTATTTGCGATTTTTATAATGAACGGCGAACAGGTGTTTTGCACTTGAAGGCTCTGCAAGACGCGAACCTCGATCCAGCCGATCATTATATCCGGCGTATCATAGCAATAGACCTGGACTCCGTACAACGGCATGACGAGGACGAGTGGGACGATACGAACAATCTCAAGGATGACAAGCTTCGTATCATCGTTTGCATGTATCCTGAGGGCAGTCGCCGCCTTCTCACCATGGGACAGTACCTTCAGAGCGATATAGCCTTCAAAAGAATTGTGGGGTACCTGGAATTCGAGATTGCCTGCATGGATCGCGAAGCCAACTCTAGTAGGTTTCACCCACCGCCTCTCACGTCCATATTTAACTGCTCTTGCGTGCGAACATAGGTGTCATCTTTTGTCGTGTTTTTCTCAACCGTCAATCTGCCGTTGCTCACCAGCATGTATTTGCGGCAATTGAGTCAATCGTCCAAGAAGATACTGGCCAAGAATTGCGCTGGCGCCATCTTCATGCAACCAGCTTGGAAGACTATGAAGGCATGATCGTAGAATGGGCCGCTGATCAGCATCGTGGCCAAGCAAAAGGTGTGTCTGGCCTTTGGTTTTATACCGGCGAGGGTTAACTTTTATTCTCAAGGCCTTGGTCTCCATTTACAAGCCGTGGCCGCAAAGATGGCCCCTAAACAAGATCTTCATGAACCGCACCGTACAATTCAAAGTCTAGGTCCCTATGAACATATTCGACGCAATTTTCGCCTCTGCTCGAATCACTACTATCGAAATATTCAAGGTACCCCGGTCCCAGAAGAAGTACGGCATGCTATGCGCGGTCTCCTGTGTCTCGAGCACCCGGACTGGGAGGGATCGCTTCAGATCATCCGTACGAAGGGTGGTAAGGCAGGAAACGGTGCGTCTTCTACCTACATTGTTTTCCCAGTCATCCAATGTTGTCTTAGATTGGTTACGGGATAAAGAGACCAGCGGGTTCGTATTTTCCGCTATCTGCTGGGAGCGAAGCTATATTCCCTGGAATATCTGGCGCGCTGGTGATTCCAATTCAAACTTGATAGAGTCTATGCATCGGGATGCCAACAGGGAAGGCGTTCATTGTACCCTGCTCGGTGGTTTGCAGAAAGGCCAGGCATTCGATGTCATGCGCCTGAAGTCCATGCAGGTTCGTTTAAGCCTCCATCTAATGTTATATTGACAGACCCACCCAGATAAACGAGACGTACGGTATTCGGACTAGTTACAAAACAGGCCACCTGTCTGAGAACGCATTTACCAACCTTTGCCGGCGAGGTATGTCTATTTGCTGGAACCCTTCGCCAGACCCTGACCCATTTAGACCGCGCGCAGCGTCGCCAGATTCTCCAAGCAGATGAAAAGCTGGAAAAAATCAATGTCAAGCTGCAGAAGTCTTTCGGTGCACTGAATCGCAGTCGCCAAAAAATACAGGAACTCCTGCTACACCTTGGCCAACAACCCGAACGTCCAGATTTAGTGGTGATAGAATTGGAAAAGCAAGGCAAGTTGGCGGATAAACATTTGAATGCACTTTTGGGTCTAAGGGAAGAGGGAGAGTCGTGCGTTCGCCGTGGGTCAGGTCAGGTGCATCTGCTACAATTAGATTTGGCTCCTTGACCACATTATAATTGAATTCGTTTTTTACAAGTACTGAAAAACAGAGCCCAAGATAAGTAAGATTCACGGCCGAACATGGTACATTTTGCTACTACGGTACGAGACGAAGCAAAGGGTACTCCCGCGCTTTGCGTACACCTTTAGTTCGTATAACCCGTTTCAATAAATTTTTTCAGGCGGACTGGATCTTCCATACATGCCATCGCCACCATGCCCACCAGGTTGCGATCAACTAGATACTTTTGGGCGGCAGCTCTGCTCGAAACATCAGGGTCCGCTTTTGAGAGAAGGGGAAGAAAAGGCCCACCTCGACGTAAAGGTCCTCATAACGCCACGGAGACCCCATAGCGACGTGCGACCCGTCCGATGCAGGTAAGGGCACGTTCCTCCTTGTGCGTGTTGCATCATGCAGTTCAAGGTCCAAACATCCATCGCATCGTGCCAAGTGGATACAGAGAGTTGGGAGCTCCCACTAATGCCTTTAGTCTGTTCGTCTGCCATGGCGCTAGCGTGAATATGTTAGTTCCTAGTGGAAGATAAAGATTGGGAGGTTTCACGTACGAGCTCGTGAATATTCCATCCACTACTCCGGACTTTACAACGTAGAACTTCGACCGCGCCGTTCTAGAATGGGTATCACGGTCCACGTCTGGGTCTGGGAAGTAAGGGGGAGAGCAGGTTTGAGAACCGTTCATCTGAAAAAAAAAGGAACGTGAAGAGTAGACGAGGGAATGAAGCAAAGGAGCGTACAGTGGATTGAAAGATGAAAGGAATCGGATGAGAGAAACGTCGTACAGGCCAGCCTTTATACCTGGCCAGGGCAGCCTCATGCTGGGCCTATCCCCCTCCCTGCTCCTCGTTGCAGCCCACGTTCTGCGGGCGAAGGCTACGATTGCGGAAATAACATAAACAACCAGCAAGGGGTAAACTCACCTGCAAGTATTCGCAAGAAATCAGATTGGTTAAGAGTCACCAGGAAGGCGGTGTTCATGCTTCCCACAACAAGAGAAACCGCCTTTGGGGCGGATATTTGCAAGTCCCAAACTCTCGAGAAGGGAATGAGTTCTTCCATACGGTCAATACACCCACTTTCCATAGCGGCACATGCTGCGTGAGGCACGAATTCGCGTCCACGGAACATGAGCTGCTTCGGAAAGCAGAGCGTGTACAGACCTGCACCGCGGGGTAGTCCCTGCCCTGTAGGAGGTGGCGAACTTCTACGCGTTGGGGGAAAAGGCGTGGGCGGTACGCCTCGTCCCCTTGGCGGGTGACAAGAATACCCGCAAGCACCACCTCCGCCCCGGCGCTGCCCACCGCCCCCAGCATATCACGGTGTTCCGCGACATCCGCAGTACCTGCGCCTACCTCTGCGCAGCACGTTTCGGGAGGTAGCAGCGCGGGGGACAGCGGCGTGCGCAGCAGCGCGCTCTCCGCGCTGTGCGACGGCATCATGCTCTCGCGCATGTCCGCCCGGCGGCGCGGGAGGTGATATGGAACGTACCCCGTCCTCGACGCCGGGCCAGGCATACCGTCCAGGACGGCGAACTTCGGTCGGTGGTACAAAACGCGCGCCATTCCCATCTAACAAATCGAGTTGTAAGTAACGAGGTCATCCACACAGACAGACAGAGATGCACCCGCTGCTTCTCCCTACCACTGAGCACAAACCGGGGGGGTGTTCCGTGGGTGCTGCTCGACGACGTCCCGCCCTGCGGCGCCCAGAGCCCCGCAAGCACGCGCGCGACGGCGGTCTTGCCGGTGTCGACATCGCCCTCGGAGGACGGCACCCTGAACCGCGCCATGACAACGGGAGGACGAGGCCCATGAGGTGCCGGAGCGCGGCTTCGGGCTCGGTACGGAGGGTTGCTGCGAGGAGGAGCGTGGTTAGCATAGGTAAACGAAGTGGAGGAGGAGGGAAGGAGGACGGGTACGGGTACGGTATGATGACGGTGCGGATGAGGACGAGGAGAACGGAGGGAGGAGGCGGGAGGGAAGGAAGGAGGACGAAAAGAAAGGAGGGGAGGTGGGGAGGGACGAGAAGAGAAGAGAAATACAGGATGTAGGGAAGGAGGGAGGAGTGCCAGTAGAAAGGAAGAAGGCAGGGAAGGGAAAGGGAGAAAAATTGAGGAGAGAAAACAAGAACGGATGAATGAATAGTGATACAAAGAGAGAAGAGAATAAGAGACGGACGACGAAACGAAAAAAACTCACCCCCATTCTCGAGAAACCACAGCACCCAAAGTGCCGCGGCGCCTGCGTCCGTGTCGCGCCTGCGTCCGTGTTGCACGGCCAGCCCGCCTTCCACACCGCTGCATCCTCTCCTTCCCTACGACTGCACACCGCCTCGACTTCGAGTACGACGGTGGTGTACATCCGCTGGCGTCGAGGCTTGCATCCGGATCCATCGAGGGCGCAGACGTCGTGTTCGCCGAGGCCGATCGGACGGAGGTCTGCGAGGAGGTGTACGGCGTGGAGAAGGGCGTGGAGAAGGGCGTAGAGGGGAACACCGCCGGGAACGCGTCGTGCCAGGCCAGGCGCTATTGGCAATTGAGCGCGAGGGATGCCACGTGTACGCACCATGTGGGTGGGGGTTGTATCTCGCGGGCGGGCGGTGCGTGTGGTAGCAGGTGGAGACGTGGCTTCGGTTGGGACACCAACAGGTTATTCTCCCTGTCCCTGTTTCATGCTTCCCGGGCGCTAGTTCGGTAGGATCTGCTTGTGAGACTCCAGTTCCTGGATTGTGGAGAGTTTGGGCTGAGGGTGTGAAGGACACGACGTGGGTGATGGATTGGTGATGGATGAAGAGGGAGAGTGTTTGCCCACGTTTGGCTACAGCTCAGATCGCTACTTTTGTCCCCACAGATCAATCTGCATATGGTAACTTTATCACGTGACCTCCGGAGCCTCCGGCTCATTGTCTTGAATTTCCTAAAGTAACTGGGCGCCAGAATTGACGCGTCGCGTGTTTATGTCGTGTCCCTGTGTCGTCTAGGTAGATAGCAGGTATCTCAAGTACCTTAGAGCTTTGAACAACATCTCAAGAGAATTTGTGAGTGTAGATGAACTAGTAATCACAGCAAAATGAATTAAATTGGGCTAGGTACAGACACGGGTGGTGGCACGATAGACCAGCCATTCAGGACGTGTTCTGGTGCGTCGGTAGCGTGTCTTGACACGAAAGAATAAGATAATACCCACCCGCATGCGCAAGGAATATATGTAGGTGGAATGAAAGGGGAGGGGGTTTTTAGAAGTGGGTGGCATGGCCAGGGTTGGCAGGTGGGTGCCATATGCAGGAAATGGACAGGCAGGGGACCTCTCAGGATACAACAGGCATGGCAGGAAAGAAATGGAGAGTAGAGGGTAGCGGGTAGGCGGGTATGGTGGTGGTAGGACGAAAAAAGGAATGTAATGTGTGTCCAAACAACTGCTCACAAGTCTCCGGAGGTCCGGAGGTCACGTTTTGATGTAACCATATAAGGCAAGCGTTTGTGGGGACAAAAGTCAAAAGCTCTACAGCTCCTTCTTGCCTTGCTGCTTCAGTTCTCGGGCGTGTCGCGTCGCGTTCGTCACCCCCACCTGCCTCGTCACGTCGCGTCAGGATTTCACCCCCAGGGGTGAAACTCCGGCTACTTTCTCTGAGCCGGTGTGGGATTTTGGCGCCTTGGGCTCGATCCTCTCTTTCTCGCTGCCTACCATGGCTCCCATCCAAATCAATGTTGACGAAGAGGACGCGAAGATTCTCTACAAACTCCTATCTGAGCGCAAGAAGGCCTCTGGCTCCACCCTCGCTGTAATAGAGTCGCCTACCTCGGCCGCGCTAAGTCGCGTACACAGGAGCCTGGCAAAAGCGCCAACTCTCCTGGGTGCTTGCCAGCCCAGATCCTGTTATCTCTGCCGGTGCGTGTCTTCCCTTTCCCTATTCCCTTAGCTTCTTACTTATCTCCTGGGGTCAGAATGTTTCCCCTTGGGTGGCGCGCTTGCTCCCTTGCCACGCGGCGCGCTTAGAGCCGCACCTCAAACCCCACCAAGACGCACCGGGACGCCCGATTTCCACCCCGCGAGCGCGTACGCGCGATCCCCCTTGGGTGGTCCGCCATTGAGTACGTCCCGGCCTTCCCAAAAATTCCAGCCTCCTGACTGAAGTTGTTATCAGCTTTTAATCTACTCGCCTCGCCTTCTCCGCCTCCCGCTGCTGGAGGATCCTCCATTCCCCTGGCCCCGCCCTTTGAACTGGGCTCCAGGCCTGATTCCCCATCGCCCCTCGGACGTTCCCTGGAGTTGAGAAATAGCCTGCACTCCGGCGCGCACCCTCTCTCCCCGCATACCCCTTCTCCTCACCGGCAGATACCGTCTCTTCTCTCTCCTCTGGTCACGGACCTGCGAACCCCGACGAGTCGTGCCCACAGCCCGCCGGAAGAAGACATGGTGCTTTCGCCTCTATCCTCGTCGCCTCTTTCCCCGTCTCCGTCAGGCGGTCCTCCGTCTCCAAGCTCGACGTTGGTCGGCTCAGAGGGCTCCGTATCTCCGGAGAAACACAGCTCACAGAGAAAGAGACAAAGGGAGCCCGCTCTTTTCGACACCTTGGATCTGCGCCGTTCCAAAAGGCATTGCGGGACCACTTCCACAACGGCCCTGGAAGATGTAGCGGCCGCAGCTTTATCGTCAATGCTGGCCCAGGCTCACGCTGCACCCGACGGGGACGGTGATGACGGTAGCGACGGGGGAGACCTGGAAGACGATGAGTACAATGCAGAGGCTCGAAGGGGTGGCCGGGGTCGAGGGCGTGCTAGGGCTCGTGGAAAGAGGCCTTGCCGTGGGAACGGAGATCGTGAACGTCGTACACCTGTGGCTGCAGCTCCACCGGCCAGAAGTGTGGGTCAAATTCGTGAGGCTCTTCAACGCGAGGAGGGTAGTATGGAGATAGACGGAGAAGATGTAGAGGGCCGGGCGGGCGGTACAGGAACGTCGTCCTCCCAGATGCAGACACGGGGCAACGGAAAGGGCAAGGAAGTGGAATGGCTGACCGATGGAAAACCTCCGGAAATCACTGAGCTGGTAGCCAGGCCACTGGTCAAGCTTTCCTTGACGTCTACATCTTCGGACAAGCAAAACCAGCTCCTGTCATTACTTCTTTCCTATAATCCCAACGACGGTGCCTCGACTTCTTCTGAACCTGTGGCGGATGGGGCATCGTCTCAGCCTCTTCCTTTCACCTCCCTCGCGAATCGTTGTGATCGTCAAGAAACCTTGGCAGTCGGCCAGGATTTTGAGCAGATGCTCGGCTACATGGAACTGGCTCTTCATATTCAGTGGTATGCTTGTAGGTTGTATTTACACTTGGCGGCTAATACTGTCTCAGGCTCAAGAAATCACCGCAAATCCAAACAGTGACTATGAGGACTCTGGCCGACATGTGCGATAACCCTGCCATTAATGAGGCCCGCCTCCAGAAATGGTTGGGCTACGGTTCACGATTGCTGTACCTTGCCGCTGCAGGTAAGGCCTTCCTTGGTTTTCTCATTCTCTTGTAATAACTTCCTTAGGAAACGATGTATATATTACCCCTCATCGCGGCTGTGGGGGCGAAATCTGAACTTCTGAAGGTCAATCGCCCAGTAATAGAAGGAATTGCTTTTGCCCTTCGTCAGCCTCCAGGTTTGTGGATTCTCCGAATCCACCTTCGCGCTTTTACAAAGCTTTTCCAGCACCAGGCACGACTTTGATACTGGGTCAGGAACTCGGCGACGTTATTCGCCACCTGATTGTTCCTCAAATGGCCCTGGTCAAACAATGGGCCTCCAATCTTGATAGCTCTCATTTTCGCCTTCTCTTCCCACCGGAGTTGAATGTACTGGGGTCCCAACAAACGTATATTCCCTTCAAACATCTGAGCGAAATCCAGAAGCGTTTGGATGCTTTCGATTTCAAGTAATTCCGAATCCTTCTGAGGCAGATCCCGTTCTAACTTTTTCCCCAGTTATTACGCGGTTGCCCCTGCCGACCCTGTTTGGAAGATAATGGCCAGTGAAATCGCCTCTTTACCTATTCCCAAGCCGGGTCAAATGCAACGCACCGTGGAAAGTAACTGCATTGGCGAGGAGATACTGATTGACACACCTTTGGATCTCAAAAACACACCGTGTCCAGTGACGGCGGAAACCACGACGGAGTGGACAGCAATGGAAAGAAGGAAGGCTGCGGAGGCTATTGAGATGACCAGTATTGGCGAGTTGCGAACTAAGGTGAGTTTCCAGCAACGCCTCTCTACGCAAAGGCTGACAACAACTCCAGCTCCTGACCTTTCACAAAGGTGGAGTGAAGACTTCCGACGTATATCTGCTCATCGACAGTGGCATCTGTGATGGGTAATTTCCTTTATGTTAGAGCGTTACCTACATTAATTTCTGGATTCAGGAAAATTCTCCACATCCGAGGTGCCGACAACAAGTTTTTATGCCTGCTGGCCACCAACCTAACCGATCATCTTCCTCACAACAACATGTTTCTTTCGCAAGTTTCCTCCGTCATGTTTGGGGAGGTTTTCAAGGATCTCTCTAACCGACTTGACTTCAGCTACCTTGCCTGGCACTGCTCCATGTATGCTCGTTACGGTGAAAAGGTCCGATCATATTTTGCTTTTCCAAATTTGCTGGCCTCACATATGCGCCACAGGGTCTGGGTGCTCCCAAGGACGTCCATCCCCACTTTATTCGAAAAAAAGGCAAGGCGCGGGTTAATCATGGCCAGCGCGTCCCTCGTCCATCCAAGGAGATGCAGGACCGTCCTGAGGAGGCCGAGCTATTGTCGGAGCTCATCCAGCTGATTACCACGATTGTGGAACACCATGTTCGTTCCTTCTGCTCTTTCACGCACTCCTGTTGCTGACTTAAGCCACAGGTCAAAAAATTTCTCCCCGATGAGCATGCGGAAATCAAGATTTATGTCTCCAAGCTGCCCTTAAATGAACGCAGCGCTGCACATCCGTTCGGGGGGTTCGTGGTGAACGTCAGCGCCTGCACTGATGCTCACCGGGATACTTTCGACAAACTCTTCTGTGTGGTTATTCCTTTCGGGGACTGGACCGGCGGGGAGCTTTGCCTTTATGAGCTCGGTTTTGTTTTCCGACTGCGGGCTTGGAATATGCTTATATTCCCCTCGTGCGATATTACTCATTTTAATCTGGCTTTCGAGGGTATCCGCCTCTCCCTGGTCCTACACTCGGACAAATGCGGGGACGCTTGGGTTCAAACTGGAAATGACTGGACGCAACGTAGTTAAGATATTCGTAGGCTATCTATCTTCTAATATTATTCCTTTTTTCTATCTGTATTCGGACCCAGTGCCAGAAGAGCAAGAAGTCAGGTCTATTAGAGAGAAGACCATTACAAGCCGACGCAGTATTTAGATAGTGTAACGCCGTACAGAACGATAAGTACATTTACGAGCATGGTCAGGAAGAAAACGGGCCATGAAAAGCCGGCGGCACTTAATGCAATGCTCAAAGGCTACGTCTTCCTCGTCCTTGGTAAGGCCGTTCCCTGCCGAGAGCGCTTCCACAGCGTTGCATTCTGCCGAAGACAGATCGCAAATTGTAAGAGCGTCGGTCTGGGAAGAGATGGTTTTACGCTGAGCCACTTTCTTCTTCTTGGGTGGGCGGCCTATATGTGTTGAGCCAAAATGCGGAAAGAAGTGAGTGGATTTGTAGACATACAATGCTTGGGTCCCAGCTGGCCTTCTTGCAGCTGAGGCATCCATTTGACGGTGCAGATGGCCGTCAAGTTTTCTCCAGGGATATGGATGTAGTTAACGTCACCGAGAAAACCTGGCAGCACGCGACTGTTCTCGGGGCGAGCCTGGAATAGGTAGGCATCCAAAAGGCCTCTCGAATAGGGTGGGTTATGGATAAGACCGTTGCTAGGGTACTGGTGGACTTGCGTAGATTCCCGGTAAACGCGAAGAAGGTCAACTGAAAAATGAGAGGCCCTGGATCAGACAATCCAGAGAAACGAGATAGGCACCCTCACTGAAAAAACCACAGCGGGGCGGGTCAAAATGACAATAGGCGTAGACCTGGGCGGTGTTGGAGCTCTCCGTAAGGGTGAATTCGCACCCGAAGGGCACCCCCAGTATGCGATTACAGAAGCAAGGGAAGTGAAGCCCTTCCTTCTGAAGAAATTGGACAAGTTGCCGTGGGGTCAACTTGACCCCGTCCACCAGGGGCCTAGGTAGGATGGGTCAACTTTAATAGCTGGAGGAGAAGTTGCGTGAAACATACCAAGCCGCCTCTACCACAACATTCAAACGAGCGCTGTATATCGAGAGCTCAGAGGATTGTCGCAATGCAGAAACAACATCGTGGTCGAAACGGTCGACGAAGCTCATGCTTGTAGGAAGCGGGGAGGAGGCTGGAAAGTTGACGAAACCCAAGTCTTTTTATGCACGGTTATACACCTCATGGCCCAGACCAAATGAAAAGCAGACAGGCGGGATTAAAAGGAAGGTAGTCCCTTGGCTGTTTCAGATTACGGGAGAATTGAGCGCAACTTGGGAGGAAAGAATCGCGGCGTTGAGTTTCAGGGGGACAGGAAGTCGCCGTCTTTCAAGAAACAAACAACATTATATTTGTACGCACGCTCAAGACCAAAAAAAATTATGTGTCTACACTAACACGCAATATGTCCAATTGCAGCCTCTCCCTGACCTACGTCGGCACAAAAGCCAGACACTGGGTCGAGATGAGAGGCGTGAGCAGGATGGGTCCGCACTAAATTACAAACAGCGCAATGAACAATAGCAGTCGATATAAGGGCCCATACATCCAACGGAACTCCAAACCGTGAATTCCACTCCAGATACGCTATGCCGATGGGAGTGTCCAATGTTTCACCGGTTGGTGGAGGATGATAACCATTCGGAAACGTCCGACCTTTAGGACGCGGGATTTCATCCTCGCTTTGCTCGCGTACATTAACTAAGTGGGAGGTCAGAGATAGACGAGATAAGGAGGATCACAAAGATACCTGGATGACCATCCGGGTGAGACGAGCAGATGCCTCCTTGAATATGACGATTATATCCATCAATTGAGAAAGTGCAGACGCAGCAGGGGCAAGTCGCAAAATGGTGGATAAGAATCTGAAAGTCGCCTGGGGGGACACCTAGCGGGGAGTTCAACTCGCGCACTACATTCCCAATAGCTGTATCAAAGAAAGGCTGGTTAGAAAATGCCCGGTCGGAGCATCCAGGATACACGCGAGAGTCATAAACTTCGAGAAGTGGGTGAGGGATATCCACAGATGAAGCCGGATGCCTCTCGGGTTGATCTAACCATTGTCAAGACTTCAACTCAGTGGCTAGACGCAAAACATAGACGTACTTTGGTAGAGGCCAATTCGCCGATCGTTGTACACGGTGTTCATAGTAAGGCCGTCTGCAAAAGAAAACAATTAGGAAATAGGTCGATTGCGGAAAATGCAACGAACCGTTGGTCTTTCTAGCATTGGCGAGTCTCCGATTGAATATGGGCCGAATTTGGCCAGGTAAGACAGGAGGCAAGATATCATCGTCCCAGCGCCGGCGTGGGTTTGGGTTTATCTGAGGAACCACGGGAGCGGAAGAAGAACTAGGTATAGTGAAGGGAGGGCGAGAAGGTGAAGATGTCGGAGTGGCAGAACTTTGGCCCGAAGTAGACGCTCGGTTACAGGGTGGAGAGATCTGACCCCGTTCTTCTTCTGTGTCGGATAAGAGGCCATCTAACAGAAAAATCAGAGCTATCCAAGTCCCAAGTAAAGCGTACTAGTTACCTGCCTCTTGCTCTCGCCTAAAATCTTGGATGGCTTCTGGTGTAGTAAGGTATACGGGCAGATTTAGAGGAGGTACAATTACTAAAAAGATAGTTAGATGTGTGGAATAGAAACCAGTCCAGAACTCAAAGCATACCAACGAAGCGGCAGCGATGAGAGGTGCAACGAAAGAAATCACATCGCCGGTTACCAAGAACTTGTTGTAAAAAAAGGGTCATGGCTGTGGATCCGGAGTCGGCGTGGGGGCAGGAAGGAGGGACCAGGTCTGGGGCATCCCGGAAGCTGCGAGCGCTCATGGGGGACCCTTTTCCGGACCTGGGGTTGACTCGGATAGGGCTGAAGACATGAGTGGATACAGATGCATTAAGAACGAAAAATGGACATACCGCTCCCAAAACTCCCAGTCGTTGTTTTGGAAAGACCAGGTCACCATAACGCCCAAGGTATTAAACTGCTGAAGTAGAGCGTAGGCATCATTTAGTTGGCGACTTTCTCTCTGATATGGGTGCAAGAATGAAGACAGAGACGATTTACGCCCAGTAGAATGGACCGAAGGCATAGGGAAAAATCAAGACAAGACGACACAATTTCCCTCAGAGTGAGCAGTTATAAAGAGCGACCAATTTTTTCAGAGCGGCGCCAAGTCCCAAAGTCATTCTTCCGAGGACATATTGTTTGCGTCCAGCAAGAAGCAGTATAAGAGGTGTACATGTCAGCGGAGATGAGATGAATTATTTCCAGAGAAGACAGGGGTAATTGAAACTGGAAAAAGATGGGCGCCACTGTGACGCCAGTGACGGAGAGGCAAAAGGCGTCTGGGTACGAGCGGAGGCTATCGGAGTTCAATTTCCGGCGCAAATGCCCTTGACAAACAGACACGCACAGCGGATCGTCTCCCGCAACAGCCGGTGTCAGCCTGTTGGCAGCTTCCACGTCAATTGGTCATACCATCATAAGAGGAATGCACCCTGCACTCGCATTTCTGCCAGCGTTTGGCAGTGGCGTCCCTCCGGGGCAGCAGGTAAGTAAGTATGTACCCAAATTGGCGGTAACTCAACTGCGAGTCTACAAGCCGTACTCCCGAAGAACGAGTACGGTATGACTCATCGGACTTGATTAAAAAGTAAGACGACCCACGTTTATATGCGTGCGCCGCGCGCCGCGGACACACGTGTCACGAATACACTAAAAGTATTAAAGTAATTGACGCAGTTGGTTAGAGTTCGGCTGGGCCGGCATCTCATCTTGATCACGATCACAGCGCTTCTTACGACTCAAGGCAAGGCAAGGGCCGTACATCCAATTTCGCACCATTCATCCATTCATTATCCCACCAATTACTCCTCGTATCCTCATATCCTTACATCTAAAGAACAATCGCAGCCCCCGCCAGCACGCCCCCAACCAGCAGCACCACATTCAACGCACTCCCCACCCCGAGCGCGCGCGCGGCGCTGGGCTTGGGGGAGGTCGTGGCGGACGCACCGCTCCCACTCGTGGAGCCGCTTTGTGCGGGGGGCGCGGTGCCGGAGGGGCCGACGAAGCGCTGGACGCCGGAGGGGACGAAGGGGTTTGCGGAGGCGGAGGCGCCGTTGCCGATGTTGCCGCCGGAGCCTTCGAATTGCTGGGGTGGGGTTAGCATAGCATTCCGACGTTAAAGCTCAAGTGAAAGGAAGAAGGGAGGGAGGGGAGTGAAGGCAGTGAAGGAAGAGGGAAGGGAAAGGAAGAAGGGAGGGAAAGAAAGGAGGGAAAGAAAGGGTACGTACACCGACGGTAGTCGCGGCCTTGGCGTTGGCCTCGAACGCCTGGAGGCTGTTCGCGCCGGGCTTGACGTTGATCGCGCCGACCATGCCCGCGACGCAGTGCGGGCCCGGCGGCGACTTGATTTGCTTGCAGAAGAACCAGATCGCTGCGGGATGTGCGTGAGCCCACGTATATATGGAATGCACACCCACGTATAGGGAGGGAGGGAGGAGGGAGGGAAAGGTACGCACGGACGTTATCGTTTGTGATGGTGACGTTCCACTCGGGGGTCGCGGACGGGGCGCTGGAGATCTGGATCCAGCCCGAGTCGAACCCGCCCGGCGCGGGCTCGCACGGCGAGGCGAACGTCGACTGGGTGACGCTGTGGTTCCCGGGCACGCCGGTGAACTGGAAGTTGATTATGGTGCCGTTGGTAGCGTTGATGTTGTTCGGGGCGAAGAGCAGCGCCGGCGAGGTCGCGGAACCGCCGACCTGGACGGTGACGACCTATGTGCACACGTGGACCGTCAGCCTCGCACGCTCACTGCTTATGAGGAGCGGGGCAACTCACGCTTTGGGCAGAGGCCGCGGCAGCAGCAGCAGCGAGGACGACGGCGGAGGAGGCGAAGCGCATTTTGTTTTGGGATGGATTGGGTATTTGAAACAAAGGAAGGGAGGAGGCGGAGAGACGAAAGTGCGTCTGGGGCACTCGCCGCGCTTTAAATCCACGGGTACAGAACCACCGCATTGGCAATGGCATTTGCGGCATGCCATGCCAACCGCGCATTGCCCCATGCACCTAAACTAAACTCTGATCGAGGGATGCATTGGAGCGGAATTAAATTTACATAAAGATGATGTATAAGTGTGCGCCGGTCACCGTTCGCGCAATTTGAACGCGTACGTACGTATCACATCACATCAACGTGCGTGCGGCAGTTTCAGTCCACCTATCCACCTATTATTGGTTCGTAAACTACTTATTATTGGTTAGGGTATGAAGCCAAGCCGTTCGTCGTTCGCATTAAAAACTCGTACCCCTGGCAATGCAGCAGCGAAATGCCCTCAGTGCACCCGGATGGGTCTATGCCACAGATGTCACTCCCATCTGCAGGGTACGCATCGGACTCGATCAATCAATCCGACCTAACTCTCGGGAGGACTCCACCAGTCCCAGTCCGTTGGGCTGGTACATAGCGCCGAGGCTTTATATATGTACGGCGATCGAACTGCGCATTGATAATAATTGCAGGGTGCAGGGTGCAGGGTGCAGGGCCCACTCATCACGGTTCGAAAGGCTATGTTTACTATCACGATAAGTAAAGTAAGTGGCCTTCGCTCTTCTCATGATTGCAGCCTTATGCAGCGCTGCGACGTCGACCCAAGACCCCGGGCTTTCTTAGTTAACCCCGTACGTTATGCCGCGCACCTAATGGGGCACCGAGGGACTGATCGATCGTATCATTCCCCGGTGAGCCTGACAGGTGCCCGCCGAGGCATTTTGGTTGCCAAGAGAAATTCGTTCCCCGCGTTCGTCGCGTTGGTGCGTTGGCGGGATGGGGGGATGCCGCATCGGCTTGCCCGCCCGGCGACCTCGAGGATCAGCGCTCATGACACTGGAGTGGACAGCAGACGATCTGCAGGCAACGCAGCATGTACTCCTCGTGCTGAAAGCCATACATCGTGAATCGAATTCGAAGCCACAGTGTACGATCATAGCCTTCGAAGGAATGAACACAAAAGCAAGTGGGGAGTCGCACGGTCTATATCCACGGCGCATATGGGCAGATATCGTACTACCCGTCTTTCGGCAGTGCGGCTTCATCTTCGTAAGCCTCACTCAACCCAATGAACAGACGCCATCACGCGTTTCAGCCTCAGCGCCGCCAGCTATAGCTCGAATCTCCAATCCCCAATCTTACTTCAGTCTGTTCGGGTACAGCTCTGCTTCGCGCCCCCATCTCGCATCTTCCATCTTCCATCTTCGTAGTACTCTACATAATAATTCTACCTACCTTAACTTACACCCAACAGTAATTCAAATTGCGGCTCGCCATCACACATCACACAACGCCGGCGCCGGCGGCGTTTCGCGTTTCAGCCTCACGGGCCCGGCGTCTTGAGTCGACGCCGGCTGGCCACGGCGCATGGGGTAAGGAAAGGGAGCCTCGGAGTCAGGGTGGTTTGTCATCGGGTGTTCGGCTGTTCGGCTGTTCGGGGCGATCTTCCTGGACGGTGGTTTTAATTATGAAACCACATCTCACCTCACCTCGTTCCTCCTCCGCGGACTTTAAATTCACGCGGGGCGATCCTGCACAACCTGATTTTCTTCCTTTCCTCAGTCCTCCCTTGAATGTAAGTACATATAAACCCGTTCTGATTGCCTCCACTACTGAAGTTCGCGGTTCCTGGCGCCGAGTCTACGTGTACATATTTCCCCCAGGCCCCAGCTGGTTGCAACTACGACTCCCAGTCGTGGAATCCCGGATGCGGCGTGGCCATGGGCTGGGACGTCGACTCGGGATTAAATAAATCCGCGTTTTGTTTCAACTTTTTCCCTCCGATTGGTGGACAACCCCGTCTACATACACACACTCCGTCACAGTACATCTTTCCAATCGGTACGCCCTCAGGCTTCGTTACTAGTTAAGTTGTCGTCATATCTTACTATTACCACACGTACTGTGAGTCGGGAGTGCGGCGTCCATCCTCGCAAGTCTGCTCTTAAGCATTTAACGAACAGACCCCTGCATGCCCGAGTCTGAATCTCCAATCTTACCAAGTACATATCTTATTAACTTACATATCCGTTGTTCGGGAATACGAAGGAAGACTCGAGGATCGCCATCACGCTGCGGCGGCGTTTCAGCCTCCCCAGAGACCCGGGGTCTTGAGTTGACGCCGGCCAGGCTGGAGGCCTGGAGGGAGGAGTCGGGTGGACCGCTATTAATTTGTCATCGTGTATTCGGAAGTCGGAAGTCGGGACGATTTTTTCACCACTGAGGATGGGGGACAGTCGGCCCCGGACTCTGACAGTGGGGCGTTTTGATTATGAAACCACATCTCGCCTCGCTCCTCGCCCTCGGACCTCGGTGCGCGGTGTCAACTCAATCAACATTGACATGGGACGAATCGCTTGAAGTGGTTCTGGACTGCACCTGCACATCTTTTCCTTCCCTCCTCCCTCGCATATACAAACCCCCACGTTCTGATTGCCTCAACATACTAGTGGGGCTCGCGGTTCGCGTGGCGTCAAGTCTACGTACATTTCCTCAGCTAGTGTTTGGACTCGAGCCCGGAACTGCGGAACCTCCCGACGCGGAGCAGGTTGGGACTGGAGTGCGCATTTTGTTTTGTTCTTTTCCATCGAGTTCCAGACAACCCATTTTCCCGGGCTGCTCCGAGTCAATTGCAATTCCACCTACACCACTGAGTGCATTCCCAACCAGCCGTGATCCTCGACCCACCTGGCCATGGTCGAGGTTCTGAGCCCGAGGCGGGACGACTGACACTAGTACTCGTCTATATATGGGGACTGCGGATTCTAGCGGCTTTCCAATACTTGATTCCATGCGCCACCGGAGTCCGGAGAGAGGAATTTAGCCGTGGAGCCAATTTACTAAAACGAATTTACTGAGACCCGTGCTGCGGAGTCGTATCTTATCTACATGGCAGGCGGTCTTCCTAGCTAGGAGTTTTGTCTGATCTACACGGCTGGTCGTCAGCTCAGGGCAAGGCTGGGTGCAGAGAACCAACGTAAATGCAAAGCTGATAAATACTTGGGGCCTTGGTTCGTCGAGATCATTGATTTCGGATGTGGCTGTATAATATATATATGCGTATATTTCGAGATGAATGGTAAGTTTGCAGTGTCTACCTTCCTTTAATTAGTACCTACCTGGACCCCTCGACGCAAATGCATGCGCGGGTTCTCTGTACTGTAAATCCGGCGAGGACTCGTTCATCCTGGAAAGCAATGGGGCTGTGGCATCCGATGAGCAGTATTAAAATAAATAAAAAGGAAAATGTGGATCCCCGGCTCTGCCTGGATTATGTATGAATACCATTGGTCAGTCCTCCGCAGCGTCTTCCCGCGTTGTTTTCAACAAAGGGCGCCGGGGTTGGCGAGTTTCGAGTGCCTTCTGGATGCTTTCGCGATATGAAGTAGGAAAATTCGGAGAGACCCAGTTTTATTATTCCTTTGGTATACGTGCGCTAAAAGTAGGTCTCTAGGCAACGCACAATTTCTACAACCTAACAATGTGATTCCTATCACTCACACAACTCCCTACAAGCACTTGAGATGTATGTAACAACCCACGGCGTTCCGGCCGGACACTGGCATGTGCCGATTTGATGGCCGAAGTGTCGGGGATGCTCGGCGATACCTTGGCCGTGATTTACTCCTTGCTTTCAGCCTTATTTCATGATGATGTCGTGCGCTGCCCATAACTCGGGCTCACGCCTTCGATACAACATTCCTTCTCTTCGCCCGCGGAGCTCAACCCCTGGCCGTTCCATCAATTATTAGCAGCTTCACTACTGTAAGCTAATGCTCTGTTCTGTTTCTAGACGTGTAATCAGTCTACACTTCCGATGCTCCCTCATATGCTCACACAGCCCACAAAAGGTCCCGCCTGTTTGCTGTGCAATCCTATTCAACTAATAGACTATAAGTAGTTCCCGCGTTCTCATGGGAACGCGACAATACTTGATGCATGTGATGTTCACTCCTTGACTCCGCACCATGACTGGACAACAGTCACCCGGTGCCTACCTGCACGTCTTGCCCGTCGAAATCTGGCTGGCGTGCTGGATGTTATGCTCGACTCGCCAACTTCGCCGACTCTCACTCGTGTGCCGGCTTTTTCGATCTGTCTGCTCGCCACTTTTGCTCCGACAGCAAAGTGCTGATATCGCAGCATTGGTAGCTGGACTTGACCGCAACAACTGGGTCGAGCGTGTTCACCGCCTCCATCGTACTGCAGTGCGACTGGATAAATTGGCGACGGGCCCCCGTATCCTAGCGGTTAGGGCTTGGAGATTCAGTTCAGCGCCTCCATTGCCATTGGACCAGACAACGCTCTCGGAACGGCTGCGAAGATTTATGGGGCAGGACTACTCGCATATCCTAAATATCGGTACCTTCAATAATATGCGCGACAGGGTCCTCACGACGTTCCTCGCCACCCTCGGACGTTATCAGAACTTGCTATCTCTGAATTTGCAAGGAATGACCATCGATACGAGTCTTCGACAAACATTGGGATCACTGCCGATGCTGAGTGAACTCACTCTCGATGGCTGCAAATTTGCACCTCGGGATGGTGTCCTCCTGGCGTTGCAGCGTTTCACAATTTCCGCGACGCGGAGACGACGGAGACGGATGGAAGCCGGCGCTACAGGCGAAGAGCCTAGGTCGACTGAAGCTCCTCTGAAAATCGTGTCCCCTCAACACCTGTGCGACCTTAATTTGGGCGCCGTGAACCAAACGGCTTCACTTCTCTCCGGGTTCAGCGGCGAGAAGTTCCCCCAGCTGCTCCATCTCTCGGTGCACACTGTATTCCATGTCGGTATACTTGTGCAGCTTCTCCCCAAATGTCCGCAGCTCGAATCCCTGACTATCCCGTCCATTTCGACCCGCTCGGCCAGCTCTCTGCCGAGCAATCTTGCTCCGCACGTTGTGCCCCTCCTGCGAAATCTGACGGCACCAATGGAAATAATTCACTTATTCCCATCGCATCGCCCCCTCAGCGTCGTAACTGTGTTGAACCCAGATCCGGCTGACACAATATCGCTCCAGGACGTGAAGCACATTCTCACCCAGATCTCACGTAGCTCCGTTCCTCTTCGATCCCTCAGTATCCCGCGAACCTCCTCGGCAGTCGAAGCTCTGGCCCTTATTTCATCCATATTTCCCGCACTCACGGAGTTGTCGATGAATATCTTTGAGGCGGGGATAAGTCCCCCTCATGAGTTTCGCTGCGGTACTCGACAAATACCGGATCGTCGCGAAGACACACGGTCTCCCGAGCTCAACGACGAGGAGGCGTTCGACAACCTTCCCGCAGACGAACTCTCCGATTCGGAAGAGCAACCGCCAGTTTCTCAGCGAGACCAGCATAAAGATTCCCCAACACCTCCACTGTGGGCATTGCAGGACCGCAGAACAGCAAGTCTGATTTCTTCCGACCGCACAAACATACTTATCTGCTCTTTCAAGGGCACGTATATTGAGAGCTCGTTACCTCCGATTCCCTCTGGAACCTGTGCGGTATGGGGAAACCCAACATTCCCAGTCTCAGACAACGCTAAAATCCATTTTACAGGATTTCCTCCGTCGGATCTGCGTAGGCGTCATTGCTTTCCCGCCAAACCTTGCAGTACTGCGCCTACAGACACCGATTCGGCGAGCGTTGTGGGCTGCAGATCATGCGGCTGTGGCAGCGCTCAGTCGCGACTATCCTTTACTCCGTGAGGTCAGCATCGGATGCTTCACCTGGGAGATATATGGCGCGGATTCATACAAGGTGATTTCTCGCCCCCAGAGGCCGTAATAGGTACAAGTGAGCTCCGCTGTTCTAGTGGGATCCCTACGCAATATTTAGATATCTCATGTGTTCCAGAGCCTTGCCTTCTCGTTTTCAGTGTGCAATGTGTGATATTGGGAGCGAAGAGATTACTCAGAATCTAAGGTGTCCGGCGTCTACTGTGTATCTGCATCATTTTTGGCAGCAGTGGAATGCACTCAAATACAAATTGTTCCGTACCTTTACATGTAACGCCTAGACCAATAGTAATCCCGTGGGGTCTTAGAAGTTAGAATTTCGGCTAATTTTTTGAATGCATGTAGCTGACCATATCGTATAAGGGGATAGCCGTACAAATTCAGAAATTAAATGGCTGCTGGTATGGTACGGGTCAAAAACGGCCGCAACGGCAAGACGGCGAGCGAAAAGAAACCCGTAGAGTTGAAACCACATTATCATCGTGCTGCAGGGAGACTTCTGTTCTTTTTAATTACAATGTTATGCGTGCAAGCGGGGGACCGTGACTCAAGCATCGAAGAAAATGAAAGATTTTTTAGGAAAGGAAGTATCTGCCTGAATAATAACTGATGTAGCCCGCTGCGCGGCAGAGCCCGCTATGTAGCGCCATCCTATTGATATGTAGAGCCAAACTCCATTACAAAAATGCGGGAAAAAAAAGTATCAACTTCAAGTTTTATGGTCTACTGCGCACTTGGAGCATCCGCGGACGTCAGCCAATTCACAAACATAGTCCGAACTCTTCCTCAGAACCCAGCGACTGGGAGCGACATCCCATTCTGTTACCCTCAAATAATAATCCTGCGTCGCAGTGAGTAATTCGTTGTTCAATTAGTACAATTCTCGTACCCTTCTGAGAACCGTGTGCGTCTCGTCCTGGAAATCTCTCCGAATGAACTCGACCTGAACATCAAGCAACTGCCCGACCGCCAATTTTGTTTTCATCCAATTGAAATCGTCCTTTGTAGCGGACGCAATCCTAATCTGATGCGAAGCAATGAGTTACCAGGCAAGCAAGCGAAGATGGTATGTACCAGGAAAGACCCATCCTTTGGCAGCAATTGCATGGTGTTGGAGGCTATTTCAAACCACGATGAGCCAGTCGCCGTTTCCTGATCGGTTAGGAGGGAAGCAGTATCAGACCCGGTACACTCACGAACTGTGATGCGTCGTCGTCCATGATACGTCGTAGCTCCGTGACCTGTTTATAATACACCTCTGCAGCTGAACAAACAGCGTTCTCCGGACACATGAGCCTGAGCACAAATCCTCTCTGTTTCGGCTAATAATCCGTTAACATCGGTAGGATCACAATCTGGGTGCCGAACACACACACCATTTCGACAATCAAATCCACTTCCCCAAAACCAAGCGCGCTGAAGCGACGCAGCCATTCTCTGCGCCCCGTAAACCAGTCGAAAGGAGCCACCGGAGTCTCCTCTTTGAATGATATCAGCGAGCCACCAGGTATGGCACGATCCCGGGTAGGAAAAAAATCCTATCAACAAGGAGGCTAGAATTAGCGGAATTCTCCAGGGGCATGGGTGGTTCAGGGCAATGGGGGTGCAGCCAATATGGTGTTCTCTTTGCAAAAAGTTCGTCCTCATTATCTGAAGGTGTGTCGGCGCGGGTGCCTTCCAGATCAATGTCCATGGCAGTATCATTCTGAGAAGAACAAGAATGGTCTGGTCGTTTGAGCAGGTCGAGTTCAAATTCATCGAAGTCGAGAAGTGTGCGGAGTTTCACGGCGCAGACCTCGGCGCAACTACCGCAGACAAATGCCGCCAAGTTAGCGGCCGATATTTCAAAATTGAACATTTTGAGAAGTTTCTGCTTCAAACCGTCCGGTACAACTTGTGGCCAGGCAGCTTGAAGTTGTGCACGTTCTCGAGCCCGACGTTGCTTTCCTCCCAGGTTGGTAGAGTGTGGCTCGTTCTCAGGAAGTTTGCCAGATTTCAACTGGTGAAGGTACCTGTTCAGAAGTCGACGTAAATGACGCTTCTTGTCAGACTCTACGTAGCTGATATCATGAAGCTCGAGAAGTCGTCGTAAAGCTTTCAGATGCAAAATGGGGCAAAGCTGAGAAAGGAGCTGAATCTGGAGCAGCTTATTCGGGTCCTCGCAGTCATACTCTTCACCGAGTCCGGCATTCTGAAGTTGGGACAGCAGAGATGAACACGCAATGTGCGACACAGAACTCTCATTAGACGAACACGCTCCGGTCGCAATATGCTTAGTAATCAAGACTTTTATTGCCTCCTTAGTGACGGTCTTCCCTAGATCAACAATTCCATGAGAACGGGCAAGTGCGAGAAGGGATCCCCGGGATAAGAGTTCCATGTTACTGAAAATTTCAGTAGATGGGTTTTGAGAAGAATGGTCAGCAAGGATTTGACGACGCTTGCTACCCATAAACGAATAGCAGTCAATACGGGACAATGCGACGGCATGCGATGTGCCCAAACATAAACCTATTTGCTCTACATGAGAGTCCGGAAGAGCCGTTTCTGATGCAGACAACAAAATACTGAGGGCAGCGAAAGACATGGCTGTCTGAGTTTCAAATCCAATTCTGACAGCGGAGCACGCACAGCGCTGTTCGGAATTAGTGTGCGCGGCAGAACAAACTGATACACAAGACCCTGTCAATAGATGAGATAGTAGTGCGTGCCGCATCGACGTTAGAGAAAGATTGGTGTCAAATTTCAAGTGATGCGACAATAGAAGACGCTAACGAAGATGTTTTCAACCCAATTAGGCGACGTTAGATAGGATACTAGCATGCCCTGGCCGTCAGAAGCCGACAAAGTCCGATATATGGGTGCATGTGATCCAGAGCCGGGGGGGCACGGTGGAGCAGGATCAATACACGCAGAATGGTCTAGAGGAGTTGAACATCGGGAAGAATGAGAGGATATAACGATTTGGAGTTAGGTGTACGAAAGGAGAGGGTTTCGAGAGGATATGGCCCGAAGAAAGTGCGATTCAATTGAAGCAGCGAAGCAACGATTTTATTAAGGATTATATGCGATATTCGTAGATTCGTAGATTCGTAGTCAAACAGGAAAGAAGATCGAAGAGATAAATCAGCGGATGGAAGCAAGAGGAAGTAAAGACTCACCGCCGGACGACGATGCGCTAGCGACGGACCCAACATCGCCTAAACCAAATGAAAAATGTTAATTAACGAGAGTACATACTAAGTAAATACGCACCGGATTTTCTCGCAGAACACCCGAATGCAGCGGAAGAAGACGAGGGACCATCGATGGAAGGCGCTAAAGAGACGAGAAATGTTAATTGACGAGTGTGCAGGGGAACAGAAGGCGCACCAATATTTTCCGCAGAGCGGCCGAATCCCGTGGACGAAGTCGAAGGAACATCAGAGGAAGCCGCTTAGAAGAATTGAGATATGGAATTTCGGCAAAGGTGAACAACTCACGGGAGGGAGGGTGAAGAGTCGAGTTGATCGAGGACACAGCATGTGCGGGAGACGAATTCATGGAAGAAGCTAGAGAATAGGGTGAAAAAAATTGTCTACAGCAACGTAGCATCAGAGACAGACGGGTGACGTGAGAATTCAGGTTGTCAAGACCATGAGCTAAGGACATGTAAGTAGAGAGGCCGCGAATACTGATGGTCGTACGAGTCAACAGATGGCGCGGGTGGAGCAGAAACAGGAGAGGATCGAAGCTCGCATCAACCCGGAAACCAGATTCGTTCAAGCAATAGCGCAGGTACGCCACCCAGTCTTGCCCTAATGTGACTGAATGGGCGGCGGGGTAAATATCGCAGTGAATAGCCATAGATAGTCGACCAAGGGGGCCAGAGTCAACAGTAACCAAGTGGTACCCATCGCGAGGAGGAGGCAGAGTAGCGGCAAAGTCAGGGGAAAGTGCGGTGCGGCCAACAGCAGAGACTGTTCCAGTATGAGCAAGTACTCCGTTGACGAAGATAGATTTGAGACAGTTTGTGAGGAGAGTTTGTGAGGAGCGATTGGACGGCGATGGAGTCTCGTTTGTCGAGGTTCACAAACAGAATAGTTTGTGCTTATGACTACCGAGAATGTCGCCACATTTGGCTTATATAATCCTGCAACAGTCTCGTATGGTAGACTTTACACTCGGAGTATGTTAGTTGTTACCGATCTTCGGAGGTTGACATTTATTTTGCCCAAGAACTTATATTCAGCACCATTGGCATGAATGAGTTGTAATTCAACTTTTTAGAATTCAGAGCCGAGCTATCAGGTGGTAGGATTTGAGTCTGCCAATTTTTTTAAATGATTTCAACAGGCTGCCGTTCAGGCCGAATCCCATCAAAAGAATTTGATCACTCCGGAGAACTGATCGCCCCCGCTAAGGGTCTGTTTCCGGAGGCATAAACTAAGGTCGCACACCATTGACGATCCATGGCTCCCCACATGGGCGCAAAGATTTCTCCCTTAAAAATCAAGATGATCCTAAAAGGACGAGAACCGACTTGGAACTGGAAATCTAAACTAATACTTACATAGTACTTATCGGGCGATCCGAGTCTGTTATGAAGGATCTGCTCCTGATAGAATATTTAGAGCCCTTAGAGATACTTCTGTTTGTGACCCGCCGCTCGCCGGCCTACTACCTTCATGACAGGAAACAGAAACGGCGGTGTGGCGGCAGCTCTTAAGTAAGAAATGCGGACGTTCAGGAGGGCATCAAGGGATGATTCTGTCAAAAATGACGCGATGGCATCACAGACTGTCCGTTGGCATCACAGATTGTACGATGCTATCACGAAAAATGCGATGCTATCACGAATGATGCGATGACATCAGGCCCAATACGGATAAAATTGACCCCGTCATTCGTATGAAACGCTAACGAAACTGTTTTTTGAGATCCCCCCATAAACCCACTATATACATAGCGGGAATTAATTGAACAAGCAACGGGCGCCGTTAACTCGTTGGATATTGACTGAGGAAAAAAAGGACATGATACAGGACCCAGGCTTGCAAGATACAATGACTGCAGCCATACTGGTGATGGGATCAGAAACGGGGGACGGCAAGATGTTGCGCTCGACTCGCGCATCAGTTTGCCTTGATCCGCCGCTGATCCGTATCGCTACGGGATTGGTACGGTAAATGCGTGATGGGACGGACTGTCTTGCTCACCGTCTTACTCAGCACCGTCTTGCTCAGCACTTTGGGATGACTGTTCACCTGGAAATGGGCTAGACCACAAAACAAAGATTACTGTACCCGGGTAGCCGACATCGCCATTTAAGTCTCCTCCTCCGAGCCATAGATCTGATTTTCATGGCTATGCCGCTGTTCTCATCCACCACAACCGTGGACGAAGTCGCGACGACTTTTCAGAAAGAAATCCAAGGCAAAAATGGTGATTAGTCTCATTCGACATTGCGCGTAGATGGATGGCACTGACCCTTCTTTAGTTCTGCTGACGGGGACTTCTGTCAATGGGATCGGTTTCGAGACCGCGCGCGCTCTCGCGAAGCATGCAAACCTCGTCATAATAACAGGCCACAATCCCGAAAGGTTAGTGGCGGTAAATTTAAAAACTATTTAACACGTTGAACCTCGACTGCGTAGATTGAAGGCTGCAGAAGAGGGCCTTAAACGAGAGGTCCCCTCGGGCAATGTTCGACCCCTCCTTCTCGATTTGTCCTCGTTTGCTTCCGTTCGCAAGGCCGCCGCTGAGGTCAATGCGTATCCAGAGCCATTGCATGTATGTCTTCACCCTCGCTTCATTGCACAGACTCCCGGTTAAGATAGTACCAAGGTTTTGATCCACAATGCGGCCGCAACTATAGGAAACTTCAAACTGACTGTAGACAAAGTCAAGCGGCGACGGACCACTTCGGACCTTTCCTCCTTACGAAACTTCTCGCAGCGAAATTACTTGCCACGAAAACAGCCAGCTACACGCCGCGAGTCGTGTTCGTGTCGAGCATCGGTCACAGCCGCACCCCCGGGATTGATTTCAGCACGTTTGGGCGCCCCGAACAGGCTGGCTACGTGCCCCTTGAGACGTATCGCCAGGCCAAGGCGGCGAACGTCCTCACTGCCATCGAGCTGTCGAAGAGATCGAGAGGACAGATCAACGCTTACAGCCTTCACCCTGGGGGTACATACATCCCTTATAGTTTTATCCGATAACTGATTATGAGCGACTAATTCCTTCCGCGTCCCAGCTATCTACACGAACCTAATGCAACACGAGGAGACTGTTGGTACACTGAAGACGTCTGGTGCGCCAGGATCTTGTAGATTAGATCAGAGTCCATAAAATTAATTGTTGAACAGGTCTGCTTGGCCCCGATGGGTTACCCAATGCGGTTGTTCCGTGGAAAACAATTCCGCAAGGGGCGGCGACGTGAGTGACGGGTCGACAACATCGCAATTATTGAATAACTCATGCCCTCGGAAGGACTGTAGCCGCGGCGTTCGATCCTAGCCTGAACGGTTAGTGGAGCTGTTATTGAAATGCACACTCTGATTGTTGTTTACCTGCAGACAAGCCTGGCGCCTACCTGGACGATTGCATCGCCGCAAACGAACTGATTGCTCCGCCGTGCTCTGATCCCGTAAGTCGTTATGGGTTTTTCGATTTCTGGTATGTCTCACAGTATCACGTAGGCCAATGCAGAGAAGTTGTGGACTCTTACGGAGGAGATGATCGGAGAGTCGTTCAAGTTCTGATCGCACTGTTATATAGTAAACATCGGGTTAGTATATATTCTCAAGTGTGAAGAGGGTAAAGACGACAATCAGCATGGTCCGCTACCACTTTGTAGTAGTATTGTCTCCATCAAAGCACTTATGGTCATGTAAGGATGCCAAACTCGAGAATTGTTGAATTTCGGAAGGCGAAATTCGAGGCAGCCCAACGCTCGCTGGGTACCTTCGTATTTTGTGCACTATTAGACAGATGCTCCCCCAGAACGGCACTTGTATCTAAGTGACCCACGAGCACCGCGATGGTGACTTGGGTACCGCCGCGGAGTGGCACGTCAAATTCATTGACAAACACTTAGGTCAAAAGATCTATGATTGTTTCTCATAAAACAACTACTTAAAAGGAGAGGGGGAAAGGATTTCGGTGTCAATTTTGACCAGCTTACCCTATTCAGACAATAATTTCTAGAATAGTGGACCGGGACATGCCGGGACGACGAAAATTCCATTCACGAGGGCCGAGGGAGGCCTAGACCGCTGCCATAACAGGAGTTACCGGAAACAATCGAGGTTTTGAACTGTGATACGTAGACCTGGAACCTAAATCGGTACCAGGAATAGCGCCCGGGCACGCCTCCGGCTCCCAGCGCAAAATGTACGCCGCTCCCGCTGCAGAAAGATTGGTGTCCACGAATCGGTAATTTCGCCTAGTAGTTTTAGTTCAACTTATTGATTTACTTAAGCTCGTACAAAGCTCGTACATCCATGGGCGTTGGGTCCACTAAATTCATCCAATTTCCAGCACAACAGCAACAAAAATGATTCGCGATCTCACTCAGATCGAGGACCGCTGAATCAGAATTATATCAGTAGGTGGGCACGTAACATTCTATGTAGGTCAAACGCAATGTTTAGCAATTGTCAAGGTTGTTCGACTGCGATGCTCCCTGGACCGTATCCTCGCCAAACCGATTACTACGTTGGCAGCCCGGACACCTTTCACCAGCGTGAATCATTGGCGAGCATTGCTCCAAGGAGGTTCACTTACCCTTTCAACCAAGTGCCCCGTACGCGGCATACGTCTTCGTAATCCGGGGCCGAGGAGCTGATCAACTATCATAAATCAATTGCTGTCCCATCCGCGTACTCCACTGAGCAACCCCGGTCAACCATCCTCGTGAGCATCGCCTTTCCCGTTGCCTTCCCGCAAAGCCACCCACTATCATCGTGCAGCACGACCTCCCTCAGTCCGGGGAACAGCGCGCTCGCGAGCACGTCGAACTCGCGCTTCACGATATACCGAGGCGGGCCCCACGCAGCGGCGTCGATGTACAGCCGGACGCGCATGAGGGCGGGATAATGCCAGTCACCATGGGCGTAGGGCTCGGCGCATAGTTCGGGCGCACCGAGGCGGTAGGTGAGTTCCTCGATCTGAGGGCAGAGATGCAGCAGGTGCTGGAGCGAGGCCGGCGACACCTCCGCCTGCGGCGCGGAGATGAATTCGAGGACGCGAATCGTGCGTCCGGCACCGGCGGAAAGAAACGAGTAGACGGCTGGCGCCGGGGACGCGGCGACGATCAAATGGGTAAGATTCGGCGTGATGCTAGAGCCTGAAGACGAAAACGTGGTATGCGCGGAGGTGTGCTTCATGTGCGGTGAGAGTTGACCGCATGCACGGAGGCGGAGGGTTGTTAGTGTTGGTGGAAGCGACAGCGAGGACAGCGCGTTTGGGCGGTCGGTGCTGACATCGAGACGTTTTAGTCGATGGGATCGGGCGACAATTTGTGTGAGTAGAGCAGTGCCGTTCGCGTGCCCTGCATACAATGTGTTTTCATGCCATCCCAGCCATTTGAGCTCCAGAGATGGCGGCAACGGAGGCGTCTCCTCGTTCGCCGGGCGGAAGACGCTCTCCCAGAACCTCATATCTCGCAGCAGCTCTAGAGGACGAATCAGAATTTCGAGGAAGGGGCAGTGTCTGAGGATGTCGAATAGGTGAATAGGAGCCGTTTGGTTTAATGATGGAGCCCGCCGATTATGAGTATCTCCCTGCCTGAACTCCACAGGTCTTCTTAGCATCTCCAGACGCCTCACAAACTTCCCAAAACCGTACGGGTCGTCCTCGGCGCAAGATCGTTGAAGCCCGAGCCAGAAGCTCTGCAGACTGCGCTCGTCCGCAAGCTGTACATCCTCGTAAAGGAACTCCGCTGCGACCTCACGAATGAAGTGCGAGACCCGCATGAGGTTAGCGCATGTGCGCAGACGGAGCCGCGCTTGCTGATCGTTGTCCGCTGTTTCCCAATCGTCGGGGGATTGGAAGGGAGCATAGTCGAGCGAAATGGAACTTCCAGCTCCTGAAGTTGTTGCAAGGCGGATGATAATCCTCCAAATCTCTGTGGGTGGGTTGATCGTCATGGAGTCGTGGAAGTGGGAAGGATGCGTACACATCGGGGAAGGAATGAGCTGTTATTATACTCCATGTTGCTCGGAGTTTGAGCTGTACTTTACTCTGTTAGATCGGTCTCAGACCGCCCAGAAGACATGTCCCTGGGGTAAAGCTGACCAGAGAGAGCGGGATGCAGTCACTTGTGCTTTCTTCAGCGGGAAGCCTGACATGATCCAAGTACAGGCCTATTTGAAGAAAGATATCGGCCCGAAAGACCGTCTTGCACAGGAAAAAATTGACTAGACAGTAACAGTATTATGAACACCATTATGAGATATTCACCTCCCAGACCCACGGCTGTCGGCATCGACAGTATGATTATCACGGGGTGGGGATGAATGCAGGCAGTTCGCCACATCCCATATTTGCGGGCATCCAAGAACGACCGAAGAGCTTGCAAAGAGTCCAGAAACTTGGTATGCGCACAAGATTGGACCCTCAGAAGGTTAAAACCCAAACGACTTTCTTTATTTTGCGAAGCAGAGAAACGAAAGAAAATCTTCAAGCCGGGATTTGCCCAAGGGGGTCCGAAGATAAGAGATTACCATATGGGGTAGGGGGGGAGGGTGTCTGGCTGACCGCCAAAAAAAAAATTTGTATGTAAAATTTTTTCGGTCCAGATATCAACCCACGTACGTCCTGGTCCTCTGGGACTCATCTGGGATACCTCTCAGGACGTACCCTAGCAATTGTCTAGCAAAATATGAGTCAACACTGCCTAGGTTGTGTGTTGTGCCAGTCGCCGGCATATGGCCATCATTATTATGACATATTTATCAACTGCCCCGCTCTGCCGATTAGATGCCGAAACGGCCCTTGTGCCTCTGCCGTTGTCTCCGAAAGTGCCGATCTGTGATTATCAATGATTCTACAGTACCTCAAATGATTTTAATTTGCTTGCCGCCCTGTCAACTCATATTCTAAGACCATCCTTGGGAACATCCTGTACCAATGTCCACATATTCAAACAGTTTTATTTCTGTATGCATTTTCGGCCCACCCCTAATGAAACTTCCAACAGCATGTAAAGTTTGGTTGGATTGTTAGCTATGTATGTATTACTTACTACGGCAGACTTATTCTAAGTCAAAAATGTTTACAAAACTGTTCCTTCACATACAATATGATGAGCCAGCTGTTTATGAGACTCTGTAAATATTCTGGTGATTAACCACTCTACCACTCTCATGTAGCACCTCCCGGCGCGGAAATGTGCGAAAATGCCGTCTCCCAAAAAGGGAATTTGATGGCATCAGGTGGCTGTGAGGGGGGGGAGGGTGTCGCCGACCCTCTCAAAAAAAAAATTTGTAGGTGATATCAATTTTTCTTATCTTTGGACCCCCTTGGATTTGCCTCAATCTTGCATTTGACCAAGCGAGGGATTATCCGGCATACTTCGCGACCATGGATATACAGAGCCTTGATGACCAGATGTTTCAATCCACTTCTCAACCAGTGAGACTCCAGTGAGCCACGAGCGATGATGAGCATTCACGTCAACAAAGTGTGTGACTGTAACAAGGCCACGATGATCACATCAGTCACTCCCGATGATTACCGCCTCGACACCGACGCCTTTTTCTAGACATCCATTTTTTGGCGCTTTTGAAGAACTTAGACCTTGAGCAGTGTACAAGATAATCCCACCAGTAAGTTATGTGAACTATTTACCACAACTTGGTCCACAAGTAGTCTTCAAAAAATGGCGGGAGTGTGGCGGGAGGGAGTAGAGCGGAGATGCGCGGGAGACGATGATATCGGGTCGTTGATGGGTGCGAAGGGTAGATCCAATGACAATTCCAATGACGTGAAAAGCCTGGATGAGAGGGCCGAATCACAAGATGCGGAGCCTAGGCATCCCTCTATTTTGGGGTCTGGTAGAGCATTCGATCAGGGCCTAAAGCCCGCTGATGGGTTTATAAATCCTCGACCGCGTCGACATGCCTTCCCCAGTACGCCCCAGATGACGGAGCATTCAGAAAAACTAGTTGAGCACTTTCGCCGCGCTGGATGGTTACCCATCAGCGACGAAGCCCTCGAAGAATGGACTGGGGATATGGCTGCCAAGGTCACCCACCCCGATCATCTCAAGACCTTCCCTGTCCTCCCCGAGATCCAGGAATTCAAGGCGCTCATCGAGTCGGACAGCCAACTTTATATGGGCTTACACCAGATGTTTAACGACAAGGCCACGCCACTGGCAAAGCACGTATGTATTTTTTTTTCGTTATATTTGAAACAATACCTGACAATGATTTTATAGATTCCGCATTACGACAGGATGCTCCAGATTCTCAACAAGCTGCTCCAAGAAGCGCCCTCTTACGGCGATATAGGACCCCCCGTATTCATGCTCCTCAGCCACGCGATGAACACCCAAGTCGGGTTCAGCACTTTCCTTAACAAGGAGCTGAACACACATTTCAAGCGCATGTTTGACAACTGGGGCAAATTCCTTGCGTCCCCGGACTCGCGCTACGTCTTGAGCGCAGATGACAAGGGTGGTTGGTTTGGCAAACCCGCGGTGACCGCGCTTGCTGAGCACTTCGACGGCCTCAGATTCGAGGAATGTTTCGTCTGCGATCCGGACGCGGAGTACTACGGCTTCACATCCTGGGACAAGTTCTTCACGCGCAGCCTGCGCCCCGGCGTCCGCCCGATCGAACTCCCCGACAACCCCGATATCATCAGCGCCCCGTGCGAGGCTCAGCTGTACAACATCGCCAAGAACGTGAAGGAGCGGGATACGTTCTGGCTCAAGGGCGAGCCGTACTCGCTGCGCGACATGCTCCACCACGACGAGTACGCACCGCAGTTCGAGGGTGGGACGGTGTTCCAGGGCTTCCTCCAGGTTACGGGCTACCACCGCTGGCACGCGCCCGCGGCTGGGGTGGTGCGGAAGATCGTCGCAGTTCCGGGGACGTACTTCTGCCAGTCTCCGGCCACGATTGGCCAGTCGAAGTATTCGAACCCCTACATCCACTCCCTCGCGTTCCTCACCTCGATGAACACGCGCCTGCTCATCTTCATCGAGGCGGACAACCCCCGGATTGGGCTGTTCTGCTTCATTGCGGTTGGAATGGCGGAGGTGTCGGCGACGGAGGCGACGGTCGTGGAGGGACAGCGGGTGGCGAGGGGAGACGAGTTGGGGATGTTTCATTTTGGAGGGTCGACCCATGTCCTGATTTTCCGCCCCGAAACCAACCTTCAGTTCTTTGACGGATTTAATAAGCAGGGAGATGTGGTGAAAGTGAGGGCAGCGATCGCAGGGGTTGTTACCTGAAGTTTGGTTCAATATCATACAGAAACAAGGTAAGTTAGCTAGCAAGGAAAAGAAAGTGAAAATACATACGCTCATGTCTATCCCGCTGTTGTTTCTCTGCTACAACTTAAGAAGGACGACAGCGGCAATAATAAATATCAATTACATCCGGGAACAGTTTAACATCCAACAAGTATAAGTTGTGTGCGATTTGAGTAGTAGGTTAGAAACGAGAGTGTGTGTGCGGCCATGCAAATAATTTAGAGTGAACGTGAGAGTAATGAGAGAATGTGGGTGGGTGTGGCAGTACTACACTCTGGAATTTGGATGTTGGATATTGGATGGCTTCTCGTATGCCATAAGGCGTTTACAGATCGTCGGCAGGGAGCGCGTCGTACGTGGGGCACAGGGAGTCCCAGTCCTCTGACGGAAGTGTCAGATATGGGGAGCAGTGGAATTGGACACGAAATGCGTACTGCTCTGCGTGGATTTGGCGATGGTGCCCGTGTCCTCGGCGAAGACAATTGCAAGACCGCTGCACGGAGAAATCAGTGACCGAGTTGATGTAAATGAGAGGAAGAGAGACATACAGGTTGAGATGGAAGTCAATGTGGCAGTGGAGGATCCAGCTGCAAGGGAAGAAGACGAGTCAGAACGATCCGTCAGATATGACAAGAGGAAAGGAACTCACGGCCCAGCGTTGTCTGTGACGAAACTATGCAATGCAAGCAATAAGGTTAGCCATCCATAACGAGACATACAAAACAGTTTACGAACCGAATGGTGGTGTTGTCGCTGGAAGCAAGGGTTAATTAGATATGCAGCGCCATTATTTATTTCAAAAAGAGGACGTACGTCGTCGCCGGACCGGTGCTCACGACATCGCGTATAACCGGGTTCTCGTAATTATACGTCGCATTCCCCGCACTCCGCACAACAAAGAAGTTGTGCCCGTGCAAGTGGAAGGGGTGAGGCGCACCGGGGCTGCCACCGGGGATGGAGAGCTCGACGACGCTGTTGGGGGGGAGGGTGTAGACGCTGTCCGAGGGGAGGAGCTCCGCCGCTGTTGAGGCGCCGCTGAGGATTTGGAGCAGGACCGGAACGGAGGGGGGCGTGAAGGTCTACACCGATTGAATTCGTTTAGCACATCAGCTCGACAGGCCGAAACTAAAAAGAAGGAAGAAGGAAGGTGCGACGCACCGCCCCGTTAATCTCGAAGTTGAACGTCGTAAAGTCCAAGCTTATCGCCAAATTTATCGCGACGTCTGCGCCACCTGCCACCGGTGTGCCTGGGACGGGCGTAGCCACCAAAGGATGCAGATTCGTCTCCACCAAGGGCAACACCGAGGTCGTGGCGTTCGTCGTCGGGTCCACGGCGTCGGCGCCGACGTAGCGCAGGATCGCGGAATTGATCCCGTTCGCGAAACCGGCGGTTCCACCGTCCGCGACGCTGCGGATCCAATAGTTGTCGACAGGCTGGTTGGCGTTGAGGATGAAGGAGTAGCGTTGGGCCGCGACTGAGAGTTCGTTCAATCAATTTACAAAAAGGGTTCATGAGATAATGGGGAGACGCACAGATCTGGATGGAATCGACGGTGAGGGGCTGCGTGTTGACGCTGTCCGCCTCGATGATGGTCATGGTGTGTCCGTCGATGGTGAATATGAAGTTCGGGTCTGAACATCAATAACAACAAAAAAGTAAAGTTAGCTCTATACATCGTGAAGGAATTACGACGTACCACACGAGATGGAGACCATGCGCATCCTGAATTTCGTCAGTATCATTTAATACGGGATTCGCAGAAAGAGGGGAGAGGAGGGGAAAGACGCACCGGTAGCGCTTGCCCGCGGTGACGCTGATAACGGCGAGGTCGGAAGTGGGCTGTGGAGGTTGCGTGAGTACATACTCGCGACTCAAACTTAAGAATGAAAAAGACGCACGCCGCCAGCATAACGCCCGAGTCCGTTGATCAGGGTTGAGATGAGCGTCTACAAAATGCGCAGGCAAGTAGTAAGTGGGCTGCAGATGTGGAGGAAATGCAAAGGGAAGCTACGTACGGGGACGAGTCCGAGGGTGGGGGCGGGGCCGTGGTCTATACAGGCAGCAGAGTCAGATTTTGGGGATAAATCAAGCGCGCAAACGTACACCAATCAGCGATAGTGATCACAGTCGTCTCTGCGGGCGCCTCAAGATTAAACGACGTGAAAGATGCGGAGAATAGGATGGGGACCAACCATCGTCGACATCTATACAGGGAATCAGAAATTGCCAAAACAAAAGAGGATGGTTGGTTGGGAGTACCGTAGAGATCAGCGTGCGGGTCGTTCGGGTCGTAGACTACCAACGGACCGCGGAGGCCGTCGCAGTATTGGGTAGCTGGAAAAGAGGATATTCATTCGTCAGGCGGCAAAGAGAGAGAAAAAGGCGAGGCGTACCGAGATGGCTGTGATCTGCACACATGAATTATTCAACTCGAAGAAAACCAAGAGGGGTTGAGGGGCACTCACACCTGCGGATTTGGTTAGACATAATTGCATCTTGATGAATGAAAAATCTTACCAAAAAGTCCCGGCCTGGTCGTTCTGTATGGTCGTGATAGATGAGATACAGAATCAGCGGGTGGAAGTCAAAACAAGCTCACCGTGGGGAAGGAATACTGGAACGAGTTGTTCACAGCTATCGGGCACTGCGTCACGAACGCGACCCCTCCATCGTGCGTCAGGCGCCAAGGGCCGCAAAAACGTAGAAGTACATACCGTCATTGAAACTGTTGTTGGGCTGGAAGAAACCGTGCCAGTGCTATGACAAGGTGTAAGTTCATTTGCCAGTGAAATCGGGCAGAGACGCACGATGCTGGTGCTGAGCAGCATGGTCTCGTTCGACAGATTGTCGATTACGTTCAAATTGAACTCGTCGCCCTATCCGGAGGAGAGTGGAGTGAGAAATCAGAGATCATCACGACGCCAAAGATGCGCACCTTGTTCCCGACGATCAGAGGACCCGGCGATCCACCGTTCACGAGGACGGCTCTGGGGGAATTCGGAATTTATTTGCTGGCAGCGTATGAAAGAGAACGACTACTCACTGCCGGGTGAATCCATCGGGGGCCACATCGCCATTGGTCAACGTCAACTCGCCAGTGGGACCGACGGACGCGAGGGCGGTGGCGGTGGAAACCAAACAGGTTATAATGAAGAGGGGAGAAAATGACATTATGCGAGAAGGGGAGAGAAGGAAAGAAAGGTGAAATCTGAGAGACGCGTTGGCTTCTTATGTAGGCGGCTGTTTCACTTGTGTTTCATGCGCAGCCAGGAATCTTGATACCGCCGTGGCCGCTTGCTATATCCTATCTGGAATTTGCAGCGTTCTTGTGCGAGGGATCGGCCTGGATCGACGCCCTGAAACCTAGGATACACAAATCAGCATGCGCCGAGAAGAGTTAGAAATGATTGCCGATGATCGCATCGGCTGAAAAGCCTCGGCAATATCGGAATCCTGCGGTTGCGTCCGACCCGTCGCTCAAAGAGCTGCGGAAACTACGGGGGCTCCGCCGGAATTGTGATACTTATACCTGGAAGGCAAGTCCTGGATCGTCCATTCCTTCTAATGCTCATCAACGCTCTCCTCTGCCTCTCCTTCCTTTCCTTCGTTGTCGCTATCGTCAGTGCAGCTACTTCAATACTCCTCCCCTTGACTTGACCTGACTCCACGCAGCCCCAGGACATCCCGCCCCCGTTCACTGTCACCAGGGTCTTCCACACGTTGACTGACGTCGCGCCGTACATTGTTCAGGCGACCACGGTGTTCACGTTCACGTACGTCCCCGCTCAATGAGAAGCGCTTGTATTGATATCCAGCAGTCCGAGCCCTTCAACCAGCATTGCATTCCCCACCGGCACGGGCACGGCTGCGGCCTAGAGCGACTTTTGTTATATGCCTTGATTGAGTCGTAAATAATGATAATTGGCCTGCTCCTCACTCTCATTACCATACCCCGACTGTATGAATATACATACATAACCTGTTTTGAATTTCGTTCGAGGGCAGTGACAGATCCGCAGTACCATTCATCCTCGCATATGACGGCCGACAACTCGGAAGTGAGCGCAACAAGAGCGCAACGACAATATAAGAAGAACGCGGCCGGGGCCGCAGCAACGGCGGCAATGGTAACCTGATAGCTATAACAGTAACACCGACGGACATATTTACCCGAGGGCCGAGGGAAGGTAAGGTCGGTAGATAGGATTACACGGTCCGTCTTAGGAACACCAATTGCAGAGTTGTTGAGGCTACAACTTGAAGGTATAATCCTCGCTTAAAATTTATCCGTTATCGTTCCCGCCGTTCCTGAAATCGATGCTATTGCTGACAGCATGCTCCCGTTTTTTCGTTCTCTCAGATCGGCGCAAACTTCACTACAACATAACCCGTTTCTCTGTCCGATTATTGCAGTAACACTCCAGTCTCTCTCTATTTTTTTCCTCTTTTGAATTCAACGCACTATTTCCGCGGAGCCTTGTCCCCCAATGACAGATCTAGAACTACTGATAGTGGCCCATAACACTCCCATAACTGCATCGTCCGAGGACGTTTCTCGCCCGGCAAGAGAGCTTAGCTTCTGTAGCATCTAGTTTATATGCTGAATTAGTTTCATGATTTTATATAGAGCAGGATTGATGAGGTTGGGTTTAGTAGAGTTGCAAACTGTCACAGAATCTTCCTTTCCATTTTTCGTGTATGTCCACTATGCCTCACCAATTTGACTCAAAAGTGGGGTGGAGGCTGGTATTAGATGAATGAATATTCCAGCGGACTCCGACCATGTCGTTGGTTGGAAATCCGCCCTGATCCCTGACTCTAAAGCTTGAACTTCGATAGGATTTTCAGGCGAAGACGTTGTGTTCGGACCTTCCTCCGAAAGGTTCAACCTGAAATTCAAGCTGCAAAGTAAAGTCTGATCTGCGCTGCATTTTTCCTCGAGATCGCTGGCTCGCACCCGGAGTGATAACTAGGTGGCCACTCGGGTAGCAGATGCAATTCAGATTTATACCGTCCCCACAGTCACTATCCGAAGTCCGATTTGGGCCCTAGCGTCCTCACTTGCATCTTGGGCAGCATGTATGTACAACTGTAATTGTATTTTCGCACAGAAATTTTGCAGCCCCAGTGGCCGTCGGAATTAGGGCAATATAAGTTGGTTATCTACATCTACTTGTTGTATTACTATTACTACACTTACACTTATATACTTTAACTTTAACTTTGGACCCCCTCCTCCGCCGCCGACGCCCCGCTGTCGAACGTATTCCCACTGTACATCCGCCTGTCCACACGCTAACAGGAATAAATAAGCATCATCGAAATCATCAGCGCGCGACCGAAAATAACGTACCCCCCCAATCGGCCGCGAATAATCCTCGTGATCGTCGAGCGTGCGGGAAGATTGAAACTGCAGGACGGCAAGGCTGGGGCGCAGCAGCCCCGTCGGCGTCCCCGGCGCCGGCTCTGGCCCCGCCCCCGAGTCCGGCGTAGGCAGCCCTGGGGGCGGAGACCACCCCACCCACTCCGGCGCAAGGCTCGGCGCGGAGCCCGCGACCTGAATTCTGGGGTTGAGCAGCGAGCCCGGGGGTTGTGGCGAGCCCGGCGGCGAGGTGGGCGTTCGTGCGCTTCCTGCTCTTGCCCCTGCTCCTGCGACGGGGGCGGCGGCGGCAGCGGCGGCAGCGGAATTGGCATTGGCATTGGCGGCGGCGCCTTGAAACTCGCCGGGCGCGGCGCGCACGCGGGAGCCCCGCCCGCCGCGGAAACGCCCCAGGAGGCCCGCCATGGACCCGCTCGAGGGCGGGGTGGGCGGCATCGTTGGGCGCCGGAGGGTATAATGGTACGAGGATCTGGACCCGGTCGGCGACCCTGGCGAAGCGGCGTGCGTCGGCTCTCCCGGCGTCGCGGTGGCGGGACCCGCGATCGCAGCAAGCTCCGCGCCCCCTTCCGCTTCCGCTGAGGATCTCGGCCCGCGCCTGTGCCGCTTTTTGAACCGCCTTGACGCGAAGAATATGATGGTAACCGCCAAGATGAGCGCGACGACGCCGCCGATCGCGACGCCCACGATGCCGCCGACGTTGTGTGCGAACGAGTCGCGGGAGGCAGGTCCTGTGCCGAGGACGCCTGTGGAGAGGACGGTGGTGACGGTGCCGCCGGAGGTAACGACGCGCGTCGAGGTGAAGACGACGGGCGAAGTTGTAGGGATATCTGTTTCGAACTCTGAGGAGACGAAGGAGGTGGTGGTCGTGAAAATGGAGGATACGGATGTGGATGTTGAAGCGGAAGACGTGGTTGGTGAAATGGATTTTGTCGTCAAGGTCGATGAAGTCGATTCAACGGAACTTAATGCGTAGATCAGCGGCCGGATACGCGGGGCACAGTGAGGGACATACATCGTTGAGGAACTGGCGTGCGAGAGACTCTGGGAACTGGAAGACCTGTGAAACAAACGATCAGTACCACTCGTCACCCATGCTGAACGGCTAAAATGACCTATGTGATGACGAAGAAGAACCCGAAGAAGAACCAGAGAAAGAGCCAGAGGAAGAGCTAGATGAGGTGCTCCGGATACTAGAAGAAGACCTTAGGGACCACATAAGGATATGTTTTCCCGAGAATCAAGTACCCGACTCACAGGGATGCAGAGGCAGACCCGGAGCTGGACCCGGAGCTGGATCCGGAAGAAAAGGATATTGAGGAGGCAGACGACAAGCTGCTGCCCCTAGATGACGAGGATCTAGGGGAATGAATCGACGAAGAGCTGGCTGAGCTCGATTCCGCACGAGGCCGGCTGCAAAACAGATTTTTGAGAATTACGGCTTCGGGGATACTTAGAAAAGGATAACGTACGTATCGAGCCTCCTCCTCTTCCAAGGGACCGCCAGAACTGAGAAGGATGTCCCACCTGGCGGTGAGCCACGCGTGTTGTTAGAAAACGGTGTCGACGAAAAGGTGCTTCGATTCCTCGACCCACTCGAAAAGGCCGTGTGTCGTGTCTCCGCGCTCAGGCGGATGCTAATTTCTAGGGGGAGGTATGTATGGTCCAAAGGAGTGTTCATAAAAGCGAATGTGTAGTAGGCAGCCCCGAGCCTTGCGCACTATGTCGTTGAAGATCGTTCCAGGACGTGAAAGCTGAGCGCAGAGGAAGGCGTTGCGGCGGGTGAGCGGGGCTTTTTGGATAAATATTTGGTAGCCTAGACACATGTCACAGAGCCTCGTCTCTAGAGAATGTGAGACTTTCAACCCCTAAAGAGGGATGACAGCATAACACGTGTTAAGAAGGATCTTCAATCACCAAGGTAACCAATACCGGAATCCCCGTAGTTGCCTGTAGTTGCACATAGAGATTTTCTAGAAAAACAAGGATGGTGACCGTTACTGACTGCGTAACGTTGGCGATTTTCCGAATGTTCAGAGTCTCAGTCTGCCCCCGCCAGAGTTGAAGTAGCTAGGTCAGATCTTTTCCCCCTTGGCGATCGACTGGGGGGGGATTATGAAATTAGATTCATTCTGATAAAAAAGGAGAAAGTGGGGTGCAAGTGTTTTGACATGGCAGCGTTGAACATTCTCCTGTCCCCGTTGAAGTGATGGAACAGTCGGTGAAGACGTCGCCCTTGAATAATTGGACATGGTCCAAGTTCAAGTGCATTGTACCGGTCAGTGTCGGAATAAAGACATTTACCTTACAAGAGAAGCGAACGCCATAAGGCCTTGTAAGAGGCTTGTAAGAGCCCTATAATTAAAGCCCACAAGATCCATCGCACTGAATCCCCGCTATGTCAAACGTGCCAACGCCGCGAGGACGTCCCCCACTTTATATTTTTCTGCAGTCGCTTCACTCACCACCGCACAATTCTACGTACCGCCCTCGGCCGCAAGGCCACGTCCCTCGGCTACCTCCTTACGAACGACAAGGGCATACGCCACCTTCTACGATACGTACACGCTACTAATCGCCTTCCTGCTTATCGTGATATCACCCCGACTGATCCCACCTCTTAATTTCTAGACGTCTACCCAATTTACTGCCTTCCTCCTCACCCTATAACCCTATATTCCACGACCACTCTTACCATACCCCCGCCTTCCCTCCCTCCCTCCCTTATCTCGCTATCGACACTCCAACTTTTATACCACCATATACTTACTGCACATCTTACCTAATGACCCTCTGCGACAGATCCCACGCGCGTACGAGCCCTGCTCCGCCTCTCGTGCGTACGAGCCCAGCTCCGCTACACCGAGCGTTCGAGCACCGGCTCCGCTACCTCGCGCGTCCGAGACCCGTCTCCGCATCCCCGTCGCCCGCAGCTCCCCGCTTCCGCAACACAGTATCCTCCCACGCCCTGCCTGCTCTTCCGCGCCGTCCGTGACCCAGGATACATCCAGCCCGAAGCCCTACTCGGCACCTGCCAGGTCATTAGTTAGTAGATACATACCGTGTACCATAGTCGCTTGCAGCGACTCGAGCACGCTAATGGATTTCATCATCATCATCATCATCATTATAATTAAAGCTGGGCCTTATGTAGGCTCTTCTAAGGCTCTTCTAAGGCCTTATAAGGCCTTTATGATGTTCGCTTCTACTCATAAGAGATTTTTGCTTTTGTTCCGACATCAGTCGGATCAGTGGTATTTGCCATTCCGATATGACCCCTGTTTTCAGTCTACATTTTCGATACAAAGCTAAGATAATTTACAGAAGAGAGAAAGTTCTTCTGATCAGCAGTGTACAGTGCCTCACAGCTTCCTGAATGTGCCAAGATGGTTGAAATTTAAGTAACTATAGATCCTGTCGAAAATAAGCGAAATCATAAATGTCAAAAATGAGATTTCGGCAGTTTCGGCTTGTTCGGACGGAGATCAAGAATATGCGGCCGTGTGACACTCCTACGCGCACCGCGCGAACTATCGCTGATCCCGAGTACGATGCCGAAATGGAGCTCTTGCCGAGGTTCGGCTCGGGGATCCCGCATGAGACGAAACAAAGTTGTAATGGGCTCGTCGAAATCTGGGCTTGTAAACCTGTTGAACCATTAGGCCTATTTCCAGAGGTGATTTGGACCGGAACTGGTGGCTTCAAGAATTCGAAGAATGAGGGGTTTTCATATCTTGGCCTCAGTCTCTGCACCGGCGCACAAAAAGGATGCTTTCGGTGTGGGAGTTTTTGTCGATAAAATCATGGTGATAACAAATATTTGTGTCCCAAAAGAGCGCTCAAAGGCAATTTTTCCGTGCCCCGAGCACACGCAGGCCGTGTTTTGTGCCTTAGACTGGATGGAATTATGGCATCCGGATCCGCGAGTTCAAGTTGTCCGCGAGCGAGGGACACCTCGACGAGATCCGCGGCATCGTTGTTGCGCATGAAGATTCATTCTGATCATTGATGCGAAGGGAGAAGAGGAACCTTCGCACGCGTGCCAAAGAAAGAGTGTGGTGGTCGTTCAAAAGAAGGAGGATCTAGGTTGGTGTTGTTTGTTCACCCCTTCCGGGCTATCCGAACACGATCACGTCACGGTGTGGCGGATGCTGGCGCGTTCAACTTTCCAGCTTGAACCAATAAAGCTCATAAGGATCCGGATAAGAGATCGGGCTTTGAGACGGCAATCCCTGTCCACAAATCCGGATAAAACGCGGGGGTCGCCGACCACGTCAGGTCAGATTCGGATAAAAAGTTCGCATGAAACGGTGTGTGAAGAAAATTCAAAAGAGCAAGTTTTCCACATAATTTCAAGGTGTGGAATACACGGGAACGTTTTGCGACAGAAAGGTGGTGATTTAGAGCTCTTAAACTCACTCCCCACCTCACGGAGTCGCGGTGTGCCCGAAAAAAAAGGGGTTTTCTTTGCAGACTTGGTGCATGAATCAGATATAAATCGAGCTTAATGAGGCTAGGGTATCGTAGCAAAAGTGTCAGATTTAGAAAGGAAGAAGAGCACAAAGGTTAACATGATTTTGCTACGGAGTAACAGCTGACAACAGGACAAAAAATGCGAAACAAAATCTCGGGAAACGGCTAAGAAAAGACGAATGTCCGTTTGTCCGAGTTCTATGTATGCCCCGGCCGGTGGGGGGGACAGTATGTGATATCAACTTCTTCTCTTTAGAGGCCGCCGAGTGCGCCGAGGCCGAGTGTGCTGACAACGAGGCTCAGGCCAACCTCTTCGAGGAGGATGGTGACGCTGAGGAGGCTGTTCGGATCGGTTAAATTAGGGACATGAAAGAAAGGAATAATGCAATAGACGCACACGCCAGCGATGAGGGTGTCGATGCCGAAAAGGACGACGTCAAGGGCGACCAAGAGCTCGGCGAGCGCGGTGTCGACGGGAATGATGAGTGTGCCGAACCCGGGGATGAACGAGACGCCGTTGAAGGTGGTGGCGAATTCCTAGAAAACGGTGGAGCATCAGGATGACAGTTGGAATTCTTATGTATCGGGGAGGCATACACTGATGACGCCCGCAAAGGCGGAGGCGACTTCGTCCTCGGACTGGCGCTTGGTGGAAGCGGGTAGGGACGAGAGGGACGCGGTAGCGATGCCGAGGGCGGAGGTGAGCTCCGCAAGGAGCGGTGCCACGGTCGTGTCACTGGCCGTTCCACTGGAAGACAGTGAACCTGGAATACGTGGTTAGTTGGGGTGTTGTATGAGCAATGTAAGGGAGGGCATACTAATCTGAGGGAGGATGGTGCCGGTCGAGCCTTGCAGCGTGGTAAGGATATCCGTGACGCTAGCGGTGGACTGGCGCTTGTTGACGACGGGGCTGGCGGTCGCAAGGGTTGCAGCGAGGACGAAGAGGAAGGCGACACGAAGAGCGAACATTTCAGATTAGGTTAGGTAGGGAGGTGAGAGTGGGTGGTTTGAGGGTGTAGGTAGGAGTCGAGGATGCACTGGGTGAGTGAATGATTCTTTTCGTTCATTCAACGGCGTCCTTTATACTGGGACGCTGGAAGAAATCGCCACTATGTTGTCACTACGCCATTTCACGCCCTTCGGCGCTATTGCGCCTGGTGAAGATCCTCCACAGCACAAAAGAAAAAATTGCATACGACAGAATGTCGACTTACGTGGAGTGGGAGGCATCACAGACCATTCTTCCAACCCAAGTGGAGAAAGCCCGAGCGGTTGGATGTCAGGAGCTGTGTTAAGGGGGATTAATGTTGCGACCCGGATCCGAAAGCAGGCTTGTTAGGTTCTGTGCCAAGGTGTATCGTTTGGGATGAAAGTCTGGCCGTGCTACTTCAGTGGTGCTCCACACCGACCGAGGACTTACTCCCATGTCGCGCGGAATTTGTTGGCAAAGTAAGCTTGAATGCTGGGGTCAAATGACACGGACTTTAACTTCGGTGCCTCGAATCGCATTGAAGGCGTCCGTGAGAGAAAGGAGGAAGAGTGTACGAATTCAGATGCTGTCCAATCGCCCAAGTTCCTCTTTCCTCGGAATTTTTGCTCGACCCAGATGAGGAGAACGAGGTTCAGATGGCAGGGAAACACCAAGTAAACTGGAAACAGAAGGCGCACAGAAATGACAATCAGTCTAGCTTGAGATGAATAATGGCGTCATGAAAGAGAACGAGATCCAAAGGGCCGAGAAACATGTAAACTTCGTCTGATTCAACGAAAACAGAAGGCGCACAGGAATAACTGTCAAGGCTGACTTGATGAATAATGGCGTCATGAAAGAGAACGAGGTCCAAAGGGCTATAAGGGCTATGAAACACGTAAGTTCATCTCTTTCAACTCGAAAACAGAAGGCCTGGGCGCACAGAAATAACGGTCAAAGCTGACTTGATGAATAATGACGTCAGTTGTTAGTGGTATCTCAGCATTTCTACGAAAGAGGGGGACAGAGTGTACGAATTCAATATATGCTGTGGCATAGATTTACATCGCTCGCGACGAGGACTTCGAACGTTGCATTATTCGCATCGTATTTTCAATCCTACCCAAGCCCAAAGACCATGACGCCCTGCGTCTCACATGTCAGTAGCCGCAACACCTTCGAAAAAAGGCCTAGCCTTGAAACTAACAATACCACGGGAGCTCAATTGCGAGCGGTGCGTCAGCGAGGTGTTTGGACATGCGCTCTAGTCAAGAAGGGGCTGGGCGTGAGTGTGTGCATTTTAAATGACTGCTTTCTGTTCCTCGCATCCGATGCTAGTCGGAACATTATTGATTTCTGCACAGGACGAACAAGTACGCACCAACACCGCGACTTTTAATTAAGGGCTGAGACACATGAACGGAGGTGTCATTGATGTTAGTGCTGCCAGAGTATACGAAAGCTGTCCCAGCAGACTGGAGTCGGGTCTGGTAGCAAGATGAGGGCATTGATCTTCGCTGCTTGTCGCTCGGAGCTGGGGTAGCACCGAGAGCGCCCGAATTGCAACTGACCATAGGAGTGCAAAATCATGGTCCGTTCGGTACCGCAGCGGAGGAAGAGATAGTTCCTCGGAAACGAGAAATGTTCCCGTACATTACCGCGCAGATGCGACAAGGGAGTCGCAGCCATCGTTGAGGTCGGGTAGCCAGTGTGGGGAGGGGACGACTCTCACATTTAGCTAATTGAGGACGAAAGTTGAGACGGAGCAATATAGTTGATAATAGTTGACGGGAAGGATGGCCATACAGTCTATTGGGTATTGGGTGGGTATCGTTATTACAACCGAGGACAACTCGGAACTAACGAGTCTGTCACTGCATCAGTTGTGCAAAATAGTTCTTATGGACTTACTCAATTCTCCTCCGAGGCCGCGTCCTCGCCCATCGCAGCCCGCTTCATCGCATCCAGCTCCGGCCATGGCGGGAGGTCGAAAATCCCCGGAAGCTCCGCCCAAAACTCCCTCGCAGCTTCGCTAAAAAGCGTCTTCGCCTGGGCGACGCAAAGGGTGCACATCCCTGATTCCTCTAGACTCGGGGTGTCCCATTCCCCCAGCGGATCGAGCCCTGCGTCATCCTTCATGAGGTCGAAATGCTCCACGAGGAGGCTGCGGCGCACGGTGTCGCAACCGCCGGGATTCCCACAGGAGGGCGAATCGCCCTTGAGCGTAAGAAACTGGTTGACCGCAGATGTGCCCCGGAGGAAACGCGCCTGTGCAATCGCACATTTCATCGCATGTGGTTGGAGTGCACCGTCTGCGGCGAGAGCAAGGAGCTGGTCGATCCCGTAACATGTGGCATCGTAATATGCCATCGGCAGCAGCCACCAGGCGCCGACTTCGATTGCTGCTAGAGCGACAGAGAGCGAATGGATAGGAGACGAGTCACCCGTTATGATGTGGTCAATACAAGGTTGATCGCAGGAGAGTGCATACCACTCTCCTTCGGCGAGATGGTGAAGCGCACGTCGGAATAGATATTGGACGTCGTATTTGTGCGATAGGCGAAGGATGCCTAGGACAACTGAAAGTTCAACGGGGCAAGGCGACGGCATAAAATAACTATTTTTCGATGAGCTTTCTCATGAATTCCGTTCCCGTAGACAGGACAGAAATTACCTAGAGTCGAAGATTGCGCGTAAGAATACTTCGACGTCCGCAGCTGGATCGTGCATCCGTACAACGGGGCTCCCATCGACTTCTTCCATCTCGCCATTCACTGGCTGCGGAAAAGCTATCATGTCCCGAAATACGGTCGATCTTGCAGCGAGGATTGCGCGGGAGACTTGGAATATTTTGTCGTCCGCCCTTATAACAATAGTGTCCCGCGAAAACCAGAGATCCTCCACGCGTGTAGGAAGGTTTCCGTCCATTCCTTCGTGGAGCATTGGTGGCTCCGATGCCGGTTGGAGATTGAGATGGTGGAAGAAAGTCAAGCTTATTGCGCTAGTTCTCATCTGATGCTGATGGTCCAGACCCGGGCCGGCGTCACCCGTCCATCCTGTTTCGGTTCCTCCCTGAATCATGTCCTTCAGCTTCGGGTTTCGCGGCGCTTTCTGGCTAGATACCCCTCCGCCGGCGAGTTCTCTAGGACCTATATACACAACCTTCTTCTCGGAAAACCTCGCAAGCATTCTCCCTATAGAAGATCCGAGAAATTGAAAGCTAATTTGGATAGATGAGTGAAGAAAAAGCGTGAAGGATTTGCTACTCCCGAGCTGAACTTGGAACTTTGTCCAAGCCTTGCCGCCAAATTTAAACTTTTCCCCGAGACAACACGGCAGGAGGTCGTGAATTGATCTAGCTCGTGACGAGCAAGTTTCTGGGACAGATGAGTTCTCAAATGTCCACACCATGTGCAAGATCTATGTATTGGACAGTATTCCGACGGGGTCCCGCTGACGATTATACTTCGTCTGCCCAGCCGCGTTACTGGGTTTGGTTTTACTTGAGCATCGACACATTCAATGAGCCAGATACACAAACAAATTCAGATACCTTACTGTAGTTTTTCGTTCAATTCAACACGTAGGTAGTCTCACTAGTCAGACCAAAATCAAAACTTTTTTTTTTTCGAAAATTTGGAGGTAGGTAGGTAGGTAGGTAGATTTACACGGCACGGTCCCGCTTAGGAACGCCGGTTTGGGGAAGTATCCCAATGTACTACAGGCAAATATGTACACCATCGTCCCCCACCTCTAAAAATCTTCCGAGCCGAGCTCACGCACCCGGTCTCCCGTCACGCTGTAGAACCCAGTCGACTAATAGAAGTAAAAAACTCAATGCAAAAACACCCCAACTCTCCTCCCAAATCTGCACCTCAAAACCAAAGCTCATTGGAGAGAGCAAAAAAAATACCTGATTATGGTCTGATTCCACTCGCGCAGCAAAAGCCGTAGGTCGACCTTCCGGATTAGGAAATTCCCAATTGGGAAACCCTTCCTCGAGCTCAATGAGATCATGGTGGGTTGTTTTGGCCCGGAGGTGATATATATTGACTTTCTAAGGTATTTGGTCTTCAAAAAAACTGTTGAACTAAAGAATTGGAGGTGTGGTGCATGTTTTAGTTTGCGATGATGTGGCTGTGCATGAAAGTCGCACGACAAGAATTTTGGTTTCTGGTAGCAGCTTAGGTAGATAAATAAAAATAAAAATACTAATAGATACCTTGGCATGATGTCTGAACCTATGGTGACTTTAAAAGTCATAAATACACGTTGTGGCCACAGATCAACAGTCGCAGCGGAAGGTTGACCTACGATTATCACCTGACAAGTAAAACTAGACTAACACGTAGGGGTACTGCGTGACAATTCCTCCAGTTCGAAGATTTGCCAAATCAGTGTGGTTATGATTACGATTGCCACATGGGAGAGAAGACAGGTAGCAAAGACGCAAGAAAAAAGCTGTGGTTGGATATTTAGGCTAAGGAGCCAGGAAAATTGAACACATTTTTTTCGAGGAAACCAACTGCATAAAATTGTGGTTTAAAAGCGGCTGAACCCGCCAACCAAGGAGCTTTGGGACGCTTCTAGCGATCTCGATTCTCCAGCGATGGAATTTTAGATGACGGAATTAAGAGACAACGAACACTGCCACACAAAAAGTCACCTGATATAATCACCTGACAAACACGGGACTCGGAATCCACCCGTGCACGGCGAACCCCGGGACTCGGAATCCGCCGTGAGTTGGCGAGCTCGGAATCCACCGGGGTTTGGGGCGGAGCCCCAACAAGCTGTGGACCCGCCGAAGGTACGGACCGAGCGCAGCGAGCGTCCGTGCCGAAGGCAGGGTCCTAAAGCTTGTTTTAGATGACGGAAAATGCCGTGGATCATCGGACTTGCACGTGGACGAGTGGCTGTGACATAGAGCCTTACCTTGTGACATCGACAGCAGCTAGACTTCGTTTGGCAACCTCCATCCTTTCAACTTCGCTCCATTCATCGACACGCAGAGCTCTTACCTCGGAACCCCTTTCACCGTTGCCACCAACCCACGTCGATGGGAACCGCAGTCCTGTCCTGCGGGGCCGACGATCCCTCGGGCGACATCTATTATTACCCAAACGAAAATCCCGTTCAACCACAGATTCTCCCCATCCCCCTCGAGGCTCCTTCGCCTTCCGTTCCCTCGAGAAAGCGGAAGAGATCGAATGGGTGTGGAATGATTCTGCACTACGGTGCGATCGTGTCGTCCAATAATATGTGGCGGGCTGGGGAGATCCAGTACGGCTACATAATTCATCTGGAGGATCAGTATTTTCCTGTCGAGGTCCGAAGGCTACTTGAATTGGGAGTGAAACCATGCGGTTGTGTCCGACGGGGTGTGGGGTGTGCGGCTTGGTGAGTTATTTTACTATTAGTGATTATCGATTCACGACCCTGAGCTCATGTCGGCTTTATTCTCGTGCTTCATTTGTTCGCTATCATATTTGCTAACCAATTGGGTCCATAGTGGAAACTCGCTCGGCGCGCTTTTCACCCCGTGCGTCGACCACCAAGAGTCAGCGAGCGGGAAAAACTACTACACCATCCTCCCCGGCGCCGTCTCTCCGCCAGTCCATCCTTACAGGCCATCATCCCCGTCTTCCATGCCACCACCGCGTGCCTTGCGCCCGCTCCCCAGTTCCCCCCCTCCAAACTACACGCGCCATCGGCACCCCACATCTCCCCCGCCCCTTATATTATACGCGGAGTTCACGCCGACGCCGTCGCCCGAGATTCGGCCCGCTAGTCTTCCTGAACCTTCATTCATAGAGGAGACGACAGAGTGGGAGACGACAGAGTGGGAGTTCATCCAGATGATGCAGGCACGTCGGCCCTCGACCGTTTACCATTGCACTTCTGACGAAGTAGATTCCAGCGCCGACTCACCAGGCGAATCCCCACGTCGGCGTCGACGGAGGGGTGGGGTATAATGGGTGGAACTGAGGAGGAGGAGGCATGTCGCGGCTTTTGCCCGCTTGTCATCAATTATCTCACATCACATGCACAGGATCTAGTTGAAGACGAAATGCCCGGGCCCCCGGCAGAGGAATCGGATCCATTCCTTGAAGCCGACGACGAGGAAGTGGTGGTATGTCATGGTCGACCGCCCGTCATCAAACTAGTATCTGACAAATTACATGCATAGGATCTGGCTGGGCATGTACATGCTACCCCTCGGCCGCCGGAGTGGGATTTCATGCGCGCGATGGAGGAGGAGGAGGTATGTGTGCCATCGACCGTTGCTTATACATAGTACCTCTGACGAATTCATTGTATTAATTCGCAGCTGGCGGAGCAGGTATGTGTACCATCGACCGTTTCTCACATATAGACCTCTGACGAATCGATTGGATTACTCCCGGGTCATGCAGATGGACGTTCAGGCGCTCCGCGAAGAGATGATCCGGCAGAGTGTGAGAGAATGGAGGCCGGACTATATCGACGAAGTTACCGAGGAGGAGGAGGTATGTGTCATGCACGTCTGACTCTCTGGCAAATTCCATAAGTTCAATTCACAGGATGCCGAGGCGTTACTTGAACACGCAACCACACCCAGGCCAGAGTCGTCGCCGACGGATGCCATTGATGTAGGTAACGAGGAGGAGGTATGTCGTGGCTCCCGACCGGAGCATCTGACGTATTCCATGCTTAGGATCTGGTTATGCCTGCACACGTAACCCCGCCCCAGCGCGACTGGTCGCCGGAGTGGGATGTCGTCCGAGACAGGGAGGCGGAAGATGAGGTGTGTACCCTCGACCATTTCTCATGGTACCAATCGCAATAAATTCACGCGATATGCAGGGTAACCCAATCAACGACGAGGAAGAGGTATGTCGTGGTCGGTCGCTCGCCATCAAACGAACGTCTGGCATATTTTATCCATAGGATCCGTGTGTGCTTGAACGCGCAGCCCTGCCCCAGCGTGACTGGTCGCCGGAGTGGGATATCGTCCGCGAGAGGGAGGCGGAAGATGAGGTACGTGTACCATCGACCGTTTCTCATCGTACGGGTTGTGATTAATCCCCGGGATACGCAGGCGTATGTGCAATCTATGGGCGAAGAGCTGGCGAGGCGTCGTTTGTATTGAAGGTGATCCTCCTTGCATATCTAAGGGACCGCGGTACAATCACCCACAGTTACCTAGAGAACATGTACTGTATATAGATCCCGACTCGCCGATTCTGCGTGCTCCGCAGTTTCAGCTTCAGCCGGGCAAAAACGTGTAATTTTGGGTGCAGTTTCCATAGTATTGAATTAGGACGCACCAGAAAATAACAGTTTTACACTACACTTTAAGGCGGTCCGGAAAGCGACATTCCGGGCCGCGGCGCTCCATGTGCCACGTAATGTGCCTACCTCCAACAATGGCAGCCATCCCCCAAGAACTCATTGACTGCATCATCGACGCGGTCAACGACATAGACTCCCTTAAGGCCTGCGCACTCACCGCACAGACATTCCGCAATCCATGTCAGCGCAAACTTTTACATTCCTTGACACTACGGGACTCTTCAAGCGTGCAATTCAATCACGGCTCCTCGGGTTACAGTGCGGCACACTCTCTTCTCAAGGAATCCCCCCACATCGCAACATATATAAAGCGATTGACGATATCGCTGTATCATCTTACGTCGCGAACGCACTGCCAAAAACTCCAGAAGGTGCTAGATAAATTGGAGGGGGTCCGTTGGTGCGAAATCGGCGGGACCTATGCCTATCATGCCTTCATCCACTGGAATGACCTGACACCAGGACTGCGTGCCGCCTTAATTGATTTCATTTCGCGACAGCCCCCTCGCGAGCTACGTACCTACCGTATCTCAGGGATACCCCTAGCTCCGTTCTTAAATGCAGCTCCCTCTGTCTCCTTTGGCCAAGTTTCTCCAAGCCAGCAGGAGAATTTATCATCGCTGCAACCGTGGACTGGTATTTTTACAAGGTATGATCATGTCTTCTGAATTCTTCCCGTCTCTACTAATGTATGTATATATCTAGTTCGTTATTCTCTCGGAAGAGGGGACTAATTCCTCCCAAACGGAGCGACGGGAGCATTTCAGCTCTCCGTCCCGTCGAGGATTTGATCCTGACTGCAGGGACCGAAGGAATCTATGCGTTGCTTGTTCGCCCGGAGTTCGTCTCGTCTGTGACGGCTCTACGTAGGTTATCAGTCAGCCCGCAGAAAGGCGACGCCAGGACTCTCATCCACGCTGCCTCTCGGACTCTTGAGCACTTTAATTTCTCCATGCGTCAGTCTGCCCATGTTCTCGCATATCTAGCATATCTGAATAACTGGGTAGATAACGGCGCGTTCAAAGATCTCACCTTCCTACCTCCTCTCCCCGCGCTTCGTATCTTCGAGGTGGTTCTAATTCTAAGCCTCCCCTTGGAGCCCAGAACCAACATACTGGACATCATCTCCGCCATTCTCACTTCGAACGCGAGCCCCCATCTCGTCGAGATTGTTCTGACATACTGGCACTTTTTAACCTGGGGCTTCCCCCCTGTCCTTGATGAACGCACTATGGCCGAGCTGGATAGCGCACTTGCAGAGCACTCTGCGGCTCCGACGCTTCGTTGGCGTTTGGATGTTACACATGACGATGCCGCGCGACACTTCGCTACTTTCACGGCGATTGTCAGACGCTGGATGCCGAGAGCGCGCGACCAGGGGCAACTCGCGTTCGACGAGTATCGGGATTCAGATAGGTATGCCGACGGGTGGCCGCCATGGCGTCTGTGATTAGAGTTGCGTGTGTTTTATTTCCTGTAATTGTGTCCAGAAACCAAACTATAATTGCAAGTGTATCTGTGTTGCATCTGAGTATGACCGTATTTGTGGTGTTCAAGCGACCACTGCCGTGCTTAGACCTCCATTTTTCTCATATATCAGGAACTAATCGTATGCGGGAGGGCCAGAACTCGCAGTGATCTCCTGCAGGTGCCTCGATTGAAATTCGGGTACAAGATGGCTTTGAGGACAGACACATACATATCGATTGATTCCAGAAGCTAGATGGACATATCTACATCTATGTATGTGTGATCATCCGTAGATAAGACCAGATTATAGGATACAAACTTCAAACAACGTCCCTTGGACCTTTCTTCATTCTGTTTCCATTACCTCAAGCCCCTCAGATCCCCGTCAACCCCTTCACCCTGTGCTACGATGCTTGAACGCAGTGAATCTCCCGCCTCACCCTCGCCCTCTCCCCCAAGCCCCACAGGCAGCTGACAACACTCTACGATCCTCCCAGCGAGATCCACACGCGGGATGACGGGGCGCGCCTGGAGGCACGCGACGAGGCGCACGAATTGCGCGACGTCGTAGGGGGCGATGGCGTGCGAGCGGATGGAGACGGTGCGCAGACGCGGGTGCGGGCCGAGAGCGTCGAGGTTTGCTGACGTGGGAATAGCGGCGTCATCTACCGCGCGCGGATCCTGCGCCTCCGTCTCAGTCTCCGACGCCTGGTGGAGGAAGTAAAGGAGGTAGTCCGGCGGCCCGGCAATCGTCTCGAGGCGCGGGAGAATATCCAGCGGAGCAGACGGGTGCAGCGAGCCGATGGCGACGTGGAACGAGAGGTCGAGCGCGCGGATGGTGGGGTGGCGGGCGAGGAACGCCGTGAGGTCTGGCACGGCGATTGCACAGCGCAGAACGGCGAGCGTCTCGAGCGCGGGGAGTGCGAGCCGCGGGAGAGTGAGCGCCCAGTCGTACAGCGAGAGGTCGATCTGGTCAAGGGAGAGCGCGGTGAGGGGCGCGGTATTGAGCGTCTGGAGCGTCCATTTGTAGAAGGTCATATGGAAGAGGAAGGATGAGTGGATGTTGAACGTGGAGAGGGAGGAGCGTGGGGCGACGGGGAGGGTAAGGTCGCTGACACGTTCGGTGGATTGGATAGTTGGTCGCGAAGGCGGTTCAAGGAGTGTTTCGGTGAGGTTAGGCAGCAAGTCGGCAGTCTCCAAAACGGCCTCTTGGGAGTTTCCTGACCGCAACAGGCGGGACCAAGCCGCTCTGAATTTCTTGGCCAAAGTCTGTACGAGCGATGCTTGCGGACGTGGACGCGGAGGATTAAGAGTCGAAGGCAGGCGGGGGACAACATGCGAGAACGGGCCAAAATCTGGAGATTGGGCGTAGGTTCCGGCATAGACTGTGATTATAGAGTCTTTGTGCTGCGAGACGGCGTTGAACAAGGCGGCCACCGCGGGCGGCCATTGTTCAAGATCGAATGCGTCATCGTGCCGAAAGATATCCATCGGAGCAAAACGCAGATGGGCGAAATGGGAAAGTCGAGTCGCCAAAGCGTTTAGACGCTGGACGGCATGGAGAATCTCTGGACGCGGTGCGTGGTAGAAATTTAACAGAGACAAGTCGAGTTCACCGACGGAGGTGACAAAAAAGGCGCCTTCGAGAGCAATTAGAACCACATAGGTTGTGCCGGTGAAAGAGATTGATGATATATGGGAGGACGGGGGCTCGAAGCCAAGGCGGGAAAAGACGAGAGGGAGCAAGAGTAGATTCAAGCGCATGCATATCAACGCAAGACGCAGCAGGTCATAGTCGCTGAAATCCTGAGATATTATAAGGAGCAGCTCGTTCGGCAGGTCAAGGAGAGAAGCTGGAGGCGGGGAGGAGGCAATCGCTAGCTCGGACATGACGGTTTGCATCAAGAGGCAGTCTGCCATAACACGACCAAGCATGCACAGCCCATATAACAACCTAACCTAACCAAAACATAACAAAAGAAATGGACAGAGGCGCAGGTCTACGCTGGGAACGGACGTCTCTGCATCTCTAACTTCTTGGAAAACGCCTTCAGCGTACATGTAGAAAACCTTCCGCAGATGATTTCTCAACTTGAATTTTTGAATTCGACCGCATCGATTCCGAGTCATCATGTCAACCGTGTTATATAGCTTAAAAGACTAGGTTGGTTTCAATCGAAGCGGAAGTTTATACCCCGATAGAGTTAGGTATTATATACTGGAATTCTATGAAGTCCGCCCGAACATCTAGATATACTTATCATAAATAATAGAGCAAGCAGGCTTATGAGTTACGTTCTGCTGAAATTCGCACCACAATAACATGGTACTCCGGGTGGGCAGACACATCTGCGACGTCCAATTAGTGGACCTCTTTGTTGGAAATTTGAACAGGCCCTACCTAATCGATTGCGGCCAGTCATACATTGTGGGCTGGGGAACGTACGTCTGCCCAAAATCCTGAGCGTAGAGTAAATCATTGTTTTGCGGCATAGCGTTCGGAGCCGAGGGGTACTGCGCGGCAGATCCGCTGCGGTAGAATGGGCGTGCTGTAGGTGACACTGTCTGATCCTGCATTGCCCTATGCGCCGCCTGTGTATTGGCGCCATGCTGGCCAGAAATTTGAGAACGGGACTGGAATGACTGCTGTGTATATGCGGTGGTAGAATAGGGCGCGGGGTTTTGCTGATATGGATAAGGGGTTTGAAATTCCCCAGCGAGATATTGTGGATTGCTTGCAACTTGCGGCGCAGGAGGGCGGGAGTTTCCCCGATGTAGCGGGGGAGCGGTGCTGAGGAACTGAGGCATGCCCGCGTATGGAGAAGCATATGATTGTGAGCTCTGTCCACCAGTGGCGTCGCGTGCTCGAGAATGATCCTCTAGGGACGGCGTATTTGGGCGTGAGTCGGACTGCGATCCACTGTCCGAGACCATAGCGTATTCGCAGGTTAGGCCCTTTTTCAAGCATCGTGCGCATGGATTATACTCCTCATCTGACGGCGTTAAACACTGCGGAGGTTTTATGTCAGTTCAGTGAGCACGCGGAATAGCCGGATGCCTTCACCTTGACCTTGCGACTTCTGCAGTTTGTGCAGGCAACATAGGCTCTACGGCGTTTCGAAACCGTCCTCGAAGAAGTCTTCGATGGTTTGGATGAGCTCGGCATTGCGAAGAATGAGATGGGGGTCCAGCTGCGACCCACCTTTATACGAAGACCTTTCAGTCCCCGGAGGCCCTGTTCCTACTCAGTTTCAACTGTCGCATTATGGATGAAGCAATAAAAAAAGAACTGACTCACACAACACACCTGTTTCGATGCTTCTCCGTTCCGGCGGGATGGCGTCCCACAATCGCTAGACGCGGAAACTCGCCGTTTCGGCATGGGCCACGTTTGCGCTGCACGAACACCCCAAAAAATCAGTGAGCGGAAATTTTGAGCAGATGTCTTCCTTGCAAAAAAGCTGGACGAGACCTTTGAACCAGGCCTATATTCCGAAGGCCCAAGAAGCCAAGACTCTTTCCGGGGTCACCTTCAACGGATGGTCAAGTTGCCGACTTTTCTTTTACCCAGCAGTGTAAACATTGTTACGGTTACCATGAAGCGCCCGACGCAGTGCGACAGCGCCCACTCCGGAGATAAAAAATACTGTGACGTGCCGGGAAGCCATCGTGAGTGCACACATCCGTCATGGAAGCGAAAGGATGGTAAGGACTTCAACGTTTTGAATGCCAGCCGACCACCCCGCCCTGCCCAATTTTTTTTGCGCCGTCCGGAACACGCACCGATATAAGGCTTGTCCCAAGTTGGTAACCATAGAAGTGTCATGTAGCATAGCCGATTGCAGTGACTCCAGCAGATTAATGGACTTAATCATCAACGTTTTGAAAGTGTAATTCTGGAATTGTGCCATCTGCACTCAGCGAATGCACTTCTGACGCATGGACCCACAGTGTTGTTGAAAATGTTTGACAATCGAACGCTAGAAACGAGTGTGGCGAGCCCTGACCCTTGTTATTACTGGTGTTGTAACACTGTTGTTTGAATACGAGGAACTCACCACAAACGCGCTACCACAGGGAGTCAGTCACTTCGACTTCGCCAAGACTCCAAATGGGAACATTGAGAATATCGCCGAACGGAGCATCCACGTATGCTGTGCAGACTCGCTCCTGGTTACGCAAAGGAGAACGGTGGGCCGCATTTCCAGTCCAGGCTCAACACGTATAACTAGACTCGCAGTAATATCGCGGGAGGGCAAACAACATAGGTTTTCAGACCCTCCGCAGTTTGCAATGTAGTGTAGTTATTCCATTGGCACCGAACCGGCGGTTGGAGTTGATGATTCCAAGAATCCAGGGCTAGCGTAACTTCAGTGTTTCATCGAGCGAATTCCTAGGAATGAGACTGCCAGCGTCATTTCGTGTTGGTCCGATATATGATGTTTAGCAACTTCTTGACTTTTGCGCTTGTGAGAAGCGTCATATGGAATTCAACGGCCTGAGGGGTACGTGTCGTGACACAGCTTATCCGCACGAAAATAACGAGACCACACCAAGGAGTCGCCCCCGAAACAAAATTAAAGCGGTCGGGAAGTGGACTAGGTCAGCTGAAACGCTTGGGTGAGCAGGGGTTGAATACAAAGAGCGCTACCGAGAATGCGCCTGGTCTTTAGTTTTCCGCATGTATCGTTATCGCCGCCCTTCTGCCAGCCATGGGTCGGATTTAAGCTTGAATGAGATCTAGATGCTCCCAGATGCGCATGCTCCCAGAATGAGAATTATGTGATGGGATCGGACCCGTTCGCTGTTGATTTTACATTGCGCAGCCTGGAGTTAGTTCAAGCGCAAAATGACGGGACAAACAAGGGGCTTATGCTCCCCAAGTTCCCAACAAGTTCAGGCCTCAGGAGTTAAGGCTTCAGCAAGAGATTGTCCGCACAAAATCTTGGATGTGAGCCTCAAAACTGATCTTTCCTTATGGAGAAGCTCTTCGGGCCTTCCGCCCGAGTTGGATGCTCGACAGAAAGGATTTTTGACTCCTCATCCTAGTACCCGATAGTCGCATCCTGGTTCATTGGCGTGCAATCCACACCGGGGGCAGAGACCCACGCATGTCGAAACGACATGCATGGTTCGCATGCATGAGGTAACACCTATTTGATAAGACAAAGGGAAGCTTTGTCGGCTCGCGGGAGCCGACAAACCCCCCCTTTCTCAAAGCAAAGGCCCTTTGCCAGTCCTTGTCCTGCATGCAGATGACATGCGTGGGTGTCTGCCCCCAGTGCCATCTAAGCGGTCATGTTCGTTCTTGTTGATGTTCCGGAGAAACTCTTCGCCAAAGTCGGGTGGACCAAATGGAAAAGACCATTTGGAACAGGACACGCTAAAGGTACACAAGGCATAGCTCAGATTTCGAGCTCATTTCAACTTCATTTCATTTCTATACCATGTCCTCGAGCGCGAAATGAAATTCAACTCTGATCCTGATGTCGAAATCTTGCCGAGGTTCGGTTCGGGGATCCCGTATGGGATGAAATGAGATTGAAATGAAGTCGAAATGAAGCCGAAATCTGAGGTTTGAAAGTCCCTACTCCATATTTCACGACAGCGTATCTGCCTTCGGGGAGGTAGATTCTGGGAGTGTGGTTGGCAAAGATGAAAGGAAGACAGCAACCTGGACCATCCGCCGCCTCAAACTGTGCCATACGTTCGAAGCTATTAGGGACTTTCAAACCTCAGATTTCGAGCTTATTTCGACTTCATTTCGATTTCATTTCAATCTCATTTCGTTGCTGAATCTTTCGTGACTTGATGTGACAATGCGGCTTATGTTTCGCTTAGCTTGCCCATCATTCCTGCCAGCGCCCATACATGCCACCGCCCCTGTGCCGCCCCAGTGCCGCCGCAAAAAAAAACAATCAGAAATATAGCTGTAGTCAATGTAAGCAGAGAAAACGTTGAGTTGGCGTGCAGAATGATTGATGGAAGAAGGCACGATACGTGAAAGCATCTTGGTCAAGAAATGGACCGTACTCTAGCTTTGTGCTCCCAAGATGACTGCAAAGAGTGCATTCCGATGCTCAAGTTGTGGGATAAACGTTCTCCAGGTTTATCGGCCTAGGTGTTATGTGTAATGGCACGGAACGATTTGTATTTGGGTGCACTGCTGCCAAAAATGATGCAGATACACAGTAGACGCCGGACACCTTAGACTCTGAATAATCTCATCGCCCATCCCACAATGCACACTGAACATGAGAAGGCGAGGCTCTGGAACACACGAGATATCTAAATATCACGTAGGGATCCCAGGAACAGCGGAGCTCACTTGGACCTATTACGGCTTCTAGGGGCGAGAAATCACCTTGTATGAATCCGCGCCATATATCTCCCAGGTGAAGCATCCAATGCTGACCTCCCGGAGTAAAGGATACCCGCGACTGAGCGCTGCCACAGCCGCACGCTCTTGATCTCCAGAGGAGAACACTCGCCCAATCGGTGTCTGTAGGCGCAGTACTGCAAGGTTTGGCGGGAAAGCAATGACGCCTACGCAGATCCGACGGAGGAAATCCTGTGAAACGGATTTTAGCGTTGTCTGAGACTCGGAATGTCGGGTTTCCCCATACCGCGCAGGTTCCAGATGGAATCGGAGGTAACGGGCTCTCAATATACGTGCCCTTGAAGGAGCAGGTTAGTCGGTTTGTACGATCGGAAGAAATCAGACTTGCCGTTTTGCGGTCCCACAATGCCCACAGTGGAGGTGTCGACGGATCGTTGTGCTGTTCTCGCTGAACCGTCGATTGATCTTCCGAATCGGAGAGTTCGTCTGCGGGAAGGTTGTCGAACGCCTCCTCGTCGTTGAGCTCGGGAGACCGTGTGTCTTCGCGACGATCCGGTATTTGTCGAGTACCGCAGCGAAACGGATGAGGGGGACTTCTCCCGGCGTCAACGATATTCATCGACAACTCCGTGAGTGCGGAAAATATGGCTGAAATGACGGCCAGAGTTTCGACAGCCGAGGAGGTTTGGGGGATACTGAGGGATCGAAGAGGAACGGAGCTACGTGAGATCCGGGTGAGAATGTGCTTCACGTCCTGGAGCGATATTGTGTCAGCCGGATCTGGGTTCAACACAGTTACGACGCTGAGGGGGCGATGCGATGGGAATAAGTGAATTATTTCCATTGGTGCCGTCAGATTCCGCAGGAGGGGCACAACGTGCGGAGCAAGATTGCTCGGCAGAGAGCTGGCCGAGCGGGTCGAAATGGACGGGATAGTCAGGGATTCGAGCTGCGGACATTTGGGGAGAAGCTGCACAAGTATACCGACATGGAATACAGTGTGCACCGAGAGATGGAGCAGCTGGGGAACTTCTCGCCGCTGAACCCGGAGAGAAGTGAAGCCGTTTGCTCCACGGCGCCTAAATTGAGCTGGCACAGGTGTTGAGGGGACACGATTTTCAGAGGAGCTTCAGTCGACCGAGGCTCTTGGCCTGTAGGGCCGGCTTCCATTCGTCTCCGTCGTCTCCGCGTCGCGGAAATTGTGAAACGCTGCAACGCCAGGAGGACACCATCCCGAGGGCCAAAGTTGCAGCCATCGAGAGTGAGCTCACACAGCATCGGCAGTGATCCCAATGTTTGTCGAAGACTCGTATCGATGGTTATTCCTTGCAAATTCAGAGACAGCAAGTTCTGATAACGCCCGAGGGTGGCGAGGAACGTCCTGAGGACCCTGTCGCGCATATCATTGAAGGTACCGATATTTGGGATATGCGAGTAGTCCTGCCCCATAAATCTTCGCAGCCGTTTCGAGAGCGTTGTCTGGTCCAATGGCAATGGAGGCGCTGAACTGAATCTCCAAGCCCTGACCGCTAGGATATGGGAGCCTGCCGCCAATTTATCCAGTCGCACTGCAGTACGATGGAGGCGGTGAACACGTTCGACCCAGTTATTGCGGTCAATCCCAGCTACCAATGCTGCGATATCAGCACTTTGCTGTCGGAGCAAAAGTGGCGAGCAGACAGATCGAAAAAGCCAGCACACCAGCGAGAGTCGGCGAAGTTGGCGAGTCGAGCATAACATCCAGCACGCCAGCCAGATTTCGACAGGTAAGACGTGCAGGTAAGCACTGGGTGACTGCTGTCCAGTCATGGTGCGGAGTTAAGGAGTGAATAGTCTTCACATCACATGCATCAAGTCTTGTCGCGTTCCCATGAGAACGCGGGAACTACATATTGAATGCAATAACTTAGTTGAATATGATTGCACGGCAAACAGGCGGGATCTTTTGTGGGCTGTGTGAGCATAGGAGGGAGCATCGGAAGTGTAGACTGATTACACGTCCAGAAACAGAACACCTGAGAACAGAGCATTGGCTTACAGTACATGTAATCCATTGGAGTGAATTGATGGAACGACCAGGGGTTGCCGCGGCCGAAGATAAGGAATGTTGTATCGAAGGCGTGAACGCCCGAGATATGGGCAAAGCACTACATCATGAAATAACTCAAATAAGCGGAGCAAATCAGGAGTAATATACCCGCCGCTGGAAAAGTCACTGGCGGCCGCCGGTGGCCGCCGGTGCAATAAATTCGGGAGTTGGAAAGTCCGCCATCAAAAGTCCGCCAAAATGTCCGGCCGCACTCGGCCAGACATTTGTCGGACTTTGAATGTACAGGGGCACAGCGTAATAAGGGTCGATGCCAAACAGGGACAACATTCCACGCCCGCGCGTCCCTTTTGCGTCCCTTCCCCTGCTCCGCTCACCAACGGCAACGGCAATCGATGCCCGCTGTGCGGCAACCAGCTCGTTGTGAGTGTGATCAAGACATTTATTAATACAGTATTGGCTGAACTTGATTATATCATCCTTAAGGAGGGCAAGAAGACGGGCGAATGCCCTTGGGTGAAGCTGCAAGGGATCCTGGATCCCCTTGCAGTGGCGGGACTGTGGCGGGTCGCGTTTCAGCGACAGGAGCGCGTTTGATTTGTTTGCCTGTGTTGCTTGACAGGCCTTTGATTCAATCTCCGCTACAATGCTCATACGTCATGTATCCGCCGATCGCCCTGATGGCGGACTTTTGATGGCAGACTTTCCAATTCCCGGATGCTCTCCGCCGGTGGCTCTTGGCGGCCATTGGCAGACATTGTTTCACGTGGTGTCCCGGTGGACGCCGAGATAAGATACGGTTTCCGGCGATCACCACTGGTTTTCACCGGACCGCCACGTCCCCGCTGGCCAGCGATTTCCACTGGGATCCACTGTAGAATACTGGCAACCACCGGAGACCAGTGGTTATGTTTCAGCTTCACATGGCCTCCATGATAGGCGTGATAAGCCTATCATTACTGCCTTTTTCTATATAAGCTAGGGCGTTCCTCTTGTCTCCCGGCTCCTCCATGGCGTCTCCTACCGAAACTTCAGTCAATTTCTCTGACCGCCCTCTCAACAACAAGCTTATCGCCGAGCTTCGAAGCATCGCCGACCTGATGGGGGTTGACGGACACGCCACCCTCCGCAAGCCTGAGCTCATGAAGGCTATCTATCCAGCGACACATGAAGGAGACCCCGGGCATCGCGGACGATCCTCACTTCCTCCCTCTCTTTGCGCACCGTACGGCACCCACGGCCGGAGGGAAGAACAGTGCGGAGAAGTCGACCGAAGACGAGATTGAGTCCTCAAAGCCTCAACTGGCCGCAACTGGGTAAGTTCAACCACTGCATCTTGAAGAGATTCTGTTTACTGACATTTTGAGTTCATATCTAGCGCAAATAAAACTCTGCTTGCTCAGAACGTGAAGCTCGATCCGCCTGCGCAGTTTGCGAAGCTTTCCCTTGGTAAAAATCAGGGTGAGGCTTTGAGTCGAGCTGAGGTTGTGGGTGAGGATGGTAAGCCCGTTATAGGTTTGATGCTTCGGCTGACAGCTGTTTCAAGATTCAGATCTTAGCGAGGACGAGGGAGTGCGACACGATACCGCCACGACGCCCGAGCCCGATTCGAAGGTGGAGACCGTTGAGAATAAGGAGGAAAAATCGGGTGCGCGTTCTGTTTGTCTGTCGAAATTAGTCATTCAATTACTGCAGGAGTCGTTCAAGTCAATTTCTTCGATGAACACGACGGCACGGCCCCGCCGCGTCCGGTGCTAGTGGACGACTGCCCTGTGGTCGTTTCAACGGCGCCCGACGGCACTCAGAAGTTCACCACTCTTTTGTCGGAGCTGATCCCTGCCGCGATTAGCAATGATTCGCCAATTAAAGGCAAGATACTCCCGTTTTATATCCCATTACCATCATATTTATCGTCCTATAGAGCGTGGTGGACGTCTTTACCGCCCGAATATCAGAGATGAGCCTGGTCACCATCATCTTGGCAAGATCGAGGCGCTCATGACCGGAACTTCGACTGCTTTGAAGCCCCAACAGATGAACGAGTACGCGCTGCGGACTTCAGATGATGGATTACTCATTTGCGACATCTTCTGGGATCGGTCCGCCCAAGCTGTAGGTGGCGTACCGTCGAGCACCACTCATCCTATCATTCCGGATGACGCCAAGGTATGTTTCGATTCATTTTCGTTGTTCTCTCGAGGTAACATTACTGTTCTTTCCAGAACGACGGCTTGGAGATCCCTGACGATGTCAAGGTGCGTTTAATGAATTAGATAACCTCTCTGTGCTTCGAATTAATTCAGTCTCGCAGTCCAAACCACTCAAATTTACAGGGGCGGGCACAGATGTTCCCCTCGAGATCGCATCTGATCGTGCGATGAACAATCCCATGCATAAGAATGCCACCCCCGGCCTGCGTGGCGACTTCGCTCGTTTCATTCACGAAACCGTTCGGGCAGAAGTCCCCGATATCCCGGAATACGGCGCCGACTGGCCGCGGTGTGTATTTGCCGGTCAATTGCTCGACCGTAAGTTGCATCAGGACGCCATATTCACCTTTCTGGGGAAATGGGGTCGTACACGTGGAGGTTATCTCGTACCCAAAGGTAAGTCCCGAGTCCGATCATGATCATACTTGTGGATTTTTCTCAGTCCTTCCCTAGGGTTTGGCGAATTTACTGGCGTCAAATTTGATAAGAAGTTTGCGTACGACGCTCTCAAGCTCGGAAGCTCTAGCGCCACCGATTTGGAGAAGTATTTTGGTCCGGCCGCTATCGAAAATGCCCCGAAGGTCCAGGAATGGCTCGAGAGCAAAGGTAAAACTCACGACAGTAAATTCCGCAAGATGAAGACGGCGCGCTTCAAAGAATACATCAAGGAAGATCATACGAAATCACGCCGCAAGGAGGTGGGCGGTTCTCGACGGGTACGCAGCCTCCGTTTTGTGGCGTAATCTATCGAGACTGATACTCTCCGAGGCCGATACTAGTTCTCGAAGGGTGAGACACCGTAGCCATTCTTTGTCCGACAGCGGGGCCCCCGCTCGCAAGCACAGGAAACAAGCCTCGGTTTCCCCAGCTGAAGACAATTCCGACAATTGCGTCACAAAGAAGGCTTCGAAAGGGAAGGGGAAGAAGGTCGAGAGCAGTTCGGAAGACATCGACGGATAGACCATATTTGTCTGGGTTGAAAGGACCGGGTAGTTAATTATATTTCGGTGTCGGTAGACGCACACAGGGGGCAAACATGACGGCACTTGTCATATGCGCATCCGCCAGGCATGCGACAAGCACTTGCTGGGGCATGTGTCAGGCATGTGTCAAGCATGTGGCAGGTAATTTCTCACCTGCCTGCCATGCTGCGGGGATGTTTTACATGGAAGGTACTCTGATTCCATTGGATTCATTCACTGCTATGAGTGTTGTGGCAAAGTGGTTACTGATGTTGCATGTTATTCTTTTGTCTGTTTGGGTTGGACCTGTGTTCAATCCCCAGACTGCTCTTTTTTTTCGACTTTCCCGACAGAGCTCGCCACATTCGATTGATGCAGTCTAGCACATCCAAAAACCCTTCCATGGTATCATTCTTGCAGCTTCTTGCGGAATATAGGGTGCGGCCCAACTTTCTTCCATTTTGAGTCTTTTTTGATTGTTTCCGCCATATTGCTCACTATGGGCTCAATCCGTACACAATGGCTCCAAAAAATATATGGGGAGAATGGCATGAAATTTCGGAGGTCCTGGATTTATCAGTTTATTTTCTTTCAGCATGTAGAAAATGTAGTATGCCATTATCTTGTTTTCACGCAGATCACTCCCCACATGTGAAGATGGAGTTACAATATTCTGCACTGTGTTTTAGAACAACCTAGGATCATTCTGAAGAGCCCATTGTTGTCAGATTTTATTTTTGGGTCTTCTATCGTGTGAACGGCACGATCAAATCCGAAATATTCGGATTGGACCAATCATTTCTCATAGGCAATGATTACCCATTTTATCTGCCTATGGGAGCAAGAGATGTGTGCAGCCACTACCCTGAGGTACTCAGACTCCTTGGTCAAGTCCTTCTGCTGGTACACAGTGTGCTTCAATGTTGTGATCAGTCACAGACACGTATGGTTGCATATAACCCATTCTCTAGTAGACCCACCAACATGGCAGACCGGAAAAAAAAACCAAGAAGAAAACAGGAAGAGGGTAGCTCCCAGTAAGTTCACCAAGCTCAGTCCCAAGGCCTCCAGCAGGGCTCCCGAACCCCAGTACCTCACCACTTGTGCAGATATCTCTGCTGCTGACCTTGTTCATCAGATTTTTGACAATTAGCTTGTGAGCTTGTACCCGGTCAAAAAAAGCCAACAAAGAGCCAAAAAGGTTGCAAGTTAGCAAGGTCACAAAGCTATGTTTTATTCTGACAGGGTTGATGGTTCAACTTGTTCAGGTGGCATAAATTTGGGTTGATTTTGATGTTCTGGTATGGCACAGTTCTGAAAATTCGCACCTCCAAGCATCCTCCAGATGCTTGAGACATTATCTCTTCTTGTTCTGCATTTTTGGAGGGGTAATTCTTCACCCTTGGACCTTGTTGGCCTAGCAACAAGCTCACAAGACCAAACAAGCTGCAATCGAATTGTCAATTGGCTGATGTTGCTAAGGGGGTCCGAAGATAAGAGATTGCCATATGGGGTAGGGGGGGAGGGTGTCTGGCCGACCGCCAAAAAAAAAAATTGTATGTAAAATTTTTTCTGCCTAGATATCAGCCCATGTACGTCCTGGTCCTCTGGGACCTATCTGGGATACCTCTCAGGACATACCAGAGCAATTGACCAGCAAAACATGAGTGTTCACTCATAGGTTGTGCGTTATGCTAGCCGCCGGCATTTTGCCATCATTATTATGACCAGTTTGGTAGTTGCCCCGATCTGCCGATTAGATGCCGAAACAGCCAATGAGCCTCTGCCATGGCTCCGAGGAGTGCTGATCTGTGATTATCAATAATTCTACCTTGAATGGTTTTAATGTGCATGCCGCCCTATCAACTCATCATATTCTGAGACCATCGTTTGGAACATGCTGTACCCATGTCCACATATTCAAACAGTTTCATTTCTGTATGCATTTCTGGCCCACCCCAAACTTCCAACGGCATATAGTTAAAAAAGTTTGGTTGGATTGTTATGTAATAGTACTATGGCATACTTCAACTTATTATCAAAAAGGTTTAGAACATTGTTCTTTCACATATGATATAATGAGTCCGCTGTTTATGAGACTCTGTGAATATTCTGGTGATTAATCACTCTACCACTCTCACGTAACACCTCCCTGCGCGGAAATGTTCAGCAGCACTGTGTCCTGAAAAGGGAATTTGATGGCATTAGGTGGCTGTGAGGGGGGGAGGGTGTCGCTGACCCTCTCAAAAAAAAAATTTGTAGGTGATATCAATTCTTCTTATCTTTGGACCCCCTTGGATGTTGCCGATTCACCTATGGTACCGGACATTGACAGCTCCTATAGTTCCCAGTCCAACGTTGATTCAGATGTCCTTACTCCACTGCCTCCACCTGCCAAGGCCTGCTCCAAGCACAAATCGGTAGAACTGATGGTGGATTCTGACAGTGATCTTCAAGATGTTGATGTGCTGACCCCTGCGAAAAATCCAAAGAAAAATGCACAGGTGGAGCTCAATCCTCACCAAAGTGCGTGACTGTGTTCCCAATTCTGTGCTTAAAACGACTCTTGCCTCTAGAACTAGTGCTTTGAATCCCGCAGGCAAACAGTGACAGCACTCGGCGCAAAAATCTGACACATGACACATCGTTTGGGCAAGCCATGGAAGTAATTTGCGAGACCATTGTATGTTCCGATGTTCAGATCAATCCGATGAAACGGAACACTAGAGTGTTGCCGTGTAATCTAATTGATAAGTAGGAGCGCAGCGAGTGACCTCAACTAACACCTAATCAATTCACAACTTCTCTCAAGTATCTCGTGTGTGTGTGTTCGGGGGTAGAGTACGTATCACCCACAAGAGTTCAATGGCAATTCGGAGTCTTTGTTTTATTCTAGGGTGGGTGAGAACAGGAATAAAGTCGGTAGGTTCAATTAATTACACTGCTGAATCTGTCCGAGCTTACAGCTTCTAGGAAATTCGATTCACAGGTAAGTTGTTCTTGTGTGAGAGAATAGATAAAACCAAGTCCCGAGCTTACAGCTACAAGGGTTCAAGGAGTTGGAGTCTGAGTAGATACTATTGGCTTCAAGTCTTCACGACGAGCACTTATATAGTCTATAAAACAAAGTCCCGAGCTTACAGCTACGAGGGATCAAGGAGTTCGAGTCTGAATAGACAATACTGGCTTCTAGTCTTCACGACGAGCACTTAGGTAGTCTAATATCCAGAGGTCGAAGGTCTCAGTTCTCTCTGTTCAATAATCTCAGCACCACTTCTATTCTGTCTCGAGTCTACTCAAGCACCCGGAAAATGGGGGGAGAGTCTACTGCCTACATACAAGTAATCCTACAGCTTTTATACAAGTTACAGATAATAAAAGGAGATAATATCCAAATGGGATTCTGCTTTTGCTCAGTCAGCCCGCAACCTGTGACAGGTCTAACTGTGCCTGTTTGGGTTTCTATACCCATTTTGATTATATTGTCTGTTCCACAACTCGGCATGCCATAGTCCTTAATCGCATCACCACTATGTGTGGGAATTTGATCGGGCAAAAGGGCCCAACAATTCAATTCTTAATCAATTCTGTTTTCAGGATCATGCCCGATGTCTTCACCGCAATGAAACACTCGGAAAGAGTATGGCATAATCAACTCTGGTTCTGGCCCCGGTCCGTGCGCACTCATTCAGACTCCCATGTCACTTCCTACTGCCCTTGATCACCTCGAACACACTAATGTAGTGCCCAGCAGAGGCTCGAGTCACAATTCTGGTCCTTTTAGGTACCATCCTCGAGTACTATAGCTCTTGTTATGCTGGCTTTATGGTTCCTGCGGTGTAGTACACCATTCCGGGCTGAATGTGTACCCTCAATTGTATCTCACTCGGGTAGTAAATGGTTGGTTGAAAATCGCGAAAATGCGTATTTTCATGCATGCATGAATGCATGCCTTATCACCGACTTTCGTATGAGCTGTCAAATGCCACGGCAAAGTCAGATGAGATCAATGTTACGTTGCAGGAAGACTGGAATGGTTTGATTGAGGTTGTTACTGAAGCCGAGAAAAAAAAGAAAGGTTTCATTTTCTCTGTTCACATTCACATCACTGACTAGGTGTGTGGTTTACCGTTCTTCTCATTCAAGAGCCGCTGAACTCTTCAGTTTCTTCTCTTCGCATGCGGTGCTTGGTAACAGTATAAAGAAGGTCAAGAAGATCCAGATCCTGGATTTGAAACATGCGGATGGTGACAATAATTTCAATGAGGGTCTCAGGGTCATGGACAGAAAAGCAAAGCTTCTTGAGCAAATTCAGAAGATGTATAGCTGCTGTCGGATTTGCAGCCCTACAAAAGCATGCAAAATTGATTCCACCGGCAACCATCAACCCCTCGAAACCAACCAATTGTGTGGTTGGTGTCAGTCTTTGCTCTCAGTAATAATTCTTCTTGGATCTCATCGAGATAGATGTTCGGGCTGTGGTCCATGAGTGCAACTATGAACTGCACATCGATACAATCAGAAAGAAAGAGTCCAGGGATATGAACACACCTTCATGTGATTGGGTGAGAGCATCACAGCTTGACCACTGTGTTTTTGGTCGCAGGAAACCCCTCCAATCTCATGCCATGTCGTTATGACACACTATACGATGTGTAAAGGAATGTCAATATTGATGGCAATTTGGGTTGGTTTCTTAGTATACAGAGTGTATCATTGATGACTGACGTGTTTCTTGAGATCACTTGAGTATCGGACCTGCATAGGGGGAGCCGTTGCCTTCAGGAGAAGACAAAGAGAATGGGTTATATGCAACCATATGTGTCTGTGACTGATCACAACATTGAGGCACACTGTGTACCAGCAGAAGGACTTGACCAAGGAGTCTGAGTACCTCAGGGTAGTGGCTGCACACATCTCTTGCTCCCATAGGCAGATAAAATGGGTAATCATTGCCTATGAGAAATGATTGGTCCAATCCGAATATTTCGGATTTGATCGTGCCGTTCACACGATAGAAGACCCAAAAATAAAATCTGACAACAATGGGCTCTTCAGAATGATCCTAGGTTGTTCTAAAACACAGTGCAGAATATTGTAACTCCATCTTCACATGTGGGGAGTGATCTGCGTGAAAACAAGATAATGGCATACTACATTTTCTACATGCTGAAAGAAAATAAACTGATAAATCCAGGACCTCCGAAATTTCATGCCATTCTCCCCATATATTTTTTGGAGCCATTGTGTACGGATTGAGCCCATAGTGAGCAATATGGCGGAAACAATCAAAAAAGACTCAAAATGGAAGAAAGTTGGGCCGCACCCTATATTCCGCAAGAAGCTGCAAGAATGATACCATGGAAGGGTTTTTGGATGTGCTAGACTGCATCAATCGAATGTGGCGAGCTCTGTCGGGAAAGTCGAAAAAAAAGAGCAGTCTGGGGATTGAACACAGGTCCAACCCAAACAGACAAAAGAATAACATGCAACATCAGTAACCACTTTGCCACAACACTCATAGCAGTGAATGAATCCAATGGAATCAGAGTACCTTCCATGTAAAACATCCCCGCAGCATGGCAGGCAGGTGAGAAATTACCAAGGGGTACCCATGATAAGAATGTCACACACAGCGTACCGTGAGAGTGCATATTTGATGCCATCTCAGATATACTATATATGGTTTGACAGGCACCTTATATAGGCATTGATGCGATCATTAATTACGTAGGGAGGGTCTGAGGCTCGAAACATTTTTTTCGAAAGCCATGCAGAAAGGCCCAATTCGTGCAGAAAAATTGTTAGTTTCGGGGTTTCCTTTTGGGGAAAAATTTCGCTCTCACGGTACGCTGTGTGTGACATTCTTATCATGGGTACCCCTTGGAAATTACTCCACATGCTTGACACATGCCTGACACATGCCCCAGCAAGTGCTTGTCGCATGCCTGGCGGATGCGCATATGACAAGTGCCGTCATGTTTGCCCCCTGTGGCAGCTCAATGTCGTCCCAATCCAAACCCTGTTTCATCTCATTTTTACCACCTCACCAGAAAGTTTCAGGGCCGTCAATCCGGTCCATACGCATCACGCAACCACGTGGTGACTATCTCTTTCTCTTCCTGCCCTGACGGTGCCAACGCGCCCACTGCGGTGTAGCTCTGAGGATGTCACCCACGGTTAGAGATCTTATCCTTATCCTGCAGATTTTTTTCCCCAGTGAACTTTCCATGCACAAAGCACTGTATCTCCTCGGCGTCATAATCTCACTTTATCCGTTACTTCGGCTTCACTTGAATCAACGGCGGCAACCTCGACAGCGCACTCGTACTGCTTGGCTAAAAAGCATCTTGGTTCTTCTTAGAGCTGCCTTTAAAGAGGACGACGCGCATCCTCCCACTTGGTGTGACGACGTATAAAATATACTCCGAAATACCGATGAGACTGGGCGTAAGTCACGATATTCGGGTGAGTGGGGAATTAGAGACAAAAGGCTTCAATTGCCGCGAGTGCTGATCACTTCGGTAATAGTTGAAGAAGCCCCCGAAGTCTTTTTGGGAGTGGCGAAGGAAGGTAATATGGAGGTAAATTCGGGGAGATGGGTGAAGTTGGAGACGTCCTGTAAATTCAGAAAGTCAGCAACAGAGCAGGGTAAAATGATACTTGTGAGTCAATTTGGTCTTCGATGACCGGAGGATGATTTAGGCAGTAAGAAGGCTCTCTCGAGGGTATTTGCTCAAGAGACTGGGTTTGGAGGCACTGAGTATATTTCTGCAGGATGGGGAAATACAGGGTAAAAATGCGACGACTACCACTACTGAGGTACGGGCTTTTATACACTTGAAAACCCGAAACATCGGACTGATAGTGTGAGAGTTGGAATATAAAATAGGAAGGACCATGCGGGTACCATAGCCTTGAATATCAAAACAGCACATGTATTGGTTATCTGGAGGGTCATGGGGCAGGTCACTGAAACACTAGATTTCATATGGAACTCGGTTCGTCCAATGAGAAGTCGTGGTGACGGGAGATTTGCAATAATGAGCACATGTGGACTGGATAAAATATTATTGAGGTGTTTCAGAGTCCCGGGAAATTGGTGGGATGTAGATTAGGTCCTATTCACATGATTTGGGTATTTGTCGCAGTGCTGAGGTGGCCAGAAATATTCAGGAACTCGTTCATCAATCCATCAGGTATGTTTCCCACGGTTCGATACAACTGTGTTGGGCGAGCGTTGAGTACAGTTTAAGCTGAATGGTGATGTGGCCTTGTCGTGGAATCGTAGATGAATATATGAGGTTGTTTATTCCGAACTAATGACCACATTCGCGAGGTATTTCAATGTAAACCGCGAAGCGGTGTCACATCCGCGGGGCACGGGAAAATGCGACCGTCCTCGGTCGTGTTGAACGAAGGTGGACTTGTAAACCGAGTGAAACAGAGAAAGAAAGTAGGGGAAGGATATAAATTCGGTCCTATAGGTCTTCTTCATCGAGGAGTTCAAGCTGTTCTTCTTCATCATCATCAACCTCCATTTCTGGTTCATCTGCGGGATCACGCTCAATTAAACCATCCGTGGGAAGGCCGTCTGCAAGCTGAGCTAGTCGTGGATCGTCACGCGAAAGGTAGGGAAGCAGTCGAGTTGCAGCTATGCCTTGGGTGCTAATGGCACCAGAGAGTTCTCGGAGAACATATGAGCCTCCCTTGGTCCGTCGAACTACGGCATACGGCCCGAGCCATTTAGCCTTCGTTTTACGTCCGAGATCATTCGCGATTCGTGAGTTTCGTACCAGCACAAGTTCATCCGGAGCGTAAATTTCGCGGTAAAACCTGGCTTCATAGCGGCGTTCAAACTCTTCTTTGGATCGAATTCGGGATGCAAGAAGTCGATCTGCGGCTTCCTTGAGGTCAGAGGCTCGTCTTTCGATCTGGCGAGTTCTGAGGGCGAGTAGTTCGGTTGGAGTCATGTGCAACTTCCAGCCTTCAACCATGAATGTGGATTCCGTGAGATCAAATGGCAGGATTGGATCGAAACCATGGAGAGTATAATATGGACTCTGCCCAGTGGCTCTTCGGAAAGTGACGCGATCAGCAAATACGGCGGCGTGAAGCTTGAGGGGCCAAAGGCTGATGTTGCCTTCACAGGCTTTGACAATCGATTCTCGAATGATTAAGTGCCCACGTTCTACAACTGGGTTGGCACGCGAATTATAGGGAGAGATTTTGACATGAGGGATGTTCAGAGTGTTCATGAGCAAAGTAAAGGCTTCTTTCACTTCAGACCCATTATCCGTCGTGGCTTGCAAGACAACTCCATAGCGGCAATAGATCTCTTCCCAAAAGAACTTAGCAAGGGAACGTGCATTCGCTTTTCGCAATGCCCGGGCTTCTGTGACACCAGAGAGGTCGTCTTTGGCGGCCACAATGTAACGGAAGCCTCGGGCTGGTGGCATGAACATTATGTCAATGTAAACCTTCGAGAAGACGGTTGTTGGCGCAGAAACTGTAAGAGGGACCTGCATGGCGACGCGAGTTCGTAATTGGCATTGGTGACAGGTGCGAACATGTTTATGGACATCTGTTCGTAGGTGGGGCCAGAAAAAGCGCAACTTGATCGTCTGCAGTGTTGGGAATTCGCCTCGGTGGCCCAGCATCTCGTGTGCTTGAGTGAGAATTTGAACACGCTTTGCAGGGTCAAATACAACGAGAAGGGGCATTTTTCCGTCATTATGCTTGAACATTTGGTCACCCTTGACATAATATTCCGCGGTTTTCTTAAGGAATCGTCTCTTGGCCTGTAAACGTCGCTGTGGATCGGACTGCGGGAAGTTCGGGAGTTGCAGTGTGATGAGGAAGTGCCGAATTTCGAATAGAATGGCATCAAATGGAGAGAGAGGAGGAGAAGTTTGATTAATGTACACAGAGGCAGTCGGAAATGAGTGAGATTGAGTGGGTATATTCTGAGAGTTTGAGAGGTAGAAATTGTGAAGAGTAGATGCTGGTCGATTCACTGCAGCAGCTTGTAGTACAATGTCGTCGAGCCACGAGTCGTCATGGTCTTCAATTGTTTCTCCCTCACCGAGTTCTCGTCGTGAAAGGGCATCGGGGGCATGGAATGATTTGCCGGGGACATGAATGAGATTGAAGTCGAATAGGAGGATGCCCTGGATCCAGCGATTGATTGCAGCATTGGGTTGAAGATCTGGGGCATTCAACATTCCCTTTATGTACTTGGCGTCGGTCTCAATGTTGAGACGTTTGATACCGAACAGGAAAAGTCTCCAGTGCTTAAGGGCTCGATAAAGACCGTAAAGCTCCAGTTTGGGTTGAGAATATCGTGCCTCTCGTTCGTTGAATGGAAGGGAGCCGTATCGTGCGGGCCTGCGACGTCCGTCTTTGTCTTCTTGAGCTAAAACGAAACCAGTACCTCTAAAGCTTGAATCCACAGAGAAGTACACCTCTCGGGGCGAGGCATAATCAATGTTTACGAGAGCGGGGGCAGTCGTGACATATTCTTTGAGCTTGGCAAACGCCTCAGCCTGTTCTGCGTTCCAGATGAAAACAGTATCCTTGTGGTATAATTGCGAAAGAGGCCGGGCTAGTGCCGAGTAATTGGGGATCCAAATTCGGACACCACCGCAAAGACCGAGGAAACGTCGAACTGACTTAGCATCGAGTAGGGGAGGCCAGTTTAGGATTTTATCAACGCGATTGGGATCTGGTAATCGTCCTTCTTGGTTACAAAGCTGGCCTACTATGAGGACTTCGGAGCGTGCAATTTGGGTCTTCTTGGCCGAGAACGTTCCTCCGGCATGCTTGACGCGATGCATTATCCTATGAACATCTTGTGCGTGCTCCCACACATAGCGACGGATTCCGCGATTCTCGGGAATTATCTCGGGAACGCCGTTAGCATCAGGATACTGAGTGGTCGGCCCTTTGATTGGCAAGTCATCAATAAATACATTTGCTGTGTGAGGGATTTCGTCTCGAAGGATAAACACCATGCATTGTTGAAATTCAGTGGGTGAGTTCGTAAATCCTTGAGGCAGACAGGTGAGTCGAAGGAGTCCGAGTGGGGTCATGAACGCCGTAATATCGCGTGAACTGGGATCAACTATGCGCGCATCAAACCCGGAGAATAGATCGAACACTGTGAAAATCTGGCAGCCGGCATATGGTTGAACAAATTCATCCAGAAGCGGCGGAACTCCTGCATCTCTAACAGAGACTTTGTTCAGTGGTTGGAGGTCGTGCACTATCCGCAAGGATCCGTTCTTTTTCAGCACACAGAACCACCGAGAACGATAAGCACTTTGTGAAGGCTCATAAACTCCGTGGGACATCTTAACTTTCAGGAGCTCAATGACTTTATCGAGAATGCCGGGTGGAATAGGAATATTTTTGAATGCCCATGGAGTGTGCTCGACGACGGGGTAGATATAATCCGAGAAATAATCATTTCGGAAAGTTCCACGGTCCGTTTCGACAAACGCGAGTGCATCTTGGTTCAGACGCATGACATGCTCGAACAGTTTGGTTTCTTCTTCTGTCAAGTTGCCATCGTGATTGATATCAAGAGCATCCATGCGCGCACGGTCAAGCTTTGCCGTAGGGTAGAATTCAGGCGGGTTGGTCGGGAGAGGAGGAAGGGATTTAAGGGGATCTTCAGGAAATTGTCGCCGAGTTCGTGCGTACTCGGGATAGGCTTGTGCGAGAGGTTTCACCTTCTGAGCAACTTTCTTGTAGGCTGTGAGGACTTCTGCATTTCCTTTCTCGTCACTTGTCATAGGGAGCAGAATATCTCCTTCTTCCAAGTCTTCGAGAGTGGTATACAGCGGCTCCTCGCAGTCAAAATGTACATTGATCGCGAACCCGGTAGTCGGCTCGAAGGCGGTGTCGAGGTCGTCTGGCGGATCATCGGTACCGGCGGCTTGGTTTGACGTGGGATTTGTCGATCTTGCCGAACTCGGTGCGCTTGGGATGATCTTCGAGAAATGCACATAGTTCCGGCCAGGAACAAAGTAGCGCTGGGTAGTAGATGGGTGCCGTTGAGGAGTAGAGCTCTGATATAGAGCCAGGATTTCGTCCGAGCTTAGATAGGTAGCAGAACAAATGAAGGTAACCAAAGTAAATTGCGCCAGTTTAGTGCCATAGCGGGCGAAGAGCTCGAACAGTATGGGTATGTATGAGGCAGGGAAGAGGATGAGAGTGAAAAATAGCGCAGATATAAGAGTGGTGAGGGGATAATGATGATAGGACGCCATTATAGCAAAGTTTTAGGTCGATTGCCACGACCATTATGATAGCGCTGATGGAATGAGAGTGGAGGAATACATAACAAGAAGGACGTGCCATCCGCGGGGCACGGGAAAGATAATGTCCATGGTGTGGAGTGAATTAGGTAGAGGGTTTGAGACAGGGTATTTGTAAGCCATCGATTGGGAATTGATAGCTTATGTAACACGGGCGCGGAGAATATTGGGAGTACGAATAGAGAAGAAGGGGGATCTAGTAGCCATCATAGCGGTCGGGAGTGTAGTCGAAGTCATCCTTGAACATGTCAATCTTTCCAACGGTGCCGAGAATTCCCGTGGTGAATATGTGGGACATCTCCGCTTGGTTGTGGAAGCGATAGGCGAGAAGGCGGGAAATGATGTCAGCGAGCTCGCGCGCCTCAGGCCTTGGTGAAGACCTAAAAACTTTTGCGGACGCCTCGAGATACCGATGTTCGAAGGGGTGAATGAAGGGATGCCAGGCGTTAACGTCGACTTTGATATCCTCCGGGTATGGCAAGCGTGGCTGGTGGCGAGAGATCGAGACAAAGGATGAAGGGAACTCATTCTTGAAATTGTAAGTTGAGCGCGCGACAGTCTCGCGATGATACTCCTGGAAAAACCCGACAGCATTGTTGCCGCTACGATCATGCTCCACCATAACAGCTGTCAAACCTTGCGTGATGAGCTGCCTGATGCCGGCGCAAGCGATGGTGAACTGGTCCTTTCGGCCAAGGTTGTAGTTAGCGGAGTACGGGATGGTTTTGAGCATGAAGGGTGTAACACGGTTGGCGTCAAGGATCATCCTAATTTCGCTGCGGTCTCTATTCTTACTCATGACTTCGAATATCAGGCGGTGAAGGACTTCAAAGTACGAGTGATGGTTGCCATACGAATGGAGATCCGCAAGATAGCCAGGGAGTTCGCAGCGCCGAAGGTGAGGAAGAAGGCTGTTCAGGAACGGGGGAAGGGAGCTAGGGTGACAAGCGAGTCGTTCAAACTCGCCCTGAGCCTCGAGGAAAACGAATCTCCTCAATCATTAAACGGCCAGGGCGATGGTCGTTGTAGTATGATTCGGCAAAGGAGTGAGTGCGATGATCCATTCGGCGTGCTTCTTCACGTAAAAGGTCGCGCTTATCATCTCCGCAACGCGCAACAGAGTAAGTCTCCGAGCACTCAGCGGCCATGGTGAAGCACTGAATTGCGGTACCAAACCCAATATCAGCGGCTCGGGTTGGGTGACTCCAGAGCGATGAGTAGCCGTCAATCACGGTAGGTGGTTCATTCGAGACGCGGGGAGCGGATATACGGGAGTTATCCGAGACGATGGGACGAGGAGTGCGAGAGTGACGGTTAGAGGAGGAAGGTTGGTTGCGAGGATTCGACCTGCGGTTGAATCTGGGACCACGAGGTGGATCGCGACGAGGTGGGGCATAAGATGATCTCGCGGAGGTATGGGTTTCGGAAGTCTGGGCGTGATCGGTGCTGTGGCGATGGCGGGACCCTGACGCGACAGGTGGAGTCCTCATCCTCTGCCTGACGGCCGGAGATGATCGAGGAAGCGGCGCGGTAGGACGAGGTGAAGGGCGTGGGGACGGATTAGCAACTGCAGGAGCATATGGGGAAGGTCGACGTCTCGGATCTGTCGTACGCTCAATTGCCGTGGGAGGAGATTGGTGTTGAAAAGTCGGTGGTGCCGGTGCCTGCATAAAATTAACCTGGGGGATATCGGCGTCAACACGTTGCCGCTCTCGGAGCTGACGAAAAGCGTTGACTGTGTCACCGAAGCGATCAGCTAATGCCTGGAGAGACTGGTTGGTGGGGTTGTAGGTATCAACGATAGCAGAAGAATTGACCGATAAATCAGCAGCTGGAAGATTTTCCTGCCGCCGTTCAACCGTGACAATATGGTTTCCTGCATCATCAAGAACCTCCTCGGGATAGATCAAGCTCGGCATACTACCGTGGTCCGATGCCGGGCTGATCGCGCGAGATATATTGCCGAGGGCAGTATAGATAATGCCGGAAGGGGTATAAATGGGGGAGAGCGCCTGCGCGTTGGCTGGTTCGGGTGATCCAGATGAGATGGAGATGATAGAAGGAGTGTACTGGTGAGACATTGTGCCGTATATGTCGGTGAGTTCAGGCAGAGATGTGATTCTGGTATATTCAGGGAGGGTACGAACAAGAAATAGAAGACCGGTAAAGAGAGTGCGTGGATTGCTGTCTTCAAAGATAGCGGTGGGTATTATTGCTGGGCGTCGAGTGAATAAGAGCTTTAAAAGTTTCTGCTCGTGCTCGGTAATGGGATTTTCCGGAAACATATTTCGAATTCGTCGCATGAAAACCGGAAGATTGGTTCCTAATCGTCTCAGGTCCAATTCATTGGGGTGCGCGTGATCACGGTAGACAAGATCTGATTCGCTGATCCCTCGAGCACCGCTCGAATTTGAATTTACTTCGCGGGCGTGTTCATCAAGTAGCTTTGATATCCGAATCAGGAATGCATTGGGGGTCATCCTCTGCTTTTCAGCTACCCAAATAAGCTCAGGATGCATTCGCAAAAATCCCTGCAAGTGCCTTTTGTGTTCTTCAGCGACGAGATTTTCGTTCTGATAGAGGCGGTAAAATGCGGATGGATTCGAGGCCAATAGATGATGTCCTGGGACAGGTGTTGGGTCGCCAAGGGGACTGGTTCCAATTTCATACGTCTCAGAGGAAGTCAAATTTCCGAAACCCGTATAGAAAGTATGCACTGTGATGCCGTTGTGATCTGGGTTCAACAAGCAATTGGGCATTTTGTCCGATGAAAACAAAGCTTGGGCTTCTTCATTGAAGGATCCTAGGTCTGACTCCCAGGACTGAACACGGTGATAAAGGCCATCTTGTATTGCAATGTAGCAGGTAGGGCAAAATTCGCCTCGGGGATTTTCGAACAGAGTCAATCCTTCATGTGGTTCGGTTTCCTCGGATGAATCAGGACCAAATATTTCTTCCTCGAGAGTTGGAGTTTGGGACAACATTTGATCACTTAACAGAACCGGGGGGCTTCCATGGCTGGCGGCAGTTGATTCTGCTGAAGGAGGTGGAGTGCTTGCAGTAGAAGATCCTGCTGAGACCATAACTTGCACCATAAATGAGCCGGGCATAGGGACAATATTGCTTTGAGCTAAATTCCCTGAGTTCGAGTCTTCATCTTCTTCTTCCACTGGGAGCTCGAAACGATTTTCGCCAGTATTCGGGTCGCGGAAAATCAGATAGGTACCATCACGTCGCTCTTCGATTGAAACATAATTTCCTTTCTGCCATGGCCGTCCAAGCAAGATGTCAAAGGGCACACTGTCCCCGACCCAGAAGTTAGCCATTGTCATAGCACCTCCAGTGATCATCTGAACATCACGCAGATAGCCTCGCAATTCCTTGACACCCCCATTGGCATCGCCCATGTTAACATGCCGGGTGATGTCCATAGAAATATGCGGCATGTATGTGCGCCATGCGGTACGAGACACAACATTTAACATTGAACCCGTGTCCACAATTGCATATGCAGTTTTGCCGTTTATATTGACTTGAATTCTGATAAGCTTTTGGCGGTCTCGTGTTACGAATGATGCTGCAACAATGGAGAATGGTGGTTCAGGAGGATCTTCATCAGACATTGCGACGGTTGAACTCGGAATCTCTGCTAAGTTGACGTTCCTCGGTTGATTGCGCAGCCGCAAGGCATCAATTAGCGCAGCAGATACGGATGGTGAGACTCCCAAGATCTGTCCAGCGGGGATAAGGAGTTGGTTGTTGAGAATCGCATTGACAATATACTGTGGATCTACGAAGGCTGAGATTGCTGACTGTCTCGGGCCGGGTCGCTTAGATATCTTTGGAGGCTGTGCTTGATTGCTGCCAGATTTGCGGACTTGTTCGGTTGCATCTTCCATGATCGCATCCTCTCGGGAGAAATCAATTCGGTGCTCCATCACGTCAATGGGATGTTGGATAGGAATTGATTCTTCTGCTGGCTCTGCTTTGATTCTAGATTTCTGATCTTGCGCAGTCTCAAGAGGTGCACCGGTTTCTCTGATGTGAGCACGAGTATTCGGATGTTTTCCATGCGGATTTGGATAAGGTGCCGGTCGCTCGGGTTTGTCTGAGGATCTTGTGACAGCAAATATCTTGTTCAATTCGGCATCTGTGGTAGTGTGCTGAACAAATACGGGCAGGATCGGTTCTTCTTCTTCAACAGTTTCAAGGGTGTTGCAATATCCGATCGGTGGCGTTGCATTTGAAAATGCAAAGTTTGACTGGACAGCAGCCGCTGTTGAAGCCACCTGACGCTGCCGCATATACGCATCAAAGAGTGTCTCGTTTTGCTGATTGTAACGGCGGAGTAACCTGCCATCTGGCCATTCAAGCCCTCCTCTTTCTCCGCGCTTGAGTTCTCCCCGTGCAATGACTTCAGCAATCTTGGGACACTCCCAGACACCATGACCACGAACTCCGCATCCAAAACAGCTGCGGTCCTCAGGACGAAGTGGAGGACGATTCGCATTAGCGTTTGGGTTCGGCCCGAACTGATCGGCAGGCGGAGGTACGTATTGATTGTTACGGAAGTTGTTTGGAGGAAAAGGTGGTGCTTTGACAGCTAGAATGGGTGCACGGACGCAATGAACAACGTGAGGGTCGAGGGTCGTAGCCTGGTAGTAAAGGTAATTGTATTCCGGGTCCTCGAGGTTCATTCTGCTCATTCGTTTGACCAGATCTCCGACTTCATCGGAAACAGAGGTCGCTTTTGAGTTCCATTTCGGTGCGGAAGGGATGGGAGAAGTCGCAGGTATGTCTCTAGACTTGCGGGCACGCTTCTTGGGCTTTGACTTGGATTTCTTCTTGGATTTCTTGGGTGGCGAGAGCTCTTTGTCTGAGTCATCATCCGAGGAGTCCGAAGAATCCGAGTCTGAGTCTGAGTCATTATCCTCGGAAGACTCATCTGAATCTACATCTGCATCGAACCGTCCACGTCTGAACTTCGCTTCCACGACCTTGATTACATCGTCCCTGTCAAAGGGTTTTGACATATCTCTGGTAGGATCCTTGGCAAGTAAACGCTCTTCGACGCTGCGGCGGAGCCCTGAACACATTCCGTTCCAAAGGTAACGGTTTGCTTCAGGTTCAGTGATGAGTCCATGATTTTCGAGCCAACCAGAGACTCTGGTGTAAGCCCGAAAATATTTCCTCCAGTCACTCATGGATCTAATGGGGTATTTACGCCACTTGTCGGTGAGCTTTACGAGATCACTAAATTTGTGGCGCTGTGAATCTTTGTCGGCGTCGAAAATGGAGATCATGTCTGTGACAAGTAGGGGCCAGTCTGGAGTTGCATAATGCTTCATGCCTTCCAGAATATTGACGACTTTTCGGGAACAGTACTCGACAAGACATTCAATTCGTTCAACATCGCTGCTGACATTGTTCTCGGTGAATAGTTTCTCGAGATGGTTGAGGAACCGAACTACGTCCTGGGGCTTCCCGGTGAACTTCTTGGGAGCTCCACGTGTTTTGAGAGGCGGCATGTCAATCTGACTACGTGCACGAGTTTGCGCAGGTACATTCGACATGTTGGGAATAGGATAGAGGATGGATGCAGCGGTTGGATTGGTAGTGGTATGAGGATGGATAGGTAACGTCGTTCAACGCAACCGTGAGTGATTTGTAGCACTTGGGGTGGTAGAAACTGATATTTGAATCTAAAACCCCCTCGCGGTGGGCTCCAGATGTGACGACGTATAAAATATACTCCGAAATACCGATGAGACTGGGCGTAAGTCACGATATTCGGGTGAGTGGGGAATTAGAGACAAAAGGCTTCAATTGCCGCGAGTGCTGATCACTTCGGTAATAGTTGAAGAAGCCCCCGAAGTCTTTTTGGGAGTGGCGAAGGAAGGTAATATGGAGGTAAATTCGGGGAGATGGGTGAAGTTGGAGACGTCCTGTAAATTCAGAAAGTCAGCAACAGAGCAGGGTAAAATGATACTTGTGAGTCAATTTGGTCTTCGATGACCGGAGGATGATTTAGGCAGTAAGAAGGCTCTCTCGAGGGTATTTGCTCAAGAGACTGGGTTTGGAGGCACTGAGTATATTTCTGCAGGATGGGGAAATACAGGGTAAAAATGCGACGACTACCACTACTGAGGTACGGGCTTTTATACACTTGAAAACCCGAAACATCGGACTGATAGTGTGAGAGTTGGAATATAAAATAGGAAGGACCATGCGGGTACCATAGCCTTGAATATCAAAACAGCACATGTATTGGTTATCTGGAGGGTCATGGGGCAGGTCACTGAAACACTAGATTTCATATGGAACTCGGTTCGTCCAATGAGAAGTCGTGGTGACGGGAGATTTGCAATAATGAGCACATGTGGACTGGATAAAATATTATTGAGGTGTTTCAGAGTCCCGGGAAATTGGTGGGATGTAGATTAGGTCCTATTCACATGATTTGGGTATTTGTCGCAGTGCTGAGGTGGCCAGAAATATTCAGGAACTCGTTCATCAATCCATCAGGTATGTTTCCCACGGTTCGATACAACTGTGTTGGGCGAGCGTTGAGTACAGTTTAAGCTGAATGGTGATGTGGCCTTGTCGTGGAATCGTAGATGAATATATGAGGTTGTTTATTCCGAACTAATGACCACATTCGCGAGGTATTTCAATGTAAACCGCGAAGCGGTGTCACATTGGGCTTCTGGAATCGATCGCAGCGACGAGTATGCAGAATACATCTGCCGTGATTTAGGCCCGCTTTACATGATGCTTGGTCTCGACCCGGACAACCTCCAAGCCCCATCTCCACCTCCACCGTTCCCCACTCCTCGCCCCGTGCTCTGCACTGCACGCTTGTCTTGCGTATTCTGTCCGGTGGCAGACCTCAATATCATTCCTACATTACGGCGTCGTGAAAAATCGCAGACAGTCTGGCTCCTCGACAATACTTTTCATTGGGTCGAGGCGGACCTATTGGTAGCCCATTGTGCTTCTTGTCGTGCGGATTATTATCCGGATTGCATTACGTTTAGAGACGAAGAGAATGGCCGCCGACAGAGGCTCGAAATCACGCCCCAGTATATTCGAGTCTCCAAGCACGGAATTTGGGTAGATCGAAAGATAGCAGTCTTTCAGGAAAAAGCGCTGGATAGATTTCATGCCGGCTGGTCCAACTTTGCGGATTGGTTAAATGAATCGACTGGGTCGAAGAAGAAACTCACTTATCGACAGTCGCAGCGGCTTTTCATCAAACACTTTTCACGCCGACTCCTTCTCTTCCACGGGAAACACGATGATTTTAATTGTACTGCTCATCCCAGCACACGGGTACTTTCAGAGGCCGTACGGGCGGCTATTGGGGCCAACGGAGGCGCTGTGCCAGCTGCAATGACGCACGGATGTGCCGAGTGTACGCATCTGAAGCGCTATCACTCAGATCTCGTCAACGAAGGTGCTGTTCTTGGGACGGATATTGATGTGGCTGGGATGCCTCTCCACGGAATTGGTGACGAAGTGTGTTCTGTATGGTATTCCCTAATTATTCATGTCGCTAATTTGTCCCAGCAGGAGGCCGTACCTGGACCTGCAGATCCGGCCATTGCGCAGCTTTTTGCGCCGCACCAGCAGGAAGCGCCTCCCAATGGCGAACCTCGCGGCTATATACGGCTTGCGGTAATGGATGGAAAAACAATTAAACATCGGGTGTGTACCATAATTCAGCCCTGCTCCTTTTCTCAGCATCAGACACAGAAATGTGCCTTAGACATGTGCGACTCACCTTTGGTCAACTACAAAGATGGCCGCTTTTGTGAAGCACATCTCAACTTGCGCGATGTTTGCGGTATCATACCCTGTGGTCGGCCTGTCCGTCATCCTGGCGCCGTGACCTGCGACGCCCAATCCCATATTGACTGGCACCGCCAGTACGAAGGCCGGTTCTCCCGTTTATCTTTCCCCGGAGTTCGACGGGTCATACGCCGGCAACAAGGGCTTGCCGATGCAAATGATGCAAATGCAGCGACGGGACCAACCCTCCGAGTCGACCTCAGCGCGCTTGGGAACACCCCGGGGGATCAGGTTGTGCACACATTCAAAGCAAAGACAACTTACTGCTTGCAGACCATTCAATGGGCGTGTGGGTTTCCGATTGGCTGGGGTAAATGTTACCGCTCTGAGAGCTCTACCCAAGTTGTTCAAATCTTGGACAACATTTGGGAGAAATACCCGGAATCGAAACCTAGTTTCATCGCATACGACGATGCCTGCAGCCTCCTACGTCACATCGTCACCCAGAACCCGAACAGTACATGGCTTACCACCACGAAATTTATTGTAGATGCTTGGCATTACATCGGTCATCGTGCCACCGATATTTTGTGCCGATTGTGGTGCAATCCTGCCCCTGCCCATGGCTCCCAACCCGATCTCGTCATTGTCGAGGAGGACGCCAACGGCACCACCCATCAGACCCGCGCATTCAACACCGAAACCGCGGAACAGCTCAACTCGTGGCTCACCGGCTTCGAATCACAGCTGCGGCAGATGTCGGACGTGAATTATGACTTCTTCATTCACGTCTTAATGATGATTTATGGGGAGCGGGTTGAAAACCGGGTGGATAGCAAAGGTTTGGGTCTCGCACAGGAGTTTTGGATGGAAGCGGTTGGGACCTAATCATTATATACCTTGTCTACTATTATATTATCTTCCAAATCCCAAATTCTCCAGCTGGTTATGCCTGATGAAGCGCGCACTTGCGCGCATGCGCAACGACCGGAAACATATTTCCACTTTCGGATCAAACAACGCGGGATCGCTTTCCTCCTTCCAGCCTTGGTCTCACCCTCTGTCCCCCCACTCACGCGTCAATCGCGCTGTACCCTATTTGCATCACCTCACTTCCCCACTTCGCCTGACTCCTCAATTCAATTTGCGGCCAATCCCTTACTTCTCCAATATCCGGTAGATTCTCATACTTATCTCCTCTATCCTTCTCGAAACTTGTGAAATCTCATCTACTATACACTCACCTCTACTTCACTCCTTTCTACTTACTGGTATAAATGCTGTAGTATGTTCTCAACGAAAATACTCAATATTTACCCCAACGTCCCGCCTCTTGTTTAACTTTCGCATCGCAGATTTTGTCAGAAAATGTATGCGAAACTCCAGTAGGAACCGTTGGTTTCCAATGCACCTCAATGGTTTCCACTGGCCCACCGGGAAGAACTTGTGCCAGTGAAAACCGTTGGGCCGCGGTGGATTTCACTGGCCCACCGGGAGGAAATTCCGCCAGTGTGAGTCAATGAGGAGCAGTGTAAACCGATGGCATTTGAACAAAATCATCGGCCCATTCTTAAACTCCAACCATTGAAAACCGGTGGTTCATACTGGGATTCGTTGGCTATTCATTCCGCTACGACCCAACGACTCCCAGCGAAGTCCAGCGAAAATCAATGGAGAATGATGGAGATTGCCTGGGTACCTGCGCCAGCGAAGTCCAGTGGTCGCCAGCGGCGGCAACGGGGTGGTGCGCTGTGCGCCACTGATGTCCATCAAAAATTTGTGGTCGGCCAGCGGCCGGCAGTGGTTGCCCCCATCAGCCAGTGCCGAACGATGCCGATCACCCGAGTTGACAGCTCCGCGTGTATTACTGCAAATCAGGGCCAAGGTATCCCCGAGCATCTCCGACACTTCGGCCATCAACGGCACATGTCCGGCCGGAAAGCCGTCGGTTCTTACACTTCCAACATACATCTCAAGTGCTTGTGCAGCTAACCGGCTGATATCAAGTAGAGGAAAAAGAGCCAGATGTTTGACACGGTCTCCATCGGCAACGATGTGAACCGGCGTCGCACGATTGGAGTCGGATTCGCACATTGTATCTCATGCGGCGTGAATATTGACCTAGAAGATACTCGGATGTCCGGGCTCACCTAAGATCCAAAATTTGGCGCGAATCGGTTTGTACTCTAGCAGAATCTGGAGTCGTGGATAAATTTCGACATAGTTCTGGACCTCGTGATCCCATTAAAGTTGGCCTTTACAATTGAGATTCCAATATCAACGACAGCGGTTCACCTAAAGGACGCAGGCCTGAATTTTCAATACTGAGTTGCGGGTTGAGGGTAGAAGTGATTTGGTGGAGTTTTACTGGTCGATGGGAGGAAAGGCAGGAAACATGAGAAAGTTGTCATGATCAGAGACACGTGTGATACGTTATCGGAGGCATCGTCGCAGATCGTGCGTGCCAATACGTACATCCTTCCGCGGCTCAGACCAGTTGAGCTAGGTCACCTGTAACGAACAATCCTCTTGTTCACGAAGCCTCGAGAATCGAGTCGGAATCGACACTGAGCCTAGATCCAAGAGGAGTAGTCTGAGACATCTTATCCTTTAAAAATGCCCGCTAAGAAAAAAAATTACAACCCGCGGAAATTAGAACTTGGAGGTCTGCCGATAGGTTCCGCGAATTGCTGTAGACAGCGCGTATGCCTGCGAAGGCGGAGGATTGCAAATCCGGAGATTATTATTCCGGCCCTGCTTTGTAAGTAAGTCTGTGACTCGGAATCCTGACTCATCAATCCGCAACTCAAAACAAAGGTGGGCCACGTATATCTTACTAGCGTCCTGCACCCCCTGTGTTTGTCGCCTTATCCTTCCAATCCGACATGGTTTTGAAATTCTACGGAGTGCCGTACGCTGGGGGCGGGGGAGCAGTTGTTGCGATGGTGTTGGCCGAGAAGCAAATTCCGTTCGAGCTCATCCCCGTGGACTTGGCGGCCGGCGAGCAAAAAAAGCCAGAGTTTATAGAGAACCTGTCTCCGTTTGGGCAGGTTCCTTGCATCGTCTGTTGCGATTGTCTCCTGGGTTGCACCGCAGACGTTGACCTCACCTTTGTTTAGGACGACGACGGCTTCATTGTGTATGAGAGCAGGGCCATCGCGCGGTATCTGGCGGAGAAATACGCGGACCAGGGCCCAGCGCTCATCCCCACTGACCTCAAGAAGAAGGCGATGTTTGAACAGGCGGCGGCGGTCGAGTCGGCGAATTTCCATCCACAGATCATGAAAGTGGTCATGGAAAAACTGGGAAAGCCGTGAGTCACACCTGCTGAATTTCACCCCGGTACAATGCTGATGTGGCTGCGCACCAGGAGGAAAGGCCAACCCGTGGACGAGGTCGCCCTGGCAGAATACTTGGCGGAGTTTTCAAAGACACTCCAGGTGTATGAGAAAATCCTGGGGAAGCAGAAGTTCTTAGCAGGAGATGTGAGCTCTTTTCAAAATGGAACACCGCTTCTACGGTAATGAGACCTCATCCCTCCCACGCAGGAATTGACGCTCGCGGATCTCTTCCATTTGAGTTTTGCGCCAAGGTTGGCACCCCAGGCTGGAATCGATTTAATGACGTCCACGGGCCCGAACATCGCGAGGTGAGTCCAGCGTTAGTTTCTCGACCTGTGACTGAGTATTCATAGATGGTGGAACGATCTCATTTCGAGGCCGACCTGGGTCAAGCTGTCCACGGAGGGTGTACAGAGCACGCACATCTGAATAGTGCGGCAGGTCTCATAAGAAATCGGTTCGAAGCGGCACGGTTGTTTGTGATGTAATGAGTTCCCTAGCGGTTGTGAGGGGAGAGGGGAGGAGTTAGTGGTGAAGGGATAAGAAGAAAGTAGGAATCAGTTTTGACTCGCGAGATTTGTCCACAATTGCGACATCGGTGTTACCAGTAGCCCCGAGTAAGCCCGGCAACCTGACTTTCCGACGGTAAAGAAATGAGTTTGTCAAAGTAAATGTCACGACGTGGCTAATGATAACCTCGTCTCTGCACAAAGATTGCTTGCTGAGTTACTCCCTTTTCCGGACGTCTCCACGGCCCCGAATTTCGCTCTTGAAGCTCCGATCAAACTCCGGTTGAGCACCCAGAGCAGGAACTCAACGGCTGAGACGAGTCAACGGAGATTAGTTGTCTTGAAGACTTGAAAACGCAGGCTTTGGGCCGTGGAATATGAGAGAAGGCTGCAAAACCAGCTGGAAGTTGCATCCTCAGCGAGCAACACGCACTGTGGCCATCACTCGGCACCCCTCGGGCTGGCGAGCCGTGATTGTTGTTCTGAGGTTGTATCATGATAGGATCTTGCAGGTGACGCCCTGCAAGATCCTCCAAGAGCGGGGTCAGACTGGCGGTTGAGTCTAGATTTTGCACGACTAATCGTGTAATTCTCTTTGAATTGAATTGTTTATAGGAAGTATCGTGCATTCGCACTGTGTCGTAATTCAGAATTCAGCGTTGGAGAAACGGGATATTGACGAACCACACAGAGTTGAAGGATGAATTGCAGAGAGAGCAGAAGGGTTCATTGGGAAAGAGCGCAACAGAAGGAGTAGTGGACAGTGTGTACAGAGGCTATCCTTCCATGTTTAAATTGTTTCTACTCTTCGAGTACTGCTGAGTCTCAGACCTGTGTTTGTAACCCGAATATCGCTAAAAGACGCTGCGACGACTCGTCCCTCCCTCATTATTCAGCCAGATTTGAGTCATTTTCAAAAGCGTCTAACCGCAACATGGGCCGCGGGGCTGCGCAATCGCGATTGTCGGCAGGAGGATACGCGTACTCTGACTGTCGACCTCTGCGTACAACAGCGGCTAATAGGGACCGTCACGGCACAACGAGAACCTCAGTTTAGAATTGAGTCATCCCCAGTGTCACGATCAGCGCCCAGGGTAACAAGGAATCTGCTAATCATGCCTTGCCGTACGGAAGCGGCCATGGAACGCAGCACTTTTGAAACCACTCTGTTGCAACTCGATGATTTGCGCTGCCACACTACATGATTGCGTCCCGAGAATGCATGAACGATTGAATAACTGGATAGCGGAACTTTGGTGGGCTGGGATAGGCTGGGGGGGTAAGATGCACCGTTTGGTTTCACTGGTGTCAAAGAGGAAGCGCTTCGAGCTTATGGGAAATGCCAAGGGCAACAATGCATACAACAAGGTCGGATTGACGCTTCATTGAATGGAGTAAGGTAGACATCAAGACGGAATTATCGTGACGGTCTAGCTCTACTAACACGCTAGAGATTTCGGGGGAAAATCGAAGCGCCTAAGTTCTGGAGCGTTAGGTTAACGACATAGGGCCCCCGCAGCACCAAAAGGACTTTGTAATGTCGGAAACATCTTCACGTTGAAAACTCGGAGCCAAAATAAAATAAAAATAGGTAAAGACACAGAAAAAAAAAAAACATTTCAGCGAGGGCAAATAGGAGTAACAACACTCCGAAGCTTGTTTAGGAGTTTGTGCTGAACCGGAGACGCGGAGACGGTATCCGGGAATGTGAAAGCACAGGTACAGCCACTTGTTCCCCGATCAGCGGAACAAAACCTTGGTCATTACAGGGGCGTAGTCGATCAGTGGAACACCGCCGGGCAGCAGCGGGCAGCCCAACTGCGGTTCAACGACTCCGGGTCTTGCACCTTATTCTCGATTGAGCCTCTTCCCTATCGATGTCTTCACCATGGACGCGGTGCTCTCCATCTCCTAGCGGATGCCCTACTAGTCCTCAATACTAATGCACCGTCACCATTCCGAATTATGCATGGGGATCGAAATCTGTTTTCCGTTCATCGGAGAAAAGGAAAGCGCCTCGTTCACAGGGGATCCGATGTTACCAATAGCCTCCGAGGAGTCCGAATACCACCGCCGATCGGAGAACGGCTCTCAAGCTCACGAATCGTGTCCACTTTTTTTTTTTACCGGACTTGAAGGAACTTTAGTCAGCCTCGGCTCTCGTGGGGGACGTAGAGAAGTAAAGTACTCGCAAATATGTACTGGCGCCGGCTGTGATCGACATCAAGTTACTTGAGCAATTTGCGAATCACCATCAGCGCCCAGCGACTCAACGTCCGCGTGCAAATATCGCGTGATGGCGGCTCAAAACTCATACGCAAGCTAGCCGAGGTTTGATATTGATTATTCAGGTAAACGACTTTGCGCCCAACGACAACTCAGCTTAACTCATGTAAGATGCTCAGCTTAACTCATGTAAGATGAATCATCCTTGTTGCACGATTGTGTGTCATACACCATAATGCGAGTAGGTTAGTCGAACTCTCTTCGGTGAAATATCTCCTCATTCCTTAGACGTCAACCACCACCATCGATGCCAAAGACATTCGCCAAAGCAAAGGTGAAGCCACGCAGGGCATATCTCGCTTGCCTCCTCTGCAGGCGAAACAAAAGGAAGGTGAGTCCTCTCCGACTGTCGATTCACAGCCCGCACGAAACCAACCCAACTATGTGTTTAATCCAGTGCGTGTCGCCGTCCGCATTATACGATAAGCCGTGCACACGATGCGCCCAGCGGGGCCTCCCATGCGAATTTGTTCCCGTTTGGAGTCAACTTGGACACTCTGACGATGACTCTTCCGCCCGCCCAAGCACGCCGACTTCAGGCTCAGAGTCGAGTTCACCTCTAATTTACGCGCGCAATGAGGTCCCGGAAATCGCACCCCCATCGGCTGGAACATCATCCCCACTCCTGCTGGCCGGTATGCATATGGAGACGGATTCATATCCCACCTATCCATCGAGCTCTTCATCGCAGGGGCTCGGGACGGAACATCAACTCCATCTCCAAGTCCACGACTCCGGGTTTCCATCCGGCGCCCCTTACGAGCTCACTGACATGGAATACGTCCCGCCTGACCGGCGGGCCACTCGGCCGCCCCCCTTTCCATCAAGTACCAGGGGCGATTTCTTCTACGAACAACACTTCGTATCCCAAATTCAGCTTGGAGTGCCTCAGTTTAATCACTATCATAAGTACGTTTCCTTTACATATACATTATCTCTCCGACTAGCTGACTCGATATATGATAAAGTGGCCATGGAAGTGGGAGCCGTTGCATCTTTTCTGCGGGGACGTGTTTTCGGGGCGCGAATTGCGGACGCTAGTCGACCTTACTCGATATGTAAGGCGTCAGGAATGAATACAATATGTAGCATCTGTACAACATGCATATATAATCACAAAATTAGATGTTCGGAGAGTTTTGTTCAAGAAACGGCGGCGCCCTGAAAATGAAATCTCGCATGTCGCGAGCTGAGGTATGAATAATCACGTGGCACATCCGGCGGCACACCCGGCGGGTCCACAAACTCTCGAGGTTTACGATTTGTCACTAAGCGCCGGTCCTGGTGGCGGTTAAACGCGGAAAAATGACTACTAGTGGATGACGCCGCGTTCCAAGCGTTCCATTGGGGAAGTAGTACGAAGTAATGAAACTTGAATTGACTCAATTGGGCAAGTGTACACGAAATAATCTCGGCATGGTATTACAGCATCAAATCTACCGGCGCTGTTCAAGTTCCCTTTCAGTTTGAGCCCACATCCGAGTCTATGACTAACCAGTGAACTTGGCGCCGATTATTTGCGACTATAACTGGATCAACGAGATGTTGAGATGATGGATCCGTGCCACGGGAGGTTCTAGCCCTCCAGCAAATAAAAGGTGGGCGGTCTACTTGCTCATCCTCAGCACATTTTCTTTCCTTCCTTCGCTCCCGCCCTCCTTTTTTTGTCGATTTTTTTTGTCCCCCGAGTCGTTTTACACGATGTTCAAAATCTTTCTTGGTCTCACAGCTGCAGCTGGGCTCGCAGCTGCGGCCACTTCTCCCATCTCATCTGCGGCAGTAGCTAAGCCATCAGCCACCCCTGGCGAATCGTGAGTTGTTTCTTTTCTCCTTGCCCTAAAATAAGTATGACGTTAACCATGGTCTCTCCTAGTTCCTGCTCAAGCGCCGTCAACAACATCCTCGCCTCCTCGGACCCGGGCATCGGATGCATCGCTCCGCACGGTCTCACGCAGATCTACGCGCAGACGCAACAGAACGCGTCCGTTCCCGTGCTCACGACTGCAATCGACAGCTGGTTGACGTCCATGTGTTCCGTTGGGAGTTGCAGGTATTTCTTCTTTCCTGGTCACCCCACATCTTCTGTTTCACATAGAATCCACCCACAGCGAAGCCACCCTAGATCATATCGCCGCTAACGTCAGCGCGGGGTGTGGCTCGTCCTTCGACGAGACGCCGCTCCCCAACGCCACCGCGCTCGCCAGCACCCTCTACCTCTCGTATTTTGATGTCCGCGAGATGATGTGTCTACAAAAGTATGTAACCTCCTTCGGCTTCATGTGCATGCTACCGACGAAGATTCGTGCTTCATGCAGCACTGCGAACAAAAACGCCTTCTGCATGACGGAGCTCCTAAATGCGGCGAACATCGAAGCATTCGACTTGTCCGCCCCGGAGAAGGTGATCGAGCAACTCGTCTTCGCCGCGTTCAACCTCGAGTGCAACGAATGCACCAAGGCCGCGTTCAAAATCTACTCGAACACAATCCCGGGGATCAACGGCACAGCATTGTTGGAGAGCAAATGCGGGGCGACCTTCACCTGTATGTCACTAGATGTGCACCGAACTTGAAGATCATGGTGCTGAATTCTCTGACAGCGACGCTCGCGGCTGATCCTGCCTCCAGCATCAACGAGACGGCGACTCTCAAGCAGTTCAACGTCAACGGCGTCAGCCCATTCAGCGCGCCGACGGCTTCGGTCCTTATCCTCACCACGGTGGCTTTGTTCTTTACTCTACTGTAGGATAGGCAAGATAGTAATTCAAGATGTTGTTACTGTGTGTGCCGAATAACACCGCGACGAAAATATAACCCTTCCTTGAAAACCCACCGGCATCCATTGGGAAAAAGGAACTGTGTTGGGGCTTCTGTCAAATTTTAGCGTATACACTGGATGAAAATTTCGAGTTTTTCACTGAAAAAATTGATGAAAAATGTTCATTATTTTTCACACATTTTTCACTGAAAAATTGATGAAAATTTTAAATAGTTTTTCAGTACTTTTGAGATCTGAGAATCGAGGTGAAAAATTTGAAATAAAATTCATGAATTTTTCAGCAAGAAAAATCCCAATAATGCATACACATTTTCATGTGGAAATGTTAGTGAAAAATTCAAAACATTTTTCACCAAAATTTCGGATTTTTCACGCTTTCTATAAATTTTCATGCAAAATGTTTTAAATTTTTCACTAACATTTTCACATGAAAATGTATATGTATTATTGGTATTACTCTTGCTAACAAATTCATGAATTTTATTTCAAATTTTTCACCTCAATTCTCAGTCTCAAAAGTACTGAAAAACTATTTAAAATTTTCATCAATTTTTCAGTGAAAAATGTGTGAAAAATAATGAACATTTTTCATCAATTTTTTCAGTGAAAAACTCGAAATTTTCATCCAGCATCCCATAACCTTACCTTCAGATTGGTAACTTGACTTCTTACAAGAAATATAAATATTCGGCTTGACACAATGTGGAAGAAGGTGATTGGTAGCGGGCCATGGCCGTTTGTCGGCCGTACCCGCTTTGTCAGCCGAGGCTCTTAAGACCGCTCTGAGTTATAATTACATATTCCTATATGACGTAGAACGCGAGAAATGACTCGAACGAAGACTATATATCGCTGTGCATCCACGTCGTTTTCCTCCACTATCTGACATGGTGTTGAAACTTTACGCAAACAGTCACGCCCGGGGTCCCAGCTCACCCGTTGCGATGGTACTGGCCGAGAAACCAATTCCATTCGAGCTCGTACTCGTGAACACCTCAGCCGGTGAGCAAAAAAAAACAGAGTATCTCGAGAAGCAACCATTCGGACAGATCCCTTGCATCGTGCGTAACAATCGATGCCTGGATGCCATGCTAACTTCACCTTTGTTTAGGACGACGACGGGTTCATTTTGTATGGGAGCCGGGCTATCGCGCGGTATCTGGCGGAGAAATATGCGGATCAGGGACCTGCGCTCGTCCCAACTGACCTAAAAAAGAAGGCCTTGTTTGAGCAGGCGGCGGCGACTGAGTCTGCGAATTTCGATGCACAGCTTGCGAAGATGGCACCACTGTTCACGAAGAAACTGTGAGTTAGAGATTTTACCTCGATGCGATGCTGATATGGCTCCGCACCCCGAAGGAAAGGCGAGTCCATCGACGAAGCCGACGAAGCAGCCCTGGCAGAATACATGGCGGAGTTTTCCAAGACACTCAAGATTTACGATAAAATCCTGGTTCCTGGCAGGAGATGTGGGTTTTTTTCATCGAAAATCTCACAGCTTCTTATTCCACGTAGGAATTAACCCTCGCGGATCTGTTTCACTTGACTCGTGCGCCACTGTTGACCAATCGGCTCGGGATCGATGTAATGACCTCCACGGTGATTCGCGGTGTCAGTCTCCCGAGTTGGTACTAATGGTTTCTGGCTCAAGATGGTGGAATGATCTCATCTCGAGGCTGACGTGGGTCAAGCTGAGGGCGGAGGGAATAAAGAGCACGCACGTCTGAATAAGCCTGCCGTCGAATGCGAAGCGATTGGCATGGTTCTTTGGGCTTCAAGTTGACTGTGAGGAAATGGATAGGGGGAAGAGAAGATAAGAGAAGCGAGAAATTGGAGGACTGGAACAAGGGAGCGAAGAAACGAGTATATATTATCAGAATAAATGCCGCCACGCACTCGGAACTGATCGTGCTTCCCATAGAAAAAACTTTTTTTCTACTTGTGGAAAGTCAGACCTGGGTGGACCACTTGTCTCTTGAGCACTTTTTCGGCCAATTCAAGGCCATTCAAGTGCAATAGAGCATATTTGCAACGCCCAAATCTTCTAAGCGGGCCTTTTGATCCCAAAAGTGATGAGTGATCGCTCAAAAGTGGTGACACCCAAAATAGAAGCACTGACCTGGACGTTGCCCAAAACTCGCAATATACGTTCCGGAAGGCCCGTTTTTTTTCCAACACCGACACATAGATAAAGTTCTGGCGTATTCCTCCACTTTTCATGGCCTCACAATCGAATTTTCGAGAGATTGAGCCCTGGAAACATAGGTGGGGGTCACATCATCACATCCGCCGGCTAAAAGTGATGGGTGATCGCAGAAATCTGACCATGGATTTTGGGAGTTGCAAATATGCTCTAATCAAGTGCAATCAAGTAATCTGTCGAAAGTCTGATGAAGACAGACAGCTTGTGTATGGAAAGCAGGACGCTTTGAAACATTTGATTAGATCACTTGCCGAACGATGGCCCGCTGTTTCCTAACACGGAAGGTATGTTCAACGGCACGTCCTGTATGTGTTTATCTCCCGTGAAGAGGAACATAGAAACATAATACCCAAAGAGATGGCTTACGGCTTCGTTAGAGGTGAAAGTGCTGCGGGTGGAGCCTCTAAGCCTCGACTTTCCTGCCTATAGCAGCAAAAACACGGGGAAGGATGGGGATTGGAGCACGATAACTTCAGTTTCAAGACGTTTTCAGGTCTGCAATGAGAAAACAGGATTTTTGACGGATGGGGGAGCATTAGATCTCACATCTCTGGCATGCCCGAGATGCCCGAGAGACATGGGGCGAAGCAAAATAATTAGTAAACCTCTCTGAAAACGTGTTTGTATTGGTTACAACGTTTGTTTTGCTTGGTAAAGTTGCCTCTATCCAATCGAATCCGAAACTTAACCTTCCACAGTTGCGACGGGGCAGACATATGTATGTAGACATGAATCACAATAGCATCCAGAACTTACGAGTCGGACTCATTCTAAAAGTGTCGGTAAGTGTTGAAACAATGTGTGATTTTCCAGGCCCTTTCTACCCCCACAAACTGTCAACCAAGCTGTCAGATAATTTAACATTTAATAGAGCCGCACACAACTCTTTGAGATAGTCCGGACTTCCGATGGGAGACTACTGTGGGAGTATTTTAACTTGATCTGGAGTAAATTTTGAGGATTAGAAGGTCTAATTCTGTCTGAACATATTTTGACCTCAAAGAACCCCAAAAGCCTTATTTGATGCCTATTGAAAATCTGCCAATGCCGTGTGAGTGTTCCATGAACATATGTGCATAGTAAGTTATGTAACATCAGGGTCAACTTGTATCATTGGGGATGCTGGATGTTCTCAGAACGCGAGAAAAAAGGCAAATATGCTCGAGAATAATTACCTTCAGTTGAAAGGCACTCACGGCACAATGAAGGCCATCATCTATCATTTGATACCATCAATTGTTTCAAAGCGTGGTGCTCTTGCTTTCCATACTTGTGCGTAGGTAGGTAGGTAGGTAGCATTACGAGGCACGGTCCCGCTTAGGAACACCGGTTTCGAGAAGTATCCCGGAGTACTACAGGCATAGTATGTACCCCATCGTCCTCGACCTCTAGATATCTTCCAAGCCAAGCTCACGCACCCGGTCTCCCGTCACGCTGTAGAACCCAGTCGATACCTGAAGCAAAATAAAGACAGAAATGAGCATTAGTACCTCACGCAGCTAGCCTAAATACTGGAGTCGCATTGATCTTCTTCGTCCTCTCGTACCATACAGATACTGAAATCTGCCTCGCAGCCTGTCCATACTAAACGACCTGATCCTCGTGCAGGACAATATCGACACCACGCGGATACCGCAGGCTGCCGGGAGTACGCAGACTGACTAATTAGTCGATCCGATTAGCCGCTGACCAGTTTTACAGAGACCATAAAAGTGCACCGCGGATTTCAGCAGACATTCCAGCGGAGTGCGGACGAGCTCCTTGCGGGCGTCAAGGTTGGACTTCAAAGCACCGGTGTGAATAGTGATGTGCCGGGTCGGGCTTCAAGCCCAGCCCAGGCTTGGGTCGGGCTTTCAAGCCCGACCCAGGCCCGACCCGCGCCGGGCTCAGGTAGGGCTCAGGGTCGGGCCTCAGATTTTGCCCAACCCGCGACCCGGGCTCAGGCCCGGGCTTCAGTCAATTTTCTTTGCCCAGCTCCAGCGAGGGCCAACACAATTTAACACATTTTCTTTTCTTTCAATTTGTTTTGCTATGCTGCCCATCGTTCCGTGGTCAAATCATGATCCGATCTATAGGATGCTGTTTGACTTCCACGGCGATACATAATCTAATCGCGGCAAAATCATCTCATTCACACCCAGAACCCTGTCCATGCAAGCAAGCAAACTCTCTTTGATTACACTTCGCTCATTTTGTTCGGGTCCCTGTCCAATCTGTCACTGCCGGTAACGCTGCCGGTGGCCGTCAAGCGGCGGAACACGTATTTTGATTATAATTGTCGAGCGTCGGAATGTTCCGTAATGCCCCCTTTTAGTTACTGCCTTATATAGGCAGGCCTGGGCCTGAGCCCAAGCCCGACCCGACCCGGGCCCAGGGTTTTCTCAAGCCCAAGCCCGACCCGACCCGACCCAAGCCCGGGCTTTCAAGCCCGACCCGACCCGAACAACACTAGGTGTGAAAACACTTGTCCTCACGGGACACAGCCTTGGTACGCCGTCCATTTCTTTTTCGCACCTATTCATATACACATGCATAGGTGCGGCGCTCACGACTATGACCGGCGCGATGATCAAAGGCGCAGTCGACCCCTCCGTAGAAGTTGTCATCACTACGTTTGTGCTCCCCCGCACAGGAAACAAGTCCTGGGCAGATTTCCTCGACTCCGAAGGGGGCAAGAATAGTGGCACTTGCCATGCAAGGGCAACCTACGCGCACTTGCAGCGTCCTTGCTGTGGACTTGGTGCGAACTTGCGGATTCTTACGTAATCTGGTTAAGCATCAGTGAGTGGGTTCGATTCCGGGCAATGTCATCTTTTCAATTTCAGTCCCATTGGTTGTAATGATTCGAATGCCCTTCACTCTGACCACTGGCTCAAGGCAGTTAAATTCTGGATGGGATATGTCTTTTTATTCAGCTATTCTGAGCATCTGAGAAATATTTGTTGCTAATTTAAGCTGTTATTCTTTTTTTTTTCAACCTCGGGTGTTGCAGGGTAGGTCAACAAAGGTCTTATCTTATTCTTGGATGTGTGGGTGTTGTGTTTAATCCAGTTTGCAAAACAAAAATTACCTATTGGTCTAGATAATCAGTTGTTAAACTTGTGACCTTCCCTCCTCAAGCAATTTATTAAGGTTTTGGGTTCATTGTGAAGTGATTTGATGTGCACATGCTGGGCAGCTGTGCCAGGTGCGGGTCACAGGTCCCTACTGTGCACTGGCACTGGTGCTTACAATTTCCTTGCCCTCGCAGCCACTGAGCCAGTCCTGTGCTGAGCCCTGACTCTCATGGCTGGTAAACAAGGACTGATCAAATGCTTTACCTCTGGATAAGGCATGGAAAATACAGGCTCAGGCCCGACTCCAAAAGAGTGGTGTGTAGTCACTGTGGATAATACCTGAGCAGAAAAAAGGCTTGAATTAGCAATAAATATTTCTCAGATGCTCAGAATAGCTGGATAAAAAGACATATCCCATTCAGAATTCAACTGCCTTGAGTCAGTGGTCAGAGTGGAGGGCATTCAAATCATTATGACCAATGGGACTGAAATTGAAAAGATGTCATTGCCCGGAATCGAACCCACTCACTGATGCCTAACCAGATTACGTAAGAATCCGCAAGTGAGCACCAAGTCCACAGCAAGGATGCTGCAAGTGTGCCCTTATGTAGTCTAGATTTACTTGACAGCCTGATACCGAAGGTCGGGCTTCCGCATCGGGACGAAAGCGTGAACGTCAATAAGACCATACACACTCAGACGCGCCCGTCACCTCCGAGCCGCTATGGTCTCTCAGTGGCTTTTTCACGCGATTCTTGTCTTATGGAGTGTTTCCAATCTCCATTCCTTTACTTTCCACCCCTCTGATTGGTGTATTTTTGCTGAGAGGCCGGAAATGGGGTCCTGGCGGTGCTGCGCAGTGGGTGCCGGTGTGAATGCCCTGCTGGCTGGGCTGTAGGACTGGATGTTGTCCATTGAGAGGCTGCGAGTCTGTTGGGTGAATTGGATGGTCCATTCAGACACAGATTTGCCTGGATCCATAGGGGACGGACAAGACGGCGGCAGAGGCGTTCGCGTCGACGGGGTCGTGAACAATGATGGAAAAATCACGTGGACATCTGGTGTTCCGCATTGAGCGACTTCTTCCTAATCGGGACTCCGAGATACCCGAAGGTCGACCTCCAGTATCGGAGGCGCGAGTGCAATCAGACCATAATCAAGTTTTTTTCCCACTCTTCCAAAAAAAAAAAAAACTTGTATTTATGGTCTGACTACGGGAGACTAGCCCTTATGGCAAGTGGTGCCACTATTCTTGCCCCCTGTGTTATCCCTATCTTTTTTTCACTCAAACAAATTTTCGCGCGCAGGTGGGCATCACGTTCGTGACGAACCAGGAATCAGGATGACCCGGTCCCCGTCCTCCTATTAGCGCAGTGACTATGTGAAGCTTACCTGACACGGGGCGAGCGTGTATGGATGAACTTAAATCACACGAAGATTAGACTCGAACCAGTCCCAGAGGCGCGAAAGATCAAAGACAGTCGTTTGATCAAGTGCACCGGAGGGAATGGTAGTTAATCACCGGTGACCCATAGACACGGAGATTGCCGAGACTGATTAAATGTCTTAGCCAAAATTTCCGCTTCGTCCATGTACAAGTATTTTTTATCGAAAATCTGAAGAGACAGTTTTGTACTCATTGAAATTCCAAGACTTCGGACGTGCTTGGAATCTTTTTAACTGTACGATTGATGTAACTACAGTAATTTCTTTGCGAGCAGAAAACCACGTGATCTAGAGGCCGCGACGATTTGGAAAGGCTTCATCAACGCAAATGGGGGGGGATTTTGGATAGAAATAAATACAAGAGGTATGGGCTAGTACTCTCTGAGCTTTGTGGCTGAAATAAAAGTTGTATGTGGTGATTTCACTGCGAATAGTCCTGTGTGCTTGGAGCAGCTCTTGTACACTTTCAAAGCATTACCATGAGGCTTCCTGTAAAAATAGCTACATTCAACAATGTATAATACACGAATAATGGATTTTGGAATGTATCTGGGGCCCCATGGGAGTAATTGCCGCACGATAAGTGGGAAGTGCGATTTAGCCCCTATTTTGACTTGCACACAAGATCAGTCTATATAAAAGTGAGATCTTTTGCCATTGAAAATCGGAAGTCGTCCGAAGTCTTCGAATTTCAAGGAGTACAAAACTGTCTACTCAGATTTTCCATACAAAATACTTTTGCAGGACGCTATCGAAAATTTCGCTAAGACATTTAATCATTCTCGGCTAACTGTGTGTCTATGAGTCACCGGTGATTCGGCTCCAGTCGTTATTGGAACGTGCTATTGATCGACTGTCATCAATAGTGAAAATAACGACTGGCTCGAGTCTACACGAAGATGAGGGGAGGAAACAAGAATGAATTATTCTCATAGGTACATGTACGAGTCTTAAATACTACGGGGACGAGTCATTCGGAACCGTACAGAAGGTAGTCATATGTTCTACAATATTCCAGGATACTCCACAGTATACTGGCGGCTTGCCCGATGCCCGAGGTCATGCCCGAGGACTGCCCGAGGCAATGATATCACTTACTCCAATACCTCCCGCCGATGTTCCTTGGCTTTACGCAGCCAAGCGGCGAGGTCCATGTTGTCGATGGGGCGGAGGAGAGGTTTGTCGCATGCCCGGGACAGGACAACGTGCACTGTGTCACAGGGAACTCACCGTTCCAGTTTTCCGCGGCGGATCACTTTGGTGAGCGCTACGTTGGATGCGCATGGATGCACGCTTATGCCGTTTGTGGCGTTCTGTTGATTTTAGGACCTTATTTCGACTTCGGGCAGACATTTTGCTCTGCGTAACATTTCAATGTGATACCTTGTGATTTATTTGCCAAACCCTTGTATCTCAAGCTACATACAAGTTACTCCTCCTGAGCCTGGCCCACTACGGCGTAAACCTCGATCTCGACCTTCATTTCATCCAGCCCGAGTCTTGGTACCCCCAAAAGCGTCCAGATGGGTCCGTGCGGGGCCCATTTCTTCAGGTTGCGCGTCATCGCCGCCTGGGCCACGTCGTCCAGCCCGACGTGGTGCGATCTGACCTTGTAGACTTCGGACCAGCCCTGAAATTACGTCGAGTCAGAAGTCACAATTGATGATCTGGGTACCGACCTTCCCTCCAGCTGCCTTTAGCGCCAGTTCGCAGTTGGCGAATGCCAGGTCAATCTGCGCATCGATGTCTTGCGGAATCTGGAATCTAGGCCCGGGAGCGGAAGCATCCCATCCACCTGTGTCCAGTGGTCAAAGCGAGAAGCAACAGACAGAGTCAGGACTCACCCTGGCCGGCGCATTCAATTCGATCGCCAATGCGCACAGCCTGGCTGTAGCCAAACATATCAAATGCCACCGCACCGACGCCGTGGTAATTGTGATAGGTGACAGTCGGGGACGGCATTTGGAGTGAAAGCTGGGTGTTAGTGTGAGGATGACCGTTTCACTGGATTAAATAAGGGCTTCGATCCATTGCCGTGAACGCCGCGACAGGTGAGGGAGTGTGTAAGAGTCCGTAAATATACGGACCGGGGTGGATGCTGAATCAGACTGGAGTGGATGACGAGAGCTGATGAATCAACCACAGAGTGCTTTGTCACGAAATCCAGCACTCCCGATTCTTAATGTAGCAGACTGCTTGAATCAGTCAGCATCAATACTAACTCAGATGTTTCCCTCGTCGACTCGGAGGCCATATCAGAATCGATTTGCGCTGAGGTTGATGTTACCAGGCCATTGGGGTGATTTCGGCTGCCCGGAAATTTTCCCGGCGGCGTGTCAAGGAGTACCCGAAGTGTGACAGAGAGTTCATCGGGTATGAACGAAGGCCAGAAGTGTGTTGCGGATCGAGACACCTCGCATCAGCCATATCCCACACCGGTTATTCAAAGTCGGAAAGCATCGAATGATTGATTCATGAGTTCAATCGGAAGGTCATACTATATCGTCCAAGTACAACCAGAAAATGTACAAAAAATGGACGTTTTATCACTCGTTCAAAATGAGCTGTAGGCAGGTGATGAGCACTCCATCCAGCCGCACGAAAAGAGAGATAGCTTACTAGTGCAAGGTGTCCCCCGACGACAGGGCGCGCTTGGAAGCCAGCCGTGTGACCGCTGATGGTGTCGTAGAGGTCGGAGAACGGCACGGAGTTGAGGCCGTTGGAGATGTAGCCACTGAGCGCGGAGACGAATGAGTCGCGCACGGTCGTGTCGGTGACGATCGCGGCCGTCCACATTTCCCAATCTACGGTATCGTTAGTTTAGTTGGAAGGGTATAACGGTTGATATGACGCGCCTGTTTTGGTGTACGTGTGGCTGCACGAGGTCAGACGCGATGCGAAAATAAAGGAAACCGCACGTACCGTGTATCAAGTGGGACTCCGTACTGGTCTAAAATCATGAATCATCAGAACAGCGAGCGCGAGGGACATGTAGTGGACGCACTGAAAACAGTCTTGTACCAGGCGGTTTCTGTCCAATTGTTAGGCAATATCAGAATGAGGCAGAATTGAATACAACGCACGCTCTTGGTAGACGGAAGCGGGGAACAAGTTAAGCTTGAGGTGGACGTCACCGAAAAGGTTGTACGCCAGACCCCAAGTGCTCTCTTGGTTGTACTATAACTCTCATGAGCAAGTAGTTCAGAAAAATGACCATACAAAACCAACTGACCGCAAGCGTCAAATGCGGACCCGTCGTTGAGGTCGCGTAGCCCTGCCACTTGGTAACATACTCAGCGGCGATCGACTGCATAGGTGCACATCAGTTTTAGCGCGGTGGGAGGATATGACGGAACGCACGCTGTAGTTGGTGTAGGTAGCGTTGTCTCCGAGGAGCCTGGAGATCTCCGCCATGCAGCGAATCCCAGTAATGCCCTTGATCGCAAGATTCGTCTGGTTCGCGAGCTGGCCAGCAAAGTCGTCAGTGCTCAGCTGGTTCGCAGGGATTAACGAGTCCTCGATGAGGAATTGCGTCCATTGGTCGAGGAGCGCGCGCTGGGGAGTTGCACGTCAGGGAGTAGGAGGAGGATTAAGTTGGGGAGACGAACGTAGCGCTTGATCTGCGAGTAGTCGCCGGTGGCTTTGGCGAACCCATATGCCATTATTAGCATATTTCCGCTCTCTGCGTAAAAGTCAGTTTTCCGGGACACGAAGGCACTTTTGCTGATAACGTACCTTCCTATTTACGAGTGAAAATGAAGGTGAGAAGAAGTATTCGGAGAAAGAAAAGGGAGTGAGACACGAACCACAGGCATCGCCTAGACATTTCTACGTCAGTGAACTGGAACTACCATGGAAAGGGAGCCGCACCTCGTCCAAGCCAGCCGGGTGCCCAAGACCCTACGTAGTCGCATCATGTTATCATCACTGCGAACATACTCAGTTGAATTGAAGAAATACCTTGGGATAGTGAGCGCCTGCAGATGGCGGTTAACCAATTACAGTATGCAAGAGAAAGAAATGCGTACCCATGTCGTGGATACTCCACTTGTTCGGGTAGAGACCAGAGGCTTGGTAGCGGAACAACGGCTCAAGGAGGTACTGCCCGAGCTTCGGGTAGAAGTAGTGGAAGATCGGGGACGCGGGGAATATGACGTCTGTTTGCGAGTCAGCGTCTCGTCGATACGGGCGTCCGAGCCTACATACCGACGGTGTTCAAGTTACCGTCACTCGAGATCTCTACACGCGGGGGTCATTAGCTACCGGTTCCTCTCGAGGGAGGGAGCCTTACCCTTCATGAATAGCATGATGTCCGACGTGTTCCATGCGCCGAACGCGGTTTTGGAGATGGTGAGCTCGTTGGCACCGAGCGACTGGCGGATCGAGAGCGCTACGATCCCGTAGTAGTCGGGTGAGATCTTGTTCGCGTCACTCTCCACCTTGGCGTCGAGCTTGTTAGCCGTAGCCAGCGCGTCGGAGTAGTCGTTCAGGAAGTACGAGATCTACATTCGCGTTGAGGAATCAGGAATGACCGGTATGGAGAGAAACAGTACGCACGACCGACGCGGCAGTCGGGAACTTGCTCCAGAAATACAAGCTGCGCGACTGCTTAACGTTGCCGGCGAGGACGTACGTGACCGCGGGTTCGCGAATCTGACCGATCGAGTATAGGACGGAACCGCTAGAGACCGTGCCGAAGTTCTTCGCCAGCGCGAACACTGGCCAAGCGTCGCTCACGGCGCGGAAGTTGGGGTCCTTGCTGTTGGGGAGCCCGGTGTTGTTGAGAAAGGTGCCGCGGACGACTACGTCCTGGCCCGTCTGGTAAGAGGTGCCTTTCGTCTGCAAACGAAAAAAAGTTTCAGCGGGATAACCCTTATGATGCAAGGATCGAAAACGTACGTTGAGGATGGAGTAGTAGATGGAGCCATCTGGATTCAGGTGTAGGGTTAAAAAGACATACAACGCAGAGAAAAGTAGGCGCGTACACTGCGCTTGGTCGTTGATTTCTTCGAATGGGGCGGGGGAGGTGAGCGACACTTGGTGGCTCAGGATGTCCGTGGTCGTCGTCTCCCACTGGACGTTCCAGTTGTCAGAGCCCGAGACCCACTCGGCGCTGATGTCGGAATAGACTTGGACGCTGTGCGTCTTGCCATCCGTCGCGGCGAAGGAGACATCCATGTACGAGAGGGGGATGGAGAGTTTGACGAGATCGGTCTGTGTTCATGTTTCAGCCCCGCGCTGCGGGATATGCCCAGGGATAGACACGTACCTCGACGGGACTCAAGAAGTTAACGGTTACATCGACGGGGCCGGCGGAGAGGACGAAGGTGCTTTGCGTCACGGTGAAATTGAAGCTCTTCTGCTTGGCTCCGGTGAATGAAGTGTCAGGGACGGACGGCGCGCCAAGGAAGACGTAGTTCTCTCCATCCACTTTGATGATGCCCGTCCACGCGACGGTCTGCCAGGCCCTTCATCAGTCGATTTCGCATCAGGTTGCAACAACACCCCACCTGTCCCGCCCAGAAGACTGGCCATCCGCCATTCAGCGCGGTACCTTGGCCCTGCGATAGCCACGTAGAGAGGTACGGGGATCGAACGGCGAGGGGGATGGACGGCGGGTTAAAGGGCGTCGTCGTCCAACTCGGCGCAGCCAGGGCGTGCAGCGCAAACAGCGCGGTAGCGAGTATCTGGGAACGCATCTCGAGAGGCGGCGTTCTCGACCTCGTTCTCGAAGCCTTTTTGTACTATTTGCGCGCACATTGCAGCGCCATACGTTCGCCCATCGTCGAGATTGTGCAGGAATCACTGAGATCTGATGGCACGGGTTCGAGGACGGACCTCGGGACCTTCCCTCCATATGTGATGCTCAGCCGGAGCAACCAGCTGACCACATAATTTTCAAACTTCTTTTGACGATCTGAAAATTGACCTCATGGGGTGAGGGTAATGAGGACCCATGATAATGGGTCTGTAGGCCTGATGTGAATCCTGACATTTTGGGCAAATTTTGGCTGCTAGGCCTGCGCAAAATCCTGACAAAACACATCTCTGAGCCCAGAAGGCCTGCTCAAAATCCTGACATGAAGCGCCCGCGGCCAGAAATTTTTCGAAAAATGACCTATTTGGGGAAAAAATTAGGCCTGATGCAAAAATCCTGACATTTTGGGCCGATTTTGGGGCCGTAGGCCTGTTGAAATCCTGACAAATTTTTTGAAAACAGTCCTGACATTTTGGCCCGAAAAAAATCAGGCCTTCCCACGTATTATCATGGGTCCTGGGTAATGCGTGTTGAGTACTTGTTGAGAACCTTCAAAGTCGGGTTTGCCAAAATGCCAAGCCACGGCCAAAAGACCGGGGCCAGCGCACAGAGTTCAGAGGGATTCGGGTGAATACATACGTTCCAAGTGGCGCGAGGAATCGCCAAGAAGAATCCAAAATGGGGCGCTGGAAGAAAAACGGAAAGAATTGGGAAGAGAAATAGCTGACGGAACAAACATGCCACATCAAATGGTGATCAAATGCAAATGAATGGCGGTGCCAATACCCTTAACCAACCCCACTCTTCAGTTACCGCCACGCTACATAGACTCGGTCTAGTGAGCAAGCTAGCAAGTCCAATTATCTTCAAGTGAAAGTCAAAACATTTGAGTGTTGAATGAAGAATTCGGGACGGCTGCAATGCAATGTGACTTCAGCTGAAGCAGTTGCTTATTGTACTTGGATGAAACGCAACTGAAACCAGTTGCAAATCGGAATGGAACACAGTGATGTTGTCATCGTACCTGAAATTTACGCCATGGCTTGCTCAGGTTATTTCCCAATGAAATAAACGGTTCAACTACAGAAAAGACATAAAAGAGAACAATTCTCATGCTCCGTTTCATTTCACATTGAATTTTTTGCCGCCAGCTCGGAAAAACACAATCCGAGAATTGACTGAAATTCAAACTCGGTCTGTCACATGTACATTTCGAGTTTAGCAATTGGGTTGTGCAAGATCCCCACACCTTCATCGTCCTCGGATTCGCCGATCCTGCTCATATCGTATCTGCCCGACGGTCAATATCATAATTTCTAGGTAAAGGGCGCAGGTAATCGTTCGAGATGCCTTGAAGTTGGGTCTGCACGACGCGGCCCGGGGTGCCGACCTCTTGCCGAGTCACTGGCATCATGCATGTGGCCTCGGCTTCGCCCGCTTCGTGAAGAAAAAGCGAACGCCGCTGTTCCCCGTTGTTCTAATCAGAAATACGGTAACGCAGGGACGCGAACATTACTTCACGTGGGACTCAGGAACCAACGTCAATCCTGCGCGTACCTCGAAGTCCATACCAACCAGCTTACCAACCCCATGATCCACAAACACGGGATCAAAATCCCCACACGTCCGGTGACAGCCTGGAGAAGGAGAGCGGCGAGGCGCAGCTCTGCAATGTCCAGCACGAACTTCCTGATGCGCCACCGGATCATGACGCTCCGGAGGGCGGGCGGGACGCTCAGGATACGCGTCAGCGCGAGGTAGATGTCCTGAGCACAGGCGAGTGAGTTTATTTTTTATACAGTGCGGGGAAGATTGCAGAGGAGAGTGGAGACGTACCTCTAGCGCGGACTCCTCCAGAATGGCGGCGCCTTCGTGGTAGGAGACGCGCATCGCGAGGCGCGAGAGTAGCGCGGAGATGTGCGCATCAATGAGGAGATCTTCGCAGGGTTTGACCCGGAGGGAGAGCGCTGCGACGCATCCGAGGGTGCTGGCGCTCGCCTGGCTGAGCACGCCAAGCAGCTCGGCGGTCCCGCCGCGCGTCACGCACAGGAGCTTGGGCTCCGCGCCGGGGAGCAGCACGAGCGGCAGTAGAGCTGCGGGGCCCTTGTACCGCAACAGCTGCGCCGCAAGCGGCGTCGTGGGCGTGTAACCCTCGAGGTTGGGCGCGCCTTCAACTAGTAGGAGTAGACTTCTGGAGGGTCTATGATGGATTCATGAATGGTCCGATGCATTAACTTAGCTCAAATGTGGGAGTACGAGCCGGAGAACATAGAGGGTACGTGTACTTCGAGTGATTATTGAAATAAAACGTATACTCCTCATCTGACTCAATTGCGAAAGGCAGACGATGCGGGTCTGTACCTAATGGTCGGAAACCTCGCATAGAGTCTAGGTGGTTAGACATCGCGACGGAGAAATAAAGTTCCTTGTGAGGGCCCCGGATCGAACGGGGGGTCTCTGGCTGAGCCTTCAAGTTGGGAATATTATTTGAGATGCCAAGCGAGTCGGTCTAAGAATCACAGTCCTCAGAGGCATCTGAGTTAAATTTGATTTATCGGAACACGAATGAGAGAGTGCAAACAAACGAAGATCAATTTCGAAGAGGGAAGTTGAATTTGTAGGGGGTTGGAGCTTTAGAGGCTTTAGTGCCGACAGACGAAAGTTGTGTTTTGGATGATACTGTAGGCGAAGGTCAGAAACAAGAAAGGCGATGAAAGTGTCAAGATTTTTAACATGCGTAAGGGACTCGGTGAACAGGACTTTGTGGTGCCAAGAAATAATATATATATAGTCAGTCGGGAGCGTGGACGTCTGGGAAAGCCAACATCTCGTTCAGCAGCCGTGCAAAGACGTAGACAGAAAAAATCACCAGAGTTTCTGGAGATGTTTTGTTCATGCGGAAGTGGGCTTGTGGGCGCGGCGGCCTCGACGGGGCTCTTCGTGAGAGCGACCGGCATGATGGGACGGCTGGGCACCCTCCTCGGTTCTGCGGCGTTTAGTACCCCTCGCAGCTGAGCGTATAGTATGAGCAGATACAGTGGTCCGACGAATAGAAGGGACATACTAGGCTCTTCGTCGTCCGACCGATCAATATCCGCAAGGGCCCGCTCGTGTTGGTCAATCTGCGTCTGCAGTGCATCCACGCTGCGCTTCAAAGCGCCCACCGTCGCCCGACGGTCGCTGCGCGCGGCCTGTTGCTCCTTCGTCAATTTGGTGCGCTCGCGCCCAAGCCGCAGCTTGTCGGCCTTGAGCGCCTCTTCTCGCGCCACGATAGATTCAAGGCCGGCACGTTCCTGCAGCGCCGCGGCGCGCTCCCGGCGAAGCGCAGTCTCGGCGGCCACAAGCCGAGTCTCCATCGCTCCCAGCCGAGCTACCATCTCCCCAATCCTGCGGTCCTTCGCCTCTTTCTCCACTTCCGCGACTTCACGCTCCATAGCAAGAACTTCACAGCGCAAGTGCAGCCGTTCGATATCCTCTGTCTGCAGGCGGCTCGACGCCTCCAACGTCGAAATCTTCGCCCGTAAAGTGCGGGTTTCTTTGAGAGCCGCAGCGAGAGCGACTTTTTCGGGTGAGTTCTGGGAGCGTGCGGCGTGGATTGCGCGCTGGGCGTCTGCCATGGCCTGCGCAAGAGCCTGAGCTGCGGCTGCCACGGGATCCTGAGTGGAGGTTGATTCCGCCTTCATGATGTTGCAGAGCCTGAATGGATACGATACTCAGTAAGTAAGGAGGTCGAGGAGCTATAGTAGCCTAACAACGATAAGAACAGGTAGTATCCAATTCAATTTCAAGTTGGGAGAAACATGACCACACAGCGCACGGACCTATGGTTGCTGATCTCCAAAAAGTTGATACGGGTCTTGACGCAGTGAGTTGCTCGTTTTCGTACGGAGAGGCTGAGCTGGCGTGGAACTTGTCAAACTCGTAAGCTGAAGATCCATGGGTGGAAGAGGAGCATCCCAAGCAATGACACCGACACCGGACCGAGTCAGGACCAAGACGGTTGAATACCCCGATCTTCAGATCTTGATGCTCGCGACGCTTGAAAAATCGTTCCGGTGGATTGAGCATGGTTCGTAACTTTATTCTTTCCTGCATTCCATTTTCACGATGCAATTGCAGATACGCGCTGAGAGGTAGTTGGGTCTTGAAGTCTGAGGGTGCGTCAATTCCTTTTTTATGGCAACAGGGACTGGACAGCTTCAAATTTGGACGCCCGGGTGCCGTAAAATGATTCGCGACGGTGATATGACGCATTTGGGTGTCGGGACCCCGGAAACACATTCTAGGATTCATAATCGCACACCCAGGTACTGCCTCGCGCCCTCGAAAATCTTATAATTTTTTTGAAGCGGGGCCTGGTCTCCTATGCACACCGGGGTCTCTTTTGCAACTCTCTAAGTTGACAGTGTTCCCGGGCCCTGGTGACCGATACCTGCACCTCGTCGCGCGTGCTACGGCAGCGGCACTGTAACGCCGCCCTGCAAAAATTTACTTAAGTTCCAAAGCTCCCACGGGTCGTCTGGCCCCTTTTTCGCCATTGCGCTTCTCACAAGGTGTGCACGCCGAGCTCACTGATCGAAATTATTTTATTCTAACCGCTCCTTGCATCTCAGTTGCTTTGCGCGCTCATAGACACTAGTTCCTCCGACTCTTTTCATAACTAACTTCACGACCTCAGGTGTGTGGATTTCAACCTTGCATCCGCACGCCAGTTTGATTTGCAGCTTCCTTGCGGGCACCACCATCCTTGACTTGATTTCAGAGTTGGAGCTCATACTTCTAAAACCTAGGTGTACCTGAGAGAATCAGGTCACGAGCAGGTCAGTAGCAGGTCGATAACCTAGTCTTTGTTGTTCCGACAAGAATTGGGGTAGTTGCCGACAACAGCTCACCCGAGATGCCCGAACATCAACCGGGCACTGTGACACGTGAGGTACAAGCAAGGGCGGGTTTTATATAAAAGCTTTTTTCACCGAATATTGCGTGGCCGGTGCACCGTATTTGAACACCGTACTTTTTGTCTTCTGTGCTCCCAGGTCGTGTTTGCCGAGATTAACCGAGATCAGACATCGGTCCCACGGTTGCAAATTCAGAACTATCGACACGAAGATTTGAACGCTGCGGGAAATAGGTTCAATAAAACTTGATATTTATACATGGGAATTGTATTCGCTGCGTTCAGACGGCTCGGCGGCACAAGTAAATGGGCCCTGCCGAAATACATCGCTATACGACGGAGCTATGCCGAGTGATGGCGGCAGATTGCCTAGGCCCCTCGGCACACCTCCGTCGTATGGCGACGTATCTCCGACGGCGTCTGCCGCGGGGCCGCCTGAACGCCAGTCTGAACGCAGTGATTATCGTCCCATAGGAATCGTTGGAAGGTTAAGTGTCATTTCGGAGCCACTGTGAGACCGGTGCAAGGCTTGATTTTGAGGAAACAGAATACGGTTGCCAATGTCTCGCCGAAGTCTTGAGCGCTTGAGCCTCTAACTTCACAGTTTTTCATCCACAAGGCAAGGCTATGAAATAATGGAGTTGTGGCGAACGAAAAAGAATAGGGGAAGTAAGACTAATCAGCCCTCAGTGATTCGATCATGGCAAACTCTCGGCAGCCAGATACTGTAGACGACAAATACTGTAGACGACAAAATCCACACACACGCACAGCTTAGGCAGGGGCAAAAAAACCACGTTTTAGCTCCAAACGTTCACATAAACATCGCAAAAGTACGGGCCATCACCCACGCCGGTGTCAAATGAGCGCATTCACGGACCATAGACCACGGTTTTCTCGGTAGGACTACAGTGTACGGAGTTCAGTTTCCAGACCACATATTTTTCAGTGATAAATACTGTCATAGTTTTAGCTTCTATGCGACACTAACTGGGCATTAAAGACCCCACTGGAAAAAGACCTGATATTACCGTGAGGGACTCAGGAACAGACAATCAAAAGAGGAGTCCATGCTGCCGACACATTAAGGACAACGCGCCGGATGTACCGCTGCCCCTTGTCAACTCAAATCAAGCGCCATTGATGCGCCTTCATTCCCAATACAGCATGGGTTTTATTGTGTACATTTTTTGTCCCTACATTAAGTTTCAATCTGACGTTACTATGGGTTTTGTTTAGGCTACCTCACGCATGAGTCGGTCAACGAGAACACAAAAAAGCCTAGGTTTCTACCAACTAAATTAGAACCACGGGCTACTGATGGTGTCGGAGTAGTTAGAAGCACAGTTTAAAAAGACTGATAGACACCAAGGGCACGCGCACATGGTTGACACAAGGGATTAAATTGGTTCAAGCATAGTTTGATGGCTGAGGGATCTATGTAAATTGGCTCGCTGATGCGCGTACAGGAGGGCAATGCAGGGAGCAGGAAGAAGAAGATTCCGAGTCGTTTAGAGGAAGTTGCTCTGACGGCCGTGAAATCAAATGATATGTAGCCAAAGCCAATAGGATAAGCTCGCAGGAAACAAAGACTGCATGGGAATCAAGTGGGAAACAAGATGGTAGGTAAATTCAGCAATGGTGAAGGCCGAAAGGTTGATGGTACAGTGAGTGTTGAATTAGAGCGACAATAATCGGGGCAAATATCAAGGTCAAGAAGAATGCACGAGAAAGAACAAGAATTCCGAATGCAGGTAGGGAGGTAGGGTTACGCCGCATAGTTCAGCTTAGGAACGAATGTAGATTTGTTCGATGCTGAACTCAGTAAAATATGGCATGAAGTAGACATTTAGTAAGCAGAGAGACACGGAAAAATTGATGATTGAGCGAGGCCAACGAGGTTTAGTGGGCAGAAATGACGAGATTTGAGCTAGTGAAGCTTCCAAGAAAGACACCAAAGTCCCCGGGTATGGACCTCAGAGGAATGTACCGAACTCATGCGCAGTAAAAGGTTTATTCGACATTCTACGGTTCTGTAAGTGGAAGTATAGATCAGTGTTTGACGAGGTGTTGCAGCCATACACCTGCCTTAGAATGTCACAAGGGAAGTAAGTGTAAACCTCCGAAATTTCACTGTATCTAAGCAGACCCATGTATGTTGAACTACTGTTTTGAGTGCTCTTGACTATACATAATTTTCATCACACAGATTGATCATTATTGACAGTGATCATTCCATGCCGAGCACCAAGTGCAAGACTGTAACATTATTATTTGTTGCACCGCTTGCCAATTTCCATCCAGAGAGTCACCTGTTCAACGAAAAATTCAAAAAGATTCATAGCTGGATGTGTAGCGATGAGAAATTCACATCCCTCGGGCTACCCAGACTTTCAGTGCTCGAAGAATTCAGTCCGAGAATAGGGCCATTAGAATACTGTAAGGTATCCAGTCCCTAATCTATGTATACTACAGTCAGTTCCTTCTGCCTCAATCCCAGTGATTGACTATTGGTGTTTCTGAATGGGAATTTTCGACAGCTCTTTGAGGGGAATTTTATCTTCCAGACTCCAACAATCACTGAAGCATTATTTATGGAATGATATGGATGAGTTGCCATGGTGCCTTGTCTTTGTCTGTACTCAAAGAAAGCACCGTGAAGGTAAACGGACCCAATGAGTGGTCGGTAGCCAACACAAAAGATACCCTCAGGATAACAGTTTTGCGTGAGCACAATGGCAACTTACTCCATTCCCACGGTTGAATTTATTCAAAAGTGTATTGATAGGCGACTAACATATCTCTTTTGAGCCAGTCTAAATGACTTGCAAATTTTGGGGGTTGGTAGGAGAAGGTGTGAATATTTGATAACTTCGGCTATGGAATTTGAATGATTTTAGGTGTGAATCTTTTGTTGGAAACCACTATACTGTACCAAGATGTATGGGATCAACGGCCCAAGGACCGTGACATTTTGTTGCTACGCGGTTCAAAGCAACGGGCTTACCACGATCGTGACCATTGCCAGATTGGGCAAAATCCACTGAGCAATTATTTTACAGGGATGGCCACTGTACTAAGACTTAGGAAGATGGAACATGGTTGCAATTGTTTCTCATCATTTAAGCACAGAGGTGTCAAGGTGTTGTTGCAATAATATGGCATTACCCATGCAGAGGATTAAGATGCAGTGTTTGATCTCAGTTGAAATACATATGAAGCTCGTGGATTTTTGACCTGGTGTCTTGTCCTGAGCCCGGTTTGTAAATGTGTCAATACATTCAAGAAAAAGAAATTTAGTTGGGTTTAAACGGCTTGTTGAGGTCCTATTATTGCCCTCATGGATACTATCTCAACAGGAAAGGATGTTCCTCATTGTATCTTCCTGTAAAAAAAGAGAAATCGCGCACTGGACCCACATGCATTCAATTTTAGCTGTCCCAAGTTGAACCAGTTGTATTCGGGCATCTCGGGCATGAAATTTGCTCAGGCTGAGATTGATTTGTTTGAATTTGTGCTGCTCCTTGAACTATTACAGAATGGATTCGGTCTTCTGGGTGTGCCTCAGCATGCGGAGTATCCAACACCAGGACGCGAATATGGATATATCCCCTCAAATTATGTTGGTAAATATTGGGTGTACTCAAAGGCATAATTTAGCTGAAAAGAACAATTGCGGTTTCGGCTCCTACACCGGCCATCGCTCGTTTAAGTGTGGTGAAATAAAGGGTGAAGTGGGGTGGGCCCGGGCGGCAAACATAACCATTCACTGAAGTAGAGCTCAACATGGGGTGCAGAGCAACGTAGATAATCACTCGGGGCAGTGGAGATCACTCCTAAAATAAGTAGGGCAGTACTGCCAGGGACGACACATGGGAGATTTAGAAGTTTACAGAACAAAACTAGGCTCCAGACTAAAGTGAGGCTCTGATGGAATTTGTTCATTGTTGGACAAAGCTGGCTCGACGATGGGGTTTGTATCACCTCAATTTAGCCAGGGTGCATGACTCCGGCAAAAAGTTCCTACTGAAAGTTGTCATTGGAGCTAGAAGTTTTGAAGAAGGCGACCTACTGGGTAAATTTGAGCTAGAGAACTCAGGTTTCTTGGTCTCTCTTACTTCAAAGAGAAATACTGGAGAGGTGAATTAGTGGTATAGGATATAGACTACTTGAAACAGTTGACATGGGTGATTGAGTTTCTGAAGCGGGCACTACACCCTCCGGACTGTCGCCTGATTATGGTCTAGTGGTGAGGACTTGTTCAAGAATGGCTTGCTGCAACAGAAAGAATATGGGAGCATTGGGGGGTCTAGCTATGAAATATGCAGGTGCGTACCTGGGATCGGGTGAACGGGAAGAATCAGGTTGTTGAGGAAAAGGTGTGGGCAAATTGGTGCAAATGCCTCGCAACATTGCTACAGAAGCAAGGGTGAAGTATGGCTGCACGTCCCCATCTTTACGGGTGCGATGGGTGCTTCAATGGCAGCCAGCCCGTCCCGTCAAGAATTTTTTTCGGCGGGATATCCGGGGCAGCAACTTGCCGTCCCGTCCCGTCAAAAGCAGTGGTTGACAGCCGTTGACGCGTTTCGTGGTTCATTCTGCTGAATTTAAGCGAGATGAAGGGAGGTTTCTGCCCCAGAGTACCCATCTAGGATCAAAGACTGTCATTGAGACCTGTAAGTTCCTCTATGGTGGTTCATGGAATCTATTGTGTTGAATTTAACGACCACGTGATATGGCGCGTCTTCGTCCTTTGCGTGACTTATCAGACAAGGTCTGATCAAAGGCATGCCAGAAGATTCCTAGGTATATCAAAGACTGATATCACCTAAGGTTCGCGAATAAATTGCAACTTATCGCACCCGGAGGCCATCCCTTTATTAAACGGTTGACGGCCGTCTTTCCGGCTCTTCTTACCTGTGCTCTCGTACGCGCGCTCTTTTCCAATTCCCTCTACGACGTTCCCGCGGCCCGGTGTCCTTTACACTTACTTAATGACCTGAGCTGCTTTATCTTCACCGGGCTAAGGCTGCCCACCGTCCCCTCAACGGGTACTGCCATCAGTAGTATACCGAGACGGTGACGGGACGTCAAAAATGCGACCGTTTGTTTGAATCTTTACCCCGGAACTCCAAAACTGGAACACACATTTTCGAGGGCACGACGTCATATGAGGTGCGCGGTTATGAATCTTAGGAAACGTTTCCGGGGTCCTGACACCCAAATGGGTCATATCGACATCGCCAATCATTTAACGGAACACGGACGTCCAAAATTGAAGCTGTCCAGTCCCTGTTGCCATACTTTTTCTAACCTTCCGCGTCCTTTTGTTTCTCCGTTCTTTTCACTCTCCGTCAAATCATTTTTTCTGTTTCCCCCGCCCCTTTGCTTCCGCACCTTACTTATATTTAGTCTCCCGATCAGCTATTTCAAGTTGTTCAGTACGTACTACACAGGGCTAAATAGGTACCCCTTACACCCAAACCACTACCATCGACGCGACCGGTGACTTCAGTAGCCCACCGAGGCTACGTCGCCAGTGAACACCTTCCTCTCGAGCCCCAGATTATCGTCCTCATCGAGCCTTATCGAGTTCTACGCCCAGTCCACGCCTGCACGGCACATTACCCCTTTTCGACTCATTTCACGCCTTTTCGGACAACCCCAGTGCCTTTCTTGTTCACCTGTGCACCCCATTTACGGACGACAGACCGACTCTTTCCGTCTACCCACGGACGGACCTGTGCTTCCACACTCCGTCGCCTCGTAACTTGACTCGAATGTCGTCCGTGGCCCTCGAAGCTGCTTTTTTCGTCCACGTGCATTTCGCCCCCTTCGTTCATCTCCGCCTCCTCCCCATTTCTACCTCACGTCCCTTCTTCCCGCATTCATTTCCGGCTGCTCCGCGCGATCTCGTCTCTCCACAGTAACACAGTGACCCCGAGCGACGCACCGCAGCCTTCAAACGATGTTGTCGCGTGAGTTCTGCTCCCACTCGTCGGACCTTATCTCCATTTTGTTTAGCCGCTCGAATCCTTTGGTGCCGGCGATAACGGACGAAGAGCAACTGATGCTATATACTTATGAAGCGATCGACTCCGTGACTTCTCCGGCGAAACTGCCATCGTTATGGCGTTTCTTTCTCTGATTTAAACGTCTCTGCACTCGCTATCACCGCTCCCCGTTCCACAATTACCTGATTCTCTTTCTGTATCTCATCCACTTCAGGGATTGGGCTCTCAGGAGGATCCGTAGTGGATACCGAACTTTGCCGCATGAATATTTGGGGGTGGGGACGATTTTGTGGGGTATTTTGCGCATGTACACCCCATATCCGACAGGTTGACGATATCACCGAATAGACGCTTCGATTTCTAGCATTTGGGATTAGATGGCTCGTTTCGCTTCGAAATCTTGGGCGAATCCTCAATTCTTGTTCTAGAAGCGGAGCTCCGAGCTGGATCGAGGGCTTTGCAGCGCGGTTAAGAAATGTCCGTGGCAGTGGTGCGTGGAAGACCTGTTTCCATCCACGTACTGTACCATTTCGACCGTAGGTTCAGTGACAGGTGACACCTAGATTTTTTGATGCGTGCAAAAATCGCCTTAAATCGAAAGTGAAATTTTCGGTCTTCTCGGATGAGATTTTCCTAAAAATAGTGAACCTACGGTCAAAATGGTACAGTATTCATTTCTTCCATCATAAGTTGCCTTACACCATGTGGGCTTGTCGGCTTCTCGCAGAAGGCTCCCCTGCTTTGGCCGCGGAGTGGCGAATTTGGCACGCGGGGTTCGTTCCAACAGTTACAAATACGAATTCAACCTGTCACAGTCACCACCCTAGAACCGTATTGGATCCCAGATTCGGGCCGAGGTGCGGCATCGATAGAGGTATAAAAGCTGTCTCAATAATCACCGGTGCCCAGCCAGCACCTCGACCTTGTGCAACTGCTACTGCGATCGATGATAATGCTCGTTGCTCTTGCCCTCGTCGCCTACCTCGCTGCTTTCACCTCCGCCGCCGTGGTGAAGCTCGACGACAACGCCGGGAAAAATGGCAGCAACGTTACTACGGGCTTGAACGAACAGGTGGGTACAGCACCATCCATCGAATATTTCTAGTACATGCTCATAAGGATCGTCAAGGCCGCTGATGACAACGTAACACTCATTACCGCCTCCAATCTGCTCATGCTTACAGGTCCTGTCGCAGTGGGTGGGATTCCAGTACAACGACCCCGTCCATCCGTCCTGGTGGTACGGCGTTATAGCCGACCACTTCCAGTGCCAGAACGGGAACTTCGCGCCAGGGTTGTATAATGTGCATGTCCAAAGCGTTCTCTGCGCATTTTACGAGTAAGCTGTTCCCCAGATGGCTTCCTCATTCTCACCATCATCCGGCAGTCGCCCTAACTGTGCCGGCGTGCCAAACAAGATAATCGACGACCTCAGTAACATACCCAATGTCCCACTGACTTCTTTCCAATGTGGTTTTGGCCCGCCTCCGGCCAGCCTGGTTGGTCTAGAACTTTATGCCCTCCAATTTATTCACATTTAAAAATGTAGCTCCCAATTTTGAGCTGCAAGGGCGGCGGTTACGAGTCCGCGGCCGCCCCTCACGACGCTTTTGTCGTCGCGATAAACGAGGCGTGCATGTGTGTGACCTTTCTTCATATATCCTCCATCACTGTCTGACTGACCGTCCTGTAGGGGGCTTCAAGGGGGCCACTTTCTGTTCCGTGGGCAGCGGTGGGATGTGAGTACAAATTGCTACAGACCACGACAGAGACGTTCAATGTGCCCCCAGTACGATAGGGTCTTCGAGATTCCTAACTCACTGTCGTTTTACTACGTTGATATCCATCTCAGTGCTGAGGCGTCATATTAGTATGTCCTTCGATCAGTTTCCCTGTGGCCTCCTGCTCATGAAACTCACAGCTGCGACGTGACTATTGACTATAATATGTGTATCAATTACTTTTCCCGCACTGTTAATGGATGCCCTTCGCTTGATGGACACAACCAGGTAACCCTCCTGCAATACAATTACTCCCATGGCTAACGGGGTGTACCATTATTAGGGAGGAACCATAACGAACGGCTGTCTCCTCTGGCGCAATGACGTCAGCAATGCCTGAGGGAAAACTTTCTGCTTGAAGATCGTGGGAAGTCGTGAGCTTGGAGGTTGCTGCCTCGCGCTCTGGATGATAGGTGTTCATAGTGTGTTTTGAAATACAGTGTGTTCTGCACTCTTGTGTAATAACCCATTCATATGCATTTGTTGCTGTTTTGAACGAAATGATTTTATTTTTCCCTGGGTCTTTAACTAAAGTATTTCCTCCTTGGGTCTATACCACCTCGAGCTTATGTTTCCTCCAGCGGCCCCCCCCCGTCGTCGCCATCTTTGACGCCGCCACGCCGCTGCTGCTCCGCCGCCAAATTCCATTCAATCAGCGACGTTCATTCAAGGAGCACGATACATACATACCGGTGCACAAACCAACTCGTATTTGAGCCCGGCGTCGATTCCCGACTCACTGGTGAACGCACAACGCGTCCTCGAAAACCAAACCGCGCCTGAGGTAAGAATTAAAACGCCGTGGTGGACATCTGAGCCAGAAATTCGAGTCATATTCAAACGGAACGCACAACCAGAATATCGATTCACGTTACGGCCCGGGAACGCCAGTCTTAGCGGAAAATTGTGCTGTAACCACCCCGAGTCGATGAATCGAAGCTAGTCCCAAATGTAAGACCTTCGGCCTTGGACGGGGTCGAGGAATCCTAAGCATCCACGGGAATTCAAAACTAATCTGTCCTACGTGTCAGGCACCAGAACCGAGTAGAAAGGAATAATAACTGAGGCTTAAGTACTTACCGTTGAGCGCGACACGCGCCTTATCGGAATGAACCTAAGCGACTAATTGGGGTCAGTTGCAATCGGTACGAATGTTAGGTTTAGTTACATACCGTGTATTTTGCGCAAAGATTCGCCCGCCGCGATCTGCAACTGTATTCATTCGTGAATGTTGTATTGATGAATTTGAGGAATATGAACGCCGGCTAACCTTTACTTCGAACACGCGTGCAACGAGCGATATTTATATGTCTTGTTTCATCTGAAGGAAGAATTAGAGTCAGCAGTGTTGGTTACAAACGTGTTTGGCATCAATACCGTGATAGAGAACGCGTCAGATTCCATAATCCATACATCTTCGACGGCCAAAACCCGCAACAACCCTTGTCAATGACGATGCAAATGGTAGGAGACGGTGTACGGTTTGGACATAAATGTGTGTAAATGACAACAAAAGCGGAGCCAATTCGAGACTCAAATTCGCTGCGAATAATTATAGGTTTCTGACATAAATCCGGCCCGACGATGAACCAACTTACATCACGGTCGGCTTCAAAGCGGGACCCGAAAATCAGCAAGACGGAGGTTCGCGAACTGCCACCCGAACCGTTTTTTCTTCGTCTCGAAATCATTCGTCTGGGCGTGATAGACAGACACAAACTCAATCCACATAAATTTAATCGGAGAAGGACGCCAATGTACGGCCTCCAGAACACAAGTCGTTGTCCAATTATGACTCAATAGATCGGAGAATCATTTTCAACGCAGCCCACGAACAACCGTTATAGTTCCAAGAGAAAACCACGAGAATAAGGGCCTAGGGCAGTACAGCAAGACGATGAAACTTGACGATTAAAAAGAAATATACACACCGGTGTCTATGGTCAATGGGTCGGCCCGATTCGAACGGGTGGCACCTGCATGCAATTCCACAAGGCACGATGATCCAACTACGGGTCGCAGGGGCGAGCCAATTGGCCCCCGATCCTTGGACAAGGGCGAGAGCAAATACGGTGGGCAAGAGAGCACAACGAACGGGCTCTAGAAATTCAAAACAGGATCTCCGATCCGGAGAGACGACTTGTTAGTTCCAAGAGTCGGCACAGCACGAGCACGGATAATCTCGGCCTTGGGACATATGACTAAGTCGCGGATCAGCAAATTGGATGCATACATACTAGGGCCCAGGCTCGAATGTCGACAGTTTGAGTAGTTGGATCGGCCGAAACTTGAAAATACACATACAGATGGCACGCGGACGACGGAGCGGAAGTACCGAGTTTTGCCTCGAAACTTCGTTTAGTTCTTAATCGCCAAGCAGGTCATGCTGAGCGATGGTTAGGAGGAAGGGAATGCTTGGCGGGATTAGCGCCGAGAGGACCAAGTTCCCGTCTTGTTGGTTTGCGAGGAGCCTTGGAACCGGATACCTACCTCGTGCATTTTTGCTGCCATCAGTCGAGCCTTTTCTGTGCGCCGTTGCGACATTGATAGGTCGTACAGTGTGGCACCTGAGTAATGAGCTCGGGATGTCGTCACGGTTAATGAACGGGACGCTGCACTTGAGATCAAAAGTCATATTTGGCGGCGAGGCGATAGCGGTTCTAACAGGGTTAAAATTGTAGGCCGTGGAGGGCGGAGATCGTCTGACATTGGGATCATTGACAGGTATATGAGTGAGTAATCGGCGATGGCTAGGACGTGGGACCAGGAGCTCGGGACGGACCAGCGATTATCTCCCCGTTTTCGCGGGAAGAGGGCCGGTAAAACAACAAAATAGATCCGGGCACAGAATTCAGTACAAATAGAAGGGTGTGTCGAGTGTCGAGATCGTGGGGAGAGTTTGGATGTCGGGACTGCAGTATTCGGTTTTCGAAGGTCGAGACACGAGATATACATAGTAGAAAAGCCTCTTGAGCCCTATATGTATAATTGGGAACCGACCAAGAACTTGAAGTTGAAGGAGCATTTTGATGGGGTAATAACTATGTCCAGCAGCATAGGATCTACAAGGTAGAAGGCTCCCCACCGCCGGGAGGCATCAGAAACTGGCCTCGAGTTCTCATGCTCGTCGGCCAATTTTTGAAGGGATTCCGAGTTGAGTTCGCAACGCGTCCTGAGAACTTGACACAGAAAGAGGAGTACTGCATTATTTGTGTGTCCAGGGAGCACATCGATAGCTCAGCTTAACCTGCAGACTGAAGTGATAGAGAATCGATAGAGAAGGCTAGCCATTGCCAAATGGCGTGATTTATTTGTCAGCCTGACGCTGTGACCGGAGTGTGACCCTGTTGCTTAACTTCCTCCCACGTCTGCTTCCTCACCCTTGACGGTATACTCGTGTTCTCGACGTCGGTTACACCTGGCTCCGAGGCATATAACGTTTCTTTCTTCGTTCTGTGGGTTTACACCGGTCATCTGCCGTGGCAATCTGGTCCGTCGCACCGAGTGGCACTGATTCATCATTCAATGCCACGATCCTGTTGAAATTGATTTGGCCGGGTGGCCTAGGTACGTCCCTATCGATTTCAGGCATATAGATAACTGCGAATCTCGCTCGAATCTCCTTTCAGTTTCCCCGACACGGCGTGCGGAAACCGCATTACAGTAATATGTCGCACCGCTTTACAAAGTCGCCCAACCTTGCGGACCCAGGTAAGAAATTCGACATACCGTGAGTGTTGGTTTATCGTTGCGAATTGTTCTATCCGTATAATGAGAGGCTAGACAGCTAATGATTTTCATTTGCTCGGTCTAATCTAGGTACCTTGGTCTATCTACCTGTCGCATAGTGCCTTTAATTTTCCCGATCAACAGATGTTGACAAGACGACCTCACATGTCGACGTTCAGGGTTCTTTTGAATGGCTTCACCTTGTTTTCCAGGCCGGGGATCCCATTTAATCGACGGAATATCGCCTTTCACGTTCGAACGCTGACGAAGTACTGCGGTGGATCCATCTCTTACGTGCCTGTTTGTGCTCTCCAGGTGTACCTAACTATGTCTAGGGCACCTTCAAGCCTCCCAACATAAAACTTCCCCAGTTCGAGAAGGCGATCAATTGCTTTTTGCCTTTTTTAGGTGCGGGAGTATCGGAGCCTGTCCCCCGAAGACGTGGGTCATTCCCTTGTAATAGCTGTACTTGGATTTGGTGATTAAAAGGTGGCCCGGATGACGCCAGACTGCTGACCATGTGCTTGCGAGTGTACTCGGATTCCCGATTTATCTTCTTTATATACCGCCATGAACCACTCCGCGCTCGTCCCAGTCATGTCCTCATTAACTAACCCGACCCATCCACCATATCTTCCGCCAGAAATCTGGCGTCCAATATTGCGATATGCGACAACCTCCCAGACGTCCTATGATGTCGACTACCAGCCATTCCAGCCTCTCCAGGAGCTCCAAGAAACCAGCTGTTCGCTGCAGTGCGAATCTCGTCGCCTGCACACCTGTGTCTCCCTAGTCCGCGTTTCACACCGATTTCGTGCCTTGGCTGTCGAATTTCTATACGAGGATATCCGGATTTGCGACGCGCAGGACTTAGACAGCCTATTGCTGGGCCTCATGAGGTCTGCAAACGAGGATGGTCCCAATGACTACGGCTCGTACGTTAGGCGCCTGGAGATACCCCGGCGACGAACGAACGTGATTCTTCAGTCGGAGCGCTGCGCCTTTCCCACCCATCCAATTCCAGTAGATTTGGATGCTCCCCGGCTCGTCGACCTCCTTCGCCTCTGTCCCAACCTTGAGGTCCTCGTGCGCCCTTGCCTTCGCTTGGATCCCGTGAACATTACGTTCTGGGCGAGCCTCATCGGGACGGTGTGCACAAGCTACCTGCCACGTCTCCTCCGCTTGGAGTGGCACGAAAGCGAGCTCGATTCCCGCTTCTACGGTACGAACCATATCGAGCGCCTACGCGAGCTCGTCTCGCAAGCACCGAACCTCCGATACCTCTTCCTCTCCTCTGACCGCCGAAACTCGCTGGTGGACCTCCCCTTCCCCCTCTCACTGCGCACCATCCGCCTCAATCCCTCCTACTTCCACCCGCCCAGCCCCCGACATTCGAAACTCTCCCCCGCCGCGCGGAACCCGTCCTCGATTCCCAACTTCCATAACCTCGTCCTGCACACGATGCTCCCCAGCACGCTGCTTGACTTCCTCTCGGCGACGGGCCGCAGCCTCCGCGTTCTCGAGCTCGCATTCTCACCGCAGATGCAATTCTCCTCGAATCAGATGCAGCGCATCCTTGGCCGCTGCCCGCACCTAGAGGAGCTCGTGTACTCCCTGGGTGCGCCTGAGATCTCTCCCCTCGTCGAGTTCCAGTGTCCCTCGCTTATCCGCGTCCGCCTGAAACTCGATCCGGAGGAGTGGAATCCGTCAATGACCGTGCGGCGCAACCAGCTGGCGATCCTCGAGGGACGCTCGTTTCCCCGATTGAAAGAGATAATACTGCACGATTCGACGAGGTGGTTCGTGAGGAGGGACACGGGGAAGGATTTTTTGCGGCGGATGGTGAGACGGGAATGCGTTGTCAGATATGAAGATGGGGAGCTGGTTCCGATCCCGACTTGAATGGTGGGCTTCCTCCTTGGGTTCGCATATCCTACACACATTAACGTGTGATCGGCAGACTCGAGTCATGCCTCCTGCCTGCTACCACACGTCCGCGCCCTATACGACATACTTATTTGCGGACTTAAACCGTTTTCATCGGACCAGAGCCGAGCCGCAGTGTCAGCCCACGCCACTTCGTGGCAATATACAGATAACCTCCAAGGGTTTCTGAACACGGTATCCCGCCGAGGACTTGGTTTCACCCGGTGCATCCTGCGCCGGTATGTATATATAGATCAATGACTGTTTCGCTTGGTCGTATGAATGGATGAGGAACGCCTACATGCATTCGATCCACTGTTCGCCGTGGTGTGGATAATAATCACAGTGGAGTCATCATCTCGTGTACATACAACCTTCATTCACTTGGCGCGGTAAATTTTTAAGACTAGTTCTCTCTCGCCACCTCTCCGCCGCACTCGCTTTTTCTACTCTGTTTCTTGAAAAAAGGAAGGAAGGAAAGAAAGAAAGAAAGAAGAAGAAGAAGAAGAAGAAGGAAGGAAGGAAGGAAGGAAGAAAAAAAAAGGTAGAGAATGGTTCGGGTTTTTCCCGAACATAAAGCCGGGGGGCTCGGACTGTGGTACACGGGGCCGTCAGCGATGTACATATACCACAGAAAGGAACACCTCTTGCTTTCAAGTTCGTCAAAGTGCCCGATCGCTGCTCTTTTCCAGCGAGCACATCTAAGCAGAGAAGTGCCTTATTCAGAATTCGGCCCCATATGCTCTCCTCTGATCCGATTGATTATCGAGCGACGCTCGGACTTGGCTCGCTCGACTCGGAGTCCTAACCAGGAATAATTTTGGTAGCCTTGTTTCTGGGCTTCATTTCTGCGCACATCATGAATCTTTACATAGCGGAGGGGTTGGCTCCACGGAGCCACTATGGTACGGCATCCCGCTCTGGTACTGCATCCCGTTCTAGTATGACTTCCCGCTCATAATTATAATGCCAACTACAGAAGCGGCGGAGGTTATACGGTGAAACTGCGTGGAAAATCATAAGAAGGGGATTCCCTAGGATTTCCTCCGGGTGGGAACATTACCAGCGCTTCCTTACTCTCGGCCTAGAAATCTCAGATCTAGAGATTGTGGAGCATATATGCTCGCATCTTGAACCGGTCGTCCAGGAGTCTACATTTGGAGTCGGATTTCGTGCATCGCCCACGGACCTCCGTGACCTTTCCGTTGCCGTTGTCGCGAGAACCTGAAAAACGTTCCAGGATCCTGCTCTCAATCAACTCTGGCGGTCAGCTTGTGGTCGTAAACCTGTTCTTTCTGACTTTAGGGATGTTGAAGAGGTTGGCACCGGGTGGCAGGCGAAGATCTACTTCGTAAGTGGACAATCGGGATTGCGCACTTATATCACTGAAAGTAAAAAAGCGACCCCTTCGGTCCGTGCAGCCAGCGGATTTCGACCGAGTTCAGCACCTACGCATCTCGGATCAAATTGGGTTACTTCCAGACTTTCCCGATGGGCTTGGCCAAACGGCTTGCCCCCCTTAGCGGAGTTTGAATTTGGTGGGGCGGGCTTGTGCGGCTTGGGCTTGTGCGGGCTTGGGCTTGGGCTCGGCTACTCTACTCATCTTCACTGATATTAAATTGTCCATAACTATCTCCCCTTACATCCTCTTAGTTGCTTCCCTTTACCGCCGTCTTCGGAACATCTTGGGGGCCGTGGTCGCCATCATTAACAGCGACCGGCATGTTTAAACAACATAATTCAGGTTTACTCATTCCTCACGAAGTCTGCGCTTCAGGTAGGGTCAAAACTATCTGCTAATGCCTCCTTCCATTTCTTTCCTCCTCTATTGTTTCCGGAACACCGGGGGACACGGTGATCGACGGCGAGCAGCTGGCTACCTTGAACAACTCAACATTGCTCCCCTGTCACGACTCCAGTATTTAATAGCTGTGTATATATCACATTAGGCTTGTATCATTCGAACTGAAATCCGAGTGATCAAAAGCGGAGAAAATGTATTATATCGAAAATGAGACATGGAAATCAGCAGGGTCTGGTAAAAATGACGCGGCAGGCGCGCATTGACGCGCACCGGCGCGGCACTAACGCGGCAGTGACGCGGCATTGACGCGCATTAACGCGGCATTTTTTGAACTTACTGGTGATCTTCCATACTCTTTGAATGGACTCTAATTACGCTCATAAGCATCAGATAAGAGCTAGGAGAGGAATTGATGATGTTCAGGTCAAATATGAACATTTTCCGTAGGAGAAATGACTCAATTCTGGAGTACATTGTGCCCTAGCCTTCATAAACCAGTTTAAACTTGAAATGAAACGTTCAATGAAGCCTCAGCATGTCTGGAAGCTGCTTTAAATTCGCTGCCTGCCGCGTCAACGCCGCGCCGGTGCCGCGTCAACGCCGCGTTAGTGCGCGTCACTGCCGCGTCACTGCCGCGTCAGTGCGCGTCAGTGCCGCGTCGGTGCGCGCCACTTCCGCGCCAATGCGCGCCAGTCCCGGGTGTCCCTGGATGATTGGCTATACAAATTGGGCTCAAAACCCACTTGAAGGGGCGAACTTGAGCTCGAATTTGAGCTTGAACTTGAACTTGAGTTGTATTTACGCCGTACCTGGCCAAATAAGCTACGCTGCAGTACTGCTACGTAATGTAGCACTGGGGTAGCAAGATCTACAAGAGTATGAGTGAGATGATGCATAATTGGGGCGAGGGAGTACGGGTCCCCTGTGGCGGTGGGACTCCTTTCGGAATTCTTTTCGTTGTGCGGGCTTCCAGTGACCGGCATTGAACCTTTCTCATCCTTTTTGCTCCTCTTTATGCATTGGGAGCACGCATCGATGCCCTGTGCTTTTTATTTGATATAGTGTGTTCCCCTGATTAGCACTATGTTATCCCGTGCACGCCGGTGGCCCTGCTTATTCGTTAATTTGAGCTCTTCTCCATTGATTTCAAATGTGTTCCTACACCCACAAATCCACTTTTGGTTATTCAGAGCACCTAGCAGTTTGGTGCCACATATTGACGTCCTACAAGTGGCATTTTCCGGTTTCTCCCATCCCTCAACTTTCTAAAGCTTTCCGCTGCAGCTCATGGGTTGATTGATATCTTGCCAAATCGTGAGAGAATGCAGCTTTGCAGGAAATCTTTTCTCAGCCTTCGAATCAACTCTTATTGACTCCTTCTTTCTTTGAAAGAATTCAGATATAGTATGATTCAGAGGTATACATTATATTTTGATTGCCTCACGGAATTGATTTACTATGTGAGATCGAAGAAAGCGGTCTGGATTTGACATCGGGGAGGCACTCCCCTAGCTATTGGTTCTCTGGAGTGGAGTGAAATTCCGCCGGTTAAACTATGAACTGTTTGCGCATGAATGCATAGACTCATGTGTTGCATGTAAATTTCTGAACGGTTCTGAACGGAGGGGTTGGGTGATCATGTGGGATTTGAAAACCACAGTGTACATTCCAGTAGCCAAAGTAGGCTCTCTGTTGTTTGTGTGACAGTATGTATCAATTGAATCCTCAGTAATCATTCCTAATTTGCCCTCATCCTCTGGCAAACACTACAAAATTAAGCATGACTGAATCTAGTCAAGCATCAGTGGAGCAAATGAATTTGCAGCAAATCCTGGTAGGAATAATTTATCCTAGTGACCTTCTGACATAGCCAATAATGTTTTTTTTTTGCACCATGAAAGCCGCGGACTCCATAAAATGAGTTGAAGTATGTAGTAACACTTCCCACGGTTCAATTTTCGTTGGGAAGTGGTTGAGGAAACATTTATACCCGGAGTCGTATCATATCTGATATTACATGATGATACCACACGATTCAATTACCACCTTGGCTGGCATGGTGTGCTCAACATAATACTGTGTAATGCTAATTCAATTGTAGCGTGCAGGTAACTGTAACAATTCGAACAGGACTAGACCAAGATTCGACTTGTCGGTCTCAGTAGAATGTGAATTGGAACTCGAGGGCTTGTCCTTCGCATTCCAACAGTTCAATGGTTTTGTGAGCCATCTCTAAACTTGGGGTCTTTTGTGCACAGGAACCAATCCCAAGAATGTGAGTACCGATCAACCTTCCCACACAAACTGAAGGGTCAGTTTGAGTGGTGATAGTTGTGATCCTTTGGAGAGATTTGCACCAATTTGCCATGTATATTTTCTGCCTGACGTTCCAGCGGTGGTTGGAACATGATTTACAGTTGTAAACAAGTCAGAAAATGGGATGCTTCAAAGGCAACAAGTATTCACCACATGGTTTATGCAATTTGTAGAGTTCATATAGGCTTGACGTTCCAAATTTTGAGTGGGATTTTTCTGTAAACAATGTCCATACTTGAATTCGAGGTGGGGAGTGTTTGTTGAACAGGTCGAGGTGGCGCGTCAATTGCCGCGTCAACCTGCACCTACCAAGTGAGTTCCCGCCAACCCAGGCTACATGCTAGCCATTTTGGACTACCATACTCACATCCATTCCAATTCGATTTCAGGTTCAACTGTTGAGCAAGATTCTCTGTCTACCAAAGTCCTGGAACAGTTGAAGGTGCACATACTTGAACCAAGACGTGAAGCAGATCTATACTCCGGACACTTCACTATTTGGGCACTATGGGACCAATAAGTAGCGGCTGCTCTTAGTTTAGATGAATGTTTTGAGAAATTGTGGACCATTGGCAGTTGAAAATAATCATATGAGGTGCCGACACAGAGTTCGGGCAGAACCGTTCAACTTGGAGCATACACTGATTACTCGTTGAAGGGACTTGAGAATCTGAATTTCTCTGTTGTTCCAACTATTCTGAGGGTTTTTGAATATAGAACAGCTGCATCGGGCAGTAAGGCAAGTCAGAATTTGGTTAAAATGCGAACTACCAACATGGCTTAGATGATACCTGATCACATTTTGGTATTTGTTCTTTAGGTTCTAAATCATGTATTAGAGTCATTGAACCTTGCCAGAAGTGGTTTTGAGGCAAGGGGAACAATATACAAGGCCCTACAGGCGGCGCGGCAGTGCCGCGTCAATCGCGCGTCACTGCCGCGTCACTGCCGCGTTAGTGCCGCGTTAGTGCCGCGCCAGTGCGCGCCAGTCGCGTCAAAATCTCCAGTCCCGAAATCAGCATGTTGGGCTTTTGTGGAAACTACAGCATTGTTCCAGAGCGCAAGTGTCGGCGCGAGCCCTCCACCACTGTCTGTGACTTTTTCGGCGCGGCCTCCGTCTTCTTTCCTGGCTTCAACTTCTTTTCCGCTCCCGGGCTCTTTTTCGTAGCCTAGTCTTGGCGCGCTTCACCGGCCTCTTCCCCTCAACATCCTTGCTTCCCTCTCGTTCCAAGACAACTGGAATAGTGGCTCAAGCCGTTTTGTCGAAGCAGATCCCAACCCAATCCAAGCTGCCTCAGGCCAAGCTAAGTTTAAGTGAGTGAGTTCCTGCATCATTTCTCTCGCAGGTTCTGCAGGTCATCAGTACCTCCCAGCATTAATTAAGCACATAGATTTTTACCAGCGGAAACCGTTTGCATTTGTAAAAATTCTGGGATCCCAAGCCGCGCGCAAGCCCGTTTGCCTGGCAGAACTTGGGCAGAACGGCTTGCGGCACGTGACACAAGCCGACTGCAAGCCCGTTGTGATATCCCACGTAGGAGGGTAAAAAAAGGTTGCAGAACATAAATTTATGCTCCTTTTCATTTCAGCAATGCAGATCTTCCATGAATCACAGAATATTACGGTATTCGGAATTGTAGGTAGCAGTAGGCAGCCGGCTTATAGAAGGATTTTTCCTGGCTTGATTGTCCTAGCTACATAGTGCAGAACAATAAAATATTTTGCTTGGCTATAATAGAGCGATCGATGTCACAGAGTTGGGAATGGTTTAACTGCATGGTATCGAACCGGACGAGAAACTATGGGGGTAGGCCTCAATGCCATCAATTAATTCGACTCATAGCAGTCCAGTTAGGTCCTTAAAATTGATTAGAATTAGTTACTAGCATAGCTGAGCCATGTACATGACTTCAATTGTCCACACTTGCTTGACACAGTATTATACCATGTAAAACATCGCGGCTGAGGGACGAAGTAACCTAAATTTCACGGGAATTTGAGGGCCAGACATTGAGTAAGTAGCGAGGGAATGTAAGAGCCTGGAAAGCCGATAATTTTGGGGTGAATTGACAATGTTGCCCTATGTCGTCTCCAGCGGCAACGGCATATTATCAAATCTGTGAGAAAAACATTGGGAAAAATTGCAAGCCCCGTAAGTATGTACTTGCTGTACATCATGTATCTACTCAGATTGATTGAATAGGCCGTGGGGGACGAGAAATATGCGCAAGCCCGTTTCTCGGCTAAGCGAGCAAACGGGCTTGCCAAGCCGACAAACGGGCTTGCAAGCCGAAATGCCGGGCTTGGGCTTGGCGCTACACCAAAATCCAAGCCCAAGCCCGAAAAAGCCCGTTTGCGCGGGCGCAAGCCCGTTTTGCAAGCCGAAAATGTCACTCTCGGGTTACTTCCCCGCCGACTTATCGGCTATTTTCCCCACCTTGCCCTCCGGCCGGAGAATTTGCTCAAAAATCTCAACGGTTGTTAAATTTGCTGGGGGCACTTCGACGACGTATTCCCCTGCATCCAACATCTCCTCTGCCCCACTCTAAGTACTTCGATCGCTTTTTATTCTCCGACGCCGCAATCTCAGTCCTCTCGACCTTGCATTCAATTTTGATCTCCGGAATTCCGGCGCGAAAGTTGGCGCGGAAACGAGAGCTCCGCGTTTGTGATGGGTTAATGTAAACCGCGTCAAGTTCGTGTCTGTCGGGCTTTTGGATCATGAAACTCTGGAGCATCTCGGTCGTCTCCGGACTATCGAGTAGCTACGCACGGATATCCCGCAGTTCACCGGAGTTGTAAGCCTGACAGCTTTCCCTATCCTTCGTGCTCTGTCGATCAGTTCCTCGAACGCGGCGCCCGCGACGGCCGATCATTTTATTCGGCCATCCACGCCCTCTCATTTTTCAACCTTACCTCTCTCACTCTACAATCAATGGTTGGACTAGTGTGAATTTGGCCCGTTCAGTTCCGTTGTAAGTTGCGCAGTCTGCCTCCCATTCAAGGTGATAGGATTACACAGAATGTGCACCCATCCATCGTCAGAGGTCTGAGGGAACAGCAGCAGCAGTACGCATGCTCCAATCCTAAGCCTTCGCTAATCATAAAGAGATTCACGACGGGAAATTTCTCCTGATTCCTGGACAATTTCTTCCCTTGTCGAGTTAGCAGTTCCCACACTATCCTTACAATCACTGCGTTGGCGCCGCGGCACACCTTGTCGGAGTTACGTCGCCATACGACGGAGCTGTGCCGAGGCCCTCGGCACTCTCTGCCGCCATCGCTCGGCACAGCTCCGTCATATGGCGCAGCTCGGCAGGGCCCTGTTCCCTTGCGCCGCCGGATCGTCTGAACGCAGTGAATATGCCCTCAAATGCAATTGTTAGTGGATTTCTAGAGAAGGAATCAAATGTGATTGGGATGAGCTACAATAGATGAACGAGAGCGCCGAGGACCAAAAATGCCACGCCAAAATGCGTGGAGGAGCAGGAGGGCGTCATTGTGGGCCGATATTTGCGTGCCGTCGTCGGTCCAAGCGCGGTTCGCGTAGAAGGCACGGGCGTTATCAACCCCTCGAGAGTATAGAACGGAACGACGCTGCCAGGATACGTCTGGGTGGTTGCGCCTGAACCGTCGAACACCTTTTCCACGCAGATGCCGCGCTCATCAGAGTCGAATGTGCAGGTTAATGCGGCGGGGAACACAGAGTCGCTAAAGCGCCAACCCGATGCGTCAGCAACGAACGTCTCCATCGGTCGCCGTTTTTAGCGGAAATCTGCGTTGCAGAATTTAACCCACCCGTGAAGGTAAATGCACTGGTGAAGAGTGCCGTGGTAAAGGATGGGACTTCAAAGACTAGGAAGCTCTGTACGCCGACCTCGACGTAAGTGGTTGCTCCGTCCGAAGCTATGCCCACTGCGGAGACGGTGATTGACGCGTCGGCGTACGGATTTGCGGGTACGCGGGAAGGGACAACCTCTGAGCGGACGCTGTGGGGCAGAAGATGCGGGCCCGCAAGAAAATAAGGAGATAGTCCGTGCGTACCGCGAATGAAGGGAGAAAGGAGCAGAGCTACAGCGGTGAACTCTATATGTGCATAATGGCAGGAGGTCAAGTAACAGCAAGAATTTCTCGGCTCTTGTGTAGTCGAAGATGAGCCTATTCTACAGCTTTGGCGCTTGCCCTTGAGCCTGATTAGGAAACAATACCTTTGTACCTCATGACGGATGGGAACAAAATTACGGGATTGGTGTTGAAGTCAGAGAGCTGCGCATTCAAACTGGTATCGATATCGCAGATAAATTTCTTCAGGTTTTCCCGAGGCGACAGAATCGTAGTGCATGTTTGGAACTTATGTAATAGCCCACCCGGAATTTATTATTCAAATTTTGCCTCCAGATTCCGTCTGTTTCAGACACAGTCAATGGACTTCTGCTGTCAACTCGTGGGATGGGAGACCCATCCTCAGTGTGTTCAGCCCGTGTCCTGTTGACAAGCTTCCGAATTCTCCGTTCTTCAAGGCATCTGTTGATCTCTCGGTTCAGGGCCGTTCTGCAGCTTTCAATCCTGGTCGATCACATCCCAGTGCCCAGTTCTGTACAGCTTTAAAGATCCGCCTGCCCTAATGGGTTTCATGGAATGACATGATTCTCCTGTTTGACTTGGCCAGTGTCGTCGCGCATTGAGATACGGAAAAAGGACGGGGATCAACCAAATGCGATATTTTCAGGTCGGACTCACACTCACCAGTGTTGCGGTAGTTACTCGCGACGCTGTCGTGAGATGCAGAATAGTAAGAACCCTGACAATACTAGCCCCCAGCTACGCCAAATCCGCCAATTTTTTGTCCGGACAGGTTTAGAGACCACCATTGGGCGATTTTTGTCCGGCACGGGGCCTAGCGTCCAGAAACGGTAATTTTTCTGCTCCCAGAAAATGCTAAATCCATTGTCAGGGACCGTTTTTTTCGCGTCATGCGCGGTAATTCTATGGATTTTGGGGTGGATTGCAGCCGATAAAAGCCGTACAAGGCATTTTCAACCCAAATGGTTTTGTCAGAGCTCGACCAACCTGGAGAATTTTGTCCGGACAGGACCTGGCGTTCTTGGCCCGGAGGGTCCATTTTTTGTCCGCCCAGGACCTAGGTTCTCCACCCGAAGTCCCTAGATTCTGCCCGGCATGCTACACCGGCAAAATTCCCCCAGGTGTCACCCACCCGAAATCCACAGCTCGGAAGCATGGACACACCACCTGGCGGCCACCTACCTAGAATATGTCAACCAGACTTCATATTGTATTGTACCACAATGGGCCAGATCAGTCTATTGTCCAGCATCCTGTGCATCCATCAGACAGCTCGAACAATGGCTTGGGATTTCCCATCAAGCCACTGGGCTCTTCCCTTTCAACAATGGCGTCCACTTTATTATTGTGATCCCAATTCCAGCCTATTGCCCAGGAGTGCGTTGGAAATAGTTCTTATCAAAACAATATAATACAGGCGGAATATCTATTTAACTAGCTGTCCTCTTTACAACCAGGGAACACCACCATCACCTTCCGAGGCTGCCACGCAGGTGTCGTCGAGCCCGTGCTGCAACACTGATGGTGTTGACAACCCAAATTGTGGGAGACGAGGAAAGGGAGAGACTGTATAGTCACGGATGCCGATACAGCGCTCAGAGCAGAGAGATGAGCTTGAGTCATCATCCGGATCTTGCGGAAGAAAATGTAGTAACGGCTTGATTCCTTTTTGAGCAGGCTTGAGGAATGTGGTATTTGATCTGAGCGGGCTTGATTACTTGAGCAGGCTTGAGGAAGACCAGACCCAGTGTGATACTTGATGTGATTCAGACACTTGCTGGAGGGGGAAAGCGACCATAAAGTTGCCGTGGTTTAAGACAGACATAGTTTTTGACTTGCAACAGCAGACCACTTCATTTCGAGTTCAGACAACTTTGATGAGGCGCACAGTCAAGCGCGCATCGGTACCCGCGGTGCATGCCGGCAGTACATTTGTTGTATCACAAGGTGGCGTGCACGGTGGCATGCGCGTCGTGCGAACCTACTTGAGGATGGCGCAATTTGGGGGGATTGTTGAGCACGGCAGGGATAGCTCAAATGGCCCGAGGTATTCGAGAGACCACTGGCATTGAAGAGATGGGAGGAGGGGCGAGTTGTGGTGGGAGTTGGGAGAGAGCAAGGAGTGGCATGATCGCGAAACGAACGTTGTGACTTGTTTGTTTTTTTGATCATGCCTCTTCGATTTGATTGATCAGCTCTTTCTCCAATAACATTCCGAGTCGGCGCACCTTTCGTCCAATTCAAGTCAATTGGGAACAAGGGATGAATTCGAAGGTACATTCCCACAGTCAACCGAAGAGATTTGCCAAAGATTTGCGCATTTGTTGTTCACATATAATAATACTAATAATACTTCTACACCAGACGAGATCCAGGCAAAATGTTAGACTGGTCAGCAGATGACCGGAATATGGCCACCAGCTGAATCCACGGGTTTTGGTTCCGGGTGGTGGCCACACTGATCGAAGGTGGACACAATGTGCGGAAATTGATGGCCAAACAATGGAGTGTCATGTCAAGCCTTCATTGGGCCCAGTTGGCGGTGTACCCTTTGTGGCTATTGTTACATAGGGGTGTCGGCTGCAAGGATCAATATAATCCATCATAAGTTGATGGACACGTCAAAGCCCACACAACTCTGTATCCACTTTGCGTGGGCGGTTAGGTAAGTTTGGTTAACAAGATTAAGTTAGGCCTTAAGTTCTGGTTCTATTTAGGTTCCCAGGTATATTGAAAATGTCGTTGTAAGTGGACTTATAAATTTACAGAATCTTGCCGGGATACGGCGACACTGATGGGATGATGGCCGAGCAATGTTTTGCTACGACTTGGCCACATTACAGGTCAACGATTCTAAGCCTGACAGCGTCGCTGTTGACTCACCTCACCTCCCTCCAAAAAAAGAACGGAGTCCGAGGTTTGAATCTGTGCAATTTTAGCGCTTCCAGTTCAGCGAGTAAAGCGTCCAAAGTTCGAACGAGCCGATTTTACCGCGTACAGAGTTGAATTACTACGGGGTCCAGGGTTGGCCAGGGCCTCAGAATACTCTGAACCAACAGAAGTCAGTGAGTTCATGGTCATATTTGATTGATACCTTCTTAAGTGCTCAAGGGCAGTGTTCCATGCCATTCCTCGTAGGTTCGCTGGATTGTGCTTAGTTCGGAACAATCCGAACGATGGGCACCGGTACGGGTATAGTTTCGTGGGGCTTAACCGATAACATTTGACAGAAAGGGATCAATCTTGTGTGTAGGATTGTGGTCCCGCACATGGCTCGTGGTTCAAGCGACTAAGGTGATTGGTATTGTTTGGCAAGGTTTAGTGATTCAACCATCAATTTTTTTCTTTCTTTCAATTTCAATTCCCGAGAGAGCATGATCCACTTTTCCCAGTAGAGCGTGGAGAGTCCCCAATCCAAACATGTTCTCCCACCTACAAGTTCAGGCTCCAAAGATACCGAGGCCGGCCGGACTGCCGGGCAGAGCTTTGTGCCTATCGTCTCTTCATTCGGTTTTTCTAAGCCACGATAACGACCCTGGATGCTTTGAAACACTTTTGAAACCCACCACTGCCTCCGATTCTCGGCATCTAATCTTCAGGATATCTGATTACTAAAACTCCTGGCCCTTTAAATCTGTAAAAGAGCCCATCGGGTCCGGATCTCGGCGGAAATCGGCACTTGTCGGTAGTACTCGGTTCTCCTCGGCTATTGTACGGAACTCATATTCTGGACCTCGCGTCATAAAGGTATTCTAGAATTGAAAGCTACCGCGTTCCGTTAGCGTTCCGTCTTGAGCTTCAAGGAACCTCACCGGCATCTCTCGGCATCTCACCGCTGTGCGCATTTCTCCCGGCAGCGTATCAAACCCACAAAAAATATTCAGAGAAGTGAAGCACGTCGCTTATTAAAATCGCACGCTAAACCCCGCGACTACGGCATCCTCTCATCCCCGTTATATCCGCGAGAGTTTGTACGTAGGACGGCTTTCTTTCGTATAACGGAATTTACGTTCCGTTACGTTTGACGCGAGTGAACGGCGCTCCGCCACGCGGTACTAGTACCAGGATTGCTATCGTGCAGATATCATCGAAAGTAGAGAGTGTTTAGGCGGTTCCACCCACGCTTGTTGCATTCCTGACGGTGGAGAAGGATCTACATCAAGTGGGCGGTCTCATACAGTGGACGGCGGTGCCACAAGACCGGCCCCCCGGAACTGATTTAGTGCCACGTGGATATTCTGTTGGCTTTCGGTCTCGCATGTCAATTGTCATAGAATCCCTCGCAGACGGTGGTTGTGTACTTCAATGACCCGTGATACTGGATACTGCTATAATGCAATACTGCGGCCACGTCACGAAATGCCGATGGAGTCATGTTAAGAGTTCAAATCTTCCGAAAATTCCCGGGCCAATTGTAATACCTTGAACCAGTTACCAAAACCACCGTCTAGAATTACCTGGAGGGCACGCATTTTTTCGCACACTGAACGGAAGTAAAGTTAATGGGGCCCGGTTGCCGGTTCAGACAGTCCGATTCAAACAGCCCGACATGTATATGTATGCGCTTGAACCGTCTAGACCAAATGCAACCGGACTCATGCGCAACAGCTATTGAATCATGCGTTATCATAGTTCGCAGCAGACTGATTCCCAATGCAGAGCAACTCGTGGTCATGGACGCGACAAGGCGTGAGATCCATGCTCCCGGCTATCAGGGCCTCGGGTGATGCTACACCAGTCATAGAGAGCTCATTAGCCGGAGAGGTTGTCTATACATATGTCCGACACACAAAATAATGAGCGATGTTAGGTACTACACCTCGTTCCAAAATTACGATGGATCTCGGGGACGCTTAGTACTCGTACCCGAGACTGCACGCGGCGTTCGGAGACGCGGCCACTGAGCCAGATGTTGACTCTGAGATGTTGAAAACTCCGTGGGCTCACGTCTCTTAACTCAAACAACCTTCCTTGGAGTGAACATTGCATATATATGTAAATGAATTCGTAGCCCCCTCTTCTATGGCTCATTCCGCGGTGTGGTCCTGCTATTTCAGGGATATCGTCTAACTTAGCGTCGTCTCTCATCCCAGCCTTTTGCTCGTACCAGGGACATTTTTTTATCAATAAGCTCCACTCCAGCATGCATTGTCAGCTATTCCGGGACCCTAAAGGCCATCCGTCTGACCCGTGTATGCCCGCTCTATGTATAACTGATCAATTGCGTGGGACTAGAATGAGCGTTTATGGTTACCTACTATTCGAGGTGTTCCAACCTATTTTCGGTGGCTCCGGATCTACTTAGTTGTCAGACTTCTGTTCAAAGAATCGGCCTTAACAATAAGCCCGCGTGGTGGATTCGAAAGTCGACGTTCCCCTTGCTCTCCCCGCAGGTTGTGCATTTAATACACTATTCTAGCCTAATCCCTAACGAGTATTAAAATATCGTCCCCGCTACGTGGGAGGTCCTACCTATTTCGGCTCTGATAAGCGTGTCCGGGACCGACACTTCCCGAAGAACCAATTTTGGAATCGGGCCGCCTCGTCCGCGACATACAAAGTGAGTATTCGATTCATTTGTCTGTCACCGAGAGTTGAAGGTTCCGGCGCGAATTTTGTCCCCGACTCTCACCATGTTGGGAGGATGTTGCCATTTATTCTGTTTGCTCGAGACAGTCCCAATCTTCCCCCGCCATTTGAGCTGTGATTGGCGCCTTCGTGCGAGTGTGTGAGCAGCGGCTGGTCGATCCTATCGCTTTCTCAACAATTCCCTTGGTCTTTGATCACATCCCAGTCCTTTTTATGTTCCCATTTCGTCAGACCGCCATCCCCGGCGTGAAGATACTACCTCTCTCACGCGTACTCACCCATGGTTGTCCCGCCTACCTGGGTGCCGATCCCCTGAGTATATAGGATGGGGGTGTTTTGTATGGATCCACAGAGCCTTCAGTCACTCGACCGCATCTCCCACCTCCCTCCACGGTTCTCGGTCCCTACCCTGACTTCGTTTCCAACCACCTCTCCCTCTCCACCGGTTAGTTAAATCTTTCTCCCCATCTCTCTTGCACGATTAACCGTACTCTTACTCTAGTTGGTCATGTTGTTCAAATCCTCGCTTGTCGCTATTCTCTCTTCTTTCCTCTCAGTCCAGGCTGCACCCGCAACCCAGCCTTCCGTGGCCAACCCAGCCCCCGTCCCGCTCATTAGTAATGCGGCCGCCATCGCTTCTGGCCTCAAAATGGAGCCCAGCGCCGCCGACCGAATGAACAAGCTGCTGACTGATGGCAACGGACACCTACTCACTGGCCAAGCCCTTCGCCAGCTCACCGTGTTCGACTTCAACAATCAGGCCGCCGCCGGTGCCGGGGGCGGCTCCATCCTCCTCGCTACAGTCGACAACTTCCCCATCCTCGAAGAGCTAGGCATCTCCGGCGCCGTGTCCCTCGTCGGGCCCTGTGGGCTCAACATCCCCCATTCCCACACGCGCGCGTCTGAGATTCTCACCGTGGTCGAGGGGATCTTGGACACCGGGTTCGTGGCAGAGAACGGGTTCGACACCGAGGTCGAGACGCAGCTTGGGAAGTTCCAGGCGACGGTGTTCCCCATGGGCAGCATACATTACCAGCAGAACCCGACCTGCTCGCCCGCCGTCTTCGTTGCCGCCCTCAACAACGAGGATCCCGGCCGGAGCGACACGGCGACCAGCTTCTGGATGCTGTCGTCCGATGTGATCGACGCGGCTCTGGGTTTCCCGACGACCATCGGGGGCGACACGATCGAAGCCTGGAGAGCGCATCTCCCGGTTAACTTGGCGAAGGGTGTAGATTCGTGTCTGCAGGCGTGCGGCCTGTCGCAGTAGAGCGTTGTTGCATTTGTTTGTTTATTTGAGATTCATCTGCATCGTATTTGTACATTAGCTACTGTTTTTGTAACCTGTAAATCACTTGCATCATTTCCATGTTTTTTTTTTGCCGTCGCTCCAATGATTCGTGGGTGTGAAGATCCGTGAAAAAATCACATCTGTGATTATCCAATTTCATTTCTTTGATTCGTAGAAGATTCAGCGGCTTCAGACGGCACAGATCAACAGAGTATCACGCGACCAGACCGTAAGATAAATTCGGATTCGGACAGTCACGGAGTGGTTGAAATAGCTAAGCGGAGAACCCAACTTTTGCATGCTTCGACGTCGCCATGCGGCAGGGAGACAACCTGCATCGATCGGAGCCGGAAACGAAGGCGGAATCTTCTCGAGCGTGTGGTGCGATGTGAGGCTAATATCTTGATGAACCCGCGGCATGCGAGAGGGATGAACGATAGATGTAATCGTCGCTAATCAAGCGTGAGGGGTGCGAACGTGGTCAAACAAAAAAAGAATCTTCCCAAGGTGTGGGCAAGTGTTGATCCATGTAGAGACGTCAAAGGATCGGCGCGAAGTCGAAGAAGGAGACGCCGATGGAGTTACTGCTTTGAGGAGCCAAGACGGGAAGAACCATCGATATGCCAATCTAGGAAGATCGAGCCAAGATCGAGTCTGCAGACGCACAGGGCGAAAGATGGAATGAAATAGGACCCAGGGTTGTGAAAACCGGAGGGGGATACAGCCGTCGACGATCGTTGATATGATGCATGCACGGGAGTGGGACCGAGAGCGAGGAGAGTAAATGAGAGTAGCAGAGAGATCGAGAGGATCTATAGAAGACAGATCCACGATGGAGAGATGAGAAGGAGATGGACACTGCGGCGTTTGTGCGGCTTTAAGGGTGGGACCACTGTTTCCTCGGCCATCACATGGCCCGCCGCTGCCGAGGCTCGGCATGCTTGCCACATACTATACGATAAACCGTGTTGAGGATTTTCTTGGATGAACTCTTCCGGCGAGCAGAAACCAATCACAGGAGTTAAATGGTGAGAGAAATTTTTGAATTTCAACCGATCTGAGTGGACGACGGCGCCCATCATCCGGCGGTCGGCGCATCAAGGGGCGCATCACAATTTGATACATTTGATCATCGCTGCAGCCACTGGAAATAGTAACTAGAACTTATTCGCCAAGCAGCAACATTGCTTCATTTGGAACGACGGCCCTGATATGTACTATGTACCTGAGAGATTTCCTGAGCGGGAAAATTTACACGGCGATTTTGAGGCGATTCCGGTTTTGATGCGATTATTCTGATGGGACTAATTTTCAGACCAGGCGTCGCCTAGAACCCCGCTTGTCACAGCAAAAATGTCATTGGCTTAGGGCTAATCATGATACAAGAAACGGCAATATTGAGGGGAACAGTCTCGCACATCCAGAAAGCTGCGGAATATTTCCGTGATGACTTTGCGATAAACAGGCGCTCGTGGGAGAAAAGCATTTGAATTCGAAGAAGGTAAAGTGAACATCCTCATCCTGGTACAATATTTTAGCGGGTCGCACGGCGGCGGATGGCCGCAAAATAAGGGGTGTACGCTAGTTAGGGGCGAGAATTCAAACTACAATTTTCGGATGGGGGACGTTCGAACTATAGCTTTGAATTTATGCTCTATATTGTTCCACCGCTTCATTCACCATAAGCCTAGTTTTGGGACATCGGTTTCTTTAGTGTCGAGGGTCTTTATTTGTACATGTGTGTTTTTGGATGGGTGCACGGCTGTTCTCGAATTAATGAGAGCGGCTATTCTTGCAGATTTGGTGTCATATACCCCCGCAGCATGTGTGATAACAAAGCTGTAGCCACACCCAGGGACTGGCGCGAGTTGGTGCGGCGGTGGCACGCACAGTTGTGGCCTGACGCGGCACTGACGCGCAGTGACGCGCTGGCCAGTGACGCGGCGTTGACGCGAATTTAAAGCAGCTTCCTGACATTCTGAGATGTAATTGAATGTTTCCTCTCAAGTTTAAAGGGGGCACAATGTACTTCAAAAAATCGGGACTTCTCCTACGATAAAAATTCATATTTGAACTGAACAGTGTCAGCTCCTCTCCTAGCTCTTATGAGTCTTATCTGACTGCTTCTGAGTGTGGTTTGAGTCCATTTAAAGTGTACAGAAGATCACCATTAAGTTCAACAAATGCCGCGTCAACGCCCCGTCACAGCCGCGTCATTTTTACCAGACCCGACGGTCTGGACTGGAAGCGCATTTTCTTTCGGACCACCATCACAATTGAAAATCCTTGATGTCCGTCGTTCCGTCGCCCTAAACCCTCCTACTGCCTGGCCATAGTGTCCCAATACTGTAAGGGTGTTTCATGGTAAAGGCTGTCTCACAGTAAAGGTCTTGCAACAATAAACTTCACATATCGTCGCATGCCCGAGATGCCCGTGGCGCTGCTCGGCGCTGGCGGCGAGAGCGGGAAAATGGAACATCAGAATTACTCGTTAACGGTTTGGTTCCATCCCCATCTAGCTCATTTCCTTTTGTATCTCTGCCCCCTCTTCCTTTCCTCGACACATCAAAAGCCAATGGTTGCGCGATACCTCCACTCAAGATACAGAGCCTTTGACATTCTCGTGTTCGCACTGCGCTCAAGTGGGGAAGAGTCGAAAGAGACACCCTTTTCAGATTATCGCGTAGAAGGGCCGTTGTAGTATTATTCATGTAGTTGATAGACCATCAAGTCTGACCACATTCTATTTTATCTCTCCTGGCTTTGCACTGTCGAGTCCACCAGCGTGTGCGTAGTCCAGGTGATTAGCCTCAAGTTACCACAGCCTCAGTTTACATTAATCCATCTCCATCCAGTGGTTCTTCCCGCATCTAGGCGGAGAACTCCTGTGCTTCTGAGCTACGGAAGCCTGGGAAGCACTGCAGTGTGATTCGACTGCGAGCGGCTAGAAATAATATCAAAGCTGTGCAAATGGCTGTAGATACAGCTCCTTTACCCACCGTCCCAGAGAATGACACGCTGTTCGACTGCGGCCACGTACCACCTCCAACGGGAATAAAAGGCCAGTCCTGTCTTCATTCCGTGCATTTATTACTTCGACTGTTCAACACTTGCCGAAGATTAAACACCTGACATGGTTTCAAAATTAGAGTTCCTCTTCTGATCGTCTGATCCCTTCACAATGCATTGAGTTCGCAATCCTCCAAGCTGCACCCTCAGGCACCTCACTCAAGCCGCTTGCTGTTTTCCAGAATCTGGAATATTCTCGGACTCGTTTTTATTGGTTTTCTCCGCCAACTCCACAAGAGTGGAGCATACGTATTATGGAATAGCTCTCCACTTTACATTTAATCCGTCTGTCTCTCGCCAGGGCGAATCTCGCTACCACATCACTACCATCCATTTCTTTTTCTACAAGTCAAGTCAATGTGATTACATAACTGGGTTGTAATTTGGTGATCCAGTTCGAGCGCCGAAGCGGAGCGGAGGCACATCTTGTGTTCTGTAGCTTTGCCATTTTATTATATTATAGATGCAGTTTACACCATAATTCGCTCAAAGAACCAGTTGCTCCTTGATTTCTCCGGTAAAATACTTACTTCCATTGGATGGTATTTACCTTTTGAGTAAACGGCTGAACATTAATGTGATATGTGTGCTTGCAAACTTACGGGTTGTACATTTTTTCAACCATTACATGAACTTCAGCAGTTGCCTGTTCCTTCGCCCACACCACCTCCAGATATTGCCTGACATCACGTCCAATTCCTCGCCAATGCACACACTGTGATAGTGATGTACTGGCTTCGTCTGGCCCTGAAACCATAGCTTTAGCTTGACTTCGTTTAGCTCAGGATTGAGCCGCGGCTTTGTCCGAGATGCCCGAGATACCCGAGGTTGCCCGAATCTCGACTTTTATGTGTTTCTCACGATTTCATGGATCAGAAGTGTGTTCTGCCGAGGGTAAATTCACAATATGGAATAAGTGAGGTACATCACCGAGATATTGTGTGGAAAATGACTTCGGAATGCACAGAATCGTGTTAAAAGCCACCCCTATGTTTAATGAGCCAATATATATTGTTTGGTGTGGTTTTTTTACCTACCCTCCGAAGCCCTGGCTTGATGGCCTGGCTTGGCTTCAACAATCTCAAACCAGAAGCCGAAGCCAGCTCAAGCCACCACGATGGCCTGCCCTGGCTTGGCTCGCCTTGTTTCTGGCTAGAGGCCAAAGCCAGCACATCACTAGTGACTCACACACACATAATGTGGTCGCCAAAGCTGATTAAGCTCGCCGACTGAAGGACGGCTCAGTCAGTGCATTTCGTGAGGCAGAGATGCAGAGTTCATTTCCTGGAAGGTCGATTTGAAGGTATGAAGTCATGTACTCGAAGACGTGAATCACATCCGTGGTAAGTAACGTACCACAGGCCTAAATAGCGACATTTGATCTCCAGCGGCGTGTTCGCTGAGGACAAATTCGAACTAGAATGCCACCTATCAACATGGACACTGTGTCGTTGCCCTGGCAAGATGCCATCTTCCATTGCAGCTTGCAATGCTGGCACAAAGATTTACAGGTTTATTGATACTCTCCCCGCTCTGGTCTAGCTGGAGAAGACAGGCACCACAAATCACGCCAGAACTATCAGTGGGTCTTTCCGAATATCATTCATTGATCCTCCTTTGCCCTGTTTCAGATCGTGACCTCGTTAGATCTAGCTCAGTTAAATGTGATGCCTGGGTAATACCTCCAGCATGAACAAGAGCCCCCGCAGATCGACCGAAACAATCATAGTGACGGAAGGCACGACACTGTCAAAGTCTCATCTCGACTGTCAACCAGTGACCAAGTACATTGTCGCTGCCTCCCACTTAGCACCATGACGTTCGCCGGTGTCAGGGAGTGGGTACGGCAGGGTACGGCTAGGCTCGGTAAGTAAACCCCGTTCGCGGAGATATGCTCCGCCGTTTACTGACGTCTGTTATTTTCTCACCGGCATACTTTTCTGACAGGATCTATTTCCACGCAAGAGTCTGATTGCTGGAATACCGCCTTTTACGCTTCCTTATCAACTTCTTATGCAAGTCTATACTGGTAGACTCTGGTGCCACGTGTTCCCGATCTACTCGGTCGACGCTCAACGTCTGGAGAGCGTGACCTCTAGGAGTAGAGATCGGAAAGGCCAAAATGCGGGACGCGATCATGCCCCTCATGCCCCGAGCCAGAGGCGTCAATCCGGCAGATATACAACTTGGCGGTAAGCAGTGTAAGTATCCGAACTTAAAATCCGACTAGCATACTACGCATACCTCCCAGATTCCTGATGTACTGGTATCTCCACATGGCTTAGAGGTGGGCACACCCCACTCCTTTCTTCTGACGGAAATCTTCTATATCGGCGCTAACAAGCTGTGTTCAACACAAGCGATTCCCACATCACGGACGGTTTATCTTCCCGCTCTGACTATGAGCCTAGCGCGACGATGCCCATCACATTTAAGTTTTACATAGACGCTCTGAGCGACTAAGCAGTTGATTTATTAGGGCGAATCAATGCATGATATACTTCTAGGCTGTTTGCTGTGGGTATCACATCGTCACGAACTCCGAACAGAGCGGGCCCGTCGCAGAAGCAAATGCCGCAGGCGAGGAAATCACCGGAACAACCCGAGCGTACACTATGCAGACGAGATCTGGTAAATTTCTAAATTGTTGCTGTACTCTTGGATGTCGTTTTTGACATCGCTTGACCCCTTCCCAACAAGCGAAAGGTTCCCCATTTTCGAAGAAATGCGTGCATCTCATATGTCTGTGACATACCGCATCCTGCGACGCCCCAATAGTGATCTCTAGCGATCCGGGCACGGTAATAAATATATACGGGGACCCCACCAAGCGTGCCGCGTACCTGGTGTCCGCAACAAGCTCGGACTTCCGCGGCGTCTGCGGTGAGCGTGTCAATCCCAGACTAAAAATTATTGAGCTTGACCATTGACATTGTCCTGTCCAAATATCTTGCTCGCAGGCTAAACCGAGTGAATATATCACCCGTGGCATGCTGGCCTCAAAAAAAGAGTCGGTCTACTGCATATCTCCATGAGGGCATAATACGCTTCCGTACTAGTGGCTCGGCAATCGCACATCAGGCGCCGCTGGCGACGTCCACAGTGCTTGAGACCCTCGTGGTCTGCGTCTGCAACACTGCTTCCTCGCCCACAGCTCGCCAGCATAGTGCGCCTGGGCGACCGTACTGTGGATGGAAAGCCTCTGACTCGAGCCTAGATTTAGACTGGCATCCATGCTTCGACGCCCGAGTTTTTCTTCCACGCCGTCATGATGGGAGATAACCTCAGGAGCGCCGTGTAGCGGGGACTGTGCGGAGGCCTCGAGGACGGCGAAGGTGCTTGTCCGGGTGGGAGTTGGCGCCTGTTGTACGTGGTCTCTTCGGCCGCATGTTCAACCTCATTCGCACGGACAAAGGTAGGTGAATGTTGCCGCCCGGATGCCGACTAGGTCGTTTGCGTCTAGGAATAAATAAAAACATCAAATTGAATATATGTAACAACTGCGGGAGAACAATGCACACAGCTGCTGTTCTCTTTTGATAAATATGCAACAAATCAGGAACTGACTTGAATCAGGAGAGAAGGGTTGTGGGTCGACATTGCCGTTTCAGGTGTGGCGGATATTCCGACACCACCCAGAGGACAGCTCACAAATGGTCAACACAATACGTCTGTCCTCTCCCGAAATATGCCCTACTGACGCCTGTCGGTAGCACTGTAGCCGAGCAATTCATTCGTCCGAGCTTCTCAGCTGCAAGGCTGCACATCGAACCCGACAATTCAATTCGCTGAACTTTCACTGACTGTTCGGCTTTTTCCTTTAAGGCTGTACATCAAATCTGACAATTCAGTTCACAAACTTTCACTGACTGCTCGGCTTTTTCCTTTTTATTCATCAACAAGGTCCGCCGACAAGTCATACGCGAGGACATATGAACGTTACTGCATCAACCGACTAAGGAATCTTCAAGTTTATGTTGTGCGGCTACGGTGAAGCAGCGCCACACAATTTCAATACCGCCAATCGCAGGATTGACAGGATAACGACAGAAACCAATAGGAATATTCGTGAACCTTCATTTTGTAACATAGCCAATAACGAACGCCACGATCAAGCCGCCGCATCCGATAGTGTAAACAATCCTCCACAATTCGGCGGAGCCCTCGGGCAAGGCCGATGAGGACGCACCAAGCCTTTACCCCACGAAATATGGAGAGGCTCCACAAAACGTGGGTAGACACCGGATATTTGATTTGCCCATATCTGGGGCAAGTCCGGTGACCAAGAAGAACAGATTGTCTCCTTAAGGAGGCCAAGGAGTCAAGAAGACAGACAGGCGAAGGAAGCAAAAGAAAGGCGAGGAAACATGACAGGACGTGATCCAGGAACGCCAACTAGTCGTCGAAGAAACCAAGATAAGGAACGAAATCGAGCGTATCCGCAGCACTGCTCGAAATTTGAGATCCGGAAAAAAACAAGATGTTTGATTGTGATCGACCCCGTTGCCATGGTTCAGTACAAGATAATGACTTCATTCCAAATTATATCCATTTGTACAGTGCGCCGATCCAATCCTCGTTCCTCTCCCCCTACAAAGACGCGCACAATTAGGTGATTACAAGAGAGCACGACACGACAAGTGTTGTTATAGCGAATTGAAAGCAACGATCTGGGACGCGTCAATAAGGCGTGCAAGGCTGGATGAGGTGCGACTCACATTGCGATGGCCTAGTGGTCAATAAGGGCTGAGATATGTATGACGATTACTCTGCGGAACGTTCAGCAATCGGCGGCGAAGGGAAGACTTTAGTGGGCGTACTGAAAGGGCAGTTGGATCTAAAGGGGTACGAGATTCAGTCTCTCAGCGCAAACGGGAGAGGATGGGTGAACGCACGCATGGCCTCCGCCTCGCCATCCACAGTGGGCGCATTGTGGTCCGTTCTGGTTCACAGGCTTGGCCTCTGAGCCCTCGCGTGCGTTGGCGGCAGCGATAGAGGCCTCGGCGGCGGTGTGCTGAGTAGCGGGGACGGTGGTGGAGGCGGTGTACATCGTAGAGCAGGAGATGAGCAGGGATGAGCGCGATGAAAGCTTTGAGTAGGAGACAAAGGCAAGTGAGGAGGTGGGGAAACTGGTGTCGACAAGGCAAATTTGCCTGGCCTTTTATCCCTTTGCCCGGCAACTATTCTTGGCGCGTCCGTCATCATTCCGGATCCGGGTCCTATGTGACAAACCGCTGTGAAACTGCGTCACAGTCTGCGTGCCGTCAACGTGCCGTATCCGGCCAAGTCTTAAATTGACCAACCGGAGGTATTGCTGACAAGCGTGGCCTGGCACGGGCAACGTGGATCTGAACACAGGAATCTGACTGGTCGGAGGTGCTTCCAGTGCGGAACTAAATCCCCGCACGCCCTGGAAAGAGTTCTTGTCTTTGTGTTTGAAATCCTTATCCGCGGTTGTGACGCTGATTGCGGCGGTCACAGGACCAAGGCGTGCCGCGTTAGGATCTTGTTGAGATCTGGAAGCAAGGGCAGAACAAAGAAGGCGATGCCCGATCGTGATCAGCATGCACGTCACAAGCAGAGCGGAAACGTTCATCTGGGCGAGCTGAGGGAGGTGAAATAAAGCGGGTCCACCACGCTTCGTGAAAGAAAGAAAAAAGTGGGTTAGTGCTGTAGTCAACGATGCACAGCCGGTGGAGATAAAGAGCAGGCGCGCACTTATCTCGCAATCGACCATGGCTGTGGTAGGCTGTAGACTCAATGCCGGCAATTTTGATGTAGTAAAACAAGCAGGCATCTAAAATGGACGAGCGTCAGCGCTTCTGTAGGATATGTTTAAACTTCACAGCCCACCTACCACGCATCCCAGGCCATGCATGTCGTCACTGTCCAGTCCAGTCCTTTGTCCTCGACTCGAGCGAGACGCGCGCTACCTGCAGGCGTAAGTCCAGAGGTCTGTAGACCTGGGACTCGAACGCACGAGGGCTCGTGGCGTTAAACGTGCTCGCCGAAAGTTACGCGGCGGTGACCACATTAAATCTAGGCAAGATACTGAGTTGAATGCTTACTTGCGTGCTTCGCGGCGTCGACGCCCCACCAGGAGGTACGCTTGAAATTTGGTGCTTTATGTAGGTGCAGAAACCGAGCGCCCACACCACGAGCTGCATGAGACGACTCGCGCAACATTCCTTTGACGTTCCTCCCAAACGGCGGAGTCGACGGTCTTCCGCGCGGCGAGCTGAATAAGAAGGGACAACCATGCTTCATCACCGGATCATATGCGTCCCGAGGCCTGCGTCCTCCGATAGCGACCGTTCTCCGCTATCGGAGATGGTGCGTTATCACAGGTCGTCTGATTCGTCTTCAGCGCGCCAGGCTCATGTCGTTGTCGTCGAGAACAATCTCTCCATCCTGGTCGGGGCGGGCTGAGATGTAACGTGGATGTTGGATACAGTCCGTATCACGGGGCTGCGGGTCTCCAGGGTCGCTGTTCAGGTGTCTAGGGACGGCCCTCGGGCTCCCCAGGGTCGGTGTCCCCGTTATCACGGTGTTGTTTGTGATCCGGCGGCCCAATTCAAGTGATTCGACGTAGTTTTTGGGTTTTGAGGGAGGTGCCCTCCGCACGCGACACTCTGTTGAGAGGATACATGATTTCAGTGAGTGGATATCTGGTGTGACTCAATATGCATATAGCCGCGATCGCGTATAGCAGGACCGGCGATGATCCCGAGGACATCCTCGCGTGGCATATCCTCGCGTGGCATATCCATATCCATCTGCGACGCCATCGACCATCTCGACCATCGGATTATCAGATGGATCGCGCAAGCGTGGTCATTATCAGCCAACGCGGCGGGTTCCGGCGCGATGCCCATGCAGAGTCTTCATCAAGCTTGGGCCGTCTTCATGATCCGTGCCGCGCAGAGGATCTATTATGTAGAGTCTGAGAATATTCACAGATCCTGAACATCATTTCGGCGGTGGTGGGGATCCCGGTAGACTTGTTGGCTTACAAGAGTCAGAATTTCGCCCAAGAAAATCCTGAGTCTGTTGATATTGGGCGGGTAGCGCGGTGAGGCAGTCAGAGTTCCGAATTGGGCATGAGGGCCGAAAGATGTATTTTTGACGTGTGTTAACTGATTTCAGAGGAGATCTGCAAGAATATGAGCTCGTCGGAGCGGATTGAAGGGTTTACCGCCGGCTGTGCTGGGTTGTTATCTGCCGGTGGCTGTGATGTTATCTGCCACATTGGCCGATATAGCCAGACCCAGGTCATCTAAATTCACGAAAATAATGTGGAAGTATTTAATTGAACCAAGGAAGACCCAGGGGTACTCGGATTAAAATTACAAGCAGTCAATCTGTGAAGAAGAGTTAGCGGCAGATAACATGTCACGTGCGATCACGGCTCTTCGCGCGAATATTTTTGCTCATTCCTCGACTACTCATGAGCTTTCTGCCATTTTGGGCCTATAAATCCACTGCCCGAGAGCCACAGCTCTCACAGGACCAATTTTTTTCTGTCTACGCGATGGGTAGGGCAATGACCCCTATTCCAACTGGCACCCATCGCTCGGACTCGCTCCGCCCTCAATCTTGGGTTGGGCCGTAGAAACAGAATTCGGGTTGTTTCGGCTCCTTGTGAGACCGATATGGCATTGATTGTTTAGTATTTTCCTTTCATCTCAATGCATTCTGTGAATATTGCGCGTGAAGCGTGCCGGAAAACCCGTGTTTTTGCACTCCCGTCTGCCCAGTGAGCATAGGGATTAGACACCTCTCCCAATCTCTTAGATATCCTCTTTAATCCCCTCTTTCTGGGCGATTTTTTCGATTTTTTCCTTCTTCGGACACCCAGTGAAGTGGGCGGAAAACCGATTGAAGGAAGTAGGTTGCCAGGGTGCAAACAGCACGTGATGATGAGACGAAGATACAAGGCCAAACATAGACCAAACAAAGCTCTTTCTACCTGCTTCCACTCCACCGCATCCAGTCTTTTTTCTTTCGCCTATGACGCCCCGGATCCGAAATCATTACCACCCTGGACTGATGTCCCGAGCACCGCCGCTATGTCCCGAGTATGCACAAATAATGTGTGCCCTCCGATTAAATCATTCGCGGTGCTTATCTGAACGGAATCCCATTCTCTCAATACTTCTGAGTTAATACATCTCCCAAGCGAATGCATTCCTCTCTGGTGTTGCGGTAAAATCTCATTCGGCATTTTTCTCCCCTTAGTGTCACCTAACTTGACATAAGGATTCTCGGCAGAGTCTAGACTTGTCCATACTAGTGGCGCCAACGCCTACGACATTATCATACGTTCAATTCCAATTCGATTTCGATTGGACCACCTCGTGTGAGTGCGTATATCCCCCTGAAAGCCGCAGTTGACATATGGACACCTCGGCTCAACCCTACGCCGAACCTTCTCGCTTCCAAAATTATGCGTTCGCTAACTGCCAAATGGCCGTGACAGGCACCCTGAACGCCGCAACTGCTGGCGACATCCAATCGAAATCTGTACGCGTCGCCCCGGCCAATTTTACGGGGCAGGTCTTCGTAACTCACTGCTGCGGACAGATCCCAGATGATTGCTTCACCCATACGTGCCTACGTGCCTGTCGCTTAATATAGTGCTCCGGGCGCCGCCAGAGCACCTGGCACCGACGAAGCTCTGCTGACCATCTGGAAAGTCCTCGGGCCAACTATCAATATACCTCTTGTGGGGAAGACTTCCTGAGGCAAACTTAAATGCCCCGCAATGGCAGGTTCGGGACTCTCTCCGATCCCAAGAAGCTAACGTACAAGGCAGCCCAGACTACACACCGGCCTCGAGAAGGAGCGGAGGATGTGCTTCACCGACCCCGAGGTGCAAACGCGCGAAGCGAAGGTTAGATCTGAGTTCCTTCTTTTCTGTTCATCTTGATAGCGATGAACGTTCTATCCTCTAGGTGGCTTCCGGACTATGACATCGAGAGCTAGCAGCGAGCGACACCTCGTGCTAGAAGCAGGATCAAATAGAGCATATTCAAGCTCGTTGAAATTCTTGAGGCTCAACCCCGGTCTCTCTGCAGATTCAGCAGGTAGCGCACAATGGAACAAACCTACGAATAGAGGCATACAGACTGAGATACTTGGCAGAAACTGGGGATAACCTCAAAAGCGCCAAGGCCCGAATGCTGCTCTACGGCCTGAGCTCCGAACGCAAATTTGATGGTGAGCGAGCTTGTTCAGATATCGTGTTCGGCCATTTTTTCCACAGCTGCGAAGTTTAGTTTATCACGGTGAGCACTTCGCGCCGAACCTTGATTGAACGGCGACAAATATGACCGTGGGTTTGTCTTCGTTACTGACGCTGATTCTTCTCCCAACATCCAGCCGTTCGTTCGACTGGGATTGCATCCATGATTCTGTGCCGCCAGGCACCGTACGAGCAGTTCATCACCAGGGCCTCTGCGACAGTGGATTTCTTATGTGTACATTCTACGTGAAAATATCAACCAAACACTTTTCATGTCCCTCCTCTCCTGGCTTTTGGCCTCTCCCGATTCGCGCCGTTTTTGCGATCCTCCACGACGTATGAGACCCTGTTTTCATTGGCTTGTTCGAAATTACTCATGCCATGTTTTTGTACCGCTCTCTGATGTGATTATCCAGTGAACACATGCGCATGAAAATTACCTCAAAAACCGTTGTTTCCCCCATTCTCGTCTGTTACAGTGCGATAGGTAGACGTGCGACTCTATAATTACTCACGGATGACAGACTTCCCAGGAACACGGATATCACTGACTCTTATCCAACTTGCACCAGTGTTCGCACTCGGCAACTCGCGGTTGGACATCCCCATGTCGTCCTGTTGACTTCTGGTAAGCGCCGAACCAGCCAGCGGCTGGCTCCTTGCCAAGTAGCGGCTCTTCTGAAGTCACTTCTTTTCAAGTAAATCAACATTTTAAATCTCATCATTTTGCGCCGCTCCACAATGTTGGTTTGTGCGCGTGCAAACGCTGATCCAATTCAATTCCCCGTCGGGGAAGATCAAGACGGCTCCCTTCCGTATGGTATGTGGTAAGACCGTTGCTGGAGGGACTTCCGCTCCCGTCTTGACACAGTCGTGCGCTTTGCATCAAACATTGTTACTGGTACGTCAAATGTGGCGATACCGCCCTGAAGACGGTCTTCGGGTAATAACTGCATCCATCCGCCGACACGCCGCAATCTCAACGACATCTATCCCCACCAATGTTCCCTCTTCAATTGGACTTCTCACATCGATATCTCGCATTCCGTGGAAGCACTTCGCAGATATCACAAATCTTGATCCAGCGAAACGAACACCACGGAGCCAACGTCTTCGCGGGGTCGAACGCTGCACTTGATCAAGACTGGATCAGAGGGGGTACGCGAGCAACCGCGCAACCTCTGAGGTTCGGTGATCAAACCTTATGTCGGGATAAGGCTTGTATGCCCCCGTGGCGGCCTGACTCGTTCTTCGCGGAGCCGCGCCCGTCCCAGCGCAATTCGCCACTCGTGCACTCTTCCAGATATCTGTCCAGGCGCTCCACCAGACTCATTCTCGCCATGAAGTGCCATCCGGCCGAACTTGCCCGCTGTTGGAAATACCATATGGACACACAAGGGGGTACGTTATGCGGAGATAAGCGATCCTACTTGTTCTTGGAAGTAACTGAATCCAATCATCCGGCCACCCTCGCGATTCCCGCCATGTACGGAAACTCAAACGCTCCCATCGGCTCCACGGTGCGGCCACCGTGAGGCTCTAGGTGAACAGATCAGAAAAAATAATTTCAGTTTGCTTACAGTTCGACGCGCATTGATCAGAATAAAGTAGATAGACGCTCAGCGCACGCGCGATTTCGGTGAGGTGCGGTCCACACACGCAACCTTCCTGTTCCCCGTCGCCCATCCGAACTATATCTACCCCCCGCTCTCGGTCTTCCCGCCTCCGCGATGACTAATACGGCGGATCCGGCGCCTGCTTCCCTCCAATCGACCCCACCAGGGAGGCACGCCTTGGGCCGGTCAACTGGGTCCTCTACGTCCGTCAAGATCGTGCTCCCTGCGGCCTTATCGGCGAATTGTCGCAGATTGCATACGGTGATTTATTTGAGAGCAGCGTCCGGTTTACGACAATAAATTCAAGCTATCACAGCGCACGTCACACGTGCGGCAGAAAACTCCCAATACTTTGAATCAGACAAACCGTTGTCAATCGGAGTTCTGAATGATGGGACTGCAATTGTCGAGGGATGCAGAATGAATGGTAACCAGGTGGGATACAGTCCCTGATGGAATGTGACCTCGCCGTCTTGCATGCGTCGAGCCTGGTCTGAGAACGCCGCTGCTTCTTCATGTCTGAAAAGCTCAGCCCCGCGATAGCTTCCAGACCAAACTCTTGGCCTAGTCTCTGAGAGATGAGAAGTCAATTTTCTGACCCGTGAGATTTATCGAAGATTGACGTTTACCTAGGAACGGTCGCAAAAAAATGAAAACAATCATCGTCATAGAGTTTCACACGGGTAGCGGAAAGGGCCGCGTATCAGGGAACAAATCGCGATCGAACCGCACCTATCCACGAAAGAGATGAAGGGGTTCTTTTCGGCATGGGTAGAGATGCTTGAAGCACACGTACAACGTATTCCCCGCCTCCAGATCGACTTCCACATTGACGTACGCCCGGCGCCCGGAGAGCCGCGCATCGTTATCCACGGCACTTAAAATCTTCCTATCTGTGGCGCCCGCGGGCCGTAGCGATCGAAAACGACTCGGACAACGGAAAGGCGGAATTTCTCCCCTCGACACGTCGCTGGCATCTCGCTTGATTTCGCATCTTCGTAGTTGCGACATCACCTCTGAATAGCTCTGTAGATCTGTACCTGAGATTCTGAATCCAGGTATAGAGTTATATCTGAATCTAGAAACTTTCCTAGTGCAACCTTCATGTTGAGTACTAGTAATGAATCCCTCATCGGAGTCATTGAACCGATAAGACTGCAGTAAGATAAAGGTTGGTAAGGCCGACGAGCGGCACGGCCCGTTACCTGGCTTGATTTCTCCATCAGAAATAAAATGGCAATTGCAAGGGCCGCGGCGGCCCAAAGCTGGTCCGAATCGGACCTCGATTTCATAGATAGAGGCCCCATGATTCAAACTGACACTATGCAATATGCAAACCACGCTGAGACGATTCATAGCTGAATTTAATGAGATCGATCGGTTTTTTTTTGGCCGTGCGCAAAAAAGCAAAATTTCCCTACCCAGACCAATCCAGCGGCCTATGGACAATTCCTGGTACAATAGGAAATGCGTAGGGGTTTCCAGCCTTGGGATACGTTATTATAATTTGGCGATACAAAAGTGGGAGATGGTGACGGGTGGCCTGGAGTCGGCCTCCCCGCGCCGCTTTTTCTTCTCCACACACAGCGTGGTTTTGGCTGCCGAGGTAGTGTCCCGCTTCCTGGATATTATTGCACAGCTCCAGCTACCCTGAACTCGATGGTAGAGTAGTGGTTGTCCAAAATTCTTTTTTTTGGGAACAGCCAAAATAAATAAATAATTGGTCTCATTAGATTCGAGATCAGCGGTGACTGATGTAATGGCATTCCGTTAACCGGATTAGGTGCATCATCCTATGGACACTTGTTTGAGCCTTGTAACAGGATAGAAATGCTTATAATAAATGACAGAAACAAATAAAACACATCTATCTTGAGGGACGCATAACTTCATGAGGTTCAGTTGGACGACCAGTGCCAAGCGGACAAGCTGCGCACACTGTCCTTCCTCTGAGAGACACTTTTAGATGACATATATGATAATAGAAAGTTTTAGGAAACGTGCGTTGTGATGCATGGAAGAGGCCTATGGCGTTCACTTTGTACATTTAATTTTGCGCGCACTTTAGGGCCGTTTCGCGCGCATTTTTTGGTGAATTCGCGCGCACTTTTCAGACTTGCCTTTTTGGGCTGTTTGGCCATGTACTACTGCATCCTCTACCTCCCGCCATCAGGCATTGCCCGACTCTTTACAAGTTCTCTTATACAGGGAGTGAACCTCTATGGGCTACATTTTAGGAATCTATTGTGTTTCAAGATACAACTAAATCTGCTCAGCTCTCCAAATTCTTGCAGGCTCTTCAAATAAGCTAGGAATACTTGTTGAGGACCTCGATGGAGGCAAAATGGCCGCCTTTCAGTCACACTCTGAGTGCCTGTCACAAGGGGGAGGAAAAAAAAAACTTTGTCAGCAACTACTACTCCCTCTCTCGCTCTCTCTCAAAATGTCGGATCCAACCCTGTGTCGGGGCAAGGATTCTGATGGCAACCAGTGTATTTGTATGCGCTCCACTGAAACCGTTATCGACGACGACGGCAAGGTTCTTTGCAAGAACTGTGGACACATCGAGAGCGCCCACCCTGAGGCCAGATTAAATACAGGGACTCTCATCCGCAGCTTTCGAGATGCTGGCAAGCGGGGCTCGAGCTTGCCTTCTGGCCCGGGGAACTCTATCAAGGCTTCTGAAGAGGAAGCGGTCGCAGAGACCAGTGCAGGACTCCACGGCAAGAGGCGCAAGTCCAATACGGACACTGAACCGCCAACTGCCAAGAGATCTAAAACATCTGTAGATAAAGTATTATTCGTCTCTCTAATCCACCCTTCTGACCGTGCTCCAGGACAAACCCAAAAAACCGACTGCGAGTGAGATTGTGAAGTATGGAAAACTGGTTTTACTAACTCCTGGAATCACTGTATGTATCCATGAATGCTGAAGGTTTCCGTCCCCTCTGATCATTTTCTTTTTCAAGCATGGTCATTTGCGAAATCCCAAGCTTCCATCCGTCCCCGAGCTTGACCAAATGCGATCCGGGGGCCTCGTGGTTTTAAGCACCCCAGAGCAACCACTCTTCATAGACACAGCCTGGAGCTGCGAACGAGTCAATAAAGAGATCAAGAAATTATGCCACAAGCCCATCGGATGGCTGGAGCGCCAGCCGTATCAGGGTGATGCCAAAGATTCACTGGAAATCCGGAAGCAGCTATGGCTGGGCGTCATCAAACATGGAAAGAACCTCACTGTTGCTAGCGACCCATTCCCCACTGGCGTTGAACTCGCCCACTATGCCAAGGGCCGCCTTGGTACTGCCCGCAATGACCGTGTACTTTATCTTGGTGCGCATTCATGATGTTCTTGTTCACCGACAAATACTAAATGATTTCAAAGCTTCCAAGCACAAGATCTCTCAAGAACGCTATCTTGATTGGGATGCATCCGATGTCGGCCCTGAAAGCGAGGATTTGGGAAGTGATATAGAGTCTGTGGCTTCAGAGGACATCATTACTTCGAAACCCGGTGCGTATCTGGCTTATATTCTTCTGATTGTGACTCATTCTTGTCATGCAGGCAAGACGGCCAAGGGCAAGGCCAAGACCAAGCAGGAACTTGGTAAGTTGGCCTGCTTATCGCTTTCTCTTGGATCTAATCTATTTCTCAGATGTTAAGCAAGAGCCTGCTGACGATTCAGACATGAAAATGGCTGCTAAGATGCGTACACGTCTTTCCACTGGTATTTATTCTGTTACCGTCAGTACAGACTTTGTTTATTGATCACCATACATGCGCTAGGGAAGCTTCAATATAAGAAAGTTGTTGTGCCAGGCAGCAGCGATGGACCAGAGCCTGAGGCTGGCCCCTCGGGAACTGAAGTGCTCGTTGTCAGCGACGATGACACTGAATTCCCTCCTGCTCCCACTCTGCCTACTACCCCCTCTCTATCTGCAATTGCCAATGCATGGAACCCCCCTTTACACATCAAGTCGCCGTCTCCTGGCCTTTTCATCGACTCCCCGGCACAAGACCCACCATCCTTTTTTGACGACTTCGAGTTTGGCCCCGAGCAAGAATACACAGGCATGACGTCTGGCCCTAGCTCTTCTAGCCTGCCCGCACAGTCCTCATCTGGCATGGCTAGTTCCTCTAGCCTGCCTGCGCAGTCCTTATCGGCCACCTCCATCTCTTCCAGCGGCCCCTTCCCATTCGCGCCCGTTTCTATCCCCGGTGCTCTCCCGTCCTTCTCGTCGCCGGCTGCCTCTGGTAGCACTATTGAGACTGCGGCGGAGGGTGACTCATCTGCCCAAGGGGTATCACAGCCACGTTTCACTGGCAGGAGGATGGGAAAAGGACGAGAGGGACGGAACCCTTGGGTCTAGGTTGAGTGTGTGAACGTGGTTTTGATATCCTTATTGCTTCCATTGTATTTCAACGGCCTCCTTCCTTCATTCGCTTATTTATTCCACCGACCGCTTTCAGTCCTTACATGTCTCTGTTTTCTTCGCGACCCCTCTCCCTTCATTTATTTATTGATATCATCTTCTCGACTCTCTCACTCCTTTCCTTTGCTCTTCAAGCCCAGCCCACTGTCCTTACAGATTCTGTGCGTTTCTCATAAGTAATATAGAATGTCTGGATGTTTCCGGTACCATTAATCTCAAATAATTTTTGTGTACAAAGCGGGAAGGTTAATATTCTCAAAATTCATAATCAATGTCTAACTACATAAGCACCCCAGCCGTTACATTCCGCTGCCCATGCATCACCTTGACGGTCTGAATGCAACACAAGACTACCCCTCTGCCCTTTAAAATGACAATTGAAATGCGTAAAGTCGCACGAAGGGAAGACAAGAATGTCTCCCTGTTTAAGGTTAAAAGACAAACCAACTTCGAAAAGGCACAGTTGGCCGCCCGTGAAAGAGCCAAATGGGATGGTAAAGCAGAGACGCTTGTCGCCCTTGTCTCTGTGCGCCCAAGTGCAAGCAGCCACATTGATGACAAAGCCGCCGAAGGGATACGATGGGGATGAAGCGTCCAAAGGCAATGACTCCACCCAGATCTGTATATCACTATAATCCCCAGGCAGATAGCTCTTGAGCTGCATAACGGTTATGAGCCAGGAGGAAAAATTAAGCGACTAGAAAGACGTACCGCTATACGTAAAACCTCAAAGAAGTCGGTGTAGGCCTCTGCAAGTAAAGCCCACTCGGCTGTGTTCTTCAAGATATCCTTTGACTGGTGTGGAACTCGCTGTTCATGATTGACCCGCCCCTTGTGGTCCTTGCGGACTTTATTGGGGTGAGCCTCCGCTGGAGCACCCTTGCCCTTGAAATGAAGATTCCGTTAGGTGTAATGGAAGTCATGCGTGATGGGCCATGTCTCACCTTCTCACCGTACCGTGCGTACCATGAGTAATGACATGCGAGAAACTTGAAGAACTTGTCACGGGAATCGGTGTCTTTGAATTCTCCAGGCATGACAGCATGAATATGTGAAATTGCGTCCGTTAGAAGTTGTCTGTGTTCATCCGAGACCGTGAAGAGGAGGGAAATCAGTTTCCCATTGGCGTCAGTAATATGTAGAGCTTGGCTTTGAAAAAATTGTCAAGTTAGAGATAATCAAGTCGTTAGTTAGGTCGACTTACCCATTGAGGATGTCTGTATTTACTTCAATGTATGTGCCAGTTTTGAAGCTACCACCGGAGTAACTTCGATCTAACTGGAAAGAAATGAATGGTCACCATTTTGAGATTAGACGGCGACTCACATGTTGCTGCAGATCTGAAATACTGCTCGCTCTTGGGGCATTCTCTGCGATCTGGCGTTGAGTTTCTGTCCAGAGGTTTCGATTCTTCTTGCGGACAGGACACTTTGTCTTCTGAAGCACTAGGGGCGTCTTTAGAATATACCGGGGTGCGAGTTTCAATTTCTCCGGATCATCTAGTCGGTCCCAAGAGATCAGTGAGGTGCGCTCCCATTCAGAGGAGTTGCGGGGCGGAAGGACAATATAGCTGCGAGAAAATTAGATTGATCAAAATGGGAACATATAAAATCGCACTTGGTGACAACAGAATCAAGAACCCGGTCCACCAGGGCCGTATCCGTAAACGTAAGCATTTCGCAGACAGATTCTTGACCGACCAGAGCAGGTGTCTGATAGTGCAAGTGAAGAGTTTGTATATAACCTGTATGGGAGGCAATGGAGTGTATGGGTATCATAAGACGTCGGACCATAGGCAGCCACTGTCCATCTAGATCGTAGAATGTAAGACACTCATTAAACAAGTAATGAAGTTCGGAGACGCACGCTTAACCTCCCTCAGGGCCGTGGCCAGAGAACGAATATCTGCCTCCGTAGTCATCTTTCGTGTGATGTGTGTACGCATACCTAAGGCTGCGATGATAGGTAAAATGCTCAATGTGCCTGCATCATGCTAAGAAAGGAATGTATATATATTGAAGAGAGACACGTACCGGCAGCCGCCAACAACAGCAGCCGTTTTCCCCACTTCACCCAGTCTAGGAATGTGGTACGTGGAGTATTACCGGCATAAAGGGCAGCTAGATCGTCCGCCGTAATGTTGGGTAGGTGCTTCAGCTTTGCATCGCGCTTCAAGCTATTATGAGAATCTATGAGATAAGAAGGGAAATACGAAATACACAGATCATACCTGTCAACATTGAGAGCTAACTGCACCAGGAGCAGCATTAGCTCCAGCTCCGAGGTATGCATCCGTTTGACATGGCCGTCGATTTTAGCAACAAGGACTAGAGTGTCGTTGGGAGTGGCAGACGACGACGTTGACTGTGAATCATTGAGGGGGCCAGAGAGCACAGCGTCCAGAGCCACTCTATTGGCCCGCCCATAGATACCTAGTAGCCCCGCCAACAGTTCGCCTGCCACTTTGGTAACAACAGGCCCTTCGCCATCCGTTCTCCAGCCGACATTGGCCTTTCTCCGTTTCCGTGCACCCTCTTGTTGATTATTACCCTCCCCACCACCTCCCTCAGTGTCCCCAAAGTCCTGTTCCTCCTGTTCCCCCTCGCAATCTGGACAGCCGGGATCTCCGCACGGCATATGTCCAATGTCTGCATCAGTCCCTGTCCGTGCACGGTCCCCTCTCCTTACGCAGTCTTCAGTCCACAAATGTGCCGGGGGTCCCCCGCCATTGTTACCCCCACCGCCTCCAGCTCCCCCAGCAGCACCCTGTACTCTTCTACGATCCCCGGGCGCTGGTATCGTTATAAAGGTGCTTTCACGGGGCCGTAGCTGTGGGCCGGGTGCAAGAGGCACTCGTTTTCGTTTACCCAACACGGTTGACCCTGTAGAGGGTGACAGAGATGGTGTAGGCGTTGACTCCCGCGATGGCAAGGGTGACAGTGTTGACTCCCTCGAGGGCATTAGAGATGGCGTTGAAGGAGTGTATGCCTCGAAAAGTTGTAGAGGCGACAATTGATGATTCCCTAGTAAATATAAGCAGGTATCAATTACGAAGTGTATATCCAACCTTTGAATAGCGGGGAAGGGCTCCCATGCACTGTTGGGGAGTTTCCCGAGAGTACGAGGGTCTCAGGGCTCGATCCTTGATACGTCGATACCTGGCTAACGGTTGGCGATGTAGTGAGCGCCGTAGCCTGCTGATTTAGATTGACTAGGAAAAAAAGGTCATTACAGCTGTATGAGTAGAATAGGATTCCAGCATACAAGAGTTGAAACCCTCCAATATCCCATTACTAATGAGCGGCAGACTCTGTGCTCTTCGACGCGCCATAGGTGCCTGCATGACGCGACGAATAGCTGCTGGAGGCGGGGGTGCTTCGAGAGGAGGTGAGAACGAAGGCGGGGCATGTATTGTTGTACCCATGGAACGCGTAGTTGTACTCGTAGATGTTCGACAATGCCCAGCTGGTGTTGAATCAGGAGTTGTGCTCGTAGACACACTTGAGGCCCCTGGACCCCCTGCCAGAGCTGAGGTGAAGCGTGACTGGAGATACAGTAGAGCTGGAGGTACACTGGTGCCTTGAGCCTCCATGAATGCCAGGAACGACGTCGCAATGTCGTCAGGGACAAATACATCCGGCATTGGGGAAAGGACGCGTATGAATTGGGTTAAGGACGAGGCTAGAGAGACTGACGGACGTCCGTCAGTTTTCGACGCGTACAGTCACAGGCTCACGCGCTGTGTGATGTTGACGAGGCAGGACGCGACGCGCTGTTGAGGGAAGGACGAGAGTTGGTTGATGTCCGAAAAAGGCAATGGCATCATACTTAACTTTATCTCTCGCGCATCCTGAGTCAGTCGACTCTGCTCCCGCCGCAAGACTGATAGATACCTACTCCAACTGCGGCTTCTGTGTCGTCTTCGTTCGTTCTTATTCTGCCAGATGCCCTGTGCATCTTCTCTTGGGCCAAATTGAGCAAGAACTTGAATCTGCCAAACTCGGTCAATCTCTCCAAAAATCCAACGCACGCAAAGGCCCTTGGGAGCTCTTCTCGAGCCACTTGACACAACATATTGTCCCAGACTCCATGCCCCTGCCACCTTTGTCGTGGCTTGAATACATCTTCAATTTCCAATGTTCTAGGTCTGAGTTTGTCAATTTTGCGCTAATTCCGGCTGAAATCCATCGAACCAACAGACCTCCGGACACCTCAGGCTTAACGCTTGATTCCCCCGATGCGATCGACGCCGTCAGTTGCCTTGCGCATCGTCAGCATCGCGATTTATTCAGAGGTTGGTAGGTATTTGGACTTCTGCAAAGGTATGTGCAAGTGGGTCAATTTTGCGCATAATACCTTGTAACAACGTACCTTCGGAGACAGCAGAACCTCATCTCGAGGTCTCAGAGCCCTCCGTCGCTGTCCCGCCGTTCGCACGTCGTCCCCATCGCCGATTCGATCAAAGTTGTGACGTGGCTTAGATTCTTGTGAAGGTAAGCATATCTCGCTGAATTCTCAACCAAATCCCTCGATCTAAAGAACCTACTGCTCTCCCAGAACCTCATATCGACGTCTCCGAGCCATTCGCCGCTGTCCCGCCATTCCCGCGTCGTCCGCATCGCCGATTCGATCAAAGCTGTCCCTTGGGGGTAGAGTTCTGGAAAAGTAAGCATATCTCACCGAGTTTTTGACCAAATCCCTTGATCTGAAGGACCCTCTGCTGTCTCAGAGCCTCATCTCGACATCTTCGAGCCCCTCGCTGCTGTCCCGCCATTCCCGCGTCGTCCGCATCGCCGATTAGATCAAAGCTGTGCCCTGGGGCAGAGTCCTGGAAAAGTAAGCATATCTCACTGGGTTCTCAACCAAATCCCTTGTTCTCAAGAACCTACTGCTCTCCCAGAACCTCATCTCGACGTCTTCGGGCCCCTCGCCGCTGTCCCGCCATTCCCGCGTCGTCCGCATCGCCGATTCGATCAAAGCTGTCCCCCTGGGGACAGAGTTCTGGAAAAGTAAGCATATCTCACCGAGTTTTGGACCAAATCCCTTGTTCTAAAAGACCTTCTGCCCTCCCAGTAACTCACCTAGAGGTCCCCGACGTCGACGACGCCGTCCGACCCGTTTTGCGTTGTCCCCCTCGCTGATTCAATCTGAGCTATGCCTGGGTTAGAGTCCTGGAAAGTAAGCATATCTCACTGAGTTTTCGACCCAATCCCTTGATCTAAAGGACCCTCTGCTCTCTCAGTTACTCATCTAGAGGTCCCCGACCTCGACGTCGCCATCCGACGCGTTTCGCGTCGTCCCCATCACCGATTCGATCAGAACTGTGACTCGAGTTAGATTCTGGTAAAGGTAAGCATATGTCACTGAGTTCTCGACCAAATCCCTCGATCTAAAAGACCTTCTATCCTCCCAGTCTCTCACCTAGAGCTCCCTGACCTCGACGACGCCGTCCGACCCGTTTTGCGTCGTTGCCGCCGCCGACAAGATTACCAAATTACCCCTTGAGTTTCAAGTAGGTAAGTAAATTCCATTATCACATCTATCGCAAATCTGTATGTATTTAAATTAACCAAATGAATTAACAACTCATCCAGAATCTAAACTGAATCGCTGTCATCGTCGTCATCATCTTCTGAGTCGTTCTCTCCCAATTCATGCAAGAACCTCGTAAGCAGATCCACTGCTTGAGTCCAACGTGCCGCTCGCGGAAACCAATCCTCGCGGGGGAGTATGACCATCAACTCTTTACCTTTAGTACCTGGGCGAATAATCTCAGTCTCGGGGTAGTCGTCATCCTCCCATTCATCCTCGAGGATGCCGTAGTCTTCAGGTAGAAGATCAGGATACCCCAGGAGGTCCTCGAGAAGCTCTAGGAAGTTGTTCTCTGGCTCCGCATCTTTGAACGGTGAATGGTGTCGGGCGACCTTGACTGGCTGATGGCGGATATTTTGAGCCACGTCAGTGCCAATCTGATTCTCCAGCTCTTCTTCGATACTGGGCCCATCGTCACCCGAGTCCTCATCCTCGTCTTGGTCATCCGCTGGAATTCCAGCCCCCGTCTCGTGCAGAGCACGTCGACGACGGGCTCCTGCCACCCCGTAGTAACGATTGATAGCATCTGGATGTATACCATCGAGAGGATCACGGTAAACACCCTCTGTGATCCGCCCGAGGAAACGCATATCCTGCATTTCCTGAATTAACAGTCTTTCTCGGATTACATCTTGTAACTCACTGCTGGACTCTGGTCGCTTGTCATACGGCCGGATATGGGATGCAGATTCCATTCTTCCTGAAACTCGACGCAGTCTTCATTCAAATCGTCAAGGAAGAGTTTGTGCAGCAGCCACAGATGGCTGGGATTCTTTCGGTTAAGGCCATGAAGTCGGCCAAGTCGGGTAAAGAAGGCACGCCAACGCCGAGCAAACTGCGTGCCAACTTCGACCCACAGCCGTTCAATACGGGTGTTTCGAGTGGACCTGTAGATCCAATGTTATCTCTTCGGAAAGAAATCAGAGAGGAACTTACGAGCCCCACATGAATGATGCTCGTCCCGGACCCCTGTGCATCACCATCCATATCGCAACCTTGGTGTTCTCTCCCCCGCGATCCCCACGCATTCTAGAAGGGGTACCGTACCGCTGAATCGCTGCCATAAAGACCTCCAGCACGGTGGATGCACGGTTATCTGTGCTCGCCTTGAGACCAGTGACCTTCGGAGGTGTCAGTAAGGATCGATTCCCAATCGCTATTACACTTACTGTTCTACAGTACCCATCAATGAATCCGTGGATGACGATTCCCCACCAGATGAGTTTGTGATGGCCGTCACAATGCCAAAGAAAGTTGGGCCTTGGAACCTTGTAACGCCGACGTTTGATAGCAAGGTGTGTTCGGAGTGCCTGGCCCAATGCATCCACTCTTTTGAGGGAATAGCGTGCTCGTTCTCTCTGCACACGGAGGCCATTCCGTCGAAAATGACCATGGAGATAGCGAAGTCCCGATGTCGGTTTTTTTGCCTTGTACTGGCGGGTGATTGCATCCAGCTCATCATCGTCCAGCTCATCAAATCTCTTCTGCACACCAAGCTCCCTCATTCGTTTCCTTAACGTGTGACGATGGACTCCCAGAGCTGCCGCAAGTGTACCCATCTTTATATTTCGGTTTGGGGCAGCAGCCTCTTTCAGGTATTCTGAATCGATATGCTTTTTGGGTCGGCCGCGTCTTCCTGTGGGTTGTTCCGACACAGGTTGCAAAAGCTGTATGTTCTCCCGCTCTCTGGACATTATCAATAAATATATTACGGATAAATTTGACACAACTTACATCCCCTCTGCCCCCAAGGCAGCAACTTGAAGCTCATAAACGAGCGGGCCGAAAATATTGACAGATTCGTCAATCCAGTCCCGAGGTACAGAAGCCTCCAATCCCTCTAGAATGGGTACCATGTTGTCGATGATGTTGGACGACAAGAGCTTGTATCGAAGGGGGTCACTACCATCCTCCCGAATAGATTGCAGCGCCCGAATGTAAGCATTGTCCAGCACTTGGTGGGCGATAGTAACATTTGCTGGCCAAGGCTGGAGATTCGGGGGCAGTGGAGGTATATTTTCTGGGAATTCAAAATCCTCCATGGCGTCTCAAAGAGAGTTGTGCATGTGATCAGCATAGCTTGACTCCTAAAAACCTTCCCCGAAGGAATGGCTCGCCATCCCACACTTTACTTCTCAGATGGGACTCTGACGTTGAAGGTAAATGGTGTTTTATTTTTCCATTGCTATATTGGATTCTAACTATGCATGAGGCAGGCGATGGGACGCTCTACAATGTCTACCGACACAATCTCATCAAGCAGAGCGACTGCTTTAATGGGATGCTTACCTTGCCCATTCCAAACTATCCATCCGCCTCGTCAATGGAGAGCAGTAAAGACTGGATAGAGGCAGGGAGGAAGGCTGGGGCCGATGGCTCCAGTGATCAGACAGCGGTTCAGCTGCCTGCCCAATTTACTGCTACAGAATGCGAAAGATTCCTGGAGTTCATCTTCAATAACAAGGGGTGAGCAAAATCCTCTGTCGTCGATCGAAGGCTTGCTCACCATCCTGTATCTCAGTTGGTCTCGCGATCTCCCCGAAATAGACAATCTCTGTGCCGTGTTGAAAACAAGCCACTTTTTCGGTGCAGAGACAGGTGTGGAGTATGCCATACACCATCTTGAGAGCCATCCAGGCCTAGGTGCTGCCCTTCGCTTCAGAATAGGATGTGATTATCAGATTACTGGCTGGATTGCCCAAGCGTTCGACGCCCTGATGACTGTTCCCATTACCGAAATCTCTCTGGGGGACGAGGCTCTGATTGGCTGGGAGGCTTACCGTGCTTTGGCAAGAGCTCAGGCCGAGGTTGCAGACCATCGGACAACACTTGCAGTGTGTCCTCCGGAACCACTCCACTCCACTTGGTGCCATAACCCGACATTCTGTACCCAGGAGTGGGTGAAGGGCTGGACAGCGACATCGGGGGTTCTGGGTGCATTGCTGAAGGAGGAGCTTCCAGGCTGTGATGTCCACGACAAGCTTGAGACATTCTCCGTTGGTGGAATGACAAGGGACTGTCATCACAGAACGTGCACCAGCTTGAAGGAGACCGCAGAGAAGAAGAGCGTGTTAAAGAAGGAGGAAGAAATCATTGACAAGGCCGTGGCAGCGTTGGTCAAGGCTTGGGCGTAGTTGTTGGGTAGTATTGTGTGAAATATATTGAAAGTGTGCGCGAACAAGTACAAAAGTGCGTGCGAATTTGGCAAACAGTGTGCGCGAGAAAGTACCTCAAAAAGTGCGCGAAAATCGCTTAGAAAAAATGCGCGCGAAACTGTCCAAAAGTGCGCGCGAATCAAGTTATGCGCGATTTATTAAATGTACAAACTGAACGCCATAGAGGCCTAGTTCGAGCCAATGGTCGAAGAGGTCGTCTAGAGTCACTTCGCGCGTACCAATGCCACGGAACAGCTGCAACGAATAATAAAGAGCCACAATCTGCCTGATCAGTTGCTGAATTCTAAGATGGCCCGCTTCAATTTTTCCAATGGAGCGAGTAGGTCATGCTTGCCGCCATACGGGTGGCAGTGCAGCCACGTGTCTTTCACCGGTCCGGCAAGCCGTTCAACTGTTCCCTAACATGAGCATACATTGGTTCAACTTCCACCCCTCACCAGGACCTGGTCGATTTCCGGTGCAACTTTCATGCTCATACGATATATAGTTCTGGACCAAATTCGGTGCGTCCCGGTCGAGATTGGCAAGTAAAAATCCATGTTCATTGTCGGCTCTTTTGAATTTTCGAGATTACATATTAAGTCGCTCACCACGGTGGCTCGGTTTGTATGTCTAGTAGATTGCCTGTGTATATAGGACAGCTCCTTACGCCAGCCAGGTCAATATGAGTTGCTCTGAAGACGGGATCATCCTTTTCTGCACCGCATGCACGCGCACTGACCACCTCGGCAATCTGACATGTGTACGTCCATCGAGTCAGATCGCCCGTCATTTCTCCTTCAGGCTTCAGCAACGTGAGTTGCCAGCGCAGCGTCCTCTCTCAAACCTGTCTCTGACTCCCGCTATATGAAGTCCGCGAATCCATCCCAATCGACGCTGAGACTCGACCCAGACTTGGAGCGCGAGATATTCGAGTGTGCCACCCGCACGGCCGCTATCGATCCCTAACATGATGTTGGTTGCCTGGTGCGTCAAAATATGGTGGGTCGTTGAGCTGAGCGAAAGGTCAACTCCCCGACTCTTACACGGCCCGGATTGCTCAGGCTGGAGCCGTTGCTGTATCGTACCGTTGCTCTGGATGCTGCGGGAATTCCGGACCACCCCAGCACTACGTCCGAGACCTTCCGCTCCGTGATCAATTCTGGGTCAAAAGTGTTCTTCAGGGATACAGTCCAATATGTATTCTTTCGTCGCGATATATCGCACGCAGTACTAAAGGCGATTCTTTCCACCTGCTCTGATATTGCGAATCTCTGGATGTCCCCCCTCGGATGGGACGGCAACCGCACACCGCTTAGCCGTACCGGACATCTGAAATTGCAACGACTCCACTGCAACGTCGAGAACATTTTCGGCACACTAAACAGCATCGATTTTACGCATCAACTGTTCGCCAATATAACCCATCTCCAGCTGTTCGATCCCCTGGGCGACCGTGAACTCGACATCTGCTTGGGCCTCGCGCAGATTCCTAATCTAACGCATCTGTCTTACCGTTTACGAGGACCCCATGTTCCTCCTCATATCCGCACAGCTCCTCAGAACATGTAGATAGCTGCGCATTCTCATCGCACTCAGATGGCCTTGGCCCAGAGAGTACCGGCCCATCGCAGAGCGCCTCAAGACTGAACCCCGCTTTCTGGTGATGGATTTTGGGGAGCAGTTGGCCGATAATCGTCAACGCGCGGACGACTGGCAGCGTGGTGCACACTTCGGGGTGGACTACTGGACCCGCGTGGAGGCCCTTGTTGCGAAGCGCCGGTCAGGCGAGATCGACCTACTCAGTAAGTCTATCACGCCTATACGATCGAAAGCCGGAAACCCCTGGCCGGCCACCCGCTGGTTTCCCGTCACCAATCTATGGCATCCAGGCGCCAAGTAGACCGCTGGCGTCCAGTGATCCGACATGTGGCCCGTTTTGATGCACCAAATAAATGAATATTTACAGCTGATTTCGAATCTAATGAGATTGATCGAATTTTTTTTTTGCCGTTCCCAAAAAGGAAATTTTTCCTACCCAGCGGCCTCTGGACATTCCCTGGTACCGTAAGACATGTGTAGGGGTTTTCGATCCTTGGGAAACATCAAAGTTAGCGATACAAAAGCGGGAGAGGTGTGGAGTGATGCAATCAGTGATGCTAACAGGTAACCTATCAGCTTCCCCGCGTCGCGTTTTCTTCTCGTATAACAGTGTGCTTTTGGCCGCGGAGGTAGTATCTCGCTGCCTGGACATCATTACATGTTCAAGCTATCCTGAAGTCGATGGTAAAGTTGTGGTAGAGTACTGGTCTTCCAAAATTTCCTTTTTGGGAATAGCAAAAAAAAATCGATTGATCTCATTAGATTCGAAATCAGCTGTAAAACAAATGACGGCAACAAGGATCGAACCGCGGCCCAAAAGAACAGCATAAAGAGAAGAATGGACAGCATAACCACTGAGCTACATAACAGACACGGGTCTGTGAAGGAAAGACCTTAAGGTCCTCGAGCATACACCCAAGGACATATCCATTTCAAATCCCAAGTCCTCGCAATGCTCGCATTGACTGCACTGCGACGTTCTAGTATGCAGTCATCAACAAAGGCTAGAAATTTTGATGTGAACTTGAGGATCCCATAGCCATACATCTAAGAAGACACAGAGATGTGTCCGCCACATACTTAGGCCGAGTTCCTTTGCAAGCCTCACTTGTTCGCCGTTAACTGATGCAGTGATGGCCTGATGCGAATATCAGCCACAGGTGCGGGGCCATTGACGGCCGTTGGGGACACCACTGAAATCCACTGGGTCAGCCATGCCTTTCATACAAGCTACTTGGCGCCTGGCAACCACCGCAATTCCGCTGGAAACCAGGCTGCCAGCCACTGCAATCAGTGATCCGAGATGCCAGCTGGTTTCCGGCTTTCGATCGTATAGGCGTGTAGTTCCGGGCACAGCGGATATGGAACGCTATCGCTGATATGGTGCTTCGAAGACCATAGATTTTACGCAAATGGGGAGGTTGATACGAGAGTCAAAAAGTCAGAACCACCGAAGAAGGCAAGTAGTGCCGAGTAGATGAAATCATTTGATCAGAGAAAGCCTGTGGTGCTGAGGGCCCGCTCGTATAAATTATCAAAAAGCTATCTATCCGGGAGATTGGCGTCCGGCGATTCGTATCACGTTCCAGCGTGAACGCGACCTTCCAAGACCTAACCAGTAGCGGATACGGGCTTGACGCCAGCCTGTCTAGTCGGACGGCCGTCCGGTGGATGTGGCGAAGACGATTGGCCCAATTCCAGGCAAGATTTTGGTCCAGAGCGGCTATGTCGAAGATCTGGTGCCGGAACAAAAGCGGGAGGCAAAGCGAACGAAAGAGGCGACACACGAGGGAGAGGCGGCGAAGATGCCGGAGAGAACATAGACTCCAGCATGAGACTCACCCTCGCCTCCCCCACCCTGACATTGCCTTAAAAGGCAAATCTAATCTAATCGACTCACGTGTATGCCTGCCGAATGTCCGGCGTATAGACAGCTGATAATGTGTAGCTTGCAAGGTTGCTTTGTCGTAGTGGTTAAGTCCCTTGTTGACGAATTTGATTGAGTTATTGATATGGTGTGGTTTCGATGCCGTGGCGTCTCTTTTTTTAACTATTCTTACGTCATATATATATATATATATATTTGCGTCCTTGCACCGCCCAAGGGGCCTGCGGCGAGCATGTGCGGCGGGCTCAGCAGCGAGCGCAAGGGGAGGTCCGCTACGCGCTAATCGACGGAAATCACTTCGCTGAAGAAATTTAAATTTAAAATTCACCGGAAAAATATTAATGTAAAAGCTCCACGCAGTGGGCACCCACGGTGAGCGGCTGCTCCACGCAGTGGGCACCCACGGTGAGCGGCTGCACCACGCAGTGGGCCTAGCAGCGAGCGTCAAGGGGGGTCCGCGGGGGTCTCCCCCGCGCTAGACTAGTCGGAAACTGAGATTAAGCTTAAAAAATAAATAAAAAAAGGAAAAAGACGTGAAAAGAATGTGCCGTCAGGCCAAAGGAGGGGGGTCTGGGGGGAACACCGTTCCCAGCGGCTTTATTTCTTGTTGAAGTACTGAATACTTCATTCTCTTCAGCGCGACTCACCAGCGCGTCTGACACACGTGATGGGAAACATCACGTGGCATGTCAGGGTGGGGGAGGCGAAGGGGATTCCCAGCATGAAAGCTAGACTTCAGTAGGCAAGATGTGCTGGGAGCTTCTTCCGCTCATCGTGGTATAGGTCTAAGTGGCATTGCACTGCCTTCAATCGGGAATACCATCAGCAACACCCGTAGTGATGTTCTGGCTTTGGCCTCAGGCCAAAAAGCCATGGCTTTTTGGCTTGGCTTTGGCTTGTTCTGGCTTTGGCTGGGGTTGGCTTTGGCCTGGCCTGGGATTTATCTGGGCCAAAGCCAAATTCAAGCTGATTTCCCTGCCAAAAGCCATGGCTCAGGCCAAGCCAAGCCAAAGCCAGGCCAAAGCCAAAAGTTTGGCCCTGGCCTGGCTTGAGATTTTCCGAGGCCAAGCCAAAGCCAAAAAGCCAAAGCCAAAGCCAGAACATCACTAAACACCCGTTGTTGTTGATTTGAATTATACGAGCGCTGAGCTGCATGGGGTCCTATCCTAGCTCCGAGATCTTCCAAGCTCATTGAAAGTGACTCGAGTGAAGCAGCCGAGTTGAATTGTCCTTTGACGTTCAGTAACCCGCTCTTTCGATGCAGAAACAGGACAAGGCATCGGCGAGATTCAGGCAGATGGAGTGGGTTAGGTTTCACAGACGCCAAGCGGCTAGTGCAGCTTTGGCAAGTGCGAATCCACAAACCCTCTGAATCGGAGGTGATGGTCGGATCTGGAAGCAAGAGGCAACACACCTACCACTCCCAGATATCGTCCTCGGAGATTGGAATTTCGTAGAGGATGCAAGAGATCGTTTATCCGGTGACAAAGATATGGTCCCTGCCAGTTTCAACCGACTCAAGTCCCTGCTTCAGATTGAGGATGGATGGAGAAATACGTTCCAAGATGACAGACAATATTCATGCATTCAGCACCGAACTAATCGTTCCACTGGGTTGACATATGTGTCGCGCTCAAGAATCGACAGAATCTACGTACAACATACCCTCTTCGACGCATGTAGGGGCTGGAGAATTGATCAAACAGCCGTGAAAACCGACCACTCCCTAGTTGCAATGCAGATAGTCAATAGAGCAGGTGAGAAACTGGGAAGAGGTCGCTTCAGCCTTCCTCTTTACCTCCTTAAGACTCGGAAATTTACCACCGAGATCCATCGACTCGGCATGATTCTGAAAACTGAATGTGAAAACCTGAAAAATTCCCCGAGAAACCCTCACCATAATATTCAGACTTTATGGGCTCAATTTAAGCGAGACACGATTGAACATGCTAAAAAATGCTCACTTTTGATTGAAACCGAAGATGCAAAAGATCTACGAACCTGGAAAGCACAACTATACCTTATCATTCACGATACCACCATTCCACCTGATGATCGGAACCTTGCAGCGTACCTCCTGCAAAAAAAAATTAATGACGCTCTTAAAGAGCGAGCCCAAGACAAGAAAGATCTATCACAGACTCGATACGATGTTGAAGGGGAAACCCTACACAGCCGCTTCTGGACTAGATCGGCAGCGGGGTACCATATGAAGGAGTCAATACATGAATTCGTGAAACCGGACCTCTCACAGATGCATTCAGCACAATACGAATCTCGTCCGAAACAGATGGCTGAGATGGGACGTGAATACCATGATAGTGTGCAGTATAAGGATAGACCGGATGAGTATGCAAAAATCCTCGCAACATCAATAGTCCTGGACCAATGTGACGCTCACCTGATCAAACATCAACACGATTCAATGAATCAGAGACTACTCGCCGTTGAGCTGAAGTCCGCCCTGAAAATGTCAAAAAATGGCTCTGCCCCTGGGTTAGATGGACTACCGTACGAGTTCTACAAATGGTTAGAAATCGAATACAATATTAAAACTGAAAGAGACGAAGATGCCTGGGATGTTATAGCTATTCTTGAATCCCTTTTCGAAGACATCGAACTACATGGAATTACCCCGGGTACGGATTTTAACATGGGATGGATGTGCCCGATATACAAGAAGGGGGATCGCGCGGAAGTCGCAAATTACCGGCCCATAACACTGCTCAATATAGACTATAAATTGTTGACAAAGAGTTACTCACTGAGACTCGCAGAAATTGCTCCAGAAGTTATACATCGTGATCAAGCGGGCTTCATGAAAGGTCGTAAGATTGAAGACCAAGTGAAACAATTAAAACACCTACTTAACTACGCCGACGCTTCTGAAGAGAATGGTGTTGTGGTGGCTCTTGATCAAGAGAAAGCGTACGATAAAATGGACCACGAGTACTTACTAGCCGTCCTGGAGCGAATGCGATTCCCCGTGAAGTTTGGCAATTTGGTCAAACTCCTCTACACCGACGCTAAGACTCGAGTTATGGTTAACGGCGAAATGAGTAAACCGTTTGTAGTGACGCGCGGTGTTCGCCAGGGAGACCCTCTATCCTGCCTACTTTTCAACTTGGCTATCGAGCCGCTCGCCTGTTTGCTGCGGAAATCTGAGCTTAATGGTGTAAAAGTGCCCGGTACAGACCGGAAACTGCTCATATCTCTCTTCGCTGACGACACCACAATTTACCTGTCAAACACAGATTCTTGGACGACACTCTGGAATGTCCTCGATCTATGGTGGCAGCGTCAACTGCAAAATTCAACATGCAAAAGACAGTTATATTACCATTTGGATCCCCCGAATACAGAAAACAAGTGGTCCTGGATCGAAAGATCAGCCCAACGTCAGCAAAGATCCGGGACGATTTTAGAATTATACCAGATAAACAAACTTGCCGATTCCTCGGCGCATGGGTCGGAAACAACGTACCTTACTTGACACCATGGCCTGAGATAATTGAAAAGATTGCGAGGGATTTAGCCCGGTGGAACACTAAGAAACCCTCACTCGAGGGACGCAGGCATGTCATAAATATGGTCATTGGCGGAAAGACTCAATACCTGACACGAGTACAGGGGATGCCCCGTCAAATTGAGGAAAGGTTGACCCGAATGCGAGATGAGTTTCTCTGGGAAGGCAAGAAGCCGCGTATAGCCCACCAGACCATGTGCCTTCCGCTCAACCAGGGCGGAAAGCAGATCCTAGATATACAATCACGGAATGAGGCAATCGACTTATGGAATCTAAAAGAATTTCTACGACAAGGAGATGAGCGAGCTGTTGGAAGTTGTAGTTAGAGTCGAGACTAACTTAGTAATACCGGCCCGGATGTATCATGTGACCAATCATCATCTTGTCTTTGTACTTCGTCGCGCCTTGCTGCACGTCCTCTGGGATCCAATCTTCAACAGGTTATGGGCCTATAGCTCCACTACTCATTGAAGACCACCATCCTCCCCTGTTAATTGCTCGCTGTCACGATCAGCACCCGGTTTTTCGCCACATTCTACATCCTCTTTGTCCTATTGCCACCCACATTTCGACTCTCGTTCACCATGGTTAAACCCTCGGATATCACGAAACTCGATGGTGCGGAGAACTACTGGACTTGGAAGCCTGATGCGGCATCCTTGTTGTTGGCCGACGGTCTTTGGAACGCCGTCGATCCATCGGTTCCGGTTCCTAACGGTGCGGTACAGATGCGTGCTTGGGCTACCGACAATTTGAAAGCTCATGGTATCTTATTCCTCACGCTGAGCCAAGCGGTGAAGGACAAGATTAACAACGCAGGCATTGGAATTAACGGTCGTTTGCTCTGGGCGACTCTTGAGTCGTACTACACCACAGCTGACCCCGCTACTCGCTCAATCCTCATGTCCCAGTTCCACACTGTCTCCCACGACCTCTCCAAACCTGCGGATACCTTCCTTCAGGCTGTTGTCACGGCCGAGCGTCGTCTCACGGCCATAGCCGCTGCCCTCCCTGCGCACATGGTTCAGGACAAAATCCTGAGTGGTCTTTCATCTACCTATTCCCCTATCATCACCCTTCTTCAGGCCGAATCCCCTCAGCGCGATGTTCCATCCATGATCAATGCGATTAATGCATGGGAGCGAGCCGATCTTCAGCGTCCTGATTCCGTCATCAAGGCTGCACGAGCGGCCAAGGTCGTTGACGACGCGAATCAAGGGGGTGAATTTGCTGCAGCTCACCTCACTCATCGCTCTCGCCACTCGGACTCCTCACACTCGCACTCGCACTCGCGTCCCTCGGCTGGTAAAGAATTTGATTGGACTAATACCAAGAATCGCACGGACGTCTGCTACCGTTGTGGCCTCCCAGGTCATTTCGCGCAGTACTGCGTCTCTGTCATGCCCGATGACGTGCGCCGCCGCATCACTCGTGATCGCGAGCAGCGCGCCCACACAGCTGAAGCGGAGCGAGATCCGGAGAGCGCTGATGAACCATCCAACCACGCCATGTCTGCCGTACTCGACCTTCCCACTGAGCTGCACGTCGATACCATGGACACAGTTGTTCGCGACACATGGCTTTCCACCCTCGGCGATAGCGTCCGCCCCATCCCACAGCATTTTGCTCACACTGCAGTTTTCCCCGACGTCAATCCAGGCCCTTCTCCACCTTCCCCCACACTTACCGCATCCAGCATCACCAGCACGCCAACCAAGAACAAGAACAAGAAAAAGAAGAAGAAGAAGAAGAGCGCCACAGCGAATGACATTCGGTCAGCATTTGAAGCCATGTCGTTGAAAGAGGAAGAAGACGAAGCTGAGTACTCCGTGTAATTCAGGGGGTGTCTCGACTCAGAGGGTGTGTTGGAAGTTGTAGTTAGAGTCGAGACTAACTTAGTAATACCGGCCCGGATGTATCATGTGACCAATCATCATCTTGTCTTTGTACTTCGTCGCGCCTTGCTGCACGTCCTCTGGGATCCAATCTTCAACACGAGCAAATTGGCCATTTTTTGCTGAACATACCATTATAAAGCGCTGGGAGGCAAGCCAACCTGTGGGTAGCCATGGATCGATGTACAATGTCTTCTTACAAGCTATACATATCCCATCCTGGAGAATTGACCCGCTACCGGATGATATTCGGTGCATGATCCACGCGGCAAAAAAATTCCAACTGCGGTTCACAGCACTTTCCGTCTCAAAGGACATACAGCTTCAAATGCCAATTTGGAGCCACCTGAAACTTATTGAAAACAGGTTTGACAAAATCCGGAGGAAGGACGCACTTAAATGTTTACGGCAAAATCACCAAACGCGACTCGTGGCCGACGTCGTAAAAATTGCAGGACGTAAGACCACAGTTGCCGCACGCCCACACGTTGTCAACCCGTCAGGGGTTGGACGTAGAAACTGTGGTTGCCCACTATGTCGACGAGACCGCAATGAATACGGGTGCAAAAATCCTGGACAGTGCATAGATGTTGCCAAAGAGTTAATAGAGTGTATCCAGACAAAATGGAATCCTTTTATCGCCAATAACGATCTCTGTGAAGAGCTAGAACTGTCTGACGCAGAAAGAGCCCGAAACGACAGTGGGAGCGAGGAAGATAGCACACTGACATTTGATCCGCTGTTCCGGCTGACAAATTTTTCAAACGGTTTCCGCATCTTTGCCTCTGAGGACCACACAACCGAGTTTTCAACGAAGCGTTACACGGTACCTACCCCCGAAATCGATCCTCTCGACATTTACCTTCATGCTAAGCTTAAATATCCTGCGGAAGCCCGCACAGAAATGATCGCACTGATATCAATCCAGGGGAAAGAACACCTCAAGAGGGAATTCTCTCTACTCCTCTCATTCCTCGACATAAATGAATACCCATCATTTAACACTGCGATACTGGGAGGCCTGCTATATGTTCTCCAGGAAACTTCACCTGAGACTTCGATCACCGTTCACTCTAACTCATCCTTTCTGGGTAAAACTTTTGTCACCAATCGCCGGAACAGCGAAAACAATCCACTCATTTCGAATTTTCAACTAATAAAATCTATCATTGCTACCATGCAAGAGAGAACTGGACGGGTCTACTTCAAAGACGTGAATAACAATCCTGCGAAGCAACTGCAGTTGCTGATACCTACTCCGACCCTCCTCGATATACAAGCTGACTTAATGTTCACTACCCCGGGAATACTCCTAAAGGAAGGCAACCAACGACTTTTCACAAAAATAATCACATCAATGAGAGATAAACCTTCGCGGAAATCAACACTATCCAATCTTGATCGCATCCGCTATTCCATTGCGGAAATATTTGGATACCAACCAACCGATAGCGCCATTTGGACTTCTCTCAGGTCCAACAATATGACCAGACTGTCCCGAGCCTTCTTATGGAAAAGTCTGCATGATATCTACCGTGTGGGCTTCTTCTGGGAACACATTCCAAACCTGGAAAACCTCGCTCAATGTCCAACATGCAAAGTCCCCGATTCGCTGGAACATATTATGCTGGAATGTGAGGCACCTGGCCAGCGCCAAGTATGGCAACTTACAGAAAGACTCTGGAGGCTAAGATACCCCTCCTGGCCCAAATTAAACTGGGGGCTACTCCTAGGATGCGGCCTCGCAAGATTTACTTCGAGCAAGGGTAAAATAGTACCTGCTCTGAATCGTTTCTTCGCGATCATTGTCTCAACATCAATGTATTTGATTTGGAATTTGAGGAATGCGAGAGTGTTCGAGACACCTACACCTGCATCAGAAACCGAGATACATAACCGGTGGGTGTCACAAATGAACTCTTCTTTAAGGCGAGATCAATTACTCACCAATCGAACCAAGTTCGGTCCTCTCGCATTCAAAAAACAACTAGTGCTTAACACTTGGAGTGGAACACTCCTTGACGAAGATTCCCTGCCGGATGACTGGACTAAATCAAAGGGGGTTTTAGTGGGTATACGGCCCAATACACCCAAAAATGGAGTTGGATAATACCAAGCGGCCAGAGTCCCACACGAAGGCTTGAAACCTGTGCATAACGGCATTTCCTCCTGGAACACTTCCCGGCTATACTGGAAATAGTTTTACCAGCGGATGCGCCTGGAATGCTTTGCAGACTGGGTAGCATTATTTTAAACGCTCCAAAAAAAAAAAAAAAAAAAAGGAAGCAAGAGGCAATGTCCCACGTGAGCGCCGCGATGCCGCTCGGAAATCACCGAGGCCCGTGACTTGTTGGAGTTTTTTACTTAGTAAGGCTTACTAAGCCTTTACTCTCTGAGTCTCTCTGTCCTCCATCATCGACACCTAGAGCTGAACCTTGATGCGTAAGTACTGGCCTCGAGTTCAACTTCACTTCCACCTGCGCTCCTTCTTGAGAACCTTCCTCGGTCATCGGTCCTCGCCGCATCCGAGTCGTTTCCTCAATTACAAGTACATATGCGACTGCTTAGACGATACTCTATGGATCTCTAAACCTTCCGAGACTCTACAAGTACACCATAGAATTTTGAACTCTATGCTTCCCTGGGCTGTCTAATATCTATCCCTATGGTTCCAGTGCCTCTCAGCAGGGCACCTCCATTGGCAGTTGTCTCGTCTGTCCCAAGCCTATCCCTCCAGTTCATCCACACAGAAGGCACTTAGGTCGGTTATTAGCAAGTTCTCCAAGTCTGGTGGTTCTGTGTTTATGTGTAACAGAGAATCGGAATTTTTTCCCGATCATCTTTTCCACACTCGATCAAGACGATCAAGGAGACTGAAACTGTTTCTCTGGAAATTTAACCTGACTCTTCCACGTTAATTTGTCGCATCAGTCTTGATCAGAGCCCGACTCTTGGTGAATGCTATCAACCCAAACACTGTCAATACCGCTTACACACTGGGCCGGGCTGGCCCGCATCTGTGATGAGAATGTAAAAGTGAGCAAACGAGTGCAGCTGTGCAGCCGTTTGGGCCATGCGTCCCTTATTAGAGGCACCGAGTCTTCTCTCCCAAACAACATGAATATCCTCCTCACCGTTCTGGTATCTGCGATCGCGGCAGTCGCGCTCCCCTCCCTCCTCCAAGTTGTGCGGGTACTGTATGCGCAGTTTACCTCTCCCCTCCGCGGCATGGTGGGCCCCGAGAACCCGAGTCTCCTTCTCGGACATTTCAGACAGCTTGAGGTAGGTATTTGCACTCCTTGCGCATATCATCCACTGACCAGACGCTCATACAAGGACGATTCCGAACTGACGAAGAAATGGAAGGCTCAGTATGGAGCCAACTTCCAAATGAAAGGCCTATTCAGTGTATGATTTCCTGTCCGCGTTGATTCAATCCAATTAATACGCTGGGCTAGACGCGCGAGCTGTACACGTCGGATACCAAGGCCTTGACGCACATCACGAACCACAGCGATCTCTACCAAAAGCCAGGTTTTGTCCGCTATCATTTGTCTCGAATTGTGGGGACAGGTGGGTTTAACGTGCTTGATCTGATGATATTCTGCTGAATTGCAATGAATAGGGCTGCTTGTCGTCGAGGGAGACGACCATAGACGTCAGGTAAGGTATTCATCAGGTATTCATCGTCAAATTGACATACCTCTTTCAATGGTGACTCGCAGCGAAAGATTCTGGCAAGTGTTTCTTTCTTGTTCAGCCCTAAAGAAGGATGTCCTGACTCTTTGGCAGAATCCAGCGTTCGGTATCTCCCAGATCCGCGAGCTAACGAACGTACTCCTCGAAAAATCCATTCAAGTACATGTCTCCGACATTTTTAAAAACCATTGCAACACTCACCGCACTCTAGCTCCGAGATATCTGGGCGGAAGAGATCGCCGGAGAACCTAACGGGGTAGCGCGCATCAACGTACTCTCATGGGCGAGCAAGATGACGCTCGATGCCATAGGACAGGCCGGTAAATCGCAATCCCACCTCGCCAATTGTCGTCTCGCTCTGAATTACTGCCCATTCAAGGGTTCAACTACCAGTTCAACGCCCTCGATCCCGCGGGGGAGCCCAGCGAGCTGAACAACATATTCAACAGGCTGTTCCACGGTCCTAGATCGAAGATCGGGACGGCACTCCTCCTCGTACAGGCGATGGTCCCAATAATGCGGTTTTTGGTAAACATTCGCATTACCACCCCCTGTGATTAACTGTTTATGGAATTGCATTTCAGCCTACGAGAGGGAGCCGTCTCCTGAAGAAGGCGGCTGCCGGGATGTCACGCATTGGGGCGGGGCTGCTCCGCGACACCCGCGCAGCGCTCCAGGAAGACCAGGGCTCGGGAAATAAAGTGCGGCGGAGAGACCTGCTGTCGCTCCTCCTCAAGGCAAACGAAACCTCCGACGCGCCGATGGGCGATAAGGATCTCGTCGCGCGTGCGTGCCTTCCTAAAACATTCTCCTTCATTGACCGACACTGAAAGGGTTGTAGAACTCCCTGCGTTTTTCGTTGCGGGGCATGAAACGACCAGGTGTGCTGCCCGCCGCGCATTCTCATTCCTTTTTGATTGCGAAAATGTAACTGACACGCCTGTGGAGCACGGCGATCGCATGGGCACTCTACGCGCTCGCGCGAAATCCGGATGTGCAACACAAGCTACGCGCCGAGCTCCGTGCGCTCGACGCCGACTTGGACGGGATCCCGACCCTCGACGCGCTGAACTCTCTCCCGTATCTCGAGCAGGTTCTGCGCGAGACACTGAGGCTCCACGCGCCCGTCGCGCACACGGGGCGCATCGCGATGGCGGACGATGTGCTGCCACTGGCGAAACCGTACACCGACGCGCAGGGGCGCGTGCACGAGAGCCTGCGGTGCGCCATCGAACGGATGCCTGCCGTCATCATAAGTTTATACTGAATGCTGCAGGATATCCAAAGGACAGTTGATACACATCCCAATCCTAGACGTGAACACCGACACGGAGATCTGGGGAGCGGACGCGGAGCTGTTCCGGTGCGTAGCCTTGTACTTGATGTGTGGTTTTTTGATACCTTGTTTTCTGATGTGGTTGATGACTGGCAGGCCCGAACGCTGGGACTCTGAGTCCCTCCCCGCCGCCGCGCGCGCGGTCCCAGGCGTCTACGCGCACCTCTTCACCTTCCTTGCGGGGCCGCGTAACTGCATCGGGTTCCGCTTCGCGCTCGCGGAGTTGAAGGCGCTTCTCTTTGTACTGGTCCGGGCGTTTGAATTCGAGATCGACATACCTGAGGGGGGCGTAGGGCGCACGAGCTCAGCAGTTCAGCGGCCGAATGTACTCAGCGAGTTGGCGATGGGTGCGCAGATGCCACTTAACGTCAAGCCGTATCGAGAATAGGGGGAGGAAGTACAAGATATCTCTGAGCAAAGGCGTAATGTATACTTTCCTTAGTGTCAAATTCGGACTGAAACGTTTGCTTTCAATAAATGGGATAGCCTTCATCGAACCAAAATTATACTATGGATCCGCTTCCTTCTCTGAACCAGTTGAGCTCAAAATCTGCCTGGCGAAAATGTGTTTTGGATCCCGACGCTTGCGAGCGCAATTGGAGTACTTCCAGACTGTTACAGCTGTTCTCAAAAGTAATCACACGGCCAAGGCGTTGGAATCAATGCTGAAGTGTAATCTAGAATGTGAAAACCAGGAGACAAATCAGTGGTCATGAAACTGTACCTAAAATCCCAAGTTCTTCCCGTGCTGTAACTGCTCTATGACCAATTTACAAGTTCTAGGTGCAGTATCAGTGGAGAAGTGTTGCCGAAAACCAAAGATTCGGCAACAGCTTCGGCGTGGCTGAAACATGTTGTAGGCACCGGCCGTCACCGTGCCGAATAGCACGCCGTTGTCCGGCAGCAGAAACCTTTAGGTTCGGGGGCGACGAAGCGGTTGCCGAATCTTTTTTTTTTTTGGCAACAATCTCGGTGCAGCTGAAAGTTGAGGTTTCCGCTCGGCTGAGACTGAGCCTGCAACTTGAAGTTTATAGAGCAGCTTCAGCACCATATAAACTGTGGATTTCAGGCGTACTTTCATGTTGGTACCATGCCTACTGATTTGTCTACTGACAAGATATACCTCCGCTCCGCTCCGGAGTACCATGTCAACATTGTTAGACTTATTCGGTATCTACGTACATAAACGGCTGAAGTGGGAAAGAGCTATCGATGTTGAACATGCCCATGGTGCGGTTGTGGAGAAATTGGCAGAAGTTCAACTATACATTTCGGATCGCAAACTACGACGAGGAAATTAAATTATGCCCGATATTAATGATCTTTTAGGATGAAGGCCAGGGAAGGACACAGAATCCAGCTTTGACGTTGCAAATGGAACGAGAGCTGAGTGTTTTACATAAATAGCCGGTGCGGAGAACACTGATGATTGAAAGAGGAAAGTAAGGTGAAAGACGGATTGATCTACGGATGCGCAGCCAAGTTGACACGGGAACACCATGGAACACATTGAAAGAGCGCACAATTATTGCCCGCCGCAGTTCAAGATTGCTTGTCATCTGAACTCAGATCCATGTATTTGTGGGGCACTGGGCTTGACGTAGTCCGTAGTCGAGAGGGCGGAAATATTGCTAAGCTGGGGACGAAGTCTTAAGTTTTGCAGAGCAAGGCCGTTTTTTAGGGTGCTATCAGTTCATGTGGTTGGTTTTTAGAGAGGGTTCACTTTTTGACTTGCCGGATTGACTTGTGCCACTGCGGATTGACTTGTTTTGACTTGTGCGTGGATTTGAGTGCGCAAGTCAATTTGTCGCCTGCACAAGTCAACATGCTTACGTGCAAGTCACAATTGTGACTTGCGCAAGTCAGTTTGTCACCATTGACTTGGGCACATTCCTGCCGCACTGAAGTCATTCTTACCATGCAGGGGCCTCTTATATAACCTGAATATTATATCCTACAGTTTGCGGGGCTGTCTGTATGGCGTTCACTTTGCACATTTAATCCCGCACCACATTTTTTCGATGCGCACCACATTTTCTTGACGTGCACCACACTTTTAGCTGTCTTGCGAGCGCACAACATTTTCTGATTGCCTTATTGGGCATTTCGGCCGATGCCGGGTGATCAAATCAACGCACGTGCTGATGTTCCCACGCGTTCAGGCGCGTCGCCACGTACACATAGCCAAACTAATTGGGCTCGACCTCCCGCCAACCGGTATAGCTGATTCCTCCGCACGTAAGAGGTTCCACCCAAAGGCTTTTAATTATCACTGCTGATGTGCTATGCTACTGATGGGTGTAGTAGGGCCTTAATCCAGTTTATAAGTAGGTGTTTATAAACACATTTTAAATGGGTCGGACGAAATGCCCGGTTTTTATCTTTTCGGAGCTTGCCGGGCACCAGGTAAAGTATTATTTCCCCCTTGATCCCAGTCTCCGAGACTTATAAGATGCCAACTAAATCAGTTCATTCATCTGAACTACCCACGATGAAATTGACATTTGATAACCAAATTGTTAGCGGGTAAGGGTTCCTCGCAGGCAAAGATCGAGCCTTTCAGACTAATTGCAGTGAATAAGGAACATGTATAAAGCTGTGGATACTAGGCCGCAATTATGGCGTTCACTTTGCACATTTATTCCCGCACCACATTTTTTCGATGCGCACCACATTTTCTTGATGTGCACCACACTTTTAGCTGTCTTCCGAGCGCACAACATTTTCTGGTTGCCTAATTGGGCATTTCGGCCGATGCCGGGCGATCAGATCAATGCACGTGCAGATGTTTCCACGCGTTCAGGCGCGTCGCCACGTATACATAGCCAAACAGTAAACTAATTGGGCGCGTCGAAACTCGACCTCCCGCCAACTGGTATAGCTGATTTCTCTGCACATAAGAGGTTCCATCCAAAGGCTGTAAGTATTACTGCTGATTTGCTATGCTACTGGTGGGTGTAGTAGGGTCTTAATCCAGTTTATAAGCAGGTGTTTATAAACACATTTTAAATGGGTCGGACGATGTGCCCAGTTTTTTCTTTTCGGAGCTTGCCAGGCACCAGGCAAAGTATTATTCCCCCCTTGATCCCAGTTTCCGAGACTTGTAAGATGCAAACCAAATCAGTTCAGACACTTGAACTACCCACGATGAAATTGACATTTGATAACCAAATTGTTAGCGGGTAGTAAGTGTTCCTCGCAGGGAAAGATACCATCGGGAGCCTCTCAGACTAATTGCAGTGAATAAGGAACATGTATAAAGCTGTGGGTACTAGGCCGCCATGGGCTCAGGAGGCCGAAATTCTTTTTTAAAAAAAACTCATGTTTTGAGTATGCTAGCTTTGTGCTAGCCGGCCAGTTAATAAACCGGTTTGTAGGACACCCTGTTTACAAATAGTGTTTTAAATTCCTACGAATAACTTACATACAACCCGGTGTACGGCGAGCGCGGCAGAACAGATGTGCTGTGTGTCTCTGTGTGTACCGGAACGCGTGGAAACATCTGCACGTGCGTTGATCTAATCGCCCGGCATCGGCCGAAATGCCCAATTAGGCAACCAGAAAATGTTGTGCGCTCGGAAGACAGCTACAAGTGTGGTGCACATCAAGAAAATGTAGTGCGCATCGAAAAAATGTGGTGCGGGAATAAATGTGCAAAGTGAACGCCATACGCAATGGGCACAGGAGGCCGAATTTTTTATATAAAAGAAACTCGTGTTTTGAGTTTTATGCTAGCCGGCCAGTTTATAAACGGGTTTGTAGGATACCTTGTGTACAAATCGTGTTTTAAAACCCTACGAATAACTTACATACAACCCGGTGTACGGTGAGCGCGGCAGAACAGATGTGCTGTGTGTCTCTGTGTGTACCGGAACGCGTGGAAACATCAGCACGTGCGTTGATTTGATCACCCGGCATCGGCCGAAATGCCCAATAAGGCAATCAGAAAATGTTGTGCGCTCGGAAGACAGCTAAAAGTGTGGTGCACGTCAAGAAAATGTGGTGCGCATCGAAAAAATGTGGTGCGGGATTAAATGTGCAAAGTGAACGCCATATGTCTGGGCATTTTCTCTGCATCACGGTCAATATGTTTAACATAACAACAGTATTCAACTTGGAATGGGCGGTCCGATGGCTGACTTGTGCATCTCCTGGGCTTTATACAGCCCTGGTTATAATCATACATCTCCAAGAATGGTTCAAAATTCTGAATTGGCGTGGAATTCAACAATAGTAGACACGAGTCAATTTGTCGTGTGCATGTGACCATCCCCGTACGAATGTCGGTGTAACGACCTTCGAGTGCAGGTTACAAATATTTATTGTGGGATGCACGTCATACGACCCTGGCGAGTACTCGGGAGTTATAATGGTGTTGTGGGGACTTGGATAAGCCTCCAAGTCCCCGAGAGAGTCGATATCGATAAAGCTGGAGACTCCTTGGACCAGAAATCTGTGTCCAAGTGCTGATCTAGTCTCGCAGCAAGCCAATGAGATTATCTACTATGACTTCGATCCACGACTAGCTCGGAGGCTAGGAGAATTCTAGATAGAGCTCTGAAGCTCTATGAAACGGATCAAGTGCAGATGTATAGCGGATGGCAGCAGATAAGATAATTACTGCTGGCAGAGGCTTGAGACTCTTGCTCGCTGAAATACGCTTGAGAAGACTGAGAACCGATACACTTAAGAACACCTGCAGGCCCAGTGCACCGCTGCCGTTAAGAGGGCAGGACAATGAACTTTAGGTCGTTGGATGGTTAATGTATGGAGGATCATGATATTGATCTCGACGTACAAAGGCATGATTACATAATGGAGCATGTGACCCTACGCGTCGAGAGAAATGGAAAAATACAAGTACATAGAGGTTAGTTGAAGAGTTTCCAGAAAAGGGAAAATTGTACTATATGGCCCCTACAGTCGGCCCCGACTTGGGCACATTCCCGATGTCCTGTTACATCCGCAGATATTCGGGGGGTCATTAGATCCTCATATATAGCTCTGGGTGGGTCAAGCCGATTTTTTCCATGTGTAACTCACTGTTATTTTCACCAGCCACTGCGACTCTTAGATATATTATAATGTTAAAGACTGGACCGTATATTGGATAGGTAAATACTCAGTACATTTATAACAATTTGGATTGAATGGAGGAATTGCACAAGTACAAGTCAATGCCCGCACAAGTTACTCTTGGCTGGGTTGACTTGCATAACTTGTGCAGGTTGACTTGTACTTGCGCTCACTTAGTCCAGGCATTGGAGCCGTCCTTTGACACTGAACTGTGTTCCAATATACCTAAATATTGAATCATTGGCCTCAACTCACTGTGAAGACTGCTGCACCTCATTGTTCGAAGTTGAACTGCTCCCTGATGTAGCTGGCCACCCTATCCCCGTTAGCAAATTGACTTGTGCGGGGATTCGGGCGGCAAGTCACCAAATTGACTTGCAAGTTAATTTGAATTTGTGTTCATGGGATGACATGATATCCCTGCCTTCAATCGGATATTTTTCATCTTGACTTCATCTTGACTATGACTTACCCTTATTTCACAATTAATTATGCAGTTTCCCTCTGTCCTATACAGGGACTTCAAAAAGAGTCAATAGGGGGTAGTCCTAGCCTATTAGAATTTTCGAGGGACATGAAAAATATTACCCAGCAGTGAGCGCGTTGGGTGACGACGACGAAGGCAACTAATGCCATCAAATGTGGTCGGTCGCTGCCGAGGGTAGTGTTGAGGACCCCTGGCGCAGTTGCGGAGTGCATGAAAGGTGGCTGGGAGGAGATTGGGATACTCTTATTTGAGTGGGGAGAATGGCTGTAAGTGAGCACAAGCACAAGTCAATGCCCGCACAAGTCACACAAGTCAACCCAGCCAAATTCAAACTCCGCTAGCAGCGCAAGTCAATTTGGCAAGTCAGCTTGATATTCCTCGTTTTTAGAGTGGCAGAAGTCGCCGCCACAGCATGACATCCTAAATTCTCTCAGGCTGCCAGCTGCTATCTGCTATCTACGAACTGGACCCGAACAAGGACGGTGCCTGGTCTCTTTCCTCCAACCACCATGGCGAGCCTCAACTGCACCAACACCGACATCTCTGGCGTCGGCGTCCGCTCCGCGACCTACGCCCAAAATCTCCTCACCTTCGTCCCTGCCGTCGTCGCTTTCTTGAATGACGGAAAGATCAGCAATAACGAGCACGAGTTCATCAAGGATCAGTCGACTAACATTCTCCTCACCGCTTTCGGCCTATTGCTGTCCGCCATCATACAGGCGAAAACGGCTCAGGGTTTGGACAACTACCACCTGGCTCTCGTGCTAAATCTGAGCTGGATGAACAACACGAATACGTTCATCTACCTGATTCTCTTCCTCCATCGTAAAATGTGGATCTCGCCACCAGACAAGTGGAGCTGGTGCGATATCTTTCGCCATATCTTCCACCAGTCCTCCAAGGTCAAGACAACGGACAAATCTGCGCCTGAGGAATCAGAGCGCTTGTTGGATATGGCTGTCTGGATCGGCAGTCTCCATCTCTCGCTCATGGGTGCGATTGGTATCTGGCTTTGGTTGAAACCAGCAGGCTTCGGCAGTTCACACTCCTGCCCACCTGGCGCTACTATATCTGTATTTTTCCATGCCTTCCCCATGGGATTGCATCCATTGCGTGTCTTCTCTCTTATTGTCTACTTTGCGGTCCTCATTCCCATCGCTAACCTTGTCCTACCCACGGGCTTGATCCTCGTGCCATATTTTCTCTGCCCTCTCGGAAAGTGGGATAAAACACACTGCGAGCAGGTAGCAGTGAGGTGTGTGACGCTGGGACTCGCCATGCTCTTCACCATCAATGTGATCTTCATTGTTGACACTGAGCTGTCGATATTGCGGAACGAATCACGCCAGGCGGGCCAGGATGAACTTTGGACGCTAGGGCAGACACTTGCACTGCTGCTTCTTGTGCTTCCAATCAAGTCACTTCTTCAGTATCTGTTGACAACGACGTCTTTCGCATTACCATTCATGGGGGAAACGGCCTGGGGACGCACGGTGGAGGGCTTTCTCAACTATGACAACAACAAGGTATTGTGGAGCGAGGTTTACCGTTGGAGGTGGATCATTAGAGACACACCAAGTATGTGCATACTGCAGCTCGCAACAATCCACTTATTTGCACCTCCAGTCAAAGTAGACAGTCGTTGGTTACTTCGCGCACTAGTGGAGCACCAATCAGATATTGTGCATTTTCTGGATGAGAACGGCGCAGATTGGGGCACTGTTATGGTGCAGGCAGCAGAACAGGGCCGAGCTTCCTGGTTGAGCACGGCGTGTACGTCGACAGCAAAGGTACCTCCGAGGAGCTTTGCTCGATTGATTACAACAGGCCGCTGACAGGAATTCAGGTTACTATAGGAAAACACCTTTGCATGTGGCAGCAGAGCACGGCCATTTAGACATTGTGAGCTTCCTGGCTGAGCACGGCGCGGGCATCAACAGCAGGGGTACATCCTTCGTTCGATTGATTACGACAGGCCGCTGACAAGAATTCAGATTACATTCGGAAAACACCTTTGCATCTGGCAGCAGAGCACGGCCATTTAGATGTTGTGAGCTTCCTGGTTGAGCATGGCACGGACATCAACAGCAGGGGTACATCCTTCGTTCGATTAATTACAGCTGTCCGCTGACGAGAATTCAGCTTACTATGAGAAAACACCTTTGCATCTGGCAGCGGCGCACAGCCATTTCGACATTGTGAGCTTCCTGGTCAAGCACGGCGCGAACATCAATATCAGGGGTACATCCTTCGTTCGATTGATTACGACAGGCCGCTGACAAGAATTCAGATTACATTCGGAAAACACCTTTGCATCTGGCAGCAGAGCACGGCCATTTAGATGTTGTGAGCTTCCTGGTTGAGCACGGCGCGGACATCAACAGCAGGGGTACATCCTTCGTTCGATTAATTACAGCTGTCCGCTGACGAGAATTCAGCTTACTATGAGAAAACACCTTTGCATCTGGCAGCGGCGCACGGCCATTTCGACATTGTGAGCTTCCTGGTCAAGCACGGCGCGAACATCAATATCAGGGGTACATCCTTCGTTCGATTGATTACGACAGGCCGCTGACAAGAATTCAGATTACATTCGGAAAACACCTTTGCATCTGGCAGCAGAGCACGGCCATTTAGATGTTGTGAGCTTCCTGGTTGAGCACGGCGCGGACATCAACAGAAGGGGTACATCCTTCGCTCGATTGATTACGACAGGCCGCTGACGGAAATCCAGATGGCCATTGGGAAACACCTTTGCATGTGGCAGCAGAGCACGGCCATTTAGATGTTGTGAGCTTCCTGGTTGAGCATGGCGCGGACATCAACAGCAGGGGTACATCCTTCGTTCGATTGATTACGACAGTCCGCTGACGAGAATTCAGATTACGGTGGGGAAACACCTTTGCATCTGGCAGCAGAGCACGGCCATTTAGACATTGTGAGCTTCCTGGCTGAGCACAGCGTGGACGTTAACTCCAAAGGCACGTCCTTCATTCGATGAATTTCACAGTCCGCTGACGGGAATTCAGATATCGAGGTCAACACACCTTTGCATCTGGCAGCAGAGCACGGCCATTCAGGCATTGTGAGCTTCCTGGCTGAGCACGGCGTGAACATCAACTCCGAAGGTACGTCCTTCATTCGATTACAGCAGTCCGCTGACGAGAATTTAGATTACAATAGGGAAACACCGTTGCATCTGGCAGCAGAGCACGGCCATTTGGGCATTGTAAGCTTCCTGGTCAAGCATGGTGCGAACATCAATAGCAGGAGTACATCCTTCGTTCGATTACTGTAGCAATCTGTATGGGTGAAACGCTTTTTGGAGCGTTACTGAAACGATTGGGTTGAAACGAGAAACACCCGGTCCGTTATGCGTTACACCTGAAACGAGCCGATTTTCTTTACCGCAAAATTCGGTTATTTGGGCAATTTTTTGACTTGTAACGGAAAATTTCCATGAAACGGTTAGCCTGTTATGCGTTACACCGGGCAAAAATTGAAACGAAACGAGGGCCGCGTTACGCGTTACGTTTCACCCATACAGATTGCTACAGTAATTACAGCAGTCCGCTGACGAGAAATCAGCTTACTATGGGAAAACACCTTTGCATCTGGCAGTGGAGCATGGCCATTCAGGCATTGTGAGCTTCCTGGTCAAGCACGGTGCGAACATCAACAGCAGGGGTACGTCCTTCGTTCGATTAATTCTGACAGCTCGCTGACGAGAATTCAGATCACGATGGGAAAACACCTTTATGGGAAGATATTTTGATGGGGGGTTTGCAACTAAAGAACAGACTGAATATATTGGTGAAGCAGGACGGTATTTATACAAGTCTCTTATCTACGAGTCATATGGAGTCATAAGGAAATTGAAATAGGAGCATATGGTTGTGGAGCGAAAAGCATGCTAAACCGTATGGGGCCGTAGCAACGGTGAAATGGAAATTGAGAGAACAATAAAACGAAAAGATAAGACACTGCTTTCAGGGCAATCCACATGGTCAGGCAAGTCACCAGACGCGACCACGGGTTGTATTTCCAACACTCCCCCTCAAACCGTGGATAGTCCCAGAGCGCGAGCAAAATGTTTAGCTTTGGCGCTGGGAAGAGCTTTGGTGAGGGTGTCGGCAGTCATCTCATTTGTTGCACAATAGATGAGCTTGATTGAACCGGCCTCCATGATATAGCGAATATAGTGGTACCGCAAATCAATGTGCTTCGTTCGTGCGTGGTAGTGGCCGTCCTGTGCGAGAGCAATAGCAGATTTGCTGTCGCTGAAGAGTGTGGTTGGTGATTTCAATGGGCGGAATATTTCCCCGATGAGTTTGCGCATCCACATCGCTTCCTTGGCGGCGTGAGTTGCAGCAACGTATTCGGCCTCGGTGGTGGAGAGTGTTACAAGTTCCTGCTTCTTTGAAGACCAAGAAACAGCTCCTCCATCAACCATGAAAACGTAGCCAGTAATGGCCCTGCGATGGTCCTGTGAGGCACCATCAGCATCGACGTAGCCCTGTAAACCACGCTTGTCTCCCCCATAAACCAACACCAAGTCCTTCGTGCCGAGAAGATACCTGTAGATGTGTTTGACGGCTTCCCAATGGGTCCAGCCGGGGTTATCGTTGAATTGGGAGACAGTTGAAACTGCGAATGCAATGTCGGGGCGAGTACCCATTGCGGCGTACATGAGTGATCCAACAGCTTCGTGGTAGGGAACATTCTTCATCCTGGCAATATCCTTGATGCTTGTCGGCGATTGGGATTTGCTAAGAGCAAGGTTCGGGTCCAAAGGCATTGCACTCGGCTTCAGATCATTGAAGTTGAACCATGTGAGAATTGCCTCGATATAGGCATGCTGCGATAGGCTGATTGTTCGCTCAGCATGATCACGTGTGATCTTGATTCCAAGTAGCCAATTAATTGGGCCAAGATCGGTGAGCTTGTACTTTGCATCCATTTCGACCTTGAATTTCTGGATCTGCACAAGGGAACTTCCCAAAATCATGCAATTGTCGACATGAATCGCAAGTACGATGAGGTGATTTTCTTCCTCCTTGAAGAATACACCGTGATCCGATTCGGATCGCTTGAAGTGAAGATCTGCGAGCGCTTCGCACAGGAAGTCGTACCAGTTCTTCGCGCCCTGCCGAAGACCATAGATTGATTTGTGGAGTTTCAACACAAAATGTTTCTGGTCCTTCGAAGCATAACCGGGCGGTTGCTCAAGATAGATGGATTCATCCTCTGCTAGGACTCCATTGAGGAATGCGCTTTCAAAATCAACCGTGTGAACTGGCCAGTCGTTGCGTGCTGCAATTGCTAGAAGCAGCCGAAAAGATGACAACTTTGCAACAGGTGCATAAGTTTCATAAAAGTCAACACCGTAAATTTGGGTGAAGCCTCTCGCAACCAGTCGAGCCTTGTACTTCTCGATTTCACCAGCGGCATTCTTCTTGATGCACAGAACCCATTTTGATCCAACGACATTAGCGCCAGGTGGGCGCTCGGTCATCGACCAAGTTCCGGTGCGTTCCAATGCGGCAAGCTCGGCTTTGATTGCCTCTTCCCATTTAGGCCAATCTGATCTCTTCCGTGCCTCCTCGAATGTTGGTTCGAGTCCCTCTGCTCCAGCAGTAACAGCTGCCATTGCAAAATCTTCGACAGAGACCATTTCCCAATCATCTGAAGCTATTTCAGCTGCTTCCTGGATGCCTTTTGGGATTGCTGGGTCACGCCGGTAATTGCTAGTGACACCTGTGCCATCGCGAAGGCGGCGCACATATGCGGATTCCTTCCGAAAGCGTTGGGGTCGAGCTGCAGGCTGTTCTTCATGTGGATTCTCGAAATTCTGACCTAGAATATCTTCTTGAGGTGCGGGAGGATCGTCTTCATTCTCGTTCTCCGGTGGCTGGGGGTCCTCACGAGTACATACAACTTTAGTAGCATAGGCGTTCGGCCCGTCGACCGAACGCCTACTTGCCACGTGAATGCCTATCGCCTGTGGATCAGCCATCACACCATCAATGGCGGCATGCCAGCAAAACAACCCAGTCTCTTCTTCAGCAACATCTTCAATATACCTGGGGACCTAACCAGAACACCAAACGTAACCATACCTAACTTTTCTAACCCAAATTTAACCCAAACCTAACCCCCCACGCACAGTGGATACAGAGTTGAGGGATTTAACAATTTTTCGGCAACCAACGGCAAATCAATCACTCCGTGATGCGCTCAACATGATGGATAGGCGCTCGCGCCATCAATAGGCATTCCACGCCATCAATAGGTGTTCGGTCAACGGACCGAACACCTATGCTACTAAAGTTGTCGTGCCTCGGTCCTCAATATCAGGAACTTCTTCAACTGTGGCTCTCGGAACGGTTCGATTTGCTGGTGGTGGCACTTGCACTGGTGCTGGAGGGTTTGATTCTTTGCTGGGTGGATGCTCGACTTGCTCCCACTCCCCATCGAGTGGCAATTTCGCCACAATCACAGCATCTTCTTCAAAATTGAAGCTGACACTCCGTTCAACTCCCACTGTGCGACGTTCCGGCCAATAGATCCGATGAGCAGCACTCTCTTCATCAATTCCGACCCAACGACCAACCCTCCCTCGCATATCAAGCTTGGAGTCGTTGTCATCATGCACCAGGACTTTACAGCCCCAAGGATGCAAATCGGCCAATACGGGCTTCTCTCTGAAGACAATTTCATACGGAGTTGTTTCGCCGATTGTGCGGGTCCAGGTACGATTTTTCAAGTACACTGCATGGGCGAGAGCTTCGCCCCATAGGAATTTTGGAAGGCCGCTATCATGAAGCATAGCGCGAACCTTATTCAAGAGGGTGCGGTTGAGGCGTTCAGATACACCGTTGTATTCAGGAGTATCATGGACCGTGAGCCGTCGAATGGTTCCTTGTATCGCGAGGTGAGCATCGAATGCATTGCTCCTGTATTCCCCTCCGCGATCTGAGCGTAGGCATTTGATCTTGACATTCTTCTGGGTCTTCCACCAAGCCTCGTTTGCCAAATAATGCTGAAAGACCTTGTCTTTATGAGCCATTAAATAGACGCGTGTGTACCGGCTTTTGTCGTCTGTGAAACTGACATAGTACTCCTTGTGGTGAATAGTGCGAGCAGGTGCAGGTCCCCAGACGTCTGAATGGCTTTCATCTCCAAGATTTTCAGCACGGTGGGCTTCCCGGAATTTCTGAATCGGTTTCCGAGTCATTTTCGCAAACTCGCAAGAAGCACAAATGCTGGGTTGGCTGCTTTCATCCAACTCGATGCCATGAACAAGTCCTTTCATGACTAGCTTCCGCGCAGCTTCATGCGCAACATGTCCCATCCTACGATGCAATTCATCGATGGTGACCTTCTCTTTTGCAGCTCCGGCAAATTTGGATGTGGGTTTGGCACGAGGGGTGAGAACACGGTAAAGCCCTCCTTTCTCGCTTATCTTGCCAACTGGGTTTCGATTTTTGCCGAAAATGCGACAGGCGCCGTCTCCGAACCATAAATGTGATCCGGCGGCATCAATGCGACTGATGGAGACCAGAGTGACTCCCATCATTGGTGCGAATAAGACATCCTTCAACAGAATTCTTGACGCGGGTTTATCACCATTTGGCACCGTGACATACATGTCCCCCTTGCCAATTGCATTGAAGGACCTCTTGTCTGCAGCGGTGATGGATTTCGGCGGAATTTCGACAAAGTTGATGAAACGTGTACGATTCCCCGACATGTGCTTGGATGCCCCCGAATCGTACAAGTCTATGTCAATCAGGCTATCCCCTGGCTTGTCATTGACCAGCATCGCTGTGTCGAACGAAGTCGTGTAGGCATCTTCCATCCCTATGGAGGATTCATCCAGAATTCCATTGCTCAGAGCCTCGGCTTCTAGCGCTTCATGGGTAGGTGCCCGGGCCAAATAATCGGTGATATTGCCCTCGTTCAGCTCGATCCACTCGAAAGAGTCCTCAGAGCCGTGGGAGTCGCTGTCCCTGTCGTTGTTCCAGTCGTCACCTTCATCCTCAGAGTCTGAGATGTCTTGAAGGTCTGGCATTGACCTGCCACTGCTGTCCGAATCCGTATCGGAAAAGTCATCAAAATCTTGATCATCTGCAGTGCTGCTATCCGAGTCGGTGTCCGAGTCGGTACAGTCATCGTCTGAATCCGAGACTGTTTGAAGTTCAGGCATGCCATCATCATCTTCATCATCTGTGAAGGGCTTGAGTGATTCGGCATCCTCGAACAGGCCGTCGAAGATATCGCTGTAATCTTCGGAACAAATCGATGTTTCGTCGAGCCCGAGGAAATCTTCCTCGCTGCTCCTGTCCGCAGACACGTTAAGGCCTTCTTCCATGAAGTCCAAAACATTCGATTCCGCGAGTGCCATCCAGGCCTCGTCTTCTGCGCTGGCTGCTGTAGCCTTTGCTTTTCCCTTCCCCTTTCCTCGTGGACCCTGGCCGGCCTTTCCGCCGCCTTCTGCCCAACAATCCGACTTGTAATGTCCCCTCTTCTTGCAGTTGAAGCACTCAACATCTTTCTTCGACTTCGAATTTGAACCTCCGCCCTGACCCTTCCCACGAGAGGAGTCATTGGAGTAGAAGGCAACATCCTTGTCATCCTTCCTGCCATTCTTCTTCAGAAGTCGGCGTTCGTATTCGTCGGTGACGGTGAGCATGAGGTCATTTGCGGTGAGGGTGGTTCCGAGCACGCTGGATGTAGCGCTGACTGCGGAAATATATGGATCGAATGAGGAAGGTAGAGAGCCGAGAATGATTGCGTAGAAGTCATCCTCGGTCGGGGGTTGACCCATTGCTGCGAGATCCTCGCGCATGGTCCTGAGCTTTGTGAAATGAGTGCGTATATCACCGCGCTCTTCACAACGCTCCTCTTGAAGCCTGCGACGCAAGTCAACTGACACCATTCGAGATTTCTTCTGGAATTCGTTCCTGAGTTCCTGCCAAATTTCGCTGGCTGTCGACTTGTTACGGATCTTCATGAACAGTGAGTCTGGAATTGTTCCAGCAATCTGCTGCTTGATGATTGCTTCGCCCTGATGCCATAATTTCACCTCTTTCTTCCACTCTGTGTCCAACACCATTTGTTGCGCAGTCATAACTACTGGCACAGCTGCAGTACTCCGAATGGCCACAAGAGGATCTGCCGGTGGTGCTGAATTCTGATCAAGATGTTCCGAAATACCTCGAGCATCAGCGGACCAAATGAACCGGTCTTTGTAGATGACCCAATTTTTGCCAGTGACTTCGAGCGTGGGGATACGCAAGAAGCTGTCACCGAGTTTGGTGGTTTCAAAAGACATTGTAGATTTAGAGGATGGTCAAAGTGGCAAGTAATTGATTGGTTTCTTTAGATGCAGGGTGCGGGGCCCATAACCTATGGGAAGATATTTTGATGGGGGGTTTGCAACTAAAGAACAGACTGAATATATTGGTGAAGCAGGACGGTATTTATACAAGTCTCTTATCTACGAGTCATACGGAGTCATAAGGAAATTGAAATAGGAGCATATGGTTGTGGAGCGAAAAGCATGCTAAACCGTATGGGGCCGTAGCAACGGTGAAATGGAAATTGAGAGAACAATAAAACGAAAAGATAAGACACTGCTTTCAGGGCAATCCACATGGTCAGGCAAGTCACCAGACACGACCACGGGTTGTATTTCCAACAACCTTTGGATCTGGCCACAAAGCACGGCCCTTCAGACATTGTGAGCTTGCTGCGGGGCAATTAACGGACACGCCCGGTCAAGTCCATGATGTTTTGGCTGGAGGGTGTACACTTGTGTCGAGGTGCATCTGAGAAATGACAACCGAGCCCTATGATTATTACGAACAACAATTGACATAGCTCAGGCCTCGAAGTGAGGATATACGAAACACGTCAGCATGAATGTGAGACTTGCGTGAAGTCTCGAGTCTAAGAAACCCCTCGCGCGTGACTGGCGCGAGTCTAATATGTCTAAACGATCCCCAGGTCGTATCCCTACGTGTTATATCTAATACGCTACTATTGGAAAGCCAATAGAGCGAAGTAGATATCCACACCCGTATGATATTGGAAAGCCAATAACGTACTTTAGGGACCTTCCCTCTCGACGCTCGCCTGCAGACGCGGTGCCCCGAGTCTTAGACTAAGGCGAGAGGTCGAGATGAAGGTTTGGTTTGAGTAAAAAGATGATATATTCGTCACGTGCGATACGCACGTGGAGTCGTCTATGTAATACAGATACAAATATATATATATATGGTGGCCATTCATATAAGTCGTAGCGTCCGTCGAGAATGGACTACACATGAGTATTCGTAGTCGTCACAGAGCCCCCCAGTCCCTTCTAGATCGGGCGCATGATCCCTGGCAGATTCAACCTTCGTACCTTCACTACATTCCACTTGTCCGCGAATATCCGATCCATGCGCTCTTCCTCATCTTCGAGGTCTGATTTCGAGATTTTGACTTCCGGCGCAGCAGTTCCCCGGTTACGTCTTCTGAAGAGTTTCGACCACTGCGTTTTAGATCGGGGAGTCGCTTTGTTGTCCTTAACCTCGTTGTAAACTGCCATGAGCGCTTCGTTTAATTCGGAAGTTATCTCGCCCGAGTAATGGTCACATAGTTCTAACAGTAGCTCCGGCGTGGGCCAGACCCAGCGATCCGTCTGTCCATCCACCACATGGCCCAGGATATCCTCAATCTCGTGGGGGTATAACTGGTCATGGGTGATGTATAGCGGGTGTTCCTCATGGCCATCAGTCCATCCTCGTCCGAATCTCACTACTTGGATGGAGGGGCCGGACATATAGCTCTGCACGAGTTTTTCTTCGTACATCCAAGCGAGCCATGTGAATATGCCGCCCATCCCAACGATACATCTCGCGTGAGGTAGGCTCAGCACGCGTCCGAATCGTTTGGTATATGAGATCGCAAACTCGGCACCTCCTCTGCCCATCGTGAGGGGAGCTTCAGGCGGACCCATCTCGTATTGACTTTTCGTCAATATCCGGGATGCAGCGGAGAGACCACCCTCCGTCCGAAATTCGGGGAGAGAAGTTTCAGGGATCGCTAGTCGGAAAGGAATGCCGCGGAGAATGGCTTGATCCAAAACTTCCCCAACGGTGGTGATTTTCAATGCACACGTTAAGAATCGTAGTCGAACCCTTGCGTCGGCGTTGGGGAGTAGAAGGACCGCGTGGTCGAGGAACTTCCGATTCCAGCGGTACTCGTCGGGCATTTTCCTGAATGTATATGAACCCGCTAATCTCGCGGCGCTCTGTACCCATGCCTCGAGGCGAGTCGCTTGCAACTCCGTAGGTTTGCGGTAGCCTCCCGCCGGCGACGGAGTTCTTGGTCGTCGAGGATGGCTTGCACCTTTTCCGGTTGATCTCGGTGGTGGAGAGGAGCGACGATCGCGGCTGAATCGCGGCGGAGGAGAATTCGATCGACCTCGAGTATGTGACGAAGACACTGATCTTTGACCCCGGTGACTGTACTCCCGGTGACCTCTGGGCTCCGTAGGAGGGACTCGACCTTGCCATTTTGTTGCATCGGCTTTCGTAACACTAGGCAGGGGCGGAAAGTTCCCAGCGTCCGACATTCGTTCGAGAAGTGACGGATTAGATACGGAGATTTCCGCTAAGGTGATCGAAGATACTGATGAGACGTCTTGACTAGAGGAAGTCCTACTAGCTTCGGCTCTCACTGATGATGCCGGAGGGATGGTCGATGCGTCGACGTCCATGTCATCTTCATTCGCGTTGGATGGGACGTCCTCTCTGATTTGTCGCGCGACATCTTCGATCGCCTCTTTGGCCCCCCTGAACGCCTGGGAAGAAGACGACGGTGGGATTCGACCATTCAATTCCGCTGTGTACTTCTCCAAACACGCGTTACCCGTGTACGGACGGGCTGTCTGTTCGCCCGTCTCTGGATGGAACCGCTGGCCTGGTCGGGGAGCGCATCTCCCTTTGTAGATCTCACGAACCGTATACTCGGAATCCAGATCCTCCATCGCCGACTCCTCTGCGTCATTCCAATCATCGCCCTCGCTATAAGAGCTCTCGTCGTCTTCGTCTCTCTCGTGCTCCTCTTCCGACTTGGGCAGTGGACGAAATCTCCAGAACGTAGTGATACCATTGACCACTTGATAATGATATCTCTGCTTGTAGAACTTCACCCATTTTCGTGATGGCACAGGCCTCCAGGCCCACCCCGGGAAATCTATCATTCTCTTATCACCCTTCTTGGGGATGACCAAGTTTGCTGAATTCAGGATGTGGTATTCCTCCTGGGGGTCGTCCAAGAAGACGGAGTACCTGCAGATGGCGAGGTAACTCGCCGATCGCGAGAGGTTGTCCGATAACTTGAGTTCTTTCTCCCCTCCTACCTCCTGGCATTTTGCTTGATATGCAGCTAGGATACTGGGGGCTAAACACCCGAAGCGGTACTCCATCTCCTCGTGAATGGTCCACGGAAAAAGGATGGGGACGTTGTGTCTCAATAGGACCGGGATATTCATCGCGTGCCAGTCCCGGGCTAGGTTAATCAGAACTCCTCGTTTCTCGTAATCCAAGAGATTGAATGATTCGATTATAGCGAGCGTCTCCTTTGTCAGCTCTTCCTGCCAGTTTTCCGCCGTCGAGATCCGCCAATACAGAAAACCCAAGAGCTCCAACGCCGCTCTCTTCGCTGACGCCGCTAGCTTATTTGCAGCTGATCGTGTCTCTCGCGTACGGCCCAACGAGTCGAGGTAGAAGACCGGAGGGCGCGGGATTTTTCCGAAGAACGGGGCTTTCGCTACGATCTCGCTGACGCAGTTCTCCAGCTTCTGCAAATCAGATATCATCCGAGTTCTCCAGACTTCCGGAATGATGAAGTTCTTGGACGGAGTTTCCGATACCCAGTGCCTATACTGAAAGAACCAAGGGGAGTTGTTCTGCGGATTAGAAAGTATGGGTATCCAAGCGCGAAAGAACCGGTCGTGCTGTTCCCAGTCCGGCTTCCAAATGAACTCCATGTGCTGGAAGTATCCATTTTCGTCTGTGGGCGCAGAAGCCGTATGGTAGCTGAAGTTATCAATGTATTCCATCGCTCGATCTTGGAGGAAGTTCAAAGGGCAGTTAAGCCCGACCCAAGTGACATCACCGACTCGTCCTATTTCGCTCTCTGGTATCTCGCCCCGAGCGTTGCCATACAATATCTCCGCCATCGCACTACGGAAAGCCGTTGAGGATGACGGTATCAATGAGCCGTGGGTCAGACAAATCGGAAAGCCGAAAGGTCTTCACCGCGGTTGTATGCAAATCTGACAGCGGACGAAGAAGGGGATAGATTTAGGTAAAGGAGCCCTATTCCGATTGGAAAGCCAAAGGGAAAAGGACCCTGCTTCCCTTCGTTCAGAGTGGAAAGCCACTAAGAAGTGAGAGGGAAGGAGAAAGAACGAAAGAAAGAGTACTAAAAGATTATGTAATAGTTTCGCACGGACCTAGTAGCCGTGGATAGGGTATACTAAACTACGTGAATGCTTTTGATAGAGAGATTTTACAAGAGAAGGAACAGATAGGGTATTACGAAGGAAGAGAGCTTCCTTACAAATTATGTTTTTTCTTGTACTCTGCTAGAATCATGGGAGAGTTGGTGAGTTCGCGTTCCGTCTTCCATTCATCAAACTGAGGACCATAGTTTTCCCATCGCACAAGGTACTTCTGGACGCGACCTTTCTTGAACCTCCGGTGACCCACTATTTTCTCCACTTCGTATTCCTCCTTCTCCTTTCTGTCTAGCCTCGTCTCGGGGAGGATCGTTCTTTTGCCTAAAGCGGGGTCCGATTCCTCGTATTTCTTCAAATGTTCGTAATTGAAGACAGGGAATCCCGGGTAACGGCTCGACATGCGCAGTCGAAAGACTTTAGGATTGATTTGCTGGATAATCTCGAATGGACCTATCCACCTTTGCACAAACTTCTCTCCTTTCACTTTGGATTCTACCCATTTCAGAGTGTGTGGATTCACCAGCACTCTATCTCCTTTCTTGAAATCGGGGACTGGTCGTCTTCCTCGGTTATGTTGAGTCGCCTGATCGTGCTGGGCCTTAGCTATAGCTTGACGCGCACTGTCGCGGTGCATGGATAAAGTTTGAAGGAATGAATTCGCATCGGGTAGTAAGGAGTAAGACGGCTTGTCCTTCAGATTGTCCTTGGCAAATAGGTCCAATGGGGTCTTCGGCTCGAATCCGTGCATTAGGAAAAGCGGGGAAACACCCGTCGAAGCATGAGGATTGCTGTTGTACGCGAATTCCATTAACGGGAGCCATTCAGCCCAGGCGTCCTTATTATTGCTAATGTACGCTCGGAGCATGGTCTTCAATTGCCTATTCAAGATCTCCGTTTGTCCGTCGTGCTGTGGGTGGTGTGAAGAAGAAAGAGATAATTTAGTCTTCATGAATTTGGCCACCGCTCGGAAGAAGTCCGACGTCCATCTTGGGTCCCTATCGCAAATAATACTCTCGCTTAACCCGAATCGGCAGACGATGTGCTTCACATATAACTCGGCAAATCCTTCTGCGTCTAGGCCCGTGGTACACGGTACGAAGCATCCGTGTTTCGTCAGACGATCAACTACGATGAGCGCAGCGTTAAATCCGTTAGACCAAGGGAGATCGACTATGAAATCCAGGGAGATTGACTGATATGGTCGTGTGGGGATCGGATTTGGAATAAGAAATCCGTAGCGATTAAAGTTACTTGGCTTAGTCTTCTGGCATACGTCGCACGATTTACAGAAGCGTACGATATCTGTCTTCATGCGACGCCAGTAGAACTTAGCGCTCAGGTATTCCCACAACTTCTCTGCTCCCGCGTGTGCCGTTTGCAAAGGATTTTCGTGAGCCTCCTTAATGATCATTGCCTTTAACGTTTCAGGCACGCACAGCCTTGGCTGATAGTCCGCGTCACGAAAGAATAGTAATCCATCGAGGTCCTTGTAGAATCTCTGCCCCGGGCTCCAGCTCGTAACTTCCATTCCAGGGTCATTCCATATGGATTTGAACGACTTGTCCGCCTGGTAACCTTCTATAAAGCTTCTCCGATATGCTTCGTCCATCTGTACATGGATGTTCGGAGGGGGGTTCGTAGCTCCCCAATATTCCTCAGAGGGCTCTCGAGTATCCAGGTCGTCATTCTCCGACTCGTCATCCCGAATAACGTCCTCTTCGGGGGGAGCGTCGACGTTTTCCTCAACTACCCTTGCATCAGTCGCCCCTCCAGCGTCGACGGGACCGTGTTCCTCTGCCATTTTCCGCTCCTCAGCTTCCTTCTGTTGTCGACGCGTAGTGGCCCAGACCGAATGACCGCCTTCCAGCGCGTCCGCCATTTCCCAGAACACTACGGTAGCCCGTTTCGCCGGGGTCGCCGCTTCAGCAGCTTCCTGCGCTGCCGCCAAAGCCTCATCCGTAAGGAGACTGTCCTTAGGCTCGGCCGTTCTGAGTGGCGAAGTGTGTGCAGGAGCTTCCCTCGGAAGTCTCGACAGTGGATCGACATTTGAATGCACTCGGCCGGCGCAATGTACTATTTCCAAGCCCGGTGCGTATGCAGAGAAAATGGCCCCCCAGGCCGCTAGACGCCGGTTAGAGTTCTCATAAGTACGAGCCCATTGCAGAGCTGAATGATCAGTGACCAAAAGAATCTTCTCTCCTTCCACAAATGGCTGGAACTTGATTAACCCATCCTTGGCGGCCAGGGCTTCCCTTTCCGTCGCGGAGTATCTCTGCTCGGCTCCCTTGAAGGTCCTCGAGTAATATGCTATCACTCTTTCCACGTGTACTACCGATTCATCCAACGAATCGCCCCATACATCCACAATCGCGGAATCGTCGTTTTTCGCGCTCAACTTAGTGGTCAGTTTGGGCGGTGGTAAACCAGCTTCGTATGCTCGTTGTAGGCGACGATACGCTCGAGTTCCTTTCAGATCTGCTACCCTTATCGGTTGTATCTGTTGTAGAGCACAACCAGCGGCCTTGTCTGAGGCATCCGTATACAGACGGTAAGGTAGACCTTCGATCGCGTGGCCTAGTAGCGGAGCTTGTCTCAGTGCATCCTTAGCAGCCTTGAACGCGTACTCGTGTTCTGCTCGCCACTCCCACTTCTGATCTTTGCGTAGCAGCTGGAACAACGGAGTGCATATGTCGGCGTAGAAAGGGATAAAGGTGGAGAAATAAACCAGCATCCCGAGAAAGGACTGTAGGTCGCACGTCGACTTCGGGCGTTTTAGCTCTAAGATGGCTCGCACTTTTTCCAAGTGCGTCGATAGGCCTAGACGCGATACACGGTGACCGAGCAGCAAGATAGATGAGTAGAACAGGTGGCATTTCGTAGGAGAGAGGGTTATTCCGGCTTCTTCGATCGCCCCTAATACCTTGTCAAGATGGTCGATATGCTCCTCGTACGATTTTGAATACACGACGATATCATCAATGTAGACAAGACAGAATATCCAGAGATACGGTGCCAGAATTCCTTGCATAAGCCGTTGGAATATTGAGGGGCCGTTGCGAAGACCAAACGGCATCCTTTTGAACTGCCAAAGTCCGTTATGAGTTCGGAAAGCTGTTTTCTCAACACTCTCCTCATCCATATCGATCTGGGTGAATCCCGAAAGTGCATCCAACGACGACAGAACCTGTGCTCCTGAAAGAGCTTGCAAGATTTCTGTTTGCCTGGGAATTGGAAATTCGTCGGCAATGGTCACCGCGTTAAGTTTGCAGTAATCCACGCAGAAGCGGGGTTTGCCGTTCCGGTATGCTATAACGACCGGTGCACTCCAAGGGCTTTTAGATGGCTCAATAACTCCCATTTGGAACCATTTTGTCATCTGCTCATCCATTACAGCCCGTTTTGCCGGCGAACTACCATACATAGGTACTGCGATGGGTGTTTGTCCTTCCATGGTCCGTATATTCGCTTTCATCGGATGATTTCCCAGCCTTCCGTCAAAACCAAACGCTTTCACTCTTCTTCTTAGCATCGCCCAAGCGCGGTCCTTAAGATGTTCTGGGAGTGACCCTACATCGATCAATTCCTCCATGTTCTCCGATGGGTATTCGTCAGGGTCTGGCATAGCCGCTGTCTTTGGGCCGTATTGCTCCTCGTCGAGATCTTCTTCGGGCGAAATGGGTGAGTCGTCGTTCCTTTCCGTACTGCCATCGGTTTGATCTTGCTTTGTGGCACTAGCTCCTTTCGCCTCCGCTTCCTTGCGCTCCATCTCGTCGAGTTGCACTCTGATCAGCGCAGCGTAAGTTTCGGCTGATTTCTTCATCTTCATCCAGTCTTCCATCGTCTTCGGCGCATCAAAGAACGAGCCCGGATCAACCAAGGTGCCTATAACGTCTCCCTTATGAATTGTTCGTGGACGTTTCGAAACATTGGCTATCGGGATAACAGCGTTATTGGCGGAGATGAGGACATTCGGTACGACGAAAGCCGATTCGACGTCCCTATCTCCCGACAACATCGCTTTCTCCACCATCCATTCTTTATCCTCGTCTAGATGACCGGTGACTTTCACGTTGCAGATGTTCTCAGGTCCGATACAGTAAGTCTGTGCTGCTCTGACTTCCAGCTCGGCGGCCTTCCCTCTCAATCGCTTTCTCCTCTTCCTCGTCTGTCTCTTGCGATGCAGCTTTTGTTTTGCCATGCGCCCTACTCCACCGGCTAATAGAATGCCTCTCTCCCAATCCTTCGTCCTTTCCACTGGCTGCGCCGGGACTATGTATCCTTTTCCGAACTCCACTTTCGTCCCTTCGTCCGATGTGCGGTTCACTCCAATCTGGTATGTTTTCTGAAAATCCTCCCCGAGGAGTATAGGTACCGTCATGCCCGGGACTATATAGGCTTCCGCTTCCGTTTGTATTAATTCCCCGGAGTCGGTGAGAATTAGTACTGGAATCAGGACATATCCTTGGATATGCGCGTTCCCATTAGTGAGCTCACACAGCTTCATCTTGCTTCCTGTTCTCACTGAAGGCATTCCTTTGAGAGATTGAAAGTATTCCTTCGATATCAGAGTGATATCCGCGCATGAGTCCAGTCGAAGGTCCGTGATAGGATTGAGCAGACTACCTATCCACCCTTTTACAGCTAGGACGGAAATCCCTACAGCAGAGTGTCCATCCCTAAATACTCGGTGTTTCGGAAGGCGTATCGGTTCCAGTTCTGGAGGAGGTGGAGGCATGTCCCCGCAAGGAGGAGCTCGGGAAGAACGAAAAGACTCTCTCCATTCGTCGTCCATGAAGCTTTCTTCCTCGTCAGATTCCTCTTCTGATAAATCCAGCTCCATCCTCCCTTCGTTTTGCCAGTAATAATCATCATTTCTCTCTTGACGACTCTTTACTTTAGCTTTTCTGAAGTGCCCCTTCGTTTCCGAAGATCGACTCTCTCGGTTGCGGGTGTCCGTTTCGATATATCCGTCATCCTCTATATCTTCCAAAACGTGCGTTCCTGCTTTCGGTCTGTTCCTATACTCGTCCTCCTCTTCGTCCTCTATCTCTTCAATCGAAACTTTCGGACGATTAGGTGGAGTAGAATGAGTATTGGAGGCCTGGAAGCATTCGTTTTCGGCGGTCTTACGCGTTTCTTCATTGCCCCGACTGTCGTCTGGGACGAAGCGCAACGCGGCCGCTTCAAAACCCGCTTTGGAAATTTTGGAGAAATCGACCGTGGACTCAGCTAGCCTACGGTTGAGAAGGATGTTGTACACGCTCTTGTACATATCATGCACTTTTTCCTCATCCTCTGTCGATGTCGCTAGGTTCGCTGTTTTAGAGACTCCTCTCTCGTAGAGCTGCCAGTCCGGGCATTCTCTATCCCAGTGCAATTTGCTGCCGCAAACTTTACAAGGCGAGGGGGGTAGACGTCCCATCTTTGTGGTGACATGATCATTCTTTGGAAAAGGATATCCGCCTTTAGGAGGATCGCGCTGTCTCCTGGTCAAGGCTTGATACACCTCCTTGATTACGGCGTTTTCCTCTGGATTGTCCGGGATCTTATCTACTAACTCCGTACTAGAGTTTTCGGTTATCAAGCTCAATCCTTCTACGCTTCCCAGGTCTCGATCTTCTTTGGTCGAAAGATGGATGCGGCGTTCTTTACCCCCGTCTAGAACTCCAAGACGCTTGAGGGTACTCACGAGATTATCCCTGGTGATAACTTCTCGTGAAGAACGCGCGCTTTCGATCAAAGCCTTTTCGTGCTCAGTGACCTTAGCAAAGAGAGTGAGGGTATCCGGAATATTTTCCAGAATGAGAATAGGCCCCCACGCTATCGGAGCTTTTTGCATGATCAAATGTACTTCGATAGGCCCGCCGTTGTCCGTGGTAGCCAGTAGACGAGCATACATGGTACGCCTGGATATGAATTCCGGTGGGGATTCATGTGAGTGACCCTCCTGTCTGAACGTTTGTGCTTCAAACTCTCTATTCATATCCAATTGCCAGTTCCGCCCGAGATACGCTTCTTTTATACCTCGTAACCATGTTAGATGATTCCTTCTCATTCGCATTTGCTGATCTTCCGGCAATAGCATGTACCAATTGTAAATGACAGTTCCTCTCTTTAGCCGAGACCACAGCCAATGCCCCATGGCTTCAGAAATCCATCCTCCCATTGTCGCCATTTGCAAAACCTCCCAGAAGTACGGTATCGCTGTTTTCTGATCCCCATCCCATTCCGGCAGCTGCTCTGGTTTCAACTCTGCTTTAATGGTTGGGATAGCGTTCCCGTAAGCGGCTGGAGGTTGAGGAGGTCCCGCTGGAGGGCCTCCTCCTCCGCCTCCTCCAGGATTCCCGCCGCCGCCGGGGGGTCCTGGCGGACCGGGCGGGCCGGGAGGGCCGGGAGGACCTGGAGGCCCTGGTGCGCCTGGGCCATTATAGCCGCGCCCCGGACCGTGTCCTCCATCTCCCGGTTGACCTCTGCCAAATGGAGGTCCACCGCCGGGAGGAGGACCGCCGCCGTAAGGAGGGCCGCCGCCGTAAGGAGGGCCACCGCCGCCAGGAGGCTGACCGCCACCTCCTGGAATGCTCCTTCGACTTCCGTTGCCGGAACTTGAAGAATTCGGTTCGGGAGGTGATTGAGGTGAGCGATCTCTTCTATCCTCGGGTCTGCTATGTTGACCAGTGTCTCGAAATGTGACCCCTTGATCGGAGCGATACTGTAGCCCGGGATCTGGTATATTAGATCGCAAGGCTGGCCCCGACTGCCTCGGAATATTACGCGAAGCTTCCACAAACGTTTGTGATCCCACTCCGAAAGCGCTGGGACGAAGGTCGAATAAATCCTGAGGTTGTCGCGGTTTACCAGGAGTTTCCAGAGGTGGGGCTGCTCGCGACTTATCAAAGGCTGAGAAGAAGTCCCCCTGGCTCTTGTAAGCAGCTGAAGCATCGAGAAAAGCGAAGGATGATCCGCCTGTAGTCCCTACGGGCGGAGGAGGAGTATTTATATTCACCGCCACCGTAGGTTCGTCAATATACTCCAGTTCGTGCGGAGTATTATCAGAGTTTGCTACTTCCGGTCTAGAAGCATGTATACTCCCATATTCTGACTCAAAGGCTCTTGAACGTTCGAAATTCTCCCTTTCCCTCTCTAACTGCCTTTCCTTTTCCTTCAATTCCAGTTCTCTCTGACTTATCTCCCTTTCCTTCTCTTCTATCGCTACTTGGATTCGGGCATCTTGAGGGGAGAAGCTCACACGATATCGCGACGCTTCTGTTTGCCCCAGACGGCGGGTTACTCTCGAATCATCCAAGGTCGATTCTTGGTCAGCGTAACCCGTTGGTATCATTTGAATGCGCGCGCCTGACTCGTCGTAGTGGATTACGAAGGGATTGTCCTCGGCAGCGCGTCTCGGAAAAGCGTCTTGGACTTCTTTCGATACCATAGTTGCTTGTCTCCAGGATCCCGAATGTTCAAGACTCCTTTTCGCATCGGAAGAAAGGAGTTCCGAGTGATGAGGAAAGTTTTGAGTGATAATTCGTAGTCGGGATTCAGCCGATACTGTCGCCCGTACTTCCGAATGAAGAACGAGGTTCGTGGACGCTGGGGAGGTAGGAGCCGCGGATTTGTCTTTAAATTCCTCCGTGTACTTTTCAAAGAACTTATGTCCCAAGCGGAGTCGTACACGTAGAATATCCCAAGCTGCTTCCAATTGAAACAGATCGGTCGCCCCTCGTAATATAGTGAGGCAGGATTCCTCAGGATCCACAATGAAATGTGAAGTACGATCCTCTACGATGTCCGCCGCCCGTTGTAGGAATATCTGCAACTCTGCCGATATCCTATCGACTTTCGTCAAGAACGACGGCTTCAACGCAAACCGAGGCTTCGCATCCTTTTTCGCCACCCCTCTATCCCAAATATCCTCCTTGTTGAGTCTTGATTTGGCTACTAGCTGCTGAACCGATGTATAGGTCGATGGGTGACTCTCCCCAATGGGAGAAAGATACTCCCGATGTATAGCAGCCATCGGAGAAGAGGTGTAGCCTTCCTCCATCCCTGGCTGTACTCGAGCCGTTGGTTCCTCAAGCTCCGTAGCCATAGAGACGGAGCTAGATGATGATTTCGGGAGGGAAGAAGCTTTCGGCGAATTTGGCGCAATAGATCGGGGCGCGGGCGAAGGACGGGATAGTACCCCAGAGGCTTCCAAAGGGGAAGCCAAAGGCGGAGCGGGATTTGCAGATGTCACGACTGTCCGCGGTAAGATCCTCGTTGAGGAAGAAACGACAGTTTTTCTTCGCGCTTCGAACTCCGATTTCGCTTTCAAGTATGCCGCGCTCCTCTTGTTAGGCGATTTGGAACGTGAACTTCGTGAATCCAGAGCTCGTCGCGAAGAAGATTTCGATAACGATTAAGAAACTCGGGCCAGGACCGGGGGTTTCCCAATGTGTCCACCAATGTGAGACTTGCGTGAAGTCTCGAGTCTAAGAAACCCCTCGCGCGTGACTGGCGCGAGTCTAATATGTCTAAACGATCCCCAGGTCGTATCCCTACGTGTTATATCTAATACGCTACTATTGGAAAGCCAATAGAGCGAAGTAGATATCCACACCCGTACGATATTGGAAAGCCAATAACGTACTTTAGGGACCTGAAGGGACTTATGGAGGGACCTTCCCTCTCGACACTCGCCTGCAGACGCGGTGCCCCGAGTCTTAGACTAAGGCGAGAGGTCGAGATGAAGGTTTGGTTTGAGTAAAAAGATGATATATTCGTCACGTGCGATACGCACGTGGAGTCGTCTATGTAATACAGATACAAATATATATATATATGGTGGCCATTCATATAAGTCGTAGCGTCCGTCGAGAATGGACTACACATGAGTATTCGTAGTCGTCACAATGAACATTCAAAAACCCGTCATATGTACATCAAACACGGCACATTTCTATCAATGGAACGCCTTTGAAGCGGACGGCCATAAGGCTGATTTGATAGCTCATCATATCATCAACCATGCCGTGTCTTGCCGTACTCTCTCTAGCTGAACACTCCGACATCCCAATATACCTGGGAACCTCACCTAACACAAACCTAACCAAACTTAACCACCAAACTTAACCTTTCTAAGCAAACTTAACCACCAAACCTAACCCCCCACACAAAGTGGATACAGAGTTCTATTGTCAGCCGAGCTCGGCAACAGATGGCACTTGTGATGACATGGCATTGAGAATGTACCGTGTTTGATGCAAACACGGTACATTTGCTTATCAATCTGGCCCGTTTCATAGAATGTGCCGTGCACTCCGGCTGATGTACCGTGCTTGGAATGTTCATGCCGGACGTGTTTCGTTCATCCCGCCTCGAAGTCGAGGTTATAGTAAGTTTCACAGAATACAAGACCTCTACATTTGGAATTTCTATTGAACACAATATAATGAAGTCGACCTTCGTGCGTGCAGGTATCCAAGGACAAACAAAAGGAGAGACGAGTCACCCGATATGACACCAAGAAGCCAAGCAACTGCACCGGAATACGAATTCCTCAGGTGCTCGGAGATGAGATATTTACCTCTCCTTCGTCAGTTTACATGTCAGCTTGGACCGAAATTTGAGCTGGAATGAATTTGTTTCGGAATGTCTGATACAAGAACTAATACTTCAGGTTTAGTAAGCTTCTCTTTTTCAGCAATCGGACACCTTTCGTTTCGAAAGGGTTTGACTGCAGTTGAAATCCAATCTCATTGGTGTACTTTCATGAACTGCTTAGTTACTCGTGGCAAACCAGAGTTATTATCTGCGACTGGCTAGTGGGCCACACTAGGTAGTGGGCCACTTGGCATCTAGTGAGCCAGGACCTTCTGAAAGGTTGGAGTTTGGGGTTTGGGGATGGAATGGGATCTCCAATAATGGTCCATACCAAGTCCATACACGTTTTCAACCGAAAGTAATGTTCGGATCAAAAGTTATGGCACGTGCACCTTCGGCCGAGGGGCTCCGACCACCGTTTTCTTGCCAGCTTCTTCTCTCCCTCGCCCTTTCTCTGTCAGTTCTTCGTCGTTTTACGACTTCCTGGGCTCATTTTACTCGCACTATGCAGGCCTTAAATACCTAATGGAATATGGCCCCCATTCTCACGCGCTCTTTCTATGGCGTAGATACACCTGGTCTTCGATCTTGAGTGCGTCAGGCCGCCTACGTCCCCAGTGCGCGAAGCATCCACGCTATGGGTCTGGAATTTGGCAAGGATTTGAAAAACTAGGTATACTCTAGCTTGGTATGTCCCCCCACTTCTCCTTCACTCAATTCCTCTCTCACTGCTGTCACTTGGGCTTTAGGCCATTGCTGCGCATGGCAGAACGAGTCCGGTTCTTTTTAACTTTTATTCTGTGACGAATCCAAACATTAAAATAAAAGCAAACGTGCTGACCTTGTAAACCTGGATGGCTAGCGTCTCAAGCCACGAGCTTGGATGTAAGTGTGTGTCCACTGATCTTAATTCATCTCTGTGACATATTTATCTCTCACGTCATCAGGCTAACACGTTGAAGCATTGACTGCCGGTTAGATCCGGACCCAGAAACAATGTGAAGTATTCTTGCATCTTCTTGCCACTTTCTTACCTCATTCACACTCCCCGCATAACATCAGCGTCTTATAGTGTCGCATACACCGAACTTTGTTCGTTGTGTAAATCAAGACTCGCTAATTAGCGGTGTAAAGCTAAGCCATCATAAGTATTCTACTATAACTGGGTCCGGAACTTTTTTTTTTTTGTCGTAGTTAAAGACAGACCGCTCACTGTGAGACATTAGCTGTTGGACTTCTTACTGGCCCTACATTTCATTCTCGCCTATCTTATCTCGGACATAACCTCTCTTTACCCTTGTCAAGTCCCAACCCGCTCCAAAATTATAGACGAGGGAGCAGAATACACATGCAATTGTACTGTACTGTGTCTGTACATGTCTATTATTATTTCTGTCAGAAATAGTAACAATTTGGGCTCAATACCACTTCGTATCTTTGCCTTTTTTTTTTTTTGACTATCCCACAACTGCAATACCATCATTCTGGAGTAGGTCTATGTTAATCCTCCGAATTTTCCTCCTTACAGTAATAACAAGTCAATGATTCTACACGCGTAGATTAATTTTAGGGCTATCTTCTGGAAACCGAATGCTAGGCGCTCAATTTGCTACTTGAGGTAATCCTATCAGTCTCATAACCCGGCAGGGTCATTTCAGGGCGTAGGCTTCATGATGGAAACAAATTCTCGACTTTAAACATGTGATGTGAGACAGGAACCTTGAATAACGAATTTTGTACATCGCCGGTCAGTGCACTAGTACAGCAAACTACACTTTGTGACCAAAGCATCTGCACTTAGGCTTTAAACTCGGCCCAAATAGTTTTACCCTGTATCTATCCTTCAACCACCATAAGTCCTCCTCGTACTACACAGTGTTTTCGATATATCCCTGGCTAAATACCAAGGCGTCAAGGGCGGTACAGCGAAGTTCTAACAGATTGCGCATTATTTTGGGGCTAGCATTCATCATGGTCATGGTAGTGAGTCGAGAACATAGAAACGTTGGCCCCGTTCGAAGTGCTGACACAGGTATGCGTAGCACATCCAAAATAGGCTCGTCATCGTCGAACAAGTCGAGGTGTTGAACGTTTGGAGTCGTGGCTAAGAACTGGTATATGTCGGTATCATCCCCTTCAGAGAGGCGCAGTATCAGGCACTTGACACCATCTAACATTAAAGGATGGGAGAGGAAAGGGCAGAGGAAGGAGGTCTCAGCGCAGATGGCTAAGCAGCAAAGTTTTGGGGCATAGATCACAGACACAAGCAAGTATGTCGTATTGTCGTGGTCCCGTGACGAAAGTTAAGGAGATGTAGCTGCATCGAGGAAATGAATCGTGGACTGCGGAGATCAGGTGCTGGTCTGTATATCCATTGCGTGTACCAAGCGTGAATTTGAAAAACAAGATGCGAGGTCCGGCAAAGAGAAGAGCCGACCTAACTATGTGGATGCTGCTGCGGCTGTGGACCACAAAATTGTTCCAAAATGAAGATGTGTCGTGCACCACGGCTCTCCACCAGACGCAAACTGCGGCCAGGTAAAACCTCCTGAGGACATAGGTTGGTTTCGGTGGTCCCGTCCAAATATTTCCGAGCGTCAAGTCTAGGGCTGCACGCCGTCCCGTCGACGGGCACGGCCGTCGTTTTGACGGGTCCTGAACGGGAACGGTCCGTCACACGACGGCCGTCATTTTACTTGTGGGAACTACCGAGTACGTTCAAAATATGTGGCCTAAAGTGTGTTAGGCTTACATTTGCGTGAAATATGCCTTTCCAAAGGCTATCACTTCGTATTTGACAGTTTATGGCGTGTTTTTAGGACCCGTCGGCCCGTTGACGGCCGTTTTCGACGGGCCCGGCCGTCAAAAACGCAGTCGAAGAGCCTGACGGAACGGGTCGGCTACCTGTCGCACGGAACCCGTAGAACCGGCACGACGGGCACGGCATACAGCCCTAGTCAAGTCGAAAATCCAGGCTAAGAGTTCGAAGGGTAACTAATTAATGAAGGCAACAACCAGAGGTCTGCTCAGAAGATTAGAGTGAGCACGCATACATGGTAAGGCAACGTACAAAGAAGTTGTATCACAGTTGCTGAGGCAGGCCTGTCAGCCATAGGGAGATTGTTGGAGATACAAGCTTGGCCATGCAGGTTGCTATCTTTCCACATGGCTCATTATCTGACCATGCGGTCCCTTATCCGTTGCTATGCCTCCGCAATATTCTATTTCATATTCAGGTTCATCTGACTCACTCCCATTTCAAATTCCTTATCTATTTGATATTCGCCTACATATAAAAGCTCCAGTACTTGTCGTCGATACCTCACTGGTTTGCCTCGCAATTACCTCTTGCTTGCAAACTCCCCTTCTGAGCAAATTCTACAGAGATCCATGAAGGATGGGTTTCAGTGGTGGGAGACACTGGGGGTAAGACCCATGACTGTGGGTTCATGGCATTTGACGGGCAGAGGACGGACACTTGCCATGGCCGAGCACATTCCCTTTGTCTTCCGGCCCGCATTTGTTCCGAATCTGTGATGGCATTGTTCCAATCAAGCTCGGTGTTTATCAAGTTGAGACACAAATGAGTTCATAACAGTCTAGTTGAACAAGAAATGAGATGATAAAATAAACATCAGAGTGAGCCACCCAAGCCTTAGAATATGGTTTGTGCAAACAGGAAGGCCCGGGATTAACTTTCTTTTCACGAAGATTTGATGTTCCATAGATTTCGGCCCACAGAAATGTCCACCAAGTCACAAATTGCGAAGCAAGTTGTGAGATGTTGGTAGAATCTTTGGTATAAATCTCACTGAGAGCTTCAGCAAAATATCGAGTGAGTTGCTGTTGGCCAGTCTCGATTTCGCTCTCTCCCCGCCACATACCATCTCGTAGCCTACATGTGTCGTGCTCTGTCTCTGGAAGGAGAGGGGGGAATTATGTGTGAGTTCTCTAGGGCTCTTTTGCCATGCAGAAGCTCGAGACTCCCTAGAAATGGCATCAGCAATCTTCACTGTGTAAGAAAGACTTATTTTGGAAGATGATATGGATAGAACAGTAAGCCCAATTGATGATTTTGGAACAGCTTTCAGAAATCCAGGAGGATCCTCTGAAACATCTGGTGTAGGTGCCGACTTTCGGTTGAGCCTCCGAACAAGACTCTTTTGGCAGTTATCTTTGTTGCGCAGGCTGAAGTTTTTAAGCAAGGAGTCTTACCTGTACTAATTACTTTTTTTAAAGCCAAACGACTCAACTTGGCAATATTACACCAAACTTCTGCCATTGTATCCTAACTACAGTGGTGGGTTTGGTTTTGGGTCCGAAGTCCGAAACTCCGATCATTTCTCCCGTGTTTGTTCTCACGCCTTTGTTCTCCTTTGTCTCATAAGTGCCAAGGACATCTGCCGCAAATGCCATGGCAAGTGTCGGTGCTCTGCCCATCAACTGCCATGAACCCATGGTCATGGGTCTTGCCCCCCGTGAGAGAAGTACTGCGTTCGCAGTTTTGCGACATCTGTGGCTATCGCATACCTGTACCTATTTTAAAAGAACAATGGTTGCCGTCTCAATCTAACATATAGGATCTACCTGTTTCGCCATGGACCTACATTCAAAATAGGGAGAACAATGGGCCTCTCGTAAGAACACCAAAATGACGTGCAATGAGATTCAAAGTTGACCTATTCCACCTTACAACCTCACCACCGACAGCAAATAATTACCAGCCCAAGATCAACGACGCATGCATCGCTGCCGCAGATCTAGTTCGAAACTGCGACCCTACATACGGAAACGATCAAAGTCGCGGAAATTTTGATTCCTGGTACTTTTCTTGCCACCGGGGTTCAGTCAAGGTCAGATTTCCAATTTCTCAATAAACCAATTTTCTGACCTTATCTTAAGCATCCTCGTATGTCCCAATACTTCAAGAAATATCCTGCTTTATTTCCCGAGCTGTGTCACTTCTTGAACCTGTCCGGGTTTACATCGCAAGTAAGGATTATAGATGTTAATCCGTCTTAACAAGCACATTGCCTGTAGCGATTTTCAAAGCAGAGTTTCCTCTTGTATATGACCGTTACGCACAAGCAATGGATATGGTTCAAGAGAAAGTGAAGGGTGTTTGAACCTGGGGTACCACAGTGGGGGGTCCCGGTGATTATGTTGTTCGATATCTGGCTATTCGGATCAATCCTCAAAAGAGCACTCGCACAATTTTTTTATGACCAGACACACAATTTCTGAACGTTAATTAGCATCCAGTAAGACCTCTTGAATATTTCTGGGTTGATCTAAGCGACGGTACCACATTGGGGGTCCCCGAGATTATGTTGTTCGGTATTCGGATGTTCGGATCAATGTTCAAAAGACCACTCACACAATTTTTTTATGACCAGACACACAGTTTCTGGACGTTGAATAGCATCCAATAAGCTCTCCTGAATTTCTCTGGGCTGATTTAAGCGGCGGTACCACATTGGGGGTCCCCGAGATTATGTTTGTTATATGTTTGGCTGATCTGTTCAATCTGCGAAACTGAAGTGCCTTTGTGCACCCAAAATTTTATTTGAATCTCAAACACATGCAAGAACGTTAATAAGCATCATATGAGCTACCCTGAATATCATTGGGTGTATTCAACATGTGGTACAAGAGTGGACTCCCGCATATTCGATTTGTTTGATGTTAGGTAGCTGTGATAGATCTGCAAAACATAAATTGTTTTGGTACCTAACACTGGATGAACATTTCGAGTTTTTCACTGAAAAAAGTGGTGAAAAAATTACATTATTTTTCACACATTTTTTCAGTGAAAAATTGGTGAACTTTTTAAATAGTTTTTCAGTACTTTTGAGACTGAGAATTGAGGTGAAAAATTTGAAATAAAATTCATGACTTTTCCAGCAAGAGTAATACCAATAATACATACACATTTTCAGGTGAAAATGTTAGTGAAAAATTTAAAACATTTTTCACCAAAATTTTCACTTGCAAAAAGATAATAAAAAGTGTGAAAAATCTAGTGTAAAAAAGGGTGTAAAATTCGAAATCTGGAATCTTTTTTACAGACATTTTTCATTATCTTTTATTTCACTTTTTTCACTGAAAAACATAATGAAAAAGATATGTTATTTTCCACCACTTTTTTCAGTGTAAAAACAAGTGAAAAAGTTAAAACATTTTTCAGACATTTTTCACTGAAAATGAAAGTGAAAAATGTGAAACACTGTTTAAGAATTTTCATTCGAATTTTTCACTGAAAAATCTAAAATAATTTTTAGAAGTTTCAAAGTGGAAAATGTATGAAAATGTTAAACATTTTTTCACTTGCAGGTTTGAAGTTTCAAAGTGAAAAACAGGGTGAAAAATTGTTGAAAATTTTGAAATGTTTACACTCCGAAACATGGTGAAAAAAATTGTTTGAACCTTCTATTCACTCTTTTTGCCTGCTCTGTCACAAAGAAGGTGAAAAAATATGTAACCATATTGCATTTTGAACCTTGAATTCCACCCCCCGCAAGCCCACGGATTTATTATCCAAATGTGATGCCTGAATTTGAGGGAAATGGTGTATTTCCCAGCTCCTGAGTGCATTTCTGAACGGATATGTGACCGGACTGCCATTTTAGGTCCGTCTCGATCCCAGTGAGTGTTCTGAATTCTCCGGCGGACCATGCCGCCTTCAGCAGGCCCACGGATATGTTATCCGTCCTAAAAAACAGCAAAAATGGCTGTTTGGCCAGGTATTTTGCGCCTCCTAAGGCCAGATGCTGTCGGATATTTGAGCTGAATGCCATTTTAGGTCCGTCACGATCCCAGCGAATGTCCTGAATTCTCCAGCGGACCATGCCGCCTTCAGCAGGTCCACGGATATGTTATCCGTCCTAAAAAACAGCAAAAATGGCTGTTTGGCCAGGTATTTTGCGCCTCCTAAAGCCAGATGCTGTCGGATATTTGAGCTGAATGCCATTTTAGGTCCGTCACGATCCCAGCGAATGTCCTGAATTCTCCAGCGGACCATGCCGCCTTCAGCAGGTCCACGGATATGTTATCCGTCCTAAAAAACAGCAAAAATGGCTGTTTGGCCAGGTATTTTGCGTCTCCTAAGGCCAGATGCTGTCGGATATTTGAGCCGAATGCCATTTTAGGTCCGTCACGATCCCAGTGAATATTCTGAATTCTCCGGCGGACCATCCCGTTGTCAGCAGGCCCACGGATATGTTATCCGTCCTAAAAAACAGCAAAAATGGCTGTTTGGCCAGGTATTTTGCGTCTCCTAAGGCCAGATGCAGTCGGATATTTGAGCCGAATGTCATTTTAGGTCCGTCACGATCCCAGAGAGTGTTGTGAATGCTCCGGCGGACCATGCCACGGTCAGCAGGTCCACGGATATGTTATCTGTCCTAAAAAACAGCAAAAATGGCTGTTTGGCCAGGTATTTTGTGCCTCCTAAGGCCAGATGCTGTCGGATATTTGAGCCGAATGCCATTTTAGGTCCGTCACGATCCCAGCGAATGTCCTGAATTCTCCAGCGGACCATGCCGCCTTCAGCAGGTCCACGGATATGTTATCTGTCCTAAAAAACAGCAAAAATGGCTGTTTGGCCAGGTATTTTGCGTCTCCTAAGGCCAGATGCAGTCGGATATTTGAGCCGAATGCCATTTTAGGTCCCCCCCAATCCCAGTCAATGTTCTGAATTCTTCGGCGGACCATCCCGTTGTCAGCAGGCCCACGGATATGTTATCCGTCCTAAAAAACAGCAAAAATGGCTGTTTGGCCAGGTATTTTGCACCTCCTAAGGCCAGATGCAGTCGGATATTTGAACCGAATGTCATTTTAGGTCCGTCACGATCCCAGTGAATATTCTGAATTCTACGGCGGACCATGCCGCCTTCAGCAGGTCCACGGATATGTTATCCGTCCTAAAAAACAGCAAAAATGGCTGTTTGGCCAGGTATTTTGCGTCTCCTAAGGCCAGATGCAGTCGGATATTTGAGCCGAATGCCATTTTAGGTCCGTCACGATCCCAGCGAATGACCTAAAATGGCAGTCCGGCCACATATCCGTTCACAAATGCACTCAGGAGCCAGGAAATACACCATTTCCCTCAAATTCAGGCATCACATTCGGATAATAAATCTGTGGGCTTGCGGGGGGTGGCATGGTCCGCCGGAGCATTCACAACACTCTCTGGGATCGTGACGGACCTAAAATGACATTCGGTTCAAATATCCGACTGCATCTGGCCTTAGGAGGCACAAAATACCTGGCCAAACAGCCATTTTTGCTGTTTTTTAGGACGGATAACATATCCGTGGGCCTGCTGACAACGGGATGGTCCGCCGTAGAATTCAGAATATTCACTGGGATCGTGACGGACCTAAAATGGCATTCGGCTCAAATATCCGACAGCATCTGGCCTTAGGAGACGCAAAATACCTGGCCAAACAGCCATTTTTGCTGTTTTTTAGGACGGATAACATATCCGTGGGCCTGCTGAAGGCGGCATGGTCCGCCGGAGAATTCACAACACTCTCTGGGATTGTGACGGACCTAAAATGGTATTCGGCTCAAATATCCGACTGCATCTGGCCTTAGGAGGCGCAAAATACCTGGCCAAACAGCCATTTTTGCTGTTTTTTAGGACGGATAACATATCCGTGGACCTGCTGAAGGCGGCATGGTCCGCTGGAGAATTCAGGACATTCGCTGGGATCGTGACGGACCTAAAATGGCATTCAGCTCAAATATCCGACAGCATCTGGCTTTAGGAGGCGCAAAATACCTGGCCAAACAGCCATTTTTGCTGTTTTTTAGGACGGATAACATATCCGTGGGCCTGCTGAAGGCGGCATGGTCCGCCGGAGAATTCACAACACTCTCTGGGATCGAGACGGACCTAAAATGACATTCGGCTCAAATATCCGACAGCATCTGGCCTTAGGAGACGCAAAATACCTGGCCAAACAGCCATTTTTGCTGTTTTTTAGGACGGATAACATATCCGTGGACCTGCTGAAGGCGGCATGGTCCGCTGGAGAATTCAGGACATTCGCTGGGATCGTGACGGACCTAAAATGGCATTCAGCTCAAATATCCGACAGCATCTGGCCTTAGGAGACGCAAAATACCTGGCCAAACAGCCATTTTTGCTGTTTTTTAGGACGGATAACATATCCGTGGGCCTGCTGAAGGCGGCATGGTCCGCCGGAGAATTCACAACACTCTCTGGGATCGTGACGGACCTAAAATGGTATTCGGCTCAAATATCCGACTGCATCTGGCCTTAGGAGGCGCAAAATACCTGGCCAAACAGCCATTTTTGCTGTTTTTTAGGACGGATAACATATCCGTGGGCCTGCTGACAACGGGATGGTCCGCCGGAGAATTCAGAATATTCACTGGGATCGTGACGGACCTAAAATGGCATTCGGCTCAAATATCCGACAGCATCTGGCCTTAGGAGACGCAAAATACCTGGCCAAACAGCCATTTTTGCTGTTTTTTTAGGACGGATAACATATCCGTGGACCTGCTGAAGGCGGCATGGTCCGCCGGAGAATTCACAACACTCTCTGGGATCGAGACGGACCTAAAATGACATTCGGCTCAAATATCCGACAGCATCTGGCCTTAGGAGACGCAAAATACCTGGCCAAACAGCCATTTTTGCTGTTTTTTAGGACGGATAACATATCCGTGGACCTGCTGAAGGCGGCATGGTCCGCTGGAGAATTCAGGACATTCGCTGGGATCGTGACGGACCTAAAATGGCATTCGGCTCAAATATCCGACAGCATCTGGCCTTAGGAGGCGCAAAATACCTAGCCAAACAGCCATTTTTGCTGTTTTTTAGGACAGATAACATATCCGTGGACCTGCTGAAGGCGGCATGGTCCGCTGGAGAATTCAGGACATTCGCTGGGATCGTGACGGACCTAAAATGGCATTCAGCTCAAATATCCGACAGCATCTGGCCTTAGGAGGCGCAAAATACCTGGCCAAACAGCCATTTTTGCTGTTTTTTAGGACGGATAACATATCCGTGGGCCTGCTGAAGGCGGCATGGTCCGCCGGAGAATTCAGAACACTCACTGGGATCGAGACGGACCTAAAATGGCAGTCCGGTCACATATCCGTTCAGAAATGCACTCAGGAGCTGGGAAATACACCATTTCCCTCAAATTCAGGCATCACATTTGGATAATAAATCCGTGGGCTTGCGGGGGGTGGAATTCAAGGTTCAAAATGCAATATGGTTACATATTTTTTCACCTTCTTTGTGACAGAGCAGGCAAAAAGAGTGAATAGAAGGTTCAAACAATTTTTTTCACCATGTTTCGGAGTGTAAACATTTCAAAATTTTCAACAATTTTTCACCCTGTTTTTCACTTTGAAACTTCAAACCTGCAAGTGAAAAAATGTTTAACATTTTCATACATTTTCCACTTTGAAACTTCTAAAAATTATTTTAGATTTTTCAGTGAAAAATTCGAATGAAAATTCTTAAACAGTGTTTCACATTTTTCACTTTCATTTTCAGTGAAAAATGTCTGAAAAATGTTTTAACTTTTTCACTTGTTTTTACACTGAAAAAAGTGGTGGAAAATAACATATCTTTTTCATTATGTTTTTCAGTGAAAAAAGTGAAATAAAAGATAATGAAAAATGTCTGTAAAAAAGATTCCAGATTTCGAATTTTACACCCTTTTTTACACTAGATTTTTCACACTTTTTATTATCTTTTTGCAAGTGAAAATTTTGGTGAAAAATGTTTTAAATTTTTCACTAACATTTTCACCTGAAAATGTGTATGTATTATTGGTATTACTCTTGCTGGAAAAGTCATGAATTTTATTTCAAATTTTTCACCTCAATTCTCAGTCTCAAAAGTACTGAAAAACTATTTAAAAAGTTCACCAATTTTTCACTGAAAAAATGTGTGAAAAATAATGTAATTTTTTCACCACTTTTTTCAGTGAAAAACTCGAAATGTTCATCCAGTGTAAAAAAACTTTGTTGAGTGTACAACACACCTCTGGACCATGATAGACACTAAATGGACGTCCTTGAACATTTCGGGGTCACAGGGGACTCCCTGACATTCCGATTCCTCGATCACAATGAATGAGCCATGACAACGATGATTCATCTATGGGGAGAGGTTTGTTCTGTGGAATACACAATTGATAATATTCACGGGGGCTCATATGATGCTTATGAGCGTCCACAAATGTGTTGGAGATTCAAACAAAATTTGAGCCCACAAAGGCACGTCAATTGTACAGTTTGATCAAAGCAGCCAAACATGGAACAAACATAATGTCGGGGAGCCCCACTGTGGTACCGCTGCTCAAATTGACCCATAAATATTCAGGAGAGCTAATGATATGCTAATCAATATCCAGGAATTGTGTGTTTGAGCCAAAAAAAATTCTATGGGTGCTCTTTATGAATATTGATTAATACAACCAAATATCAAACAAACAAAATATCAGGGAAACCTCACACCCAGTGAGAATGCTGTGTGCTCTAATATGCTCCCGTCTGCATAAATATGGTCTATGTGCGGTGATCTGCTGTCAATGTGCTCACTGACTTGAGGTTTTGAAAATCTGATTTGAATTGATCCATTTTATCTGCTCGCGCTTCGAGATTCAAGTCGTTTCTCAGTATTTTGACGGCTAGAGCTAGAGTCTCGAATTTGGAACTTCAGCGGATCTTGTCCAAGTCCAATCACGCCCTGGTGGCGGTCCCCGCTCAAACAGCGCCGGAACGCGTGTCGGAGTTTGAAATGCTTCTTGTTCTCGTACCACCACCATCTCCTCTGGCCACACTCTCCATCCTCGACGCTTCGCTCCCCATCCTCGACGCCGTTCTCCCCGCTCTTAACGCCGTTCTCCCCGTCCTCGACGCCGCGCACCCCGTCCTCGACGATGCGGTCCCCGCTGTCGACATTCGTCGACGTCGCGCTCGGGACTTCCTTCGCGCCACGCTCCTTCGACGCGCTTCTCGGCGCCAGGTGCGCTCCCTCCGCCTCTGTCGCTGCCACGTTCACCCTCCACGCTTTCGACGAGATATCGTGTCCTCCCTTTTAGATCGGCTGTGCAATATTTGCCGGCGTTAATCGGTATATCAGTGAGTGAGTATCTTCTACGCCCTCTGTTTATTCGCTATTGGCTTACTTCCGACCCTCTGACGCATCGTACCGGTCAAGAAACGCGTGCCGTCGATATGGCAGGCGCAACGAGCAGTACGACCCTCGCGAACTCGGCGTCTGTGCACGACGTTCGTGCTGCGCGCTTGCAGGGTAGCAAGTGCGCCCGCACGAGTGGTGCGTCCTCCTGTCTTTTTTCGTCTCACTAGCCGCTATAGGTATCCAATACCATCACTTCGACGCTTCCGCTGCGCACACGTGGCGCACCTCTTGCATTGATCTGTGGGTTGTTTTGTGTTTTGAAGTATGCATAAGTCCTGGCTTCTTTTATCTACGTTCCATTCAGTTAGGATCCACCCTTGTTACAGTCGAAAAGCGCTCTCCGTCAATACTCTCCAACCCACGAACCTGTTGGCCCGTGCAATGAGCGGGAGGACTCGCGTCTGTGCGCGATGCTGCGCAGCGCACCTGCGAGGTAGTGAGTGTGCGTGTGAATGCTCCTCGCGTCTCGCGTTTTCTTCGCTCTGACAACCGCTCCAGAGTCCACGCACATCAAATAGAGGACACGGTGTGTGTTATTTGTCGCTTCCTTCGTGTGACGCCTCAACTTATCCTGCCCGCCTCGCAACAGCTACGCGTCGTCGATTTTCTGGAAGACTCACGCGCCCTCCGACCCTCACATCCCCCTTGTTCCTGTAGAGAGGTGCGTGCATTCAGTGCGTCGCTCTACGCGGTCCCTCTATTCTATTCTCACTGTCTCCGCCGCAGGTGCCGCCTGTTTACTTTATACATCGATGTAAGTCCACTCCCCTTCCCTGCCGAACTTCGCTAATATCCTTTGTCTAGTCCAGTGATACAGAGCTGCTTCCGATACGCGTAGTGTATCTCCTTGTCTATGATACAGGCATACTGACTTTTGCCTCAGTGTTCGACCCTCAACTCCATATTCCTTGGCACACGCTCCCCGAGTTCCCCATGGACTTCTCCGAACGCGAAGGCGCTGGACCGCCAGTACACGGCGCCGAGAGCGGTGGTCGGCAGCGGCGGGGCAACGGCGGAGCAGCGGGGCGGGTGGGGGGGTAGCGACCAAAATTGTATTATTTACGATCTGAAATGCAATATTTATTGGGATCTATTACAGGACGTAATGCAAGCATCGTACAACACTTCTGAGCACGTCCAAAGCACATCCGAGCACAAAGTACTGATGGGATTTTCCAGATTTTATGCTCATGTGCGCTCAAATGCGCTCAAATGTGCTGTCTTTTAAAGAGGCACATTTTGACACATCTGAGCATACCCGAGCACACGGGATTCTCACTGGGCCTCACACGTCGCGTATTGATTCCATCTCAGACAATCTCTGTGTTATCCCACCTTGTAATCCTACTGCCTGTGCCCAACTTATGAAAGACACGATGGTACTAGAAGAAAATAAGGTACAGTACATTGAGGTCCGATTGGAGTTCGCTGAAAGCGAACTAGAGACATCATCATAACAAACCTGCGGACACTCGATCGGCGCTTGCAGCGCCGACCTCGCGTCCTGTGCAAAATAAAACTGACCGACCGCTTGAAGAAGAAAGTCTACTTACTCCGGATAGAAAACGGATGACCAGAGACAAATGACAAAACTTACTATAAAAGGCAAATAATAGACCTCAAAATTACCGGAAACGGTAAGGTTTCCAACACGAATCAACTACGTCATCGACTGATTTCAATTCTGGATGGCGGTAAAATCGACATAAAGACGAGTCTAAAATAAATTTTAGGACTCGTAATCCATCCTAAACCACCCAAATTCGGTGCCCGAGAAATTTGAATTTTATTTGGGAGCTAGGGACATCCTGGAATGGGGGTGGGGGTCCTAGTATGTCGCAATGATTCATTTAAAATGAACTGTGTCTGACTTTGGGCTACTACAGCTGCTGGTCCTGGCGAGGCGCCCGGATAGTCCGGGACCTGTGATCCTGTCGGTTCCTTTGCCGTCTCCGGCACATTTCTTTTGACCATCTCATCGCTTCTATGTGGGCAATAGCTATCGAGAATCCTCCCTAGTGCTTCCCTATATCATTCGCAAGTAAATAGGCCGCTAGTTTCGGCGCGCGAACTCAATTTGACGGGGTGGCCCGCTAGCTAGTATTTGCATCTGTTGGGGGTACCGGCGGAAAGAAATTCACCAGTCCATCAACACTCCATGTAAATTCGTGGAAATGGGCTTGAACCATTCGCAGGATACGTGTCTTCATTACACCACGCAGTCAATTGTACAGGGACAGTATATCCTTCCAGAACTAGCGATTCATCCTAAGGTGGCCCGGTACCCGGTCATTGATAATATGCCCACGGTAAAATAATCAACCGAACAAAAAACCGAGCAGTTCAACTGCAGTCGAGATTCCAGGAAAAAAGTGGCAAGATGCTCAAGCTGCTGCTGCTGAGTGGCAGCCATTCAAGGCAGCTAATCAGTGGCCCCGTGTTGAAACTCAAGGGTGAACAACACTACACTGCTTTGCAGGGCGTGGCGGACTGCAGACTTTCGTATTTCGGCAACAGATTGAGCTTCATGGACTGTCCTGCGACCCATGGGCCCTCACGTCGCGCATCTACCTGGCAGGCTGTACCTATTCCCAGCTAAATACAACAGTTCCCTCTTTTATTTCTTGTGCAACATTGTCCGACTGTAAATGATTCCTAGTTATTTATTTCGAACAAATAAGAGATGGGCGATTATCAGACTCTGAGCGAGATTGGGCTAAGGGAATTGGATTAGTTGAGGCTCGATATACTGATACCTGGATAGTGAGCGGAATTTGAAATCTTCGTCATCGGAAAATGATCTCGAGCCTTAGGAGTAGCAAAATATTATACCCACTTTTTTGGCACCCTGCATGAGGGATAGAAGTGAGCTGTTGCGCTTGGAAACCTCGGGTTCCCAGGTGAGATTTAATGACAGCTCTTAGAGTATCAAAATGCATCAGTTCTGAGTCCAATCAGTGGGTAGTTGTATTCAACTAGCATATTTTCTCCATTGTAAGGCTTCATTTCGGCGTGCAGAGGGCTTGGAAGAACCCTAGCCGCATATTAACAATGAGGAATTAACTCAAGGGCAGAGAAATGATCTTGTCCAAAATTGGATCCAGATTGTCATAGAACAAGCATAACTGTGAATGAAAGCGAGAGAGCTCGGCAAATGGATGCCTACTGATAGAAGGTATGTGCAGGCACTTTAGCTGAGTCAGTTTTTACAAAGATTGGTTTCAAACTGGCCAAGTTTTGGAAGTCTTCCCGATTGGAGTGGAATTGAAAGTCTGCTACTATCTGAAACTCCGCTCAGTATCGAAGGTTTTGCTTTTGGCACGCAGCGCAGAGAAAAATCGGGAAATATTTGGGGGCAATTTGGCCCACATTCAACGCTAGATAGCTTTTTTTCAGAGTTTTCAGGCCCATGTGTAGTATCTTTGGCGCTTTATTTCAGTATCGAGATCAGGGGCAGTCAGGGGCAGTGTTGTTCGGCAAAGAGCTCCGACGCGCGGAAGCGTCCGAAATCCTGGATATAGATCCCCGAGATGACCGAAACATTGCGTAATATTTTAGCATTTTTTTTTTCTTTATTTTAGTAATTTCCCGAATCCCCACCAACACCAGTATCGAGCCAAGCTTCCATATATTCGGCGAGACGAGCCTGATTACAACGCTGAACGAGACGATCGCATTTTTAGGAGCTCACGTGGAGGCGACTCAACGCCTGCTCTCCGATGATCAGCGGACGATCTTCGATCATGGAACACCGCCGGCCTGGACGAGTAGGCGAAGGCCGACTCTTGTGCCTCGCTTTCGAGATCTACCCTCTCCACCCAGTCGAGTGATGATGTGGATATCTGTACTGCGCCCATTCTGTTACCCGCGACTGTCTGCGGCCTGTAGTTTTATGATAAATTTACGCCTCCTGGGCGGCGGTCGCAAGGGATTTCTCTGAATCAAACGAATTTTTTCCGGGATAGAAGTTCAACTGCCCTCAGTCGTGTCGCTAGGGACTCAAAGTTACCATTGTCCGAGGAGTAGAATCACCGTTTATCATAGAGCAGTTGGTGAGGAGAGTGCCAACGTGCGTGTAGGATGGTGAGTCAGCTAGGGGCTGCCTGGAATGTCATCGGATACACATGTGAGTTTTTGCGATAATTGATGATGCTTTGTGATTGATCCAAGTTTGCACTTTTCGAATCACCATCAGCGCCCAGCGCCACTGAGGCGACTCACCTTCGTTATTTCGGAACATAACCCTAGCGGAGCCTAGCCGTAGGTGCAGCCAAAGCCCGAATTACGGCTTACCCACACGCTTCTCGTGGTGTTTCACTATAAATATGAATCATATAGATGACGATTAGATTTCCTGATGCTTTGTCTGATTATTCTTCCTTCTAACCACCACCATCGATGCCGAAGACATTCTCAAAAACCAGCGTCAAGCCACGGAGGGCGTATCTTGCTTGCCTCATTTGCAGGAAACAGAAGCGGAAGGTGAGTACACGTTCCGGTCTATCCATGGAACCGGCTCAGTCTGCTCTAGTGTGTATCGCTCTCTGCCTCGTACGACCGACCGTGTACACGATGCGCACAGCGGGGCCTCACGTGCGAATTCCTCACCGTGTGGAGCCAAACCTCGGACTCCTCCCGCCAGAGCACGCCAGCCCCAGAATCCCCACCACCCCCGGCTCGAGCTCAGAGTGGCCCGGAAATTGCTCCTCCATCGGCTGGGATATCACAGTTCCTGCCGACCGATATGAAGGCACCCATGGCCAGCGAGGGACAATATCAGCCCTATCCATCGCCACGGGCCACGGAACATGAATTACTGTTACACCGCATCGGCTCGCAGCCCCCCACCGCGTACGCTATGCAGGTGCCGCCTATGAACATGGATTACTTTCCGCCTGACCGGCGCGCGACTTGGCCTTCCGATCACTCGACTACCATCCACGACGAGAGTGATTTCTTCGAGCGACCATATTCTCAAGTTCAGCTCGGAACAGACCCTTGGCCGCCCTTTGCCGAGTATGTTTTCTGGCTTTCTCGTAGTTTGTTGGCTGACGGTACACAGTCGTGCTCGTTGCATTTACTCGCCAGGAACCTGCTTTCGAGGCGTGAAGTGCGGGCGCTGATGGGGGCTTGAGTCGGCCTCAACATTGCGCATTTCGGAGAATATTGTCCTCAAAATAAATCTCGGTCTTCTATTCCGCTTTGACGCCCGTCGCCTTACCTTGACTTCTCCTTTCCTTGTCCCCGAGTCGTGTATGTCACGGCTTATCCGAATGACGAAATACGTGTAGTTGATGACGCCCCGTTCCAAACGTTCCACTATCATTCCAGCGCGAAATCGGAGAGGCATGCGTCGACGAGGGCTAGAACAAGTGTACCATCCATCAGCGCTTGAACTCCTGGCGGAGGTTTCATTGATGCTCCGCGATAGCATCCAAGCCCTCTGGTAATATTGCGTGGTTCTTGTTCATCAACACCTGCACCCCTGGCAGTTGCCTTCCCTTTCCCTGATACGCCGTGGCAGCCACGCATCGACACACTGGGTCTCCAATTTATTCCGTGGCAAGAACAGAACCGTCATAGTTACTCCCTACCGAGCCGCGTTGCCGCCTCATAGGGTCAATTCACTGGCGCCATTTCTTGTTTTTTTTTTTTTGGTGGCGAATCTCAGGGCAGGCGAGCGCGGAGACAGCGGCAGTTCAAGGTGATCTGGGTTCCAAGTGTGTTCGTCAACTCACATCAGTGAGTCTTGGCGCCGATCATTTTCCGAGTCGCCGTTCGGTGATTTGGCTATAACGGATGTCGAGATGACTATAACAGGTGTCGAGATGATGAATCCGTGCTACGGGAGGGTCGTCTACTTAGGCGCCGTGTAATAAAATGTGCCCTCGTCCCTCATCTCGTTCCCTTGTCTTTTCCGTCGCTCCCACCTTATCATTTCCTTCCCTTCCTTCTTCCGGGTGAAGCTCCATGTGTAATGATGACAATTTTTTCCCTTGTCCCTGATTTCCTGCAAGGAATGCATAGTTCACAAATTACCAGCGGCGGGCAAACGGCGGGGCGTCTTGAAGTTGCTAGACCTTTCGGCCGAAGGTCACATGACCGAAGAAATGCATTCGGCGATCAATGGTTTGTAATGAAAACGTAAGGCTGTGCTCCTCCCGTCACCTCCCTTCACAACCGAAAACATGTCTTCCGAAGAGATTGGTTGGGACAGCCCCGCAGTGCCTGCCAAAAAGCGACGTATTCAGCGGGCATGCGACGCTTGCAGGCACAAACGAAGTATGTGGTGTGGTCTTCGGAAATCACGATGTAACCCCAACTCATCCAGGAGCATGTCTGGATCGATTTCGTTTGTAAGACCGGATAGTATTTGGCTCAATGGCTGTCTTTTAGGTGACGGATTGCGGATGGCCGGGAAGCAATGTACGGATTGTGTCCGCGCGAAGAAAGAATGCGTGTATTCTGGAATAGTCGTGACCCCAGTGAGTATTTTCTATTTTTTGGCGGGATGAAGTAATCTAATCTAATCACGCGCAGCAACGGAGGAGGTCAGTGGCTCTCTATACCACGAAGCCCCTCGTCACAGAATAATCCAGCTATACCCAAATCCTCGAAGCCCGACTCGCTCTCACGGAGAAGTTGCTGCACAAGGGAAGCCCCCGATTTTCTCACTGGCAAGCGCACGCTCACACTGCCAGTTTAGCTAATGGAACCCACGCATCGCTCTACGACGCAAGAAGACACCGTTGGATGGAGCAAGGATTCGCCGATTTTTGATCGTCCGGAAGCTGCTTGGAGAGCGAGTTCTCCGCCCGTGCAAGGTCCGGGTGTCGAGCTGGCTACTCTCGGCATCCGGAACCTGAACTTGAACAACGAATCAGAGCCTGCGCATTCCGACGACGTCCCAGATGTGGAATCGGGGAATGACATCGAGGCCCGCGGCGTAAATAATTACGACTCCCGGTTCCATGGGAACTCCAGCGGCGTGCACTTGGTCCAGACGGCCGCGCAGCTGAAGAGCGAATACATCACCGAGTCGGGTGCTGGGGGACAGTCTCGTGTCATTTGGAACTCGCGCTGGATGAAGTACTGGACGCCGCTGCCGCCACAGGTGCAGTGGGGTCAGCCAGCCGCGCCACTGCGCTACACCTACCCCCCGCCGGACGTGCTCTCTGCTTTGGCGGGCCTATATTTCGAGAACTGCAGCATATACATACCCATGCTGCACCGCCCAACTTTCGAGCGCGCGGTCGCCGAGAACCTGCATTTACGGGACGACAAATTTGGCGCGACCGTGCTTCTCGTATGCGCTCTCGGCTCCCGGTTCTCTGACGACCCTCGGGTCTTTGACCCCGCTGCCCCGCTGACTTGCGGATGGAAATACTTTTCCCAGCTCTCCATGAGTATGATCCAATTCTTCGACCCGCCAACGTTATATGATCTGCAATACTACGGTGTAAGATAAGATCTCGTCGTACCCTGCCCATCTCGAATAATCTCACTTGCATCTCACCCGTTTGTTCATTTAGTTGGCGATCCAGTTCCTAGAAGGCTGCGTGCCACATGCGAATTGGTCACTGGCTGGCGTTGGGCTGCGTATCGCGCAGGAAGCCGGCGTCCACCGACTCCAATCGAAACAGCCCGCCGTCGAGTCGGAGCTGTGGAAGCGCGCCTTTTGGGTTCTGGTATTTTACGACCGGCTGATAAGCGCCACCCAGGGCCGCCCGTGTGCCCTGCAGTACGAAGAGTGCGTGATTCCATTTCACACGCCCGAGGAGTACTTTACCGACCTCCTTTGATGTAACTCAGCATCGATATCGAGCTCCCGACGGAATGCGACGACGAATACTGGGAAAGCGAGGACCCTGAGCTAAGGTTCCGGCAGCCGCCGGGGAAGCCGTCGCGCGTGACATTTTTCGTGGTGCTGCTCCGCCTGTCGAATATATTTGCGTTCAGCCTGCGGGTCGTGGTGCGTGCGTTTCCTTTCTTGATAAAAGCTAGTTCTAACCCGAAGCCTAAAGTATTCGTCGAGGAAAAGCAAGGAACTGCTCGCCCTGCGCGACGAAGCGTGGGAGGAGCATCTAGTCGCCGAGCTCGATTCCGCGCTCAACAAGTGGGTCGACTCGATCCCAGGCCACTGTGCGTCTCTCCACTTCTACTCACGTTCAGCCTCAATATCCCCACACGACAGTGCGCTGGGATCCCAACCTCGAGGATACTGTCTTTTTCAGACAGTCGGTTGTGCTGTACTGCTCGTACTATCATGTGCAAATGACGACCCATCGCGCGTTCATTCCTATGATACGCAAGGCGGCGCCTACGGTACGCAAATAACTGGAACCGAGGACGGGACGCTGAAATGGTGGACAGTCGCTTCCCTCGCTAGCAATATGCACCAACGCCGCGCGCTCGTGCAGCCACGTCGCCGAGATCTCTCGGAAGCGGATGGGGCATAGGCCCGTTGTCTATTTGCTGGTCAGTATCCCTATAGTATGCAGACCGCCATTAAAATCTGTGCTGATTACCTACTTCTTGCAGCCGGCTCTGAAAACAGCGAGCATCATACTGCTGCTCAATGTGTGGAGCGGAAAACGCACGGGTCTCCCACCGCATATGAACACCGCAATAACGGAGGTGCACAAGTGCATGGCGGCGATCCGTGTCTGCGAGGACAGGTATGTCTGTCGGTGCTGTAGTCATACGCATCTTGCCGTTCGTATTTTCAATCGCGACTCGCAGGTGGCAGAATGCCGGGCTTGTCGGGGATATCCTGAGTGAGTTTGCTAACGTCGGGGACATCCCCGGCCCCTCGCCATCTCCACCGTCAGGTTCAGCTCCGGCAGTTGCACGCGCGACATCCAATCCCAGGAAGCGTACGCAAGGAGCGAACGACGACTCGAGGTACACGCAATTACAGGATCTTCCTCCGTCCAGCGGCTCCCGGGTCGGGGGTGACGCAGTCCCCTCAAATTCTTATTCCGTTGTCGATGAACAACTCCTTTTCGCGTGGGTTGGAGACGCGCACCAGACACATGCTCTGCCAATGTATACCCCGGACCTTGGAAAGCTTCCCCTTTATCCACAGCTGGATGCCTCCTTGCATACGGGGGAGGCATGGCACCAGAACGATCGTGACATCGACGCGGTAGAACCTCCTGCTTACGCTCCAACTACATCACATCCACTCAACCCGGTTGCGGGCCACTCGCAGCTTGGAACCTCCAGCGGGGCAGATGCGAACCCACTCAGCATTTTGATCGAAAACGATGCACTCTCAATGTGGGCGAACGCACCAGCAGCTTTCAAGTGCGTTGCTCTGTCTGCTTGATTACGATGATGTTGACATTCCCTGTCATGCAGCATGGGCGAGTGGGGTGCTTATTTTACTGCCATGAATGAGCATAACCAAGATCTTGCCTATTCTACTACGTTGGGGTGAGAGGTGGCACCTGGAGTGCAGTATATTATATTCGACAATGTTTTTCTGTTGAGTCCGGGGTAAGTCATCGGGCCGCCTCAAGCAGCTGAATACACGCATCGCTCGCTCGCATCGAACTAATCGGTGAAGACTGTTTTCAGCCTTTTTCATATCGTTTCACATCGCCCCGTCGACAGCAGACTACTCAATTTCCATTTCTCAGTTTAAGGAATCCGACCAAATAATTCGCCGCGTCAAGTGGGCGCGGCGGTGACGCGGCGCTGCACTTTACTTTGCTTTCCTCACTCGACTTTACTTATTACTTCTTTCCACGCATATCCTTTCTTGTACCCAGTGTCTACGTGAAATAAATGAAACCCATTGGACGCGTTTTGGATTCTCCCAATAATGCCTTCATGGAGACCAGTAGGGGCAGTCAGAGTAGACGATTCTCGTCGATTCTGAGGCGATTCTGACAGTCGATTCTGACGGCGATTCTGATTTATTTAAGCGTGAGAGAATCGTCGAAAATCAGAATCGACTCAGAATCGTCGCAGAATCGCCGCAGAATCGATGTAGAATCGACTCCAGAGGCGATTCTACATCGATTCTCGGCAATTCTGATTTAAAATAATTCCGAGAATCGTCTCAGAATCACCGTCAGAATCAACCCAGAATCGGGTATTTAATTTCTACTCTGACTGCCCCTAGTGGGAGATCCTGACGATTCGGATGGGGCGAATGATTTGGCCGGGGCTTTCTCTGATGTGTCGAAGTAGTGGCTCGGCCAGCCATATAGCCGGCAGGCGGGCAGTCGCCCGCCTGCGTAGACCAATCCCCCTTAATCTGTAACTACCCCATCTGATCATTTACTCCTAACTACCGATCACTCTTATATACAATCTCTGTACCGAGACGATCCTCAGTTGTTCACCTCGACGTGCCCAACTGAGGTTCGTCTCAATCTCTTTATTTATTGTTCTCTCTTACTTATTCTGTATCTAGCTTTATTCCTAACAGGTACAGAATATATAGTTGTTCACCTCGACGTGCCCAACTGAGCTTTATTCCTAACAGGTTATGGGCCCCGCCCTCTAACTTGCTTCAGAATACACTCGGGCACTTTGTCATTGCATAATACAACTCACAGACCTTGCGAATAAACCCTACAGCATATATTGTGTTGTCGTCGCCGAACCCCTAACATGACTTCGAACTCCACCGGCGTGCCCATTCTCCCAGATGCGGAGAAGTTTGAGGGCACAGGATATACCGGATGGGAGACCAAGATTTTTGCCTTAGCCAGAGCCCGTGGACTAATGGCTTACTTCGACGGGACTTGTCTGAAGCCCCCTGTGCCTGCTGCAGGAAATACCACCCAGACTGCGAGCCCCCCTCCCGACCCGACACCTATTTACTCCATGACACCTTCCTACGACGAGTGGGTTCATCGCGATGCCACTTCGCATGCCTTGATTGTCCTCAACGTCAAGAATCCGGTCGGTCTGGGTTTGAAACTCGACGGATCCGCATTCGAGGCTATCAAGTCGCTCCGCGACATTCATAATCGAGTCACTGACATGGGGTTAGTCAATGCGCAACGTGATCTTCACACCGCCCACCTCGTTCCCGGAACTCCGATGGCAGAACATGTCGCTCGCCTACGCAACCTCTGGAAGGTAGCTAACGACATGGGCGCGAAGATTGAGGATGGGCAATTCCGCACCATCTTCATCTCGTTGCTGGGAGAGGAATGGGACAATGTTGTTCCCGTTCTTCACACCTACAAAACTTCTGCCGAGGTTATCAGTTTCGTCACCATGCATGCTGAACGCCTTAATCGGACCGGCACACCTTCCACTTCCAATCCCGTTCCCCAGGCCCTTGCAACCAACACCAATTTCAGCGCTCTTCGAGCAGCTCGCAAGAAACTCACCTGTACCAACCCGCAGTGTGTCACGGCGGGCAGGAAGGGCCATACAATGGAGGATTGTTTTTGGCCCGGTGGCGGGAAGGAGGGCCAATGGCCGACTTGGTGGAAGGGCAAGAGAGGTCCCACATCCGCTGCTGCAAGCGCGAACGCAGTCGAGACTTTCGCATTCTCGGTGTGGACCATTCCCGAGGCCGTCATTCATCCGTATGACGCTGACGGCGGCACGCAAGCCGTGCACTTCCGTGGCGAGGAGGTCCTCGCTTCACCCGAGTCGTTCATGGCGTGGGAGGAAGCCGCGGAGGCTACCGTCGCGAGCATGCTTCCGGATGGCATGGCCACGCCCTCGGAGCTTTTTAGCTTCGAGCTTCTGGACACGACAAGCTCAGAGTTTGAGCTTGTGAGCGATATCTCATCTGTTGTGTCTGGCGACGACACAGACTATGACGAGATGCCTGCATTGGCACGAGTGGGCGAGGAATCGGACGACGAAGAATCGGACAGCGAAGAGGGTGAGGACTCTAACGATGAGCAGGACAACATGCCTGTGCTGCAGTCGGATGATGACGACGATGGGCCCGCATTCGACTTCACGTCCCGACGCCCATCACGCGTCGTTGGCCAGGGTTTCCCCCAGGCAACTATCAGCCTTGAAGCTAATCTCGCAGCGCATGCAGAGCACATCCTGCATGCTGCGCAGCCATACCCCGGAGACGAAGATGTTCCTCTCGGCCGCCGCTTCCTGGTGTACTCAACGTCCGATACGGAGCATGTCATCCTTGACAACCACACTGATGAGGATGTGTTTGTACCTACTCGACTGCTTCGTGACCCCACGTTCGACCTTGCACAGTGGTACACTCACCAGCGTATCTCTGCTCAGGGCTACCCTGACGAGGTCCTTGCCTTCATGACGGATGCGCCGCAGCCTCGCGAGTACCTCGTCGTTGCCGATTCTGCCGCAACGGACCACTGCTTCTGGCGTCGCGAGGATTTCTCCGAATATTACCCTGTCGAACGTGAAGGCAAGGCTGCCGAGGGTTCGAAATTTCGCATCCTGGCGACTGGGGTGGTACACAAGACTATTGTTTATAAAGGTCAGAGGAAAGAGATAGCTCTGAACGCAATCCATACCCCAGACATCACCGTCAACCTCATCTCCATCGCAAAGCTTGATGCTGGCGGGTACTCCGTCGAATTCGGGCGCGGAAAGGCGGTCTTCAAGAAGCCGGATGGGTTAGCATTCATGGAGGGCACTCTCGTCAACGGGATGTACCAGTTGGATTTTGAGGAAGCCGATGTGATTGCTGCGTGGGCCGCCAGATCGCGGGATCTCCCAGCCAGCAAAGAGACGTGGCACCGTCGTCTCGTTCACATCGGCAATTCAGGTCTCGACGCGCTGATCTCGGGGAAGCATGTCAACGGCCTCCATGTTCTCGGGGGAGACATGGATGGCTTATGTGAAGACTGCATCTTCGGGAAGCACGCGCGTCGTCCATTCGACGGTGTCCACGAGCCGGAGAAGGCTGTGGGTGACTGTGTCTACATGGACTTGTGGGGTCCGGCGCAGGTAACAGGGATCGGCGGCGTGCACTGGCTCATGCACCTCGTTGATGGACACTGCGCGGGACCGTGGGTCTATTTTCTCGCTCACAAGACGGCGCAACTAACCTTGGAATCATTCAAAGTGTTTAAAGCAGAGCTCGAGACGCAGACAGGGAAGCGGTTGAAGAAGGTGCGGGTGGATGGCGGACGGGAGTGGATCAATGAGCTGTGGAAGGATTTTTGCGGCAGTATGGGGATTATTATCGAAGTCACCACGCCGCATTCCTCCTCCCAGAACGGCCCGGGCGAGCGCGGTATTCGCACGACAGTTGAGCTTGGGCGTTGCTTGTTGGCAGACTCTGGATTCCCCAAGAGTATGTGGCCGTTGGCGTTCGAGACAGCCGCGTACGTGCAATGGTATCATCCGAAGCGCCGGGCTGCTGGCAAAACACCGTGGGAACTCTATCACGGCGAGAAACCCGATATATCTTACCTTCGCGTCTTTGGAGCCATCGCCTACGCCAAGATCGTCCCCATCGAGGCCGCCGGAGGGAAGCTCAACTCACGTTCTGTGAAGGCCCGGCTAGTCGGTTACAACAAAACGGCTGGCTATCGGCTTTGGAACCCCGCCACACGCACCTTCCTGAACTCGCGCGATGTGATCTTCGAGGAGGGATGGGGTCATCGGTCGCTTGCTCCACCAGGGGGAGATGTGGATGTTGCTGGAGGCGACGCGCTGCATGTTCCGATTCAAATCCCTATTCTCCAAGCTGATATTGCAGCACCTGCAGTCTCTGCGCCCACAATCCCTGAGGTTGCGCCTATCCCGGCTGCACCTCCTCGTCGCTCTACTCGTCAGGCTGTGCCCTCGAAAAACCTGCAAGACTCTCACGAATCCCAGGCAGTTGAAGCCGCAGCTAAAGCCTCAGGCGCCGATTGGGCAACCGATCGCGCAGCTCCGAATCCACGTACCCAGGCGCTCGTCGTCTCTACCATTTCTTCTGGTGTTCCTAAATCGTTTTGGGAGGCAATGCTGCACCCGGAATTATGGATGGAACCCATGAAGAAGGAGTACGGGATGTTAATGGATCGGAGCGTCTGGGATTTGGTCGACCTCCCCGTAGGCGCGAATGTCATTGACAGCAAGTGAGTGTATGCTGTCAAGTACGATATCGCGGGAGCTGTCATCAAGTGGAAAGCGCGCCTTGTTGCCAAGGGTTTCCAGCAGATCCCTGGCGTCGACTTCTTCGAGACGTATGCGGGAGTCGTCCGCTACGAGTCATTGCGGATGTTGTGGGCTATCTGCGTTGACCAGCCAGGGTGGGTGATGTGGTCCATGGACGTCGTGAGCGCATACCTTAACAGTCCAATGAGCGAGATGGTGTATATGCGCCAGCCTGAGGGGTTTGTGGTGGAGAGTGCGGAGGAGAAGGTGTGCCTGATGAGGCTGTCGTTGTATGGGATGATGCAGTCCGGGCGTAACTGGGCTGACCATCTCGAGAAGTCGTTCTCCAGCCTGGGCTGGACTCGCTTGCGCGCTGACCCATCCGTTCGCATCAGGTCGTCCCCTGCTGGTACCTCCATCGCCGGTGTTTACACAGACGACATCGACGGCATATCCTCTTCCGAGGCAGCAGCGGCCGAAGCGCAGGATGGTATTCGATCCACCTACGCTGTTACAGATGTCCCTCGCACGGCGACCTCGCTCGGAATGACTATCGCGTACGACCAGGCCACTGGCATTATCAGCATCTCATCGCGCCCGTATCTCGAGCATGTCCTCGAACGCTATGGGATGGCAGATTGTAACCCTAAGTCGACGCCTCTCCCCACCGGCATCGAACTTTCATCATCCCAGAGCCCAAGTACGCCCGCCAAAGTCGCATTTATGGCAGACAAGCCCTACCGCGAGGCGATTGGATCTATCCAGCATGCTGCCAACACTACCCGCCCGGATATCGCGTATAGTGCGAACCGCCTTGCCGCGTATGTCCAGAATCCTGGGCCTATGCACTGGAAGGCCGTTCAGCACCTCCTCGCATACCTCAAGGGTACCCTTGACTACAAGATCACGTACCGGCGGGGCGGCGGGAGCGGTGTCAAGCCTATTGGCTGGGTCGATGCAGACTACGCGGGAGACTTGGACACGCGCAGGTCGACATCCGGGGAAGTCTTCATGATGTCGGGGGGGCCGGTGTCGTGGTCGTCGAAGAAGCAGGCCACGGTGGCGCTGTCGACGACGGAGGCGGAGTACGTGGCGTTGACGCGGAGCGCGAAGCAGGCGATGTGGATGTACAGCTTCCTGGAGGAGCTGAACATGCCGCAGGAGCGTCCGGCTGAGTTGCGCGGGGATAACATGGGAGCGGCGTCGCTTGCGCGGGATGCGAAAGGTCATTCACGTGTCAAGCATATCGACATTCGTGAGCACTACATCCGCGAGCGCGTCGCAGCCGGCGACATCGACATTCAGCATGTTCCTTCTGCCGGCAATATCGCTGATATATTCACAAAGTCCCTTCCCCGCGACACCCATCTCTCCCTTGTTCGTGCGCTTGGTCTGACGGAGTAGGAGGCCCTGGAGCGGGCGGTTTCCATGCGAGGGGGAGTTTCCTTTCCCCCATATCGCTCATACCACGGTCAATTCCATTGATTCTTGTCATACTTTACTGATACTATATGTCTGCTCGCCAGGGGGAGTGTCGAAGTAGTGGCTCGGCCAGCCATATAGCCGGCAGGCGGGCAGTCGCCCGCCTGCGTAGACCAATCCCCCTTAATCTATAACTACCCCATCTGATCATTTACTCCTAACTACCGATCACTCTTATATACAATCTCTGTACCGAGACGATCCTCAGTTGTTCACCTCGACGTGCCCAACTGAGGTTCGTCTCAATCTCTTTATTTATTGTTCTCTCTTACTTATTCTGTATCTAGCTTTATTCCTAACAGGTACAGAATATATAGTTGTTCACCTCGACGTGCCCAACTGAGCTTTATTCCTAACATGATGATATTGATCCTCAAAACAATTTGGCAAAGTGATTGTATTCATTGTCAACTTCTGGTGTCAATGAGTCGAGAGAAATGGGAAAAATACAAGTACATAGAGGTTAGTTGAAGAGTAATCAGAAAAGGGAAAAATATGCTATATGGCCCCTACAAGTGACGAGTCTAGTATAATGTAGCAAGAACCGACTAGAGCAGCAAGCCGGAGACTCGGAAATGTCGCCAATCACTCACTCCGCGTCTGAATAATGTCCGAAAGTCCCACGTCAATGGATACTGACCCGAACATCAAGCAGAAATGACTAATGACCAAAATTGAACTTGCAGTTCGGATTATTTGGTAAGGGAATTAACAGAACAGAACACAATGAGAACAGGAAGCGCGCGCCGGGAAGAGCTGGATCGTCACTTCAAAGAAAGAAATAAAGCAAGCCCGTTCCGGTATCAGACAATCCGAGCGATGGTTTCCCCGAAAAGTATGCGGTCGGCGACGCTCACGCCGGGAAGGTGCCGCGCAACTCTCTCTCCGCGGCGTTCTTTGGGAAACTTTGACAGTGTGCTCAGCGTCACTTCGATGACGCCTGAGCCTGGAGGGGCTCGAGATGTACGGCATCCAGAGGTTTCGGAGAGGAAGTTGTGAAGGAAGACGTTTTCTGCCTCAGATGGAGTGAATGCGGGAGGTGGGGCGACGACTTGGGACGCTTATACTGATACAGTGATACTCGCAAGAGTGCACAAGGGGTGAGTGATCGGCTGATCTTGTCCTCTGATGTGGCCGTGCAAACTGGAGATTTGTCACCTCCGATCATTTCGCGGCCGTTCAGCATTGCTCGGCCACTGCTCGGCCCTTCGGCGTACTGCAGGGAATCCAGAAACTCATCGCCAATTGGGGGTCCATATTTTGCTGCTAGTCTCAAGAAATTCGGCCTGATTTTCATTGTTCACGGCCGATGAAGAATTTGTTGCCCAAGAAGCTACATGTGCAGTATTTACCAATAGTGTATCTGCACTATATACATGGTAGGATCCCATACTGTCTGCAGAGGTTAACGCGTCGAGGACGGGAAATGAGGGAGCTTTGCGTCGCGCCGTTTGGAGACGCGACGCGTGGTGGTGTGGTGATGGCGTGCTGATGGCCAGATGCTGCCGATCTTTGTACACACCAAACACTTTCCTTATTCGGGGGGTAGGGTACCCCGTGGGAACGTTGGTCAAGATCGGCCGATCAAGCACCTCTTGAGAGTGCAGGTCAAGGATACGTCACACGTGATGGTGTCACTCGATTGAAAGTTTACACGTGTTGATTACTTCTGATTATTAGCGCCCATCGGCGCTTATGCGCCATGACCTAGATAGGTAGGACTGGGATTTTTGTTTCTGAATTAGATGAATAGAAATTGAGAGGACCTTAAAGGGTTGGGAAACCCAGGACAATCCAGTCCGCACTGGGGGCCGGCGGTGCTGGGATATCTTCGTCATCAGGCTGGGGTTTATCCCCAAACCTTGAACCAGGCCTCGAGGCCAGTTTATTTCCAATTTATGCTGTATAAACAGTCAGCCTTCATTCAGGTTATATAACCTCCAGCACCATCTGCCAAAGTCTTGACCTTACTTTCTGTCTTCTGCAGCTCCGAAAAATGCTTTGACTTGCAATCAAACATAATAATAGCGCACGAAATATACTGGCATCAGAGAAGTTCTCAGCCTTCCTGGAGCCTGACCCAGGCAGCAAGTTGACCTCATCTTGATTACTTCGAAGCTATCGTGCCGGTTTGCTCACTTTCGGGCGAAATATGTATCCAACTGTCGTTTTTACACAATGAATAGAACATGTTTCTCTCCCTGTAAAAGTGCCGAAGAGGAGCGGCGGCATATCTTATGCACCCTGAACCGTGGGTATTCGGCTGATCTCGGCATATCTGCCGATCTCGGATGTCTCGATAAATATTCAAACCACGGAACGCAACCAAGGTTCACGTTGTCCGGAGCACTTTATTGATGACAACTCCTTGTATATAGTCTCAGAGACTTCCAAATGAATGAAAAGCCCCTCGTCGGGATGGAACGCAGTCTTGGACCCTTGAGAGGATCGAGACCTTGAAGCACCAGTGGAATTCGCACACGCGGCGCCTTCTATACGTGTGAATAGCAGTTAAGTATTTAAGTCAAACTCAGATGGTAAACGGCCCGTGTCGTCATGACATCGGGGGACTGTTGACGGGTGTGGCATCGGTTTTCGACAAAGTCACAGGCGCACTGGTGAACGTCTATCATATTTAATGGGTTTGCATGCGAAGAGACAAGTACTCTCATCCGAAAGCCGAACTGGAGCATACGTCCACGGCGTCAAACTCGAGCTCAAAATTTCTATTTACCTACCTACCTATCTACCTACCGTACCTGCCACGGCCCGCACGGCCTGCCACCTTTTGGACGGACACACGTCATCCCGGATCTCACGGGCATCCCCGCGGGGAGATGCCAAGATATTTCGGGGCTGGACATCCGCCTATGCTTTCCTCAACTACTCCATCGTTTGTCGGTTCGTCCCACTAATAGGTTCCCATTCAGAGTTCTTTCACGATTCCGTAACGTGCATTATAATAGTATTGACTTGTTTAAACCCGACGCGACAACAATTTTCACCTCGTCCTATTCTCCTAGACTAAGACTTAGATAGGTGGCAAAATATTAACCTTCAAAATTCGATTTCACAAATCACGAGTGAATCAGCATGCCGGCGGCCCAGGTATACTTAGCTGTGCGCTGTCCCACGCGTCTCGCTTCAACGGATCGCTACGAATTGGAAGCCTGATGTTATTTCCTTCCGCAGGAAATCCCGGCGGCTGGTTTGTCAATCACAGGTTCCGCATGTTCCGCCGTACCCAGTATCGCTTGTATAATTACAACTTACAAGGGTGGAAGTTCTTATCCAGAATCCCCCTCAGTACCATTTACCAGCGCCAATTTACTATGTTTAAGATGTTGGAAGTACAATTGCTGTGCACGCACTGCCTACTTCAACAGCTCCGTTCTACAGCATTCTTTACAGCTCGTTGATTTTAGTATCCATTTCATAGCTCTTTACAGCCCTCTACAGCCTTTTCTAGTATATATTCTGTACATGTTGAATGAATTCCCCGCGCGTTTGCAACGGGTTCACTGCTTATTTGGAATCTTGCCCTCGAAATCCAACACAAACGCGCAAGCATAACCCTCCCGGACCGTCACTCAGTCGCCTGCTAATTGTCTGGGGCACTGTTTACTCACCGTTACCCCGCCGATTGTTGTCTAGGCTAGGCTCCCTCGCCCGCTAGCGCTGGACATTCCCTGCTTTATCTGGCGCTCTACCATTCCTGTTTTCTACCCCCTCCGGCATCATGTCCGACGAACCGTCGCGTACTTCATTCCCAAAACTCAACGACTCGAACTATGGTACATGGGCCATCATGATGGAGGCTCTCCTGACCTCCAAGGACCTCTTCACCGATATTGTCGAGGTTATCGTTGACACGGTGGATAGCAATGGAGACCCACGCCCTCAGAGCGATGTTGATGCGGAGATTGAGAGAAAGGTGGCGAAGAGGCCGAAGTCGAAATTGGCGCAGGCTCGCGCTGAAATGATTTTGCGTGTGGAGCCTGGCCAGCTGGCGCACATGCGCTCGAAGGATCCCTTGGCGGTGTGGCAGGACCTGCAGACTGTACACCGTGCTCGCGGATTTGCTGCTTCGCTTGCGCAGCGCAAGAAGTTCCTGTCGATGAAGATGTCGAAGAACCAGTCGATGACGAGTTGGATTGGAGAAGTGAAGGAGCAGGCTTTCAACATGACGGAGGCAGGCATGGAGGTATCGGAGCACGACCAGATCCTTGCGATGACTGGTGGACTCCCTTCGAACTACAGCACCACCATTGCGACATTCGACAGCACTCCTCCCTCTTCTCTCACTCTCGACTACGTCGTTGCCCAGCTTCTTTCTGCCGAAACCCAGAATGGCCCTCGTCCTCGCTTGCCATCTACCCCTGTTCCCGATACTGGCGACGCTCTCGCAGTTCAGTCTGCAACTCGTTGCTATATTTGCGATGAGACTGGGCATGTCAAACGTGACTGCCCATTTCGCTCAGCTGTTGAGCAGCTGAAGAAGAAGAAGACCGCTGGAAGTGATTCGGCCAATCTCGCCATTGGTCTTGACGATGATTCCGATGGTAGTGACGCATTTGAGTAATGAACGGCCCAAAGTTTGCGGGGGTGCGTGCATATGCATTTGCGGGGGTGTGTTGGAAGTACAATTGCTGTGCACGCACTGCCTACTTCAACAGCTCCGTTCTACAGCATTCTTTACAGCTCGTTGATTTTAGTATCCATTTCATAGCTCTTTACAGCCCTCTACAGCCTTTTCTAGTATATATTCTGTACATGTTGAATGAATTCCCCGCGCGTTTGCAACGGGTTCACTGCTTATTTGGAATCTTGCCCTCGAAATCCAACATAAGACACCTGGCACAACGTGGAACTTCCATGTCGGGCCAACCGACGCGGGCGTACTTCTCGCATCCGTCTCCGTGTGCATCATCCTGCTCCGCAGCTTATCTCGCAAGCGCACCACCGCACTGAAAGGCCCCTCCAGCAACAACTTCTTCTTCGGTGTGCTTCCCCAACTCATGGAATCTGCCGACTCAAGCGCAGTCTACGAGGAATGGACCGCCGCCTACGGCGCTGTATTCTCAATTCCGCATCTCTTGGGAAGGAAACAGCTAGTTCTGACGGACCCCAAGGTGAGTCTACAGTCTGATCGTATCACCGGATCGAAACTCACCGTCGCAAGGCCTTCCAACATTTCTTTTCCCGCGAAACGTTTGGATACATCCAAACGCAGGGCTCAAAGCGCTTTCTCGAGCGGATCATCGGTCGTGGCCTGCTCTGGGCGGAAGGCGACAGCCACAAACGGTGCGTTCTCTCACACACCGGAATCCGAGTCGTCGGGGATATGAATCACCCAATCTGATTACTAACTAAAAATCCAAAGACAACGCCGGGCGCTGAACCCCGCCTTCAGCAACGCGTCCATCAAGAATTTGACACCTATTTTCTTCGATTCAGCGTACAAGGTGCATTCGTCCTTCAATTTATCTACCTGCTATGGTTCGTCCGAGATACTTACGAGTTGGAGTGAACTAGGCGAAGGCTGCCTGGGATGCGCTTATCGATAGTTCAAGCCCCTCCGAAGGAGCGATAATTGAGGTTCAACAATGGTAAGTTCATGCCAATGTATCGATGTCGCTGCTTAACTTAATTATGTATGGCTGGCTTACAGGATGAACAATATATCGTAAGTTTAGAATTATAACCGACCAGGTACATGCCACATGATGAAACTCGCTTTCAGTCTCGACACAATTGGTCTAGCGGGATTCTCCCATGATTTCGGGACTCTTTCAGGCAAGACCTCCGATGTTGCTACCGCCTTCGACTCTATTGGGTCGAAACCATCGTTCCTCGACACCGCGGCCTTCCTCTTGTCTTTGATTTCACCTGTCAATATCCCGACTCCTCGTCGTTCCATGCTCGACCGACTCGCACGGATGATGCGTGAGCTCGGGGATGCGTTCCTTACAGCGAATAATCGCGAGGGCGACACCGACAAATCTGTAATCGGGCTTCTCGGTGAGTCAAGTTGAACAGGCAATTGTGGCCGAGCCATTTATCCATTTACCAGTGAAATCCGCCAGCACGGAGCGGATATCACAGGAAGAGGTTTCTGCTCAGGTTTGTCTGTCTCTGGAAACTCGACCCGATTGATATGTTAACTTGACATCTCTCAGATAAACGTCCTCCTGCTAGCTGGATATGAAACGACAGCCAGTAAGCACATGCTCATAATCGTTCATTACTAGATCTGAGACTTTACCTTGTCCTCCTTCAGTCAGCCTTACTGTGGGTGTTATTTGGACGAATGAATTTCAATGGGATGGCTGACACGTTTACCGGTTTCCAGTGGGCGCTGATAGAGCTTTCCCGAAACCCCGCCATTCAGGCTAAGCTCCGCGATGAACTCCTTCAGGTAGGAGGCGAGCCGACCTGGGAAGAACTCAGCAACGGTCTCCCCTTCCTCGACGCACTCACCTGCGAGATTCTACGCTTTCACCCGCCCTTGAACGAGCTGCAGCGAACGGTGCGCACCCTTCATCGGCCCGCATCTCCTACTTCTTCCGTAACATGACATTCTCCCCGCCCCAGGCCGCGGAGGACGACATCCTTCCCCTCACTGCGCCGCTCGAGACCGCCAGCGGCGCCTCCGTCGACGGGGTTTTCGTCCGCAAAGGCACGAGTATCGTCGTACCCATCCGAGCCATCAACCGCGCCGCGGAGTTCTGGGGCCCGGATGCAAAGACATTCAACCCCGCGCGATGGCTTAACTCGAGTGGCGATGTACAGCGGGCACAGGAGATCCAGGGATATCGCCACCTTCTCACGTTCTCAGACGGCGCGCGCATGTGCCTCGGGAAGGGGTTTGCACTTGCAGAGGTGTGTCTGCGTTTCGCTCATTTACATAAGGTCTGACTGGCCGCCGCCGCGTTTTCCTTCTAGTTCAAGGTTCGTCTGTAGCTCATGCATTCTGTTCCAATATTATATTACTTACTCACGGATGTGTAACACATAGGCCGTGCTATCGGTCCTTGTGCGCAACTACACCTTCGAGCTTCCCCAGGGACCCGAGACTGTCATTGGGAAATATCAGAATATCCTTCCACGGCCCAAGGTGGAAGGCGAGAAGGGGTATGCGGTACCCTTACGGATCCGGCACTACGTGTCGGAATAGACTTTTATATACAGTAAACAGCAAGGATTTGCGCACCGCCGTAGATAGGTACAGTTTCATTCATGGGCTAGAGAAACATCTCGGAGGTTCATACTGTAGGAAGTTCTGATCGTTGAAATGGCCGTAGTCAACTTGTACCGTTGTAAGCAGTTTTCAATTCTTTGGGTACCAGATGGTGAAACCGCGATACACCTATCCCCCGCCAGACGTGCTGTAACGGGGATATTCATCCGCCAAGTCCTTGGGGGTACCAATCACCAAATTATGCTTACTTTATGCTTACTATACCTATGCCTTATGCCGTGCCGTCGCACTCACACCGTGACTTCCTCAATTTTGAGTGACTTGTAATTTAATCTGAAATGAGAGATTTTGAGTGGAAGAAAAAGTGGTCAGAAATCGGCCTCGATACTCATCATTTTAAAGGCCGCCGAAGTTGATGTTAAAACGACGAGTTTTTTGTCAAGTTTTGAGCGGCCCGAAACGGAAAGTTTCGGCTAAACTCAATTGAGTGGATCCGTTTCGAGCCGCTCAAAATTTGACAAAAAACTTGATGTTTCGGCATCAACTTCGGCGGCCTTTAAAATGAAAAGTATTGAGTCTGATTTCACCCCAGCTTTTTCTTCCACTCAAAATCTCTTGTTTTGGATTAAACTAAAAGTGGCCTAAAAGTGACGAAGTCACGGTGTGACTTTTCATCAACATCATGCACTGCCTTTGTTCCGTAGTATATATACCTAGCTGTCGTAGTTATATTCCTTCGGTCAATCCACCACTTACGCCAGTTCCCTCCCGTCCGAATCGTGTGCCGGATCTCGACGTTCGTCGCATCCGTCACACGTGCTCTCTAGGGCCTTGTAAGTTATTCCGAGGGAATTAAAAACACGTATTAAATACCAGTTTGTAAACAGGGTGTTTATAAACCGGTTTATAAACAGGGTGCCTAAAATTTCATTTTTTCGGCCTCACCATCCCACATCATCACACATTTAGTTCCGTTCCCATTTTTACCATTCCCTGCAATCCGACCCGACCAGTCTGCAAGGCTCCGCATGGCATCAGCTCCTACAACCGAATTATCCGACAGTAGGTCCCGTAAAAAAGGCAACTGAATGTCAGCTCCATCCCGCTGCAGCCCGAGTGTTGTCTTAATGACAGCATTATCAATATAATTAAAGTCGTCAGAGTCGTCTTAGCAGACATAACGGAGGCGTTAGGCAAAAAATCTACACTACCCAGGCATTGCCGCTGATTGCCGGCGGGATCCGAAATGATTAAAAACAGGCCATTTCGCCCGACCCATTTAAAAACTGGTTTATAAACACCTGTTTATAAACCGGTTTACAAACCAGGATTAAATACAAGGCCCTAGTGCTCTCTTCCTTAATATGGCTATATTTCGAGCACTGCAACATCTACGTCCCTCTGCTGCACCGCCCAACATTTGAGCGCGCTTTCGCCGGGAACCTGCATTTACGAGACGACAAATTTGGTGCGACCGTGCTTCTTGTGTGCGCTCTTGGTTCCCGGTTCTCCGATGACCCACAAGTTTACGATCCTGCTGCCCCGCTCACCTGTGGATGGAAGTACTTTTCCTAAGTCTCTGCGACTGCGACTATGCATCACTTTTTTCAGCCACCGATGCTGTACGATCCTCAATCACTGCGGTGATCCCTTCCTTTTACCGTGGGTAAAAGAGTCGTGGAAAATATATAAGAGGTCCCCCGGCTTTTTCTAGGAATTTTACTCAAAGAAAAACTCCGGTAAAATTGAGCCCAATTTTTCCCGGGGTAAAATTACTCCTTTTTGTTTCGGTAAAAGACTTGTCCCCCTTAACAATGAGGGAGCACCGTTTACCCGGACAAAGAGCCTTCCTTTTACTACGGGAAAAAAACAATAGAATTTTCCCAGCACTTTTTCCTTTGGTAAAAGGACTTATAAAAGCCGGGGGACCTCTGATATATTTTTCACAGCTCTTTTACTCACGTTACAAGGAAGGGATCACCGCAGTGAATACTACGCGGCGAGATCTCGTCAAACCCATCCCCACTTCCAGTCGCGCCTCTAAACCTTCCGTGATTCAGCTGGCGAGCCAGTTCCTCGAATGCTGCATGCCACACGCACATTGGTCGGTAACCGGGCTCGGTATCCGCAATGCGCAAGAGGCAGGTGTCCTGGGCCTGGGCCTGGCGTGTCCACCGGCTCCAATCAAAACCACCCACCCTCGAATCGGAACCGTGGAACCGTGCGTTCTGGGCCTTGGTGCTCTATGATCGAATTAGTAGCTCGGGCCTCGGCCGCCCTTGTGCCCTGCAGTAGGGAAAACCATTTTCCCGCTCTAACTCCGCTGACCCCTGTTGATGTGGTGTAGCATCGACATCGAGTTCCCAACCGAGTGCGATGACGGATACTGGGAAAGCGAGAGCCCCGCATTGCCGTTTCAGCAGCCACCGGGGACACCGTCCCTAGTCTCAACTTACGTGGCGTTGCTCCGCCTGTCGAACATTCTCGCGTTCAGCCTCCGGGTCGTGGTACGTGCGCTTCCTGTTCAACAGTGATTAGGATTACCCTGCATGTCAGGAACCGACCGCTTGGCAAAGATGGCACATTCTGAAAGCAGAAAGTGCCTCCCTCGCTCACGGCTTCGCCGTCGTGATCTCGAGTTGCCTCCATCAGGGCCAGGTCTCCGAGGATGACCTGAAGTGGTGGATGGCAGAGTGTTGCATATCCTCCCTTCCCTGTATGGTACCCTCTCCTTTGTCAGTCTCTTAAATGCTGATACTTCCTCCAGGTCTTGGTCTTGTTCAACACTTACAGTAACAGTGTATAATGTCAAGACGTCTCGTCCCGTATCGTGAGTTCTCCGCACCTACAGATTCGCTATACTACTCACATGACTTCCCATTCATCGCGAGCTCATGTTTCATTAAGTACCATGTATGGTGATTCATAGGGCTGTTCGCCGTGCCGTGACGGCCACGGCCGTGGGATCGACGGGTTTTACACGGCACGGCCGTCTCAAGCATGGCCCGTCAGATGAAGTTCAAATCTTTGGACAGCACGGCACGGTCCACGGACGGCCGTAAATGGCTACAGTAACATGGGGTTGAGTAAAAATTTTTAGAATAGTGTTATAGTGTTTATGACATTTGTAGCTAACCCAGAATCTCTTGGATAGCGCTGCGAGCCAGGTAAAGACGTTGCTTGACCAGAATTAAGGTCCTGATAGTCTCCGGCTTCAAAGACCTACGCGCAACTCAGTCTTCGCGCACATAATCAAAAGGATAACATAAGTACCTTACTTCGAGAAAATACTGTCTGTCATTGCTTGAGATACATACAGGTACATATGCACCCCTGAGATGTCCCTGCTCGATGACGCAAGATACCCGTGCCATGGATACCAATGCAGCCGTCATACAGGCTTACATGCGCACGGATAATACTTAGCCATTCAGAACAATTGGGACTGAGTCCGAGTGGCACTGTTCTCGACCGTTTTATGGTTTGAGTAATTAAATAACTTAGCTGCAGGCTTGTATCGTAGGGTTTCAAGTACTTTGGTGCGTCGAGACGCGTCGAAGGGAGTTGGATGTGGATGCTTAATTTTGCCGTGATTGCCGAGGAATGAACATCTTAGGTAGGTAGGTAGGTAGGATTACACGGCACGGTCCCGCTTAGGAACACTTGGGCCCAGAAATTATCTAAGTTTACAGGCACTTTGTAAACTATGGTCCCTGGACTTCTCCATAGCCCCATAGCCGAGCTCACGAACAAAATGAACATGTTAGGTGACGGGTGACATGGCGTGAACCTACGGTCGAAATGGTACAGTAACATCATTAGAATACAATGGAGAGGAACATTGGCCGGCTGAAATCAAACTCCTGCGTCGCATGTCATTACGGCAAGGCAGTTGAATGAAGAAGCTGGACTGGAAACTTCCCGGAGCAGTTGCTCTCCGGCTGGTGGCACTTCTGGGGCATTGGCTATGTGGCCAATTCGGTCTACATCGGCAGTTTCTAATGTATAAAAGGCACCCTGATTTTAGTTACTCAACTCATCCGCTCCTAGCTTCAGTCACCCACTCATCCTTCAAAGCATCCCATCTTTACCACTTCATCCAATATGCCTTCTGCCGTTGAATCTGGTCAAGAGATCATGGTCCCGTTGTTCAGTGCCGAAAGTGCTGGAGCCCCAGTTCATGTCAACTGGCAGCAGAATCTGTCTCAGCGCAAGGCAGACTACTATGCACTTACCGCAGACAACATCACCACCGGTTAGTCGCTCTCCTGCATTCAATCCAGATTGGTTGACCTTACCTTATTAAAGGCGAGCAAGTTCCTTTCTTCATCGCCGCCGAGTACTACAAGAGCAGCACGGTGGCGAACCCGAATCACATCACCAAGGTCGGAGAACTCGTCGAGGGTGGTAAGCCAGCTTTATACTTTACTCGTCATCCTGCTGTTCTCATTGCTTGTCCAAAAGAGGGCTATAAATTCAAAGTCAACGATAAGTTGCAGCACGGCCAGAAGAATGCTCAGGGCGAGCTTCGTTTCATTGTGTACCACGATAAGGAGCGGAAACCATACCAGGTAAGTGTTACAATTGATCCAGAGGCGAGAGACTGACGGAAATCATAAGCACCGTTTCATTGAAACTGCCGTGGGTTCCGCGACGGCAGGCAAGGCTGCGGAGATGGCCAAGGCGTTTGGTCTCGGGGCTGTCGGCGACCAGATCATGGACAACCTCAAGGGCATCGTCGGCGACTACCTCCACACCTTCTAGGCGCAAATTGTGAGCAAGGATCTACTTACACAAAGTCGATTGATGGCTCACAGACACCCAAGCATCTCATAGATGGGGAGAAAATCAAATACAAAAGCATATAGCGAGAAAACCCACACATTATACTTTAGATGCCTGCCTGTCTTCCGTTCTTTTAGTTACGACCATCTTGTTATGGAAACTTTTGACCCCGCCCCGCAAACATGCCTTTTTTGGTAGCCCGTTAACAAATTTTACGCGGACGGCATGTTCCGCCCCGCGCGAAGTTGGTAAACCGTAACCGCGCGCGCCCGATTTTTAGAGTCCGCGCACAAGTTCCTCATTTTGCCCTATATTTTGGTTGGAATTATAAGTGAATTTACCATGGAGAGTCCGGATCCACCATGATTCGGGAACACCGTCTCGCTGAATAGGAAGAACGATCAATTCATCGAATGGGAGCAAGGACAACAATGGCAATTTCGGACCACTGCAACCGGAATATCCCGAATCCATGGCATTACATGTCCTTGCTCAACAATCCACAGACTTTGCTCATGCGCACTTCACATTCTCCTTATCCCACAGTCGCATCCTCCGTGGAGGCACCCGTATGAATCCCCGCGGCCACCCAGGATCCAGGCATATGCGTTTACGTGCGTCGGAATTTTCTTCATCGTCTGGCTTGCGCCCTCGGTTACGAGAAGCAGTGTAGCGAGGCAACGGGGTGGGGGACGTTGGATCAACCCTCAACGCCGGCCAGAGCTCTCTCACGGGAGGGGTGACGAAAGCCACTCCGGCAGAGCGCAGGGGACAGGCGTTGAGGGCGGGCTGGGGCTCGTCTCCAATGATCGATGGGGGCGCATGTGGCCCGGGTTGAAAGGCGACTGGAGAGCGTCGGATGGCTCTTGGAGCGATCTTGCTGTTTCGAAGAAAATATTAGACTTTGACTTTGAGCCTTAGATAACATACGCTAACCGTCTGCATGTTCAATGAGTTCCGACTCGTCATAAGCACCGGTGACGAATTGTGGTGCAGCTCTATCAACTATATGTCAACTTAAGCTATATTTCGACCCAAGGGATTTCATACCTGAGCCGTTCTTCGAGTCGCACACCTTCGAGGTGAAATTCGAGCAACGCTTCCAACGTCGAATTTGAGAGAGAATCCAGAGACATTGGCTGATGAATGAAAAGAGGCCAGGAGAATGACCTTTGAAATGCCTGGCACAAATTTCTTCGTTTTAACCCTTGGCGCTTTGGCCCAACCTACAAATCCGAGTTCAACCTTTCCCAAAGCGCAGACCAAGAATTATAAGATAATTCCAGAAAATTACGAGTCGATCCACATGTGTATTGCCTACAGGAATCGGATTGACTGGCAGGAGTAAGTGCGTTTCGAGATAAGCCCCCAAAAAGTAATTGACAATGACAATGACATCATTGACATGGCAGAAGGCGGCATGTGCACGTGCCTCCTCCGGCAGCTAACTTGAATTCGAACTCCGCGATTTCTCCTAGACGCGTATGTAGGTATGTCCACATTTTTTGTATAGGGTTGATTGCAGTTCGATCTTTCCCAATGCCCGTTCCCTTACTCACGTCTTTGGCTCTGCAGGTTTACTTCAAGCCAGGTTTACTTCAAGCGAAATCGATAGTATTTGCATTCATAATCAATAATTCAACCAAAACTGATCCTCCCAGCCTGAACGGTACATGCAATTACTGCGCTATAACTACACTACACAGGCCGCACCACCAGCTGTAGGCTCTCTGGTGTATATTCATCCAAATAAACAACGTGCCTCCCGAAGCCACTCGTGTTATCGAATTTACGGCTGTAGAAACAAAAAACAGATATCAGCGACGACCCTATAAGTACAAGGGAAGGAACATGCACGCACAATGCGCCGCCTTGTACAAGTGTCAGCCCAGGAGGCGCAATCAGATGCGCGAGCACACCATACGACGACTCGCCCAAGAGAAGGACATCGTTCTGGCTCAGGTTGCGCAAGTCTGTGAACGAGTCGTCCGAGTCGAGCAGCGTGTACGCCGGTTCGTCCAGAAACGCGAGGACGGCGGGGTCCGCATTCTGCATCGCGATCGTGAGCGCTATGCCATGCGGGTGTGCGTATGCCCGGAGGTCGGCGAGTAGCCTGACGATGTTCGGGAGAGACCAGGAGCCGTAGAATGTGTGCAGGGCCAGGTCCTCGCCCGGTTCGGAGGCGGTGTCGCCCCAGCGGATGTGGACGCCGACAGTAAGGGGCCGCGTGAGTGGTGCGGTGGGCGGTGGGAGGAACGGCGAAATGGGGGCTAGTCGCTGGCGGACCCAGCCCATAACGCAGCCATTGAGGTCGTTCGTGAGCTTACCAGCGAAATAATCAATCCCGCATGACTCAAACGGAGGATACGAAAGACAACTTGTTGCTGACGCACCTGGCTATCGTCCTCATCTAGAATGCTTGTGCACGTCGCCATGTCGGTCCTGACTTGGTCCATTCTCTCCATGGCCCACGCCTCTCCCTCACAAAACCCTCGTGCGAGACGCGCGCGGTCCCACTGCGGTACATAGGCTTGAATTCGACAGGCCCTTTTTGCGTCGAGGCTGAAGTTCCTCTCTCCGTTGTAGATCTTCGAAGTGGAATATGGGCGCAACGCGTAACCATCGTTTGAGCTGAGGAGCAGAGAAGCGTGGAGAGCGTTTGAGAGAACGATCGCCTCCTTAAAGTGCTGAAGTGTGGACTGCGGAGGAAGAGCGTCAAAAGACCGAATGCTCACTCCAGAAGACGAACCCCAAGTCCCTCTGGCCCCACATCTCCCGTTCGTAGATAGATCCGCGGCGGCGCCGGCGTCGGTGCAGCTGCGAGTAGTTCAGGCTCAAATTGAGCGACCTTCGGCTGTGCTGGCCTCCAGAGAGCGTTGTATCCAAGGGACACGAAAAGAAAGAGCACTATTCCTGCAAGTACCCACAGTGGGAATCTTCTGCGATGCTGCGCATGTGAGCTTGCCGGAAGCGTATCGTAGGCCATGGGAGTGAGAGTCAAGTGCCCAGATCCAGGCTGAGGTCAGTAAAGGCGCACTGGCAGCGAAGGTGTACAGCTGTCGACCACATCTCGGTCTTTGAACGGCAATGGTATTCATAGACGCAGAGACTGTCAAAATAATGGTAAATTCAAATATAAAATACGGCCACTGCTCGCCGCTCGGCCATCAAAATAACGTATGATGTCGTCCCGCATTAGGCGGCCTATTTAGGCGCCCATTTGTATTGCGTCTCCTCTGACCAGTTTTGACCTCATTCCATCCAGAGGAACGACCACAGAGCGCCTCAAAGCGCTCTTTTAACTTGCGAGCGCATGTCCTCAGAAGAAGTTGAACATGCGCGCCCCCCACTTCCAGTCAAAAAACGGCGTTCACAACGGGCATGCGACTCTTGCAGGCAAAGCCGAAGTGCGTTCTAGCTTGGTCCTCATAGTAATCCACGTGGTTCAAATCAAGGACTCACACACTTGCAGGAGCATGTCTGGAATCTTGTTTGCAGAATTAAATCGTATTTCACTCATGTGTCTGTTTTAGGTGATGGACTGAAGATGCCGGGAAGGAAATGCACGGATTGCATCGAGGCCAGAAGAAACTGCACATATTCAGGGGCAGTGTCGACGACAGTGAGTATCCACTGGTGTTGATATGAGAGAAAACCTGACAACTCGTAGCAACAGAAGAGGTCGGCGGCTGTCTCCGATTATGACCAATTTTTCATTTACTAAACTAGCTACATCGAAACTCTCGAAGCCCGTTTGGCACAGACGGAGAAGCTACTTCGAGAAGTATGCCACTATTTCCTTGCCGCCACGCGCAAACTTACTCCGACATTTGCCCCTTCGCAGGCCACGGGAACCAGTTCGCAGGGTCCGGGCGTCGAGCTAGCAACTATGAGCATTCGTACTTTAAACGAGTCGGAGCCTATGCGGGTCGACGCCACAAGTATGGAATTGAAAAACTTTATCCAGGCCCTCGACGCAAAGAGTGCTTATGTGTCTCGGTTCCACGGAGAGTCCAGTGGCGCTCATCTGGTGAAAGCTACTGCGCAGCTGAGGGAAGAATACGCTGCCGACACGCCTGGAATGCAGTCTCGCGCCCCGTGGACCTCGCGCCGGATGCAGTACTGGACCTCTCTACCGCCGGCCTTTCAGTCGCAACGGGACGAGGCGACGGTGAAACCGCGATACACCTATCCCCCGCCAGACGTGCTCTCTTCCTTGGTGTGGCTATATTTCGAACACTGCAACATCTACGTCCCTCTACTGCACCGCCCAACCTTCGAGCGCGCTGTCGCCGGGAACCTGCATTTACGAGACGACAAATTTGGTGCGACCGTGCTTCTTGTATGCGCTCTTGGCTCCCGGTTCTCCGATGACCCACGAGTTTACGATCCTGCCGCCCCGCTCACCTGTGGATGGAAGTACTTTTCCCAAGTCTCTGCGACTGCGACTATGCATCACTTCTTTCAACCACCAATGCTGTACGATCTTCAATACTACGCGGTGCGATCTCGTTAAACCCTATCCCCCCTTCCAATCCCGCCTCTAAACCTTCCACGATTCAGCTGGCGAGCCAGTTCCTCGAATGCTGCGTGCCACACGCACATTGGTCGCTAACCGGGCTCGGTATCCGCATTGCGCAAGAGGCAGGTATCCACCGGCTCCAATCAAAACCTCCCACCATCGAATCGGAGCTGTGGAACCGTGCGTTCTGGGCCTTGGTGCTCTATGACCGAATCAGTGGCTCGGGCCTCGGCCGCCCTTGTGCCTTGCAGTACGAAGAGTGGGGGAAGCCGTTTCACCGCCCTGACTCCGCTGACCCCTGTTGCTGTGACGTAGCATCGACATCGAGCTCCCAGCCGAGTGCGATGACGGATACTGGGAAAGCGAGAGCCCCGCACCGCCGTTTCAGCAGCCACCGGGGACGCCGTCACGAGTCTCATTTTACGTGGCGTTGCTCCGCCTGTCAAACATTCTCGCGTTCAGCCTCCGGGTCGTGGTACGTGCGCTTCCTGTTTAACAGTGATTAGGATTGCGATTGATAAACCTGGATGTCAAGTATTCTTCTAGGAAGTCCAAGGATCTGCTCGCCGTGCGTGACGATGCATGGGAGGAACGCCTTGTCGCCGAGCTCGATTCCGCGCTCAACAAGTGGCTCGACTCGATCCCGGAACAACGTTCGTCTTCCCATTCTCGAGTGATCCTCCACCTCGATATCTGATCCAACAACAGTGCGGTGGGATCCAAGCATCGCTGATCCGGTATTCTTTAAACAATCCGCCGCGCTGTACTGCTCATACTACTATGTGCAAATGATGACCCACCGTGCGTTCATCCCCATGATACGCACGACGGCTCCAACGGTACAATGTCATATTCATATCAGCGCACTAGACACTCACTTAAACCGACCAGTCGCTGCCTTCGCTCGCAATATGCACCAACGCTGCGCGCTCGTGCAGCCGCATCGCTGAGATCGTGCTGAAACGGCTGGGTCCTACGCCCGCTGTCATTCTGCTGGTCAGTACCCTCGCACATACCCTCATCGTAATCTCTTCTCACTCCCTCTATACCTCCGTCATTGTCAGCCGGCTGTGAAAACCGCGAGCTTCGTGCTACTGGTCATTGGGTGGAGCGGAAAGCGCACGGGCCTCCCACTACACATGAACACCGCCATCACCGAGGTTCACAGGTGCATGGAGGTGATCCGCATCTGCGAGGACAGGTATGGCTGTCAGTGACGTAGATTCTTTAAGATTCTAAATAATGCGACACAGGTGGCAGGACGCTGGGCTTGTTTGGGACATCCTCAATGAATTTGTGAACGTAGGGGACAGCCGGGTGCAGCCGGCAGTTCCCACTGGCACAAAACGGACGGAAGGTGCGCAGGAAGGTAGCAACGGTCAGCCTTCCACGCAGTTTCAGGAGCTCCCAACGCACACTAGCTCTGCGGTCCGCACAGTCACTGCCTATACTCCCCGTTTCGACGACCCGCCGTTGGCATGGGCGGAAGACACAGAGTGGCACTGGACACATGCCCTGCCGATGCACCCCCTGTATTCACAGGTAGATCTCTCGTCGGGTACAGGTGAGGCAGAATATCGGGACGCCGCTACCTGGGCGGAACCGTCGCACATGTCTTCCGCCCCCCATCTCCTCAACCTCAACCTCAACCCCATGGCTGGTCCCTCTCAGCTCGGAGCTGCCAACGAGGCGGACCCACTCATGGGCAGCATTCTTGAATCCGATGTGCTTGCAATGTGGGCAAACGCACCAGCAACTTTTGGGTGCGTCGCTTCTGACTGATTATCCAGATTGTTGTTTACACTGATGTTCTGCGGCATCCAGGGCGGCTACAGAGTGGGACGCGTTTTTCACTTCCATGAACAGTGTACCTGATTCTCAGCATGCGACGACGCCGTAGAAGCGAAATTGATAGCTTTCTTACGATTTGGCAACCAGTGCGAACATATTGAAGAGGGAACTTGCAATTAGTATTATTCATGATAGCTGCTGGCGTTCTCTCGCGCGACGAAAACTCGGGATCGAAATACTATTCAACCGCTCGGTCCGGATTATACGAAGAATCGGCATGGAGTGTCATGACAGGACGGCAATGGCGGTGGTATGGAGAATGCGAACCGCAGAGCTGTGCCGAGTGATGGCGGCAGACATTGCTGAGGGCTCGGCACCATCCCGTCGTACGGCAATGTGACTCCGCAAGCCGTGCCGCGGGGCCGCTCGGCACTGCCCGACGCCCCGTAGGTATCGGGAGCTACGTTGAATCCCAGGCGCAGGAGCAGCGAATCTCAGGTACAAGTATATGTACAAGAGATGACAACCATTTCCTCGGGCTAGGATATTTCGCCGCGTCCGCCGCATCCGCGCCGCGTCACTGCCGTGTCATCCTGATCCCGATCTGCACTCTTATCAATTGCAGTGAATATTAAACTGACTTGAACCCCGGTCCACCATTCCCAATCCAAACTTCTTTGATTGACCCATCTCTCACTCCAAATCTCTCCTGACTTCAGCGGTGTATAGCCTCTTCAAAGCCTGTTTCACTGCCATTGCAATTTTTATTCCAGACGGTACTACTTAATTTGAACTACATCCCGGCATTCTTACGCCCGAGCATCGCCCGCCAATCAGGCAAACTCTTGGACAGAGACGCTGTTAGATATCGTGTTCGCGCTTCGCGGGGCTCAGTAGGGTACTGAGGTATTCTATCTTTGTTGGAAATCGAATGTACAATATAATGCCCGTGATTCATCTCGAATCTCGGTAATGCGACAGCTGATTTTTTTTTTTAGGGTCTCTGGAAAAGTACGAGAAAATTTTAGTGAGTCCTAAAAAGCGAAGAAGGAAAACTAACGTAAATCGGGCGGAGGTTTGATGAGGAGAGTCTGATCGGGTCTGAAATCGCGCATTTGTTTGCATCTGTGGGTTATTATGTTGAGCAGGGAGGACCTCTGACGAAGAAGACGCACCAGTTATTACGTGTGGCGAGATCATCTCTGAATGACATTAGCACGGAGAGCGGGCAAGGAGTGACATCAGCTCACTCGCGAAAGAGTTTCTCAACCTCTTTCCATTTTGTATGTGACTACAACACCGTGGGTTCCCCGACCCGACGGCGAGAGTGCATGTTGTGGGAGGTCTCGATGGTCTATGGCGGTCAAAATGCACATTTATTCTGCCCCAACTTTTTTTTCCAAAAGCGACTTTTCCGCAAGTATTTTATGGTTCCAAGGTCCCTGCCCCAACTTTTGAGATTTTGGTTTCCGACCAAAAAAAGTCGGGGCACAGCGTGTTCTGCCCCTACTTTTTTTTTACATGCTCCCCTACTTTTTTTTTGGTGGAAAACTTTTTTTTTTCGGAATCAAGTGGGGAGTGCATTTATAAACAATGCCTGCAGATCAAATGTGTGAAAAGCATTGTGGTTGACCAGCGGGAGCACCAACATCACCAGCATCAGTCCGATCACAAATGATCCGGTGTCACACGACGCGTCGACGCGGCGACCGTGAGCCACAGCATGGGGGACGGTGTGGTAAAATTCAAGCTGTTGCGGGTGATTTCTAATGGGAAATTCCATAATCTGGCCGTGCCAACCCAAGCCCTGAGGTAGGAAGGCAGTTGGCCAATTGAGTGCTTGTGATTAATTTTTTAAAGTGGAATCTAGGTTGGCACAAAGCAAGTTCTGGGTCAATTCTGCACTACTAAACCTTTCAGAGCCTCTTCATGCAGTGGATGCCACAAAGAAGCACATTTGAGAGGCCAATCCGCACATATAGACTACCATCAAAACCTGGTATTTGTTCAAGAATTGGACACAGGAGATGCCGAGGACCTCAGGGGCTGCATCTGGCGGAATCTCCAAGATCCAAGATGAAACCATCCAAGCGCAATGCCATACCTCAAATTTTTCCACACCGTCCCCCATGCTGTGGCTCACGGTCGCCGCGTCGACGCGTTGTGTGACACCGGATAAAGCGGGTAAGGCCGACGAGCGGCAGGGCCCGGTAACGGGAAAAAGTTGAAATCAAATATTGAATGTACCACTGTCAAAGCTCCGTGCAACCAGTAGTTGGGAAGTCACAAGGGGCTTCCAAGATAAGGAATCTCCTTATCTTTTGGGATGGGGAGGGCCTCTGGCTGCGGAAAAAAAAATTATAGCTTTTAGTTAGCATGGTATATGAGGATCAATGAGCTCAGAGGTGTTTGAAATGTGGTTTGGCACCAATCTAAGGTCCACTGGCCTGCCAACTGCATGTTCTACCAAGTAATAGTCAGACCAATTTCAAACCAGATAGTACCTCGAGCAGTAGATAGATAGGATACGCAAAGCCGCATGCGGCTTTTTTGGTGCGCAAGCTCACTGCATGCGGCTTTCTTTGGAGGAGGATCTGGTGGTCAGACGGCGTCTACAGCACTCCTAGTCATGCCCGAGAGCTAAAAAATATACATTGCCATGTGCAGCTCTGAAACCCGCATGCGACTTTTGCGCATCCTGTTTAATCCCTCTGTATGATCTTTCCAAGCCTCAGTTTATAGTTTCAAAGGTTATTCTGAGTCTTCAATGAGTTGGGTAGTATTTCTGAGGTTCTATGAGCCCAAATACATCCATGTATGCCCATCTCATGCCAATATTGGTAGTCTTAGGGAGCATTCTGGGACCGGAGAGCACTCTGTACTACATAGCTGAGCTAAAATATAGTGATAGTAGCCCAAGACATTTTATTCAGTGATTTGGGAACTCAAATATTGGCTAGGGCCCATGCCACGGTCACAATTAATCCACCTGCGGCGGGCGGCAAATTCTGACAGCGGTGGCGGAACCAACAGCCGCGGTGAAATCTGATGGGAACTACCACATTTTTCGGGTATTCGTATCTGTGAAGTCATACGTAACTACGTTGCTCGCCGCAACACTCTAAGTTATAAGGGCTAGTTACCCAAATTCTTTTCTTAGAGTATAAACATCTTTGCTGCATCTTTGATACTTTCCCGGATTGTCTAAGTCCAATTGGGTCTGTAGACTTTGTTAAAGTAAATAAATAGTCTGGTCAATCTAGCTTTTTATACCGTGAAAAAGCTTTGAAGCTTTCATAACGACATATATAGGGGGCTGGCGTGACGAGGGATCGGCCGAAGTGCCATCGGCCGACGTTCAGACGGAAAATGATGGCCGCGTCCGGCGGTAGTGAGCCACGTAGCAAAAATGACACATCAAGTGAATCTCATTTGGAGTCCAGCAATCTGTAGCGCAGCTCAAAAAATCAAAGAAAGACACCCATGAAGCAGAAGATTTTTCCCCTCATAGCAGGCAGGAAGAATTGGTCAAAAGGTTGTCTATTGCTGGGTTCTCAAACCATGACTCATCTCTTATGACAGATCCTTGTCTGTCCTTGTAATTGCTGAACCTTTAGGTTTGGCTGCCCAGGAGAACATCGAGTTTGCGAATCAGTTTTTGATCTGTTTGTCATGAAGAATTGGTCATCACAAGAAAAATTGAAAAGCAAGTGGGGAAAGAGAAAATAAGCAATGAAAATGGAAACATATTTTCCCAACCCTCCTTCTGCTTCGGATTCCTGCGTGCTAAGGCTGGCTAAGATTATGAGTACATTCCATTATAATTTAATGTAATGCCAGAATTACGATTAAATACAGCGTGAGGATAATATTAGGCTCTAATATTATTGGGTGACTTCCCGTAACAATTAAATATTGCCCAGGAATATTTTTTGCACTTGCCGACGTGATGCGACGTCAACTGCCAGGACCCCATCAATCGTATCACCCCAAAACGTCTGCGATTTATTCTCCCATCACTCGAGATATGTTGAATCTATTCGGGGGGTCCACCCCCCTCGAATAGACTTTCGTATCGTGGAATATCCCGTTTAGGCATGACATTACTGATCGTCACCTTCTGTCACTCCCGTCACGAACTCTATGTCCTCACTTGCAAAGCGCACCGTTCGTATACAACAGATCCTTCAATGTTACAACTCTACCCTCATTACCCTACATTGATCCCTGCTCAAACCCCAGTTGCATTCACTGTTTCCCCCCTCAAAATTGACGTCAAATCATTTTTTTAGAGTGATCCCTCTTGAGCCCTCTTTGTAGTACCACCGCTCCTCGTGGTTATGATCTTTTAACTCCGAGATGACCTGGTGCGAGCAAATGCTCGTATGACTGATTTTTCCACTTTATCAAGAAGTAAATATATTATTTTAGTTGCGGGAACCCAGACAGCGTGAATATCTTTTCTCTTTGATCGTATCAGTGGCACCCTCAGAAATTGCGCTGGAATATTTTTATCTTACGGGAAGTCACCCATTGACCCATTAAATTACAATATCTTACGATTACATTACAATATGGGGTACCGTACTCGAATGTAATGTTAATTATATGCGTATGGTCTGGGTGCAGAAAGACCTCTGTTTTTCAAGCTATATAGGGCTTAGTATGATATAGAAGGCCTAAATTGATGCCCTCACTATTTTCTCAAATCATATGGACCAGTGTTTGGTGATGTAGTTGCATAAAAATTGAACGTGGATGATCATGTGATCTGGTTCAATTCACCTTGATGTTGCGGAATCAAGATATGTGAATTGAATATGGCTTTCCAACTCGTGCAGTCTCCTTAAAGTGATGCTACACCTCTGAGGCTGTTACAAGTCTGTTTTTGCTTGGTGTTTGGTGCCTGTAAGACTTGATATCATCACCTCTGAGAATCATGACTTCCAGTGAAATGTAATAGGATTCGGGGAGAGTTCAGGATGTCCGGAGAGCGTTCCTGACACCCGGATAGGCTAAAAACTTTTGTGGGGGAAAAAAACAGATTAAATACAATTAAATATGGTTAAATTACGATTACATTACATTATCATACCCTTACGATTAAATATGCCCCTCAACCCTAATATTATATTACGATTACAGTACATTACGGTCTGGAGGTGTATTTAATCATAATCTTCCACCCTTACTGCGTGCTAGCTCGTTTCATTCACAGAAGGCAATGCAATTCTCTTAAGTTCAATTTTGGTCATTAGTCATTTCTGCTTGATGTTCGGGTCAGTATCCATTGACGTGGGACTTTCGGACATTATTCAGACGCGGAGGGAGAGAGAGTTGCGCGGCACCTTCCCGGCGTGAGCGTCGCCGACCGCATACTTTTCGGGGAAACCATCGCTCGGATTGTCTGATACCGGAACGGGCTTGCTTTATTTCTTTCTTTGAAGTGACGATCCAGCTCTTCCCGGCGCGCGCTTCCTGTTCTCATTGTGTTCTGTTCTGTTAATTCCCTTACCAAATAATCCGAACTGCCCTTCTTGATTTCGGCAATTCTCTGGTCACCTCGCTCGGCGTGCCATCGCAAGAAAATGGGACCACAGGCTCTCGGACGGACCTGGTGTGGAAAGGCTGGTCACTTAATTTCTTTGGCTGGGCTTATTCGCTAGAAAGCTTTCGATGGACACCGATACAGCTCGTGCGACGGGTTTTATCGCATTCTAGTGCTTGGCCAGTATTATTCATACACCTGCTTTAGGGGGCATTCTTGTAGTTTTTGTATGCATACGAACGTTGCGAGATAGGTCTACGCGGCGTTAGCATTCAATGAGCCCGGGTCCGAGGAGATTCCGTATGAGATGGCCTGTCTTCAACCGACGCGAAGGACTTCTAGATGAATTCCTGTGAACACGTACAAGGTCATCGTCACATCTATCTATGTGGCCAGGGCTCTGGGGAGCCACAGTACCGCAGATCTTGGGTTGAGAAAGGAAAAGTGGCAACGTTCGTTATCCAGCAGCGATGGAGATGGGACCAGAGATCCTCATCCGGTGGCGGACAGAAAATAAATGAAAAACGGGTCACTGAGATTACTGTCGCGTACATATGAGCACTTGGAATGTCTTACGTGTGCCAAAGAGCTCTTGTCCGCGCCTCTTGCCCGCGGAGCCGAGTACTTCTCAACGCATGGGATCGCACCGCTCAAACGGCGCGGTACCAAAACGAACTCGACACAAGATCCGGCCATAGGAGCTCGTTGTTACTTCGGCGGAGTTTGCTTACATACTTGTGCCGGTAAGAGCCCCGCCAAGGGCCAGCTGCTTCTGTATAAAAGCTGGGTGTCTGCTGGGAAGCTTCCATCATCCAGTTGAACCACACCCACGAAAATCACTGCCGCAGATGCATCTCAGCACTCTCATCGTTATCGCCCTCGCGCACTTCACACATATACGTGGTGCCGTCGCACTCCCCGCCCAGGATATCGAACCCGGTCCGGTGAAGACATTCAACGTCACCGAGATTATGAAAAGGGACTGCACCCTCAATTCAGATGGCTGCAACCACTTTTTGGGTACTTGCACGACCAACACAGATTGCTGTGGTTGTAATTGTATTGAATTGGCATGCAGTCCTCTCCGAGTTTAAATGACGTAGGCTGATAGAATTTGTAGGTCTGTGTCAGTCTCTGAGGCCCGCCTTGAAGATTGAAGGCTTGTACATCGCATGAAGGACATCTTGAAGAAGCTCAGGAAGGAGAAAAAATATTGGATGGACACTGTCGGATTCTGGAAACTATGACATACTGGATCGTAACGTGTGCTGCGTGCAGGATTTAGAGGCGGACAAACATGCCGAGAGGAATAGCTTTGAAAAGGGTTCCTGCAAACGTGAGAGATGGAGCGGATCAATTCAGTCGTTCTACATCGAAGTCGTGACCCGAATGTGGAAAAGAAACGGGGAGTTCGACGAGGATCCAACCGATATACGAACTCCGCGGTGAAGACCTGACGATTGCGTGGCTCATGATTCTAGATTTCACCCCTCGACCCATTACTGATTATTCCCATCCGATGCCCTCTTCCTCTTCGCGACGATGTAGACGTTTCAGTTGACTCAGAGGGGAACTTGCCGAAAAAAGGCCACTTCGGCAGCAACTTCGGCCATCATGATTCGGAATGAATCAGAATATGATGTAAATCATGATCTGATGAGGCTTTACCTTCCACCATCTCCCTCGTCTTCCGACTCTCCGAGTCAAATTTCCATCGAATGGCCGAGAATTCTGGACCAATCTCGCTACAAAACGCTCGTGTCGTGGATGATCTCTGGTTCTCCAATGACACACTCGTTATTCACGCGGAGAACACCCTTTTCCGCGTCTCCAAATCGATCTTGACTGCGCGCTCCTCTGTCTTCAGAGATATGGCTTCATTCCCACAACCGGATGGCGATCCGAGGGAAATATTCGACGGAAGTCAAGTTGTACGTCTCCACGACTCGGCTGCGCACGTGGAAGTGTTCCTTCGAGCCATTTTTGATTCCAAGTGCGTGCAGTAAATGCCGGGAGCGGAAGTTGTCTCTCAACACGCCGAATTAATTGACAGATATTTTATGCCGCCGCCTGCCCCCGTCGAAATGCATGTCGTCCTAGGAATCCTCAGACTGGCGCATAAGTATGACGTCGACTATCTATTCCGCCGAGCGCTTCAGCATCTCGTCACCGAGTATCCGTTCGATCTGGAGGAAATCGGCGACGTCGGAACGATATCTGATTTCCAAGAGAATTGCATAGAGCAGCACGCAGAGGTTATCAAAGTGGCGACCGAGGTCGGGGCGCTGTGGATCCTCCCAGCCGCCTACTACGAGGTCTGCAATGAGGGGCTGGAATCGTTCTTCGAGAATAGTGCACTGCAGGAGCACTTGACCCCCGATCAGAAGAAAACATGCGTCCTTGGGCACACTGCGCTCACCGCCGGAATGCTGCACGTGCACAAATTCATGCGCGCGGAGAGGCCGACGTGCACGAGCCCCGCGCACTGCAACGGGGTCTTTCGCAAAATGAACGAGCGTCTGCTCCGCGCGGTCTCATGCGGAGACACCCATGTATTCCGCTACTGGGAGGATTCTGACTGGGAGTCGGCCGCGATCTGTCCGCAATGCAAGTCGACGGCTAGGGATAGCCACACAATTGCGCGGGGTTTCTTTTGGATGGGGCTCCCTGAGATCTTCGGGCTTCCTGAATGGGGAGAGCTGGAAGATATCAGAATAGCTGCGATCGGGGAATAGGTTCGCTCTCCCCATCTCCTAAATGATATACTCATTTTCTCTCTAGGAGTCGTGTGAATCATCGTCTATCTTCCTTGTCACACTTTCGCTGGGCGTCTGATATCAATACCATAGTAGATTGAGTAAGATCAACGCATGCTTTTATTACCACTTAATCATACTTCTCCGACTGACATCCCCTCTTTGAACCTCACGTTAGGCAGCATTAATATCAACCCCGACGCTTTCATGATGTCTAGAGTCTTCATACGCGAAAGAAATTAGCGTCACTCTGCAACCGGCGCGAAGTACTTCCACATCCACTGTGATGAACAGACAACTCCCTTATCAACTAATCCGAACTGTACACCATCTTGATTTTTTGACTTCTCTCTGATTATCTCGCTCGGCATGCCATCGCAAGAAAACGGGACCAAATGCTCGGACGGACTTGGCATGAAAAGGCTGGTTGACTGATTTCTTTGCCTGGCCTTATTCGCTAGTGGATGCCAATAAACTTTCGGCGGACGCCGATTCAGCTGCTGCACCGGGACTTATAACATCCAGTGCTTGTTGAATTCCGATGTCTGAATCAGGGGGCTTTTTTGTTTGTATACGAACGTTGCGAGATAGGCCTCCATAATTCATCCAAGCGGTGGCTGCGGAAAAGCAAATGAATGGATTAGTGTTGCAACGTGTAAACCACTACCTTCATCGTGGCTCCGATTTTACGCTCTCAAGGCGCGGAAGTCCATATTGCTGTGTTTGGCCCACACCTGATCGTGTCCGAGGAAATCACGGGATCCCACGTTTTTTCTTTACCACCACGCCAAGCTTGAAGCTGGGACCGCGATTCTGTCAGGGATGCCCGCAGAGCCCTTCGATCCTGTCTCCAGCGCTGTGATTCCTGCACGCAGAACCGAAGGAATACAAGTCGGGGTCGAATCTCTCCGAAGTTCGGCCCAGAGTCTCGTCCGCCGTATCCAAACTTTGCGTGGCGGAAGCCGAAACGCAATCCAAGCAATCGCCCTTTTTTGTGGCGCGGAACAGCCGCGCGATGAGCGGGATTTCGACGCGCAGTGTCCGGGGAGAGCCCAAATCCTACCCATTGAGTACGCGCCGCTACTCCAGTGTCTGAAACCGCCCGTGGAGCCGAAGTCCAATGGATGTGGTACGCAAGTACACACTTCAGTGGTACCTAATCTAGGAGGATTTATGTGGATTGGATCGAGCAAGGACCTCACAGACTCGGTTGTGGCGCTGGAGGACAAGTACGTGCCCAAGGCATTGAAGAAGGTCTTGAAAACGCAGAGGCAAGATTGTGGATGTCTCCGGCGTCCCGTTGGTTGTGCTGTTTGGTATCGAACCCTCTCTAGTACCCTGCTGCCTTATGTACTCACAACTCTCCTTAATTTCGCAGCGGGAATGCTTTGGGAGTGCGCGTAGTTCACTGCACCACCCACTCCGAATCTAGTTCCCCGTCATTCCTCTATGAATTTGTGCCTTCCGGCGTCTCGCCTCCATTTCCACAAACCGAATCCATCCCCATCTCGAATCAAGAGAACCCTCCCCCACTTGACTTCTTGCAGCGTCGCGAACCTGCCCCCCTTGTCTTCCATAGCATCCCGCACGACCCCGCAAACGACTCGGCGCGCCTAGCAATGGCCATGGAGAACGGAAGGCGCCTTGGGATTCTCCCCCCGATAGCCATGCTAGATGCAGCTTCCGTGCCCCTGGAGCGCGCAGACATTTCCTCCGCCCCGCTGCGCAGCGGTCTCGTGTACCCCACGTCCCTCGGTGGACCTATGGCGTCCGAAGAAGCGGTCCGCACCCTCGGCACTGTCCCGCCCCGCGCTCCCGCCGACTCTGACTGGCCGCCGCGTGCTTCTGGGATTGAGCCCGACACCGCGCTTCCCCTCGTGTCCGCTGCAAATGACGGCGCGCGATTGACGAGATTGGTACTACGGTCTTCATCATTATCCTGACTGCGTTCGCGACTCTCCGACGTCGTGTACCTTCTTGCCGAAACACCACTGCAGGCTGCGCTCTCTCTGTGCGCACTGCGATTAATTGTCTCCCCTCTCGCATGCACGCCAGCGCTGCCGCCAGCTTGACCCGTACCGACGCGTTGCCGAGCACCTCATAACTTATACGCCGTCCCGCATTTTCTTGGCGCGTATTGCGAACTACTGGAGACTGGGCATGCGCGTTAGCCCTTTCCTCCGGAGTTGAAGTTCTGCCCACTTCTTGACTAATGGCCCATGCACCCGCGAATTCCCAGTACGAGCTGACTTTCTTGGCCAAATTTCACTTTACACAGTCATATCTTGAACCATGGAGGCCTTCCCTAGCGTAACTTTGGTTTATTGGAAGTTGAACAAATGTGCGGCAGATTGGTTGAAAATGCGGAAGCCATCAGCCATTCAATGGTGCAGCTCAAACGATCTGATTCCTGGCATCGAATGATTCCCTAGATAGATCCTCGTCTTTTACGTGGATATCCGTCAACCAGCCTAACTCTAACCATCCCCGCCTCGCGCAGATTATTGTTGGTCGGATGCTCGACCTCCTCCAACGGCGCCTTGAGTTCTGGGTGATTTTGGTAGAGCCACATGGCATGTAGGATCCCAGTTCCGTCAATCACGACCTCGTCTTTGTTGTCGTGGACCTTCCAAAATTGAAGAGAAACCACCAAAAGGACGACGGAAATGACAAGGCCGGCCGTGACCTGATGAATTTTAACTCAGGTTATACCCAGTGTCACTTTGAAAAGCGCACCGCAATTATACTGAGCTATTCGGAGGCTAGTCAGTCGAGATTCGATGCGTGACGGGGATTTAACAACGTTTAAACGTGCTTGCGGGAATGCTGTTTGAACAATAGCATTTCCTTGCAGTAAAATGGGACCTGGCGGGGTAGGTCCCATAGGAAATGAAATGGTAGTAGTGTTGTTGCCCAGAGCATTGATTAGGAAGGCAAATCCGCCAGCCGTCTGTGACGGGGCAATGTGGCCTACTATAGTAGTGTAAGATCCGATAGTCGTGGTAGTTTGAACCTACGAGTCCAGAATATCGCGGCGACGACCTCTGATAAGGCATTCTCCACGTCGTGAAGCATTACGCTCTTCGGTCTGTTGAGATTCGCGGGTAACAATTGAAGCCTTTGGATTAGATAACTGACAAGGCGGAAAGCCAGAAGAGGGGTTGAGTAAGCTTTTCACTCCCACAAACTGTATTCTACTCACGCGTCCGCGATGGAAAGCCTTGTTGTGTCGTTGTAGTCCCTGGGAACCTTGGATTCGGGGAGAAGTGTATAAAAGTCGACCCACTGCACTATGACAATCGAGCCTGACCCCCCGTTGATAGAATTCAAGGACTTACTGCATCAATATACGAGGTCCCAGGGTGAACAAGTGCATTTTCGGGGTCGTTTGTGTCGCCGGACCCCGGTGGCGACCAAGTAGACGTTGTTTTCACTATATCCGGTTGTACAGTGATCAGTCGTCCGGATTGTACATCCACAACTGCGGTTTGGCTGACAAGTGACTGGAAGCATTGGAATGGGAAGATGGAAGAGACTGATGAGCTGATAGATGGTGTTGCATTCACCCAGACTCCGTCATACCCGCTGGAATCGAGAATTGGAATAGTGCTGTATAGTAGGCTCGTGTTGAGGCGATAAACACTTCCCGTTCCATTGATAAGCAATGCAGTGGGGGTCGTTGCCGAGGAAATTACCCCAGGCTCTGTGTGATGGTAAGATACGAGTCTCGCTAGGCAAAAAGGTCTCACGAGTGGGATAAATCGTGAAATGGCTGTCTGCCACTATCTCTCCTTGCAAGCTCCACCAATTTGAGAGAGATTGACGTTCCAGTGTGATGTCTCCAGTCAGGTAATTGCACGTAATGTTGAAACCTGTAGCGTTGACTGTCGTATTTCCCGTTCCTATATTTGATGATTCTAGAACATCATATAACGTTCCTCTGTATAAACCGAGCGTTCCTGTGCTTCCGACGACGGATGGGAGAAAATAGAGGTTATCGATGGCGTAATTCACTGCATCGTCCCTATTCAGAAGGCATAAATTTTAAAGGCGTCTTTCAATCGTATACACCCACCAAGCCGTGGCGAGACTTTCCGGATCTGATAGATTATAACGGGAAGAGTCCAGGGCCGGTAGGCCGTGCGTTCCAATTGGGATGGACCGAGTTGCGTTGAATGTTTGTAACGAGAACAAGGAAGAAGTGGTGATATGAAGGATCAGGATGCTGACTAGATACACGAACGCAGATAAAACCCCGAGGAACGACGCAGGGACCGCCTTCTGGTGCCAGAGAGTTGAAATCGCGGATCCAACACTGGCCCAGGCCGCAGCAGTATCATGTGTTGTTGTCAACGCTTGATCTATCTGTAGGTCCCGACGCATGGAAAGTGTCTGTGTCACAAAGACCAGCAGCGCTGAATAAATCTGCAAAGGAGTCAATGATTGGGTTGTGGGATTCTGGGACCCTACCGTGCCGAATGCTGTGGTGATTGCGGTGATGAAGAACGAAACGATACTTTGGTGCTCAAGAGGGAAGGTGAGCCGGTGCTGAATGCCTTTAGACCACACCACCACAAGGACCAGATGGATGGCTAGGAGCGTTGAATGTAGGCATACAGATATCAGGCGCAGAAACCGAGACGATTTGAGCCGCGGTTCGTTGGGAGCTGTAAAACGAGCACAATTAAATACCGCATGGAGACGGCCGTCATCGGGCGCCGACCTTTCCGAGACATCTCGAGCAGGCTTTTCGCTGAATCCAGGAGGGCGTCCGGAGAATCGTCGCCCCGTGTAGTCATGCTATGACCCTCGAGGTACAGTTCTTTTCCGGGAGGGAGGAAGGGCGAGCGAGACATAGCAGCAAGGTTTCGGGGGAAGTGGTGCCGAGAACAGCGGCTTTTGTGCTACTCCCAAGAGTTATTTTTACGTGGGTAGAGGAGGCAGTTCAATCGCAGAGTGGCGGGATGCATTGATATCGTTGATGTTGTGGCAGACGCTGATGTGTCGTACAGTGAGCTGAGATCCATAAACTGAATAATAAGAGCGATCAGTCGTTACAGTGCGCCGGATAGGAAATCCCGACTGCAAGCACCGACAGGAGGCATCCGGAAAGACCACCCAGTATGGGCAAATCCTTGCGGGGAGATCAAATTGGCCGCAGATGGAGGGCAGGAGTCGGAAGGACGCAATCTTTTGATCTGGTAACGAGTCCCTTCTAGGTCTCGGATGGATTGATACTGTATCGTACCGACCGTACTGGTTCGCAGAGGTCCCTGCTACCATCTAATTTATCATCCTCAGCAAGATCCTCAGTGTAATCCATCTCGGTGATATCTGAGGATGCCAGTACGTACCATTCTGCTGAAGTATTCGTGAATCGAACAAATCAAATCAATCCTTGGGGCCAAATTGGGTGTGACCAAAACTTCAGCAGCACCGTCGAGTCCTTTGACTGAGTCCGATGCTGTCCGAGTCTGTTGCCATGCCATACCGCTCTCAGCTCACAACTGCGGCAGATCGAAGTTAGATCGAAACGAAGATGGTCGTTTCAGAAGCCGCCTCATTGATGATGATCTTGAGCTGTAGAGCCTAGTAAAGGAGGTGAGGAGGCAAACAATTGCCATCAGCCGTTCGGCCAGACACGTGGTTTACCCTGGCCCGTCGCGGGCCGGAATGTTGTGAAAGAGGGCCTTAAGTTCAAAAACGGTTGAATAACTTGAGGGTGGGCCGAACGAACGAACCACAATGTTTTATGAGCTCTCATAAATTGTGAGCAAATCATTGCTGGGGTCAAGCACTTTGACGCATGACTGAACGATAAAATGCAGTACATCAGGGACCGGGAAGGTGTCTTAGTGTGCCATGAGCACTATAAATACGTAATCGTCGCTCCCCTTCCAATTAAACAACGCGCCGTGTGTCGCAAAGTGCTCGAGCGTGAGGGCCGCGAATCTGCACATATGTAGGTAGTAAGGTAATTGTTCATTCGCTCTTGCCACTCAGGAAAGAAAGGAATTAAAGGAAAAGAGACACACCTCTCCGTCAAATATGCCTCGGACTCGTAAACCTTGTCGTACCACGCGTCGGCGCCGTCCAAGGTCTACGTGCGCACGCGAACGGCGCTGCGGAGGCGCTCCGCGCAGGTGGCGCGTTGAGGGTCTTCCCAGGCGGGGGATGGCGAAAGGACAGGATGGGGAGCTGCGCGGGGCAGGAGACGGGGAGATGCGCAAAATCGAGTGGTGCACTGCGACTCGTAGGGTGGGTGGAAGAGGAGAATAAAAAAGGGGAAAGGCTTCGAGGGGGAAGTCGGCGGTGGAGAGGAGAGCGGACCAGACTAGTGAATTCAGACTCAACCAGCCTCCATAACCGGTGTCTTCAATGGTTACGGATGGTATCTCGAACTATTCCGTCTTGTCGCCTGTATAATCCAAGTTCTGGAGATCATGTGTACCATTGAAGGCATAAGGCGTTTCAAATCTGGGCCTATCGTATGCTTCCGCGAGAACTTTTGTTGGCGGAATCATGATGGAAAAAATGTCCCGACACAGCGCTCAAGGACAATTTTTTGCGACCCAGGTCTGTACGGAAGGTTGCCCCATTCAGTGCTTGAACGGGACTTGTAATGGCGGCAAGGTGAAGAAGTTCTCCGTGGTAGCACGCTGATCATGATGGCATGAACTCATCTCTTAAGTTAGAACTGCGAGCCGGTGAGATGTTATGATCCGACTTTGCACCCGACACTAATTTTCCTTCTCTCGCAGGTCTGTCAAAAATGCAGAACCGACTCCGACTGCAGTTCGGACGTATGCTACGACCTTTGACGGACATCGCGGGCGACTTCTTCAGACGCGACTGTTTCCTCTTGGTTTTTTAGACCTGTAACTGGCTTACCCTCCCTTTCGTCGCATGCAGCCCTTGTGGGATGCTGAAGGTACTCGCCACTTCAAATCCAAGTATCTATACTCTGTTTTTGCTACTATCCAGCCACGGCTTATGGACATGGGCAAGATATATATTTTGTCCAGGTTTAGGCACCCCCTGAAGAAACCCCATTTATAAGTCCCCGCATGCACATGCTCCCCAATCGCGTCTCGCCCACGCTCGAGACTCCCCCCGCCGGCATCTAGGAAACCGCCTGGACGTCGACTTGGGAGTCTGAAGACGAGTCCGAATCCGAATGCTGTGGGCCTGGTAGAGTGGTGTATTTCCGGGCAAGTTTAGGGTGCGCGATGAGCGCAAGGAACACGAAAACCACAGCGTGGGTTGGGGGAGCGAAAAGAACGGAGTACTGAGAACGGAGACCCTTATTTGGTTAGAATAGGAGTTGAGGAGAGTAAAACGAGGGGAATGTGATTGAAACGAGGCAGAGAATGTGTACCCATCCCTTCGAAATTGCGCTCGTGTCACGCCACAGGTCGAAGCCGAGGAGATGCAGAGCCTCACCCCGAATCCCCGGAACGAGCAAAGGCGCAGTCAAGACGCAAAGACGTAAATCACAGCCTAGACCAGGCAATGACACTGATAGGTGGAGCCGAGCAAAAATAACCCGAAAATCATTAAACTAGGAAAACGTTTGAGCTCGAGCCAGTGGTAAGGACTGCTGAAGTGTATTCCAGGCAGGCCGTTTATGATCTAGTTCATCTCCGAAACCCAAGTATACGCATCGATATCTGAGAAGCCACTGTCCCAGAGAGCACGCATAGATTGCGAGCCAATCCCGAGCATCCGCCGCAGAAAAGTGCATTGGATCTTGTCGAGCACCATTGGGCCTTGTCGAGCACCTTTCCAAGGCCTTTCCCATCAACATAAAGACGACATCACAGCCCGCCGTGGGATAACACGAGCCCGGGCCATATGCAGAGTTCGGGCATCCCATGCCGAGGGATGATTCTATGGAGAAACGGGCTTCTAGACGGCGCCGTTGCCGATTGATGCCGAGCCGAGTGCCATTCTGCGGCCCGTTGTAGAGTCGATTTTGTCTCACTCTCAGACATTGTGTCAAGAATGAAAGAAAATTAGAGAGATTTTCCGTTAGATGTATCCTTTTGACACTTTTTACTCCGTGTGCGGGGTTCAAAGAAGTGATGTAATCACTATCCTAATGTTATGATCTATCCGGGCCTCAGGAGACCTCCCGTCCCACTGATTGGATATCGGGATGCATCTCTCAGATGTATTCCATGAACTCATGGACTTGAACTGAGAATTGCTGGTTCAAGACTGCGGACTGCCGAGACGATGCCGAGGCGTGGTTGCACGTGAAAATACGATGTTCAGCAAGGGAAGAGATACGATATTGAGTACTGCTTGTTTTTGTATAGGATTTACAGAGTATAATTTTAAAGTAACGTAAATGAGGCTCAAGTACTGCACCATTGAGAATGAGGATCGAACACACCAAAGCGTGATCCGTTTGAGGCCGAGTTGATCGCCGTCGAGGGCTTCTGATTATGAGTTCGGGCTTCCGCAAAATTCCCTAAAGCGGCAGGGCTTCTGTGTGAAACCGGGTTCAACAGAATTATCCGTCCGGGAGGGCACCCGCGAAACGATCTAGGCCCAGAATTACATTGGAGGCGGTGCGACCCTTCCTTGCCTTGAATTTGTATTGGTTCTAAATAAACTTCCCATTTCAACCCACACTCCAAGATAGATCGCTTTTCTGACGAGATAGCCTCACCTCCGGGATGAACCTTTTGCACAACCTTTGGATGCAGTCCAAAAAACCTGGTACAATTTCGGGAAGGAGGTAATGCACCCGTTGTTGTTGCACTAGACCTGAGACATATTTAGGTGGTTCTGGAAACCACAAAGCCCGGAGGAATTCAGTATATCATCCGCATTACTGATGGGGACCTCGTGCAATTCAATATCCTCGGGGTGCAATACAAGAATAACATGCGACATGAAGAGGTTCCAGAGATGTGGTGAGCCTGGATCCCTGGTCCACGCGGAGATCTGAATGCGGGTGCAAAACGGCCATCCAGTCCGACCACATATCAGATAGTACTTTCCGCCACTCTATCAGCGATTGAGTTTCCCATGGCAGCCAATTTTATCCAGAGAGTGGACCTGCCAGTTCGCGGAGACGCAGATGAAGCCGAGGAGACGCAGAAGTGCAGCGAATCCTCGAATCGAGCAATGGCGGTAAAGACGCAAAGACGCAAACCACGACCTGGACCAAAAATGAGAAAGAGGAGGATGTGTGTGTTGAAAAGAATACCTTCGGCGAAATAATCCGCGGACCGAATCAAAATCCGAGCTACACGTGGGCGGCTCCTGGGTGGTGTCGTTCTTCTCTTCTCTCTCCGCATACCATCCGCATCCGTGTCAAGCACTGCGCAGGTAGGGGTAGGCAGCCTGCACGAGAACTTCAGAAGGAGAAAGAGAATCGCGCAGTGAATGTCCATCCCGAGAGCGAATCGCAGAAGGACTCATGCAGATCCGGCTTGGGAGGAGTGAACGGGGCGGCGCAACACTGGGCCGGTGTGCCATCATATACAAGCTCCGTAACTTGGCAGCTTGTCAACACTGTTGTTTTCCGCTTCCTGTACCTTGCTTCCTTCCATGATCCTCAGGCTTTCTCTGCATCGGCCGAACAATAATTCCGACCATTCGCAGGCGCCACCCAGTTCAGAAACACCAACAACTGACGCTATTATTCATCAAGTCAGCTTTGACCGTTATTCTATGCGCCTTCTGTTTTCGAGTTGTAAGAGATGAGCTTTACGTGTTTCTCAGTCCTTTGAGCCAGGTTCTCCTCACCTGGGTCGAGCAGTGGAATTTTCAAGGAAGAAGGACGAGCAACTTGGCCGATCGGACCGCATCGGCATTCGCACACTCCCCCCTCTTTCGTAGAAATGTTGAGATACCACGAACAACTGACGCCATTGTTCATCAAGTCCCTATTCATCAAGTCAGCCTTGTCCGCTATTTATGTGCGCCTTCTGTTTCCGAGTTGAAAGAGATGAGCCACACGTGTTTCTCAGGCCATTGAACCTCGGGCTCCCCACCTGAATCGAACAGTGGAATTTTCAAGGAAGAGCAACTTGGACAACCTCTGCATCCATACACTCTTCCCCCTCTTTCGTAGAAATGTCAAGATACTACCAATCACTAACGTCGTTATTCATCAAGTCAGCTTTGACCCTTTACGTGTTTCATAGCCCTTTGGACCTCGGTCTTTTTCATGACGCCATTATTCATCAAGTCAGCCCTGACAGTCATTCCCGTGTACTTTCTGTTTTCGGGTCGAAAGAGATGTATTTTACGTGTTTCTCAGCCCTTTGAACCTCGTTCTACTTCATGACGCCATTATTCAGGCTTGGGTGTTATTTATGTACTCCCTCTGTTTTCGAGTTTAAAGAGACGAACTTTACCAGTTTCTTGGCCCTTTGAACCTCGTTTTCCTCACCTGGGTCGAGCAGTGGAATTTTCGAGAAAAGAAGAACTTGGGCGATCGGACGGCATCTGCATTCTCGTACACTCTTCCCTCTTTTTCTCACGGACGCCTCCGATGCGATTCAGTTAAAGTCCGTGTCATTTGATCACAGCTTTCAAGCTCACATTTTTGGTAACGAATTCCGCGCGGCACAGAAAATAACGACATGGAAGTGAGGCCTCTGTCGGTGTGGAGCATCACTGAAGCAGCACGGCCTGACTTTCACCCCGAACGATACGACCCAAAGAACCTCACAAGCGTGCTTTCGGATCCAAGTCGCAACATTAATCTCCTTGAAAGAGCTTCGACATCACACCACCGCTCGCTTTCTCCACTTGGGCTAGAAGAACGGTCTGTGATGCCTCCCACTCCACCCCCAAGTCGCAATTCCTTCGTATGTAGTTTTTTTTTGTGCAGCGGAGGATCTTCACCAGATGGAATAGCGCCGAGGGGCGTGGAAATGGTGCATGGTGACAACATGTGGCAATTTTTTTCGGCGTCCCAGTATAAAGGACGGCTTTCAACGAACGAAAAAATCATCCACTCACCCAGTGCATCCTCAACTCCTGACCTAACCTAAGATGTTCGCTCTTCGTTTCGCCTCCCTGTTCCTCCTCGCGGCTACCCTTGCGACCGCCAGTCCCGCGCCTGCACCTGCCGGCCTTGCCGTCGTCGACAAGCGCCAGTCCACCGCTAGCGTCGAGACTATTGTCACCACGCTGCAGAGCACTGTCGGCTCCATCCTCCCTCAGATCTGTGCGGCGTCCTTTACATTGCTCATCCAAAACCCCAACTAATAGTGTCTTCCAGCTGCACTGGGTTCCAGTGGAACGGCCAGTAGTGCGACCGTGACACCGCTCATTTCGGAGCTCACCGCCGCCCTTAACACCGCGACCTCGTCCCTCTCGGCCCTCCCCATCTCCACCAAGCGCCAGACCGAGACCGAAGTCGCCACCGTCGTTGCGGGCGTCATCACTGTACGTCTCCCCGACACATAAGAGTTCCAACTGTCATCCTCATGCTCCACCGTTTTCCAGGAAATCAGCACCACCCTCAACGGCATCTCGGCCATCCCCGAGTTCGGCGTACTCATCGGTCCCATCGACGTCGCGCTCGACGAGCTCTTGGTCGGTCTTGACGTCGTCCTTACCGGCGTTGTCACCCTCATCTCTGGCCTGTGCGTCTATTGCATTATTCCTTCTATTTCATGTTCCTAATTCAACCGATCCGAACAGCCTCGTCAGCGTCTCCGTCCTCCTTAATGAGCTTGGCCTGGGTCTCGTTCTCGTCTTGCTCGGCCTCTGATTTTCCCAATCATTGCGGGGGGTGAAGAGAAGATGATATCACATACTGTCCGCCCCACTGGCCCGGACATACATCATAGCTTTTCTTGGCCGTTTCCCGGGATTTCGTTTTGCACTTTTTTGGCCTGTTTTCAGCTGCTTTCCCGTAACGACTCATGTTAACTTTTGTACTCGTCTTGCTTGATATTTTGGATCCCGCACAAATCGAGTGACAATTCGCCCTGCAATGTTTCGGACCCGTAATTTGTTACGGGCGATCAAGCTCGATTTTTTATCTGAATCATGCACCAGACCTGCAAAGAAACACTCGTTTTCTTCGGGCACATCGCCAGGTAGAGAGTGAGTTCAAACCATCTCCGTGTATATTCCATACCTTGAAATTATGTGGAAAACTTGCTCTTTTCTTCATGCACCCTTGGCGGCCTCGACTTTTATCCGAATCTGGCCTGACCTGGTCGGTGACCCTCCAGGTTTTATACGAATTTACAACACGGATTGCGATCTCAAAACCCAGTTTATTATACGAATCCGGACTGGTATATGGTGGATTTGGGCATTTTTATACAAATTGAAAATTTTTACTGGACAGAGAGATCTGCCCCAATGTAAATTTCTCGTTTGCACCTGCGGTACTGCCACGATAAACGAGCGTGAGGAGTTTTCTGGTTTGGTTACGGGTTGTGCCGCTTGTCGGCCTTACTAGCATTATTCGTTCAAGTTGGGAGGTTGAACGCGCCGGAACAGCGCCGGAGCGCACGACACGTGATCGCGTTCGTGTTCGGATCACACGGAAGCGTGGCCAAACAACGCCAACCCACAGCTCTGAGCTACCACCACACTCTTTCTTTCAAGTTGGCACGCGTGCGAAGGTTCATCTACTTGCTTCGCATCTATGGTTATATAGAACCTTCATGCGTAACAACGACTTCGGATCTCGTCGAGGTGTCCCTCGCTCGCGGACAACTTGATCTCTCTGATTCTCGTGAGTCGTGGATGCCATAACCCCATCCAATCTGACGGCCTGCGTGTGGAATTTCTCTTGAGTGCTCTTTTGGGACACCTTATCGTCAACAAAAAGCTCCCACGCAGAAAGCATTCAATGGTAAACATGATCTCTAGAAATAGGACCATCCCAAGACCATCCACACCGAGACCGAAAAACTCCAGATCTCAACCGCCATCCGCAACCATGGAATTTATTGATTATCGAGCCCAGTATAAACGGAATTTAGTCCCTCCAAGCCTTTCACGATTCGAAACATCTTTCACTTGAAGCCGAAAACCAGACGGGGTGACCGAGTCCTGACACAGGTGGGCATGTCTGTCACATCTATGTTAATTAGCAACCCATAAAAGTTGAGTCCAGAGTACAAGGATATGATCTAATCACACCCTCAATGCCCCTCGACCCCCTTCTCCACATACTCCCACAGCTTCCTACCCACCCCGGCCTTCAGTGTGCACCTCGCGGTGTGGGGCCGTTTCGTGCCCACGGAATGAGGAACTGTTTCCATTGGTTAGTCAGGCACTCATTCGCGCGCGGATACCGACTGGCTCACCGCTCCATTTTCGCTATGTAGGACATTGGGAGACGTGCCGGCGTAAAGCTGCGTCAACGGGCCGTACGGGTCCACGGGATGAAGCATCGATTTCTAGACAAGATGCTCGATCAGCGTTTGTCTTTACAGCGCGGCTGAACTGCGATGCGAACAAAGAAGAAGGCCGCGAGGGCGGACTGGTGGCGTTGGATCTCAGTCCTGAGATTCCCTTCGTTATACACACGGTGGGTGGATGCCCTTAGGTGAGGTAAGGTTGGAACTCACCCGGATTCAGGGATATGGATATGATGCCGTTGTCGCCGTAGCGCTTTGCGAGCTCCCGCGCCCACACAACTTGAGCCTGGTACGTCCATTCAAACAACCGACTTCCACTATTGTTCGAAGACAACTAAAGACTGATTTACGCACCAGTTTACTCTGGTAATAAAGCTTCGTTGAGCCGTATTTCGTGCGCGCTGGGCCGGGGACGAACGTGTCCCAGTGTATATCGTTCTCGAGGTATGCGACGGACGAGGACGTGGTGATGATGCGGGCCTTGCCGTCCGTTGAGGATTCTGCACCAGCGAAGAGGGCGGGGAGCAGGAGCTTGGTGAATAGGTGCGTTCCTGATCGTGCTGGGAGTAAGCTTTACATGTAGGTAGGGACGATCGGGGATCCTAGTGTGGGGTCGCTCACCGACGATGTGTCGTACCCATCCTTCGTCAAGAGTTTCAACTTTGGCCACATGACTCCGCTGAACCAGAAGGACCAGAAGGATCAATACACCGCAATTGCAACAGCGCATTCGCCTTACGCATTATTGAACAACACGTGCAGCTCCTTCTCCTGGCTGAAATACGTGTGAGAAGATAGTTCCTTTCGCGTGTGGATGAAAAGACCTTATGTAAAAACTCCTCAGCCGCTCTTCGGACGTGGGCGAGACTCGCAAGATCCAACTCCAAGAAAATGGCGGTCTGGCCGGTTGCTCGCTTAAGCTCGTCGATCACTTTCTCGGTTTCCTCCCTCCCCCGCGCAGCAAGATATACTTTTGCGTTGTGTTGTAGAAGCGCCTAAAACTCGGGAGATCAAGATGAATGAGCGGCACAGGCCAGTATGGAAGAGAATAATACACCTTCACAGTCTCCTTCCCGATACCTGCCTTGCCACCTGTCCAAAATGAGTTCAACGTGCCGCCGCGCGGGGTCGCGACCAGACGAACCAGTGACAAGCATGACCTTCCCCGTCAAATCTGGTATGTCCTTTTGCCACCATTTGGGCTTGGGCGGATAAAATTGGCCCAGCAGCGATAGAGTCGTGCCCATGGTTCAGAGACTGGAACAAGGGATGCGGAGGGGGGATTGGCAGGCCTGTTTGGTAGAAATTTGTTGACAGGACATTCGAAGAAGGCTCGTTCCCGAGGGGGAAGGTGCTCAGTCAGCACGCTGAGTGATCCTACCTGTGTTGAGATGCCAAGAGAAGGAAGCTGATTTTTTGCAGCTAGGGAAAGTCGCAAGGACCGATATTGTTCCGACTCCTGCGCATTGATCGCGATCTAGACCCAATGTCTTCGACGGATGTTACCACGACCGAACGGCTTTCTATCTATGAGCCGTAGATACCGTGCCGCAGTGATAGGCGATTTGAATTCCATCCTGTATCCCCTAGCAGATTCGGGTTAGGGGCGGGCTTGACACACATGTGTGCGAATATTGCACGATGTCACCTTTCCGGAATCGCAAGAATCCCTGCGATGGTATCCACATGGGATTTGGACAACCCAGTAGGTGGGTAGAATTACGTCCAGCTGAGGAACTCCGGGACCCAGGAATTATCTAAGTGTGCACACCATACACTGAGTACCTGGACTCGCCTGTCCACCCGGAAATGTGTTTTCACCGGGACATACGGGCGCGAAACGTAACAAGACAACCCTGGTCTGAACTATCTTTTGGTTCCTGCGATACAGAGGCTGACGCTGTCCGCCGCCGGTTCCGGACGGAAAAGGCAAAAGTGGTTCCAGGGACTGAACCCCCTTTGGGCCGGGGGAACTCGGGACCGCGCCCTGCACGCGCTGGCTATTAATATCTACTTAACGAAGAAGGCGCCGTGTGTTATGGATCAATTCTTATTGCAGCAAGATGATAGTACCACCGAGTTTTAGTTCTGAAAAGAGACTCGGAGTCTGTGGCTAATCTCTCTGTTTCGCCATGTCCTTCTCACTACCTATTGACGTGCTCTCCAAAATGCAGATCACCTTCAAGGTTGGACTGCCGGGCGGGGAGTTTGCATTTGACATGGTTCCTTCGAAAGACCCCGCGGCCGCGGACGGGGCTCAATCAAGGAGTGGGATGAAACTGCATATTCTTGCGAACCGTGATAGCAACGGCGCAACACTCACACTGTTCGCTGCTGATGATGCCCACAACTCTTCAGAGGATAAAGCTTCTGAATATATATTCGGTGGGTCGCATTTCTCTCGTGGTTCTGTATTACATCCGAATTAACGGGTTTTAAGGCCCTTCGCTCTTCAGCAACCTACCCCCCGCTACCCCTTCCTTCGACCTCGATCTGCCATACTGTGATGGGGTTACTCCCGAACCTGCGATACCCCAAAACTTCGTCTCGGATCTGCCTCCTGGGCTGGATGATCTTCTCGAGAGTAAGTCCTGATTGACGCCTCAAATTCGATGCCTTAAATTTCATGGCCAGGCTTTAACCGTGCCAACGACCCCACTGTTGATTCTGCTCATATCAAACATGCCGGTACGCAGTAGGTTTCAATAAATATTCTCTTCATTCACGTATCGACAGAAGGACAAGAAAGCCAACCAGTCCTGTTCAGCAATTTCGATTTCACCCCATTTTCTGAGATAGGTATGGATGCACGTTTGATGTTTAACAAAAAAACTTGAACGTGCGGCAGATTTCCCCCTTGCCCACGAGTTCACCAGCAGTTCGGATTCGGATTCCCCGGAGTATTCCCCCATCGCCACATCCAGCGCCTCCTCCTCCTTCGCGTCCTCCCCGTCACCACGCGAATCGTCGTCTCCACGAGCGAGATTACGACGCCCTGAACCCTTCGTTCGGGAATCCAGCGCCAAATCCACAACCCCCGGCCGAAACAAGGTCTATCGGCGCAAGTTTCCTTGCACGATGGGATGCGAGATGGATTTCTCGCGCAAGCACGACCGCATGCGACACGAGGTGGCGCAACATGGGCGTGTATGCGACTGGGAGTGCAGTACCTGTCTGGGATTTTTCTCCTCAGAGGAAACGATGCGTAAGCATCGGTGCAAAGCCGTCGGAGGAGGCGCCCGACGGTTGGGGAAATAGAGTTCGGATTTGTTTGGATTTGGAGACTTGACTCAGGGTGGTTAGTACGTTGACATAGACAGACAGATTTCTGTCGACGATTTCATGAGCGCCCGCGGCGTACTCCGCAGAGACCTACTAGTACATATATATCTAGAATACTCCACTTGTCATTTCATACATACAGAGTGCGCGCCGCTCACTCGACTCCTTTGGGATGTCAAGGTTGAAAGTTAATATAATATAATGATCCCCGTGCGAGGTTTGAAACCCGAAGCGATACGCGCTCTACGGGATTTCCTAACGGGTGATTCTACAAATGACTGCGATGCAGATTCGCTCCGGATGTAACAGAGTTAAGATAGAGTTGGGAGTATTTGCGGGAGAAACGAGAATAACGGCAGTTCGGCGATAGATCCTGAACTGCCTCCATACCGAATGGAGCGGAAAATTGCTCGTAACAGTGCGCACCGTTTCCCAGACCTAATTCTTATCACAGGGCCTGGCCTCGAGTTGGATGTGTACGATAAGGAGTAAACCGGATCCGTACCAGATGGAAGCACAAACATCTGGAGACAAATCATATAAGTAAGTCGCTGTTCTGAAACTGTGTTCTCCTCATCTCACCATGAGCGCTGAAACGATCTTGGTCATTCCCGACACTTTGCGCTCTTGGCCATGGCCTCGCCATCTGAACCCCTACTACGATATCTGCAAACGGGAGTCTTCCGCATGGTGCGAGGGCTTCAACGCCTTCGACGCGAAGGCGCAAAAGAGTTTCAACCGCTGTGATTTCAGTAAGTATTTGTTTCTTGACGTAGAATTTGGGTATTAAAGCTGATGGGGCGTGTACATAGATCTCCTCGCTTCTTTGGCGTTCCCACTTCTCAACAAAGGTATTGAACTGCCCCATTCTTGTGGAACCAAAGGCTCAACTTCAATTTAGATGGATGCAGAGTCGGATGCGATTTGATGAATCTGTTCTTCGTCATCGACGAGCACACCGATATCGCCGCCACTGAGACTGCGCGCGAACAGGCAGACATCGTCATGGACGCCATTCGGAACCCACACAACCCGCGTCCCACAGGCGAGTGGGTCGGCGGGAAAGTCGCCCAGGAGTAAGAAAAATTACCACCTTTATTGACAGAACTGAACATTGATCGCGGCGAATCCTGGCAGATTTTGGGCCAACGCTGTTCGAACGGCCACACCCAGCGCGCAGCGCAGATTCGTCGATACCTTCCAGTTGTACATGGATTCCGTTGTTCAACAGGCGGACGACCGGAACTCGAGCCGTATCCGCGATGTGAACAGTTATTTCGAAGTCCGCAGGGACACCATTGGCGCCAAACCTTCGTTTGCGATCTGTGAAATCCACATGAATATCCCGGACGATATTATTACACACCCCGTTATCGCGAAGCTCTCCAGTCTCTGCATCGATGCGCTGATTATTGGAAACGACTTGTGCTCATACAACGTTGAGTAAGCGGGTCAACATATGCTGTGGTTTAAATCCTAATTTTTCTTGTAGGCAGGCGCGCGGGGATGATGGTCACAATTTGGTCACGATCGTCATGCACCAATACAACATGGATGCTCAAGCCGCGATGAACTGGATCTCCGACCTGCACGATGACATTGCCGATGAGTTCCTTCAGGTATGGAAGGCTCTACCGACTTTCGGGGGCCCGGTGGACAGGGAAATTCGAACCTACGCCGATGGACTCGGAAACTGGGTCCGTGCAAACGATACATGGAGCTTCGAGGTATGCTCGAATTTGATCTGTACGGCTTCCCGACTCAGCTTGAATTTTACAGAGCGAGCGATATTTCGGAAAGCGCGGGTTAGAGGTTCAAAGCAGTAGGAAGATTGCTTTGCTGCCGAAGGCAAGGGTTCATGGTGAAGCATAAATATAGATTTAATCGCAGTTAGAGAGTAGTAGATTCAGCTTCGGTAGATGTCTATGTATATCCTTCGTTCTTTCGCAATTGCGATTTCAACACGCGCGGATCACACGGATCATTCGAGCGACTTTTCCCGTAATGCCGCTACTAGAATGCCGGGGTGACTCACTCCAGCCCTCTTCACCTTATCGCGCAGGCCACTCGCGCTTGACTCGCACCGTTCCCAACGCCGTGGCCGGCTACCAAACTGATACTTGTGCACAACGGTCTTTCACTTTTATATTCCCCATCTAGCCACTGAAGCAATCCCTTGGCTTCAGCCTCCACTGCGCTCGCCGAGTCGTCTTTGAATCATTTTGCGGCCATCTTCGGAGATGGATCACTTGGCACTTATTCCAAGATTTTATCCCACTCCACCGGGAATGAACTAGGATCGAATTGCGCAAGAGATGCTGGCCCCCTCTGACACGATCCCGTTGGTGAGCGGCATGGCTCTTGATGACGAAACCGCAAACGTACACCTTTTACCTGGAGTTTCAAGACAATCCCTCTGTCGTTTCCGGTCTCAATTATAATTTATAACCATGTGTCATCAGGGCTCTACTCGGGGTCTCCAAAATTATCGCATCTACCGGGATTTCCGAACAATAGCGTGGATTGCCGGTGCAGCGTTTTTGGCTACACAGAGGAAGGATTACGAGACTCGAACTCGTCGACCGGGAGTTGTCGCCGTCGCGGGCGGTGTCCGGGCGGTTCTCGGCGGTGTCCGGGCGGTTGTTGGCGGGGTCTGGGCGGTTTCCGCAAATCCGAACGGTGCCTCCCCAGATTTTTACCAAGGCCGACTCTATGTCCAGCGTCTCCGCCAAGGACAAAAAGCATGCGAAAGGCACGCCAGTTGGCCATCTCAATTTGGTTATACTGTCCTTTTCTGAAGGACGCAATGAAACGCTACCAGGATCTCCTAACTTAATGGCATTGTTGACGCGGCCCAAAAAAACGGCTCCGCTTCTGCCGCCCTCATGTTGATACAATGGAAGCAACGGTAACCAGAGGACGCGCTATTTCCGCCCGGCCGCCGTATACCTCACCCACGCAACTCGTCCATCGTAAGAAACACTTCGCTCGATTGGGTATTACCCACTAATCGTAATTTCTGTCCCACATATCTCCACGACTCACTGGTACGCTTCTCAGTATGAACATCCCAGTACCTCCCCCACCAACGAAACTCGGATACTACCGCGTTCTTTCACCCAATGCCGGAGTGCGGGTCTCGCCGCTGCAGCTGGGGGCGATGACGATCGGAGACAAGGTACATATTTACCCCTTGTCGATGAGAATGCCTTTGTAATTTCGTACTGATCTCGACGCTAGTGGGAGTCGCATGGTTTTGGCGCGATGAGCAAGGAATCGAGCTTCAAGCTGCTCGACGCGTACTTCGACCGGGGTGGAAACTTTATCGATACTTCGAGTAACTAGTGCGTCCATTCCTCTCTCACTAAAAATTCTGCCTCTAATCTCGACCTTACAGCCAGAATGGGACATCGGAGGATTTTATTGGAGAGTGGATGGAGGGTCGTCGCAATCGTGATCAGCTGGTTATTGCGACGAAGGTGCGCAGTGTTTCCTTCCCTGTCTGGACATTACCATGCTGAGGTGGTCATATGCACTTGTAGTACTCCACAAATTACAAGCAGGGCGAAGATCTTGCGCAGAAGGTCAACTTCGTCGGCAACAGCGCCAAGACGCTCCATGTTTCGGTTCGAGACAGTCTGAAGAAACTGCGAACAGACTACATCGATATTCTCTATGTGCACTGGTGGGACTACGAGACGTCCGTGAAGGAGGTCATGGATACGCTGCATAATGTTGTTGTCCAAGGAAAAGTTCTTTACCTGGTAAGTCTAACATGCGCCATCGATGCATTGGACTGATCGTCTGCCTGTGAAGGGCATTTCGGATACACCCGCATGGGTCGTTTCGCAAGCGAACCTCTACGCGAACCAGCATGGCAAAACGCCTTTCTCCATCTACCAAGGGAACTGGAATGTCATGGATCGCTCCTTCGAGCGAGATGTCATCCCCATGGCCAAGACGCTCGGTACATCGCGGTCCTCTGGGCAACGAACCTCCTCCCCCTGATGACACAATCCTCCCTTCCGACAGGCATCGCGCTGGCGCCCTGGAACGTCCTCGGCGGGGGCAAATTCCGCACGGACGGGGAGGACGCTGCGCGCCGCGCTTCTGACGACAAGGGCCGCACGATCCTGGGCGCTGACCGCAACGAGAACGAAATCAAGATCAGCAAGGCGCTCGAGAAAGTAGCGAATGAGGTCGGGGCGAAGAACATCCGTGCCGGTGGGTATCCTTCACGCTCGCGCCCTGCGTTGACTGACTCACGACTCCTAGTGGCGATCGCGTACGTAATGCAGAAGGCGCCATACGTGTTCCCGATCCTGGGGGGGCGCAAGGTCGAGCACCTCGTGGCGAATATTGAGGCGTTGGATATCACGCTGTCGCCCGAGCAGGTGAAATACCTCGAGAGCGCCTTGCCATTTGATAAAGGATTCCCGACTAACTTTTTCGTGAGTGGGACTCATCGCTCATGGGACATCATTTACTCAGTCATCGTTTTTTTCTCCCAGGGCGACGGGACGGCGTATAACTACTTCATGACCTCGACTGCACACCTCACCAAGCAGCCGGGGGTGTTGCCGATTTCTAATGTACAGTGATGATCATGAGCCATCCCCGATACGAGGCTTTTATGTACTACATAGTACCGACAAACAATTCATCTCATAGTTCGTATGCTGCCGAGTGATGGAAAGATGCCAGCTGGATCGGCTGCGCGGCAAAGGTTGCCGAACCATGTCGCCGTGACCGGAACCCACAAGATGCTTCGGCAAACGCTGACGTCATTACTCGGCACAGTTCCGTCACGTCGGCAGAGCCGCACTTTACTTGACTTGTCATTTGGCGGTCGGAGCACAGTGGATTGCCTCACGCGCGAACACCAGATGACGCGGCGGAGGTACCTCTAGATCTACCAATGATGAAACCGGCAAGGGTCAGGCCTGATACACCTCTTCAACTTCATGTGCCGCTCCGGCTCGTCTAGGATCTGGGCGCGGCTTTATTTCTCAGAATTAAACGGACAAGATATTACGATTAAAATTAATCATTAACAACGGACACAACAAGGAGCATCCAGCTCCGCGAGTGTAGGCTAGATACGATTCGAGATATAACAGTACTGATTATAAGCTCAGTGGAATACTGGGAATGATTGTGGCTGCTTCGGTTCAAAGAGCAGAAGTCGAGAAGGATGGGAAGGATGGGTGGGAATGGGTGAGATTAAAGTCCGATGGGGCCGCCAGTATAATCCACATTGAATCTGAACCTCGCGTCAGAAAGGGTTGATCAGGTAAAATGAACATATCTCGGACCTGGTTGGATCATACTTCTGGTAAGTCTTCTTCAAGAATTCGTACTGCCCGTACGTCGCGAATACATTCTGTGTCGCGTCGCATTCGTTAATGAAGAGGGGCAGACCTGGTACGGGTTTAATTCTGTCGAGAGAGTCAGCTGATATCGAAAGCAGCGATGTGGTATTACTCACTGTTGGAGAAGAGTCTGTTTACCGTCTGCAATATCTTGCGGAACATCCACGAGACCCGGTACAAGTGTCTGTGAAATTTGAACCACAGCATAACCGCCGCTGAGGGGTGCATCGATGACATTTCCGCCTCGAGCACGACCGGCTAGGATTTGGGAATCCTGGATGGGGGTGAATGTGAGAGCTGTATTGGCCAGTTGGTTCTTGTACACCTGAGTGAAATTGAGGTTGCGGGTGACGGCATTTAAGAACGCATCATCGTCCCCGCCCGCAATTGTAGACGATCCGTAGAGGTAGGTACTTCCGTGGGCGTTTTGCGTCGGGAAGGTGTTGAGGATAATATCCGCATAGCTAAGCGGCCCGATGGAATTGTTGGTTGCCGGAATCGACAAGAATTCGTCGAACACGTTTGGCGGTAATGATTTGCCATTGTAGAACAGATTCACGGTCGGGAAAGCGGTGATGACCCCGGAAGTCACAAGGTCCACCAGAGTAACAAAGATGGCTAGCAAGCCGGGTTACTTCCCGTACCAACGGATGGATTTATAGAAGTCTTACTGGCTTTGGGATCTTTAACATTCTTTGTGAAATGCGAGGTTGCCCGCATCACTGCATTGAGCGAAGAACTCGGATACTAGTTGGCTCAATCAGTGGTTCACGAAGGGACAATTATGAAACGTACAGTAATTGAACCTCCGGTCCAGGACTTATTGGTCGCCGTGCCACTGTGAAAGGCATACACCTCGTATCGTGTTACGATACCAAAACGGTTCGCCCCACCCTTCAGAGCTTTGAATAGATCTTGATACTGGTTTGTGGCGGTCGCTGTTACCACAGTACCATCCACAAGCACAACATCAAGTTCCTTATATGAATCGGCGCCCCAACCGAGCGATGGAGACAAGAAAGATATCCCGCCCCCGAGGAGAAAGGAAGAACCGACGTCCCTGAAAAGTATGTAAGATGATTAAACTGACGTGAAGAGTCGACTATAACTTACGCTGCTCGAGCTACGGGAGGCGCAACCCCAAAGGGTGCCAAGGCAGTTATTGCCTCAGCAGCACGTATCCCGGGCTGCAAGGTAATTGTGTCCGTCGTGGCATCGTATGTCGCCGCTTTCATGTCCGTGAAGTAAATCAGAACACCTCCTGATACTCTAGATTCTTTTCTTCAGCAACTTGGTATCTCAAAAATAAAAATGAACGTACGCGTCCCAGCCCTTCATAGCGCTATGCCCGCCGGATAGTACCGCATAAGAGGATTTTTCTTGATATATAGCTTTCATCGCGGTGCTGACATGTGATGTATTCTGTGGAACTACAACACACGCTGGGCGAAGGGCATTGTTGGCAAGATCCAATGGTGCATTGACGGAGGTGTTGAAAGATGGGCTTGAGGGTGTCTGCACAAACTTGGCGCCAATCCTGGAGCTAATAGATGCACAGGCTCTGTCGCCTGCGTTGGTGGCGAGTACACTCGACACAAGTAAGAGCAGATTGAAATAAAGGAAGGACATTGAGGGAGTAACCAAGAGTGGAGATAACTGGCTCTTTATACTCGGAAGAGATTCAGATGAGACGTTGGCCCGCTCTCTGACTCTGCCCCAGCTCAGCGCGATGCGCCCTTCGGTACTAGTATAACCCAGGCTCCGTGACCAAAATTACTGAGGATACAGATATGTTTCAGACATTTCAGAATCGCTGAGAGGGAAAGGGGCGGACTCTCACGCGTTTGATGAGGAATGCATACCAGGAACGGAGCAGTTCAGGTTTCCCGGTTGCAACGGACACTGCCAATCGCTAGCTAGGGACCGAATACGGCCGATATGGACTTGTAGGACCTACGACGGAATTGTCGACCGACATCAAGGGTGCTGTCCATTATGGGTTCAGATATGGATTGATTCGTCTCTCCGTGGCACTCTCTAATGTCCACCGTGAATCAGCGGCTCGGAATTCCACGTTCCGGCTCACTACGATTTATTTCACCCAATTTAGTTGCGATTACTGATCTACACAGACTTATGTTGAACATGGAACCTCGGATCAAAGTCCATAATATTTACCACCGTTGCCAGAGAACGGGATAATGCGGTCTCTAACATTCGTCGGTTATCGCCATGGGTTCCGTTTCAAACTGACGGGCGGAATTCAATGACTGACTCGCAGCAGTGCCTTGATAAAGATTCCCAAGACGGATTACGCAAGACGGATTACCCATCTGGTATCAATGGGGACTCGAGAGTTTCAGACGTCCGGCCGGCAGTTCGACGCAATTGGAGCTCCGGTGTTCCGGCGGACGCACAGGCTACAGTCAACGGTTTCAACTCTCCAAGATAAAAGCCTGAGCGACGGAGGACATTCCTCATTACTGTTTTGTATAGTTTCCGCCTAGCATGAAGCAACAGGCTTTCTTTCTCCCGATGGCGTTACTGCTCAGCGCGTCATCCGTAGTTGCAGAGAGCACGAATTATGGTCCGAATTGCGTGCGTTCTCTCATTTTCATACCCAATCCGCAGACTCACGTCGCGGTAGTGCACTGTGCTCCAAAATAAACTTCCCGGGAAAGTATCTCTACCTTCCTCGTCTCTTTACGAGGAAGAGGAGTCAACATACTACTCGGCGATCGTTTCCCAGCAGATGCCGGCCTGCCGAGTCACCCCTACTAGTGCACAAGATGTGTCGAATGCATTGGTTGTCCTTACTCAGACCAAATGCGAATTCGCGGTTCGCTCCGGAGGGCACATGCCATGGAAGGGAGCAAACAACATTGATACTCCTGGAGTCACAATCGACTTGAGCGAGCTTGACCTCGTCACTCTCTCAAGTGATAAGACTATCGTTCATGTGGGGCCCGGCCAGCGTTGGGGCCCCGTTTATGATGCATTACAGCCGCACAATCTTACCATAGTCGGTGGGCGCTCGAACACGGTTGGAGTTGGAGGCTACCTACTTGGAGGTATGTCCGGGATATCACAGGGAGATTTATTTACTGATTCAACTCCCAGGAGGAATTTCTCATCTCAACGCGCAGCATGGCCTCGCCGCACAGAACATTGTCAACTACCAGATCGTGCTGGCGAATGGAACCATCGCAAATATTACTCCTACAGGCTACCCCGACCTGCACACTGCCCTCGGGGCGGGCAGTACCAACTATGGCATCGTAACTCAATACGACCTCATTACCTACCCCCTGGTTCCCATCTTCGGGGGCGCTCGCTCCTACAACGCGTCCCAATCTGCCGATTTCCTTAACGCAACACTCTCCTTCATGAAGGGACAGCTCACGGGCCCCACTGCAGGCGGGATAATCATCAGCATTATCGGTGATCAGCTTGCTGCGACAATGGCGGATTACAGCATAGACGGGCGCGTTTCCCCCGCCTTCAACGAGGTCCTCGCCATCCCCTTCACCTCTAATTCAGTCAAACCGAACATTACTCAACAAGAACTGTCGGCTCTCGTTGATAATGTTTTCCCCGGTGGCAGACGGACCATTTTCAATGTCCTTACATTTAAGGCGAATGTTCAATTTGCGCTGGATCTCAACACTCAATCTATTGAACTGTTTAAACCGTTTGAAGGGAAGAACATCACCTGGGCGGCAACGTACCAGCCTTTTGGCAGGGGCGTTACCCGCGCCATCGCGTCAAAGCCCAGCATCCAGGGAATCGAAACTAGCGATGATCTCTTGAGTGAGTTGTACTTTCTATCCGAATCCACGGCTTGTCTGTGGACTGAAGAAACTTCAGTATTTGGGATCGCCGCGTATTACGATGACCCCAGCCTCGACGACGCCCTAAACGCGTGGTCCCAGGACATCATCACTTGGGGCACCGCGGAGGCGACGAAGCGGGGGCTCTTCGAACCTTGGATCTACCTCAACTACGCACTTCCGGATCAGGATGTGTTCGCCTCTTTCGGTTCAGCCAACGAGCAGAAGATGATCGCCCTCAAGAAGCAGTACGATCCCAAGAATGTCTTTGGGCAGCTTTGGCCCGGAGGCTTCAAGCTGAAGGTCTAGATAAACTGTTTTTGGTTTAGACGGGGCGTACTTCTATAATTAAAGCGCTATAACTTCCAGTTCGCTCCTTCAATTATATCTAATTACCTCGTTCTTTTGGGCTCGTTGATAAATAGTCTAGTCTCCGTAGTAGTAGAGGATCACGTTTCCCGCGTAGTAATTTTGCCGTACATCTTGTATTATTGCGGATCATTTTAATGTTGATTTGAGTGGCAGACGGTGGCGTATATCCCCCAAGCCCCGATACTCTGGCTCCAAATAGACTCTCCGGAAATCATACAATTTTGACCTTGCAGTTGGCCTGTAGGCTCAAGTGTTCGATGGCAGTAGCGCTCGAACCCGAAAAATTGCAATGCACGGCGCATTTCCACCGTACTGAGGTTGAAAAAACCTCAAATATCTTGTAAAGTCGTGTCTACGCGTATTCCATGACGAAATAGGCTTTGGCGCCGTTTTTAAAAGAGGCGTCCAACGAGCGCCCAAACCAAGCCCAAACAAGTGTCATCACGTGTGCGAGATCTGTCAGATTCCGTCTCCCACGGCATGCCACGCGTTCCCCTCAGACGACAGCATTTGTGTGATTCATGCACTTGGCCGCATTTCAGCTCACGAATGTTGCTTGAAGACTTTCTCTGTCCTAATACGCTCTGTCGAGTCGTACAGCCTCTTCGCTACTCCAGAAATAAAATGCTGGAGAGCTGAGTCCGAGACCTCATTCCCCGCCCAATCTTTGGGAACTGCATCTTCACCGGTTCACCGCTCTGATTCAAGTCGACGTCGTCCCATTAATCTCCAAAAACCAGGTGGCGTGGCCGAATTGATTCTCTCGTGAGCGTGTCATCAAGCTATTCCAGGAAAGAAACTCTGATTATTTACGATAGGTACTACATCCAATATTTCAAAGCGGCGGGCTGTCGACGTAGGTCATATCATCCCATACACCTCCATATCTGTCGCCAGGGGTCTCTGTCTCTTCCGCGACTCGGCGCACCTCCGCAATTTCCTTCGCGGTCAATTTGACTGAACCGGCTCCGGCATTCGCGTGCAAATACTATCATCGATGCGCAGTCAGCCCTCCTTGGAAAGAAATGGGGGGAAATTCGTCCACACCTTGATCTTCTTCGTCCCTGGGATGACGAAGAAGTCCTCGCCCTGGGCCAAGATCCAAGCCAACGTCGCCTGGCCCGAAGTCGCGTTATGCGCCTTCCCAATCTCGCCTATCTTGGCTGCGAGGCCCAAAATCTTGGGAAAGTTTGCGCCACCGAATTTCGGTGCGGTACATCTGAAGTCATCGGCGTCGAGGTCGTCCACGGATTTGATTTGCCCGGTCAGGAAGCCACGTCCGAGGGGTGAGTAGGCGATGATCTTGGTCCCCAGAGAGCGGGCCGCCTCGATGAGCTGGAGCGGGGGATTGTCGACGTCGAGCACGATGGGTGAGAATTCGATCTGTAGGGCAGCGATGGGATGCACGGCGTGTGCGCGGCGGAGGCCGTCGGCGGTGCAGTCGGATAGACCGATATATCTGACTTTTCCCTCCCTTCCTTGTCATTTAGTGGGCGCGTGGTGACGGGAGAAGTGGGTACGTACTTCACTAACTCAGCCGTTGCCCAACCGTCTTTTCTATAGGAGTCTTCCCATCAACCCTGCCTGTGAGTTAGTGCGGGCCATAACAGAGTATCGTATTCGCACCGATGCTGGTAATAAAGCTCGATATAATCGACACCGAGCCTCTTGAGGGACTGGTTGCACTGCTCCTTCACGTATTCCGGGTCGCCCCGCGCTCCAGTCATGGTGAGTCCGAATTTCGTTGCAAGGAAAACCTTGCTGCGTTTCTCAGGGTTGAGCTTGAACCTGGCCATACCCTCAGCAAAAATTCGCAGCTACGTTGCCCGATGCACACCATTTTCCGATGAGATCCTCGGAATCGCCGTAGACATTGGCCTTGTCCCAAAATGTGGTACCAGCTGCGTACGCTGCGTCCAGTACCTGCAGATGATACGTAAGTTCTTTCTTCAACGGCGGTCATGGCTAGCTCATACAGACCTTCAGTCGTTCTTCATCGGTATCAATAGCGCCGTATCCAGCGCTGATACCCATCACACCGAAGCCGATGGCAGGGACGGAGGCATCTCCAAGTTTGCGATGAGGGATGTGCGACATGGATTGAGAGGGTGTTCACTGGTGAGTTTTTTCCAGATGTGAGGAAACGTCGACCTTGATGTGAGACGCGCCCACGACAGGAGAAGCCTTCGCGAAGAGGTGCCGGGACGCCGCGTCACCTCCAACGGCATGGTCCACGAAGGGCGTTACTAATCACCACCAATCGGAGCAGGTGAAATGTAACATTGTTCGTTGTCGGAGTCAAATCCAGTCAAATCAATACCGGACCCAAAATTGTAAGCTTCTGCCCTCCGAAAGTCTTGCCGAAATCCCGGCATTTGACGACAGTTTCCGAGCTGCCGAATCTGTACATTTCCATCTTGTAGAACCTGCTGCGGAAATTGTAGTTTCAGGAGCGGTTTCCACATGCCCAAAACAACCTCCAGTTTCAACAACACCGAAAAGCGTCGGCAACGATTTCGGCGCCACTGAAACAAAAGACTAGTTCGGGCCGTCGATGCCGACCCCTGGCCGACTAGCCGACTCCTTCGTTTTAGTCACCGAAACGGTCGCTGAATCTTTGGTTTTCGGTAACAGTTTTAGTGTGAACTTGAAGTTTATGGCACGCCAAAACATCTCTGAAACTCTTTATTCAACCCTGGCTAAACTGCCTCTAAAAGAGGAAATTCAACGCAGCTGAATCGGTCGCCGAATGCCTTAGCTTTGGGTTCCGCTTCAGCTGGGAAGAAACTTACGTTTTTTGGGTCCAGTAGTAGTAGTATTGATTTGGTTCCTAAAACTAAGTATTTTAGACTACATTTCACCTACCCCTATTCTTACCACATGGGAGTGTAAATGGTTTGCATTCTTCCGTCCCACAGCTCCCGTTGACGGCCGTCCTCTCCCAGCGTTTAACGGGTATTCAAGCTTACGATGACAATCCACGGCCGCCGCTCCTACCCGTCCCCAACGTCACTTCCCTCCTACCACGATCATCGATGTCGTGGTTCAGTGTTAGCCCTCCCAGCCACTCTGCTTTGCCTCATGCCTGCAGTTGTCCTCGGAGCAGCTTATACGTGCTCTTGCCGTCGAGACAGATGCGTCGTAAGATTGAAAAATGCAAAACAGAAACTCTGCATCCACTTCGGTGGCGAGCATCCATTCTGCCCTTCATCTCACCTCCTATCATGCTGTACGAATTCATGTCAGATTAGTAAAGATTACCCTTTTTTCCATCACCGATGAGTGTCGGCGCTCTCTGGTCATCGTTTGTTTAGGTTAAGTTTAGCCCATTTGTCAGCACATCTCAATTTCAACTTCAAGAATTAATCATTTATTGCATGTACACCGGAACAGTTCCTGGAAACCGGCATTCATGAGTTAGACCTATACCTACCTACAGGCGGTGAATGCGGACCGGCGGTGAGTGCGGACCGATATGAATCACCGGAGTCGAAAATAAAGTGCGGCCGCATAGCGGGTCTGATAGATGCGACGCTAACCTTATCGCATCATTCTGGTCCAGGTGCCAGGTGGGGTTATCCTTTCCAGGGACAACTCTACTCAGGAAATGGAGCTTTAGCGGGCGCAAATGGACTCCTTCATTGCCTCTCCGAGTCCCCAATTGGTTCAACAGTTTGTCCCTGACATTGTCTTACCCCCGAGTCTAATGATGTGCTGGTGCGTGGCGCTGATGGATCCCTTCCTTGCCTCTCCGAGTCCCCAATTGGTTCAACATTTTGCCTCCGACATTATCTCACCCCCGAGTCTAACGAGGTGCGTAGCGCAGATGGATCCCTTCATTGCCTCTCCGAGTCCCCAATTGGTTCAACAGTTTGTACCTGACATTATCTCACCCGAGTCTAACGAGGCGCTGGTTCGTGTTTCAATATGACTTCCCATAGATATAAAGCAAACTCATTGTGCAACTGGTATCATCGTGAACTGCTACTACCAATCTCCTCATGCTTCCTCTTGTCCGATTCCTCACTCTGGCGCTCGCCGCACTCTTGGTCGTGGCCAACACGGAACCGCCCGTCACCTATCTTCCCAATCGCGTCCACCTTGCCGGACTGTTGAAGCGGAAAGCCGGCCTCACGCACGATCAGTTTCTCACGTATATGACTGCGCATGCCGAGCTCCTCAGGTCGACCAATGTGACTAAATACTTTACCAAGTACGACGTGGTATGTTCATCTAAATTCCTCATGAACAGAAATTTCAGGCTCAGTAAAATCGCTTCGATAGATGCCAATTAACGCCACAGTCAATGCCATGCTCAATGCGTCCGGGAGCCTGACCACCGACTACGATGGGATGGTGTTGTTCGAAGGCACATCGTTCGATGAGCTCCTCGCCGTACGTTTCCTATTCCGCACTGTCAAAATGAACAAGTGTCCTCAAACCAGATTTTTTTTCAAAGGGTTTTAGTTCGCCGCAAGCTCTGAGCATCATAAACCCCAATGAGGAGCTTTTCCTCGAACGTAACCTTACCATCACCATCCCCATGAATTTTGCGTCTGTGGTGGACAAAGAGCCCTGCGAGCCTTAAGATACGAGTCGATACGAATCTCCGACTAGCAGAATAACATAGAATGTTCCGTTTATTCCTGGTACCGTCTTAAAAACTAGCGTATATTGATCCGACTGTAAATTAATTCAATATTCGCGAATTCACCCCCAATCATCGGACTCAATGTCCTCAATTTCTCGAATTTAATTTCACGATACCGAGATCCTCCGGCCTCTCATATTCAAGCGACGTGGAAAGTATTAACCTAGGTCAATATGTTAGCGTGCAGTAGATAATTCAGTCGATGATTCCAAACCTGTAAACAGTTGATTCAATTGGTCCAAAACCACTACTGAAGTAGCCGCAATCAGTAGCAGTTCAAAGCCACCCTTTTATCCATTATCAACGAGGTAAGAAAGAACTATTATCTGCGACTGGCTAGCGGGCCACACTAGGTAGTGGGCCACTTGGCCTCTGGGGTTTTGTCCAGTAAAACCTGTTATACTCCTGAAATGTCGGAGTTTGGGGTTTGGGGGTGGAGAGGGACCTCCAATGATGATTCGTACTTGGTTCGTACCATTTTTCGACCGAAAGTGATGTTCGGGTCAAAAGTTGTGGCACGTGCCCTTTCGGCCGAGGGGCTCCGACCGCCGTTTTGTTACCGTTTTCTTCTCCCCATCGCTCTTTCTCTGCCAATTCTTCGTCTTTTGACGACTTCCTGGGCTCATTCTACTCGTACGATGAACGCCTTGACTCCTTGATATAATATGGGGGCATTTAAGTCTACACACTCCTGCTATGGCACGGATACACCGCGGCTTCAAATCTGAGTGCCTCGGGCTGGCCACGTCACCAGCGCGCCACCCATCCACGCTATGGGTCTGGGATTTGGCAAGGGTTTTTGGAATTGGGCATAGTTCATTTTTGTGTGCCCTCCTACTTTTTCTTCCCTCGATCCCCTTCTCACTGCTGTCCTTTACCCCAAACCACCCAAATTTGGAGCCCGAGACATTCGAATTTTATTTGGGAGCTAGGGATATCCCGGAATGAAGGTGGGGGTCCTAGTGGAGCAGTGGCCTTGAGCTCCTCGGAGGTATCACAGTGGTCCTGTTTGGCAGTAGCGTCCTTACGTAGTCATCACGGCTTGTCCCTAGCCACCGCTATCTGTACGCCTGCGACCCCGTACCGACCTGACGAGCCCATCCGGGCTAGTCCACTAGTATGTCAGAATGCTTCATATAAAACGAAATGTCCCCGATTCTGGGCGGCCACAGCTTCTGGTCGTGACGAGGCGCCACGGTAGTCCGGGATCTGCGTTTCCGGTCTCGGGCATATTATTTTGGCCAGAGTCTCATCCCTTTTTGTGAGGGCGGTAACTACACAAAATCTTCCCTAGTACTTCCTTGTATTATTTCTGATTGATAGTCGGCCAATTTGGGCCTGCACAACTCATTTTGACGGGGTGGCCCGTTAGCTAGTATTTGCATCTGTTGGGGGTACCGGCGGAGAAAAATTCACCGGTCGATCAAGACCCCATGTAAATTCGTGAAAATGGGCTTGAACCATTCGCACGATGCCTACCTTCATTTCCCCACACAGTCGATTGTACAGGGACAGTATGGATCTCGAGAACTAGCAATAAATCCTAAGGTGGCCCGGTACCCAGTCATTGATAATATTGAAAATTCAAATTTCAGCGGCCATGTCCAACAAGACAAAAGGAGCACTTTCAAAAATTCCTTTGTTCGGTTTTAAACCAATTGAATTCATCAACTATTTACAGGTTTGGAATCATCGACCGAATTATCTACTGCACGCTAACATACTGACCTAGGTTAATATTTTCCTTTGCCTGGTGTGAATATGAGAGGCCGGAGGATCTCGGTATCGTGAAATTAAATTCGAGAAATTGAGGACATTGAGTCCGATGATTGGGGGTGAATTCGCGAATATTGAATTAATTTACAGTCGGATCAATATACGCTAGTTTTTAAGACGGTACCAGGAATAAACGGAACATTCTATGTTATTCTGCTAGTCGGAGACTCGTATCGACTCGTATCTTAAGGCTCGCAGGGCTCTTTGTCCACCACAGACGCAAAATTCATGGGGATGATGATGGTAAGGTTACGTTCGAGGAAAAGCTCCTCATTGGGGTTTATGATGCTCAGAGCTTGCGGCGAACTAAAACCCTTTGGAAAAAATCTTGTTTGAGGACACTTGTTCATTTTGACAGTGAGGAATAGGAAACGTACGGCGAGGAGCTCATCGAACGATGTGCCTTCGAACAATACCATCCCATCGTAGTTGGTGGTCAGGCTCCCGGACGCATTGAGCATGGCATTGACTGTGGCGTTAATTGGCATCTATCGAAGTCGTTTTACTGAGCCTGAAATTTCTGTTCATGAGGAAATTTGGATGAACATACCACGTCGTACTTGGTAAAGTATTTAGTCACATTGGTCGACCTGAGGAGCTCGGCATGCGCAGTCATATACGTGAGAAACTGATCGTGCGTGAGGCCGGCTTTCCGCTTCACCAATCCAGCAAGGTGGACGCGATTGGGAAGATAGGTGACGGGCGGTTCCGTGTTGGCCACGACCAAGAGTGCGGTGAGCACCAGAGTGAGTAATTGGACAAGAGGAAGCATGAGGAGATTGGTAGTAGCAGTTCACGATGATACCAGTTGCACAATGAGTTTGCTTTATATCTATGGGAAGTCAAATTGAAACACGAACCAGCACCTCGTTGAACTCGGGTGAAATAATGTCAGAGGCAAACTGTTGAGCCAATTGGGGACTCGGAGAGGCAATGAAAGGATCCATCTGCGCCACGCACCAGCAACTCGTTAGACTCGGGGGTGAGATAATGTCAGGGGCAAACTATTGGGGACTCGGAGAGGCAATGCAGGGGTCCATCTGCGCCCGCTAAAGCTCCATTTCCTGCGAGTAGAGTTGTCCATGGAAAGGATAACCCCACCGGGCACCTGGACCAGAATGATGCGACAGGGTTAACGTCGCATCTATCAGGCCCGCTATGCGGCCGTACTTTATTTTCGTCTCCGGTGATTCATATCGGTCCGCACTCACCGCGTTGTTTGAACAAAGGAATTTTTGAAAGTGCTCCTTTCTTCACGCCAGAAATGGATGTTGAAAGGTCATTTTTCAGCAACCCTTTCACACTTTGCGAATAGTAGATAAACATCTTGACTTTGAAACACCGGCTGATAGTGGCTACTTCGGTGGCAGTTTCACGCCAGTTGAATTCATCACCTATTCACAAGTTTGAATTCATCTGCTGATTTTTCTACTCTATGATAACATATTTCATTTACCCGGTGTGATTGTCAGCCAATGCGCTGCGCCCCTGTCTGTCACTGTAATCAGCTCCACGGCCACCATGGCTCAGCCGCCTAAGCCCATCAACAAACCTCCGTAAATGTGAGTCCTCCCATTTACCATTGCTGACACTTGCTCATTCAGCGGCCCTCTTGACTTGAATATTTAACTTATCTGTGAATGGGTCATTAGGCTCAATGTGAGCTGGTCCGTCGACCGAGCGAACCTCGTTTATAATGGATGTTGCAGACATACATGTCAGTACAGTTCCTCCCTCAAATTCCAGAACGCGTGGAAGTCTCAAGTGTTTTCTCAGTCTCTGGCTGTCTGAGGGATGCATGGAGTGTATGTATAGAGACACAAGTACCAAATATTATTCACGAATAGATGTACTTATTGCACATACAACAAATAATTGGCAGAACCTATTTCAATTCGTGTGCAAGCTCCTCAATCAACGCCGCTGATGCGGCAGAACGAGGGGTGAATGTACATGGAAAGGGCCGGACATGGCTGTCGACGAAATTAGCCACGTTTGGGTTCGTCGAAAGCATGAAAGGAATGCAAGCGGTCGTACCTCGCACTGCCGGGGAGTACTTTCATGTCGATTTCCACGTCCTTTCCATTCCCGTCGACGGCTTTTGAGATGGTGTACATGGATACCATCGTGACCATTGCTATCCACGCTGTGTCAAGCGCCAGCCCTTTCCCGGCGCATGCTCTATATAAGTAGTAGGCAGTTTGAGTCGTGGGGTGATATCAAGACAATTTTGCTTACCGCCGACCGTAGCCAAATATCGCGCCCAGTGCCTTATCCTGAAGGCCTGGGGTTTCGAGATATCGCTCCGGCCTGAACTGCGAGGCCTCTGGGAAGACTTCTTCGTCGTGCAGGATCGCCCTATGCCAGATGGAATTTTAGAACCGGTCTCCAAGGTCGAGGGAAAAGGAAGAGCCACCAGATATTCGCCAGAACAAGGGAGCCTAGGAGATAAATGAGTTAGTGTATAGACGCATTGGCACAGCGGTGGCGCATAGATGAGATCTACCTCGCGGGATAAACATCCCTCTATAGACGTCGTCCTCATCGAGCCGATGGGGGACAGCTAACCAAAGTGTGGTGAAGAAATAAAATACACATATGCGTCGTTCACGCACCAAGTGGCAGAGGAGGGATAAGGCGCATGACCTCCACTAGGGTTGCCTCCATGAAGGGGAGTTGAGGACGGTCAGCGAACGTCGGGAGCCTTTCCGTTAAACATGCGTCAATCTCAGCCTGGAGCTTCTTCTGTACCTCGGGATGGAGCGTCATATAGAGGACGAATGTGACCAGCACCGAGAATGTCTGATGTCCGCGTAAGTCTGCAATTTGGACGTCAGTGAGAAAGTACGAACCGTATCCGCACCTGCACTGATTATTAGAATGTTGATCTCAATAGAGAACCACGACGCTGCGCTTACCGGCAGCATAAGCAACCGCGGCCGTCTCCTTGATCAGTTTATCCCCGATGGTCGCGCGTTTGGCGTCGAGATCAGAGTCCAGGCAGGTCGCGACAAAGCACGGTTCGGCGTGCCCCTGCGTCTACACCACAAATAATGTGAGTGCCCAAAATTTCGGAAATGGCAAATGCGATTGACCACTCTTTCCTTGACCATCTGGAACGGTACTTCGACCATGGCCTCAGTTAGTTTGCGCCACTCGCCGGCCTGTTTCTTGAACCCGCCACCGGGGATCATCCACTCCGGGATATATTTCACTGAAGATGCAGGAGTGAGTGGAGGACGGGTCACAGAGAAAACGACTCGCTCTTCGGAAAAAGGTTGACCCAAAACTTGCCCGGAGTGACTGCTATCGAAGTCGTTTTGTTGGTCTCGTCTACGAGCTTGAGAAGGGGATCTTCCATAGAGTTAACATCATAGCCATAGCTATTGCTTCGTTGAGGCCGTGGAGTACACGAAAAATAATGGGCCAACGTACGTGCGTTTTATGATTAGGCCGGCAGTATATCTATCGGAGGAAAGGATGAGTAACTTTATATTGAACGATACTGGACCCACGTCTTGAGATGAGAGCTGAAATTTTCAGGATTCCGTGAGAGCGAGATGAGAAGTTTCTGGGCCTCCTCGGAGGCCGGCAGTCGGTGCTCGACCATTCCACCGTGGTAATGGTTGTGGAAGAGACGGCGCATGTCGCGCCACCTATTACCGTACGGCATGAAGGTGAATGACCATTCCCAGCCCATTCTTGAACAGATGCACGTGAGCGAACATGAAAGGACTGGTAAGATTTGAACCGACTGACAATTCGGTGATCATCGGCATGTCAGGTCTGCTCGAATACTTTGGCCCTCGTTGCTCCAGCAGTTCGGTTGCGGCCTACATACTTTGTGAGCACGACTGCAATGTATGGCAACGTCACATACTGTGGCAGAGTTGACGACGACCATAGTCCCCCCGAGAACATTTAACCGGTAGACGTCCCCTGAGCAAAATATTGAAGGTACACGACGGTGAATTGTGGTACTACTCACCGTACACCTGCGCCCAGTCTCGGCACTTGATGTATAGGTATTCGACATCAAGTTCGAGTAAATTTCCTATGATAGGCCAACCCGCTGGTCCCGGAAGGGACAGTGTTTTTGACGGCCAGAGTTTGACGACGACATAGGCACATAATGCGATGAATAGAGCGAAAACGATGAGGGGCTGAGAGAATCCAGTCATGTTTTGCGGAGACATAGAAGCTCTATGGCGCGTCGGGAGATCCACAGTGGAGAAAGACGAAGTATGTCCAGAAAGGCGAAGGAGGAACACCAATCGGCAAATTGCAGGGAACAAGTATCTAAACCTAGCTGACTATGATTTTCTCGAGCCTACGCACAGTTCGATACCCCAGGGAGATTCAGCAGAACGCCCGCTGACACCCCCATGCATGCAATTGAGCGTGTTGACTTACGGCCGCAATCTAGCGTATCATCACTGTGTCGCAGAAGCCACGCAGAAGACGGCCGGAATGGGCTTGGCGGGTACCCGTCGGCTTTCCGGTTGAGAGTCCTTGATGGAACAATCACGCAATAAGCCTGCGCACTGTTTTGGGCTCGTGTATTCGACGAGCGAGATCTACAGTTTGAAGCGGCGGAGAAAAAGCGGGAAAAGCCCGAGTGTGACGATAGTCACGCGTTACCATCAACCGCAGCCAACACTGACTGGCAAAGTCCCAAATCTCAGGCTCCTACGTCCAGCAAATGCACAAGAATCTGAAGATGCCATCTGGACATAATCTGGCCCATGGGGACTCTGAAATACCGTTTGCCGTTGCCGCCGGCGTGTGTCACAGAAGAAGAACCGTTCTTGGTTTCGCATAAAGGGTCATGGAGAGCACTCTGAGTACAACGGCTGGGAGTTGACACCCACTAGAAGAAAAATGTACAACTCCCTGAACTCCATCGCCGCATTGTCTTCTGCGGGGACCTTTCTCGCCAACCAGCCGAAATGGTCCCTTTTTCTTGCTTCTGCCGCCTTTCTGTACCTCGTCCAGAAGACCAACTTCCTTCGCAAAGGACGTCTACCGCCAGGCCCACGCGGTCTTCCCATTGTTGGAAATCTGTTCCAATTGAAGACGGATGCCTGGCATACTTTCACTGAATGGAAAGACACATACGGTTGGCATTCGCTCCCTGAAAACGCTCCTCGTTGCTGAAACGATGAGCCAGGTCCTCTCGTCTATATAAACGTAGCTGGTCAAAGCATTCTGATCTTGAACAGCCATAAAGTGGCCGCGGACCTGTTGGACAGACGTGCTCCCAACTACAGCAACAGGCCGAGATGGATCGGTGAGTAGTAGCTTGCCGAGGCCTTACCCTACGCTCAGTTATACTAATTCGCGGAATAGTCGCTTCCGAAATTCTGACGGGAGGTCTTTTGGTTGTTTTCACGCAGTATAACGACGTGTGAGCCCACAAATATTCCACCAGCCGTAACTTAACTCCATCATCCAGCTGGCGAAGAATGCGTCGCGCAGGGCACGAAGGTCTCAACAAGCAAGTTGCCTCATCATTCCATGCCCCGCAGAACCGGGAGGCCCTCCTGCTTGTCGATGGGATGCTGAAGCACCCCAAACTCTGGAACGAGGAAATCCGCCGGTCAGTCGAGGCGCGGCATTTATCATGTACTCAACTGAACACCTTCCAGGGCGACCGCCTCGATGATTTGGTCCGTGGTCTACGACAAGCCGCCCATCACGGACGCTGAGGACCCTTCCATTGCCGCCGTCAACAATTTCATCACTCGTATCGTTCGCGCGGCGTTCCCTGGGAGCCACTACGTCGAGTTCTTCACCTGGATGAAATATGTTCCTAGCTCAATGGCCAAGTGGAAACGGGATGCCGAGGAATGGTACCGTAAGGATTCCAAGGTCTTTGAAGAGCTCTACCTGGACGCTAAACACCGGGTGGTATGCATTTTCTCTTCATCCCATACATCGCACTACATTTACATCTACAGAAATCCGGGGAGGACCGGCCTAGCTTCGCGGCCAACCTTGTGCGCGATGTCGAACGACATGGTCTCAGCGATAAGGAGTCCGCTTGGCTCGCCGCTACATTATAGTACGCCTCTCGCTGACTCCTCTATTTTATCCCGTTACTTATCCGTGGTTCCAGCGCTGCCGGCGCAGAGACAACGGCGGGCGTCCTCTCCTGGTTCATGCTTGCGATGGTGCTTTACCCGGACATACAGGCGAAGATACAGGAGGAGCTCGACACAGTAGTCGGTCGGTCGCGCTTGCCCACGTTCGCTGACCGGGATCATCTCCCGTATCTTCAAGCCACGGTTCGGGAAGCGCTTCGCTGGCACCCTGTTGGTTCGTCACCTCTAATATATGATGTCCGATCTCTAACCCATATCAACGCTCAGACCCTGTCGGTGAGACTTCTTGAGATGTTTTGAATGCTCGCTGACACCATCCCAGGCCTCCCACATCAATCGCTCGAGGACGACTGGTATGAGGGCTACTTCATTCCTAAAGGGACCATCTGCATTCCAAACGTTTGGTACGTCTCGATACGCCACTACCCACTCTATGTGTGATGTGCTCATGATTTTCAGGGCACTGAACCGAGATGTCCAGGCAAATGTACGGGATCGAACACGCTCCCGCCGTTCAGCACCTTGATACCAATATATATCTAATTGCAGGGCGCAGACGCGGCGGACTTCAATCCCGCCCGATATCTCGATCAAGCTGGAAAATTGAAGCCCGCCTTGGCCGACACCAAAGAAGGTACTGTCTCATTTTCGCTGAAGTCCTTCTCCCATCTAACTTGTTGCAGAGGGTTCGTTGCTAAATTAGTTCAATTATCGGCGCAGAATGAATGATGCTGTCCTTGTTTGTAGGCCATGTCACGTACGGATTTGGAAGAAGGTGCCGACTTTCCAGGCTATAGCTACCAGACAGATACCAACCGAACCGTTTTTCTAGGCTCTGCATCGGACGTCACGTCGCGAACAACTCCCTGTTCATTGACATCGCGTGTCTCCTCTGGGCCGTGAACATCCGTCCTGCGAAGGATGCGCAAGGGAAACCCATCATACCTATCGAGTCGGAGAGTATCAACGATGGCTTGGTTGTGTGAGTACTGCTGTATTCTCTTCGCTACGTCGACTCAGGCTGGACGCAGACGTCCGATCCCGTTCAACTGCTCGATAACTCCTCGCTTCGCGGAGGCAGAGGCCATTCTGGGTCAAACGTTGGAATTGGTAGACTAGAATCACATTCAAAATTGTAATCTAGAAGTCACTCGATCAGCTTGTTCTTTGTGTGAATACTTACTAAGAAACGCGTAAGTCCGGATAATCCGTTCGTATTCTGCAAAATGATTCCACACAATGAGTACATGGTGACAAATAGTACGTTTCAACGAAAGAAGACAACTAGCACATGCAGAATGATCCCGGCAATAGGATAAGCCACTACTGAGTGAATATGGATTTGATCATGAGCCCAAATATGTCTGACGCACTGTCGTCAGGTCCGCAGTCGCCGCTAGCTTCCAGGGATACATCCACGACGGGGATACCGCCGCGAAACTCAATCATGCGCCCTAAAAACGTCGCAGCACCAATCGGAGAAGCACCACGAACGACGGAGACATTCTTTAGCAATATGGAGTAATGGACTTGGAAACGAAACCATTCGTAGATGAGCCGACAGAAACGAACTTGATGAATATCGGATCACTCCCGGAGCACCCTATTTCGGAATGCCGCCCGAACGCCGCACGGTGCCGCCCGAATGCCGCTCGGCGGACACTGAAGTGAACAGCATGCTTGCGGACATTCTTAGATGAGCCGACAGAAACGAGCTTGATGCACATCGGATCACTCACGGAACGCCCTATTTCGGAATGCCGCCCGAACGCCGCACGGTGCCGCCCGAATGTCGCTCAGCGGATGAAGGGGAACACCATGCAGATATTTTTCGATCCAGGGTAGGCATCTGGATTCTACAGACTCCAAAGGTCCCCGACGGAAACGCGGATACGCAACTGCTTTCTAACGCGATACTAGTCTTAGTTACTTTCTCCGCCGACGATGCCATCGTACGCGGAAAAAAGTAACTAAGTGGACTTGCAGCAGCCATGCATCCGGCCCAAACGCTCTTAGTACACGGTTACGGTCACAAATTCGGAGGCCAGCATCCAGCGACTCTCGTCGTTATACCTCTGTGCAGAACGTCTCTATGGAGACATACGGTACATAGTCGCTGGACATTAGTGCTCCTTGTGTAAAATTGAATTTGTTTGAGAAGTACGTCAGCTTGTGTGTTTTCGGCCCACTTTAATGGGTGTCCGAAGAAGGAAAAATTGAAAAGAAAAAAAACACCCAGAAAGAGGGGATTATGTAAAGAGGATATCTAAGAGATTGGAAGAGGTGTCTAATCTCTATGCTCACTCGGCGGACGGGAGTGCTAAAGCACGAAGCGCGCAATATCCACAGAATGCATTGAAATGGAGGGCGTAATCCTCATCAATCAATGCCACAAGAAGCTGGAATAACCCGAATTCTGCTTCTAAGGTCCAACCCAAGATTTAGAGCAGAGCAATTAATCCGAGCGACAGGTACCAGTTGGAATAGGGTCCTTGCCCGACTCATCGCGTAGACATAAAATATTGGTCCTGCAGGAATTGTGGCTCTCAGGAATTGGATTTATAGGCCCCAAATGGCAGAAAGCTCATGAATAGTTGAGGAATTGAGCAAATAAATTCGCGCGAAGAGTCGTGATTGCATGCCGCCAACTCTTCTTCACAGATATAATTTTATTCTGAGTACTCCCGAGTCTTTCTTGGTTCAATACTTCCGCATTATTCTCGTGAATTTAGATGACCTGGGTCTAATTATATCGGTCACAGCCACCGGAAGATAACAATGCAGCACAGCCGGCGGTAAACTTCATGAAGTGAAAAATCGCGCAACTTGACAATCGAATAGATTCAACTTAGCCGGACCAGTCTCGAAAAAGGTGCCACAGGCACAAGGAGCTCCAGTGATGAATTACGATAACTAAGATACAATGTACGGTAATTATATAAGCACATTAAGTCTCTCCCTCTAGGAGGTATTAATTAATAGTTGAATTCGGAAAATTAGATCCTGATAATATTCTATAAGTTCCAGGCCTCCTTGATGATATCCGAGGCCTAGATTAGTGCGTTAGCCAGGTATTTTATCCCATTGCTGCGGATCTGACCTTCTCTGCCACCGCGTAGACTGTCGATGAAATTGTGCCGGTGATCATCTGAGGAATTATCCCGGCATCGACTATGCGGACGTTCTCGACTCCGTATACTTTCAGGTTCGAGTCGACGACACCTGTCAGCGCATCTTGAGACGAGATATGCAGATAAGATGTAGGTGTACGAACCTCCCAGATTTCTTGGAGCCATGACGGTAGTTCCTGTTTCCACCACATGAGTTATCCATTTCCTTGAAAAAATATTTCTTACCGAGGGCATGGTTGTGAGCGGCCACCGTGTTCCGAAGGTAGCTGTGATGATGGTTGAAATGATACTCAAGTGAGGAGGGCAGCCGTCATTCACCTCTTAACATCTGCGTCGCTTGTAATATTGGCCGCCGGAGTCGTGGGACCCTGAATAAGGTTAGAGAATGGCGGAGTCTCCGACCACTTGCGAATGAACTGGAGCCCCGCTGTCACGAGATCCGCGTCTAGGACATGTTCAAAAAATCATGAACACTTCGGCAGTTGGTCGAAGACGTACCAAACCCGAACTTGAGAAAACCAACATCGATCGCAGGCATCTCCGTTGCGTTTTTGCTGCTGATGTGGACAGAGCCCCGGCTGAATGGATGCATGGCGACTGCTACGGGAGAGACATAGGAAGTATTGGGCGCCGGTGGTGCTGCGATGCCTCCGACAGGGACGACCGTGAAGCCCACAGTCCCAACCTTCCCTTCCGCAACGAGGTCTCGTTGGAAGGTGTATTGGGCTTTTTGCAGCGGAGTCGAAGTCATGGAGGCGATTTGGGCGTCGAGTTCCGCCAAGAGGGAGTTCATTCGGGAAGCATTCACAATGCTTTGAAGAGGGACGACTCCGTAAATGCTCGGGGTGTAAGTGAGGGGACCTGTGTGCGAGTGGTTGCTGTTGGATATTACGTCAGATGAGATTGAATAATTCCTTGCGCGAGAACCTGCTCACTATTGAGCAGATGCCGCAGCGGCAAATGTCGCGTTGAACCGCAGTTGATCTATATGTATTTAATACGAGGTGGAAGCGTTGCAATAATTTCTCACCTAAGGTCGTAAATCCTTTGCGCACACTAAATTCGGTGATGGAGAGGGGATGATCCTGGTTGTCAAAAGTCATTGAGAGTCTCCAAACAGATATTCGAGAAACACACCTGCAAGTTCTCACCGACTTGAGGGAGATCTAGTATAGAAGGAATTCCTAGCGAGGAAAGCAGCTTGGAATTTCCGACTCCGGATAGCTCCAAAAGCTGGGGTGTCTTCAGAGATCCTGGAGATGGGAGTGAGTTGATGGTCAACGGAATCCTCCAGGAACGTCTCACCGGCGGCGAGGATCACCTCCTTGCGAGCCTCAGCAGTGTAAGTCTTACTTCCAACGAGAAATTCAACTCCAGATGCTGTGATCCCCGAACGGTCTTTATTGAAGTTTATCTTCGTGACTTGTGCGTCGGTCAACAGGAACAAGTTGGGTTTAGCGAGATTCGGGGTGAAATATCCGTTGGAGGCGTAGGAGCGTACGCCCTGAGTAGGACTTACGCTTCTTGCGAGCAGAGGAAATCCTGTGGGGTTACCTCCATCCTGTGATGTTGATGTTGGATTAGTGCGGATACAACGGTGATATCTCGTACGGGATTGGATATAAGTGGCAAGCCCAATTTTCCGGCCGCGGTAACACAAGGAATGTCGATGTCGGTGAAGTAATTGTCGTAGCTAACCTATTCGATAGTCAATACAGTTTGGGGCCCATGGTGGAACTCATTCTCACCTGGATAGCGCCGCCGCGGCCGTGAACAGCCTCCAAGGCTGGCGTGACCACCTCGCTAGGATCCTTCAATGTAGGCGGTGTCCAGTTCTCGGTCTTCTTGAAATACGGAAGGAGCCCCTCGAACGACCATGTCTTATCGTTGCCGATGACTTGAGACCATGAATCATAGTCCTCGCGACTGCCCCGTTGCCAGACCTATCCGTTGAACCATAAGCGATGCCCTAAACACGAGGAGAAGGGCCTTGCCATCGCATTGATGCCGGTCGAGCCTCCGACCATCTTCCCTCTAACTCGGGACATAAGACGATATCATGAAATATATTCGGCTGGAACCGTACCGAGCCAGATATATTGAGCGGTTATTAGCCCCTTCTTGTGGGACGGAGCTCATCAGCCAATCATAATTTGGATTGCCCAGATAACCAGAGCCCTGTGGGACGTTGATGTTCGCATCGTTTGGGCGGTACTCTCCAGCCTCGATTACCCCAACTCGAATGTTTGGGTTCTCAGCGAGCCTGGTTGCAACGACAAGGCCAGAGGTACCACCTCCAACGACAATGAAGTCGAAGGACTCTTTGGAAAATGCCGTTGCACTTGATTCTGTTTGCCTGTCAGATTGTGTGTAGTGATCATGGAAGGATCCCTCACCGATAATTCGGGGTTGAACAAAGCTCTGCGCGAGTCCCGAAGTCGCGAGGAGAAGGAGGGTGAGTGTTGTGAGTGCCATATTAGTTGGGGAGGAAAGTAATAGAAAAATTTAGTAATAATGAAACGGTGAACAGCGCAGTTAAATATCCCACCTGAAACCAACGGCAGACGGATGACCAGAGGTGGATACACCGCAAGTGTCGCGGTACCTAGATAGCCCTGGTTACAGACATCGGGCATGCGCGCGGCTGAATGGAATACAGTTCAATCCCGCCCTTGAAACGAACCGCGGATAACCAGAGGCGGATGCGGCGCAATTGTCGCAGTACCTGGCCAGACTTGGTTACAGACTCGGACATGCGCGTGAATCTAATGCAGTTCAATCGCGCCACTGAAATGAACCACGGATAACCAGAGGCGATTACGGGGCAAGTGTCGCAGTACCTGGACAGACATCGGGCATGCGCGCCGCTAAATGGAATGCAATTCAATCCCGCCCTTGAAACGAATCGCGATTAACCAGAGGCGGATACGGCGCATCGCAGTACTTAGCCAGACGTGGTTACAGACTCGGGCATGCGCGTGAATCCAATGCAGTTCAATCCCGCCATTGAAACGAATCGCGGATAACCAGAGGCGGATACAGTTCAAGTGTCGCGGTACCTGGACAGACATCGGGCATGCGCGCGGCTGAATGGAATGCATTTCAATCCCGCCATTGAAACGAACCGCGGATAACCAGAGGCGATTACGGCGCAAGTGTCGCAGTACCTGGACAGACATCGGGAATGCGCACTGCTGAATGGAATGCAGTTCAATCCCGCCCTTGAAACGAACCACGTTAACCAGAGGCGGATGCGACGTAAGTGTCGCGGTGCCTGGACAGCCGCAGTTACAGACATGGGGCATGCGCGTGAATCCAATGCAGTTCAACCCGCCCTTGAAACGAGCGGATGGATGACCACAGAAGGATAGAGCGAGATTTACGTAGCTCGGCTCAGCCTGTGTAATTGACGCGCCGAGCAACATTATCCAAGTGGACCAGTGCCAAACTCCATGTAATTTCTGGGCCCCGAAATTACTCAGCGGGGACGTGCAACTCTACCTACTACATCCGGATCAGAGTCCTTGATTGGCCTGCGGTTTGCGGCCGCCGCCGCAGATATCTCCGTTGCGCCGAAATCTGATTAGGATTAGACTTTTACAAGACCCCGGTTTATCCCTTTAGGAGTTGGGTCAAAAATTTTCCGCAATCAATATTTTTGAATTTGGTGGGCACTGGATAATGGTATCACCCCAAAAAGGTAACTTTACCGTCCCGCGAGCCGTTGAAGCTCAAATTTTCGCCTCGCACCCCATTTTTGGCGTTTTCCGATTGGATCCAACATGATCATAGCCGCTGTGACGGTTTCCGTGCCAAAAAGAGAGTGCCAGTTCTAATTTCAGGCCCGTCAAGTGGGTTATTTTTGTCCGCGCGCGACCTAGCCTTTCCGCTCCGAATGGCTTGATCTTGGTCCGCTTAGGACGTAGGTTTCAGGTCCCAAATCCCAGACGTTTTTCCGCACACGGAACAGGCCGTCAAATGGATAAACCGAGGTCCTAATTTTAACCATGCTCCTTGTTTATCGCATCGAACACAGAAACTTGTAGGGTACCCGGTAGAGAGCTGGGCGGAGATGTGTTTCACCATTTCACATAAAACCCGGAAACATTGAAACGGCTGGAACCAACAGCTCGAATTCCACACCCGCGTTTGAGTTTCTGATGAGTCTCCGGATCCTGCGTCTTGCCCAGCTTGTGGCGTTGGCCACTACGGTGCTAGCGTCAAACAACACCGAGAGCAATGCGTCCCGCTGCGTGAGTATACCCGTCTTCACCCCAGGAATGCATCAGCCTAACCGATCTTCTGGAGTGCGCCGCGCTGCAACACGCGCTCCCCGGGCAGGTCTCCCTCCCGGGTTCAGCAGTGTACATCCAAGAAAACCTAGACTACTACTCTGCCATTGTCGCGGACCAGACGCCCGCGTGCCGCGTGACCCCGCTCAGCGCCCAGGACGTCTCGACGGCTTTGACGACGCTCACCAAGGGCGAGTGCCCGTTCGCCGTCGTGTCCGGGGGACACATGCCTTGGCCGGGCATGTCCAATATCGATGCGCCTGGTGTGACTCTCGACACGCAGAATTTGACCAGCGTTACCGTGTCCAACACGAGTTCCGGGCAGGTTGCGCATTTGGGGCCAGGACTGCGGTGGGGACCTGTTTGTAAGTCGTTATGCCCCGGGGATCGTCAATTCGTGCTGACCGGGTATATTAGACGATGCATTGGATCCATTCAATCTCACTGCCGTAGGCGGACGTGCTATTACCGTCGGAGTCGGAGGATACATGCTTGGAGGTGCGCACGCACAGTCCAACTTCTGGAATCAATAAATGACGGTGGTTTGGTTGCGCAGGCGGGCTCTCGTACTTCAACGCACAGTACGGTTTCGCGGCCCAGAACGTCGTCAACTACGAGATCGTGTTAGCCAACGGGACTATCGCAAATGTAAACCAGTCCTCTTACCCGGATTTGCACGAGGCCCTGAACGGCGGGAGCACGAACTTCGGGATCGTCACGGAATATACAGTCAAGACCTACCCGCTCACGCCGATTTGGGGCGGATTCCGGAACTACAACCTGTCCCAGCAGGTACCGATCATCAATGGGACGAACACGTTCATGCAGAAGCAACTCACAGACCCCCTCGCTGGCGGTGTTATCTTCAGCTACCTCCGCAACTTCAACTCGTCCGACGCTGACATCGCCTTCGCCATGCTGGGTGAATACTTCAACGGCGACGGACCGCTCACGGATGCCTTCGCGGAGATTCTTGCCGTGCCATTCCTCCCCGGCACGGACCTGATCCACAACAACACGGACCAGCAGGAGCTCGCGGGCCAGGTCGACCTGCGCTTCGTTGCCGGAAACCGCGCGCTTTTCAGCACCATCACGTTCGCCGCGGACCTCCAGTTTCCGCAGGACCTGTTCGAGAAGGCGCGGGCGATGTACAACGCGCGGTTCGATGACCAGCCGGATATTTCGTGGGCCGCGAGCTTCCAGGCAAACGGACGGGCGCAGTGGATCAAGATCGCTGAGACGCCTAATTTCCAGGGCGTCGAGACCGATAGGGATTTATATGGTGAGCATAGTGACTTGAAAGCATAGAGTATGCTCACCTCTCCCTTCAAGTGTTCGTTCTCATCTCGTATTCGATGAACGCGACTTTCGACGACGCGCTGATCGAGTGGCACCACGAGGTGATGGACTGGGTGAGCGACGAGGCACAGAGTCGGGGGCTCCTGGCGCGCTGGTTGTACTTGAATTATGCGCGTCCCGACCAGCCAGTGTACGAGTCTTATGGGGAGGAGAACCACGCGGCGTTGAAGAAGATCAAGGAGAAATACGACCCGGAGAATCTCCTCGGTCGGTTCTGGCACGGGGGCTTCAAGCTTTAGAGGATTGAGTGAGAAATATTAAATAAACATTTACAGTAAATCAATCTAAACCATTTGTGATCGAATTCCGTTGTGTTACTTGTAAGGCTCCAACCGTTTAGTTTTCGTTTACGGATTCCCGTAAACTAAACGGAAACGGTTGGTAAACAGTTTATAAACGTTTATAAACGTTTATAAATGGTATATTTTAATGGAGTTCTACTGCTACGTCGCTACCACATCAAAATTTGAGTAGCCCGTGCTTGATCCACATCTTGGTGAGCATCGCTATCATGATTGTATCGGCACTCATGGATGAGCGGGTCTCACGACACAAGTGTCGCGACTTGGAGAATAGCCGCTCCACCGACACGCTTGTCCCGGGTATGGCGAGGAAGTCCCGAGCCATCAGCGCGATGATGGGGAAATCGCGTTCGTGCTCCTAAGAAGGCAGTTGGTTTAGGTATCAATAAATTTAATATATGGTGTGCGCACCTTCCACCATGCCAAAGGAAGAAGGGGATCACCATGGCCATAAGTCCGGCTAGCGACGTAGAACCGCTCGTATTCGGCCTGCTCTTCGATGGGAACGTCTTCGTCGACATCAAGCATGCAAACGTCGTGGAGAAAGCTGCTAGTAGATTTTGCCGGTCTATTGGAGGTTTTCTGGCTCCGCTGGACTTTCTGATCGTGGATCTTCTTGTACGAGTCGTAGACGAATTCGAATAAAGTCCGGGCCTTATCCGCTCGCTCGGGATCATCCAACTCCTTACCCATCTTGCGAAACCAGGAAAGACCAAGGCACGGATGGAGCACTGGAAGTAAGCGCTCGTCAGTATAGACTGGTTTCTGAGTCAGGCGCACTTACTTGTCGCGATAACATTAAACTGACACCCCCTCGCCTTCTCGTAATACACACCAAGCTTCTCCAAACCGGCGGCGGCGGCTGTACGTAGCGATGGGAGAAGAGATTCATTCTCGCGATGCGCCGTTAGCTCCTTCAGCATATGTTCATACATGGGAAGGACGTAAGGGAGTGTCGGCGTCTTGGATCGTGACATCTCGAACGTAACTTTGGTAAATATCTAAATTAGATGTTAGAAGCTTGCAAAATCTGATAGTAGAAGTGCGAATCTCGCCTTGAGCATCCCACACAAGCTTTCAAGGAGGCGCCATTCATCGGGACTGAGTAGAAGAGAACGCAGTTCTTCGCGTTCGAACAACCAGGTGTCAATCGCCTAAAATTCGTGTGAGGGACTGCGCAAACACGGTGCATTTGCGTACCTTCCGAAGCATCAGCGCGCGTGTTATCATTGCCTCGGTGTAGTTCCACCGATGTTTGACATCTCGAATTACCATGAGGGTGCGAAGAGGCTTCCCAGATGGCGCACGCTCGTCGTTGTATATCGCCTTCGAAGTCGCTTTAAACCTACTGCGACGTTGGGGGGAAGAGCAAATTTTCACGGTGGCGGCGCGAAGCTAGAACATGGTGCTGAATAAGCTCAGCCACAAAGAAAGAAAGACTCTACGCACTTTACCCAGGGCGGAAAGTTTCTCGAACTCGGGACCAAGCGCTGTCATGAGGCCGACTTCGGAGTCCTCATCAGTAGTTGCCTTACTATCTACGTCAGTGAATCGCTCCCGTTCGAGCTCGGACAGGTCGGGATCGTTGTCGGGATCGTAATGAATGGGAAGGTCTTTGTGGCGGATGTAGTAATCGTCAATGTCGGGATCATCAGCTTCTTCGAGAGCCGCCAATAGCTTCTGTACGACCAGATTGACAACATGTGCAATGCAGCGAATCTGCGAATTTTCTGGCGTGAACTGAATGTCAAAATTCTCGCGCAGAATTTTCGATAGCGCGCGAATGAGAACATCGTTCGGAGCAGCGTTATCGAGGCTAAGAGCTGAGAGGTGAAGAATTGAAACTATTAGTTTCCATGCGACCGGATAAATTAGACAAACTTATCTTTTCGAGTATACCGAGTTCTGCGAGCCGCTTCGCCAATCCTGCGGCAGCATACTCACCCTCGTGCTCCTTGTCTGCGATGGGGTGGAAGTCAATGACGCGTTCAATGAGCTGCCAGTCCTCCGTGATCCAGCTAGCAATTGATCCCGCGAAGGTGAACATCATGGAGCGCGTAGACCAAGTGTCCTCGGAAGCTGCGATCTTCGATTTTACGCCCTGAGAAGGATTAGATTAGAAAGAATCATTGATCGCTACACTGCTCACCTCGAGCTCGGATTTCAGAGTGTCGTACATCTCGGAATATATGGTAGCTAAGGTGTTGCGGACGGTCGTGTCGCTGGGGAGTTGGAAGCGTGATTGCATGTAATGGAAAAGTCTTTGGATACCCCCGGTTTCGCCCGTAGTGAACGCGTGGTCATCCTCAATGATCCATGCAGCGAAAACCTTGTTAAAACCCTTCTGTGTGGGATTGACAGCCGGATTGAGCTTCCCCTCGAGTAGAAATTCCTCCATAATCTTCGCCGACGCCGCAGAAATCCCCCGGGTCATGCCAGGCTCGGAGCCCGGAATCTCGGAGATATTTCCGTGCGTGATGCGGAGATGCGTCGCAAGGTTACCAAGAGGGGGCTGAGGCAGCTCGTCAGCAAAGGTAGCACCTTTTCCAACGGTCCGCTTGAAGGTGTACGAGCTTTCGCCTCCGTCAGTAAGATCCACTAAATAAATATCCGGACTTACGTTTTACAATGGCGGCATTTAAACTCCCAACGCTCCATGCCCTTCGACTTGATGGCGACCGGGGGATGGAAGTGGTCCCGAGAGGCACTGGCAGGGCCTCTTTTTTTCTCCGGTCGCTCATCATCACTATCGTCAACCTCAACAACGCTGACCTTCGGTGGAGCCGATGGTGCTTTCTTGGCCTTTTTCGCCGGCTTGGCAGCCTTCTATGTAGGGACAAGTTAAAGGTAATGACGTTTCAATGAGCGCGAAACGGACCTTGGTTTGCTCCTCCGAGTTAGTGTCATCATTTTCTATAACCACGACTTTGCGTTTGCGCCCCGTCTGGATTTTATCAATGTAACAATAAAATATTTACTCATTTAAACATACCTCAGGCGTTGTCGGCTTGTCGATCTCGGTGATGTCGAAGTCGTCCTCAGACTCCTCGGAGAGGTCGGCAGCACGCCGCGGCTGATAGTCCTTGTCGGCTTTCTGGTTCTTCTTAGTGGTTGCCGCAGTGAAGACCTCTGATGTAGACGTGAGAGCTTGGGGAGACTGGCGACGAATTTCACTCACGGTCCATCATCTTCTCCCAGGCGGGCCCTTGGGTCGACTTGGCGCCCGACTTCTTGGGTCCGGGATCCGAAATAGAAGACCCTCCGCTGCCTTTCGCTGCCGCACTAGCTTCGGGCGTTCGCTTTGCATGATTTGACCTGGCGGAAGATGCAGAACTGACCTTTGTGAGAAAGTTCTATGTGACGGAACGGAGAACACACCATATATGCTCCAGCTCCTCGACAATCCGGGCCAATTTGAGTTGCGCGAGATCTAGAGGAATCCCTGCTGACTCCCAGTGGATCGATTGGAGGTATTCGACCACACATAACATCCCGTAATCACCGCGGCGGATATTTTTGAGCCGGCCGTCAGAGTCCCGGCACTCCTGGCCGAATAGAACATCGAAGCGGCGATTGAACGTACCAGCGACGCTGCCGTCGATGCCAGACAACGTGGTGATGACGCGATGGACATCGTCCGTATCCGATGCTTCCGCGACGGTGTCTGGGAGCTGCGCGGAAAGCCGGTCCATCCTCTTGATCAGATCAAGGATAGGCTTCGCTGAAGGTCAAGGTTAATTCCCGGGTCACGTCGCGTGTGGGAGACGCGTCGACGCGCCGACTCACTTGCAAGAACATTTTGGTGAGCGGCACTGGGTGCTTCTCCATTAGCACCATCAGTGACTCTGGAAGAGGCGACGCGATTGCGACGAGGTTTGGGATCATTCCCAGCGGACACAGCAGGCATCTTGAAAGTGGAGAAAAAGACGCGTCCCGTCACATTGTCACCATTTATGTCTATTTATGTGATTTCGGAAGTCAGCAGATGACGAATCTCTTGACAAACGAAAACACGTAGATGATTTGATCCGAACTACCGACTCAAGTCCTGCGCGTAAGGACGTCTGAACTCCCTCCGAAAGTATCCGTTTAAACCGTTTGTTTACCGTTTGTTTACCGTTTACAGGGGCTCGTAAACTAAATGGTAAATATAAACGGTTAAACCGTTTATAAACGTTTACAAACGGAAACGGTTGGAGTCTTAGTTACTTGGATTCCTTCGCCAGAAAACTATCTGGTCATCGCGTTATCCCCCGACCGGAGACTAGAATTCTGAGTGAGGCAAGTGAGACTCGGGTGGAACGATGTACCTTGAATGTGGATTGCGGTCGATCGAGCAGAAAACCTGGAGACAGTACCTGGAGGCTGGAACTCCGAGTCGAACAAACTGAGAACTCGAGGTTTTCAATTTTCGCACAGGATTGACGGTAGGATGATCATGAGATGACCGGGCGAGAGGAGCAGGGAGGTTGGAGATACGTGCATTGGAGAAACATCTATTGACAACTCGGCAATTGAAGCCACAAATGAAAGAGATGGTGTTGACTACCGTGACCACCGTGAGTGACGTGGCACCGGCAAGTCACGGGGAGTGGCAGTGCAGATTCCGCCTTGCTCCGACCTACGCACATTTCGTCGGCAAATCGGAGTTGCAATCCGTACTGAATTCTCTGGAAATAAAGTTGTAGAAATTCACAGTAAACCGAAAATTGATATATTTCGGGAACTCGCGATCGGCACTCACCGTGGAAAATAGGTTCTCCGGTATCATAGGCCAACAGCAAAGACTCGGCCGTAATCGGCCGCACGGCTATGCGCATCGACGTGAGTGTACTTAGGTGAGGGTTTGCAGCTTTCTCAGCACAACACACAGGCCTCAAAAAGCACCTCACGAGTCTTGTCGGATTAACTACACGTTAAGGGACTGAGGAGGTCGCGTTATTTGACTTTGTTTTGGGCACGCGTCGCGTCTTGTGGTGTGACAATGACGTGAGTTTGCATCTCTCTCTCTACTCGGACTCCCAACATATTTTACTGAGAACTATCGCATCGGCGCCCACAACCCAGTGCTTATCTGGTAAACTCCAGGCTTATCCGACTCGCCCTTCTCAAAGACAGTAGGTATGTAATCGCCTAAAATTTTCGACAATTATTTTAGTTTTGACGGCGCGATGTAAAGAGATAGGCTAGGACAAGACTTCCGCTTCTCTTGTTCGGTATTTCTGAGCTCCGTCCCGCCGCACCGCGTGAAGCGTCGACGAGAGGAGCACAAATCTCTCAGGCAGTCGACGTGGCCGATCTGAGCACGCACGAATTTGCTTATTGATAGCGGGTACTGACGACGTTTTCGTGATGTCCTCCGTACTCTCTCAACGACCACGACGGATACTCATTATTGGTGGCGGTCCATGTGGGTTAGTCTCCCTGCGAAACGTCATCGAGAGAGGTCATTTTGACGAGGTAGTACTCGTAGAGCGAAGAGAGGATGTGGGAGGAGTTTGGTGAGTCTTGGATCTTAAAAGGAAATGCACCGAGCTATCTGAAGCGAAATCAGGTATCTCGAAGACGTTCCAAAGCCTGAAATTACTCGTACCCGTCCATTCTGGCCGTCCCCGGCTTATCCTGGGCTCGTAGGCAACGTATTGGCTGAATACCTCTCGTTCTCGCACCATCCATTCCCGGAACCCGAATCCACGGTCCATCCGTATCCCAGCCTAGCGGATACGTACCAATACCTCCGCCGATTCGCCGCCCCGTTTCGATCCCATATCCGACTGTCAACAGAGGTCGTTTGGGTCGATGAGCTGCCAGAATCGCACGGCTGGAGTGTCACGACGCGCGATTGGCGGGCGGGCAAAAGCGGGGAGACAAGTGTGGAAGTATGGGATGCGGTGATTGTTGCCACTTCGTGGTATGACCATCCCTCGTGGCCAGACGCGCCGGGATTAGTAGAAGCGCGGGTAGCGGGCCTCGCGACGCACGCGCAGACTTGGCATGGGCCAGTCGGATACGAAGGAAAGGTGTGTACTTCTTCGGTTCCTTATTCCCCATCTCAACACCCGTTAGCGCGTTGTCGTGGTCGGAAATGCCAACTCTAGCAACGACATCGCGGCGCAGCTAAAAGGTGTCGCGCAGGCACCCGTATACCGATCCATCCGGCGACAAGGCCTTCGCCGCTTTGCCTTCCTTCCAGATCCTCGCGTCATCGACGTTCCCCCAATCGCGCGGTACATCGTGAAATCCAACAGGAAACTCAACCTCGAGCTCCTCAACGGGCCAACCCTCACCGACATAGATGCTGTCGTCCTAGGTACAGGATACAGCGCCGCCTCTGCACCCTTCGTGCGCGTCCTCCAGCGCTCCACGGGCGCGCCAAATGTACCGCCGATGCTCACCGCCCTCACCTCCGCGCACACCTCCCCCGCGCGCATCCCCGCGCTGTACCGCCACATCCTCTACGCGCCGAACCCCACCCTAGCGTTCATCGGCGCCGTCATGTCGTACACGCCCTTCACGCTCGCGGACGTCGCGAGCACGTGGCTCGCGCTCTTCTTCGACGCGCGGCTCGGGATTCCCGATGCGCTGGAGGCGCGGCTGGCGGGGGAGCGCGCGCGCCTCGCGCAGGTGGAGTCGCTGCGCGAGGCGGGGCGCGCACGCGAGGGGCAGGAGCTGTCGTCGCTCGTCGCATATCATATCCTCGGCGCGGACGAGCAGGCGTACGTCCAGGGACTCAAGGACGAGGTCGTCCGACTTGCGCCGGAGTACAAGGCGGTGCTGCCTGAGTGGACGGATGCGGATTGGAAGAAGAGGGAGGGGATGTATGAGCGTAAGTGGGTGAGCTTGATGGCGGAGCGTGATGCGGTCATCGAGAGGAAGAAGAAAAGAGCGTTGCTTTGAATGGATAAGCCACGCGAAGATAGATCAGTAATGTTCGTTTCTTATTATTGGGTATTGATTGGCAGGGCCATTTCACTCTTTCTTCACACTCCTCCGGCTCGTACGCTCCCATAAACGGCTCTGCCCGACCGTTCCCTCGCTTCAACTTTACATCCACATCGAATTCATGGCAGTACACTGTACACATCACGACTCATCCCGATCCCGGTCCCTTCATGAGCCCAATCGCCGCCGTTGCAGAATCCATCGGCCTCTTCGCTCCAACTCTGAGTTTTTCCTCCTGGAACAAAAACGCCGTAAGGATTTCGATCAGGTGCTCATGCGCCCCTGCAGCAATAGTGAGTACCCTCGGTGAAGACCGAGTCATGGGTTCCCAATGGGCCAGGATGGTTTCCGTGTCGGCCGCTGACAAGAGCTATGTACACGCCTGTTACGGAGGGAGCGACGCGGAGGAGCGATAACTGACCGCCAGGCCATAGTCATCATTGCTTGTCAAGAAGGCAGATTCTCCCCCTAGATGAAGTATGGATGCCGGGCTGAAAGGCATTTTTTAACTAGGTAGACAATCGAGGCAGTATGTCACGCACGAGCCATCAGCCAGCGTCCCATCTTTCAACCACTTGCTGATTCTGACCGATCCCCTGCCGACAACTTCGGGGAAGGAGATGGTGTCGGGGAGGAACATCTTCCGGTTTATGTGCGCTAGTAACGTTCGCTCGGCTGACCGGAGGTATGTCGATGCTCCAGGGAGACGAGTGGATACTGTATAAACGGCGCCGGATTTATCCCGGATCGTCGTGTTGAGCATGCTGTTCTTGTCGAATACGAGGGAGGTCATGGCGGCGATAGGGAAATTTTCGATTCACGGTGAAACACCTTATATGGCTGCTACGGAGTCAATTGTCCGAGTCTTGATATGGAGCATGTCTACAGCTTCGTTATCGGCACACACCTTGATCATGTGGTTGGAAAGACTGGGACGAGCCGTCGTTTACGCACAGCCTTCAAATTCAACAGCTTTTGCTGTGTCTGTCACGGAGACTGTAGGACCTATCGGATATGGGTGTCCTCTAACCGCGTATATGTATGTTGATCATTCCATGGAAGTAAACTGCAAAACAACTGTTGTGGGCACACCGGTTTTATTTTGGCTGACGGGATTGAAAGGTACATAGAGAACATCCAAACATTAATTCGACTTTCCCGGACAGTTCTCCGTCGTGAACATTACTCGTTCTCTTAACGAAATCCATAGCTTTTGTTTGGCTCCATCCCCATCCAGGCTATCTCCTTTGAGTTTCCTCTCCGTTCACTGTCCTTCCTCAATCATCAGAGGTCTTCCATTTTGGACTCGCTGTGCCCGCAGTTCAGCGGCGGAAGTAGTGGTATTTCTTTCGCACCTGTACTAATTTCGTCCTCATGAACTTCGCCGCACGCTGAGGTCCAGTCCCTTATTCGGACAATGCAGCTGAGCGGACCGATCTGCCTGTGCAGCCCTGTCCAAGTATCACTTCCTTCTCGTGTCATCATACCGTGAGCATTTGTTCCCTTGAACTGCGGAGCGACTGCGAGCGGCTGTGGCTGTCAACCCGGAGTAGGAATGTGAGCCCAACAGCCCAACAGTTTCTTCCTGAACTGCCAATGTGTCGCTGCGGCACAGGACGCTGTTCACCTGTGGTTTCTTGCTCAATATAAAAGGTCAGTGCGCTGTTGACTTTGTTCAAACCTTTCATCTCTGGGATCGTTGACCTGTATCCTCTTTGGCTGCTCTACATGAATCGCTGCACTGCCGTTGAAGCCAATCCTCAAGCAAGAAATTCGTGGATTTTAGAACGATTCTTCAAAATTTACTGGCGCCAAACTTATTCAATCAACATTATCTGGCGAATTTCTATTCGGCAATGAACTGATTATCGGGCCCTCTCGAGGGTTTAATTTCCCTCATTTCTTTGTGTCCAAATTGCTTCGCTATGCAAGCCCTCCTGTTGCCTTTATGTCCATTTATCTGAGTCCAATATCACCTTTTTCTGCCCTTTCTTGAACCTTGCAAAAGGGCCGGAGCGAAGCGGATGCATATCTTGTACACTCTTCACGAGGTGCTAGGAATTCGACATCAACTCCTGTGTCCACCATCCTCTGAAAAATTTCCCTGCGGCCTTCCGGAACTTGTGATCTCATATGGGTCAGGAGATCTTTGCTTGGAGAAGAGACGAGGGCGTGCACAATAGGTCATGGAAGGCGGAGTTACTGCTGGACTTCAACCAACTATATGCGAATTTGGTTACAGTCAGGGTGGGCAAACGTCGGACGGGGTTGGACACAGTACGTCCGGGGGTGCGAGCTGTGAAAAGAGGTAGTCTCAATGTAAGAAAGTCACGCGAATAGATGTTTTTCATCTGCCCTATATACGGTCCGTGCGTTGACAGAAAATACGTAGCCCGAACCACCGCGTATTCTGAGCCCCAAGGTTTGCATTGGAAGATGAATAACAACGTAGTATGTCAATTCACGTCTCCTAAACTTTTCTTTTTCGGAAGTTGGACCGTATTTGGCTGTGCTTTCATCGCTCACGCGACGCGACGAGTCATATGAGGTGGCGCTGCATCTCCTTCCCAGATCAACTTATTTCGAACTCCAATCGTGCGCGTCCCAGGGTCGTTCGCCCAACCCGAAGTTGACCCTCGCAATACAAGTAGAGTTCATGCATGTATATATAAGCGCGCTATATGAATATTTCTACCCTATTTCCGATTCGGATGAGCACTTGTGCAGCCTATCCCGTGATGTATACTGACCAAAACTATCTATGCCACGTATGGTCGTTACACTCGCACCATGTCCGAATTGGTGTAGTGGTTCAACATTGCCGCCTCTCATTTCGTTACGTAATTCATGTGGCGTGACTTTCGCGGCAGCCAGGGGTTCGATTCCCCTATTCGGAATTATTTTACAGTTCAAATAAGTTATTTTCGACCCTTGCGCTTTCAAGATCTTTTCTTTTCCGGTTCTAATATAATCTGTGTAAAGAGTACTAGCTGGTATCAAACTGGAAGATTATTCCATTGTGCCCCAGAGTTCAATTTGCAAGGCTCACTACTTCTTCCAGATGAAAAGGAAGCAACCCAGAGTACACTCACAAATCAACCACATCTCACGGGTGTCGTAGGAATTGAGAGTGCTACTGGAAAATGAGACCACAAAGAGGGCCGTACTCCTTCCGGCCCATAGCGCGAAGGAAGCAGAATCCAAAGGAGCGGGCGGGGCAGACTCTTGGTGAACTTGTAAAATTGAAAGAGGTCAATCAGACACACACACACCACTTCCGCGAACCCGTGGGCGGTGGAAGCTTTTCCTTCTAAAACGGAGTGGAATTGGATTATTTTGAGACAACAGTACCCGCAGGAAAGACGGGGAGTGCGACAGGTCCGCAGTGGCTGAAATGTCTGTCAATTTAAACAGTTTTACTCCCTGGGCACAAGTCTGGATCCAGATATTGCCATATTGGCCATCGGCTCCGATCGACTCGGAAGAGTCGGGTCTTTCTGCACTAGAGGATTTCCGAGCAGAAAATCAGCACCTCTCCGTCGCGACAGCGAGGTACTCACCGGGAGCGACTCAGCAAGATACGACCTTGATGGTGTACACTGGATTGAGTTCCTCTTGTAGCAGAATCGGTGGGAGACCACACCAGGCAAGGTTCTACAGCGCAGCAGAAGAATCAGTGGCAGGAAACAAAATTGCAGGACAACAAGGACAAAGCAAGGCAATCAGATCCCATCAGCTTACACGTGGCACCCAACTCCTAGGTTCGGAGCAAGCCCGCGCAGCTCCGGCCCGGCGAGCCGGCCCTTCGCTGAAGGGGCTTGCTTCAGAGTCCGGTGATCAGGGGGCTTGCCAAATCTTTTCCTGTGCCTTCAATCCTTCCTCGTTCCCCTTGATTCTTTTTGCGTATTGTGTTCAGTATGTCTAGCTATCGTCCTGTAATTTTATCCATGTACAAAGTGTCTTCCAATCTTTTTGGTTTCCGTGTCATTGTGGCCTTCGTCATTTTTTCAAAATGGTGTGCTATAGGTCTAGGACGTAGTGTTATCGGCACCAGGTGGCGGTATGTTTTGCTTCTTACTATGTCTGGACAACGCTCAAATATTCTCCGATTTATTGGGGACCATTCAGTGAAGCTGAGAGCCTTCGAAAGGAGGAGAGCATATGTGTCACATTCTGTGACACTCCGTTACCGCCGCGTCGCGCCAATTAACCATGGCGGCACCACCTCTCCTGGAGGGCCTCAACGTGAATCCAGACTGGAAATCGCTTCTGTCGTCTCTGGAGCCTACCCCGAACCTTGCCTCTCTCGAGATCCGCTGCCAACTAGTTTTTTCTTTGCTTGTTTTCCTCGGCCTGTCTCTGAGGGAGTTTCTCTTCTTTCTCTTTGAATCGGCCATCCCATCGGTCAAGCAACGAGCAGGCATCTTTATGAGTAGCCATCAAGCTCACGGCTTTGCACCCCAACACCTATTCAAGTTGTGGCACGAGCGCTTCCCAAAAAGTGTCCCACATCTGCACTCGACCATCATCAAGCCATGTATGGAGGAGCTCGCTCTCGAAGAAAGCGACAAGGTCATCAACGACCCTCGGTTGAAGGTCCGGTTGAAGGACTGCACGCTAGATTACATCCGCAGCATGCTGGACCCTGGGCTATTGCCTGGAATATTCCAGCAGGATGCACCATATGCTTGGGATTACCTCACCGTATTCACGACGTCGCCAAATGAATACCGGAAAACTCTGAGCAAGAACTGATGCAGATTTGGTTAGGGAACACAAAATTGTGTACACCACATCCGGGACATTGCATCCCATGCCCGCAGCGTCTGTCGCACATAAAATTCGAATCTCCCCTTTGTTGAATCGGTCCCAAACGCGCTCCTTTGCACCCTCTGAGACCGTCGACTTGAAAGTCTGAACACAAAGCCGTAGATGCGCGGGGAGACATTTGCGCAGTGTCTCGACAGCCGTCGCACAATCCTCGATGGTGTCAAAGTAGAATAAGCACTTGGCAAGTGCGGAGGCCAGTGTGTCCTTGTCCATCTTTGCAGGCAGAATATTGACGACGTCGAGGATAGGGTTCGAAGGATTTTTGATGATTCGGGTAATGTAGACCAGGTTGCCGCGGTCTGTACCAACATCGATACCCCAAAATGGTCGACACCCAAATTTGAGCGATTTCCAGATCACATTGAAGGCCTCCGTATCACAGGTTGCCGTCGCCGCCAAGATGGGAGTCTCCTGCCCAATATAATCTCGCAGTTTGGCAAGTCCACTGTATTCCTTCCTGAAATCATCCCCCCACTCCACAATGCAGTGTGCTTCATCAATAACCAAAGCTTGGACTCGTTGACGGAAGCTTCGATCCTGCCACAGCTGGATGAAGCTGGAGGAGAGTGCCATCTCCGGAGAAACATAGTATAGGTTTGCATGCCCCTGACGGAGGCCCGCCCAGACTTCGGGGGAGACGGTATCTTCATTGACCATCACCGCTTTTAGCCCCTTTTTCTGTGCTTCATTAACCTGCCGAGCGATCGTTAAATGTATGTATAGGATGTCTAGCTTGTCAAAATACCTGATCCCTCTCCAGCGCCTTCAGCGGGCATATTACAATAACAATTTTCGCTTTATTAAGGGTGGCAAGACCCTCAAAAATAATGCTCTTCCCATATCCAGTGCCCGCCAGCATCAATGAGTCGTATCCCTGGCGCAAGCGGCGTAGGAGCTCCCCTTGCCAGTCGTCCAAATCGAAGGTGAGCCCGAGCCGCTCTCGGGTCCTGGTCTTCACGTCCTGCAACGTCTCTTTCAGCACTTTTATCCCAAGTAGGCGGTCCGGAGCCGGAGTTTTGCGTTTCCTAGGGGTCGCGGGGACCCGGTGTCGAGTTCCATTGGGTGTTACAGGCAGCCTGCCAAGGACCTTCCGCGTGGGGGACTCCATAGCGCGTCGAGGAGGCAAGTTTCTTAATTGAGTCACGTCGCGACGCGAGTGTCACAATGTGTGACATTGCATCACACACGACGCGTTTTGCCCTTGTTCATCGCCCAGCTCACGACACCGGTGGAATATCACCAAGGTTCGATGTGGACTCTCGAGATACGTACCCAGATTACCTTCAAATGAAATATCCCATGATTCTGAGCTAAAATAAATATCTTTGAGGCCCCACAAAAAAATCGTGTTTTCGTCCCTCTTGCACCCTCCAGAACTCGATGAATTTTCAGTAGACTGTTTTGATGCAAAGAAGAATATCATAGCCAGACTTATGAAATAAAAGATTTACTATTTGACCCCGGCGCTGCGAGGCCGCATTAGAGCTCTAGAAGCTGATTTCCAAGCCCCCCGATTTCCGGACTTTGAAGCAAGCCCCTTCTGACGAAGGCGCGCGTGGTCTATTTGGTTTGATGTTTGGCCTGTTTGGTTGACCCGGCATTGCGCGGCATCGGCAGAACGGGGCTTGGACCGAACCTACCCAACTCCTTCTTTCCTTCCTGCGTTCAAGTCGTGGGTGTCCCGCTCATCTTTTGGCCGCATGGTCCTTTCTGACCTGATGGCCTCGCATATTTGGCCCTTGTAATCTTAGACTCAGAGCTTGCCGTTTGCAACTTGATTGGACTTGTGGGATGACCTGGAGTGACTATGGACTAGTCCAACACGGCGCACTGCCATTACACCCTGAAGCATCTTCTCCGCATTTGAGTGGGTAATTTGCCTTCAGCTCACTGTGAATCCTTCATGCCTCGGCACCCCTTCGTTCCGGGAATTTCCTTCGGTGCCCACTTCCACCTTCGCTCTGACCTCCGCCAACGAATTGAACAACGAATGATCCTTCTTTCAGCTGCTTCCTCGTGTCCTTCTGTTTAGCGGGGGGCGGGGACGGGACTGACGACTTGGTAATTTAAGATGTTGAAATTCGGGTGCGTTGCCTGAGATTGGGCGGCGGGACCCTCAGGTAACTTCTCTACCCACATTCAATCTGCGCTTCTGAATGTGATTACAGTAAACCATTCCGACGGTTTTATTTCCTAGGTGTATCCAGTAATTGTTTTTCGTGAGTGCGATACTGCGCCGCAGGTCCCGATTGAGTTGAGAGCTCAATTCTAGCGCACTGGATGAGTAGGCGCTCGGCCCCGACGAGTCTGTGTGGCTCGCCACTCGACTGCGGGAAAGCACATCGGAACTTCTCGTACGCCGAGGCAGAAAGGGCCGGGCTGCCCAGGGGCCACAGACTACTATTGAATTGGGTTACTGACTTGTCCATTTATTCCAAGTAAGTGCTCCGACTATTGTGGTTCTCGTAAAAAATCATCATTGAATTATCGCATGAGGAAAATGATGTTGGGGCGGCTCTCAGCTTCGTGGCTGGAAAAAAAAGGAACAACGGAACAAGCGAGGTTTCCACGGAGCGGCCGTGTCCAAGCAGAGGCTATTTGGGGACGTTAACGTAATATCCGCCCTCTGCACCATCCAACAATCACACAAGGCTATGTCGCAGTTGGGCTGTCGCTCAAGTCGTCAGCATTGGCACAGGTACATATACCATGCGATGGTGACATCCACACATGTTTCTGGAGTGCAACAGAGCTGACCAGGTGCATATGTCGTGTTGCAGGGAAGGCGGAAGTGGTCAAGCGACATTGGCATCCAGCTGCCGCCCCAAGTACGTGTTCTTCCCTTCTTAAGGCCATGCACTCTGTCTGCCAGTCTGTCTGCCAATTCACCGTTCATTCGAGGATATAGACATGCATCGTTGGGCAGACCTATGCCGCAGTATGTGTGGCATCATTGACTGCGACCTTCATTCCAGACGACGAACAAACAACCAACGAAGTTCACAGGTCCGCGAGGATGGATGGTCGATGAAGAGGCCAGATATGTTTCTTCGTTGTCACGGACTAATCGCAATTCACCATCTCGCAGCATCAAGGTTTTCCCGAGATGTACCCAATGAAAGCATCGGGTCCCTATTGCGATTCAATTGGACGGCGCTCTCGACATTAAGTTCGCAATACCAATTAACAGCAATTTTATCCTTGTATTTTCGCGGTGAGTCATTGACCGCTTCCTCTGGCATATCTGTCGACTCCATACTCATAGTCTCCCACAGCGCCACTTCGATGCCTGTTCCGTTTCGTGGGCACAGTTTCCATTGTGATGCCATCTCGGGGTATTGATGCCTCCACGCATTCTATAGTTACTCCCGAGGATGCTCCTCCCCGACGCCCGGTATACATGACGGCGCCACCGGCAACAAAAAACAAGCTTTCAACAAACACGTCGTTGACATCTTCTCAATTACCGCGTCCGTGTTGTAACTGAGTTCTCATCGCAGCTATTATGACTCTGGCCGAGCAATCCTATTATGCAGGAACAGCGCCTTGGTGACACCTTACCCGTGAGCGCCGATCGCTGTGTTCCCTTTATATACGGACTGACGGCCAAGCGAGGACGAGTCTGTTTCCCCACCACCCACAGCTCTCACAGCCCGATCCACCACGTCTCCGATACCCACCGTACCCCTCTCTTTATCGGTTACCGAGTCATCCTCCTCCTCCCCAACTTACTTGGCATCCTCCCTCGTAGGCAGAGCGAGCAACACACGGCAGCTGTTAGGGGAAGAACTCGGCGGGGCGCTCGGCGGCGCTGCATTCCTTTTTCTCGCGTTCACCGCATTTATCTGGATGCGTCGACGGCATACACGCGAGATCGAGGCGCGCATCCCCGAGCGGCAAGTTCCCTTCGTCGTCAACCCTACATGGGTCCTCTCCAGCCCAACGACGCCCGAAGGGACACACTCTCACCTCAGCCTCCCCGATCGTGCCCGGCCGCGCACCATACCCGCGGTGGTGCCGCAACAGAGCATGCCGAATCTCGCAACTCAGTACCGGACACGCATGCTGCGGCCTCGGGCGAGCACGGTTGGCGGCGGCAGTGTAATAGGCTTGGAGCGGACAGAGACAGCGGGGTCGCGGGAGCGGTCTGACACGGCCGTGGGGCTAAACCGATCAGACTCGAGCGTGTGGCGCCCACGGATCGACATTCTCAGTGCGCGGCACCATCGCGCGGAAAGCGCGGGCCCGGCCGAGCCGCAAAGTCCGATGGAATCGTTTTGGGCGGAGTGATTCCAATGATTCCAAGGATCTCAACGACGAGGGTGTTCATCATGATGGTTCGTTTTCAAGGTACACGTACATGTAGATGGCTGTATTTCTTATTTTCAACTGTACTATTACAAGGATTGGTGTACTTGTCCCATGGAAATTTCCTGTATTCTCTAGACACAAATAAAAGTCGCCTACTACGGGAGTTTGGAAGAATTTAATTTTGTCGCTTGACACCCCGAGGGCCCCGTCATTGGAGAGTCCTGTCAATTGGGATTGGTGCGTGCCCCAGTTTTAGTGAGGTGTCATCCTTATGGTGTTCAATGGCGGACACATGTTGCATCGGATGCACAAGATGTACATAGAAGAGAACTAGTAGTAAATTTGTATATCAGTGCGCACAAGCTCCTTTGTCTGTCCGGTCAATCGGTCATGCCCTTGTGCGAGGTTTTAGTCTGACGGCGGAAAATCGGCTGTTGTACCTATTTATTGAGATATTGGTCTCGATTTGGTCATGCTTGGCACTCTCAGTCGCGTTACGCTGTCACATGACGACCGTGCTTCCCGAAGTTTAAATATTGGCTCAAGCAAATGACTCGGCCTGCCTCGCACCTCTTCTGGCTCGCTTATACGGGTATCTGCGGTTATGGTTTCTGAAGCCTTCGATTTCAAACTTCCCATCCCGAACCTCCCAAGAACGCTCTCAGGCTCCCTCACGACACTGAATCTTGAAGACTGTACTGACGTAAGAGCAGTCTCGGCCTCCGATGCACCGCGGGACCACCATCAACATCCACCCCGCGGAAACAATGACAATCGTCCTCGAGACTTCTGAGGGAATGACTTCCCTCCCCAAGCCCTCTGCGGACCAACCTTACATATGCATGCATGTTTGTTTCTGCGATATATGGAGAGCCGGAGCACTACGCCTTCCAGCGAGTGTTTCTATTAGATGTTGAGTGACGGCCACTAATCTGCCGGACTCGTCTCGGTCGTTTGTCAACATTGACAGCACATTCGAATCAGTAAACTATGATTTCTGGTTATTACTCGATGCCTTCGAAATGGGACCTTTACGATATAGATGTCTTCTCACCCTTTGGTGGGAGGCTCGGTAAGCCGGCATGGCGCCAGATGTATTGAGAATTTTCCCGTTCAATAACATCTAAATCAACTGAAGGATGTAAAATTGAGGTTGAGGGGCACAATTTGGTATAAGTTGCCTTGCCAATGGGCTTTGATTTAGACCCGTCCCTTTGGTGCAATATCTATCTACCACGGAGGATATCTGGCTCTCACCTCGTCTTTCCCTGACCAGTGCCCAAAAGTGTGTAAAAGCTAGAATATTTAGTTAGGCTTGAACAACCTGCGGAGGTCCCAGCTATCAGACAATTGTATCGAATTCTACCAAAAAGGTAACTGACTCCCATTACCTTCCTGTATAGCAGAATCGTCCAAATTTGCATGAAGCGACTCAATTTCCGGGGTCCGGAGTCTGTTCGGGCATCTCGGGGATCTCATATCCTGGTTTGATTTTGCTTTCGTGGCTATCGTTCGCAGTACGAATGTATGAAATTTTGTGATTCTGCAGCGCAGCAGGTGGTCTAATATTGTGACTGACTACAGCAGGTTGAGTGTCAATGGCTGTATCCGAACTTGCAGACTTCATGGATATTCCCAACCTGACGCAGCTCTGTTCCTTCTGAATGCCTGTGCTATATGGGGCAAGATTGAAGCGCAACTGAGCTGCAACCTGTCCCCGCTGTCCAGCATCGATTTCGGCGTCAAACCGGCCATCACCCAACGTCTGATTGCAGCACTCGCTTAACGCAGGCCGGAATCCTGTCGTTTCCGGTGCGATCCGTGATTGACAATCGGAGTTTAAAAATCATGTGCCAAGATGTGGAGCGACCCTGGACACTTTCGCGGGCACATTACGGTCCTCGTTGGTGGCGACGTTGCGCATGATCCACTTCTGCTTACACAGCCAGTGAAAAAAGTTGCACTGATGTCAGCGGGCGGGGCGCCGTACTGCAAATCCCGCACAAGCTGTAGTAGACATAGGCAGGGTCCGGGCGTTGTTTAATCTTCCCCGCATCAGCTTTAACATCGTGCATAATTGGCATTGGTACCAGTAAAACCTTGCAAGCGCCTTCCCACTAGGGAAAAATTCACGCGTCCCATATTTTCTTTCCGGTTTACAGTCAATTGCACGATTAAATCTGGGCCGGGCGGGCATTGGGAAGATGGACTTAGACGATAAAATATCATACTGAAGCGTCTTGGCCAGTATTCGGAGACGACAATACCGCGCTCGGCTTGAATTAATGCAAAGAACAACAACGTTCGAACTCACGGGTAAGGCCGAGGCCGACCGAGTTATCGACCATTAGTGCACAGTGGACACCAACAAGTCTGTTTCTGTGCGTAAATATTTTTCGCCTCCGGCCGGTGTTCATAGATATATGCAAAGTGAATCGCCTGAATACGTTTGGAACTTCACAGATTTGGAAATCAAATATGTCTACATAACCAACTACTGTTCCCGGACGATATTCGGGAGGTTCTAAAGACGTTTTAAACTGAGGAGATCTTCAGCCCTGCCGTCTGGGCCAGCCGCCGTGTTAGCAAGATCTAGCTCCGGTGGGATCTGTAGCTCCCAATGGTCTGCAGCAGGCCGGCCCGCGACGGCTCAAGCCCTCCGGACTTCTGGTGCCGTCCATGCCGGTATGACGTCGTTGACGCTTGACCCAGCTTCGGTGTCTAGAACGCAGTAATATATATCTTATCCACATGACTTCTCAATGACTTCTCTTGCCAAGTTCTTCTAGAGCCTTTCGAACCTCCTCGACATGGCCTAGGTTGCTCTTGCGACATGTTATATTGAAAGCTTTGGTTGCACACCGTTCAGCAGCCGCAATGTACAACGGATCCCTCCTTACCCCCTCTCCCTCAGTACCGATGACAGTCGTGCTCGATACAGACGAGGGAACGCCTTCCCTCCCCGAGCCATCTGCAGACCAACCCTATATGCATGTTTCTGCATTGGAGGCCGGAACCATAAATATTCCGAAGGATCTCATCATGGCATGGGAGACACCCTCAACGCGTGACTGCCCGTGTCTGTCGTTCTACCTCAAGCATTCCGCGTCCGACCGTCACTTCATATTCGACCTGGGTCTGCGGCGAAATCTTGACTCGTATCCGCCAGAGGTGAAAACGACTTATGTCAACCTTATGCCGAGTGCGGTTGCCCAGACTGTCGCCGAGTCATGCGAGAAGGTGAGATATGCGAACGCCATGATTAAACTCCAGGCGCTGATTGACCTAGGGCGGCCTTGACCCCGCAAAAATACAGAATGTCGTTATTAGCCACTTGCATTTCGATCAGTGAGTCAACTTATCAAAGTCGGAGAGTGTTCATTCATATCCTTCTCAGCATTGGTGATTTTACGCCTTTTACCGCGGCGTTATTCACTCTCGGCGGAGAGGGAAGAGCTGCGCTCGTAGATGGTTACCCCGGAAACCCGAAATCACACATCCTGTCCGAATCGACACCGTCTGATCGCACGATCTTCCTGGACAGGGTAGATTTCAACACGTCCATTGGACCATTCCCTCACGCTGTCGACTATTACGGTGACGGCAGTGTCTACATTATCGACACCCCTGGACATTGTCCCGGGCACATCACCGTCCTTGCTCGTACATCCAGCGACGGTGCATGGCTCTATCTAGGCGGCGGCGTTGCCCACGATCCACGTCTGATCACACAGCCAGGGAGACAAGTTGCACTGATGTCGGCGAGTGGGGCGTCGTATTGCGTGCATAAGAACCCCGCACAAGCTGCAGTCGACATATCCAGGGTCCGGGCATTGGTCAAACTTCCCAGGGTCGACTTCGTCGTCGCGCATGATTTGATATGGTACGAGAAGAACCGTGATAGCGCTTTCTTACCGGGAAAGATAACCCCAAAAGCTTGAAGATTATTCGTCACGTATTTTTTTTCAACTCTGTATGATATTCGGGACCGCTCAATTTCAATGTACAATTATTCCATCACATGATTACGTTTGGGCTGTTCGGCGATATATAGGGAATAATTAAGTATTACTGGCACCTCAGCTCTGGCATCCCTTCCACGGGAGGAATTATGTATGAGTTCTTGTTCCTTCATATCAGACTTGACCAATGAATTATGCCGGTGCAACTCACATGCAGAGATGCAGCACTGAGTGAATGCCTATCTGATCTCCTCTTTGCCGATACAGGGCACGGAAGCTCTCTAATCTTGAACTGAAATTGGCGTCAATTAGTGGGCGGTTGAATAAACAGAAAACCGCATCTGAGCAGTATACGGATCAGCAGAGTGCAGGCTCTGAACCGAGCCTGTGTGATGAAGTTCGGGGCACGGTGGTAATGTCGGTGTTCGTGCGTTTAACCTGCGTCGAAGGAGCGGGTGAGTCAACTGACGGGAAAAATGGAATTGTGATACGTACGACAGAAGAAGAGAGTTTGAGAAGACTAAGTGCAAATGTCGATCAGCTTGAGGTTTAATGGGAAGGATCGGGTCCTACGCTTTGGTAACACATGAAACCGCTATCCAACTAACTTTCGGGAAAACTTTGAGTTTCGACTGAAGCTAGACGCTAACAAGCCGCTTACAATTGTTCTTCATGGTCACGAACTGAAGAAGAGGATGAACAACACGGCGATGATGAGGAAAACAAACTCACAGATATAAGCAGAGCGATGGCCCCCATACTGGCGGGGAGTTGAGCATCGGAATGTGGTACGGTAACTCCGCTGGTCAATTACCTTGTCATCAGGCCCGTCTCTGGATAATCGGTTAAAGATAATCGTTAAAAACCTCGGTATCGTACCGATAGCCCATTGCATCAGGCGGTTAACCAGACGATTCATTCTAGAGCCCAGATAAGGTAAGGGAAAACATAGTCGAATGGTACATGTTGGACCAACTGACCGAATAAATCCCTCGCCTCGCCACGTGCTAAGATGATAACACAGAGCGATCACGAGAATGAGATCCGTGACGACGCCGACAACCAGAACACACTCGATTAGCCATCCCCAGTCGCTGACGAAAGCGAGGATAGGCATGCGGCGAAATGCAATGGTCGCAAGCGCAATTGACCCGGCGGCGCGACTTGCGGACAGAAGCATGCAGAACATCGGGAGGTAGCAGGACTTGCTGAATTTATACATGCGGTATGCCAACCATCCCTGATCGAGGCCGAAGATCAGCACGGGAATAGAGAGGTTCAGGGAAGGGCAACGCAACTTGTTCCAAAGGGCCAATGAACCCACTCAACAGAATCGAGAGATTCAGCGAGTTGGGTGCGATGACAAGAAACTCCGGGTGACCGTATTGGATCACAGTTATCGTATATAGAGCGTGGCATATCGCCACCGTGTGACTTAAATCAAGAGACCAAACGAGTGCGACCTGGGTGTTTGTTTATTGAGTTGAAATTAGAAAGCCGATGCAGAGTACTGCGTACCAAGCATTTAAGAAGGTAATGATCTGTTGGGAAACGAGTGTAGTAGAGAGAAACCTGCGGGCTCGCCTCAGACAGTGTCCATGGTTCCGGGGATGGTAACCTACCTGAGCGGTGACTCCACCGAAGAGACAGACAGCGAAGAGGGCGCCGATTTGAAGGGCGCCGATGGGTGGTTGTGCGTCGAACTCTAGGGTGGACATGAAGGGTGAGGGGAAAACATTGGAAGCACCTTGTTCTAAGTTATAATGGAAGTTTGAATTAATCGGTGATGATTAGAATATTGTGATATAGTGTGAACGTCAGAGTAGGGCGCGTACCTGTCGTGATTTTGAAATCAGCTCCCGCCGCTTGAAGTCGGTGGGAACCCACAGAGAGTGTCTTGAATGCATACAACGCCAATATCGCTCGAAATGGTTTCATTGATGTGCATAGGAACTTGATGGGAACGGGATTACGAGTTAGGGGGTCTGTTGGTGTGTGCCGGTGTATTCCATATCATTTGGTCTGCAGATGTTTGGAGAACACAAATGGTGTGAGCAACCAGTGCGCTGCACTCTAGTCTAGGATCTGTTAAACGGCGACGTTGTACTTAGTGGAAGGGACATGTCGCCGGGTCCGAGTCAAAATCCGCCGAAACCAAGGCGACAAAGCAACGTTATTCTGACATGAATGTGGCCTTGGAGTCCCACATTACATAGATCGTCGGAAAAACCGTACCTAATTGGAAGTGTGTTAACATCAGACCAAAACGCGGAGTCCGCAAGAGATTGGCAGTGAGACAGGTATTCCTCTTGTAAAAAGAACCTGATAAGTTGGGTTGAGGTGGCCTGTTTATTGCCGTTGAGAGAATCCCTCGTACTGACTTAGGTAGTGTACCAAGTCTACGTATCCACGCTGTTGATGGGCCCTTGTGAACCCGAAAACTCCAACCCCGATCGCAGCGGTAACTCCCGGTTCTAGGGCCTGGTTGGCCTATCTTCAAGCCCGATCGTAGCGGTAACTCCCGTTCCTAGGTAACGTCGACATTCAGCGGTCCGCCTCTCTATTCTTCCTCCTGGCGGCCCTTGCCTTACTTTTCTACCATGCTCTGAAGGCTGCCTTTTGTTCCAGTCTCTTGTCCTAACTAATTTTTTAACAGCTGCAGATGTCTCCGAGGTGGATGTCTTCCCAAACCAGATGTTCAATAGATCCCGGGGATGGTCATTCGTCGCTCACCACATATTTATTAAATCGGGAGTTTGAATTCCACTCCATTATCACCCTGGTCTCTATCCAAACAATTCATACTACATGTCCGGATAATTCTATTTAACAACCCCACAAACGGATTGTTGGGGTTGTTCGAAAACATGTTCTGTTTACAGCCGTTTGCAAAATTGATGACAGTCACGATCAAAAAGAAACAAGAACAAACTATTGATCCGGCTGCTTGCCAGCCTTCTATATCGCTCAATCCAGAACCGATTTACACAATCCCGGGTGCGTTTGCAAGCGGATAAGCAGGGCTTTCAAACCATACCATACTCACGAGGTAAATAACAAAATCTGAGTGTTTGCAAATTCGCGCTGTGTGATTTGTATCTGCAATCTGAACAGCCCGTGCTTCGTCAGTTTTGCTTCGATTTGCTTTAATCCAAGTGGTCCTGAAACCGGGAGACAAGGCAATCATATTCATGGAATAAAATTGTGTGGCACACATGATGTGTGAGGGCTAGAATGGCTTTACTGACTGCTTAGTGAAATTCATGGGAAACTGATTGTCTGATGGTAAAAGCAAAACCTTATACATACACACCCTTTGCATTGAAATTACCTTTCGAACGAGCCTACTTTCATCAAAATCCGATCCGTATTGACCGAAGAGCGCCCAATCTAAGTTGTAGTTCAAATAACACAGCTCGAATATGAGGAGAAAATTTTCTTGCCAATTAGCATGGGAGTATTGCATAATCTGAAAGCCCTGCTTAACCGCTGTCGAATGTGCCCAAAATCAAGGAAATCGGCGCGGGGATGCATGAGATCTGACCTCCGCAAACAGCCGGATCTATTATTTGTTTTTGTTTCTTTTTCGCGCTGACTGTCATCAATTATGCAAACAGCTGTAAAAACCCCACAAAAATGACTCAGTTAAGGGATATTCAATGTATTGTACTTCTCCAAGGCTTTTCGGTGCAAAAGTATGCTTATGAAGGCAGGCACGGACCTATATTAGTCAGGGTACCCTCTCAAATTTCCTCCGTTTTTCTGGGCGCTTTCTGAGGTGTTTCGCACCAAAAATGAAAAAAAAAAACGTACATCTTTTGATCAACCAAAGAGAGTTTACGGGCCACAAGAATTCAACTAGAGAACTCATGTGCCCCCATCCAGGGATATCAGTGGATCAAGAATTCAGGGGCGATCCGCCCTCTTGCCAGTTGCCACCAACATTTGTCTTAGCCTTTTTTCCGAATGACACAACTATTTGAGAGACTCAATTGGGGCGGAGTTCTAATGAGACGCATTGTAGTATGTCAATTGTCATCTCGCAGTTAACTGGAAGTGCCGATTACCGAGAGAATTGCTAACGAAGACTCTGTGTTGCCCCTCGCAGACGAGATAGTTACCTGTGACGGTCGGCACGTCTCCCAGCTGCCCGTCAAAAAGGGTCAAGCCATCATAATCAGGCGTATCTGGGGATTTGATTCATCACAGTGCGCTAACGAGCGAAGCGTCTCCATAGATCAACGTCGCTAATGAGCTATCCAATGTGATCCATCACTCGACCTTCCAGCGATACGCTGCTGGCCAGCGGTGCTCCCTTACGGGTCCTTCCATCAAATGCGCTGCACGCCCATCAAACCGCCCCGTCGGTCTGATGGTCCGTGCGGTGGGGCGGCATCGGTTACCTGATTGGGAGGGTGTTTGCATGTGTTAGCAACGGGGTACTCCGCCTTCCGCTCCCGTTTGCCCGCCACCAAAACGCTCGCCCCGGCCACGCTGCTTCCTCCACACGCACCGACGCCGTGTGGCTCTCTTCCTATTGGTGATGAAGCACTCTATGTCTTGCCGTTGTCTCCCGCCCGGCCCCGCTGCCTGTAGCTGCCACCCGGCTGTCGCTTCCCGCCTCCCGCTTCCCGCCCGCCGCTGCTGCACGGGGACGGCTCCCTTTACATAGAAAGGCTGATGCATGTCAATCCCTCGCATTCCAATCCTCATTTTACATCCCCTGTGACCTTGGTTCCACTGTTCGCCCGCCTTTACCCACTCCGGCGCTTCCCGGCGCTGGCCCGGCACGCGCACCGCGGGTACGAATATTCCTGCCATGTACTTAATATATCGACCTCACCTTCCTTTTCGGCGCTCTCCCGGGCCTGCCGCCTGGTCCCGCTGCCCTGCGCACTACGTCGCTTCCGCATCCGTTACTGCGGTTCGCGCAGCGCTGGCGAGCTTCTTTTCGCTTTCTCGTATTTCATCCTTTTTTTTTAAGTAGCTGCCTTCTCTGCATTACGCGTCCCAGTGGACACCGCCTAGACCCAGTCACTGCCCCCCGCCCCGTACGCTACCCCCGCCCCCGATTCCGGCCGTTCCGGGGCCGCTCGAACTGCTACCACGGCTCCGTGCAGTCTCACACCCACCTCCCATCACTTTACCCCCGGAATTTCCACCGCGCGCGCTTCCCGCCCGATCCCGCCCGATCCCGCCCCCGTTTCCTGTGCGCCGATTTCGGTCCAGATTGGGTGCGCCACGTTATCTGATCTACGTACCATGTATCAGACCGGAACTACGAAATCATTTACGTTTCCCTTACACGTTTTCCTGTTTCTGAGCAGGACATTGAATTGAAATTAAATGCCTTTGTCAGAGGCCACCTGGTACTCAACAAAAATAAGAACACGCCTAGAATACAGCTCAAGAGGCTCTCAATAACGGGACGTCAAGAGGAAAAAGCATCTGCACCTCGATCGCGCAACTACTTGAACGTCGGGTATTGCCGTATACGGTATAACTTCGGATCCGATCTTTTCGTCGCTTTTCTTACCCACGACCTTCCAGTGCATGAACCTAAATATTTTCGAGCACGGCTAGTATTCCCGATTTCGATTATCATGCCAGACAACTGAAATGGCTCACCAACTCTTCCTAACGATGTGATTTCCTGAGTTTCCGAGACAGACTGTCTTTTCGTTTAAACCGCCGAACACTACTATTCAAGATGATAAAGGGCTTCCAATTCATTTAAAACGTTAGAATAGATGATACCAAACCTTCGGAATCACTCCCAGGTCAAAGAAAAAAATTCTCAAGTTGAGTGCAAGTAACGAGTCGAATAGTGGTCTAGTGCTCTAAGGGACTTTATATTTGTGAACCAGTACTTTTTGCACAACTTTCCCATTCTGACCCTGCAGCACATGGAATTGTATATTTTGTTACACGATTAGGCTCCCTGATATCATTTATGATGTCGGATCCCCAGTGTTCTATGTCCCTGGTCCTAGTATTTCGGTTTTCCGTGTTTCCGAGACAAAATTAACTGTTTTGTCAAGTTCGACTTGCCCTCTCTTCTTCAGGGTAAAGGATGATATATATTACCAAATGGTTAGCATCCAAAAGCTCTCTCATTGTGCTGAAACTGCAAAATGCAAGACTGTTTGAGCGCACATTATTTCTGTATCCGAGACATCCCGTGATTCTGAATGTCAAGATTTCTTCACTTTATGGGTACCAATCGACTTGGTTAACAGTTCTGAGATATAATCTATATTGAAACTATCCACAAAATGTTCCCGAGCGTCCAACGAGTACAAACTCTCGGTATCCGAGACACTTTCGGCTACGTTTGATGGGATTCCATGGCCGTCTGGACCCCGATCAGTGGCGGTGTTTGACAGCTCTGTCTCTTCCCACCACACGACTCTTCACGAAAACGCGCCAAAAGTCGACTGTTCCATCATGTATTGGTGCATGGTCGAGTCTATTTGTGGTCCACCCGCTATTAGCCTCCTCTTCAACGAATTTTATCGGTAGGTTGACACCATTTCGTCACGTTTATCTCACCAGGCTGTCGAGGCTTGCGGCAGCAGCTGGCATCGGCGTCCAGCTGGATAAACACGGAGATGAATCATAGTTATGTCTGAATCTCTCTCATTTCGTTTCATTCTTGTCCCAATTGCGATACAAGGCCATTCAAGACCCCCCAAAGGTTGCGGCTCAGTCAGACACTCCGCGAGCATGAGGGAGTTTTAGCACAATTCATGGGTGCGTTCCAATACTACCACGCCATTATTCCGTGTTCACGTTTCCCGGACCATCCATTCATCTAGCGTGTCATCATCGTGCGGATGTTTGTTCCAACGGTGTACGGCACCCGCCAAAGCCACCGCTCCAAATCCTGTAGTGCCGTGTACATGGTGAGGGACCTCCGTTACCGGGGTCTTTCAACGCCGCTTTCGGTACTCGAAGCAGTACGGGCGCAGCATTCAGTGCGACCCGCATGCGGGGCCCGGCGCGGAGCGGGGCAGGCGATTCTTGAACTCCACGATGCGTATGACCGGGCGGGCAGCACTGCGGAGGCCTCCCTGCGCCTACGGTGGTCACTCCCCCTACGTACGGAACAGCTTTACGCGCGTATAATCCAATTCAGCGATGCGGCGCGCCGAGAATACTGCCGTCGCCCCTTCCACACCGTTTTGTTCGGATCCTCGCCGATTCCTCGGCCATGAGATAGGCCGCTGGTGCCATATCTGTACGGCTGGCTGCGCTGTGCTGGCTGCGCGAATGGCACGCGGCGCTCTCGTCGGATATTGTCGAGCTTGGGGCTGACCTAGTGGCCCCAGCGCCTCTTTACAAGTCATGGGTAAGCCCCTCCCCAATCTGGTAGCATTATGTATATACCACTGCGGCTGGAGCGAGCGCTAGCGAGATGCAGCGCACGCAGCAAGAATAGTGTCGTGCGCGCTAGTATTTAGAAGATTTCTGACTTGATTTTACAACGTGTATTCTGATAGTGCTAGCTACAATCTATATTATTTTCAGGATTTTTGGCAAAGGTTTTGTGCTCGTCGTTGCCGACGACGTCCAGACGGCTTTGATCGACGTGTTCCAGATGCGGATACCGAAATCACGTCCAGCAGTCCCGCCCTGATGGTTATCAATACCGCAACCGAGCGTAACCGAGCACGTCGCTCGAAAGGTGGGATGATGCATGAAATCAGCTTGCTAATTAGAGCGTTTCATGCATCGCAGTATATCGCTCATGAACGGTCGATGATGCATCACTCCCCCAGGTTCAGGTGTCATAATCGCGATAGCTTCGTATCACCGGTGAATATCCATGCCGCAGAAGTAAAACAGTCCTAACACTACCCTCTAGCCTTGATGCTTTGTGGGGTACAGACGCTCATCGGTTTGATCCCTCCCGATGGCTAGAGGGAAATCCATGCAAAGGGAATGCCCTGGGGCCTTATGGACATCTGTTCGGAAATCATCACTTGGGGTTGATGGTGTGCTCATGTTCCTCGCAGGTTATCGTTTCTCGGCGGTCCCCGTGCTTGCCTTGGGTAAGTCCTTTCTTCGCTTGCGATTCTCACCAAGTAGGCTTCATGGTGACGCAGATGGCGATTTGGGTGCGTAAAAATCCCAGGAGTTGACACACGTCCTGAGTTTCTCCACAGAGTCGTGGAAGTGCAGGCAATCCTGAGCGAACTTGTCGCGAGCTTCGCCTTCACCTTGCCAGAAGATAGTATTGTAAGGTCGCGTTTGTCTGGAACGGAGGGAGTTCCGTTTGATGCTGGTGTAAAAGGCTTGAACCTGTGTTTGGCTCGCGTTTGACGATTCTAACCTTGTTGCTTCAAACATTTCCTCGCAAGTCCTTGAAATATCTCAACGTGGTTCATTGTAGTGCCGAAGCCATATGTTAGAATCGTGTTTCGAGTAGCCTGAGGCAAGTTTCTATTCCCAGTGTCCCAACAGTCCGAGTCTGAGGATTAGAAGAAACGGAGCAATCATTTTATAGGGACCTTCAGAGTAGCCCATTTTGCGCTCGTTTCGACTTTATTTCAACTTCATTTCGTTCTCATTTCATCTCCCCGAACCACACCTCGGCCAAAGCTCTATTTCGGCATTGGCCACCGGATCAGCGGAGCGTGAATATATACTGCGCATGCCGCTGAGCTCCGCTGATTTGCCGAAGGTACGCCGAAGCTGCCGAAATACCAATTTCGTTCAGTTCGACATGGGGTCTTTCGTTTCTTCACCCAGTTCCTGGTTGTACCGGGTGGCCAATTTGATAAATGGATTCGCCACTGAAAAATTCTGGATATTCAGGCGGTCAACACGGCCACTACGTCCAACACGATCGTGTTCTCGCTTCCCTTCGGCATGATTTCAGCCGCTGGCACAGGCACTGTTTTAACGACGGCCTTGGGTACGATAAACACCCCGACGAATTTCAACGCAGCGGTCCCCAAGAGCTTCACTTCACTGCTGGCAAGACGATCATATGCTACCCCCGCCTTGTCCGTATCTGTGTTGATTGTGTCCGCCCACTGATCGCGAAATGTTGTTATATTTCTTTGGAAACGAAAAGGGTAGCCGGAATTTTCGCATTTGTGCATGGATGTGGGTAGGAGAACCAACACGCAGGGGTGAAAGCGAGCAAGATGACACTGCGTGGAGCACGGAACTCGTTGTTGCGGGAGAAGGATAGGCCTGAACGTGGGCCTCGAGCTGGTCAACACACCAAGTCCACGTTCGCTGCATATGTAGCGCGAGCCTGGCCTGTAGAAGTCCGAATGGTGTCCGAGATCTCACGCAGGTGAGACCGGGAGGGTGGTAAACTATTCTTGAATAAATCTTTCGCATAAAAAATCAACTCAGGTACCCGCTTTGACATACGCGGCAACTCGGCTGATTGATATTGAATGAACCTCATCATAGCTTTACCGGGTATGCACATGGAGAGCAAGCGTCATGCGCGAAAATTCAGTAAATACGAGCAGCGCGTAAGATGGACCAGAACGAGGCCCGGACGCGGGGCCCTCGCTGTAAGATCCGCATGAATCGGAAAGTGCGCGTTTGGACGACCTACCAATAGGAGGCGACCTTATTTCACAGGTTTGGATGCCCTGACCATTCCAGATACGATGAAGGTGAGACTCAATAAGACTAAGAGCGTTGATTTGTGTCAACATGCTGAAAACTTCGAGAATGAGAATTCAAATAAAGTCCCTCTATCCACCAACAGATCAACGGGTTTGAAAATAACTCTACCTAGATCATCCTAGGCTTCACGATGACGTAGTAACGCGCCTGCATCAAATCTCAGTGTTTGAGCCCTCTTGCCAATCAACTCCATTCCTCATAGTTTGAGAGATTCAATTGGACCGGGGTTCTAAAGAGACGCGTTGTAATATATCAATCGTCGAGACTACTCGCCGGAATGCCATCTCATCCAGAATAGGCTGGACTGAAAGCTATTCCGTCGAAATGGAAGGTAAGCGGGCGCAGAGCGGTCTGGATGATTCTAACATCCAGAACAGTATACGGCAGGCAAGAAATTTGGACCCCAAAATCCAGGCGGGAGAACCGAACAACCCATCCATATTTCGTATAAAGGCGAGAGGGTATTCCATCTTTCCTCAGTTCACCTCGAGCTACTCTCCCTTCACCTACTTCCCTGAATTTTCAATGCTCTTCATCCTCACCTCCCTCACTGTGCTGCTCACTGTTGCTATGGGCAGCGTGCGAGCTGAGACCCACACGGTCCATTTCACTAATCTGTAAGCAGTATCGCATCTTACTGGACTATGTTGCTGATTTAGAGTGTTAGGTGTGGCGGGGGAACGGTTCGCCTTGGCTGCCTAGTCACAGGAGATATCCTTGACTCTGATTGAATACGTAGCCAATGTTGATTCAAGGCCCCAACGTCCTTTCAACTGGAGGTTAGTGCGAGGATTACAGGCACCATGTCTCATCTATTGATCTCTTCGGTTTACAGGAGGTACCTCTGATCATACTGTGAACACGCAGTAGCCTTGACGCCCCACTCAGACTACACAATCAATGGTCCCCTCATCAGCGCCATTTCGTATCTTCAGACCGGTCAGATGTGTCACTGGGCAAAATAATTGGAAATCTGACTTGAGCTTACAGGCGGATGCGGCTTCAACGGCGAAGGATGCACCCTTGTCGAGACCACACTCAACAACGTCGGGTCCAGCACCGATCTCTCTTTGATCCCGCCGTCAGTATTTTTCGGCTTCCAACGAGTCCAACGTTCACACCTACTCATTTAGCCACGCGTTCTCTGTCACATCTGGTTTCGGGTAGGCCTTCATCACCGGATGCATGAGTGATATTAAACTCATGTGATACAGTTATTACAACGGCTGCGACGGTGCTGGCGCGGATTGTGAGAAATATGATATGAGGATGCATCTATTGATGACTGAAGAAGAGTACAGGCACCGAGCCCGACTGCCCCCCGGCTTTCGAGGATCCCAGCCAGACGTACAAGCAAGTCGGCTGCTCCGCGGCGAATGTGAACCTCGCAGTAATATAAATCCAGTCGTCCGGGTCCGCAACAGCTGATTGTTATTTGCACGTTAGATCACCTTCTGCGACTGAAATGATGGGAATCAAATTTTTGAGCGAAAGAAACGTGTATAGCCGCAGGAAATTCGTTTCGGCGGCGAAGTCAATTAAATTGTATTTGTGAACTGTTGTTAACCATACTGTCAAACTTTGCCGTACAAAAAGTTTGAATCCGGTATGAGATCACAAATAAGGCCCTGAGGCGGATAGTTGGTAAAAACCTCAACGGGGAGGCTTCGAAAGCGCCTCTGGAAAAACAACTTTCAATCGCCGTACATGCTGAAGAAGTTCAAGAGATCTCATTATTCATATGCGGATGATCCTTTCGGCACGTGGAAAAGAGAATTGGGCTGAATTTTCCTTGGGACGCCATGGAGTGGTGATGGCATTTTCCGTGCCCAGGGCCTCTTACTTGCGGCAGAATCGAGAGCAAGCCGCGTGCGGATCAAATCCCGAATTGTCCTTGTTTGTCCGGTGGCACGGTCACACCGCTTCCGTTAGACCTCTGACGGACTGACTCTTGACTCTCGTCGAAATGGCTGGCGCATCACGCATGGAGCTCTTGCAATGGCTCAATGACCTCCTCGCGCTCAATTACACCAAGGTGGAACAGTGCGGCTCGGGTGGTGCATACCTACAGATCCTTGACTCTATCTACGGCGACATCCCGATGGCGCGCGTCAAAATGGGCGCGAAGCAGGAGTATGAATATCTGGTGAGAGAGAATCGATGCGTGATGCGCGTTGCAATGTTTATCGAAGTTGTCAGATAAACTACAAGATAATGCAGAACGTTTTCAAGACCAAGAAGATTGATAAGCCTATCCCAGTGGATAAGCTGATCAAGTGCAAGATGCAGTGAGCTCGTATTCGCGTATCTTCCCCTAGTACTGCTGATCCGTATACTCAGGGATAATCTTGAATTTCTGCAGTGGCTCAAGCGGTTTTGGGACGCGAACTACGCCGGTGGCGCGTACGATGCTGTTGCTAGGCGGAAAGGTGCTCCGGGGGACCCGCCTCCGACGCTGGGAGGTGCGCGCACGGTGGCACCCAGTACCACCGTTCCCCGTGGAGGCGGGCGGACACCAGTCAGCGGGTATTCCTCCGGGCCGTCGAACGCAGCTGTTCAAGCACTCAACGGCCAAGTCGCGGAGCTATCGATGCAGCTTGAAGGTCTCGAGAAGGAGCGTGATTTTTATTTCGCAAAGGTACGCATCGCATTACTACTTGCACTCGCTGCATGTTACTAACGCTACATTACTTTCTGCTTTGCGTCTACAGCTGCGCGACATCGAGATCCTTGCCCAGCAACAGTTGGAGGCGCTGGAGGCCGAGGGTCATGACGACCTGACGTTGCGAGATATTCAAAAGATTCTTTATAGCACGGAGGTGCGTGCAGACATTTTCTCTGGGCCCTTGCTCGCCGCGTCCTCTCCATTCTCCTTCGTGCGCCCCCTCCCTGCCTGCGGAACTTTTATCCACTGCGTTTCATTTTCTCCGTATCCATCCTCTATTCTTTGTTTTCGTCGGCATCTACTGCTTCCTCACCGTGCTCTAAATCTCATCCGCCTCTCGCGACACCACCGAGCCACGATACCGCCATCGCCACTCAAATTTCGTACTCACTCTCCATGCAGGAAGGCTTCGAGGGTCCCGAGGGCGAAGAAGTGGTCGATGATGAAGAGACGTTCTAGATCCAGCCCGGCGGGTAAGTCCACGTCATCTGTCTTTTCTACGTTGACTGATTTCACCCTCCTCTATTCATCTGATTTCGCTTATACAGCTATACACCCTTGCCACGTTGTTCGGCGGCGGCTCGGCCATAGCTTCGCGAGATATCTCACTTCGCGCGCTTACTACCGCTCCTATTGTATGGTTTCCAGACCCCGAATATTATCGCGTAATTTGCTATCGGTTTTTTGCCCGCTCACTGAAATCTCGTTGAAATCATCGAGAATCAGTACGACCGTCTCACGTCTCTTTGGCGACATTTTTTTTAGTGGGTGCGCGTCTCACTGTAAGGCGGATTGACGCCCCTCTTGCTCGTTGACTAGGAATCCAAGGTATCGTCACCGGAAGTCATGATATTAGACGCCACGCTCAAGGGAGCGCATGCATGTCCATATCCCTTTCTTTCTTCTTGCTCATACTACTGGTCCCAGCGAGACTGGGAGCGGCGAGGCTGCAATGTAAGATACAGTATTCAACTATCTTTCCACCAGTAGACAGCAGCTCAGTTTACATAGACAAAAGTGCAATGCTTACTTGGATTTTAGCCTGGAATAAGCGGTCAGGATCCAAGTCACTGATTTATTTCGAGAGCCGCTACCAAAGTCCGGCAATTCTTCGACGAGGGAAGGCGTACACAATGATATGCAGGTAACTTGGTTCCGGAGGAAGAAAACCGACGCAGCATTCCGAGATTTTTCATCGGTCGAGGTTTTTTTGGCCGTCTGATGGCATCAAAAATCCCATCAACTCCGGCGATTTTCAATGCTTTGTCGTCTCCCCCGGTCTCCAAAAATCCTCAAAATATTTGGGTGCATAGCGGGGACTCAGTTGAGGAGATCCGTGGTACCAGAAAAGTCATACAAGTATTTCTTAAGAAGATATTTTGCGAAAATGTCAGCGCATTTTTATTCGTCGTCTCAGCCAGGAAAATGAAGTTCCTCCGCTACTTCACTCGCTCCTGGCTGGCTGCAGGATGCAAAAGAGAGGACCTTGGAAGCATTGAAAATTGAACTCAAGACCTCCCGCATGAGCGGAATAATACCTGCTAAGCGGGCGTGATAAACCAACTACACCATGCGCCCGTAGGAACCGGTTTCCAGGGTTAGACTATGATATAAAGTGAGAAAGTTCCTCGCTCATAGATATTCAATTACAGGTTCTTCTCGACTCTCTTCTTCATTACTCTCTGTCCAGCGTCTCTACTCCACAGTTGTAGGGAGTTGACCCGTATCACCGTTACCCGCAAATTATCGAACCGTACGAAATTGTCGCGCGACTCGGGGGCCGCACCCCGTGACGACGCGAGGCCGCCAGGAAGGTACAAGAGCTGAAACGAGAGAACTCAGAGCTCAGTATGAGGCTACCGAAGATCGAGATCCACACTCAACTCCATTGTGTGCGCCATTGTTGTTTGGGATACCTCAAAGTTCGCAAAATATTTTTTCAATCTCTTTCTATCACTTTCGAACGAATAACTCCATATTATCTCATGGCAATACCTCTCAACTTCGTCGAGATATGAGCGAATCGGTCGTGGGGATCAAAATCTGCCCAAAACGGCGATTTTTGCGTTCGGTATTGTAATTCCGAACCGGGGAAATTGATGGCGGCAGGACGGCATCATATCAAACTCCGCTTCCAAGAGGTAGCCGCCTTCCCCTCTGTTCTCACCCTCTCTCCACTCTCGCTCCCCGTTGCGTGACCTACCACTCCCATCACCCGAAACACTTTCACGGCCTATGCCTCCCTTCAAAAATTGAATTTAGGCTCGAGGAGAGCATGCTGCATGAGCACCTCTAGAACCTCCGTGCAGAATGGTTATGAGCCCCTTCACTCGTTGCGCATGCGTATCTCGAGGGATTCATCCTACTATTTGGTACCTAGCGATTAACGACAAAATTTACGTCGAGTTGACTCGAACTCCTGCATTGCATATGACGAAGAACCAGCAGGGCATGTCAAGTGCTTCAATAGCAACAGTGTATCGTACCACAACGGGCGGTTTGGGTTCAGATATTCGGATGGCGCGCTGCACTGAAAATCAGCACTGTGGAAAGCTCCAGCACAAGCGAAAGCGCACCTCATCCGACGATAACGTCTGCAACAAGACTGTTCCCCTCTGCAACCGAGTAATTCACAGTGATCCTCCGACCACTGGAGTTCGTGACATTGCAACTCGAATTCTGCCTCTCGCGCTGACCGTGTCGCCCGCCGCCCCCATAGTACTCTTCATTGATGGCCATGGCCGTCTGCAAGGGCGTAGGGTCGGTGACAATGTCGCACCAGCGCTTGTAGTTGTGCACCCCGAGGACGACGATAAACGGCTCGTTGGTTTTGTCTGATTTAAACCGGAGCGCTCCCGAGGTTCCGGACCCCCCGAATGCGATCGTGGGTGTGCCCTGTATGACGTTCCATTCGTTTTTGCCGTCGCCGGACCTGAAGGTAGTTTGCTCGACGATGCGGAAGTACGCGCCGTTGCTGGGGTTGGTCTGGAAGACGCGGACGGTGATGGTGTATGACATTCTTTGAGAGTCTAGACGAGAATGAGCAGGTGTTGCCCACAGGTAAGACGGCGGAGTAACGAACTGGCGGTTCCGATGAGGTGCGCTGGGAGCAGTGGCAATATGTGAGGTCTTTAAAGCCACATTCGCTGTGCCCCACGCCTAGGATTTAACTGACATGATCCACGCATCTATGCCTGTCGACGCGGAGATGATATCTCCATCAGAATCTTGAGATCATTGAGCCTGTCACCCGTACCGCGCGTGAATAGGTCCGGAGAAAGCGTGCCTCCGGTTTCGTGCAGCAATCATTATTGCGCGTGACCGAAGGTTCCTCGATAACAAATTAACGGTGTTCTGTCGCAGCGTAGACTCTACATAGTTTGAAGTCAGACCTCTCCCACGTCTCTGTGCGTGGAACCAAAGACAAATAGGGGGTTCAATTCTCAACAACGTGTGGTACAACAGTAACATCTACTCGAGAGAATTCTTATTGCACAGTTAGCGTTGGCGTCCCTCTGGACTCGAAAAAGCTCACCTCATCCAATGATAACATTGGCAACGAGGTCGTTCCCCTCCGCGACCGAGTAATTCACCTGGATCGTCCGACCCTTGCTACTCGACACGGTGCAGTGCGTAAGCTGCTTCTCGCGCTGGGAGATGCGGCTGGTGTTGGTATTGTATTCTGCATTAACAGTCGCGGCGGTCTGGGCGGTGGAAAGGTCGGTGACGATGTCGCACCACCGCTTGTTGTGCACGCCGATGGACACGACGAACTGCTCGCCACCCTTGTCCGCGAAGCGAAGGCTGCCCGATGTCCCAGAATATCCGGACTTGAAGGCAAGCCCGCCCGGTACGACGTTCCACTCGTTGGTGTTGGCGTACCGCGTCATTTGCTCGACGACACGGAAGAAGACGCCGCTCTCGGGTTTGCTCTGGAAGACGCGGACGGTGATCGTGTAGGGGTAACCCATTCTGTGTCGGCCTACAAAGGGTTGTTCAAGTATTGTGATAGGGAAGAAAATGGAGTAACGAACTGGTGGAGGTGAGGTGGGTTGGAAAGGATTGCGATCTCCAAGTTTGATTGGCGGGCGTCAAACTTTTCAGCGAAAGCGGTGGTGTCCTGGGACCTGCGGCATGAGGCCTGAGATAATAGCATGAGCCTACTGCCCGTCAGTCCTGACGGCCGTGGGACACATGCGAGTATTCCGGATCGTTCGAAGTGCATCGTGAAACGAGGCACGACCCGACCACATCGGCGTAAATGGTGCCCGATTATCGATTATGAGCTGCCATTAAATAGGTTCCGAACCATTCAACATGTCTCAAAATTCAACACGCGACACAAAAAATTGACGCTCTGCCAACATATTCGGAAACAATTGTCATGCTCATATTTTATTTGGAGTCATTTGACCGAGAAACGACCTCAAATACCCATTGGACATTATTTTTGTCCATTTAGTGTAAGCGAGACTCAGCCCCAAAGACTGCACATCCTGTGAGATACAACACATGCTGTTGAGAGTGCCGGGTTTGGCGTCAAAGTCGGCGCTTGCCAATTGGGGACAACGTCGGGCCCGATGCTTACCGAGGGCTGTGCAATTGTTTCTTGCTCCACTACCACCACCATCAGCCGCCTGCCTGCAATCTACTCTGCCGCCGACGTGGAATTCATCGATGGGCTCCCGACACGCGATGTGAAAGCTCTTCGGGACTACTGAGTTGCGCCTCGGAAGAATCTCGTTGACACCCATTTTCACAGATATGTCAAACCATACATTGCTGCGAATTCCCTTCTCTTTATCGACGCGGCATGGATCGCCTCGCGGCATTATGGTCGTTTCTCGCGGACCGGATTCCGAACGCGACATTATCGTGATTCTATCGTCTTCTCCGTCTCCACCGGAGGCACCGACTCGTGTCAAGATTACTCCACATCGACACCATTCTCCGCGTACAAAACGTGCACCGAGGATCAAGCAGAGCTCCGCATGATAAGTAGTTCATTTTGTAAATTTATCATACAAGACATACGAGATGGAATGCAGGTTATTTCGGCGGCGCGCTGTATCAAGTACAGAATCAGCGCTTTCGTCTCTCAAAGAAATCAGAAGAAAGCAAACGCTCACCTCATTGAATGTAAAGATCCGCAACGAGGTCCTTCCCCTCCGCGACGGAGTAAACACAGGAGTACTTGCTCGCGATCTGGCAACTCGAACCCTGCATCTCGCGCGCGGAGTGACGGCCGCCGCCGCCGTAGTACTCTCCGTTAATGACCATGGCCGTCTGGTTACCCGAGCCGCCGGTGACGAGGTCGCACCAGCGCTTGTAGTTGTGAACGCCGACGGTCAAGACGAACTGCTCCCCGCCCTTGGAGGAAACGAAGCGCAGGCTACCCGAGGTGCCGGACGAGGGCATCCTGAGGACCGGCGCTTCAGGGATGGGATCCCACTCGTCGTCACCCTTCCCCGTGCCGTACTCGACGACGCGCCAGTGGACGGCCTTGTTGGGGTTTGTGTGGAAGACGCGGACGAGGATTGTATATGGCCCGGACGAGCTATTGGTCTGGTTCGGGGAGGTGGTCGTTTGGCCCGGGGTTGTGGTCGTTTGGCCGGGAGTGGTCGTTTGGCCGGGAGTGGTCGTTTGGCCCCCGCTGTTCGTCTGACCCGGGGTTGTGGTCGTTTGGCCCGGAGTGGTGGTGGTCTGGCCCCCGCTGTTCGTCTGGCCCGGGGTTGTGGTCGTTTGGCCCGGAGTGGTGGTCGTTTGGCCCCCGCTGTTCGTCTGGCCCGGGGTGGTCGTCGTTTGACCCGGGGAGACAGCGGGCAAGATCACGCGAATGGCCGCGTTCGCCTTGGTGCTCGGGCCCTCGATGTCGAGGATCGTACCAGGCGGAGCGGGTTTGACATCCTTGCGGTCGATGTAGACCTCCGCCTTGCCGTCGGTGGGAACGCCATCGCGTCCAAGGATATACCGCAGGATGTTTTCGACGGTGTAAGGCGGCGCGATGAAATTAGTGTCTATGACAGATACGTTCGACTGGCTGGGCTGCAAGGGAAACTTGGACGGGGCTGGGGTTTGGCCCTTGTACAAGCGATAGTATACTGCACGGAAATGGGATTAGCGTAGGAAGCGGGCCGGGGAGCGGCCGGAGACCTACAGTTTATTACAGGATCCATTGCGAAGGCAGCGATGTCAAGTCGAGGAGAGGCGCGGTTTTCTTATGGGGTGATGACCTACCAGTGCGCGCCGGTCCTTCCTCTTTTGCCTCCCACTATGATACTAGCCTGAGAACATGCACCTTGCCACAGCCTGTCCGGTGCCGCGCACTGCCAGGTACGCCTACCATTTTGTGAGTCATGATTTTACTTAACACGACTTTTCTGACATGTCAAGACTGAAGGGAGGAATGTGTATATCCATAAGGGAACCGGCGATATGTCAACTGCTGGTACATGGATCAAGTCACATATTTCTTCAAGTCATCCAATTCCCGGCTATAAACACGTTCCCTCTTGCATTTAAACACGTTTCCTATTTTCACTGCTCCGCTACAAATATCTCGCATTCCTCGCATAGATCGTCCAGTTTCCACTGCATCCCCTCACTTCACAGTCACAATGGACGATTCGGTCTACTGTACGTCTTCGCGCAACACCTTCTCACTGGAAGCCGCTGATCAATTCATGTATAGTGTATTATCGCCTCTACGATGGCCACTCCGTCTTGGCATCCAAGTACCCCGTCTCGACCCAACACACCAACGTCTCGTCCATCGACGTCCAGGACATCTTTCCGCCGTATACGGTCGAAAACATCACGGCGATGATTCTCGAACGTGAGGGCGAGACCGGCTCAAAGGCGAATGTGTACCTCGATCGCAAGGATTCCATGCCCGCTGCGGCTACTACCGAGGTCGACATCGACCAAGGCCCGAGCACCAAGATAGCCTCAGCCATTCGCGTTGTCGTGCGCCCTGGTGCTACCCCGGCGACGAAAGGCACATCGTCAACTACAGCGACGAAGGAGACATCGTCCGGGTCTACTACCACAACGCCCGCCGGGACCATAGTACGGGTGAGCGCATCGCAGATCACGCGTCTCTTCCCCAACCCTGGCCCGACTCCCGTGGGGCCAAACACGCCCACCCGACTACCTGGAGTCACGCCCGAATCCACCAAAGTCGTGCGGGGATACTTGCAGAAAGACTACGAGATACACGACGCGTATGTGCCAGTTTCACGTCCAATGCATCCTTTCTCACCGCAAACCAGGTTCTTTTCCGTCGGGGGTGGCCACAATCACACGCCCTTCCATATGCTCACAGAGTACGCGTTGGGGGCAGCCCCCGCGCACATAGAGGCCATTTGGAAGGTGCACCTCACCATAGAGAAACCCGCGTTTGCCGCACCGGGCTCAGTCACCGCCGCGACATTTTCGGACAATCTGGGTGATAGGCGGTACTACCAGGCGTATCTCAAATTCTTCTCTGAGGAGGTGCTGAAGAAGAACGACATCGCAGCGACCCTCGAGGAATGGCTTTTCTCGTCCAAGGCGAATTTCGATGGAAAGGGGCCTCAGATGCTCAACCGGCTACTAGCGGGCATCCTGCACCCCATGCTTTATGTCGGCTATGGAATCGAGTTCGCGTACGTCGTTATTTTCCGCTGGGGCTGTGGTCGTGCTCACTCAACCCTGGTTTCGCAGCATCCCTGGTCTCGTGGCCGAAGGTACGTGTATCCGCATTCTCCACGGCGAGGAGGCGCCAACTAAATGGAACCCCACAGGACTCGCGCAGGCCGCTGTACACCAACTTGGCAACTCGCAGGTTATTTTACCACAAAAGATGTTCCCCACGCCGCCCTCGCGCCCAGACCACGCATTCTCTATCGCGTCCCGTATCCTGCTCGATGACAGATTCGACGATATCAAGCCGACGTCGCTTGACGACGTGCTTGCGAAATTTGGCAACGCCATATACGAGTATGCGGCGCAGTGGACCGTGGATGGCGCGAATGCCAAAGAGGTCGAAAGCAAGGTGCAGGAGCTGTGTTTCCTCAACGTCATGCTATACATCGTTGGAGGGTGGAACGATGGGGCTTTGCGTGAGGCTGAATTCACGATGTGAGTTTCTTTGACGACCAAGCAGACTTGTACTGACGCCGTCCTGTATAGCATGCACCTCGTTACGACCTCGCTGAGGTTATCATCGCTCATGGTGATCATCACATCCCCAACATCCAAGTCCCTCTTCCTCCGCGCATACTTCGCGCGTTCACTTGGCTATTGGATCTCCCGTGGTCGTCGCCCCTTGAATGTCCGCTCCTTCTTTTCGTCGAGGTCATCCCTTAGTCCGACAGTCCCGGGGCCCGTTCCCGCTCCATACGCATCTGCATTTCCCATGGCTAGTTCCCCGCTCGCAATCACTCCGAACCCGTGGATGCAGATGATCCAGTCGGCACTGGTGCACCCCGACGATCACCTGTGCAAAGTCATACGCACGCTGGCACATTACGCGGTCGTATACGGCGCAGTCGCCCCCGGAACCTTCAAGATGACGGAGCTGCAAGACAGCGACATCATCGATGGGACTTTGTTCATTCGGGCAGCTGGGTTGACGATGAGAAAGATGGGCAGGGTCAGAGAGGGCGAGAAGGACAGGTATTGGACCAACGATGGGAACCATGCTGATGATCCCGACCACCTGCTCTAGGTCGAGCACATTCCCTCCAAAACCTTTGCGCGCGCATGTTCCTTCAACTTTTCTGCTCCTTATGTACTACATTACAATGTGTCATATTAAAACAATGAAGTTGCCTGATTTGCTTTGGCGGCGCGTGAGAATCCTGAAAACGGCCCTTGTCTCATATAATTGTCACCACATGTACTGGATTCCATCCTAAGGGCTCAGTTCGGTTAAAACTGAAGGCCTCTGAATCCGAGTTGGACGCCTCCGCCGACATTGCCTGCAGGTTCAGTTTTATTCACATTGTAATGATAGGCTCTTGAAATTAGCATGGCAAACATATACTTTGGTATGGTTTGGAGGCTGTGACTCGATCTAGGAACTCGAGGGTGAGGCGAGGGAGGCCGACGCAAAACGCACGGTTGGGTGGGAATGTATCGTGAGATGCCTTGAAGCAGCATGCACAAGACTTTAAATAATCGACCTGATAGAAGCACCCGGCTCCACCCAAAAACGAACCACGACCAATTCGCCTACCCTAGGCCTCAGGCCCTCAGGCTCCAGAGCTCCTCGCTTTCGGCATACTGAAAGCCTAGACAACTACTACCAGGAACATTTCTGTGGAATCTCTTCCATTCAGGAGCTGCAGTCAAACGTCGCAAAGTCGGTGGAACCACGACCGACCAATGAACAACGTCCGAAAAAGATCGGCGGTTGAGCTTTTGACATGCCAGTAGATCCGATTCACTGTTGCAGCGAGACTACGTAGATTCGGCTTGTGAGCTTGATACAGCTGTTTCAAAGAGATTGAGTATTTTCGGTCGTGCTCGACCGCTGTGCCGACGAATTCTTGTCTATCTCGCATCGAACACCTCAGGCTGATCGAAATGGCCAAGCCTGGCTGCGCCGCACTCTCATTGTTCTATTCAGCATTGAACATCCGCTCTCTAATCGCCGCCCTCCACCCGACGCGCCTATTTTTCTTCGAGGAAGGCCTTTTTGGTTCCTTGATAGTCACCGGCATGTCCGGCACTCATTTGTATATCTCGGCAAGGATGCCGGCCGAACACTCCAGCCTCCTCCGATCAAAGGACTGCCCCTGGAACGTACCTCGCCCTCGACATTGACAGTTCTCCTCATTTTTCATGCGGGATAGATGGACTTCCGGGCGATTTCTGCAGGGAAACGTGGCGGGGCTCGACATTTAAAAGCACGCGGCAGAGTTGGTACAAGTCGTGCGTCCACCACCCACTTGGCTCTACTCGCAGTTGTACCGCCACAAAACTTACAAAATGCGCTTCAGCTTCATCCTCGCGGCCGCCGCCCTTGTCGCCGGCGTCCCTTCCCAAGACTTCCCCGCCACCAGAGACCAAACTTCCGACGCCCTCGGCTTCACCGCGGCGAACGACTACGGCGCGCCGATCCCCCCGTGGGAGGCCGACAACCAGCCCGGGTGGTACTACGGTGTGGGCCCGCCGCCCGCGGGACTCGGCGTCGTCCTCGACAGTGTTAGTCTGCTCTGATTACGACAGCCGTGTCCGCGTGCGACTGATCTTGCAGGTGTTATGTCTGCTTTTGGAACTACTCCTCGGGTTCAACTGCCCGGCGCCGCCCCCTCACCAGCCGCAGCCGGAGTACACGCCGACGTTCAAGAACTTGACGTGCGCCTCACAGGACAATAGCTATCAGACGTTTGGGCTCGTCGACACCGTTGGAGGTACTTGCCTTTATTTCCAAGCGTCTAGTGAATTCTTATGTTGCCATTTCAGACTGCCAGGCTATGTGCGACTCCATTGCAGGATGCACTTTCGTCAACAGTGAGTGGCTTACTTTTTCAATCCCTTCCATTTCAAATCCATACTAGGCTACCACGACGTTAACGGCAAGGTACACGGTTTTTCTCGATCTTCGTGCTTTATGCCGCTGATATTTATTGCATTCAGGACGGGAGCCCGCTCCTCACCTGCTCGCTCTTCACCGAATGCCTCACGGCGTCGACTGCGGACAATTGCGGCGGACAGACGCAGGCCGATGGTAGCGTCGACTTTATCATCAATTCCGACGGATATTGCAAGAAGACTCCGACTGCTTGAGGAAGGGTGAGAGAGATATACCCAGAGTTTGGTTGGAAAGTTTCCTGAATTGGACAGTTGTCTGGAGGACTCGTTGTTTTTGTCAAGTTTCTGTTGGGATTCAATTTATGATTTTCGAACGATAGCGCGTAGCTTGATCGCGAGTGTCAAATATCAAAACATTTTGCTTGATATCGGCAAGGCCATGAAAGTGGGGCAGCAAAGCAAACGCGAAATCCCCGAGTCACCATGTGGCTGAGGCCCAGGCAGATGACACACGAGCACCCTCCATCCCTCCACTGGCACGTTGAGTGTGAACGTGTCTTCCCTCTTTAAGGCCCCGGTCATTCCCCACTGTCAACTCAGTCTGGAATCGAGTATTATCAACGACCGGGTACCGGGCCACCTTAGAATTTATTCCTAGTTCTCGAAAGCCATTCTGTCCCTGTACAATAAACAATGAGATGGGACGAAGGCAGATATCCTGTGAATGGTTAAATACGATTTTCACGAATTTACATGGGGTGTTGATCGACTGGCGAATTTCTTTCCGCCGATACCCCCAACAGATGCAAATGCAAATACTAGCTAGCGAGCCACCCGTCAAACTGAGTTCCGCATGCCCAAACTGGCGCTATATTTGTTCTGGAATGATACAGGGAAGTACCAGGGAGGACTTAATATAGTTACTACTCACATAGAATCAATGAGATAGCCAAAGGAATTTGCCTGAGACGGCAGCTGACCTAGCGGAATCGCAAATCCCGGGCTACATGGGCGCTTCGTCAGGATGAGAAGCTGTGGCGGCCCAAAATCAGAGACAAATTGTTTTACAGGAAGGATCAACATACTATGACCCCCGCCCTCATTCCGAGATGTCTCTAGCTCCCAAAGAAAATTCAAATGTCTAGGGCACCGAATTCGGGTGGTTTGGGATAATGAGAAGGGAATTGAGGGGGGAAAAAGTAGGAAGACACACCAAGCTGGAGTATTCCCAATTCTAAAAAGGCTTTCCAAATCCAAGACCCATAGCGTGGATTTGTCGCGCGCTGGGGAAGTGGCCAGCTCGGCATTGAAGCCGCGGTGTACCCGCGCCATAGCAAGGGTGTGTGATGTGAACGGGCCTCATATTTCATCAGAGATTAAGGGTCTGCATCATGCGAGTAGAATGAGCCCAGGAAGTTGTCAAAATCCGAAGAACTGGCAGAGAAAGAGCGAGGGGGAGAAGAAAACGGTCATCGGAGCCCTTCGGCCGATCGTGCACGTGCCACAAATTTTGTGACCGACGCCCGCCGCTCCGACTTCCTCAAGTTACGTTCAAGCGCCCGAGCACTTAAATGCGTTTATGCTCAAAATCAACTCGAAATACCTGCGTTTCAAGTTTCTGGGAGCTTGAAATGACCTCCTGGAGCGCTCTATGAGTTCTCTGAGCTTCACACGTCAATCTGGGTATCACTATATATGTAGTGTTTTTTTCTCTTCAATCTCTGGGTCAAACTTTTGCGTCTTCGTGTGTATTAGGGTCGTTCACGGTTCCCTTTTTCCGGCCCTTTTTCAGTTCCTTTTTCACTCCCTTTTTGTTTCAAGCTCAGAGAATAGTTGGATTAACCACTGTGAACGACCCTATTATGAGCCGTTGCCACTTCCCTTGGCCCACTGGGGCGCCGTCTTTTTTGCCCCCAGCTCCACCCTTACCACCAACCCCGCCTTGAAGTAACCCCGTGAGCTTTATGCGCCAAAATAGGATGGATCGGCTCACCCAAAATTGTTGTAAACCAACGAGAAAGCCGGTATGGCATGTTGTCCCCACCCGTTCCGCCTTCCTGATTACCCGCCCCACCTTCCCCTCTAAAGCCTCCTTCAAAACATCAAATTATGGTCGTATAGTACAAGATCGCAGGCGCACCGTAGAGCTCGGTCGTGCCAGGTTGTACTTCTTCTACTTCTTTACCCACCATTTTTTTCAAGGCCCACTTCAACTCGGCGACATGGCCAAGTTTAAATCCTAACTCACGCAGCTCGATATCATTTACGTACAAGAGGGCACCTGGGGTCCATAAATTTTCCTTCTCGAGTAGATTGCGGATATCTCCCCGAGGCAGTACTGTGTTTGCAAAAAGTCTCAGTTTCCAGATCCAACCCCCGCACTTTTGCGTTCGGTTTGATAAATACGAGGGGCTGCCCAAACCTCGCGCCTTGGGCCGTTCCCTTTGCCACCTATGCCACTTGATTCGTGTGTGGTATCAGCGGGAACATTCGGCGGACTCTCATGAGCACTGTTGTTCTCGGTGCCACAAATTTCTGTTGAGCCTGTGAGTTATATATGTAGCTTCCCAGGGCAAGCGAGATACTTACCATTAGTACTCATAACTCCTAGCGCTTCAGTGTTCCGGGAGAAGAAATTTTATGAGCGGAGCGAGGTGAGCAAGGTATGGGCTGGAAACAACAAAGTGTCGGTCAAGAGAGACTAGGGAAGATCTAGCCAACGTGCCATGATAATTTATAAGCTATCAGACAGTTTGCGCAGCAGCCATCAGAGCCACCTGGTGGCTGTTTTGCAGTGCGCAAATTGATGGCTCCGGCGTGGGCTCGGAATTTGGATGGCTTTTCACATTCTCAATGGATGCAACATCAGCCTCCCTATGGGTCATATGGACACTATGGGGATGGGTGCAGGTCATTCAATGTTCCAGTCAGTTCTCCAACTCCGGACTTCACGTAGAAACTTGGGTGGGGGCCGTGGCGGTGCCCGGCAAAAACTCGCGCTTATGAGTGTTTGGTAACGTCTTGTAGCATCCCCTACTTATTCCTCTCTCTTTCTTTTTGGAATAATTGCAAGCCAACACATTTCAGGAAGCGGGCATGGAGATGCACAGCAGTGTTGTGAGACATGTCTCAGCTGGTCTGAAATGTTGTCCTCTTCATTGTTCAACATGTCTGTTTGTACTTGTATATTCCCATTGTTCTCTAGAGTATAAAAGCTCACCTACATCTTGGAATAAACAATCTACTGTATAATTTCGTTCAATTCCAGGGGTGGTGACGCGTGACCGGAAATTTAGGTTCGACACTACGGCAGGAACCAAACTTTGGCGTGACCGACAAAAAAATTCGACACCTAAGCGAAAATTTTGGCTTTTTCACGTCCATGAGGTAGTTTTGGGTCGGAGGTCACACAAGGCCGTTTCGACAGAGGCCTGCGCGGGACCGACAACCAAATTCGGCGCCAACACAGGGGTGCATGGTGCGTGACCGCCGAATTGAACGAAATTATACAGTAATCTTATTTCCCCCTTGCTTCTCCCCCACTCATTTGGATACCCCATTCTCACATTTCTCGCCTTCAACCATGCCAGATCCTTTTTTATTTTTCCTCGACGAGATCTCAGATGCCATAATCGATGAAATTCTTCATCAACAAGCCCAGATCTCTACAAACCATCTCATCTTCGCTAGCTCCATTATGTGAGATTCGGACAAGCACGTGATAGGTTCAATTAAATGTTCATTTACAGGACTTGCTCTACTGCAATCCCGACAACGTACCATTACAAAGTATGCTACTTATATACATATTACAGATGGTCCGTGCACTCATAGGTACCTAAATAATGAGTCATTCAGAGTCAACCTGAGTCAAACATGAATCATGGGATTGACTCAGAGTTTGCAACTGACTTGTATTCCAACACATTATAGCACTTCTTTGCCACCACTCTCACATATTGGTCTATTCCAACCCAACATTCTGGAGATCTTTCAGTATTACCCATGCCACATCCCTCAAATATGTCGAATTGTATCTTCATCGGAGCGGCATGCTCCCTCTCCGGTTGGAAGTGCGCACAGAGCATATTTATAAGGTCTGTTCAGGTGGGCCTAGAGGTTTTTCTCAGTACAATATCACGCCGACCCAACTGGGTTCTGGGATTTCCAGGATGTCATTCTTGGAAGTCTGCAAGCTGCATTCCCCCGAATCGAATCCTTATTTATCCGAGCGCAGAAATATAAGATATTTCGCGCCATCACCATAAACCTTGCATTATTTCCTACTCCAGGCTTCCAACAGTTTCGCTATTATGTTGCCACTGCATCTGGCTGTGGAGACACGCTCCACCATTATCCGCAGTTCAATGCCTATTTGACATTGATGATTGTATTGGCTCCAGGAATTGGCTTTCAACCCCCTCACTTGTTTGCACTTGACTGTGCTCAAGTTGTATACAATGCGGGACCCTCCCATTAATGCGGCTATTCTAGTTGTAGCCAATCATTTCAAAACACTTCACCTCATCAATGTGGACTTGCGGTGGAATCATAATACTTTCACCATCACTCTTGCGCACCTTCGAGAGTTTATCGTTTCTTGCGATGACAATCACCAAGCACGGATTGTTTCTCACTTGCACATACCGCGGATTCATTGACTGGTCAACAACACTGGTGGAGACCTCCAACCATTCATTGAATCCAATCCAGAAATGTTCCGGATTCCCTACCATGTTGCATTGGTGTTTCACAGATTGTTTCCATCCAAAGAACTTGAGTTAGTACCCACAAAAATTTATTTGAACCAGCCACACAATTTTGTAATGTTGGTTAGCATCTCTGTAGCTCTCCTGAATATTATTGGGTTGATTTACAGCTGTTTCCGAATATGTTGGCAGTGCGTGAAATTTTGCGCGCCCATCTTATTTTGATGGCATGCTAAGGATTACCGGATTGGGAAGGCTTGGCACTGTCGACCGTAACATGGTCTATCGCAAGATCAGCGACGACTTGAAAGAGCGTGCGCTGTGGCTGCTCGAGGCAGGCTACCTCACAGATGATGTCTGTGATCTCCTCGGCGTCTCCGAACGCAGTCTCTTTCGCTGGAAATCAAATCAGGCCAACTACGATTCCGTCAGGCCTCCGTACAATCCACTCCAGGGACGCCCACGTATCCTGAATCCCGACCAGACCCATGATCTCTTGACCATGCTTGCTGAGGCCCCCGAGATGTACCTCGATGAAATCCAGGACTGGATTGCTGTCACCCACGATACAGGCCTCTCGCGAACGGCCATACACACCCTGATCAACGACTCCGGACTTACCTACAAGATTCTCCGACGGGCAGCATCGGAGCGCGATGAAGATGCTCGTCAAGAATTTATGCAAATGGTTCGATCAACCTTCATTGCGTCGATGATTGTCACAGCGGACGAGTCGAGCAAAGACGAGAGAACTATATTTCGAAAGCGTGGCCGCGCACCTCGCGGACAGCGTGCCGAGATAGACGCAGATTTTGTTCGGGGTGAGCGCTACAGCATCCTGGCGGCTATCACTATCGAAGGCTACATCGGTACACGCATTGTCCCCGGTTCTGTTGATGGTGACGAATTTTTTGACTTCATCGTGCATGACATTGTGAGTACTTCTTCGTTCTTCCTTCACGATGATGCTCAAAGCTGTCCTTTCCCAGCTCCCTCAAATGAATGCCTTCCCAAATGATAACAGTGTTCTCATTCTCGACAACTGTGCAATCCACAAGAGTGCACTTCTCCGTGAGGTAGTGGAAGCGCAAGGTATTTATTCATTCTATACCCTGGGTGGTCTTGATTCTGAACTAAATTCAGGCTCTATTCTTCTGTTCCTCCCTCCGTATTCACCCGACTTCAATCCCATTGAAGAAAGCTTCAGCGCAGGTGAGAATCATACTTGTTGCGTAAAATATGTCTCACTCAACGAGTTGTACAGTGAAGGCATGGATCCGCCGTCACTGGAGGCGGATGCAGAACAGCGAGACGCCGGAGTTGGATTTATACGAGGCCTGCGGAGCAGTCACTGCAGACAAGGCTCGCGAGTGGTTCCGCCACTCTGGTTACATACTCTGAGGATGATAACACGTGTACAAAGAAGGAAATATTATTATCATCGCACAATGACTACCAATGGGTAATTGTAGGCAAATATGCGAAGGATTGTATGAGACCGGAGCGATAGTTATGCCGTGCTATAATATAGATAGATGAGACAAGTAGCGGAGGTATGAGGAAAAAATTAAAGTGTGTGATTATCCACGAAGACTACGCTTATACTTGTTGTACGCCTTGATGACACGATTCCAGCCGAAAAGGGTGAAGCCGGCCGCTTCCCAACGAGGTTCGTTGATGAGCGACAAGTCCTCACCAATTTCAAAACCCAGGTCCACGAGAAATCCCTTCGTCTCCTCTGGCAACCCCGGATTTTGGCCACAGAAGTCGTCGATAGAACCTCCAACAACGCCGGGAGACGATGGGGGCTCAGGATCAGCACGCCTTCGCTTCGAATGGGGCTGGCTCGGTGGTGAAGAACCATCCCAGGAGCGTTCACGGCGATAACCCTGAGTGCGGCTCGGAGTTTGATGCCATGATGACGTGCGCGAATGATTGTAAAGATGGTGACTCGGAGGAGGAGGCGGATACGAAGGGAACTGTGGAGGGTATCCCATCTGTGGGGGGGTTGGGTATGCATATGGGTTGGGATAGAATGGGAATTGTGGCAGAAATGATTGCGGAGGAGCTGCAGGGGCTAGATTAACACCGGCAGATGGTCCCGCCGATGCTCCATCAGGCGCGGTGGACTTCTTCGCCTTGAGGGCCGACTTGATGTTGAAATGCTGTGAACCGGAAGGCGCCGTGAGGATGCTGGCAGTGCCATTTTTCTTGGAGGAGAGAAGCGGTCAGGGAAGTCACAGAAAGCTGAGAAAGGAAAACATAAAACATACAATGGCAGCAGCCCAAATTATCTTCTTTGTTCGGTCGAGCTCGAAATGCAAGTTCGTGACACGACTATGGAAACATTCGATATCAGGATGGAGTGAACAAGTACCCGGAGGATATCTCTCGGAGATCTTGTCCATTTCCTCTTGAAGACCATCATCGAACGGAGCCTAGAAGTACACCATCAAATCGGATCGAACGACAACAAGATCTAAGATGTTACCTTTTTCTTGGGGAGATCGTCGTCGTCACTACCGTCATCGACGGCTTGGACAAGATTGGAACTCAATCCCGCACTTGATTCATGCGCTACCCAGGGCTATATTTTTGTTGTCAAAGGAGTTCGCATTCCAGAACATCATGAACGACGTACCAGTTGACGTTTTGCCGGCTGTTTGACGGGCTGTTCCATTTTGATGATTATGTACCTCTCCGGGACGCCCTTCGGAGGGCTACGAATCTTGTTGAGGAGTGACAAAAGTCCACTGTTGGCTCGTACAGGAAGAAATGCGGAGTTGGCGGGTTTCAGCCAACGCCACTCAAATGAAGAGACGACCAGAAATGCTGCCATCGTACCCAATTGCTCGGCCAACATGTCGAGGAATTCTGGCCAAGTGATGACCGTGTTGGCCGTTATGGGGCCAAATGTGACGGGCTTGACCTTGGGAACGCGGGTCCTGCCACGTCCGGGCTTCTTCTCTGGCGGCATACTGTGGATGACGATCTCGAAGTCGAATTGTTCGGGGTCGTCGGGATCATTTAATTCGAGAGGGGCCGGCGCCACATCCGTACGCTTGGCGCGTGTCGACTTAGGTTTACCACCCGGCACGGCCGAGAAAACGCTCTGCGTATGAGGTACATACCCGTGATCATCACTTTCGAAGGGAGAGTCGTCGGAAGGTTCAAAGTCTCCGGTGTGCGACCGGGATGGGAAATCAGAGGAGTGACGGGCCTGTGATTGTGGATCGACAGAAAATAAAGAAGGGAGGGTAGAGCCCCCCCATTCATGTCCAGTGGTCACCCGGTGACCTACACAGGCCATCAGTACACATCGAAAAGTGAATTCTTTTTGACGCGCCAAATGTATCCACTTCAAGCTCGCTCAACGTGGGACTCCGACTAACGGGCCGGAGTGGAGGCACCTGTGAGGGACTGCTGGACAGATCTATGGGATTATTATGCTCATAGCGCTGGGGAATTCCATACGCTGGCCGCGGACTGGGGCGCGACGACATGGCGTGCAGAAGAAAATTTTGGTCAGATCACGCCAAGCCTTCCCAATCCGGTAATCCTTAGCATGCCATCAAAATAAGATGGGCGCGCAAAATTTCACGCACTGCCAACATATTCGGAAACAGCTGTAAGCAGGGGTGCCACAGTGGGGCTTCCCGAGATTCTGTTTACTCAATGTTTGGCTGTTCTGATCACAAAAAAGACCTTGTGTGTTGCCCACAAAATTTATTGGAACTTAACACACAATTTCGGGACGTTGAGTATCATGTTGGTAGCTCCCCTGAATATTTATAGGTTGATTTATGTAAGCAAGGGTGCCACAGTAGGCACCATCGAGATGCAAACACATGTGCCTGAGGAAAACAACGGGCTGGCATGGATACAGCCACTATTCTATCACAAAATACCTAATGAATCTTCTTGATGGCATTTTTGTTTGATTTATTAGAACGGATAGAGGGGACTGACTTGTTACAGCTGTTTCCGAAAAGCTTGAGACAACGTGAATTTTTTTGCGCGCACAAAACTTTGATGGCAGGCTAAGGATTACCGGTTTGGGATGTCGAGCCGAGATTGCCGTCGCTTCCGTGTAATCCGTTTGCCGCCCAGATATTATTCCATGGGTGAGCTCCTCCCCTCAGGATACCCAGCTGAGGCTTTCTGAGAGTCTTATGAGCCTCATATGCAACTCACATGCCCCGGGAACACATAATTGACACGAAAATTGGACTTCGCTTGGTCCATCACGAAATGGGGCTGATCCGTGTGGGATCATCCGTGCCAAATCCGGTAATCCTTAGCCTGCCATCAAAATTCGTTGCGTGCAAAAAATTTCACGTTTGTCTCAAGCTTTTCGGAAACAGCTGTAAGAGGTCAAAGTTGAGGAACGGGATTGGAATATCCTGCTCCTCATCGGCGATTTTGGTCACTCCTTGCAGGGGTTGGTTCTGAAATATATGTTCGTAACGGGAATCGAACACGCGCACAAAGTGCTCGGAAGATTATGTAAGCGAGTTACAGCCACTATTTTATCACAAAAAAATCTAATGAATCTTCTCAAGATCACTACAAAAATGCCATCAATTTATTAACATGGATAAAGGGGACAAGAGGTTTCCCAAATGGACGATCACTTATTACATAAGTGCTCGTAACCCGCGCAGTGCCGAGAAAGGAGACGATGGCGGCGTGTTCACCACGGCACTCAGGCTTCTGACCAAGCTCCGTACGAAGACAAAGTCTGAAGACCCCTCACAGTTAACCTACCCGCGCCTCTTGGAGATGTTGTAAGGTCAGGTCACACAGAAGGTCGAGCCACAGAAGGTATATTTGGGGCGGGCGACACAAGAGGCATAACCCAATAAATCATGCAAACATAGCTAAAACATAGGTTGGTTGTAATGAGTTTCACATGTTACACCAAAAAAAAATTGAATTTTTAAAAAAATGTGTTTCGAATGAAATCTGCTGAAATACTGGAAACACATTTCTTATACATTCTGCATATGTTTTTACTGTGAATACACTGTTTCTAATGTGAATACACTGTGAACATATAGTGTATTCATATTAGAAACATATGCAGAATGTACAAGAAATGTGTTTCCAGTATTTCAGCAGATTTCATTTGAAACACATTTTAAAAAATTTCCAAAAAAGTTTTGGTGTAACATATGAAACTCATTGCAACTGTGACCGACCTATGTTTTGTCTATGTTTGCATGATTTATCGGGTTATGCCCCTTGTGCGATGAGAGTACAAAAGTGGGTGAAAGTACGGATACGGCCAATATATAAGTAGCAACGAGGGCGGAACTAGCGGAACAAACTCCGGGAGCCGCAAGAAACTCCGAGTACGGAGGAACGGAGATAATCGGATGATGGCGACTGACTAGACGGCGCGTGACGGTCGATCCTGCTAACAGGAGATGATCGGTAAAATCGGGGAAAAACGGTAGGCTGCCGTCCAATCGTTCAGGTAATCGTACATTGAATAATGCCTCTGGACAGCAGTCAGCAGCCACTGTGCTCCGGAATCTTTCAGAACCGATTACTCTTCAATGGGCTTTTGGCCAGGAAGGACACATCCCAGATTCAGGCCGTCATCACGGTCTCGACGGACGACACGGTTTCATGGGCGCCGGCGGGGAAGGCAGAGGAGCAGGTGTAAAAGCAGATGAGTGGCACTAGGTTATGCAGAACCAAAGCTGTCCAAGGAACATGACGAATTCTAAACTGGGATCTCGATGTCTGATCATTTTTTCGGGGCATCAATATTCATTTGGGGTTCTTGACGACGTGGTGAACACATATTCGGTCTTGGAAATGCCTTATAGAAGTCAAGCGGAGAAAGCAGAACCAAGGGCCAGAAACTGCTTCCATTCGTACGGCAGGAGATGTCCGATGCGGCACGGGGGTCAGTCATTCAGAGTTGACATCCTTGTGTAACGGCAGTTGAAACAAAATAAGTTTATGGGAGTGAAACAAAATTGGAACGTATACATCTGCGTGCCTGAGTAACCCATGACAAACCTACCCGCAGGGTAAATCGTCATCATCATCATTATGCTACCCGGCCCCGAGTGAACCAACTAAAGCATGCGCCCGTGAGATATGTTTAAAATTTCGACTATAAGGGGCGACAAGGGACTGAAACAAATCACGGAGTGTCATTGGGCCGTTATTCCCTCAACTCAACACTGGCTCTGGTCGCGGAACTGGAAATATTCTACATATCTACTACGAAACCAAGACCGTATGCATTCAGTGTGCCGGCAGCGTCGATATGACTCGCCCCGCACGTCGAAGTGCATGGCCATTCACTTAAACTGGGGTTTTGTCCAATAACAACCGCCATACTTTGACAGGCCGAAGCTCCGAGCTCGAGGTAGTGGCAGAACTTGAGCAGAATCAAGACGAAGGCAGTTTGATAAGTAGAGTCGCCGGTGATATCATATAATCTTCAATGACGGGATTGCGCAATGCGCAGTCTATTGGTGGGATCCAGGTGGTAAGTACTAGCACAGCACCGGCCTCTCAATTCAGTAGGCATTTTAGTTAGCTACCCTTCTTTAAGTATGGTAAGACAAATAATTCGGCCCGAAACTTGATTGAGCATATCTGATTGAACGGTAAATATTGCGCCGAGGTTTCTCCCATTGGCTCGGTATTTCCCGGTCCAATGGGAGAAGCCTCGGCATAATTTATATGTCCGCTAAATCAGGACCCCCGACAATCACCCCAGATGCCTGTCCGGCCGAAAATTGAATTCGGATAAAAAATGCCCAAATTTTGCGAAATGCCAGGCCGGATTCAGATAAAAAACTTAACTTTGAGCACCGATCCCAGTCCCAAAATTCGGATAAAACATACCGGGTCCAGACCAGGCCAGGTCAAATTCGGATAAAAAAATCGTTGGCCGAGGCCGGCGGATGGCCGAGTCTGGACTCCGCCCGGCAACACATTCATCAAAGCGAGAGAATTGAACTTTTTTGTTGATTCTAGCCTCATAGCACTTACGCCTCCGCATCCCGCACTTGATTCCGTTGCACAGGAATCAGACTATATGTATGTATCCACTGCCGATGATGCCCTTTTCAAAAAACTGATTGAACGGTTGGGAGATTTTGTGGTAGCAATCAAATCCCTTGATGCGGGCGCACCCATTAAAGGCAAACAAAAGGCGGCCACCGCGAAATTTGACTCCGAGAACGAGGACGAGGACTTGCCTGAGTGTCTGAGTACTTTGTAACAGAAGGGGAGCAAAATTTGATTTTTTGGTGATTTTTGGCAATTTTTTGGATGCCTGTCCCAAAATTCGGATAAAATATCGACCGTTTGGAGGCCAGGGTCGAATTCGGATAAAATTTTCCCGATTAGGGGTGCGGATAAGAAACCAAAAAATCCGGTTTTTTTTGGACAGGCATCTGGGGTGATTGTCGGGGGTCCTGCTAAATCAGATGTGATCAATCAAATTTCGGGCCGAATTATTTAAAGAAAGTGTAGCTTAATAATAAAATGCCCTCTTAATTCCCTGACCGGCGAAGAGCAATTTCCCGATTACCATTGCCATTCATCCTCCGGGCTAGCTGCGGAACCCTTGTCTCATAGCCAAACTTGTACAGCAACATCTCGGACCCCGGAATTCCAACCTTTTGTATTCGTGGTCGGCAGAAAGTCAAGAGTCAAGACCCCGTCCCAAAGGATCCCAAAGGCTGGTCAGTGGTATACCAGGCTAGTATCTTTCATTCACTTGATAGTCGTACTTCGTCGGATTTGTTTCTAAGTTCGTTCCTCCTTTCCTTGGTGTTGTCTCCTTTTTTGCGAACTCATTTGTTCGACAGATGGGCTTAGATTTGTACCGGGAGCCAAGCTCAAGTCTCTCCGAATCATTGATCTATCATCGGCCTGAGGTGACTACTGTGGGCTATCTAGCACGGCAGGCGGGTCTCCATCGGCGTGCATCGAACTGCCGTCCTCTTGCACCTGACCCCTCTCGAAATCCCGCCGCCCCAGCTCCCTCGCTATTTGGGGCTATCCGGTGGGTCGGTTCGATATTTGCATAAGGACCTACAGTTTTCCAATGTTGCTCCTCAAGAAACGTATCGTGAAAGTCACCGGATTAGTAATAATTTAGTATTTTTCCCATTTGCATTGCCTCATTAATATGTTTCTTGACTTCCAGTGTACGAATGGACGCGCAGTCGTCGTTCCATAGTCGGACGATTTTTTCTGGCGATCCCAGTAGTGAGCTGACTTGCAGGTACAGGAACCGTACCTGACATTCATAACGATATCAAGCTAGGCGGGTTTCTTCCAACCTACGTACCGCTCCACAAAATACCGACCAACTTGTGTCGTCAATTATCACTTGGTACGCATGATTGGTTTCATCTACTTTGGGATGTAATTAAGGGAATGTTCGCAGCTCAAGGAATCGATAGACTTCATTTCGTGAGCTCTTCTTCGTATAGTGAGATGGTGCAAGGGCTTGGTCGGGGACAGTGAGCACCGGCATCGACGGTGTGTGGTGTGTGCCTTACAATTGAAGCTTCAGAGGCATGTAACAAAATGTCTTTTAGCAACGAGAGCTAATTGCGCCGTAAATCTATTCAGTTCTCCCGCCTGTCTGTAAATCGTGAAACACGCAGTTTGAAGATCTGGCGGGATCTACGGCTCTATCGTAAGCGTGGGCCTTGCTCTCCGCAGGCGTCTTCATTCCAATCCACGGTGTCTTTACAACTCAACAGACACCAAAAGTACGATCGTCCACACTGCCGGCATGACCGTAGAGCGCCGCCAAGTTGATGTTCCAGGTATACCAATCCGGCTATATCTAATCCAGCGCTCGGGCCTGACCCAAAAGGATACCGCAAGTGAATGAACGGTCCGTACGCGTCGGAATGAATCTACCCTTCTCCCAAATCTCCACTGGTCTACCTATTGGCTCTGTAGTATAAAACTCCAGTGATTCCGCTCTTACATGCTCACCAACACCCAGACCAACTCGTCCATTCTACTGCATCGAAATTGACCATGCTCTCCGTTGTCTCTGTCCTCATCTCGCTTCTCCTGGCTAGCGCCAGCACCACCGCCAGCCCCATGCAGGCGCGCGCGGGCGCATGCAACCCTGTCGTGGCAGGCAAGGGTATCAACATCGTCAACGGGCAGTTTCAGCTGGGGTATCCCGCAGGGGCCTACTCTCCTAACGTACCCATTGAAGCGGAGGCCCTCACTGTCCCGCTCGTTCCAGTGTTCAACGTTGATGCGAGCGGAGATGGCCTTTTGAGGTGGGAATCTTCTATCTCATTGTATGAATTGCGTGCTGAGGCTTATTGATTTTCTTCTACAGCATTGCCAACGCTCCGGCTGGCGCTACGCCCTTGTACCCGACCACCGTGAACAGAACGCAGATACTGCTCGAACCGCTCATCACCACCTCTCCTGGCAATTTGTAAGTAGCGTTCATAATACGAGTCTAGTGAATGCTCCCTCACTTTCAGAATAGCACCCAGGGATGGAGTTTTGTGTGCCGCAACTGTGATGACCCCACGGTCGCTTATGGTTGCGAAGTAGTCTCAGATGGCACGGGGCAATGCGCCCAGATCGGGACCGCCGTCGGACAGGTGGCGAGCATCGCGCAGTGCTCGGGCTTGCCCTACGGCAATCAAGCGTTCGATATCTTCATCTCGTAAGATGTGGGCAAGCGTCTGCGAGCAGAGGAATGGAAGGGCTGTTCCAAGACGTAGCTCGAAAACATTTGTTTGTATGTTATACGAGTGGTGTTACTTAAATAAATTTTCCGAGAGAAATATTGTCTGCCTTGTTTATCGATCAAGTCCTTGGTTCAATCTGACGTTTAAAGAAAATTCCAAGTTGAATTTTGCAACGGGCCACCACCAATATATTGCGTTGGCGTTGATCAGGAGGGACGCAGTCGTCATACGAGTTTCTCTGTAATGGATAGAAATTAGATATGATCACTCTCACTCGGGGGCCGGACCGTTCACAGGTCGATCAATGCGCGTGCACGATACACCGGCGAGCTTCGGACACTGACAGATCTTTTGCCTCAGGGTCGTTTGAGAGGATGTCGTCTGCATTTGCGGTGTTGATGAAGTCGAAGTCTTTGAAGCTAAACCATGAGTGTGGATGGTCAGTGTCAATGGTGGAATCACAGAGAGGGGCAGGAATTCACGGGAAGATCTCGCAGTCGTCTGAAAGATCCACGATGAGAGACTTGGCGTCGGAGACGTCTGTGCTTGAGGGTGCGTTATCATTCGGGACCTAATTACATATATGTGGGCAATGGTTAGGCTGAAGCGTATCTTTTGTTGAATAGGGATTCGCGTTTGGCAGGGAAGTACTGTATATAGCTGTAATGAATGCGATTATCCACCGCTGCATGTTTCGCCGACGAGCGATGTTTCCTAAGTCGAAGTTCAAACTTTGTGGATTTTGTAACGAAATTAATCACCTGGAATTCGCCCCCTGATCAGGCTTCAACTTCGTCGCCGTCGCCTTCTGGTCCAGCTCGCTTCCACCACTGCCACGCCCAGAAACAGTAGAACCATGTCTCCACCGCACTGACGGCTCCAAGGATAACGTATAGCGTGATCCGCATGCGTTTCCCGATTCCGAATCGCTCCGCGATACGGTTGTCGAGGCGGCGGAAGTACGATTCATGCTTGGTCGGCTGCTGGGGCGGATGTGTCGAGAAAGATGGGCGTGCATGGAAGGGGACAATGGGACGCGAATGTGTCCTCACTGACGTACGGAGAAGTGGGCGGAAGGGTGCCGCGGGGCGCATAGTGATGTGGTGGTACGAGTGCAAGGACTCTTGGTAGCCATTCCGGTGTGATCCGTGATGCATTGATGCGTCGGAGTTTCAAAATGAAGTACACACCGGAACCTTGAAAGATATTCATTGTCATCACCCAACGCCAACTTGCAAGCTATTGAATTGTTCTGGTGGCTCCGTGGGGAGCCAACTTCTCCGCTTGTGAGGATCCATGATGTACGCAGAGATAAAGCCCTACATGTAAGTGCCAGAATCTCAGAAAGTGGTTGACAAACATACTGAGGGAAATCTGTGGGGTGTTTTCGAGTCAGTTCGGCATACAGTGGGCTTCCAGAGTGCCTCGTCTGGGCCTCAATTACAAATAAACCTGGGAACATAGTGCCGACCCGCGACACATAAAATATGGAACTATCAGAGCACATGTGGCCCGTCTTCACAGTTATTTGCAGTGAAAAAGGTGCAGAAATGAAAGTATATTCTGTGGAAATATTATTTGGTGATGTTCATGGCTTTACACGTGCTAAATGGAAGGGAAACAACAAGATGGCTAAAAAATTGGTGCACATCATCAGCCGCCCGAAGGCCAGATTTCGAGAGTCTGATGCTGCAGAAGGGACAGAAATGGCCCAAAGAGTTTCATTTGCCTCACTGAAGGAGATCAGAACTCGAAGAAAAGACGTGGTGCACACAATTAAAGACTCGCTCACAATCAGTAGACGCTGCCACTGATCCGATGTCAAACTCCGCCGGAAACCAGTGGCATCGGAAAATGAGCATTATTTTATTGTTTCCTCTGCACGCTCCCGACCGATACTAACTCTGTTAGATAGAAAATTTTGAAATGACCCATTGCAAAGGTCCCATTTTTTTGAGCGTGTTAAGGACCCCTTCTGAGTCTGTCAGACACAGTGTTGTAGTTAAGGTGTTAAGGGCTTAGTCTTAATAAGGGCTTAACCCTTATTAAGCTAAGGTCTTAATTTCAGGATGTATGTATCTGAAGCCCTTAATAACCCTTAACCGGCCGTGGCGGGCCGCCGGCAATCAATAAATGACTAATAAAATGACAACCACATGGAAGCTGCTCTGGCCTGGCTCCCTACTAAGTATGCTAGTGTTGCTGTTTGGCGGGGTTATTGCGAACTCCATTGCTCTCCCTAGATGCAGACAAGTTGCCTCATAAGAAAGCTTATACATGGAGTTTCTTGCAGCCAAGCACAGTGACAAAGAGCCGGATGCTGGTGCTCAGGAGGGCTCCGGAGACGATTACAATGGATAATTGGGCACGTAACACCAGATTCCCATGTTCTAGCAGCACCGGCCTTTTTGGGAAATAACCCTTAATATGACCCTTAATTTGGACACCCTTAATAAGCCTTAATTAAACTTAAGGTCTTAATCATGGAAAGCACCCTTAATAAGACCCTTAACTACAACACTGAGACAGGTATCGGATATCATGCTGACGGAAGCTGAGTGACGGGAGATCCTTTTTTTATTGTGATTTTTCACACCACAGCGAACAGCGGATCGAGTGCATGTGGCGTCATCCATTCAAACGGCCAAGCGAAACGGACATCGATCTATGTATACATACCGGCGCAGGTTGCGCCGGGTGAAACCAAGTCCTTGGCGGGATACCGTGTTCAGAAACCCCTGGAGGTTATCTGTATATTGTTGCAAGGTGGCGTGGGCTGACACTGTGACTCTGGTCCGATGAAAACGGTAGAAGTCCGCAAATAAGTATATCGTATAGGGCGCGGACGTGTGGTACCAGGCAAGAGGCATGACTCGAGTCTGTCGATCACAAGTCAATATATATAGGATATGCGCCCACCATTCAAATCGGGATCGGAACCAGCTCCCCATCTTCATATCTAACAACGAATCCCCGCCTCACCATTCGCCACAAAAAATCCTTCCCTGCGTCCCTCCTCACAAACCACCTCGTCGAATCGTGCAGTATTATCTCTTTCAATCCGGGAAACGAGAATCCCTCGAGGATCGCCAGCTGGTTGCGCAGCACAGTGTTTATCGGTTTCCACTCCTCCGGATCGAGTTTCAGGCGGACGCGCATTAGCGAGGGACACTGGAACTCGACGAGGGGAGAGATCTCAGGTGCGCCCAGGGAGTACACGAGCTCCTCGAGGTGCGGGAAGCGGCCGAGGATGCGCTGCATCTGATTCGAGGAGAATTCCATCTGCGGTGCGAATGCGAGCTCGAGAACGCGGAGGCTGCAGCCCGCCGCCGCGAGGAAGTCAAGCAGCGTGCTGGGGAGCATCGTGTGCAGGACGAGGTTATGAAAGTTGGGAATCGAGGACGGGTTTGCCGCGGGGCGTTTAGAATGTCGGGGGCTGGGCGGGTGGAGGTAGGAGGGATTGAGGCGGATGGTGCGTAGTGAGAGGGGGAGGGTGATGTCCAACAGCGAGTCTCGGCGGTCGGAGGAGAGGAAGAGGTAACGGAGGTTCGGTGCTTTTGAGACGAGCTCGCGAAGGCGGTCGGTATGGTTCGTGCCGTAGAAGCGAGATTCGAGCTCGCTTTCGTGCCACTCCAAGCGAAGGAGACGTGGCAGGTAGTTTGTGCACGCCGTCCCGATGAGGCTCGCCCAGAACGTAATGTACACAGGATCCAAGTGAAGGCAAGGGCACACGAGGATTTCAAGGTTGGGACAGAGGTGCAGGAGGTCAACGAGCCGGGGAGCACCCCAATCTAATGGAATTGGATGGGTCGGAAAGGCGCAGCGCTCCGACTGAAGAAACACGTTCGTTCGTCGCCGGGGGATCTCCAGGCGCCTAACGTGCGAACCGTAGTCATTGGGGCCATCCTGGTTTGCAGACCTCATGAGGCCCAGCAATAGGCTGTCCAAGTCCTGCGCGTCGCAAATCCGGATATCCTCGTATAGAAATTCGACAGCCAAGGCACGAAATCGGTGCGAAACGCGGACTAGGGAGACACAGGTGTGTAGGCGACGAGATTCGCACTGCAGGGAATAGCTGGTTTCTTGGAGCTCTTGAAGAGGCTGAAATGGCTGGTAGTCGACATCATAGGACGTCTGGGAGGCTGTCGCATACCGCAATATCAGCCGCCAGATTTCTGGCGCAAGATATGGTGGGTAGGTCGAGCTCGTCAAGGAGGACATGACTGGGATGAGCGCAGAGTGGGTCGTGGCGGTATATAAAGAAGATAAAGCGGGAATCCGAGTACATTCGCAAGCACATGGTCAGCAGTCCGGCGTCACTCGGGCCAGGTGTCACCTTCTAATCCATGCCGGTGTGTGGTGGCAACCGACCAAATCCAAGTACAGCTACTACAAGGGAATGACCCACGTCTTCGGGGGACAGGCTCCGATACTCCCGCACCTAAAAAGGCAAAAAACAATTGATCGCCTTCTCGAACTCGGGAAGTTTTATGTTGGGAAGTTGACGGCAGCCTACACATAGTTGAATACACCTGGAGAGCACAGATGAGCACGTAAGAGATGGATCCACCGCATTACTTTGTCTTCGTACATGAAAGACGATATTCCGTTGATTGAATCCCGGGCCTAGAAATCGTGAGGGCCGCCTTGCCTAACCCCTGTTTATCGAGAGAAAATCAAAGGCACCATACAACAGTGAGAAAGACGGAGATGCCTATATTAGAACGAGCACGTTATGTCGAATTTGTTACCTGGGTCCGCACGGTTGGGCGACTTTGTGAAGGGGGTGCGACATTTACATAAATACGGTTGCCGCACGCCGTGTCGGGGAGTCGGAAAGAAGATCCGAGGGAGGTTCGCAGTTATCTATAGGCCTGTGATCGAAATGGATGTACCTAGGCAACCGAAGGCCAGAAAAATGTGAGCAATTTCAACAGATCGTGGGATTGAATCAGTGTCACTCGGTCGACGACGGTACAGATTGTCAGACATCGTGTGGTGCCATGGCAGATGACCGGTGTAAACCCACAGAACGAAGAAAGAAACTGTTATACACCTCGGAGTCAGGTGTAACCAATGTCGAGAACACGAGTATACCGTCAGCGGTGAGGAAGCAGACGTGGGAGGAAGTGAAGCAATAGAGTCACACTCCGGTCACAGACACATAAATCACGCCATTTGGCAATGCCTAGCCTTCTGTACCGCATCTCTATCACTTCCCCTGGACTCTGCAGTGAGAACTCGAGGCCAGTTTCTGACACCTCCCGGCGGTCGGGAGCCTTCTACCATGTGGGACCGTCTCAATATAATATATAATACCTCCTTATTCTCCTCCTCCATGTGGACCCTATGCTGCTGGACATAGTCATCACCCCTTGCTCCTTCAACTTCAAATTCTTGGTTGGTTCCCATTTATACATCTCTGAGGGCTTAACAGGCTTATCTACGATTTATATCTCGTGTCTTGACCTTTAAAAACCGGATACTGCAGTCCAGGCATCCAGAACTCTCGCCACGATCTCTACACACCCTTCTAATTGTACTGAATTCTGTGTCCGGATCTATTTTGTTGTATTCCCGGCCCCCCTTCCCGCGAAAACGGAGATAATCGCTGATGACTCGAATTTTGTCTGCCCTTCGGGGTCCCGAGCTCCTGGTCCCACATCCTAGCCATCGCTCGTTAATCATTCATGTACCTGCCAATGGTTCCAAAATCAGACGATCTCCGCACTCCACGGCCTAGAATTTTAACCCTGATAGAACCGCTATCGCCTCGCCGCCAAATAGGACTTTTGTTCAACCATGACGACATCCCGAGCCCATTACTCAGGTGCAGTACTGTAGGACCAATCAATGTCGCAACGGCGCACAGAAAAGGCTCGACTGATAGCAGTAAGAATGCACGAGGTAGGTACTCCGGTGTCAAGGCTCCTCGCAAACCAACAAGAGGGGAACTTGGTCCTCTAACCGCGCCAAGCATTTCCTTCCTCCTAACGAGTCGCTCAGCATGACCTGCTTGGCAAAAACCCGGTACTTCCGCTCCATGCCATCTGTATATGTACTTTCAAGTTACGGCCGATCCAACTACTCAGACTGTCGACATTCGAACGTGGGGCCTAGTATGTGTACGCATCCAATTTGCTGATCCGCGACGTAGTCATATGTCCCAAGGCCGAGTATTAATCGGTGCTCGTGCTGTGCCGACTCTTGAAACTTCCAAGTCGTCCCTCCGGATCGTTCGGAGATCCTGTTTTAAATTTCTGCAGCCCGTTCGTTGTGCTCTCTTGCCCACCGTATTTGCTTCTCCCTTCTCCAAGGATCGAGGCGAATTGGCTCGCCCGTGCGACTTGTAGTTGGATCATCGTGTTGGATCATCGCGACTTGTGGTGTTGCATGCAGGCGCCACCCGTTCGAATCGGGCCCGAGCCGTTGACCAGACACCGATGTGTATATTTCTACATCGAAATTGCTTTGCATTTGCCTCGAAGAAGAAAGTTCAGGTGTGTTCTGAAGTGGCGAAACTCGTGTAGCAATCACTCACCTGACGAATTTTCAGGTTCAGCGTTCGAACGCGCCTGCTCTCCGCCGAACGCTGATCCGAACTTTTAGTTATTCACTGAACCTGAATGCCGAACGCGCGTCCGGTTCAGATCCGGTTTTCCGAACCGAACCTCGCCACCACTAGACGTCGAGCCGCCTGCAAACAGAAGATATCGAAAGGGTGCAAGACTCAAAGAGGTCGATTTCGTTAAGAGTTAAGATAACACATAATTCAGACACTTCGAATTCCTCCGAGTCACGACACAGATCCGACGGATAAGTACGTAGCTCCTGCAGCCTTCATGCCTCCACACTCTCTACTTGGGAATGCCGAGCAGAAAACAGACGGCGGCCCCCGTACCAACACGCGACTACGACCACGAAAGAACCAACGATAGCGGCGCCGATGTAGCCCGAATTATCGTTCGCCTGCGGGAAAATGCGAGTCCGAGTCAGCGGTGGCTTCACGATGCGACGAACGTGACGTACATGCGCCCACCCCCTCCACCACTTTCCCGCGAGCCCGCCGCCGTCTGTGGCGTTGGCGGCCTCTCGGCAGGGCGTGCACTGGTCGCCAACCAGGCCCATGATGACGATCAGGGAGATGCTGTCAGGATGTAATTTAATATGCGGCGGCACGAGGATGGAGAGGGGAGGCACGCGCCTGAAGGCCACAAAGATGCTCATGAGCGTGAGGATGATGCTCAGGCCGGACATGACGTTCATCTTGACCTGTTGAGTGCGTATCGCGTCCTTCGGCGGCTGTGCGCCCGCGCCGGCGTCTGTCGCATCGGCGTCGGTCTGCAAGCGTGTCGCGTCGTCGGCGAGGGGCGGTGGCGGGTCGAATATCGCCCAGGTATGGTCTGGGAAGCCCGAGTATGAGTAGAGCATCAGGACGGAGTCGGCCGAGTCGATGATGGTCATCCCCGCCGTGAAGAGCAACTGCATGGACGTCAGTTACTGCCATCTGTCCCTCTCCCTCATTACCGGAAGTATCACAATATAGCCGGAAGGGATGGCGGACCCGTCTGATCTCTTGCGCGCAAGGCCAGATATGGCGAGAAGGGCGATGGACGAAGCCGTGTCAAAACCTGGAATGCCCCGTAGATGCGTTATGGTGCAGTGGTACGACAGAGGGTGCGGACGCACCGAATCCAAAAAGAACGCCCACGGGATACATCTGCGGGCGTCAAAAATAGGCGACAGAAACGAAAGGAGCATACCTTCCACGGCACATTGACAAAGGTAATGACCGGGCCCAATATGCGCATCATGAGCATATGGTTGTGCTTGTGATCTTCTGGTTCATCGAGAGGAGGAAGACCTTGATCTATCCTCTGTTGCGCCTTGCGAGTCAAGTCAACAGTGGGTATCTTAGGGCACGAAAAGAGAAATCACTCTCTGCCGCTGCCTGATGATCCGCCAGAGGATGATGGAGTTGGCGAGCCCTACAATGAACAAGAAGGAGCCGCTGACGGCGGAACCTATGTAGATCCAATTCAGATGTTAGTTTCCGGAGGCAAGAGGAACGATCATACCGACGATAGCTCCTACTGAACCTACCCCATCCAATTTCTCATAAACGCTGGTGGATATGGCGATGGCGACGTTCTTTTGAACATGAATCCGATAAACTCAGGAGATTCAATGTTGACATACCACTGCAATTACTATCGTGCTGTGACCTAGAGAAAAGAATAGCCCGCAAGTGACTGGGAGCTGCCCCATACTAATCAATCCGCGCGTCGCGTTGTCGATGGCACTGGATTCTTATGATGACAAAATAGCACACACACACTGGACACTGCCGCGTCAGTTCCATACTCCTAGATAAACCCGAGACGTACGTGCAGAGGTTGGCACCTAATGTGGTCGGCATCCAACGCTGTGCAATTTGCGTGAATTTAAATGGGCTAATCGGGTCAGATCGACAGGCGCTGACCGTGCCTGAGTCCCAGAGTCTAGCCACGCGCGTCTGAGCGGGCCGTATATGGAAGAACGAAACCATCGACGAACCCAAGCTAAAAGAGCGAGACTGAGGAGGGGCTGCATGTCCGAGTGGCGACCAAACAGAAGACCCGCCGTGATCCAGCAGACGGCGTTCGCGAGGAGTAGAGACATCATGAGCAGTAGAGAACGGCCGAACAAGGTGAGCCTAGGCATGGTCATGGCTGTTCCTTGTAAGACTGAGCCTCACTGCAAGACTCAAGTAGAGGAGAGCAGAGGTCAAGCGCCACACGTGCCGGGCTGATGCCAAGCAGTTGAGTCGGGCCGGGACTTCTTGATATCGATATCGGATAAGAGATAAGGGGAATAATTTTTTTATTTCGCCGAAGGACATTAGATATGAAAATTGCAATAACATTGGTATGGTCTATAACTTGCTTTACACCACCTTCGATGTGTACCGTGGTTTATTTCTTTACCCGCGAAACTCAACCGGCTGTGCCGAGACTTTGCCGAGAGCCGGATCAGTCTGCCGCAATCTCAAGCTGAGTTTCTGATACGATTCCATCTGAGGAAGTAGCTTCAACCCTTCATCTCGCCGATTCGAATCCATACAAATCAATATTTCCACTGTCCGACGGTGGAAATATTGCCCGAGGTGCCGCCGACGAGGATTGCGACAGGGCTGAGGCGCGGATCGCGGCTAATTTGATCGAAAGAATAGCGACTAAAACGAAGGGTAAGTGCGTCTAGCGTCCCATTCCAGACGACCATTCGATTCCCGAAGAGCGAGCTGGTGTCGCCGGCTCAGATTTGACTTGAATTCGAAACAAATTTAAGTTCTTGCCTGCATTTGATTAGATGAAACCACAACCAGAAAAGATGAAACCCAAAGGAAGACCCTTGGGAAGACCAGAGACGAGAGAGACATGAGCGCGATTGTGGTGGCACGCCGGCCCCGGGCCGCCAGAAGCGATTGGCACGCTCAGGCACGTGCGGCAATCATTTTCTCTTGACTCCATCCATCGTTAACCGTTTACGCACGTATGCGTCCGTCTTTCTTCTCGTTACTGCTTCAGTTCCCAAGTTTTCTCAACACCGTGCTCTATGTGTTGTTTCTCGGCAACTCTGTGCTCAGCTGAGTCAGTTCTACTCCACTCTAACTTGTTCATGTATCCGCGCTCAGAGTGCGCCCCCTGCTCCTGTGAAAGATTGTCCCTCGTTGGCTCTCAAGGAATCCGTCACACCGTCCCTGTAATTCTTCCCGATCCCTACCGCGTCCTTCCGACGGTGTGAATTCTCTGGCTTCTTCCTCCGTCGCAACGACGATTTCTCACAATCGTGGGGTCTTTCTCGCGTACCTGCGTGAATTTTCTTTCTGTACGGGGTTCAAAGGTGAGACACCGGATCAGAGAGCCGTGGCGATCGCGGATCGTTCAGAATTCGAAACTGACGCGATAAACCAGGATCATTCATCTTGGACGAGGGCGCGACAAGAACTCCTTGCTCCATAGCGGCATACATTCGGTGTGCGATCGGAGAAATGTGCTACCACAATCCTATACTCTGCGTTTCCTTTGCCCCGGAGGTGTCCCATTTTCCCTGTGCATGGTTTCCATTTTGGATGGACTAGTGATCTTCAAGACGAACAGCTGACAGGCCCGGGACGCTACCTTCTCCGTCGGTCCGGATTTTTTTTGGATTTCGACTGATTTGCTCCAAATTTTGACGGTAATACGGCCCTGGACGCCGCATAAAAGCCGATTTTTGCCTCCCCGTGTAGTTTGGTCGTTCCGCATTGCTCCAGAGGGTTCAAAACGTCACTAATTCGGGAAAAATTCCGCTGAAAACCGGTCGTTGATTTACTCTAGGCCCGGACAGGTAGATAAGGTAGTGTCCGGAGGCCTCAGCTGACCCGACGCTATTTCTGATGACATTCATCTAACCTCTTAGAACAGAAGCCCTTCCGTTCAGCGATATATTTGACTATAACGTCCGGCTTGCATTCCACTTTGTGCGCCTATTTCGAATCTTTTGCGCCCAGCGAACTCGCCGATGCCACTGTTCCCCCGTGGATGATCCATGTGATGTTCAGCTGAGCAACATATGTCCACTTTTGAATAGAAAAAGAAGCGGCGTTCCGTCACCCCACGAATAGCAATTGATGGATAATGGTGATGTGGCTTTTGAGTGGACACCTGTCGACTGGTATAAACAGACCCAAGGCGAGGCCCGAAAACCGACTTGTTAGCGTCCTGTCTCTCTCTGCGTCTGCGAGAACCAGCTGTCGGACAATAGCAGTTGTACATCGTCTCGATGGCAGCCACCCTCGCCAAAGCGATTCCAAAGAGCTCCGCCGTTGCGCAGGCGGAGGTTATTGACGCTCCCGTGCTACCCTATGTGAATTGGCGCAAAGACCCAGGCTTGAGAAAATTGTACTTTTATGCCGCTATCATTTCTGTCGCTTCTGCGACAACTGGTTATGACGGGTACGTTCACTCGCTTCCAGAACATACCCAAATGACTCTTTCGTGCAGATCTATGTTGAATAATATCCGAATCCTGCCTCAATGGAACGACTACTTCGATAACCCAGAAGGCTCCGACCTCGGGCTCTTGACGGCTTTGTATAGTATTGGCAGTATCGCGAGTTTGCCTATCGTGTGAGAACAGCCATTCCCAGGATGTCGTACTGTATTAACGACTTCTAGACCATTTATTGCAGACCGCTTCGGTCGCAAGGTCGCAATTATTGGCGGATGTATCCTCATGGTTATAGCAGCAGGCATCCAAGGAGCGGCTCAGAATCTTGCCAGTGAGTTTCCATAACGCGGTATGATATTTCAATTCGACGCTCATGGTATTTAGTGTTCAAGGGGGCTCGCTTTCTTATGGGTTTCGGAAACAGCATGGCACAACTCTCCGCCCCGCTTCTCCTCACAGAGCTATGCCATCCCCAACACAGAGGTCGTGTTACAGCCATTTATAACTGCCTCTGGAATCTCGGTTCGATCGGTACGAAACCAGCTCGCTCCTCATAGATAACACTGAATATTCGACTGACACAGTGAATACCTGGCTGACATTCGGCACGAGGAGGATTCCGAGTACCTGGTCTTGGAGAATCCCGACGATCATTCAAGGTGGTCCCTCGGTTATCCAGCTTCTCTTCATCTTCTTCATCCCCGAAAGTCCTCGTTGGCTCATCTCGAAGAACCGCCCAGAAGAAGCGCTCGAAATCCTGGCCACATACCACGCGAATGGAAACGCCAACGACGCCACAGTTCAATTCGAGTACGCCGAAATGAAAGAAACACTACGATTGGAGTTTCTGTACAAGAAGACGAGCAGCTACTTCGATTTCTTGAAGACTCGCGGAAACAGATATCGCTTATTGCTCATCATCAGTCTCGGGCTCTTCTCGCAGTGGAGTGGGAACGGCCTCGTCAGTTATTACGCCACAAATGTCTACGACAGCGTTGGTATTACTAGCCCAAACTCCCAGCTCGGAATCAACGGTGGTCTGGCGATCCTCAGCTTAATCGTCAGTGTAACATTTGCGCTGCTGTGCGATAGAGTCGGACGTCGACCGCTGTTCCTTGCAGCCACCATCGGTAAGCATTGAAACTCGACGTCGAACTTGATTTCTGACTTCGACCGACAGGGATGCTGATGTGTTTCATTGGCTGGACAGTCTGTTCTGCCATCTATCAAGAATCGGGAAATGCTGGTGCTGGACGTGCAGTCATCGCGTTTATCTGGCTATTCAGTGTCAGTTACGCCTTGGCATGGTCGGGTCTTTTGGTGGCCTACACCGTCGAGATTATGCCTTTCAAGATACGAGCGAAGGGATTGATGGTTATGAATTTCTGGGTTCAGGTTGCACTGGTGATCAATCAGTACGTCCAGCCATGTTGCGCATTAGTAGCGGAATCTTGGGATTTATCCTGGGATGATTGGCGTCCATCTTACTACGCCACACTCTCCAAATGTTCAGAACGCTCACTGACCCCGTTCCTCATACAGATATGTGAACCCACTCGGCTTCCAACACTTGAATCCCAACTGGAAGCTCTACACGATTTATACTGTGAGTTTTGTACTCTTTATACGGATACGGATCTCGTTCGATATTCATATGCTTGTAATAGTGCTGGATTGCTGTGAGTACTGGAATACCTATAGAAATCTTTCTCTTGAAGTGCTGACCACCGATAGTGCGAACTCGTGTTCGTATACTTCTTCTACGTCGAAACGAAAGGACCGACTCTGGAAGAGATTGCCAGGATATTCGATGGAGACGAGGCTGAGGTTGCGCAGGTTGATATCGCCGAGAAAGTCGCTCGCGATAACTCCGTGGAGAAGTTTGGCGTTCCGGTCGAGCAAAAGGAATCACCCTCTGTATAAGTTATGTCCGATACTGTGTAAAAATATGATCTGTGCCGGGTACTGCGCCACGTTAGCATTTTTGACCTCGATCCTGGCATAAAGTGAGAAGGATATAGGTAAATGGGCTCGGTAATTCAGGTATACATCCTATGAGTGAGCCGAGATATTTATCGCGAATTTACGCGATGGTTTCATGGCCTACCGAATTATTCTTTCGCAGGTATCTCAAAATGGCAATAACGGGTCACCCGGCCAAATTGTTTGTTCGCACCGGTACCATTCCTTCCGTGCATCCCAATCCGTTCGATTGTTTAAACCACTTTTCTAGGTACACTCAAACCGTAAATCTCAGGTGAACATAACTATTTGCCTTTCACGGCACGTAGGACGCGTGTAATTGCAGTCTGGACTGAACGGCCAGTGCTATAAAGCACAGAGCTCAGCGATGCCGCAAATTGAAACCCGAATGTCTCAATAACAAGTATTAGAACACACTTAATCGGAAAAGATGTCCCTAGCATACCTATAACCTCTCGACAAAAATCCATCTACATTCGCCAATGAAATTGGGTGGTCTTGCGTATCCTCTCGTCTATCCGCGCCACATCCTGGAGCTGTGAAGAACGGACAAAAAGCGGACGCGCTATCTTCCACAGCTCAACCGCCTTCTGTTCATTTCCCTGGCGATGAAAGATGTCCCCCATCCGGACTGCGCAGTCGCCTTTGCTGCGATGAATATCCATGGCGGTGAATCCATCGAAAGCAACTTGAAAAAGACTGAGCGCTGTTCCGTCGTCATCCTGTGCGAAAAATATATCACCCAGACAGCGAAGGGCGTGATAAATAGCGATCGTATTTTCCCCAGTCTGCGCAAAGGCCAATAGCACTAGTGTCCAACCGAAAGTGGTGTGTATATCTGACAGCTGGGAGGTGGGGTCTCCTAGTTTGTTCAAACATAAAATCGAAATTTCCTGATCATTTCCTCGGGTAAGAGCGAACGCTCTCTCCAAAGAAAGTTTGGCTTCAACAAGGAGCCCCTCGCGAATGTCCACGTACGCCAGGTACACTTCGCAGAGCGTGATTCCAGGAGGATTCATGATCGATTCGAAGATCAATTTAGTTGTCTCCAGATCCTGACGAATTTGATTCGTTTCGACGCCAGTTTCAATGTCAATACCAGCCACACTCCACCGATCATACGCTTGCGCCAAAGGACCTTCTTTGCCGACTGTCTGTGAATACAATATTCTCGCCTCGACGTATTCCGTTTTCTGAAAGTGGACATCGGCGTCGGAAGCGAACAGTGCTTGTTCTAGGGGGCCACCCTGTAAGCCGCAGAACGCGAGAATTTCCCTCGCTTCAGCGGAGAGCTCTAAGCACGGCGCTAAATCACCCCGAGAGACTCGGCACAGAAGTTCGATCCTGATGGCTTGTGCTTCGGCGACAAAGAGCCCATGTATCCGCGCCAGCTGTCGCATGTCGGCGGCCATAGCCTGTGCTTCCCGATATTTTCCGAGCTGCCACATCGCTTCGGCCGCTTCCCTCAGGGCGATACATCGAATTTTGTGATCGTTTATTTGCTTTGCCAGATTCTGAGCTGTTTCCCAATATTTCAGTCCTTTGGGAATATCATTGTCGTGACGGCGGTAGTATGAACCAAACACGCAAAATAACCGAGCTGATAATAGAAGATTAGATTCCGAATGTATCAACTCATAAATATTCACCTTCTCCTGCGATATCTCCGACAGCCCTAAAATGTGCGAGAGCTGTTTCCTCCAATGTTCTGGGTTCTGGGACAGGATGATATTGCCACGTCGATACGAACTCTATGACGTAGGTTCCGTGTAGGTGATGGTCATCCAGGCGCTCCAGATACAGGGGCACAAGTTCCAGCATTCCCGAGGACTGTCGCCCAGAAATGCGGAAGAAGGAGTCGAATATCATAATGCTACGCAAAGTTTGGATGAGATCGGGTTCGTCCCAATTCAATCCATGGGCAAGGACAGCCTGGAAGTTTCCCACATTCGCCGCTAATAAGTGAGCTACACCCGTGCTCGAAAGATGCTGATAATCCTTCCACAGGAGGATGAGGTCATGAAAGTGCCTTCTCAGGGGGCGGCATAATGTGGGGGATGGCGGACTATATTTCTGGATGTATTCGCGGATCGGGACAAGGACTCGCACACGTTTTCCGTGGTCGACGTAGGCGAGAGACGTACGAATGAGAGTGGTCTTGCTCCTTCCCATATCAGGAATCAGTAAGTCGCACTGGAGCAATTCGGTCTCCAATATGCCGTCGGGTAAAAGGGACAGGAGGCTGAGAAGCTGGTGCGCCCTCGGTGAATCGACCATGCGCGGACTAGAAAGCGACAGTTGGATCGACAAGTCGAGATTCGAACGTTTGTCCCGACCCTCGGAGAAAAGTGTCGTTTTTTCCTCCTTCCAACGCGATAGAACAGTTTCATGGCCCTCAAATGCCGCGATGTTGGCGACAAGGTTTATCGCGAGTGGTAAATTATCAGTGAGCCCCAAGATCTCCCGGATAATGTGTTTATCATCGTCCAAGTAGTCTGCGATGTCCGCAAAAGTTTGCATTGCAGCGTCGTCGCTCAATGGTTCGAGCGGAGATATGAACGGGCGCGTCCATCGGACCTTCGAAGGCCGTTCCGCACCACGCATGGTAATCTATTTAATCCAATAAGTGAGATTGATAGGATCGGACTCATATACGAACCAAAAGTGCAAGATGCGGAATATCCGTGAGCAACGATAGAAACTCCTCGACGTGATTCCGCGAGTCAAGCGGTTCCCAGCAGGTCTCGAGATTGTCGAGCACCAAAATCGCCGCTGGGGACTGGGCAAAATGGCGCAACAGATGCTTCGAGGCGTTTCTCGAGGGTTCAAGCCCGACGCCAGAGACGATCATGGACACAAGATCATCGCGGTTCGCAACCGATTCGCAAGATACGAAGTGGCGGCTGGTATATCTGGCACTGACATCTGGATGGTGGAGCGCAGCCGTTGCTAGACTGGTCTTTCCAATTCCGCCTGGGCCAAGAATCGCGGCTCTGGCGGAATCTTGGACGAGCAGATGTACCAATTGTTTCAATTCGTCATTTCGACCGTAGAATATTTTGGGGCTTGCAGGTAAGAGAACGAGAGATGTAGTGCTGATTTAATGGTCAACTCCAAATCTGATACTAAACGCAAGAGCTGACCTATTTCCCAAGCTGAACAGACTTTTGCTGATCTATGAATGGACATTAATGACATGCTTGCTGCATTTATGCATGCCACATTGAATTCAAACCTCAGAAACAGCATCGGATTCCATCACTTCGGACTTTCCGGTGAAGAGTTGGACAAGCTCTTCGTGTCGCTTTTCGGCTTGCTCGCGAATGTCCGCCAGTTCCGTTGTTGCGACGAGCGAATTTCGAACCTGGAAATGATTAGATTTTGGGCACCCATTTGCAATGCATCATGAACGCACCCCAAACACATCGAGAGCATGTCTCAATCCCGCATTGCAAACCTCGAGCTGGGCGGTGTTCTCGCTCTGACGAAAGAATCGTCGAAATTTACTGTTTTTCTGCTGGGCTTCGATGAATGAATGAATCTTTTGAAGCGTGCTGAACTCTGTATCAACAAAGTTGTGGCAGAAAAAAAGGGGCAACCGACTCCGCGAATTTCCCAATATTATGAAGAGTTGCCGGTGAAAGAGTGTCTCCAGCGGAGTCCGACTTGACACATAGATGTAAAAGGACAGAGAGAAGGTCGTCAATTTGCGAGACCATGCGCATACATTGTTCTTTATTGGATTTTACGGACTAGAAAACATTTCAGCAATCGCGGGAGACAAGGAAACATATGAGCCACTTCAGCAATAGTCAGTATAGATAAGCTGACAGCGGCAATGGTCTGCAGAAACGGTATCGGGGCCGACTGTGCGATATCGCGTAAGGTTGAGGCGGCGACGGTCGCATACCTCAGGACATTATCTCCTTTCCCTGGGTTTCGGGTGCGGGTGGGGAATGACATTTGCCAGCAGCCCACAACGTAACATAGCGGATGATTTAAAGGTTGCTAAAGCGCCGCGATGAGCAGTTCTCAGGCGCGTCTTCTCCGCTCCCGCCATCACGCAAAGAAGAGTTCTGGAGACAGATTTCCCGGAGGAAATGTGCGGCGATCACAGCGAAAAATACACCCACAGAAAAGTGCCAAATTTTGATTCCATCCATATCTCCTTTGCCTTGGGTTTCCAGTGGTGGTGGAGCAATCTACAGCATAACAAGCAGCTGCCGGGGCGCGAAGGTTTTCATGATCTGAAATGACAGGTTGAATCGGTTGATGTCGAGAGGTGTGACTAACGAATCTCTATAATTGCCAAGGCCCTTCTCATGACAAAGCATATCGGAATGAAAAGTGATGAATGGAGATTGGAGTCGCGGCGGATCGCGGCATGCAGTAAATTATGGAGTGGAAGACGGATGGACAAGTCAGCTGAACGATAAAATCAGCAGAGTTCGAAAAAAGGTTTCTGACGGTTTTAATTTTATAAAGACTCGGAGAGAGGCATAGCGGGAGATCCTAAGTCATGCACGCACGCACGTGAGAACAATGTGAGCATTTAGTCCGTTAATGAAGCTCTGGAGAGAAAATCTTCAAACAAACTTGAGGGGAAACCAATGCCGATGCTTGAGTTCAGCGCCCGAATCATCGACAGAGCCAGCGTGGGAACTCACACCAATGATTGCCAAATTTAGGCACGCCGGTGATAAGCTGTGTAATCAAGTACACCTGACTTTGCGCATTTTACGCATTTCCAGCTGTCAAGCATGTGTGCTACATACCTAAGAGGCTTTCGGGAGCTCCGAACGAGTAGCCTAACAAGTCTAATAGCACTAGGGAATGAACCGGGAGGATCTATAGCGGTACCTCCACAAATGGGGCCAATATATGTCTTACTCGAGTAAGGAACTAGACTATCGTGGCAGAGAAACTAGGTTATATAAAGCCTAAGGCTGCTTGCTGGGACACTTACCAAGGAGATGGGAAGGAAACTATCATATTTGCACAGTGGCGGAACCAAGTCCTTCATAAAAAGATTGACTAGACTAAGATTGTCCGTGTTTGACACGAGGGACTAGCGCGTTCAGGCCACATGATGGGAATGGCTACTGAGAGAAGGCAGATACTGCCAAGACGGATAGCATCCAAGAATAGAACCGGCAATTCCGGATCTAGGCAACCAGCATCACTATAGAGATCGCGATAATCCTTAAATCGGATAAGGCATCCTAGGTTCCTAATCGAATCATGGATAGACGGGTTGAGCTAACCTATGACTATAGGGTACCGTATTGAAGCTATGATGGCAGGCTAGACGAAGAAGACCCTTCCGGGCTCGGGACATAGAGCCACAGATGAAGAAGACCTTACTCGAGCAAGGCATCAGTTGCCAAGAAGAGCTCCTTGATGGATCAAACCAACGACCGTGTGCAACTGTCAGAGCACGCCTTTACTGGCCAATCAAGAACGAGGGACGCCGACGGAGACAGGAGGCCGTACGAGTCATATTAGAGAGCAAGTAGTGTAAACCAAGTAGTGTAAGCAGGTTGAGAGTAGTATAAATAAGGGGCAGAAAGGGCAGGAACGGGAGTGCATATCCCTTGGAGGCAGGCACCAGAGTTGGTTGTCCTTGTTTGTTCCACTAGATTTGATTAGCTCGGGCCTAGCCCACAGACACCTAGCATCAGAAATAGATTTGGATTTGGATCAGACCTTAAAAATATAAGAAACCTCGAGAACTGGGTCGAAAACCCTTTGAATAAGGCCGAAAGCCGACATCAGTACTGAGCCGAAAGCTCTTTTAAGGCCGAAAGCCATCAGAACCAGTCTCGTTGAATCATATTGAGTCGAAAGCTCTCTTAAGGCCGAAAGCCGAACATCTGTACTGAGCCGAAAGCTCTTTTAAGGCCGAAAGCCATCCAAAACCTTGGTGTATAACCACAAACCCGTCTATTAGACACCCAAGCCCGACCCTGTGTCATTAAACTCTATAAACATCGTACATTGTACCGCATTAGTCTTGAAATAAGACCAGAACTACCCAGACAATATCCAAGAACCTTACTCAAATAAGACATCTTAATTGAGTAGCGATCTTAGCAAGTACCCCTACGAGTACAGACTAGCTATAGGGTCAACAAATCGTTGATTCAAACCCCGAACTACCCGACTCAAAGCTCTCAATACAAGAGGAGTGATTGGTTGTAGTGTGATTTGGTTGTTAGTGTATAGTGGATAGTTCATTTGTCCATTTGCATTTAGCGGCTCGATAGCACATTTTCCCGCCGTACTTCGAGAGCCCCCGTCTCACCGGGCTCACTATCCAAAATGCAAAGTCTCGGATAGTGAGCGCGGTGTGCTCAAACTTGAGCCGAATCAAATAGTTTACGTGCTTGTACCAGTTGGACAGCACAACTGATATGTAACATATCAATTGAGTGTAGGCAGAGCTGAAACGAAAGCTGAAATCTCAAGTATCAGTTCTGGTGTCAGCTTGTAAGAGACCAGAAGCTTCAGTGTAGATGTCAGTCTGAGCTGAAATGGGAGCCGAAAACACTGCTTTCCACGGCACTGAAATTTGGGCGGCAGATGATCCGCCGACCATCCGCTGACCATCTGCCGATGATCTGCCGCTTGTCAGCGGACAATCCGCTACCTTGGCCACTGACACACCCTTGCAAATCCACCGACCATCTCCTGAAGCATACATCCAGGTATTTGCATTTGGATGGTCCTTGCTCTGCTAATTCTTGTGAAATCAACGAAAAATCAAAATCAAAAATCTCTATCCTTGGCTCTATATTTCCTAGGGTATGTGACAGTGTAAATTTGAAGAACTCTGATGGGTAGACCATATATTGTCTGCCACTCCAACCATCCCCTGCCTCATTGGCAGCGTAAAAGGGTGATATGTTAGTCTGCTACTAATCTTGCAGGTTCAAACAGTGAGAGGATGGTTCACCACCAATTCTCTGATGAGAACACATGGGTAAAAGAGAATGGGAGGATAATTCACCACTGATGCTCTTTCAAATCCACAGTGAAGAAAAATGAGAGGATTGTCCCTCACCGATCCTCTTCAAAATCCACAGTGAAAAATGACAAGAGGATCAATCCTCTTTCAAATCTGCAGTGAAAAAGTATAAGAAGATCATCCACCAACGAACCTCTTTCAAATCCATAGTGAAGAAGGATGAAAGGATCATCAACCACTGAGCCTCTTTGTGAAAATGGATGAGAGGATTGACCACCACTGATCGTCTTTGTGAAAAAGGATCAGAGGATCGATCCTCTTTCGAATCCGCAGTGAAGAAGGATAAGAGGATTTAAAATCTGCAGTGAAAAAGGATGAGAGGATCAATCCTCTTTCAGATCCCCAATGAAAAAGAATCAGAGATTCATCCGCCAATGATCCTCAAAACCGTAGTGAAGAAGGATGAGAGGATCATCCACCACTGATCCTCTTTGTGAAAAAGTATGAGTGGATCAATCCTCTCTCAAATCCACAGTGAAAAAGGAACAGAGGATCAATCCTCTTCCAGATCTGCAGTGAAAAAGGATCAAAGAATCATCCGCCAGTGATCCTCTTTCAAATCTGTAGTGAAGAGGGAAGGAAGGATTGTCCACCACTGATCCTCTTTGTGAAAAGGTATGAGAGGATCAATCCTTTTACAAATCCACAGTGAAGAAGGATGAGAGGATCATCCACCACTGATCCTCTTTGTAAAAAGGGTCAGAGGATTGATCCTCTTTCAAATCCGCAGTGACAAAGGATCAGAGAATCATCTGCCAATGATCCTCTTTCAAATCTGTAGTGAAGAAGGATGAGAGGATTGTCCACCACTGATCTTCTTTGTGAAAAAGGATGAGAGGATTGATCCTCTTTCAAATCCACAGTGAAGAAGGGTGAGAGGATCATCCGCCACCGATCCTCTTTTAAATCTGCAGTGAAAAAGGATGAGAGGATTGTCTGCAACCAATCCTCTTCCAAATCCACAGTGAAAAACAGCAAGAGGATCAATCCTCTTTCAAATCCGCAGTGAAAAAGGATGAGAGGATCATCTGTCACCAATCCTCTTTTGAATTTGCAGTCTATGAAACAAGAGGATCGTCCGCCACCAATCCTCTTTCAAATTAGCTGTGAAAAAGGATGAGAGGATCGTCTGCAACCAATCCTCTTCCAAATCCGCAGTGAAAAACAACAAGAGGATTGAACCTCTTTCAAATCTGCAGTGTAAAAGGATGAGAGGATCATCTGCCACGAATCCTCTTCCAAATCCACAGTGAAAAATGACAAGAGGATTGATCCTCTTTCAAATCCGCAGTGAAACAGGATGAGAGGATGGTATGCCACCCATCCTCTTTTGATACCAGGTGAAAACTTGTGGTACATATAGATGAACATCCTTTCATCCTTTTTCACCGCAGATTCAATCAGTGACGAACCAGCCGACGTTCCAAGCGCGAGCTGAACCTGAAACAAACCAGGCAAGCGGCAAGGAGGTCGGAAGGATGCTGAAAGTGCAAGTTGGTTTCAATCAAATAATGGATTAGCACCTCTTAAGTTCTGGGTGAAATCACCGCATTTTGAACTTAAGTTTCGGCAGATCTTAAGTCATTTCCTTGTATCATATAGCATTATTAGCTGTGATAATGGTCGTGCCCCAGTGCTGATCTGGGACTTAAGTCACGGTAGAGAAACTCAAGTTCCGCGAACTTAAGACCGGAACTTAAGGCCCTGCAACATAAGACTTGAGCATAAAACATAGAACTTGAGATCTAAGAATACATATAGTACTCCAGTTACTTAAGTACTTGAAGAACTTGAGTTTATTTCATACTTGAGTCTCCATGGTTCTACAGTCACTTCAGTTCTGTCCATGGACTCAAGTTCTTGCACAACTCAAGTTCTATAAGATCTGTCTTCAGTTCCGTAGCACATATCAAAAGACAGAAAATCTCATACCGTGTTGTAGACCCACGCATGCCTTTGACAGGAGACCTTTCCACATACTCATAGTAGAAATTCATTAGCTCCATTGCCTCCACAAAACAAAGCTTACCTGCTGTTCCTGGCCCCACAAACTCGGCTTGCTGTAGCATAACTAATAGAGTCAATGAATACGTGTGATGCGAGGAATAAGGATCAATACCGGTGGCATGTTGGCTCCGGGTGACACTGGGTGGGGTCCCTGGGGATGCATGAATGTGGTTTGTTTGAAGTCTTGAAACAACGAGGGTAAATGGGTGTAGTCGACCATCCAAGTTGTACCGAGAAACCTCGGTTCGACACGGTGGTCGAGAAGAGAAAGTGGCGGACACAGCCACTTGATTGATGCGGCTTTCGAGCCGGTTTGGAGCCGGTTTAGGTCGTGCCACCTGACAATCATGGCCAAACAATCCTTCTTTCTCCCCTCTCTTCTCCACACAACCCCCATCTCATTACCCTCCATCACCTGGGCTGGTACACGATAATTTACCTCAAAATGACCTCTTCTCTATGAGGTCTATCCAGATTGGCATGTGCAATGAACCTCCGTCTTTGCCACATTGTCGTTCAACTCCGTGTGTGTTTTCCCGACTCGTCAATCATCACCTTATTTATTTGTTTCTCGTGCTCTGTGCCTGCTGGGGACCAGCAACTTCCTTCCTACCAGACATGCTTCAGGTCGCTCACATCTGGTTCTCATTGATGGCATGGTCAATCTGCTCGTCGACGGTCGTTACATCAGGGAAATGCTCCTTTGGTAATTTCCCCCCATTTCGGGGAAATTACCAATGTATCCATTAAATTGAGGTAATTTGGGGTAATTTGACTGAATCACCGGGGTTTCCAGCTTTACCTTTTGGCTCATTTTTCCAGATTGCCAGAAATGCAGCAATTCGGAAGGGAAGCATCAATGGCTATGCCAGATAGACGACTCATGAAGGAATGCACAAAATACCCCTCCGAGATCAAATCCTGAGAACCGATGGACGATCTCAAAGTCCCATCAAGCCTGGCCCTGAACTGTTGATTCCGCCGACAATGCTACGCGAGAATACGCGAGCTGCACGTGAGCGTGGCGGATGGTTCGTTTTGATTTCCTCACAACAGCATCAAACAACTCTCTTCCTTTTCCCCCATCTTCCTCCCTTGCCGCTTCCTATTTCCTCCCTCTTTCCTACCTCCGCCCCGTAGCTAACTCCAGGATGATCTCAGACGCACTTGTGGCTCCCATAGAACCCATTTCTTGCATTTGCACGACTCTTACACTCACCCACACAGTGCTGCAGCCGGCTCCGATGTAGTGTCCACCTGTGCGTCCATCCTTCGTGAATGCCCTTCATCGCGCTGACGAATTCATCGCGCTGACGAATTCTACACACCACGCTCCGAACACAGCCATCTCCGCGGCGCAGACATCCGACTTTCCTCTGCCGTCATGCCCTCTCACGTCCCACGCCGTGACACGTCGCCGCCCAGGTCGCGATGCCCCACCTGCTGTTCCGCGTGAGTGACCCGTCGTCCTCACCTTTGGTCTGCTATTCACGGCGTACTACTAGGCTTGCTGGCCAGTCGTGATTTAGTCACAGGCATATGTCCGGCACTCCGTTTTGGAGGCTGTGTCCTGCGCAAGATGCCGCGAGCATGTACAGGTACAGTCCCGGGCCCTTCTCGCTCTCACCATTCATCCATTGACTAGCGGCACTGACTTTTTCTTAGGATGACATCCAGCGGATCGTTTACGAAGAGAGGAAGCTCAGGCAAGCACGACTTGTCCTACGGTGACAGTACGTACCTTTCTCTCCCCCTTCCCTTCATCACTCACACATTTCTTGGTTTGTTTCTAGGATGCCGTTTGACGTAAGCTTTCTCTTTCATGGTAGATCGCGAGCGCCACAGGCGCTGGCCTGCCGAGCCTCGTGCCGGAGGCGTTCGACTCGGTAGATAAGTTCCTCGGGTGCGTGGGCCGCGGGGCTTGGCTTCCCCATTCTTTTTCTTTAGCTATGGCCCGTCTATGCCGCTGCAGCGGCATTATTACTGGCGTACATATCTTCCCGGGACCCGATTTGATTGATTTATTAGATTCTCAGTATTGATGAACGCCACAATGACAATTCGCCCGTATCGGTTCTTACAACAGTGTTGAGAACATTAAGGGTGCGTGCTTCAACCCTTTTCTCTCTGTTCCGTTGTGCTGATACGGGTTTATTTCACTAGCTTGCTCCCACCTCCACCACATCGAGAAAGTGTCTTTTGTAGTGTCGTAGTCTATATAGGACATTCTTTGCATGTAGTAGACTTTAAATTTCATTGAATATATGTGTTTCTCATGATTAAACGTGTAATGAGTTTTGAGCAAGAAAATGGATGAAAAAGTGCCGGTAAAGCCCTGGTAATCACTGGTAATTGACTGGTAATTTGGTGGAATTTCTTGGCACTTGTGTAAAACTGGTAATGGAGGTAATGACTGGTAATAATGGTAATTCGACCCGATTCGCGGTAATTTCCGGGTAATTCAAGGAAATTACCAAAGGAGGGTTTCCCTGATGTACATAGCCACCATACCTTGGTCATCAAGATCGATGGGTGGCGCAACAGTGGATGGATGTTGGTGAGTTCCACAGGTACATCAACATGTTAATTGCTCATTCACTGGGCTTTAGGGTCTACATAGAGTGTGCAACAATTTTTGAAGCATCGGGCGCTGTAGTAGACAACACATGATCATACCGCACGCGACTTAAGTTGACGGGTGGCACTTGAGTATTCAGGAACTTAAGTGGTCCTCCAGAGTGCACTTGAGTTCTTTTCAAACTTAATCTCTTTCGCACTCAAGTGCTCAAGTCTTGTAGAACTGAGGTCCAGCATCTATTTGAATTGAACTACAGTTATTGGGAACAGTGAAAGTCTTAAGTTCGGGAGGATCGTAAGTTCGAGGAGCACTTAAGCTCCTCGAGTATAGAAAGAGAGCCCACCCCGAGTGCCCTACGGGCTTCACCCGCATCAGCACTGAACTTAAGATCTGCGGAAACTTAAGTTCCGTTTGCGATGATTTCACTCGGAACTTAAGATGGGCTAGTCCTATTTCATTTTCAAAGCAATGCTCAGAGTCTTGTGCCGAGCGAGAATGAGGACCGCGGCAGCGACGAAGGCCGGGTGTGAGAACGACGTAGGACAGATCTGGGGCAAAGGGGGATCGTATTGAGAGCAGTACTGGGTACAGAATATATAGTAAGTGAAATAGGAGCTAGAATGGAAGGATACCGAGTCTAAGACAAAAGGCTGTATTAAATAAATTGGTGATCGCGGATACGGAAGCAGCGGGACATGGAGCGCATCATCAGGACGGGTGGAGTGGCAGACAACATATGGTCCACCCAGACTTCTTCAAATTTACACTGTTGCGTACCCCAGGAGTCATAGAGCAGGATAGACTTTATTTTTTTATTTTTTGTTGATTTCATAAAAATTATCAGAGCATGGACCCAATGCAAACACCTGGGTGTATGCTTCAGGAGATGGTCAGTGGATTTGCAAGGGAGTGTCAAGGGCCAAGGTAGCGGATTGTCTGCCGACAAGCAGTGGATCATCGGCAGATGATCAGCGGATGGTCCGCAGATCATCTGCCGACCAAATTTCAGCACAGCGGAAAGCAGTGTTTTCGGCTCGCCTTTCAGCTTAGGCTGAAGTCTGCACTGAAATATCTGGTTTCTGCCGACATGATATCAGAGCTGATACTTGAGATTTCAGCTCTCATTCCATCTCTATTTAGATCCAACTCATATGCTAAGTATCAGGTGCGCCGTCGCCAATCCCGATACCATCAATTTTGAGTGCTGGTATCAGCGGCTCTTTTTCTGGTGTCTGACACCTTGCGTTCAAAGTATGTTTGATTTGCAATTACAAATGAGTATTTTCAGTACAACTGATCCAAGCACTTAAACTATCTAAGTTGGCTCCAGTTTAAGAATGCCGGGCTCACAATCGGAAACTTTGCATTTTGGATAGTGAGCCCGGCATGCCTAAATTTGGCAATCGTCGGTGTGACTGGGACAAACATGGCGATACTCTCCACGTGACTGCCCACAGCTTTCTTCTTCTCCTTGTACGTCTCTACATCTCTAGGTTGATTGAGTGTCTCTTCATCCCAGAAACACCTTTGTGAAGCTATTTGTACGACAATGTCCGGCCGTCGAGGATGTTTTAACGGTGAAGGCTGTGCGTTGTCGTCGTCGCCGCATTTTCTCTCCTGTTCCCTTCCACTTTCCCTCGTTTCCCCATTTCCCCGCTCTTCTGGGATACCCACGTACATATATGCGTACCGGGGACGACACTGAAGATTATCAAGGAATGAAACATGTAATGGACGTGAAATGGGAGACTGAAGGAAAACTCATCGGCGCGGTGTTTCCGAATGCGGCCAAGCTGTGCACTCGGGCCGAGACCCGAAGTCGACGAGCGCGGCGAGTCGCACTTCCACAGCGTGGACATTCAGCTATAATTGTGCGTCTCTCGTCTCACTGGGGGCATACAGTCATTCACGAGGGTACCTAGGCGGGCTCGAGGGCCATGTGTCGCACGACTGCACCGCGGAGGCCAAACCGAAGACGTGCTACAAGTGTGGCCTTGAAGAGCATATTGTGCGTTTTCCCCTTCTTTTCCTGCGCTTACTCAGGCACCTGTCCGTCCTCGAGTCGTGCTTCATGGTCGATGGACCTTGCGCACTCTGGGCGTATGTCCTTGTGCCTACTCTTGCCCTTGCCGTTCCCCTCGTGCCCTTACCGGAAACTGCCCCGACAACGCGTCATCCGGCGGCGGCGCCTTCCCTCAACAGGTGGTGCGGCCGCAAGCGTGGGCACTGAATGCTACCCCTGCGGCAAGGTCGGGCACATCGCGCACGCGCGCGTCCTGAGGCCGGGTACGTTTCGTGCTCTCATTTGGCATTGATTCTGCTTCGATTTTCCCTTCGCGTGGCGCCGCGCGCAGAGGTCTGAATTGACATTTGTGTCGGGAGTTTTCTCACTCTTCACTCGCTCTGGCAGCAAACTGATCATGATTATAATAACTCGTCATTTCTTCTCATATGTCCCGCGCGATCCTGGATTGAACTTTATTCGGGAATGTGCGTCCGAAGTCTCTCGCCCATCAGTAGGAGATCATACAGCGAATGGAGGAGATCTGACCTTTGTAATCATCAAGCTGCATTCAATCATCTTTACTTTGTGGTTGATTTGGCTCCCACAGAACGCTCTAACGGTGGTCTCTCTCTTTCATACTCCCATCTTGTTCTTCATCTCTGATCTTACACTGCAAGGTATGCTTGCTTGCGGTCTTGCCAGGCTTCACTCTCATAAAATAAAGGAATGTAAACTTCGGATAAAGAAGTATCAACAAGGAACTAGTTGACACATGCCCACAGGCTCCCATTCCACACACTCCGTTGCGGGTATCTGCAGTGCGTGCGTTCGCTCCCATCCGCTGCCGTCCCAATTATCGTCGCAGGCGCGGCATCTCCTTCAACCCAGTCCACAAGCGCGAGCAAGATATTGTGCGACGAATCATTCGCGATACCATTTATTCCGAAGCCGAGGATGCCCTGTCCGAAAGAGTTGGCGCCCAATCCAGTGCCGCAGTGCCCCATCCCTGGGATCAAGAAGAGGCGGTAGAAGTCGTCAAGGAGGGGAAGTGACAGTGTGTGAGCTATTAAATCGTACACGCGCTTAGAGTTCGTTTGCGGGAGGAGCTTTAGCGGTGATAAGCTTGTGGTTTGCTCGAAATTGACTCAAACGTACGGGGTCACGGCTTCCGTGATAGCTGAGGAATTTCCCGCCACGGCCGCGGAATGCAGAGAGATCGCCGTCAAACGTGGCGATTCCGCCGGGATTTATCTGGTCCATCAGCGCGATATCGGGCAAGCCGAAGTTGGAGAAATCGTGCTCTGTGACGTTCAACACTGCGAATCGGAACCAGTTCTGAAACCACGTGGAGTCAGTTCCCGATTAAAAATGACCGATGTGAAAGACTTACCGATGTAAAGGCACCCATGCCGGGTGTTGTCGCCGCTGCAAGGGGATCTGCCTCTGCCCCAGGAGGGAAACGAGGGTAGAGGAGCTGGCCTTGCAATCCATAGAGGGGACTGTACAGGTTGTGCAGTGCTTCGACCTGAGTAGACGTCAGGCAGTTCGCCGTCTCATTACTAGTGCATTGGAGAGCCTCCGGGCGGAACCCGCAAGCATCGGGGTCTGTGATGATTCCGTCGACCACGCCGTCGAGCGAATCACATTGGCGAAGGATCTCCGCCGAGACGAGGGCCCATAGGTCCGCCGCGATCCATTTTGGAGACGCCTCAGCGGGCGACGTCGGCGCGCCGAAGTAGGGCGATATCATCCCGAACGCACCTATCGCGTTGTTGAAGTCTGTCGCTGGCGAACCGGCCAAGATCCCATCGAAATCGTCAGGGAACTTCAACGCGGCCTGGGTACCCTGCCTCCCGCCTGTTGAACATCCCAGATAATATGATGTCGCCGCGGCGTGGACGTAGTACGCTTGCACAATCTGTTTTCCGATCACTGCGCCGACGTGAATGGCCCGGAACGCGAAATCGTTAATGACCTCTGGATGATCGAGGAACTGGTGCGCGTCGCCAGGATCGGCTCCGCCGCCACCGTCGTGCCCGTTGTCGGTGCCCACTGAAGCAAAATGTAGGGAGGTGGTGTAGTCCATCGCTGCATAGTCAATACCTAAAAAAATTGCGAATCAATTTCGTATGATTAGATGAATTTAGAGAAGTCGCACATCCTCCCAGTCCACCGTTCCCCGTGAGCAAGAATCTGCCGTACCAAGTGTCGGGGAGCCAAGCTTCGCCATGAACCGCAGAGCTAGATGTCGTGTTTATGACAAACTGAACACGGCACAGAGACGCGGAGTTGACTGGGGCCGTTGACTGGCAGATTCCCGGCGTAGTGATGTTTGTAGGTGCAGCGATGTATGCGGTGCTGAGGATCGTGGTGTTTTCGAGATGGAGACTTTTTTGGAGGGAGAGGCAACTGCTTTCCCAATCGGTATGGTACTGAGTCGATACCGCGGCGGAGAGGATACAACGAGAGAAGAGCAAAACTAGCGTGGCTGCTGATAGACGAGGCATGGAAATTTTGCCGTCCAGAGCAACCTGAGCGCCGTTTTTAAGTGTGCAGCCAGCCGAGGAAATGATGATTACCGAAAATACCGGTCTTTCCCTGTTGAACTGCGCGCATCGCGGTTGGGGATCAAAGACAAGTTACGGCGTATTTTTGTTGCGCCACGCCCTCGGCCGTCCGTTAACAAACGGCACGGGTCCCGTACGTCTCGTCCGTTTAGGCCGTATTTACGGCTTTTTGGATACCTTGGGGCCAAAATAGTCGCAGTCATCCTCCCATTCCAAAAAAGCCTGCGCCCCGGTCCCCACGCACCAAATCAGTCAGATTCACATCTATTTTCACCATTTCACCTACCTGTATTTTACGCGTAAACGGACTGGCGCCCCATCGCGTCCCCGTACTGACCCAGACTACTTCAACCCTGTTGATGGCACGGGGACGTAACCGTTTTTACCGGGTGTCTGTGTCCGTGAAGATACGGGACGATTTGCATTGCCCTGAGTCGTAGGAGCATGCCCGGCTGTCGGCTGGTGAAATGACGCGTTGGCGGCACCCGCGCCTTGACACTGAATTTGGGCTCGCGCCGGGAGGGTGACGCGTTGCGGCAGGGATGGGATGCCAATGCTTCACCGTGATCGCGGCATATCTCTCGGTTTATACCTATTTATACCGCGACAAAGGAATTCCGGAACGAGATGGAGTGATCCGCCGCACGGCCACAATGATCCGTCGGTTTTCATTCGACTTTGACTCGCAACACCACCTTTGGCACCTAGAGGGAAAATAGCAGAGATATCGTTGGAGAGCTCTAGTAGAGGGTACTGTATCGACAGGTATCGAATGATGGTCATCATGGTGGGAAAAGTAAAGATGGGACATGGCACGTGGGCTGGAACACAGCCTTCGGGTATCAACTGAGTTCAGCTCCCGCCACGACTGCTCGTCTGCTGGCGATGCTAGAGAAGGACCCAGTTGATTCCGATGCACCGAGATTGCGAAGGCGCAGACGGCCCTCTCGGTGTGCTCTCATCCTCACAGCCTTCGCCGCCCTGACTCTCATTTACCTCGGCGTCCGTGTCTTTACTGTCTTCCGTTACTTGAAATCCACGGGCCTGTACGACTTTCCGCCGCGCGATCTCTTCGTGAAAGAAACAGACATTCGCCAGGTTGCAAATCGAAGCGACGTTGTCCAGCCGCTCATTGGATTGGACGACACGTTCGATATCGCCGTGACCGTTTGGCAGCGGGCGACTGACGATGAACAACTTGAGCAATTCCGAAAGGTCAAGTCCGGTTCCGCGCAGCCTCACTGGGACGACATGTGGAGCATAATCGAGAAGCCCAGATTCTCCGACATTGTGTTTCGGGGCCTTCGCTTGTCCGACACCGACATCCACACAAATATTACATTTCAAATCCCAACACGAATATTGTAATTACTTCGTCAGGAGGATTCATTCCCGTTCTAACCTAGCGCCGTTTTCCACAGTCAGGACACCCCTGCGAATCGAGCCACTAAACAGGATCTCCGCGCAACTTTCGTGCTCATACCTCGTTCCCCTTCCCTTCTCGACTATTACAAAAGCTTCACAACTTGGTTCCCAGCCGTCATTTACCGGAAGCGTTTCAAGAGTTTCCCGTGTGTACTCCCTTATTCCCGCAATTAAGTCTGCTCAGCCCTACACTAGTTTTCCGTTGACATCGCCTACGGAGTATCAACGCAAGGTCACAGACCGTGCCCTGGAATCCTTCGCCATTTCAATCCCTCTGCTCGAGCGCCATGCGGTCCCCAGCATTTGCCCGCCGAGGACGAACGACTCCGTCGAGAACACGGGGAATCTTGACTCTCCCGATAAGTTGGAGAATGAAGTACTTCTCAACCACCCACACGTCATCACGCGGTACTCGTTTCGCTCCCATGCACCATCCTTGCTTACAGTATGACCGCCGCAGTACCCACCTCCGTGTCGTCCGTGAGTCGCGGCTCTTCCGGCGCGACGCCTACCTTGCCAAGCACGAGCGTCTGCGCGAGGATTCCGTAAGCTTGCTTCATTATATCGAGCACGGACTCATAGAACGCTTAGTGCGGACAACGCGGAGCGGACGGCAACGCATCCGAGCCAAATCTCAATTTATGTGCTAAAGGTTATGAGTGGAACGGGAACTGGGAGACGATGCTGCAGCTGGCGATCCCGGATCCCGATGCTGCAGGCGGGTTCCGCGAGGAAAGTGCGTATGCCCCGTACATGGACATTCTGTGGAATCCACCGAGTCCCAAGGTTAGTTGTTCCTACTACGCGCTCATCAAACGCTTCATCGTGATTCGAACATGTCGCAGGATATCCTACCGATTCCGATTAGCCGCGAGCACTGTGACATGTCTGGCGCAGACACAGCGGCCGCAGGGACTCGCGCGTTGTCCGGTATGTTCCTTCACCACATTCAAATCGATGCTGACCCATTTGCACGCAAGACCACATGAACATCACCTGGTTCCTCTCGTACTCGAGCGTTACGCCGCGGATTTTCGTACTCGGCGATATGATTCGGTTCAACCCCTTGCCGAGCCACTACTCCGATAGCGAGCTCACCCAGGCGTATCACCATGAAGCGGCCGAGATTCGAGGCAGCCTAACCGGGATCCGCTACGGCGAGCACACGCATCCGCGCCGGCGCGTTGTACGGCTCGTGCTAGCGTGAGCTCATACCCGCCCAGGTCATGCGCACCGTCTAACCCTGCCCATAGACTTATGACGACTTGGTCACTCCATTCCCTCAATTTCATCTACTGGGCCACCCGGAAGAGCACCACATTCATCAGCGTCCCCGGCACGCTCTGCACCGTGGCGAGCGCCCTGCTGGCTCTTTCCGCCATATACCAGACCGGCTACTTGGGTGCAAAGCTCAGTGATCGTCAGCGCATGACTGGGGGGATCGTGTCGCTGATCATCGAGTTCGTGGATCGCGATGGCCCGCTTGCTTTCCTGATGCTGAGAGCCGTATCACCCATTGAGTTCTTCCGGGACGGGACGATGGTGGTTCCACGCCTGCGGTGGGCGCGTCCCACACACCAGGAGCGAACCAGCAGACGACTTGACGCGCGCACGGATTGGCGCTGGAAATGCGGAGTGAGTTAGTTCAAATCCTACATCCCCGAACCACGGTCTTGATGATTTATCCCAGATTTTTGCGGGTCTGCTGCTCGTCAATTATACGCTCACAGTCAGACAGGCGCAATTCTTGATCATTACGCCAGTCATACCGACGCACCACGAGGGTGAACGTCCGAACATACTGTCAACAAACATGAGCATCGTCGTGGATGCGCTGAGCATGTCCGGGGCCGTTCTCCAGCTGATCCTCAACTACCGCGCGCAGGTGTTCGCCGGGCGATACAAGGCGTCCGTGGTGCTGAGCGTGGTGCTGCGATTCCTCCACTACGCCTCCACCCTGCCGGCCATCGTTGGGCGATCAGAAATCATGAACGGCGTCACGTACACGGATGCCGTGTGGGATGTGCTTATGTGGACTAGTTGCTGGCAGGCATGGAAATATTCGAGTCGCATACCGGCGGATGAGGACCAAGAGGATGGTAACTAGCATAATTATCAGTTCGCATCTTTCCAGTGGTTGAATTAAGGCAATACAGCATTGCCACAAGACTCCGTAGCACATCAGGAAAAAAGTTTTGGCCGGGTAGATGTCGAGAAATGGGTAGCTCCAGTAGCGCATCACAGAGGTCGGGTAGTACTCAGTAGCGCCAGTAGCTTTTGCGCTAAATGTTGGTAGCGCCCAGTAGCCGATCATCAACGGATCAGTAGCGGCTGATAGCGAGGTTTTAAAAATAAACCATTCTCAAGCAGTCGGGGGCTTCAAAGAGGTTGGTAGAGGTTGGGAGCAGACCGATATCGGATCTCTTTGGCTCGAGCAGATGCTCCGAACATTTTCAGTTCTAAATTTTTGAAAAAAAAATTCTAAGTCATTTCAGACTCCGCAGGCACGTGCAGGATTGCGTCATGTTTGGGGGCGACACGTCGCTCTTTTGATCAATCCTTCTTCCTTTCCCCCACCACTCCCTCCCTCGTCTGGCTGCAATTCTTGTCTAAATCCGCAATCTAGCCTCGTTCCATACGTTTCCATACCCGTGCTGTGCCCTCCTTCATGTTTTGATACTTGGCGGCCTCTCAGCAAGCCATTCGGACGCAAAATATTCCGGTCTTGGACGGATCCTACGTCCACTGCGCAAATTCGACTTGATTCCGATGGGACCTCAAGACTCAGCAAGCTACCTTCCATATCAAGCTCGCAATTCTTCAAGAGTATGTCTTGCAAGACCTGCGCGGCTTGTATGATTGCAGACCAAACTTCGTGACAAGTTTTTGTCCCAATATGGAAATCACTACTAACACCCCAGTTTTTATCGAGATACAATGGTATTGTGTAAATAGCACTATAAGACGGTCCTCTATGGATCCCCCGGAGCAAAACTTGTGAAATGTGGAAAAATGTTTTTTGTCAGGAAGATTTTGCGTTTTCGGTCCGGGCCGGTAGTAGCCGGTGGCTGTACATTGCATCAATTTCCTTTTTCAGTTGATAGGTCAGCCTCAATGGTCGTCAAGGAGCAAGGAGACCCATTCAACGCATTTTTTACGTTGAAATGTCTTGCAAAGAGGCTTTCCAATGCGCTAGAGGCTCCAAGAAGTACACTTTTTTTTTGGTCAGCCAGCCGAATTTTGCGTTTGATTTTCCCACGGTACAACAAGGCTTGAAACGAAAATTTTGTTAATAAAACAGGGTTCTGGGGTTCTGAATCTTCAATTCCAACTGCGAAAAGTCAAATTTGCGGCTTGTCATGAAGTTCTGTCTGCAACCATACGCCGTCGAGCTCCAAGCCCTTGGCTGCCCTTCTGCTATACACCCCTCTTCTCATGCTCGTTCTGCGCCGTCATGGCGACTCCTTTGTTAGCTGGCATTCCCGATCTCCGCCTTTCTGGTCAGTGACATGTGCTTCGACAGATATATTACTAACATCTCTCTCCGTGCGTATTTAGGGACTGCGGGTGCGACGAGAACATTCCCTCTTCGGCAATGCGACGACAACAATGTGTTCCCAACTACCAAGCACCCGAGCACTCAACATGTGGAGCCCGGGTACGCGAATAAACCCGCAAATCCGCCCTCCCCTGCACGCGCAAGAACCTCGCGCCCTCCGCACTCGATGCGACGACGCAGAAGTGGGCGCATGCGACGCCCAGCGCAACTTCGCGCACGCGTGGCTGTCCTCGCCGTCTTCAAGAAGCAGTTAGTGCGGCCTGCGCATACAACAAGTACAACGCGCTCGATAGGGAGAATTGTGAGTTCGTCTTCCCTGTGGGCGGTCGCTGACTGGATTCTTGCTCGCGAACCCGCCCCCGGGGCACAGGTCGTCCCGCCCGCTGTCGCCATGCCGCGAGTCGCACGTGCATCCCAGGAGTTTGGGCCCATCGTGCGTGCCGCCTTCCGCCGTGAGGGAAACCAGGGATCTTCGTGATAGGGCGGGGTTGCCACCGCCTCCGGTGCAGGACGCATGCGACGTGCGTGCAACGCCGCTTTCTGCGAGGGATGCTCCGCCGCCGCCGTTGTCTGCAAGAGATGCTCCAATGTCTGCGAGGGACCCGCGGGATGGGCGGGAGGTGCGCATGCCAGTGCGACAGTATTTTAACCAGTTAGCCATGTGTATTCTGTACATAGACTGAATATATTGCTTTTCTGCTATTTCTTTCGAGCGAGCGGATGAACCTACCTTGAAACTATATGAGCTACCTTGCTGCTACCTTGCTGCTACTGAGAGCATGTGCCAAAGCTACCGGGTGCTACCAGGCTTTGGCGGGGCTGCTACCGGGTTCTCCCACCGGGGGGACCTGTCTACCCAGCTATCCTGGCTACCGGTGCTCCCAAGCTCTACCCAGACTTGTGGTTTTTTCCTGATGCAAGCGGCAATGGGAAGCGCTTGAAAAAAACAGGACAGTACGTACCGTCCGTTTACACCGTATTTACGGCCTTTGCCTACCCAAAGGGAGGTTTGAAGAGGTTCAGAGCTTCCTCCCATTCCAAACAAGCCTGTGCCACGCACCAAAATCTGTTGTAGTAGTAACCTCGCTATCCAGTCCGGATGGGGACGCGACGGTTACGCGGTGTTTGGTTCGGGCGGGTTATGTATATACGAGAGGCCTGCGGCCGATTCTCTTCAGTCTGAAGAGAACGGTCGCAGGTAAGTAATCTGTACATATCCAATATACATCAGTCTGAGGAGAACGGTCGCAGGTACCCTGAACTCTTGACCTACAACAAAATCGGTCTCAGAGCGATCGCCAGTCTAGGTTCGGAGCGAGCCTGTCTCCGCGCCGGCAAGCCGGCGATTCTCGGAATGCCCTTCGAAGCACGTGCATGTCACGAGGGAAGGCGGCTTGTTCCGAACCTATCGCCAGTCGGCCTATCTCATCGGACAGCACGGGATCACTGATGCGTGGCAGTGAAATGATGATGATCAGATATCGGCGTTGCCCCACAATGGTTCTGCGAGATTTTCACAATTGTTTTTGTTTTTGGACTCACACGTGGAGGGCTACGCGTTGCGGCTGGGTGAGGAGGATTTCAAGGATCTATATAAAAAAAGACCACCAAGTTATTTGATCCGCAATTGCCAACTCTAGGCTGCCGTGCGCCAGGCCCCCGGACACTACCTATAATACCTGTCTGGGCATAGAGTAAAACAACGACCCGTTTTCGGGGGTATTTTTTCTGAACCAGTGACTGCCAGAACTTTTGAACCCTCTGGAGCGATGTGCAAGGACCAAACTAAGACATCTACATGGTGAGGGGGCAAAAATCGGTTTTTTTTGAGGCTTCCAGGGCCATATTACCGTCAAAATAGAGAGTTTGCGCAACAGCCACTGGAGACACCCAGTGGCTGTTTTGCCATGCGCACATAAGTGGCTGGTGGCTCGAATGGCTGAAGGCGTATATCCAATTTATCGTTCTGTTCATGCCAGAATGAGACCTGATGAAGTGCAAATGTGTGCACAAGTGGAAAAACTGGCCTAGGTGCCTCTACTTGAGTCTTAGTATTTACAAATGAGTGTATTCAGACGAAAATATTATCAGTTGTCCCAGCCATTCGAGCCACTGGAGCCACTCGTGCGCACACCAAAACAGCCACTAGGTGGCTCCAGTGGCTGTTACGCAAACTCTCTAATATAGAGTCAAACAGTCGAAATTCACGAAATTTTCCGGACAGGTATTATAGGTAGTGTCCGGGGGCCTCGTGCGCCGTCATCACTTCCGGCCGCGGCCATCTCATCGGATGTGATGGCCGGAAGCGCCATTTACCACAGTCGCGCTTCAGCCGGTACTCATCCCCCTGGTTTTAAACCAGCATTCCATCAGCCAGCCCTCGTCGTCGTCAATCCTCTTACTGCTCCTCCCCCCTGCTCAGCCCGGCTGCAACTTGAACTTTGAAGTCTTGAACTCCTCCACACAGTAGCTTCGTGGCTCTTTATACCCACGGCAACCCGCTGCATGCCCTACATACCATCCCATGTGCTCGTTCACCCTCATCGCATCTTCCCCGACCAAAAGGCGCAACTGTAGTGTTAGCTCTAGACACCACCGGCAGTTTCGACCGCATGGCCTACACGCAACTTGCGCAAGTCTGTTTTCTGCGGTCTGCAATGGAACCTAGGTGAGTAGGCCGATACGTAGAGATACACGGCACTGTCCCGATGTACGCGCACTAGGGAGCGAATCACCTTCCGTGGGCCTCCCCCATGTTAACCGAGCTCCCCAGGGCAGCTGTCAGTCATAACGTTCAAACCAGCCGGCGCAGAACCAGAAGGATCCTAAGCTGGGAGAAAAGTTGAATCAAGCATTTTAACGATCCCACCAGGAACAGGAACTGAGACCAAGCCCGTAGCTACACTTATCACGATTGGCGGCGACGTAGTTATATATTATTACCATGCAAGCTTGTATTGATTTAGCCGACGACAGGGATCGCCGCCTTGAGCCCCCATTCCATAATCATCGCTGGGGGACTTCCAACACGCTTCAACGACCGTCATTTCCAGGGCGCATAGCTGTTATGGGTGATTTCCCCATTCCACTCATTGAAGCTCTCGATTAACGGAAGCAGTTCTTATGTTCCTTTCATTCCTCACGGCTACTTTTTCTCCATGCTCTGACATTGGAGTAGGCGGAATTAATTTGTCGACACGGTTGCCAATTAATCAAGACAGGCTCGACATTCGGATGTACCCCCTCGCCGCGACAGGCATAATGTACCTAAGTCGTCGACACCGGTTGAATTTTGGCGGCGTTCTTGGCCAATTTTGTTTGCGCATAGCATGCCGTGTGCCTTGAGTCCTCATATAAATCGAAGCCCGCCGTCCCAGCTCCTCATTCCGGAATCATCCACTTTCTGACGCACAACAGAGATGAGTTCAATTCGTGTGTCAACGTTCCGCTACTAATCATACATCGCTATCCCTTCTGATCAATTCCCTTCTTCTAGAGAGCCCCATACCCACTGTGGACAGAGGGGCGACGGAACCTAAAGTAGTGATCGAGGAAGAGGCTGGAAACATCCCTGGTGAAGTCGTTACTCATGAAATCACTATCTAATGCTGAAACTTGTTCTCCTACTGTGTAGGCAGGCGGATTTGTCACGGTTGGGGAGGCGACGATCACTCCCGTCTATCCAACTACAAACAATGAGGTGCTCACATTGAAGTGGTACATGAAGAACAAGCTCCCTTGGGTCGTTAACTCCGAACCTTATAGCAAGGTGAGTTTCAATACTTCCTGCGGAGCTTTTCCTTTATCTCGAACATAGACCGCATTCCCGCCAAAGGCATTCGAGTACAAGGTCATCATCTATCGTAGATGTTACACGGATGACAAGTCCCACGATGACAAGGTCCGCTATGTCTACACGACGTTAAGCCCCGCACGTCATACGTATGGCAACGTTTTCATGCGTCTGGAGGATCTTCGGAACCGACTCGAAGGATCGTGCACTGATTATTACAACAAGTATCCGCCTTTCTGGGATGCCAAAGGAAATACTGTATCTAAGGGCGACACTATCTTCTGTAACGGTTGGATTTTATCTGGCCAGACACTCTTTATTTTCCCTTGATTTCCCACTCGACGCGATCATCGTCGCCAAGACCCACACTCCTTTACTTCAGTCTCTTTATTTATCATGTCACTCCTAAGTACCGTAGTATATAAGCCTGTGATGTACGTAGTTAGTCTTCTAGTCAACGACGAACCACTACGCCACTCACCTCGTTTGACTCCCTTCTGTGCCGGAACTAGCGCCGACTCTCTAGTCGGGCCTGCTCTCCGTCACATCTTTTTGAGTGTCGATAACTTGAACTCGTCGCTGCTCTACTGGTTCCCCCTCTGGCTGATCTAAGACTGATCCCCCGAGGCTACCATTCTGCTGTCGACATCCTTGATAGACTAACTATGGAACATCCGATGTATACTCCTGATACCCGCAGAGTCTTCCCAGCCTCTCCGTCCCTCATCAGTCCCACACCACTTTCTTTTGGCACTGTTGAACTTGGAGACCTGCTAGACCTGGATAACCCTGCCATCGATCCTTCGATGAGAACCGTTGCTTCGGCAGCGAGACCCACCAACGCTTCGGCGTTGAGATCATTTGTCACTTCGGTGGCGAGACAGCCCAGTGTCGTGCACACTGGAGATACCCCTTCCGAGTCGCGTTACTTGTTAAACGACTCGGTGGAATTTGGCGTCGTTGGCGCCGCGTCCAAGAACGAGCACAACAGTGACTGGACTCCTGTTACTCGTAGAACCTCGCGATCGCACCGTGAGCGCAGTAGATCGAAGAATTACAATTATAATTCATTGTCTCGTTCTACGTCTGATTCTGAGTCCCTGAGTCGCGACGAGTGTGAGAACCTCGCACTGCGTCATGAAGCATTCGCCGCGCAACTGCGGGCGAGATTGCGTAAGACCATGCCTGATTACAATCAGGGGTTTGCGCTACTTGACGTCGAGGGGGACGTCAACATCAACGGCTCCGAGGGCAATGTCCCTGAGCAATCAGGCTCGGAAGAGCTGGATGAACACGTTGCTCAAATCGCCGCGCATGAGACACGCCAGGCGAAGCTGAACGACAAAGTTGACGATGGGAAATACCTCGTCAAAAAGGTTGGTCCTTCCCGCGACCACAGACAGGGCCCCGGCCAACGAACCAGCTCGCTCCGTGAATATTCTGGGGGCAATCTGGAGGCGCAGCGTACAGCGCCGCAGAACTATGCCGAGGTTAATCGCATAGACGAGAGGGAAGAACATAAGAAACCTTCTCATTTCTTCGCGGATAGTCGGGTCAGTCCCACTGCGAAGACACCTTCTTCCCGGTCGAGGGCTAATAGAAGACGTTCTAAAAGCCCCAAGATGAAGAAGGTCGAGGTTCAAAAACCTATTCAGGTTGAACCGACCCTGAAACCTGTGGAGAGAGTCAAGATCTCCAAGGTTGAACCCGCAAAATCTAAAGATTTTGTGTCTGCCTCCGACCGCGATGTTAACAACGATCGCGGGCCTATGTCCGGACTCACCTTGGGTGAATTTTACGCTCGGCTTGAAAAGAGGATCAGCGAGCTCGAAGGAGAGCAGAGTGCTCGTGAAGAGCACAGAACGAATCATATTCGCGCTCCAGAAACACCGGCTGTACGAGGTGTTACGCCCGGTCGATTGGCCGCAGAGCAGTTCTTTGAGAAAGCTCTGCGTGGCACTTCAGCAATCTTGGCTAAAGCCAAACCGCCACCTTCCGACCCGTCCGACCAATCGAGTTCAAGCTCGAGCGACGACGGGCCTGGATCACCGCGGCGTGGTGCATCGAGTCACCGTTTGTCGTCTAAACGCAAGCGGGGGCATGCACGCAAGGGCAGGATGTTGCTAAAGCCCATTCCACCGTCCCGTTACAACGGTGAACCTAACACAAATGCGATTCAGCGCTTTGCCAGAGAGTCAAAGACTTACGTGCAAATGGGACATGTTCCCAGGGAGGAACAAGTCTTCTTCGTTTCCTATTATTTAGATGGGAAGGCTCTCGACTTCTATAATCAGATTGTCGTGCCTGACGAAGAGAACTGGGATCTGCAGCGATTCTTCATCGAGTTATTCGAATTCTGCTTCCCTGTTGATTTCCGCAATTCACAGAGAAAGCGTCTTAAACGGTGCTTCCAGGGCGCGAAGGACATCGCGGCTCATGTTGCGGAGTGGTCTGAGATATACAGCACAATTGGGTTAGAAGATACCCAAGAAAAAATTGTTATGCTGTTCAACAGTCTTGATTCGTCGATTCGGACCGAGATATATCGAAAGGGATTCGATTCCGAGATCGCTACCTGGGACGAGATCGTGAAGGCCGCCGCCCAGGCGGAAATCTTGCTGAATATCTCCCAGAAGAACGACCAAGCATCTGAGGATGAGGATCAGTCTCAGGATGAAGACGAAGAAGATATCGAATACGACGACGATGGAGAAGCCAACGAACCGGCTAGAAATGAACCGAGCGCACAGAAAGACGAGGAAGATACGCGCCGCCATGGAGGGCGCCTTGAAGCACCCCGCGCGCAAAGTGAAACGATGCGTACTGCCGCTGTTGAAGTTGATACCCGTGACGAGGAGCCTCGCGCCCAAGTACCACGCGACGAGTTCATGCGCAGGGGACTGTGCTTCAACTGTGGAGGCAGAGGACATCGAGCTCGGGACTGTCCTTCCCCAAAGTCAGCACGATTCCAGTAACCCTATTAGGTTTGTTTAAACAATTGGCGTTCCAATGGGAAACACTGTTGAAAATTTGTTCTGTTGAATAGTGATCAATCAGGTGATGAACCGTGTTCCACAACGAAAAAAGTGCAACCGGCGGGGCTCGAACCAATGGCTTCACCTTGAACTGCGGAATCAAATTAGGAAATGTCAGTAGCCACTTCTCCAACAAAGCCTTTGCAAACCATCTTCACATTAGGCCCCATTGCTATATCGTGAGAAAACAAGAAAAAGAGCTCATTGATGTGAATTAGCCTCATGATTGCAAGTAAACGGTAAGTTCAGCACTATGTTGATCAGATGTACATGCCACCTAGTAGATATTCAAGATTTGTGTGAAATCCAGGAATTTCTTGCTTGAAGATTAGGGGAGAGTAGACATGAAGTAATTCACCCGCTATTAAGAAATGATTATCGACCAGAATCATGCGTACTCATGGCATAAATTGCGGCCAGCTCTAAACACCCTCAATTATCAGATAACAATTATGACCATTAATTTGTGATTAATTGAAAGGCCATAATCGGACCATAATCACAGCCCTAATTATTCAATGATTATAAATTCTTAAGGCCCTCCGGGCATGTCCTGGTACCTCTGCCAGAACTGGGTGGCCTGAAGAGCCAAACAACCTGAAGCAAGTAGCATGAGCCCTCAGACAGCCAAAGACTTGAGACTTCCACACATTCCAGAATTTGAGGAAGGAAGAAGCAAGGAATGGTGCATACATAAATCTCTACAAAAGCATTACACACGGCTCAAGGTTTGCTCGGTCGACACGTGAGCGTCGACCAGCTCACATTGAGCCCAGGATCTATTCATATCAGCGTCAAAAGAGACAACATATGGGTTCTTGACAATGAAGGGATTTATTGCCTAATTATTTATTTATTTATCGGATCAAGACGGATGCCAAGATAATTTAAGAGCAATTTACACGCCAGAATTATTTATTTTTGCGTCGGATCAACCGGGTACATTGATCCCATTCGTGTTTGAGACCTGGTTCCTAAGACGGTACCAGGAATTCCCGCAATTATCCCGAATTGGAATAAATCTTAAATTGCTCCAGACTTGCCGCATGATGAGGGATTTTAACAACATGAAAAAGGACCTGATCTTTTATATTGAACCGGGAACTACTGCACAGGTGGCTGCAGTTGAACAAGTGTCATGTGCCGCAGCAACATGATGGCATTCCAGGAAAATTTAAATAGATTCCTGTCAGGAGCTGTTGAGCTCCAGAGCCTATACATATGGTTGGAAGCTCACACTCACTCTGCAGTTGAGAAGAATGGAAGCTCATGGTTCAAATGATGATGCCAGGAGAAACAGAGGCACACAGCGGTTCAACCAGGTTGTTCAGGTCAGCTGTGTTGTCAGAATATGAACATGTTGTGAAGCGGTTGCTCAGAAGGCAAGCATCCCAGACACATATCCTTGTAAGATATTGACACCTGTGATTCTATACTCAGATTGATTGTGCAACCATTCCCCATCACTTAACATCAAATTTACTTGGTGGACCTCAGTATTCAATTATTTACCTCCCAGTTCACCATGGCAAAGATATTAAGGTTTCTATGCAATGATTTCTAGTGGTCCAAAGAGGCTGTGAACACGAAACATTGGTGGTTTCTATTCCGAGTTTGAAGTTTTATTGGCTACCCTGCAACCATTGTTACTGGCAGAATTGCAGAACGGTTATGTGTATTGCCCCTCTTTTCATACTGTCAACCCTTGCAGGTTTTGAGTTCGAGCCCCGATAGTGGTTGCTTTTTATGTGGAGCTGTTTAAACCGTGCTTGAACTGAACCATGATGAACAGTGTTCAAAACCTGATCGATTAAAAACACTGTTTCAACGATGTGCTCTTGGAAAGCCCCGATGCACCTGTAGTTGCTCTCATACACTGGGTGATTAACAGAACAAAATTTCAACAGTGTTTCCCATTGGAACGCCAGTTGTTTAAACAAACCTAATATAGATTTATACGATTCAATGCGGAGGCGGCCTTTGGAACGCACGCGGTGTACTTCTCCCATGGCCCGAGCTCTCGTGACGCGTTGTATGAAAGCACGGAGATGACTCCGTTGCACATCGGAAGCGCGCGATTTGATATCCCTCTCGAAGTCGAGGAGGGCGGGGTACAACCTATAGAATTTTTCGATGATTCCTGCCTAGAATTTGATGCGGTGAACGACTTGACTGCGAATATCGACTCCGAGACTGAATTTGACTCTGACTTACCTCCGTCTGGTGCGATTACTGATTCTGACGAGTACCTGACAACCCGCAATGGCATTGAGACCCTGCATAAGGAGGACCCCGCGACGGCAAATTTCCCTGCGGATATGGACCTGCGATGCCATCCGCTCAGTACCCGCTATGTGCTTGAAGTTGATTCGAAAGCCTCTCAGTCCCTTGATCCCTGGGTTCAGAGCTCCGTCATGGAGGGCAAGAAGATCCAGAAGAGTGGTTTGCAAGTGTCGCCGGTGGTTAACACCAACGACGCACGAGATGGTGAAAGTAAGAGGAGAGCGGCGAATGATGGGTCAGCACAGCCATCTGTCAATAACTCTGATCCGTCCGCGGAAGCAAATTCCTCTTCCTCCGCTCGTCCTGGTATTGCACACCCGTGTCAGCCCGACTTTTCAAGACATGAACTCAACGAGCGATACCTTAACGGTGGTGCGAGAAAAGATCACGCCCGGACCTTATTGAACTCGGCGATGAATTCGGGCGTCGACTATCTTTCGATGTCGGTTTGCGCGGACGACGCGCGCACAAGATACCTGCGTGAAGAATCGAACTACGAAGACGAAGCCTAGATCGCCCCGCTTCGGCGATCTGGAGGGCGGATGTAACGGTTGGATTTTATCTGGCCAGACACTCTTTATTTTCCCTTGATTTCCCACTCGACGCGATCATCGTCGCCAAGACCCACACTCCTTTACTTCAGTCTCTTTATTTATCATGTCACTCCTAAGTACCGTAGTATATAAGCCTGTGATGTACGTAGTTAGTCTTCTAGTCAACGACGAACCACTACGCCACTCACCTCGTTTGACTCCCTTCTGTGCCGGAACTAGCGCCGACTCTCTAGTCGGGCCTGCTCTCCGTCACATCTTCACACAGTTCATAAAAAAGCTTTTCGATCAGGAGAGATTCAGGCGTTATTGTGGTGCGTGGTTTGGTGGCGTGCGTTTTTTCAATAGTGAAATCTATTATCTAGCAATGGCTCATTATGCATGCTGTCCTATAAGAGACACCGCAGTTACCCTGATGCGTTTTTGGGATTATAAGATCCCTGACGGCAAGACGGTCGGGCTCTTGTTGCGACATTCCTCGAGGATAACCGCCATCGATTTACAAGGATGCTTCGAGCAAGTGGTGGGTATGGACTCGGTTGCATTCAAGCCCGAACTTCATCTCGTCGACTGGAATGCCCCCTGTTTCGAAAATCCACAGTTTGATCACCTCGTCCAAATCGGCTCGCATCCGGAAAACATTTACCAAGCCTGGGTCACAGAAGCGGACTTGGCCATCATGAACAACATCACCATGATCAATGGGAAGCCTGGCAAGCGACTTCAGGCCGACGATCTCCCGCTACCGCATAATGCGGAACTTGCACAGCAGGCGAATGCGATTTTCCCCTCAACCGTGCGAGCGGATATGACGCGGACGAGGATAGATCAGAACAGCATACTTTCGGCGAAGATGATTGGAAGGGAGTGTACACAAGATGTGGTTATGGACAAGAAGGGTTCTATCAAGGTACGATTGCGGTGCAATGACCCTTCATACTAATCGTGTTCCAGCTCGCTGAAATATTATGGCCTGACCTGGACAGCTGGAAGGGTGTTAGTGAGGTGCGTCCAGGTTGCTTAACCCTCGATACCTAACGTCCGCCGTTCAGTGGCTGCATCGTTCGGCGTTCTCATTCGGCGGCATCGACAACGGCACCGGCACCACAAAAGACCTCAAGAAAGACCCCGAGGAAGGCCCACCGTCCAATTCTCAATCAAAGGAAAACCTGGTATTTGGGACGTATGAAACAAACACTCTCATGATAAGGTGAAGAAAGTGTTTCGGGCGCATGGAAATGGTTAACGATCCTATCGAAGATACGAGTCGTACATCAAGCGGCTGGCAACGAAGCAAGGACTCACTGTATTTTTGCAAACACGGATTGACTACGACCCACTTTCCTGGGCAGTCTTTCCGGCAGATAGCTACGCTTGGCTCGCTCCTGCGCTTAAATATAGATGGATGATAAAGGACCAGGTATGTCCCAGTCGTGTCCAAATTTTCGATTTGCGAAACACGTACTTAACATTGTATTCCCACCCACAGAATGGCGTCATGACCGGCGAACCTATAGGAATTGTCTTCAAACCGTTCGAGCGCAAGATTGTGACCAAGCTCGAGATTTTGTTGGATGTTCTTGTGGAAAAGGTGGTCTTCAACCTTGGTGCAGCCACTGTTGCAGCAACCGATATGAGCAACGCGAATGTTCTTGAACTGGAAGATGAGAGCGAGAACAAGGATTAGACCGCTATAGACAAGTTCTTAGTAATTCGTAGGTAGAAAACGAAATGCTCACCCTCATAACGCCGCCCTCTTAGTGAATGATTCTGTGTGTCCAGAAGCGTACATGGTTGAATTTTCCCGAATTATTGCGATTTCGAAACGCCACTGGTAGGCAGCATTTAGTGGAGAAAATTTGTGTTTTTATGATGCAGAAGTGTGTCGGAGTACATCCCGCACCCAATCGAAGAGCACGGTCCGTTGTATATGAAGTATGTTTTCTTCAGGGAGAACAGAAATATTGGGAGATACGAGAGTGCGCGGACTGAGGGCGGCGCACGTCACACGCCATGAATACCTTCAAATTCCTTATGATTGGAACTTGAGATCGGCACTTGTCGTGCTCTAAGTCCCCCAAAGCGGAATTGGGTCTTAGAAATCTATATTCAATGAAAACAAGTACGGAGAAATAAGTGCGAGAATCATCCCAACGGCTCCAGCTACTATCAATCTGAAGTTCTGCACTGTTAAGAGGCACGAGGCGAATTGTTTTATTTTCGAGAAAGTGTGATGAGCGCGATCCGTCGTCTGAGTGTCCGGGTTGGTTTCGGTGCTGGATCCTGCCATGTAAAATTCCGATCAGGATCGAAAGCGAAAGACGAATACCTCATACCATCCTCGTTCCCGGGATCACCTTCGTTGGTGGTGGTGGGCCGGGTTGATTTACTCAGATCTTTTGTGATTACTTCCTCGACTGTACATTAATTCTAGAGAGCTCAAAAGCTGGACGACGTTGAATCGTACTCACTAAGTGGGTCGCAAGACAACTCATACAGCGCCTCGCCAAGGCGCCGTGCAATATCCTGAGTATTCGGATCAAATCCTTTGGCGGCGTGGAACTGCCTGAGGCCGGAATATACGTGGTCATCCCATGATCTACATCCGATCTCCCTCTCCCATCCCAGCGTTGGGAACCCAATCTCTGATACCGCGTCGGGACTAAGCCGTTCTGTTCCCGTAGGATCGAAAGACCAATATGCGGGACATTCAGGTTGTTTAACGAATGAGCCATCTTCAGACCGGAGATCTTGCAGCGGACATAGAAACAGGTAAGCTTCAGGAAGGTTGTCCAAAAAGGTGGAGAATGTTATTTCGTATTTGATTTGCCATACCCAGCCTATTATCCAAGTTAAAAGTGCCATGTTTCTTGAAAGTTATTCCCTTACCGTGGTTTGCAGAAATCGGATACTGGTTAGATATATGGTTGGCCTGAGAAAGCCAACAAGTCCCTCTGTGTACCGGCCACAAGATTCGTTCGATCACTGGCCCGTAAGGGCAGTAAAACCTTGTGCCAAAACGGTTGAGATTTACGAAGCAGAGAGATGCACGAAACATACCGAGTCCAGCCATTTTCCACAACGAACCGATGGTCTTCCCCCCCGGGATCTCGCCAACCGGTATCGTCTACCCTAATATTGGGTATGTGTGCAATCTCATTCTTATTCTGTAATGAGATGATTGAACCGGCCCGAATTGTATCATCGAACGTGCTGAAAAAGTGAGAATTTGCCAGATATGAGTAACAAATTTCGTGATATTGGCCCAATGTCAGAGCAGAAATCATGGAGTTTTCCCTATCACCCGGAAGAGCAGGGAGCGGGAGATGGGGTAGATCACCCGCTGGAGGGTTCAGCAAACGGTTAAATCGAAAGTTGATCGAAGGCTCGACGCAGATCCGACCAGTTGAGCGCCGTATCCAAGGTCCGGAGCTATTGAGGATGATCTACAACCACGATGTGAGACGGTACGAAAGATTCTGGATTACTGCAACGTGCCTGCCAGGTTATGTCTCCACCAAAGACGGGATTTAAATAGTGTATTGCATCCTGTGAAGGAGGGATCAATTGAAATTGTTCGAGATTCTTAAACCTTTATACCCCGAGCTCTTTTTTCTAAGTCATGTTCAACACTCGTCATCGGATGATCATTGGGAACATACGAAAAACCCATACAGATATACGGTCGATATCACAGAATTTTGGTATTCCTCCATGTACTCGCCGAGAGGCACCAGCTCTATAAATTGTTCATCAGGATTGAAGTTTCAATGACCCCAAATTACAAACCATCGTGGAAGACCATAGCATATAGACCGCCCGAGTTGACGGTCCCATAAAGCTGGGCGAGATTTGGATGGCTGGCCGACATGAAGAGTCTCACTCTAGCGGAACAAGCCGGACTCACCGAATTCCGGAATACTTTGCGATTTGTCGTTTCCAATTCTGCGAACCAGGAGATAAGGCGCACAGTGATCGACCGAGTAGTCAATAGGCAGACCTTCTCCGCATTGGCGCCCCGGTACACGGCCACAGTCATACCAGACTGCCTACCCTCAATCCAGGCGGTGTAGATAAGTCTGGCGCAGACCCTTTCAGTCTGCCAATGCACCACTCCCGACCCGTCCAATCGTAATTCCGTTTGAAGATCCAAGTCTCCCAGCGGTATTCTTCGAAAGTCTTCGAATTCGCGTTAGTATTAGCTGTACTACGAACTGAAGACCCCACCAGAAGGCGCAGGCGCAGGATGTTCTATGACATTACTAATGAACTGCCCGCCAGAGACAACAAAATGGTGCGCGCCGGGAAAGAATGCACCGGTGGGCCTGGTGGAATTCTTGTTAGTGCGCAAGAGGCCGTAAGAGTGACAGAGCATCGTTTACCGAGAAGAGGCACCACTAGAGTCGGAACCAACGGATGTAGACTCTGATGGGAGACGGTCGTTGGTGTATAAGTCATCGGCCATGGAGGTTGTGGGTAGCGATAGCGGCATCCGACATGCAATACACGTGTCCAACAATGACAGTTTCGGACGGACCGCTCTTGGCAGACAGTGCAGCTCCGGCCCGGCGAGCCGGCCTGCCGTGTCTGGTCACTTTGGTTTGATGTTTGGCGTGTTTGGTCTGTCCGGCATGGTGCGGCATCGTCAGAACGGGTCTTGGAACGAGCCTATCGCAGTAGAGCCCACTGACTGGACAATGCCATTTTATTCACTATCTCTTCAATTCAATATGGCCCTCCGGGCATGCCTGGTACCTCTTACAGTGTATCAACCATCAATATACGCGCATCCACCCCCATGAATTAGTTCAGTGCTTTGTTATTTCTGGGACCAACGTTTCAACAGACATTAGGTCTCAGAGTAAAATGTATTCCTACCTCCACAAAATCGCGTACACATACATTGCCATCTACCACCGGTACAGACAGAGGGTCACACTCTTGGAGCTAATTTTTCGCGCACACTATATTCGGTGTACGACGACGCATCATCATTTTTTTGCAAAAGCTCTGTTCCAATCTGTTTCAGTCCACATAAATTCGAAGTCTACACGCACGAGAGCTTCATTCGATCATCGACGATCGACTTGTGGTTCAATTCAACACTGTGTGCCGGGAGACGAAATCGCTATTACATGTATTTCTGGCTTTTCAATTCACGGAGGTCAACAATTACGAGTCCAGGACTACTACACATGCACAGTCTGTCCAACATTGCGACGTTCCTCAAGGATTCCGCACGAAGACAAGTACTGCCTCATCTTTAGAAACGCAACACCGCTTTGGATGCGAGAACAAGTCTGCAGACCGCGCACTTTGTCTGATATTCAGCGTGCAGAACAAGTAACAAACGGACCTAAAACTTTCGCCCACCCTTGCTGACGCTGCCATGGTGACATCAGAGCCTGGAGGGAGGGACGCCACGGCCAGCGAAGTCAGCGAAGGTCGAGAAGTCAGCAGGTCTGCCCACTCAAGAAATGAATAGGAAGGGAGGGTTCATGCGGACCTGCTTCTTCCTCCTCCTCACAGAAAGCGCTACGCGGGAAAGACGGAATGTCGAGGGTAATCCCTGTATGTAGCGACACCAGTTAAATTGTACCAGCCATGTCAGAGGTGGAACTGTCCAGCACGGAATCGGGCTTGCCAACGTGGTGAGGGGAGCCTGTAGCAGGTTAACTTCAGTATGCGGAATAGGGGACACCGTACCAATGGAGCCTGCTGTGAGTGCGGTCAAAATAAGTTATCTGTGTCGATAAGAGCTTCAGCGTCCCAAGGGAGGGGTGCCAGAGTCGGAAAGGCGACTCAGGAACGTCCGAGTCCTCGATAGTAACTCGAGACTCCAAGTCGAGAGGAGGGCTAAGGAGGGAGCGTAGCGACACAAGGCCACACTGATGGACATGAAACGTGATGGGAGACCCTAACCTTACGAAATAAACCCTAACCTCGGTCAAAAAGGTCTTTTTTGAATTGGACTTTGGAGACCTGGTCCCTAAGTCGGTACCAGGAATTCAATTCAATTCAGATTCCATTAGAGTGCGCGCGGGCCCCTGGGGGCCCATGTAGCACTATACGTGAGACATTGAAGTAAACTAGCTGTGGCGAGGATGGCGGGCAATAGCGGGACGGTAGGTAGGGGGGCGGCGGGAGTATGCTATGCGGGGGTCTTTGATTTAGGTGCAAGGCAGGGTGTCAAGACTGTATATGTAAGAGATATGTGTGTATGAGAGTCAGAAATAAAATAAAAAGAAGAAAGAGGGAGCGCCGCCCTAAAGTGCGTAGCGCGGGAAGCGGCCGGTGTCGCGCACGAAGCGCAGGGTCGGTTTGAGGTCCGCCTTGGCGGCGAGTAGACGGCGCAGGGAGAGGCGTACGGTGCCTAGGCTGACAACGAGGTCGAGGCGTTGGCGGCGGTAACGGGGGCAGGTGAGAAGGTAATGAGGGACCGTCTCGGGGACGAGACAAAGTTCACAGTCGGGGGAGGGGGCGAGGTGGAAGCGGAATAAGTACGCGTTGAGGGCGAAATGAGTCGTACGCAGCTGCGTGATCACACTGCACTGCGGGCGACTCAAATCGTCGTACATACGCGCGACGGCGTTGGACGGCGTGGCGCTGTCAAAAAGAGAGATGCGCTGGGAACGCCGGGACCTCGACCACTCCGCCAGCCACCGCGCCTTGAACTCCTTGGCGCCCGCGTCAAGTACCGCTGCCTTGTAACTCTTGGTTGGTGGACAAACACTGTTTTAACACACCCTTGACCCAGTCCATAGAAATTTGATTGTATCCGTCAACTCTCTTGTACTTCTTTGTGTTGCACGCCCTACACCTGTATTGACTACAAAATATATATCTGGAGTCCGTCCCGCTCCAAATCTTGACTCTGTGATGTTTCTTAGATCATCTACAAGGCCGTGGTCGCGCTCAAAACTGTTTTGGTTGATATTCAGAGGTACCGCGAGTAGGATGGTACGTCACCTCTCTCATATTTAATCTAGGTGGTGCTCACAGAGATAGAAACTTTCGTTGTTGCACCCCAGACGTGTTATTGGTGCGTTCCCATCATCATGCTCTACCTCCACGCCGACACTATCCTGATCCCTCCAGCGCCGATACATGCTCCAGATATTTCGATTTAATATTAGGCGTTCTCGGGTCCCTTTCACTTGGGGAATTGTCCATTACAGCCCTTTGCGGAACATAGGGCGCGGCGGTTTTTTTTTTCCCTTTTTGGGACATTTTCGATCTTTTCGACCATTTCCCTCGCTGCGGCTTGAATTCTGAATGTATCACTTTGAAATCTATATGAGCTGAACCGCAACAAAATTCTGCATGTCGTCTCGTGCTTCGTTTATTTTTATTCCACCTGTATAATATGTAGTATGGATTTATCACTCTTTCAAGCAGATCTCCTCCCACAAGGGGAGATGTTGATACCGTGCTCCAGGCCTTCATTACAGCAAACATACATGTATTTCAGAGGTCACCTCGTCGCCGTATTTGTTTTTTTGTGCCCAAACAATGCAATTGAATGTGAAATATTAGTGTCTACTCAAGTACAATGTTTCTGCATGATATATTGACAGGTTGCTTAGATGTTTGTTCTGGGCCCCCTATAAGGTCCTTAGAATAAACCCCACAACTCAGATTCTGGGTGAATGCCCTCACGATGGAACGCGACGCGCCTGAATTTGACATCAGTTACGCATAACTGGCCCACGTGACTGTTACAGATGGCAAATTGGCGCGCGTCGCGTTCCATCGTGAGGGCATTCACCCAGAATCTGAGTTGTGGGGTTTATTCTAAGGACCTTATAGGGGGCCCAGAACAAACATTTAAGCAACCTGTCAATATATCATGCAGAAACATTGTACTTGAGTAGACACTAATATTTCACATTCAATTGCATTGTTTGGGCACAAAAAAACAAATACAGCGACGAGGCGACCTCTGAAATGTGCCTATGTCTGCTGTAATCACATCCTGGAGCACCGTATCCACATCTCCCCTTGTGGGAGGAGATCTGCTTGAATGAGTCATAATTTTATACTACATATTTTACAGGTTGAATAAAAATAAACGAAGCACGAGGGGAAACGCGGAATTCCATTACGATTCCGCTCATATAGTTTTCTGAGCGATACATTGGGAATTCAGTCTGCAGTGAGGGAAATGGTCCAAAATATCGAAAATGTCTCAAAAAGGAAAAAAAAATGGCCGCGCCCTATGTTCCGCAAAGGGCTGTAAATGGTAAGGCTAGAGAGTCGGGTTCAGAGTAAGCCTCTGAATTGGTTCTGCCGAACTTCTCTGGCTTCCCTTCATGGGGATGACTGTGGAGCATTTTTATTTTCCGTGAGAGATGTGTTCTGGGCTGTTATTTCAGAATGTGTGGTCTCTTTCCCTTAGTAGGGGATCCCTGGAAAAATTTCCCAACTCACACTTCAGCTTAGGTTTTGATGGGACTCCGTTATATCAGCTCACTTAAAAATCCTTCATAGTCGATAGGGGAAGGCAAAGTGGTTATGCAGCTGGACTTCTTACCAGTCTGCCTATGATCAGCATATCTTAGTCCAGGCACCATATTGTAGGGAGACTAGTATAACTTGGAAGAGTCGTTATTACATCCCTTAGCTATATTTCTGTCTCTTTAAAAATCTAATAAATGCTCTTCAGATGACTACATAACCAAAATATCCATGATCTGCTCTGGCCCACTCAAAATTTCAAACACCGGGCACAGTCTGCCTATGGCAAAGTGCTTGCATTGAGATATGTTGTGGCAGACCACTAACTTAACAAGTCTATGAGGCAGCAATGAATTCACAAGTGAACCAATGCTGGCAAGACAGGGTGCAAAATTGAATTAGGCATCCAGTATATGAACACTGTCTGTAGTCTTTGGCTCATACTGATTTCCCCCAGAGTGCCACTGAAGCAAGTAGTCTCAGTCCAAGAATTTTTTTAATATTACAAATAGTCTGGTTTCTAACAAAGTCAATTAAAATATTATATTCATAACTAATTATAGAGACAGGGGATGGGGATGCTGTAAACCATTCAGAAAATGGTGCTTTTTAAGTGAGGCCAAAACCCATGGGAGTTGGGTTGGGATTTGGACCTAGTCTCTCATAAACAGACGCTACAACAAAAATTACTCGTACCTCGTGTGTTGTAGTCTGTCAGATCCCTGATCGGTGTGATTGGAAGTCGACCTTATTATGTAAGCTCAGATTTCTCGGCTCTCTTTCACACATTTAGAATGAATGTCAGGAATTTATTTTGCCAGATTATCACTCAATGGATCAGGATGGAAAATTTCCTCACCCAAGTTTTTTACGGAAGAGCACAGGCGAAGAGGTCAACATTTGATGGACCGTTGACCGGCCTTTCATTACACGAGGATTATGGACCCGAAAGAAAATTTTGAGGAGACAGATCTATTGAAAATAAAAATAAAGCTCATTTGGCTTCCTATACTTTTGAATCCATGCCTCTGGAAGCGCCACAGAGCCCGAACCAAAATTCAAACTCCGCACTTTACGTAATAAGGTTGACTTCCAATGATCGGGGGCGGTAGTACATAATTTTTGACGATAAATACTGTCATATTCTCGCCGTCCCCCGAGCTTACCGACACCATCTAGAAAAAAATTGGACTTGAAGCAGGTGGTAGCTACCGAGCGCTCGGTAGACTGGTACAAGCAGTGTTTCCTGCGGCGGCACTTCCAACTTTGTTATTGAATCTTTTGCCGTCCGGTCAACTATCGTTAACAACCCACGAACTATAAGCCATGACATCGACTGACCTGTGTGTATTCACACAGTCCACTTGGATTCATCGCTGCTCACCCATTTCTCTGAGGTGCTGGTTTCAATTTTCGCCAGTCCCGAGCTGTGCGAGTCAGTACTGCTCAAATGTAGTTGAATGCTCATGTTTTTAGTTCATTAATTTAGTCGCCAGAGTCTGCAAGTGTGGTTACAGCCACCCTGATTTCAACGCAACGTAAGATTCCTACTCTTCGACTCTTGTGATGCTTGCTAACATCCAGGACGAAGTTGAAGTGTCTCGGGCATTTCGGGTAAGTTGCATTTCACGGCTGAATGCAATTACTGGGTCCTTTGACTCAACTCGGGTCTGTCGGGCGAGGTTTGGGCTGTGTGCGTTGCGTTTCAATCCCCAACATAAAACTCTGCAGGTTCACGGCTTCAACGCGTGGGGGGTTCGGGCATATCGGGTAAGTTGCAGGCCGAGTGCGATTACTTACTTGAAGTTTACTACTAGTTCGTCATCTATTCAACAGGGCCTTTCTGCTCATCCTTTGAATCCTGCTACTCATAACCCCAGTGTGCGTTCCGAATTACGCTCTATTGTTCAACGGCAAACTTTTTTCTTTTTTCCCCTTTCGTTCTTCCTCATATATGCCCAATAACTTGCTAGATACCTTCGGGACGGGGAGATTATGCTTGGAAATTATAGCAAGCTACACGACAGTGGGTAGGATACCTGGAGCTCATGCTGGGTTCTGAATTCATCTTGGGTTTCTTCCAGAGTAACAAAGGTCCCATATTCTTCTTCATTTTATATAAATTAATATTTCGACCTTTGAAAAAGGCTTATATAAAAAATACAGAACGACGGATATATGTGGCTCGATGAGGCGGATATTACATGATACACTAAAAATGCAATGGGTTAACGAAGCAGCGACAACCATGTGCCCTGCTGGAAGAGGGGTGTGGCAGGCTCGGTTGTAGACTGCGAGAGCTGGTGACTCTGACCAATGGCAACCTGAACCATGGTCAGGATACAGTCAGTCTCATTCGGTCGCGGGAAGGGGCAGTCGGGCGAGGTGAGCTTGTTAATCATGGCGAGGTTGCCCTCGTGAATCAACTACATAATAAATGTCAGAGACTCCTTAAAGAACGACGACAGCGATAGCGACTCACGATCTCGAGTACCGAACGGTAGGCGCTGTTGAGCGAGCCGACGACCCACGCGTGGTGCACGCTCGTCGCCTCTCCGGCGAAGTGGAACATGCCCAGGATGGGTTGGGTGAGCTGGCAGTACATACTCGAGAACTGTCCGGGGCCGAAAAGCGCGAAGGCACCTAGACCGCACCAACATCAGCTCTTATATTTACGCCGGGTAGCAGGAAAGGACGCACCACCGGAGTATTCGTCTCCGTACCAATTGACGATCTTGTGGTCTACGTGATCGAGGATACTCATGTCCTTGATATCGTGCATGTCAGCGAGATCGCGCTTGATGCGCTCGAGGAGAACCTGCTCGCTCGTGCTATCATGTCCCTTGACGTACGCGCCGATGCGCAGGGCATCCTGCGCCCAGGTGTAGCTCACAATCATTGTTGCGTCCTCCGAGCCGATGCCATATGAGGGATAGACGACCGTGCGCGTCGGTCGATCTGTCGTTGAGGTGCCGCCGACCTGGGGCCGGGGGAGTTTCTCCCACCACCGTGTTTTGAATTTGACGGCGACCTTGATGGCAGAGTCGTAATGGAGCGTTCGAAGCGCCGTCTGCAACTCCCATGGGAACTCAAGGGCGGACGTGTCGACCATGCGGAGGCAGCCAAAGGGCATTGTGGAGATGACGTGCGCATATTCGGAGTCGATGAGGCCACTTTCGGAGGTAGTGGTGACCTTGAGCGCTGTTGGTCTTGCGGACTCGGCCTCAAAGATTGGAGCGATGGCGGTGACACGGCGGCCTCGCTGCACGGGCTGGATGAGACGGTCAATGACGGCGTTCGAAATAACATCTCCGCCTCCCCTGTAACTCGGGTCAGCGAAAATTCACTCGACATGTGGGAGAGAAACCAGAAACCTACTGAACGGTGAACCACTCGGGTGTTGGCTGATAGTCGAAGTCCATCGCATCAAGGATCGTCTCCGACAGCGCACAATCGAAGAGGCCTGGATTGGTGACGGCCTGAGAGCCGACTATCTGAGAATGATAGCTTACCTGTGGAAGAGGTGAACGTCTCAAGATATTTAATGAGCTAATAAATCATACAACAACGTGCGTGTTAGCTCTCGTTCATCAGCGAAGATGGATGAAATTATCGCACCGGCTCCGGATATGCCGGCTGAGAGTTGTCCACCGGCAAGGCGAGCCAGTCCCGCATCGACCACTGATCGACTGACATCAGCGCCTCCCACCCCCTTTGAAAGTCCTCCGTGAGCATGTGTTTGAATGGATCGAGTTTGTAGCCGATGAGGTTGTTGAGGGTGTCGGTCAAGCCTTCAACCTTCGTAGCGAACGGGTCGAAGTCGCCTCGTGCGTCGGCGGCCTCGAGGTACGCGGAGGAGATGGAAATGTTGTTGAAATGGCGGATATTGTTGCCGCGCAGGTCACGGAGATGGTAAGGGATCAGTGATTTGGGGTTGTCGAGGTTAAGAAATTTGAACAGGGCGAAGGTAGGCTTCATCCATGGAATTTTTGGGTAGCGCATCGCTCCTGCATCCTGAACAACATTGTCAGAGCGCTGATGTTGGCAGCGAGGACGTTTGAGCACTCACAAAATAGTCATTAGGTGAGTCACTGAACCGATGCGTGTATAGACGTCCGCCTGTACGATCCGGGTTGGCTTCGAGAATGTCGTAGGTGATCCCACTCTCGGGACCGAGGTAGTCGATAAGAAGGGCGGCATAGAGTCCAGCGATGCCCGCGCCAAGGATACCAATTCGGATGGGCTCACCGTTATTTTCGCGCCGAGGAGGACGGAGAGGCGGGAGTCCAGCTTTAGACTTGGCAAGTCGAACTTGGTGCTCGAGGATCACGTTTTGGGCGTACTGGGCGCGGACGGAGGGCATCCTAAGGTTGTGGTTAGGTAGGTAGATAAGTACGTAGATATAATGCGGTGGGATCCCTTTAAGACCCAGGACCTGTATTATGCTGTTCGAGCAAAAGTAAATCTAATCTGATGTGGTCAACCCTCCACCCATCGTGCGACCGATCTGCTTCGCGATCTGGGCGGAGAGTAAGGTTCGCTACGTTGGCTCTTTCCAGTACTTCCTGGAAACCGGCGTTCCTGAGCGGGACCGTGCTGTGTAATACTACGGTCCAGGCAATAGCGGGAGAAGGTGATGCCATCTTACCGCCCGCAACATTTACGTACGGTCACCACATAATGCCGCGGTGATTCGCGGGGGCACGTGAATATAGTACGACTTCGCGTTTCCCGACGGGGGAGCCTCAAGTTGTTCAATATACTCACAAGAGGGACCTCCGCTTGGCTCTGGTATGCGAGACGAATTTCGGAATTAGAAGAATTATTTATTGGAAGTGCACGTCATGTACAGGCATCATCGAGGAAATGACAAAACGCAAGGAGGTGAACCAGCTGACCTTTCTAGCCATTGGTCGATTTTAGCATGACGGTTCAGCTCAGCTCTTAAGGGAAGTCAATTTCGTGAGCGTGAGAAAGAATGCTAGAACCTGTTGTCTGCCCCCGAATGCCAATGGACCGGAAGAATGCTATACGTCGTCCATAGATGCGGAATTTTGTCTTCCAAAAAGTAAGCCCTGCAAAGTCAGGATGAATTTTCCCCAAGGCGTTGTTTGTTTGACGGTATAGGGACTTTGTTCGCGTCCCGCCGCGACCCAAACTTGCCGACGGATCTACATCCAAAATTGGTAATCCTTATTCATCGAAGGTTGCGACAGGACCCCTGACAATAGCCAAGAGGCTAGCCCCCAGTCAGGCCAAATCTGCCAATTTTTGTCCGGACAGGTTTAGAGGCAATTTGGGCGATTTTTGTCCGGCACGGGCTTAGCCGAACCTTCCAAAAAGGGTAATTTCTGCTCCCACGACCTCAAAATGCCGAAATTTTTGCCGGGGGACCGTTTTCGCATGGTTTTCGCGCCACCTGCGGCACTACTGTAAATTTTGGAGTGAATTGCGACCGGTAAATTGCCATACAAGTCATCTTCAACCAAAATGGTTTTGTCCGAGCTCGACCGATCTGGAGGATTTTGTCCGGACAGGACCTAGCATTCTTGCCCTGAAGGGCCTTTTTTTGTCCGGCCAGAACCTAGGTTTTCGACCCGAAATCCCAAAAATTTGTCCGGCACGGGGCCTACCCTTTGAGGCTATTGTCAGGGGTCCTGTTGCGACGTGCCACAAAAATTCGCGACATCGCACTGTCAAGCTTTTGAAACAGCTTCAATTTGAAGCTGGGTCCGTGAGTTCGGCTACGGGGGTGCATGAGAGTCCAGGGGCTCAAATGTACACGGCGCGTGTACATGAGATAACTCCTGAAAATCGGCGTTCCTAAGCGGGATCGGCCGTGTAATTCTACCGACCTACCTACCTACCGCGACTTGTTCTCACAAAGCGGCAAGTAGTATCAATCATTCAACTTCCCATCAAGTTGCTCTGGGAAGGCCGACGGGCTGCACGGTCCGCAACCTGACTTGGGCTTCATTTCCCCATCAAAACAGAAAATGGCAATTGCAAGGGCTGCGGCGGCCCAACGCTCGTTTACATCGAACCTCGATTTCATAGACAACGGTCCGACAATTTCAGTTGACATTGATAATTCACGGAATGCAAAAGCGTGCCGAGATACCTTAACAATAACCGATCACGATATATCATATAATGGCAGCCAGTCAACGAGACGATGACTCTCGGCGCTTGATTAGCTACGTAATCCTACAGACACGCTTGGTTGGGACTCCAACCATTCCGAGCAACAAGTTCCCATACTAGATTCTACAGTTACTATTCAACTGCTTCAAAAGCACAACTTACAACCCGCGAAATCGTAAGTGACGTTTTTGCGACCAAGTCGCTCGCGAATGTCATGTTACTTTTAGTGGCTGTGAAGGATCTTTTGCTAGTTTCATGAGAATATAATTGCACGCGGAAATTCACGGTCTATATAATTATAAATGAATATTTGCAATCCGCGCGCGCTTTGTCGCAGCAAGAAATAAATTCCCATGCCCAGACTCCAAATTTCCGCGCTCTCGTGCTACCCAGTCCCGCGGCACGAACCACGTCCGTCCTCCGCCACACGAGTCGGCGTAGTGCGGCGCAGGCTGTCTTTGTCTTCTAGTGCAGGATTCGGGCCATCCAAGAAGAGATATCGGGTCGTTTGATTTTATTTTATTTTGTCGTAATTTATACAGTTTTGAATGTCATGTTTTGCCTCACAAAGGCTGGTGCACGACGGTACTCGCGAAGCGGCTCCGCGCGCGGATCTTCGGGCCGAGGAACAGCAGGACCTGGGGCGCCGTTAGCATTCAGTGAGTGCGCGAGTTCTATCACATCAACCACGCGAAATGTGCGAACGCGCAGCGCAGAGCCGAAAACCAAGCGAGGAAGGACGATGCGAGGGGGAGGGAAGGAAAGATACGGGGTAAGTGGTAGGGCAAGTGGGCAGGACGTACATACGGAATGGGCACCATCGCGACGGCGATGCACCCGAAGAGGGTCGATGCCCAGTGGATCCCCAGCTGCGCGTACATCGGCTGCGTGAAGAGCGGGAAGGCGACGCCCATCATGTTGCCTGCGCGGGTTGAGCCGTGGTCAGTTGGGTGTCCCGTGATTAATTGGTGGGGGGCGAGACAGAATGGAGGGGGGGAAGGAGGGAACTTGAAGGAAGGGGGAAGGAGGGAGGGAGGAACGCACGGAAGAGCGACTGCCCCGCGAGCGCGGAGGACGCGTACGGCCCGTAGCAGTCCGCGAGGTACGTGAATACGGCAAGGTACATGATGAACGTCGCCCACATGAACACCTGCGGCGATTGAGTCGTTCCGTCGGCACCATGAGGAAACGAAACAAGACAAGACAAAAGACCCAGGGGAGGGAAGCAGGAGGGGGTAGACACGATAGGGGAGGGTAAATAAATACATTGAACGAATACGGTACTGATAGAGAAATAAGGAAGAAGGAAGAAGGCGCACCGTGACGCCGAGCACGGGCACGATCCACGGGATTGAAGCATTTGCGCCCCACGCGTAGATGAACATGCCGGCTGGGAAGAGCAGCGCCGCGCCGCAGGCGGCGAAAAGACGCGCTTCGGGGCCGCGGGTGGGGAAGTGTTTTCTGGTTGGTGGGGAAGTTGAGTTGAGAAGATAAGGAGGAAGGGGCACGAGGAAGAATGAGAACGGATGAGGTGGAATATGGGGCGGAGTCGAATGGATTGTGTATTACGATGGGATGAGTTGTCGGATGGAATGCGATGAATTGTGGATTGTGGATTGTGGAGGAGGAGGAAAAGGAAAAGGAGACGCACCGGTACAGCGACTCCTGGTACAGGTTCGTCGCGAAGCCGAGGAGGGAGCCGACACTGTGTTCAATGCAATCAATCATTCACAATCATTCAACAATTCAATGAAGGTAAAGTGATGGGCAAAACAAGGGCGGAGATATAGGAGGGAGGTAGGAAAGAGGCACGCACGTCATGCCGGCGAAGGTGAGACCCGCCTCCCCTTGGTTGAAGCCGTAGAGACCCCTAAAGACGGGCAGAATCGACCTGCCGGACACAGATAAATCAACTCTACGTAAATCCGGCGCGCGAGAGAGAGACGCACTCGAACATGCTGTACATGATGCCCCACGCAAAGGCGATCCAGAGGCTGAAGAAAAGCACCGTCGGTTCTGTGATGAGGAGGACTGCGCACGCTAGCGCGTAAGCGAGTGGAAAGATACAGGGAGCAGCGAGACGCACTGAGCGGGCGCGTCGCGCTGATCCAAAGCAGGCTCCTGAGCGGCCCGCGCGTGTCCTCAGCGCGGGCGCGGTAGCGTGCGTCGCCCGTCTCGGCACGGAGCGTCTTGGCCATGCGCGTGAGCATGATGCCTGTGCGCGTCTCCTGTAGGACAGCGATGGTGAGTACGATACAGATGCCGCCCGCGCTGCAGGTAGGCGTGAGAATTATCAACGACAGTGCAACAGCGAGAGGGCGTACATGGTGTGGATCCACTGGATCCACCGCCAGCCAAGCGACATCTCGATCCAGCCGGCGACGACAGGGCCCAAGCCGGTGACCGCAACGGCGAAAAGGGAGTAGACCGCCATCGGGCGCCCGCGTCTGCACGCCAAAATCAATTATTAGGCTTACAGGAAGATGAGGGGAGAAGGGATGCACTCTGCGGGCGCCCACACATCCGCGACGGTGCCGCCGACCATTGTCGAGCCCGTCGAGCCGAATGCGCCGCAGATGAAGCGCGCGGCGAGCACGGTCTCGATGTTATTGGCGGTCGCCTGGACGACGTACATGGCGGTGAACACGATGGTGCAGACGATGAAAAGTGGGCGGCGGCCAAACTCCTCCGAGAATGCGGATGTGAGGAGGGGCACGAGCGCGAAGCCAAGGCAGAACATGGAGATGCCGAGGTCAGCTTGCTCCTCAGTGCACCGCAGCTCGCGCATCATCGACGGGAAGCCCATCGAATACGCAGACGCAGTGGTACCGGCGAGGCCAGTAAAGTAGGACGCGACCAAGGTGACGAGCCACTTGCGGCGGGGAGACCAGGTGGCGGGGTTGCGCGGGTCGCCTGGCTCAAAGTCAACGTAGATGACATCCTCCTTTTCCGCCTCTACGATGGTCGGCGATACACCCCCCTTTTCCGCATCTACGACGGTTGGCGACGTTCGCCCGCTGGCTCCTTGAGGGTCTTGCATGGGTGGGGGATAGTTGAGGCAGGCTCACGGCATCCTGTTTCCATGAATGTTGCACGGAAGCACACCGTGAGAACAAGTTGATTACTCAGCCACCTCGAGTTGATGGGAACTCGAATGTCAACCTGTTAGACTTCCCGCAGCCATGCCGCGGCGAACAAGCGGCACGGTCCACTACCAAATTTCAGGTTGCCAAAATCTATTGTTACAGACGGCGGAATTAAAGGCGGCCCAATGCGAGCTTTTTGACGTTGGGCCGCGGTAGTTTTGGGTTACAGCTGGTGGAGTGACTCGTCCGCCAGCCGAAGCATTTTCGTATAGATCACGGAATCAACCCATTATTGATCGGGAGCTGGCAAGGCTGTCTATCATTCACACTTTTTCTCCTTCCTGTCCCCCGATTAGATTTCTACTTCCTTGATGATGAGACCTGCGTGCGCGCCATCACTTTGACTGAACTCCACGGAGCCGCGTAAAGATAGGCCTCGACAATTGCTTTGATGCCCCACAACTCTAGCTCCGCCGAGATCTCTAGCCGAGATTATAAGGAGTTGCTGAGTTCTATTCTACTAAAGCCTCGACTAAAGCCAATCTCCGGAAACGTTCGAACTTTAGACAGGTCTGACGACGCAGAGTATTACTAGCTGCCTATCAACGACATCATTCATCTAAATGCCGTACAGAACGACATCAAAGCTGAAACGAACCAACACAGTCACCATCTTCAAAGTTCACCTCCACTTATGTCTACTACCTCTCCAGTGTTCTCGCCCAAGACCACCGCCGACGAGGTGGCCACTGCATTCTCCCAGGAAATCAAAGGCAAAAATGGTACGTGCCGCAAAAATGGGAGGGTCTCACACCCTTGACTGCAATAGTTCTGATCACTGGCACATCCATGAACGGAATCGGCTTCGAAACCGCCCGTGCCATCGCAAAACATGCAAATCTTGTTATAATAACGGGTTACAATGAGGAAAGGTCTGTATCCACTTCAGTTGGCCGGTTGTGATCGTCGGTATGAAGTTGAAATTAGACTGAAGTTCTCCGAGGACGGCATCAAGAAGGATGTTCCTACAGCCAACATCCGCCGTCTGACCCTCGACCTTGCGTCCCTCGCCGGTGTCCGCAAAGCCGCTGCAGAGGTCAACAACACCTACCCTGAGCCGATACACGTAAGTACGACTTGCTTTGTGTACCGAACGGCAATTTACCCCCTCCTCTCCAGGTCCTCATCCACAACGCCGCCGCGGCCATCGGGCCCTTCAAACTCACCGCCGACGGACTGGAGAGCCAGATAGGCACCGACCACGTCGGCCCCTTCCTCCTCACGAAACTGCTGACCCCCAAACTCTTGGCGTCTGCGTCTGCTACAACGCCGGGCTCCACCCCGCGCGTAGTCTTCGTCGCGGGCGCCGCGCATGCGTACGGGCCCGGCGTCGACTTCGGCGCGATCGAGCACCCGAGCCCGGAGGGGTACACCAACTTCGGCGCGTACTTCGCGGCTAAGTCCGCTAATATCCTTACCGCAAGCGAGCTCACGAAGCGCGCGAAGGGCGCGCTCCATGTATACAGCCTGCATCCCGGATGTAAGTGCGCTGGATATTATACTTATTTATCGCGTTTCCCGCGAGATTTGCCATCGATATCAATACAGTTGTGTTCACGAACCTCACCCAAAAAGACGAGGCCGTTCCGGAGATGCAGGCGCTCGGGATCCTTATGCCGGACGGGCTCCCCAACACGGAAAAATTCGAATGGAAGACTATTCCGCAGGGCGCCGCCACGACTGTCGCTGCGGCATTTGATCCCTCCATAAGCGGTACGTGCCTCCTTTCGCTCGTTGCTCATCTTCTTACATCTCGTGTCTTTCCTCACAGACAAGTCGGGATCCTACCTCACCGATTCGGCCGTGGCAAACGAGTTGATCGCCCCGCACAGCTCTGACCCAGTGAGCACCCATTTTTATTACATGACTGACAACGGGGCTGACTGGAGGGTGCAGGCCACCGCAGCCAGACTGTGGACGCTGACGGAGAAGCTCATTGGGGAAGAGTTTACATTCTAGAGGAATGAAGGAAGGAAGGAATCAGACGCTGTATACTCGTGCACCGTCGCAATAAAGAATTGTATATGCCAGTCTTGCCATCCAACCCGTGTTGAAAATGTTAGGTTCAAAATCCCCGTGCGATTTGAAATATCACCACGGGGTTGCAGTACGAGTTGACTCACATTGATCTATTCACGTCAGCTCTTCTAGGTAACAGGGCGCAAGTCTTTGCTCCAGTTTGAGTACGCGAGGAAAAATTTCAAAACTGTCATGCGAACATGCCAGAGTGTAGCGGCACCGGATCTCTTCGTATCCGCCGCGCATGATTTGGGCTTGATTACTTGCAGGATCCTGGATCCAGGCCCTGTGCATCTCTTTAGTGCTCCGAGGTGATTCAGCGCTGGTACACATCTCGCACGGAAATCAAACTACGAGTCCACGAAAGTCGAACAAATTGAATTGAATTGGAGTCAGTACTACAGTAACACATGGAAGAAAGATATAATCTGAATAATTATAAAAAATGATTGCGTGCCGTGTGAGAAGCAAGAATGAATAATGCTAACGCCTATGGCGAGCAGAAACCATGCACACTAAGATCGGGTATCGCTCCACGAAAGAATTCTTATTCCCAAAGGAGCATTTTCCTGGGGCTAGGGGCTCGCACTTTCTGATTGATATCGCGGTGCGTCACCTGGCCTAGAATGGCGGGTCTATTCACTGAAGTTACATCGCTTTCAAGTAACACGCCAGGCTTCCGCGATCACAAACAAACGAATCTGATCTTGGGCGCTCCAAACTTTAACCTTTGATCCCGATTCCTCCACCGTGTCCACGTGTAGATGGTAAGTAAATTGCGAGATACCACTGGCAGCGATTCGGATGACGGCACCTGCCTGGTCGAATCTGGCCCTTGTTGAAAAGACAACATCATCTATTTGGGCTTCAATATTCTCATTCCTGTACAGGAAGTCTTGAACTTTTTACCCCATCCTCTCCTCTGCCTCGGCTCCCTTCCCGTTCTCATCGATAGTATCGCATGCGATCCTTCTGAGTTCCAAACGGCGTGGGGAAGATTGGGGCTTACTTCAATTTGCCGGTCTGGACAACGCCGTACGTACCTACCAGCTCTGCTTGCACTATGTCTAATTTTTTATGGATCAATCAAATATTTATGATTATTCGAGAATTTAAACAGAGCCTCTGTCGCTTAGAGATTGAGTACAGTCCAGTCATCACGCCCAGGCAAAGCCGGCACAGACGTTAGAAAAAATGTGCCATCTCTGGCTGAATGGTGCATTCTGACGAACGCGGTGTAGATTACGGTGAATGCCCCGTTTCTGAATGTCCAGCGGGGGGTTCTGGATAATTATTTTTGAGATTGAACGCGGCTTTCCGTGGAAACCTCTTTTTTTTTGAAGATGTGTTGGGTGGAGTTTAACAATTGAACGATGTGGTACCGAGTTACGTATGTAAATACTTGGGTACAAGTACCTCGATGGACCTAAATGAAGACGAGAAGAACGTGGGCGAGCGCGTCGTGAGTATCGCAAGTAATCGTATCACATAAAAACCCAATAAAAACCTCATGTGTGGGAAAAGAATAACGGCGGAGGAAAAGTGAGGTTTTCCCGTCGTTGTAAATCCCAGTGCCCATCACGGTGATTCAAATCAACACATCAATGATCGGGTGCTGCCCTGGCACGGCTGTCTATCAGTCACACTGTTACTACCCTTTTCTTCTTCCTCTCCCCCAAGTAGATTTCTACTTCCATGATGATGCGACGATGTTTCGCTCGCCGTAGGTCAAGTCTCCCCCTAACCGAGCGCTCTACCGCTTTGGCGGAACTCCACGGAGCCGCGTGAAGATCTTAAGCCTCAACGATTGCTTTGATGCCCCAAATCTAGCGGGACCGGCCGTGTAATCCTACCTACCTACTTACCTAGCTCCGCCGAGCCCCGTAGAGATTTCTAGCCGAGATTACAAGGAATTACAGGTCTGTCTCTAGAGTCTATATATTCCAAGGTCTCGACATCCTTTCTTCCTAGGAACAGGAAGCAAACCTCTGGCATGAAAATAATCCTCATGTTTGACAAAGTCAACCACATATACCTGCTCGTGGTCATCCTGCTCGTCGTCTGGGCCCTATACACTGCCTGGCGCCGGCACGCGATCAAGTGCCTAATCCCCCTCCGCGGCCCCCCACCCTCTTCCTTCCTCCTCGGTGCGCTCTTTCTTTCTTTGCCATGCGTTTCCCTGCAGCGCTAAGCCTCCGTTCTCCTCTATTGTATATGGTACTCGCAGGTAACACCCCGGACCTGTACTCCGGCCCGCGCGGTTTCGCGTACCACCACGCGCTGGCCGAGACGTACGGGCGCGCCTTCAAGATCCACATGTTCGCTGGCGTGTGTCCCCCCCGGCCTTACTGTATATATCGAACACCGCTAACACACGCCTCGCTTTTTAGGAAGAGCAAGTCTACCTCTCCGACACGCGCGCGCTGAACCACGTCCTTGTCCGCGACACACATGTCTTCGACGAGACGCCCGCCATGACCTCGTACGTCCCCTTCCCATCGATCACCGCGCACGAGCTCATGGATCGCGCCCCGACAGTGAGTTCTACTACTGCTTCGGCCCAGGCCTCATCTCCGTACGCGGCGACACGCACAAAAAGTAAGTCTCACGTGACGGATCAATGCAACTGACGAGAACGCAACCACTGAACCAGGCAGCGAAAAATGATCCAACCACTCTTCGGTACGGCGCACATCCGCGCGCTTACGCCCACGTTCTGGGGCATTGCGTACAAGTTGTCCGACGTCATCCGCGCCAGGGTCCGCGCCGCGCACGCTTCCGACACGGGAAACGCATCTAAACACGCGTCCCAGCAGCCCTCCGCCGTAATCGACCTCTGGAAGTGGGCCTCGCGCGCGGCGCTCGAAGGCGTCGGTATCGGCGCACTCGGGTACTCGTTCGACGCGCTCGATGACGGGATAGAAGACAGCGCATTTATGGTCGCTGTGCGCGAGCTCCCGTACGTCTGCCCTCCTCCGCTATTTTTTATTTATTTATTTATTATTGACGGCGACACGCCCCAGGTACACTGTCTACCCCCTACGCAAGTTCATGCCCATCTGCATCTGGTGCATGCGCAATCTGCCCGTGTGGCTCCAACGCGCCCTCGCTCGTCTCACGCCGGTCCCCCGCGTGCAAAAGGTACGCCGCATCGTCGAGACGCTGCAGCGGAACAGCGAGGCACTGTTCGCAGCCAAGAAGGCTGCATTGAAAGCGGGAAACGAGGAGGCAGCGTTGCAGGTTGGCGCGGGGAACGATGTTATGAGCGTGCTGAGTGCGCCTCGCCCCCCCTTCGTCAATACGTTGCTCATTTCATTTATTTCTTGGGTGTTGTGTTACGCAGTGAAAGCGAACATGACTGCAGCCGCGAACGAGAAAGAGAGCCTGCCCGACGAGGAGGTGATGGGGCAGATGAACACGTTCATCGCCGCCGCGCACGACACGATGTCGTCCGCGCTGTCGCGCCTGCTTCACTCCCTCGCACACGACCTTCCCCGCCAGCGCCGCCTGCGCGAGGAGCTCACGCAGGCGCGCACAGAGGCGTTCGGCGAGCTCGACTTCCACGCGGTCACTACCCTCCGTACGTGGCCTCCACCATGCCATCACGACCGATACTGACGCCGCCATGCAGCTTTCCTCGACGCGGTCTACCGCGAGACCCTCCGCCTCTACTCACCTGTCCCCTTCCAGAACCGCACGTGAGCCCCTCCTCCCTGCTCCGTACGCAGACCAAGACTGAGACACCACCCGGACAAATACAGCGCGATGGAGGCCATCAGCATCCCCCTCAGCGCGCCCATTGAGCTCGCCAACGGGGAGCTGGTCCGCGAGCTGCCGATCGCGAAGGGGCAGACCGTCCTCGTGTCCATCGAGGCCGTCAACCGCGACCCCGCCATCTGGGGCCACGACGCGGCCACGTGGGTCCCCGAACGCTGGCTCGACAGCCTCCCGCCCTCGGTGCACGCCGCGGCGGTGCCCGGCGCGTTTTCCCACACGTGCGTCCGCATTCAACTTACTAAATGGAGTGCTGCTGATGGTCCGCGTATACTATATATAGGCTGTCGTTCCTCGGCGGGAACCGCTCTTGCATCGGCATGAAGTACGCTGAGGTCGAGCTCAGTGCGTTGCCCCCTCCCGCCCTTCACCCAACTTAACCCATGTTTCCTCTATCCACTTAGAAACGGTCCTGATAGCGCTCGTCGAGAACTTCGAGTTCGCGCCCGCCCCGGGGTGCGAGGAGATCAAGTGGCGGCTCTCGCTCATGCAGACGCCCGCGCTGCCCGAGCGCGCACACCTCGATGAGCCGGAGCTCCCGCTGCTGGTCACGATGGTGAAGCCGGGTGTGTGATGATTCGGCGAACGTGCGGAGGGTGTGGTGAGTTCCGCGTGGCGGAGGCGCTTGCTGTTGAGTCCCTATTTCGAATGCATGTTGTATTTGTGTGTCTTGTATTCTTGCTGTTCGCGAATTTCAATACTTGTCTCAAATTCCATTTATCTAGCAGTAGTTCGAGCACTGCAATTCGACACGCACTAGATTGGAATTTGTGGAGGAAACAGGTATGCGATACCTTTGCGTGTTCCTGAATGTAATACCTATCCAAGGGGAATGTGACATATATTCGAGTTCAAATACTGGAACCAGTCGAGACGAAGTTTCACCAAACAGCTCTTGAGTCGAACCAGAGCTGGCGTCGGCATTCGAATATGTAGGGCAAGCCTGCTATCAACTGTAATGTAATTGCGAGGCGTTACACCGAAGTCGACGAAGAAGCTTAAAAAAGGGAAGGAGCCGACCGAGAATGACGCAGTTATGCGGGGAGTAAAGGTTCACTGATGTGTTGCCGGGTAAGAAAGGATTCATCTACATCAACAGGATAAACCTCTGATATACTTTGCTTGATGTCGCAGGTTTTGCTCAGGTTTGTTAGTGATGTGGGAAACGGCTTGGTAAGTGCGGGGTTGGTGGTGGCGGTAAGAGGTAAAGCGCGCTCGGGACGAGCGGGCTCCGAGCAACGGATCAGACGGATTATGTGTGATACGTGAGTAACGCCGAGCGCTGCTCATCATCGTGCTTTTCAACTGAACAGAGAATTAGAGGAATTTTCGCTGCGTTCGGGGTCCGCGTCGGCAGACCCTGCCGACAATGGCCGAGCTCTGCCGGCGCGGCCAACGAGGCCTGCCGACATTGATGAACGCCCTGCCGACCTCGGCGAACGCGGCGTCGGCATGGTCTGCCTGTCCATGCATATCGACAGATGTTCCGTCGCTCTTTCGAGGCGATACTCTACGAAGCTTCCGAGGCACCAGTTCCAAGGCGTGGAAGCCCAGACGAATGCCTCAAAACGCGACGCACGTGCATCGGCGGATGTCGGCAGAGGTCGGCAAGCTGTGCCGACACCAGGGTCTGCCGACATCTGTTTCCGTGGGTCCGCACAGCCTCTGCCGACGGACCCTAGTGTTTGGTTTTCGAACACCTTGGTATCGCGATAGCATTAGTCAAGCCTTTGCAAATACGACTCACCGTGCTTTTCCGTATGTTTTCAATTTTACCAAATGATCTATCTTACCAGGTCCCTGGCGGTGATTACAGTCGGGCTATTCCACTCCAAACCGGAAGTGATTACTCAAAATACCATGTGGTGCGCTCATGGTCACTGGTTTGAATATTCATATTCCAGGAGGGTGGTGGAAGCTGTGAAGGAGTTATTCGAGAGCATCGAGGCCAAGAGTTTGGATACAACAGACGTTGAGTCTTTATTGCGTTTTGTGGGACATAAAAAGGGGTGCGAAGCTGCGGCAAGCGAAATTAACTTATGAACCGCTCGAGATGCTTACCCACCACCCATAGGTCCAGGTATTCCTAACCCACATGCCACATCTCTCCTCGACAGATACATGATGTATCAAAACGCCAGATAGGCCTGCCACTCTATCATAAACGACCCCACTGATCCCACTCACCAACTGCGTAGATTCTCTACGCCAACCCCGTGTCGTGTATCGCTTCTATAAACTGTAACCTCCAATAGTGACTAGCTGTCGAGCCACGAGACGCGGGCTGCTACACAGAATCATTCCAATCTGGATTCATTTGCGAGACGTCGACACGCAATCTAACAGCTTCAATATTAGCCCAACAGCAAAGATCTGTCACCGCGAGCCGTCTTGAAATTGACAGATCGCAGTCGCACCGGCGAAATTCCGCATCCGCACATCCGCTTAAATACGGATGCGGTGACAAGTCTCAAATCCTTGCGACTCAAACACCTCCTCTCTCGAATGCAGTTTGATCCCCACGTGCAGTTCGATGCTCTTTCTATCAAGTGCGTCCATTCTTGTTCACAGTATTCGAGGCTGAGGAATTTTTGCAGTATATCCACCGTTCCGAGACTCCCACCGGAAATCCAGGAGATCATCGTGGATCTCCTCTTCGACGACAAAGATGCTTTGCGTACCTGTTCTTTGGTGGACCAGGCATGGTTGCATCTCAGTCGCCGTCATCTGTTTGCATCTGTCCATCTGCTAAAGGACAGATGCGAGAGCTTCCGCGATCTCTGTCATTCCCCTCACGGCACTGTAGCGCCTTACATCAGTGCCCTCAGCATCAGTTCGCCCAAAGATGCCGACTATATGAATGAATCTGCTTCATTTTTCCTGGATCTTGTTCCACACCTCCCATGTTTACCGACCTTGACATCTCTCGAGATCTGCTCTCTCTCGTGGAAAAATGCGTCTCAACAATGCCTATCCTCCATGGCGAGCTGCTTTTCCAATCTTACGGAGCTTTGTATCCACCTTGTCGAATTCAATGACTCCCAGCAGGTCTCGGTCTTGCTGTCTTGCTTCCAGATGCTGGAAAAAATATCGATTGGAGCAACGTTTGCCACAGAGGATCAGGCTTCATCTTCCATCCCTCCTCCAAATCTCCGTCACTTACGGGTGCTGAACCTAAGGATGGGACTCCACGGTACTGGTGCTTTCCGAGACATTATTTCGTGGTTTATTCCAACAAACGGGCTTCCGGCAATCCAAGCATTTTCTATTGCGTCATTGGATGTAAATTTGCTTCTGGTTGTTGGATCTCTCCTTCGAGAGCTCGGGTCAACGTTGAAGGACCTTGATATTTGGTTCATGAACACTGTCACAGTTGGTAGGTCCATGTTATCGTAAGGTGTTTCTGGTAATTAATCTAGTTTTCTAGCTGAGTTAAATACCCACATCGACCTGACACGCAACCGAGGACTGCGGAGCGTCACCATTCATAGCCTGAACAGCACCTCTTGGGCTCTCCTTGAGGGAATCTCAATTGATGTCCTCTCTGTGCATATCTTCGTCGACTCTATGGCGGCGCTTGATCGCATGGAATGGGCCCGACTGAGTTGGACACCTCAGTTTGCGCGACTGCACCGGTTTTTCTTAGCTGTTATCTGCTTCACTGAGATGCCTGGTAACAATGGTGAAAATTTAGATGAAGATACAGTCGAGAGAGAGATTCGCCGACGGGTGCCTGAATGGGCCGAACAGAGGAATACCGAGATCAAGCTCGAATCCAAACCAGTTCTCGAATTTTATGATGAGGTGCGATATCTTTTGAATCTGATTCAAGTATGCTGACTTTACTTTAGTTTATGAAATTTAAATCCCCGGCGCGTACCTCGAGATCTGCGTATGATAGTCAGAGAGCGTAGAGTTGGTAGTTTCGAAGCCTTGGTCCATCGTTTCGATGCGCCAAAATATACAATGCGTCCATAGCAGCTACAAGAAGTAGCATACACACCTAATGGACGGGCTTTCTTTTAAATCTATTTAACTTTGGAAGTGTCGAAATGAGAGCGACGCAGACTCTGAGTCCACAAAAGAAGTCGATCAAATAAAAAATGACCGAGAAAAAAGAGCAGATACCGTCCTTGAACACTGTAACACAAGTCAAGACCATTATGAAAGGCGCTGGAAGTGTCTGCATGTGTACTGAGATGTGCGGAGAGGAATACGGGCCTTGGAACAGTGCAGGAGCCTCTAGGCGATCTTTTTTGCAGTCTTCCACTTTCTGAGACGTATCGCATTTGCGCTGTGCAACGTCTACGAGCTTAGGCAGATATCATAGTGTGCTCAACCGCGCTTCTCTTTCGGTCTTTCCCCCACGCGTTTATCAAAGCCGCCTTAAATCCCTTCCTGTTACGCAAGAGCTTCGTACCGATGTGCGTCATGTACATGTGGTTCACCCTGCATTGATATACAGGGAGTAAAATGCATAGATTGGGTACACGGTCCATACGGTTAGAACATCTTTCCTCTTTCACCGCGATCCGCCTCAAGTCAGTACATGCTGAATGAACACTCACGCTTCAACACCGACGCTGCGCAGGTACCCGACCCTTTGCGGGTTCACCTCTGTGTCGGGGCCGCGGTTGTAGGCGGTCCACTTGGGCTCGTTCTACGCCGGAGTTAACGGAGATATACCGACGATAGATCGAGCCATCGGAAGAAAAAAAATAGGGAGAATGGAATGAACATCCCACGTATCTGGAACAAGCGCAGTAGGTGGATGCTTTCGGCATCGTCGAGTGCGAGGCGGTGGTAGATGCCTGCGGGGAGGACGAGTAGGTCGCCGGGCTCGAGCGCAAGGCGGATCCACGCGTCAGTTGGCGCTTCTGAAGACGCATATTGCGAGCTCAGGCGAGGCGAGCTTGCGAGCCGGCCTGAGTGGAAGCCAAGGTAGAGGCGCGGCACAGACCCGATCTGCGCACTCGTGTCCACGTAGATTAGATTGCGTTCTTACCTACATAGCCACATCGGCTGGTCTTCTCTTGCCACGTCGCGTCCTCAGAGGAAAATCTTCCTCATCGTCTTTCCCTTCGTCCTCGCTCCATTTTTTTTGAGCCACTCATCCCTGCCATGGCAGCCCAATCTCGTGCCGGCGTTCCTTTGCCCCTCCCCGTGGACTTCGACTTTGTCGGACACATGACGCGCCCTGCAGACATTCCCCCTCCCTCTTTCTTTGAGCTCGACGATATCAATGCTGACAACCTGGCTAGAGAAAAGAAGAATAAAGCCAGCCTTAAGTTGACACGCGCCTATCTCGAGGCAAAGAACTCCGCGGCCGGCGTCACGAACGAAGACGTCGGCGAACCCCTCGTACCATATTACGAGTATTCCGACGCAGACAAGCGTCTCATGATCGCGGACAGGGACGTCGTCACTGCCGTCGGCCCACTCCCCCAGTACATGATCCTCTTCCTCGGCGCCGAGCGCGTGAAGATCCAGCAGACGCGCGAGTCGGACAAAGACAAACGCGAGGCAGAGTGCGCTGCGCACGAGGCAGAGAAGACCAAAGCCGTGCGTCCTATCTTCGGTACTCTGACGCTGCCCAACCCGCATTCCATGTCTTCGTACGACGCCACGAACATTGTGATTCCCGACATCTACCACGTTTTGTTACATCATAAAATATATTTTCCCCTCCACTGGTGGTCGGACAAATATATCCGACAAGCTATGGACCACCCCCATACCATCCCTACCCGCTCCATCACGGCGGAACAAACCTCGGCCCTTGTCGCGCTGCAACAGGTCACCGTGGTGGACGTTGCAAAGCTCGAGCGCTTTTTCGGCGCCAACGACCTCGCCGCGCTGACCCCGGGCGTCTGGAAGCAGGCGGCCAAGAACTTACTAGACTCTTTTACGAAACTATGCCCGCCTGTCATCCCCGGCGACCCAGTGTTGGGCCACACTCACGCGTCTGAATTCGCCCACCATGCCCAGCACTTCGCGAAACTCTCGTGTCACGAAGACCTCGAGATGTTCCCGGTGTGGTACCCGGTCGAATACGAGCTCCGAATGGAGATCTTCAGAGGCGGCCTCTACGACCGTTCCTATCACGACACTCGCATCAACGTCGCGATCGCGACCTACCAGCAGGCGAACCCGTCGACCCCTTCCTTCCCGACTGTCGCATTTACCGCCTCGGCACCCAACCTCAAGCGCCCCTCGCCAGACGAGGGGGGCGCGGGAAATTCCAAACAAGCGCGCACAGGCAACGCTCGCGGTATTCGGGACCAGCGCAGCTCGACGCCGGGGTCTCGCGAGGGCTCCGTCCCGCGCGAATGCGGCCCCCTAATCTGCATTATCTGCACAGGCCCGCACAGCGCGTACAACCATCCGGCGGCTTCCACCACCTTCGCTACCGGTGAGGCCCTCTTCTCGAAGCTAGTAGAGAAGGATGTGCGCACCGTGCAGTCCTTTCGGGGCGCCACGGGCAAAACCCTGTGCATTAACTACAATGTCACAAAAAAATGCTCGGGCGACCACGGCGACACCCGCATCCACGCTTGCTCCCTCTGCGGCGGCGAACACGGCGCTCTCTCCCGTGACTCCGGATGCGCTCGAGTGCGCGCCGGCGCATTCATCGCCTGAACGCGCCCTCGAGGCCGATTTTCTTGGGTACACTACTATCGCTCCATCATCGCTGATTTACGTCGACCTGCGTCCCTTTGTGCACGCCCGCCCGCCCCTCGTGGGGCCGGGCGAAGCGTTTTCTTCCCTTCTAGACCGCATCGTGCAACCCTACAGCGTCCCGGATTTTGAAACCCTCTTGGGAAAACATAGCCTCACGTCGTCTTACCCAGATCTGATCCGCAATCTCCGCGAGGGTTTCCCTCTCGGCCGGCTTCCCCTACTCACGTCCAACGTCGTTATCCCCAACCACCCTTCCGCCACCATTGAGCGCGCGACCACACTCGAGTATCTTCGCACAGAACTCGACGCGGGGCGGATGGACGGCCCATTCTCCCGCGAGGAAATGGAGCTTGTCTGCTGCGGCCCCTTCTTTGCCTCCCCCCTCATCGTCGCGTCCAACGATCAGGGCCCGGGCTTGGAGGCGAAGAAAAGGGTCTGCAGAAACTTATCGAAAGGCGACGCAAAGGCGGGCATTCAAGCCGTAAACGACCATATCGAGAAGGCGGACTTTCCCACTCGATTTGACATGCCTTCCAAGATGGCTGACCTGGTGAGTCCTGCCTTCTCAGTTTCCTTTCTTTTCTTTTCTTTTCCCCCCCCTACCTTCTATGTGCGCATCACGCGCTTTTGGTTTGCCAATGCTTCGGCGGAGGCCTCGTCGTCGGAGCGGCGCACCACCTTATGCGCGCTCCTTGTCTCTCGTGCGGCGCACTACGGCGCCACCCGTCCGTGAACTGCCCCGAGTGCACTCACGCGTCTTTCTCGTCCCTGGCGCGCACAGCCGCTGCTTCGTCTCGTCGCGCACGCTGTCATCGCGACATGCCCGCACTCGTCCCATCCCCGTCGTGCACCCGGTCATCGCGACACGCCTGCACTCGTCCCGTCCCCACGCCCTCTTTTGCGTGACTTACGTCTCGTCTAGATCGCCTGCGCTCCCGAAGGCGCCGAAGCCTGCGCGTTCGACATCAAGTCCTTCCACAGGACTTGTCCGGTGCTCCCCGCGCACAAACCGTTCCTCGCCGTCCACTTCGATGGCCAGTTCTACCTGGACCATTGCTTTCCCTTCGGCGCTGCATCCGCGAGCAGCAACGCCGGCCAAATCTGCAACGCCATGATCGACATCTGGCAAGCAGAACTCGGTGCCGACGCCAGAGTCCTCAAGTACGAAGACGACTGTCCTGTCGTACGTTTCCCTGACACCCCCGATCCCGGCCTCGATGGCTCGTATTCGTTCCGCTTCGATCGTGCTTCGGTACTCACCCCCATCGACCCGCTTCTCGTCCCATGGCACCCCACAAAGACGGGCCTTGCATTCTCAAAGCATATCGTTTTCCTGGGGCTCCTCTGGGACCTCCCCCTCCGTCGCGTCACGCTCCCCGTGGAGAAACGCAACAAGTACCTCGCGCGAGTACAGCGCATGCTCGCCGGTATACACGCACACGAGAAATTCGTCCTTCTCGACGTGCAAGAGCTCCACGGCGTACTGTGCCATATCTGCTTCGTGTACCGCGACGGCAGCTCTCGCATCGCCGTCTTCTCGAACGCTATGGCGGATTTCAAGGGCAACTCGTTCGCCCGCCGCTGGCTCTCGGGCACGGCGAAGAAAGCCCTCATCTGGTGGGAGCAACGGCTCTCGGACGCGTCTTTCTGGCGCGAACTCCACCCTCTGGGCCCGTTGCGCGACCTCGGCATCTACGTGGACGCCAGCACCTCGTGGGGCTTGGCCGTCGTCATCGGCGAGGACTGGTACGCACTCCGACTCAAACCCAACTGGAAGTCTATCATGCCCGGGCACGACATCTGCTGGCTCGAGGCTGTCGCCATCGAGGTGCTCTACCTCTTCATGGAACAACTCGGTTTCCGCGACCTACACGTCCTCGTTCGCTCTGACAACAAGGGCGCGATCGGGATTCATCAAAAGGGGCGATCACCTAACGTGGGGCTCAACTTGTGCGCGCGTCGATCATTCGTGATCACTGCCGGGTTGGGCATTACCCCCACCATCGTCTACGTCCCTTCGAAGGACAATCTCGCTGACGCCCCGTCCCGCGGCGAGCGTGCAGCCCACATCGTCGAGAATCGCTGCCTCACCCGCCAGTTCGAGCTCCTGGCTGACGAGCTCCTGGCTGAATTGCGCGACGTTTTCACCGATGAGCTCCAGATTTGACGCGGCCGCATATGCAGACCTGCATTGCGACCCGCTGCTCTCCCTCGCCTCCTCCGTAATCTTGTCGTCGTCTCGTCTCGTCCCGCCCACGTCCGGCCCGGCCCCCGTCCCGTATGATCCGTGTCACTCGTACATCGTCACACTCACGTCTCGCGGCGCCGTCTTACCTTCGACAGGTCCAGTCCCGCTTCTCTGCAGCTTAAAGAACCCATCGCATCGAGCGATTTCGTCTTGTTCGCGTATGCACCCGTCCCACGCACTCCGGCGTCCGCTGACTTTGCGACAGCTCGTCTGTCCTGGAACCTTTCGGCGCGTTGCTTACACAGTCCGTTCCCCGCCCCGCCCCGCTTGCCTCATCGCAAGCGGCACCCGCATCGAATCGTCCCGTCTCTACATTGTCGTACGTCCGCATCGGTGCACCCGTTTTGCGCACGCTAACTCAGCGTGCGTTAGCTGCCATGTCCCACTTCCCCCTGCGCCGTGGCCCCCTTCACCCCGTCTCGTCGCACACGCCACGCCTCGTATCCTCCACGTCCCTCCGCGGGCCACCGTCACCACAACGTCCGCGGCACCTCGCCCCACACCCGCCGTGGCCCGTCGCGAGCAACGAGGCGCGCTCGACTCCTGCTCGGCCCTGAGGAAGATCCGCGAGACGGCGGCTCGCTCGCTGCAGCCCAAGCGCCCACGACAGCCCGCTCCGGAGAAGAGGATCGCCCCCAGCCCCTACCGCCCACTCGTGGCCGCGGATCGTCGCGTTCTGCTTTGGACGACACCTTTCTCCGATGCGACGCACACCGCGATGACCGCCTCTGGCGTCTCCCCATCGCTGCAGCTCAAGATCTTTGAGAGCTTGCTGCTCACCCATGTCCCGGAGACGCGGGAGACGTATGGCGCGGGACTCCTACGCTTCACGGAGTTCTGCGACCGCGAGTTCATCCCGGAGGCCTCCCGCATGCCTGCCGATCGTTACCTACTCGCCGCCTTCGTCGCCGATGCCACCGGCACCTGCACCGGCAACTGCATCAGGAACTGGCTCAACGGCCTGCACCTGTGGCATGTCTTCAACGACGCCCCCTGGCACGGTGACGAGGGGTTCCTTCCTGCGCTCAAGAAGGCGGCGGATAAAAGCGGCGTGCGATTCAAACGCCCCCCTCACGGCCCCGTCACCCCACCGCACCTCCGCGCGCACCGCGCCACGTTGGACCTAAACTCGCCTCGCGGCGCCGCCTCGTGGTCGGCCGCCCTCTCCGCCTTCTGGGGGTGTCGTCGTCTGGGCTAACTGCTCATCCGTAGCATCGCCAAGTTCTCCCCGCTGCGGGATACATGCCGCTGCACCCGCATCGTTTTCTCGTGGGTCAACGGCAGAGAGGTGGTGAGCATACACCTCGTCTGGACCAAGACCACGACGATCGCCGGTGGCGAACTCATCCTCACCGCCGTCCTCGGGGGGGACACCGACTTGTGTCCGGTGTGGGCGCTCAGGAATCACCTCCGCGTCAACACCGACCCTCCTCACGACGCTCCGATTTTCGCCTATCGCACGCCGTCGGGCTGGCTGCCCCTCGTCAAGGAGGTCTTCCTTCGCGACCTCTCCGCCGTCTTTCGTGCCGCCTCACTGGACCTCATCTTTGGTCACAGCTTCCGTATCGGCGGCTCCCTCGAGCTCCTCGCGGCGGGCGTTCCCCCCGAGATGATCATGAAACTCGGGGGTTGGACGTCGCTTTGCTTTCTGATATATTGGCGTCGCCTTGCCCAAATCATCCCCCTCGCGATCTCTCGTGCTTGGGACGCCCGCATCGCCGAATTCGCTCGTGCTCACGGACACCCCGCAGACTCTTCGTCCTTATCGTTTGACTAGCCTACTGCTTTCTACCTCGTATCGTACGTCTGTCTACGCGCCGCTGCGCTCTATTTCTTGTCATTCGCTTATGAATAGAGTATCTTTCGTTTCCTTTCTTTTGCGTCGCTCTGCTGTGTTGGGGCCCTCGGGCCCGTTTCTCTCGCCCTCGCACGAGCCTTCGGCTCTCTGAGCTTCGCTCCTTTGGGTGGCTTCGGGTCTCGTTCGTCTGACCCGTCGTGGCCCTTGTGTACGGGATTGGCCATGCCCGCGCGTTCCGACTCCGATCCGCCCTTCCCCGCTGCCCCCGCGCAGACCGGGAAGTCCCGATCGGCCGGGACGGCCTTTCCCCCCACAAACACCACACAGCTTCGTCTCCACATCTCGTCCTCATATTTTACACGCGCCGCACGCGCGATTCCACATTGCTCGTCCTCCAGGATCGGGAGCCCTATAGGTGCTCCCTCCTCCTGAGCGCAGATCTCCCACACGCGAGCCTCTACCTTGGCCATATCTATCGTCAGAGAACGTTTATGGGTGGGGTGATGATAAGACGCACCACGGACATCGAAGTATCCGCCCCCACTGAGGACGTACCGGATTTCCTCGTCCTCGTGCATGTGTCTACATTCAAACTCTGTAAGATGACACATCCGGTCGCACCAAGGGGTAAACGCACTCCTGGAAGAAGCCCTTGATCTTCGCCTAGTAAGCCTATCCCTCCATTAGCTCGAATTCTTTCCCGCACGACAAACAACATTGACCTCGCCCAGCCCGGCTCGGGAGATATCAATCGTGTCGCGGCTCTTGTAATCCCTTTCCCGCGCAATGTCGTTGCATCAGGAAAGACCTCCTTTGGCAATAAGGTCAAATTGCCCCAAAAGAGTTGGCAATCTGGCCGAATTCCCTTGCTTGGGTCCATTAGCTTTCTAGTGACGTTCAAAATAAATTAGGGGAAATAAGAACTTAGTTAGCTTGTATTCACAACAATCAGTATGCATCTGACAGGCCAGTAGTTGCTCAATAGTGATGGGATTTAGAATACGACCCGATGTTATTCACGAGATAGTACATATATGACATCATATGTACAGCTACAGACAACCACAGGACAACCACACACATAGCCGCCTCGCCCCTGGGTGGACCGGAACTTGTGTAGTACGTGGAGAAGCTCAAATGCGATGAAACGATGCTATTGACCAGCGTGGTGAAACAGAAATAACTAAGAAGATCGAAAAGGTCACTAATGCAACCTAAACTATCAACCCAATCACAACACTACAATCACACAACACACACACTGTTCAAGAATGCACACAATTGAGTTCGGGTCACCCTGAAGTATACAGGTAAGATTGAACCTTTCGTGTTATGAACGGATGGAAACGTAGTCAGTCGTAAAAGTCTTATTAGGACAATTAGAGATACAGAAGTTGACGAGCAACTAAAGTATTCGACTTGAATACAAGGAAATGGGGGTGGAGGAGGATTTCAATAGACCCGAGGGACCAACAGATTGGCCCGCGGGGCGCCTTAAACTCTACTGTTCGAGAACAAGGACTTCACAGACAGGGAACCGACCACAGAGGAAGGCTCAGACAGGGTACTGATCACTGAGCAGTACAGACAGGGCACCAACCACTGAGGAGGGCGCAAGAACCAGTTGTTCTTATTTATATCCAACAAATCAATCCTATTTGAATACACACAAAAGACAGTTATTTAAAACGTATCTCCGCGGGGATTCTGCCTACACCAACGCCTTATATAAGCTTTGACCAGAGTCTCAGCAAAGTGGGCAGGGGATGCAGTGCCGAAATGCGGGTTTTTACAGGCCTTTTATACTAAATAAAGAAAACACGAGAGTAATAGTACATGAGTAATTGAGTAGGGAGATTTGGTATATAACCGAGACTGCTGTCCGTGCCGTGTCGATTCGTATTGATGCGGGGCCCGCGGATAAGCTTGATTAGCCTGCCAAGAACCCTTTTATGGTATAATTCTATTTCCGAGCCGTGCCGACACTATTCGTGTTTAGATCGCGCACGCATCCCTACTGTTCCTATTGGTTCGGTGTTTTCGAGCCCGAGGGCTCTAGTAATCTCTAATATTCTATTGGACGCCTCCGCGGCATCCTACTACGTTGCTACCTGCCCGCGGCCGGGTGAATACTCCGTTCACCAATTCCGCTGACTCTAATGTTTCTACCGTGCCGAGGGTACGCGCTCTGATTGCCCTCGGGTTTTCCCGAGGCGGCCCGCGGGGGGCCGTAGCCCTGTGCTCCAGCCTACAAGTTCCTACGGTCGCGGTTCTACTTCAATGTTTATGGGTTTCCGAGCCCGCGGGGGTCCCGCAGGGGTAGTAAATGTTCCACGCTCAAATGTAGTGTCCGTCCAGACTTCATTATATTATCTCCTTGGTATGGTATCTAGCCCAATGACCTCCGAGGACCCTTGAGTTGTTATACTGATTCCCAATGGTAAAAGAACCGAGTCGTAACACACCCGAGGCCCTACCGCCATTTGCATCCTTAATACTCAATCAGCCGCTCGGAGCTCACGCTGACTCTTATTGTATATCACCAGGATAGAGGTACTAGTAAACGTACTAATAATGCAAAAATGCATGATTACATGGCTGCGCAAATACGTGCCGTATCAGCGAACAATACCCTGCAAACAATGTATGTTAGTATACAGTTGGCAACGGAAAATAGCACATACATTATTCCCAGATGGCTGGTGTCACCGTGACATCAGCCCGATATGTCCTACTCAGCCGAATAGAAAGTAGTAGTAGGGGGACATAGAAGGGATGTGTACTGCTCACCATAGTTAGTATCAGCAATAGCTCCGACTGCTGTGTGAGACAAGTAAGGAAAGACCCAACTGAAAGAGAGAGACACGTACCAAGAAGATTGCAGTGACGTGTGCACAGACGACAACGTGCTCGACCTCTATCAGTTCGGACGACTTTGACGAGGGTTCAACGAAGAGTTAGCGGTGGGGACATGAGGGGAAGGAGGGTGCGCACCGTCGCCGATTAGGTATGCGAGCCCCGCCGGTGGGAAATTCATACTATCGGACTTGAGCGATGAGGACGATATGGCGACGTCAGTCACGCGGCGGGTGGGGGCGTGGCCACAGACGTGGTGTCAGTCAAATTGCCGATGTCCTGAAGAGCGCTATGTGCGCCCAATAGGAGTTCAGGAGAGATACAGATGAAGGGAAGTAAACGCACCTCTCGTGCCAACTAATGCAGTCCGTAGCCAAGGGTAGTTTCCTACTTCCTGGCCCGGAAAAGAAGGATTGAAATGGGAAAACTCAGGTCCACGCTAATCGTCGGGAACGCCAGGTCGAAGCCTGTGCAACACGTGTGAGTGAACGGTGCGGGAAATGGAGACGGGAAATACCTACAACCAGGCTATCCGAAGACACAGAGGCACAGGGGTATGGCTAGAGACTACTGAGGAGGGGAAGAAGGTATGGAAGAGCCCATGGATCGATAGCGGCAAGTGAGCTGGCGAGCGACAAAGTGGGGGAAAGAGAAGAGTCTGTGTTGACAGGTGTTGCTCCCGCTGTCCGTTTACGGACTCGAACCACTTTTTATGGCACGTGCACGCTGTGCCTGGGCTGTGCTGATTTAGGGCCGGTGTTCCGGCAACCGGACTTAGACTATTTCAATAAATTCGGGAGTTGGAAAGTCCGGGAAAAATGTCCGCCATCAGAGCGATCGGCGGACACCATGACGTATGAGCAATGTAGCGGAGATCGAATCAAGCCTGTCAAGCAGCACAGGCAAACAAACTTGAGGTGTAGGGCCGTTGTGTAGCACGGCATGAACTCGAAATTCTTTGTAGATCTACACAAGATTTACAAGTAGTAGGGCTCGGCACCGTAGCCGTATGATACGGCATACGGCATACGGCCATACGGCAGACCCGTACCCTCCTTTACGGTTACGGCTCTCAGCCGTACGTAGTGCCGTAGTAAGCCGTAAGAATACGGCCGCATACGGCACCCATACGGACCGTAAATCATTGTCAAATAGTCAATCATTCACCACGAGCTGGTTCCCGAACAGCGGGCATCGATTGCCGTTGCCGTTGGTGAGCGGCTCCATCGGACAGCAGGTCGAGAGGGTGGAGGAGGAGGAGGAGGAGGAAGGGAAGGGATGTTTGCCGCCGGCGTGGAATGTTGTCCCTGCTTGGCATCGACCCCTGTAGCGGCTGTGCTGCCAAGTAAAACAAACCTTATAGCCAAGACGTCATAGGCAGATTCAAAGTCCGACAAATGTCTGGCCGCACTCGGCCGGACATTTTGGCGGACTTTTGATGGCGGACTTTCCAATTCCCGGATGCTCTCGACTATTTTCGATTCTCTTCTCAACTGAATTTCAAGATGTTCCTCTGTGCAGACTCTGTATACAAAAGTAACTCACTAGTGCTATGTATGATATGATTCTCTCTCTTCTGGTGCTCAAAAAAGCAATGTTATAAATGTTGTCTGACACCAAACTCTGGAAATCCAGGTAATTTGGCCGCTTTCCACCATTTTGTCGCAATCTGAAGGCCAGAACTAAATTACTACTAAATTAGGGAAGGAGGTTTTTTCCTGATGTGATCTGTGCCTCGTAGCCCTCGACGGGAATCGACAAGCAGCGGACATTGAGCGTGGCGAGCGCCTCGGATGTTACTGGCTTCGAGGCCGGGGAGTCGTGCGCGAGGCCGGGGGCGCCGGGCAGGTTGTCGAAGTACCACGCGCGCATGCATTGACAATGTCATTGGTAGTAAGAGGCGCTAAGTCACAGTGCCTTCTTCGAAGCACGTGCATGTCACAAATGTCTGGCGACCGAATTGAGGTGATGGCAAACAGGTGCATACGACTTACAGCTGTTTCCGAATATGTTGGCAGTGCGTGAAATTTTGCGCGCCCATCTTATTTTGATGGCATGCTAAGGATTACCGGATTGGGAAGGCTTGGCGTGATCTGACCAAAATTTTCTTCTGCACGCCATGTCGTCGCGCCCCAGTCCGCGGCCAGCGTATGGAATTCCCCAGCGCTATGAGCATAATAATCCCATAGATCTGTCCAGCAGTCCCTCACAGGTGCCTCCACTCCGGCCCGTTAGTCGGAGTCCCACGTTGAGCGAGCTTGAAGTGGATACATTTGGCGCGTCAAAAAGAATTCACTTTTCGATGTGTACTGATGGCCTGTGTAGGTCACCGGGTGACCACTGGACATGAATGGGGGGGCTCTACCCTCCCTTCTTTATTTTCTGTCGATCCACAATCACAGGCCCGTCACTCCTCTGATTTCCCATCCCGGTCGCACACCGGAGACTTTGAACCTTCCGACGACTCTCCCTTCGAAAGTGATGATCACGGGTATGTACCTCATACGCAGAGCGTTTTCTCGGCCGTGCCGGGTGGTAAACCTAAGTCGACACGCGCCAAGCGTACGGATGTGGCGCCGGCCCCTCTCGAATTAAATGATCCCGACGACCCCGAACAATTCGACTTCGAGATCGTCATCCACAGTATGCCGCCAGAGAAGAAGCCCGGACGTGGCAGGACCCGCGTTCCCAAGGTCAAGCCCGTCACATTTGGCCCCATAACGGCCAACACGGTCATCACTTGGCCAGAATTCCTCGACATGTTGGCCGAGCAATTGGGTACGATGGCAGCATTTCTGGTCGTCTCTTCATTTGAGTGGCGTTGGCTGAAACCCGCCAACTCCGCATTTCTTCCTGTACGAGCCAACAGTGGACTTTTGTCACTCCTCAACAAGATTCGTAGCCCTCCGAAGGGCGTCCCGGAGAGGTACATAATCATCAAAATGGAACAGCCCGTCAAACAGCCGGCAAAACGTCAACTGGTACGTCGTTCATGATGTTCTGGAATGCGAACTCCTTTGACAACAAAAATATAGCCCTGGGTAGCGCATGAATCAAGTGCGGGATTGAGTTCCAATCTTGTCCAAGCCGTCGATGACGGTAGTGACGACGACGATCTCCCCAAGAAAAAGGTAACATCTTAGATCTTGTTGTCGTTCGATCCGATTTGATGGTGTACTTCTAGGCTCCGTTCGATGATGGTCTTCAAGAGGAAATGGACAAGATCTCCGAGAGATATCCTCCGGGTACTTGTTCACTCCATCCTGATATCGAATGTTTCCATAGTCGTGTCACGAACTTGCATTTCGAGCTCGACCGAACAAAGAAGATAATTTGGGCTGCTGCCATTGTATGTTTTATGTTTTCCTTTCTCAGCTTTCTGTGACTTCCCTGACCGCTTCTCTCCTCCAAGAAAAATGGCACTGCCAGCATCCTCACGGCGCCTTCCGGTTCACAGCATTTCAACATCAAGTCGGCCCTCAAGGCGAAGAAGTCCACCGCGCCTGATGGAGCATCGGCGGGACCATCTGCCGGTGTTAATCTAGCCCCTGCAGCTCCTCCGCAATCATTTCTGCCACAATTCCCATTCTATCCCAACCCATATGCATACCCAACCCCCCCACAGATGGGATACCCTCCACAGTTCCCTTCGTATCCGCCTCCTCCTCCGAGTCACCATCTTTACAATCATTCGCGCACGTCATCATGGCATCAAACTCCGAGCCGCACTCAGGGTTATCGCCGTGAACGCTCCTGGGATGGTTCTTCACCACCGAGCCAGCCCCATTCGAAGCGAAGGCGTGCTGATCCTGAGCCCCCATCGTCTCCCGGCGTTGTTGGAGGTTCTATCGACGACTTCTGTGGCCAAAATCCGGGGTTGCCAGAGGAGACGAAGGGATTTCTCGTGGACCTGGGTTTTGAAATTGGTGAGGACTTGTCGCTCATCAACGAACCTCGTTGGGAAGCGGCCGGCTTCACCCTTTTCGGCTGGAATCGTGTCATCAAGGCGTACAACAAGTATAAGCGTAGTCTTCGTGGATAATCACACACTTTAATTTTTTCCTCATACCTCCGCTACTTGTCTCATCTATCTATATTATAGCACGGCATAACTATCGCTCCGGTCTCATACAATCCTTCGCATATTTGCCTACAATTACCCATTGGTAGTCATTGTGCGATGATAATAATATTTCCTTCTTTGTACACGTGTTATCATCCTCAGAGTATGTAACCAGAGTGGCGGAACCACTCGCGAGCCTTGTCTGCAGTGACTGCTCCGCAGGCCTCGTATAAATCCAACTCCGGCGTCTCGCTGTTCTGCATCCGCCTCCAGTGACGGCGGATCCATGCCTTCACTGTACAACTCGTTGAGTGAGACATATTTTACGCAACAAGTATGATTCTCACCTGCGCTGAAGCTTTCTTCAATGGGATTGAAGTCGGGTGAATACGGAGGGAGGAACAGAAGAATAGAGCCTGAATTTAGTTCAGAATCAAGACCACCCAGGGTATAGAATGAATAAATACCTTGCGCTTCCACTACCTCACGGAGAAGTGCACTCTTGTGGATTGCACAGTTGTCGAGAATGAGAACACTGTTATCATTTGGGAAGGCATTCATTTGAGGGAGCTGGGAAAGGACAGCTTTGAGCATCATCGTGAAGGAAGAACGAAGAAGTACTCACAATGTCATGCACGATGAAGTCAAAAAATTCGTCACCATCAACAGAACCGGGGACAATGCGTGTACCGATGTAGCCTTCGATAGTGATAGCCGCCAGGATGCTGTAGCGCTCACCCCGAACAAAATCTGCGTCTATCTCGGCACGCTGTCCGCGAGGTGCGCGGCCACGCTTTCGAAATATAGTTCTCTCGTCTTTGCTCGACTCGTCCGCTGTGACAATCATCGACGCAATGAAGGTTGATCGAACCATTTGCATAAATTCTTGACGAGCATCTTCATCGCGCTCCGATGCTGCCCGTCGGAGAATCTTGTAGGTAAGTCCGGAGTCGTTGATCAGGGTGTGTATGGCCGTTCGCGAGAGGCCTGTATCGTGGGTGACAGCAATCCAGTCCTGGATTTCATCGAGGTACATCTCGGGGGCCTCAGCAAGCATGGTCAAGAGATCATGGGTCTGGTCGGGATTCAGGATACGTGGGCGTCCCTGGAGTGGATTGTACGGAGGCCTGACGGAATCGTAGTTGGCCTGATTTGATTTCCAGCGAAAGAGACTGCGTTCGGAGACGCCGAGGAGATCACAGACATCATCTGTGAGGTAGCCTGCCTCGAGCAGCCACAGCGCACGCTCTTTCAAGTCGTCGCTGATCTTGCGATAGACCATGTTACGGTCGACAGTGCCAAGCCTTCCCAATCCGGTAATCCTTAGCATGCCATCAAAATAAGATGGGCGCGCAAAATTTCACGCACTGCCAACATATTCGGAAACAGCTGTAATACATGAGGTATTCAATTGTAAAGTTGACAGCATTTACGACACTAAATGCTATTAAACTAGATCGTTGTCATTCGGGTCGGAACATGCGTCCAGTCCCACACGCTACCCCGGCGGTAATACGCCGATGAAGTGTTCCAAGGTGCAAGGCTCGTGAAAGATAGCGTAGGCATGTTTTCATTGCCATAACAGTGTGGTTGAATCGTGATTTTTTTTTTTTCGTAGCAGGAGGGGAGACTCGAGCTTCTGCTTCTCTGATCGCAGCTCTGCTGCTATAGGAAGCATACTGAGCGGATGTTCCAGCACCAGGCCAGGCACAACTTTGCCTTATTTATATAGACAGGTGGTGATGCCTATCAGTTGGGATAGTATAAGTACGTGTGCGAACTGAGCATGCGGCCCTTCAACTCTTACCTTGCATCCAAGTATGAAGTTTAGCATTGCCATTACCTCTCTTCTGGCTTCGGTTGTCTCCGCTGCATCACTCCAAGCCCGTCAGTACAATGACGGCCAACTTTTGTCGCCCGCTGCTGGTGCCACTGTGTCCTCTGGGTCTCAAGTCACCATTAAATACCGGGTCTATGACAGCATGTGAGTCGTAAACAGGAGCCACGAGTTTATCATCGACTCATCGGTGCATAGTGATGCTGGGACGCGATACATCCTAGTAGGGTTCGAGAATTCACCCGATGAGGGTGACCACTATACGTATCCAGTTGGAAATCTCAGCCTGAGCAGCCCTGGATCGAGTGGCCTTACTATCAATAGCCCTGTTACCGCTCCTGGTATTGGCAGTAAGCATATTCTTTCAGTATGAACGAGAGAGTCACGGATTCAATTTTTCGTCAGGCTATAAACTCGTGATTTACGACGTTCGTACTGCGGGTGCTGCCCAGACTCTCTACTCGCAGATGACCGTTAATCAAACCATTACGGTGGACTGAGCAGCGAGATAGAAATCTGAACTCATGTTGGAGTCGCTATTGAGTTGGCCTTTTTGTACGCAGAAATGAAATGGACGCTTGCATTCTGATAGTTATCATTTCAAACTTCTCGAGGCATATATGGACGGGGACAGTTGGTTCCTTGATTATTGATAAGATCTGGATCGAAGAAAATCCCTGGCTGGAAGAACCTTTGAGGATCGAGTTATTGCATAGGGAGTGAACAAGGGGCCATCCGGGCCCCTTCTTTTGTTTCATTACGTGCAGCCTCATCAGGAAAATGTTTTCGGGCCGTGACGCCTGGCGCCAGGCGTGCCAGTTGCGCCAGCTCACCAGAATGTGATCTGGGAGTATATTACGATAGCGGGCGTCAGAACAGATTGTGGCACCAGAAGTGTTCCCTGGTAGGCCATGTTGGTTTCTCGGAGCCGGGGTGCCGCCACAGGACGCCGGCTCGGCAAGGTAGCCGGCATCTGGTAATATCTGTTGAGAACAAACCGGGATCTCGGCTCATGAATCAGTCCGAGTCGAATATCAATATCGGCAAGTATCTGGTCATGACCAGTGCACGACTTCCCGTGGATGCTGAGGCGCTAGCGATCGGACATAAGCGACCGCTCCTGTTTTTTTTTTTCTGCGCCTGACTCCTCAACGATAGCCTCGCACATAAACGGGGACGGGCAACACCGCTGATCGATCCCGAGGGTTTCATGCAATGCCCACTTGTATATCCACCGCGTTCAAGTCGCCCGGGGTCCCACCGCTATCTATCCGGCGGTGGATGCATCACCCACAGGACTTGGTTCAAGGATAGCTTGAAAGCCGAGCTTCACCTCGGGTTGCAAGTCTTATGGTATTGAATCGCTGAAGCCAAATGTGTAGTGTGGACCGCCGTGGGCCGCGGAGAGGGTACGAGTTAGTATCCGTGGCAAAGCCGGGGATTTTTCTAGAACAGCTGTGGGATCTCGGAGCACTGTTGAGGTGGCCTGAAAAAGCGAGACACCAAAGAGAACGTTAAATGAGATGCGAAAGAAAAGTTTGCGTGAAAAGCTCGAGTCTGAGTCGAACAGGTTTGTATCGACAGGTGTGATCGATTGCACAAGTCGTACAGTGCAGGAGTATATGTAGTTCCGCTTCCTTCAACTTTGCTGAATGGCCAGGGAGGCCCAAACTCTCTCGGCTTTACTTGTCCGCTTTTCCGATATAGCATGGTCCCTGGGTCAGACGAGCCAGTTTAGATCAGTGGCTGTGCGTCCGGGAAGATGCGAGGCACCGGGTCGCGTTTTGATAGAAATCTTTTGCTCTCGACCACTTCTCGACCCATCGGCGAGGCTTGGCCCGATCGCTGTACCACGGCGGCGAAGGGCGCACGATCCGACCTTGAGCACGTGTGTAAACACGGACCCAGCGCGAAGAGCAAGAGAGAAAAGGAGAGAAATCTCGCCCCTTTTAGAGATCCATCTCCGTGGGGGCAGTCTCGGGGCGGTGTCGGCTTGGCGGTTGAATTGGCGGACACTCTCCTAGGAACTCCGCTGGAAATTCGAGATGGTGAAAGTATGTGCATTTTCTCTCCTCATCTCTTTCGCACGCGCAGTTCCCCAACAACCAGATCGTGATCACAGAGTTTGCGCTCCAGGCGCCGCCCGGCGGGCAAGCGGACCAGTGCGTATTTCTTTCTCATTTACTCCCGCCTCCTTCTCCTCTTCATTCCTTCCGCTTCTCCCTCCTCCCTTCCCCCTCCTACCCTAATCATGACCCCGTACTCATGCCATCCCACTCGCAGAGTCGCATACTACAAACAGGCCATCCCTTCCTCGACTCCTCCTCCTTCGTCGAGATGTACTTCCCCTTCGTCGCCACATCACCGTCGCTGTTCACCGCCAACGATGCCGCGGGTGCGCAGTTCGCCGGGACGGGGAGCACGCTGTATGATGACGATGGGAGCGTTAGTGCTGTGGGGGCGTTGTTGTTGCAGTAGGCGTTGTTGTGATGTTGGAGTAGATTCGAGGAGATGCGAGGTTATAGATGACGAGCGTGCGACGATAACGCCCCCAGGCGGTGATACGTCTGCAACGGGTGCAGTGACCGAAATGCCGTCTTTGTCCACTTGTTTTTGCTTTTTGTTTGCTTGCTACTTGATGGGTGGAATTTTACAACCCTGCGCACGCTCGTTGACCAAGGATGAGCGGTCAGAGTTGGAAGTGTATGCGGGGTTCCATGTGAATGGCTATCGGTGGCTAGACCAATGTATGCGCGGATGACTTTGGCAACGTCCTGCTAGAATCGAGCGTTGATGGGACATGCACCGAAACCCGCTGGAATCAGCCTGCCAGTAAGCTCAATAGAGCACCAGATGTGGGCGGTGCGTGGCAAAAGGAATACTGCTCCAGGTAGGGAACATTGCTTCCGTATCGGCGTGGTTAGAAGCCAGAACAGCCGATTAACCGCGTCTCATCGCACGAGGATGGTTCGGTCTGCCCAGCAAATGGAGCTTGACAAGGTATCTCTTTTCTATCGCATGGGTCATCCAAACACACGATCCAGATGCTGATGGCCCACTCCCTGGGAGCTCAACGGTGATTTTCCGCATCGCGAGCCTCCAGAGCGTCGATCAACAACATCTATCAACGCGTCGGAGACCCATGCATTTTCCTCGTGCCATCGGAGCGCGATCTCACAGCATCGCTGCTACACCAGTTTTCCGGGAGGATGTGGAGAGGCTTCTGAAATCAGTCTGACGAGGATCGACAAGATACGAGAGGCCGTTTGGCTCTGGAAGAACCAAACGCGCCGCATGCGAATTCGCCATCGTGGTTTGAAAGAAAAAGCACGTTGTCTTTGTTTGGCAACGTCGGCTTTGGTATTTGCCTGTTGATGCCGTTCTTGCCGACGGCAAACTTCCCTCTCGCTACCACGTCCACCGGATACGAGGGGCCCGGCATCCACGCTCTCACCGATAAGCTGCTTCTGAGTAGTACAAAGGAATTGAATAAGCCCCGGAATTGCTATTCTGACCCCACTGCACAGTGGATCGCAATTCATGGCAGCTCGCCTCGACCGCAAAAACCCCGATTCCCGTGCTTTCCTTTTACCATCTATTCCCATCTCAATTGGTTGCAGTGGGAAGTACGTTGCCAGCTCGCAGCTAGCTTACGGATCTTATACCGGCAGCAGCCTGGACGGCCAAAATTGTTGAGGGACGTTGCTCGCTCTGAAGATAATCCATCCATCAATGTGCCACCTTCGCGACCTTGTTCACCTCTATGTAATTTAACACATCCCTATGGCCTGGCGTACAGAGGTAAGTAAAACATTTCAAAATCCCTGGCGTCAATATAATTATAACCGCCCCGATCCTTGGATCTCACAATTGCGCCATTTTAAACTCCTTCAGCCTTAACTCTCGCTCGTTTTTCTGAAGGCACAAAATTCGATGTTGGAACAATCTCTACCACCAATATTTGGTGGCGGCCCACCAATGCCGCAGAGCCCATAATTGTCTATTGGATTAACCTATTCCCAGGTAATCGACTGTGGACTGCAGCTCTCAGAACACCAGACCACCAGCTTCTCAAGAAACTTCCTCGATCCGGCGTTATTTTGGGGACTATTTACTCTTACTTCCCTCCCGAACTTCCTTTTTGATTCTGAAATCCCAGAAGGACCCAGATCTCCGCTGGCTGACGCAGCGTCTGTCCAACGCGATACACCGGACGCCCGTAATCGTCGATGCGTACGGGTGCTTATCATCATCTTCATGCACCCGTCCACAATTGGCTCGGCATTCTCTGCTCTTGGCACATGGGCTGGGCAGGTTTATCTCGAAAGACCGAGGGAAAGCTTTGGATATACCTAGAGCCCGACAGACTCGCTGATTTTAATGACGTCGGGCCCACCAGCTTGGCCAATCGCCGTGAACCAGGCCGATAGTTCAGGCATTCAACAAAAGAATTACTCGGACTTTGCCGGGATCGTAGTCGCAAGTTGGTGATCTTGTTGACTGGTGATCATATGACGTGACTGGCACCGCATTGAGCATCACCGCCATCAGGCAACCATCGGGGTAAGCTCTCCCCGATCTTTCCTTGTCTTTTCCGCTTTGCCATTCCTTGCTCTCTACCACAACCCGGAAGGTAAGCAAAGATTGGAGGACCACAGTTTCGCGGTTACTAATTGGCCCACAAGCTCAGGTGCAATGATGCACCGTTGTTTACAGATTGACGACGTTGTCGCAGAAATATTCCTCCACTTGGAATGCCGCTCGGATACGTATATCACGCCGCCAGAGCGGAGGGTTAATTGGAGGGCCCTTGCGGCCCTTGCGATAACGTGCCGGGGGTTCTCCGAGCATGCACTGGATGTTCTGTGGCAGGACCAGCGGTTAGACCATCTTCTCCTCTGCTTGCCACAAGATCTCCTTGTCATTGAAACGCACGAAAAGAAAGATGAAGACCAGGAATCTCATCCGAACCAAAAAATGGTACGCGGAACACTAATAATCCTGATTGATCAAACAACTGACAGCATCCCAGCGTCTTCTCCGGCCGATAGTAGATGAGGATTGGAATCGTTGTCGAACATACGCGACTCGTATTATCGCACTTGACTTCAATCCCTACTCCATGGCGTGGGAGATTATCCCGACAATCAGTTTGTGTCTGCCGAACGACCTGTTTCCCAAAATCCGGGATCTCACTTGGACGCAGCCGCATTTCCTAGCATTTCTGAGGCCCACAATCATGACATTGACCCTGCATTCGCCGGGAGTGTCTGCCTCTTGCCTGCCGACCCTGGGGCAGACGTGTCCAAGACTGCAAGGGCTTCGTGTATACCTTGACCCGGACCAGTTGCTCGATCTCAGCAGCTGCATCCGTGGCTTGAACTTTCTCGAGCGGATGGAGGCGCATAGCCTGGACTGGGAGGCGCTAGAATATCTTGGACGTCTTCCTTCCTTAACATCCTTGCGTCTTTCTGCGCTGCCGGATACTTTGCCCACGCTTCCCGACATCCCCATGTTTTCCTCACTTGAAGAACTCAGCCTTGGCGCCACGACGTGCCCCGCGACTTACATTTTCAAATTATTCCTTGGTTCCGCGATCACCCAATTAAACCTTGAACTTCGTGGCGACGCGTCCCTTTCTCCCCTGTCGACTCTGGGGCAGACATGTCCTGGACTCAAAGATCTTCGCATCTACCACGAGAAACCCGCCGATATTATGCACCCTGTCTCCATGTCCGTGTGCGAAATGTGGCTCCTCGAGCGGATAGAAACCGACCTCCTGGACTGGGCGGCTATAGCACATCTTGGAACTCTCCAGTCCCTCATTTTCTTACAGCTGTCTGGGTTCCCAGAGACATCTCCCCCGCCTCCCGACGTCCCCATGTTTCCCTGCCTGCAAGAGCTCCAACTCGGCTCGCGCGCGGACGTTCGCTCCGCCACTTGTTTTTTAAAATTCTTCCGAGACACGCCATTGATTCGGTTCGAGGCAGGGTTGTCCCTCCGCGCTTCGACTGCGGCCCAGGTGTACGATTTCCTCTGCGCACTCGCAGCTGGGTGCTCCCCATCGTTACTCACATGGATCAATCTCTCCCTCTTCACGGTAAGGAACGAGCAGGGGCAAAACAGCGAGCCTCTTGTCATTCCGTCTGACTCGACGCAGCACCTCTTCTGCTTCACCAATCTTGAAGTCCTCATAATCCGGTCCGAGGATGTTCACATCGACTGGGACGATGCGACGCTGGCGGATATGGCTCACGCATGGCCCCACATCAAACTAATAGACCTGACGTCCAGTCTGCATGTGCAATGCCGGCTCACACTGCAGGGCCTGCGCTCATTGGCGCAGTATTGTCCCTGCCTAACTCGCCTCCGAATAACGCTTGATGCTCGCACCATTCCTCTCGCCGACAACGTGGGCCGGACCTCCGCAGTGGCACACCCACTCCACAGCCTCACTGTTGTGCACTGCCCGATCACCACACCGCTCCTCGTCTCCCAATATCTTTCTGCGCTCTTCCCCAACCTGAGATCGGTTCAGCCTGTCGCCGGATATTATGAAACCGTGGACGAAGAGGGTGGTATTGGAGGCAGAGAGGACTTTGAGTACTATCAGCCTTGGGGGGCCGTCGAATCACTGATCTTGTCATCAAAAGGGCAGCAGGATACATGAAGGTTGAAATTCATTGTTGCGTCGTGATACCATCTTGGTGCGTTGAACCTAAAATAATAATAAGTGGTCAGTCACATCCAAAATACTTGTATCTCAATGTTCAACAAACGACCCACAGAATCGATCCCAGTACTCAGGTTGACATCAGAGGCCTAACCGCCTTCAATCGATGCCTTCGCGAGTAATACCTAGATGCAGATGAACTTGGCGAGTGGCTGTGTGATGTTTTCAGTCCCGATGACCTCGCCGACTTCACATTCGCAGTGCGCGCGACAGGCTACGCGCGTCTGGAATCTTTTGAGATACTCTCCGGTGTTCTTCTTACTCATGCTTCTTGTCTTTCTCTTCCCTCGGGTCTCTGCGCAAGGGCCACACTGCGTGATTGTACGCGCCTGCATCTATGGTCTCGATATCAAGGGAGTTTGACCCGTTCGGAAAAGCCTTGGCTAGATCTGGGGATTTCAGTGCGTTACCAAAGTTTGTGGATCGATTCCCGACGCTACGTGCCTGGTGGAATACGAAGCTCTTTCTGCGATATTGTGGCTGGCGCGTCCGGACCAAACGCCCCACCCCTGGGCCTAAATCGTCGGTAAATCACGTAGTAATTCACTGGAAATGGCCGCCGTAACCCTAGACTCGACGCCCTGGCTCGGTCGCTGTCGCCGGACTATATTTTCCATTACATTTGCCTCTGCTGAGGACTGGGATCGAATACCCTGCGCCGCCACCCCACTGGGCCTGAATGGCCGCGGGCTACATTTCCATCCCATTCGGGTCCTGCGGCATCGGTCATTTCCCAGACGTAATTTGCGTTTGCCAGGTTTTTGGCTCCCCTCTTTCGTACCACGCGGAGCACAGAAGATGGGTACCCAATCTTCGGGATGAACGGCTTCAGAATATATCGCCGAGAATCTCACCGTTCCCGCCGGCCACAACCAGCTTTGAGTGAATTCCTTTCGGCGGGGCCCTGCGGTCGTATACAACTCTGAGCCTACCGTCATCGCGTCGATGAATACCTGTCGTGGATGGTGTACCACCAGATACATACCCATACACTGAGATTGTAGTCACAGCGACTAAACTTTGAAGGGCGGCACCAATGCGTTCCACGAGGAACTGGTCCATACTCTTCTGGAGGCGACCGTGGGATCGCTGGGCGTCAATGTAATCGTTGGCATGCTGGAGGAACCCAAAGAGGAGTATCGTTCTGCATTCAATGTCACGAGGGAAGGCCCAGACAGAGGGGTGGCGAGACAAATAATCATTGGCAGCACCTCAGGGGGCACTGAACACATTGGCCAGCTGATGGAGGACTTGATTTCTCTTGGATATCGCTTCATCACTTGCCAACAATAGGTCTTGGCGCCTCGTCGAAACCTCCACAAGATATACAAATTTTCGGCACTCTGGGTTCGATGAACCTCACTGCTCGACTGTTCGACAGGAGGTGCCTGCTCGATTGGGTCCGGGACATAGTATTAGGCATGACCTATGCTCCGGTACCGAACTGTTACTTGTAGACGTCAGGAATGAACTTGGAAGTGGGCGGGATTGAGGCAAAGTCCAAACGAGCTTTCAGATATTATACAATCGCAGACAAATGTCGACTGGAAAATTACAGATAAGACGGAATTATAATAAGTAATGATATTTTCAGGTGGGTTGTAGCTGAGCCTCGAGCTCGCGTATGCGCGTTTTTGTCTTGGCGACGTCGACGTTTCTCCCCCCACGTGATAGAAGCGTCTTCGCGCCGCGGAGCTCGGCGGCGCAGTGCGCGCGACGTGCGGCGGAGATGGAATCGGAGTCCGTGGTGTTAATCGCTCCTTCGTCAGGCGGCGCGTTGGAGGTGTCCATTTGCTTCACCAGTGTGTACCGCCCTTGATTGATGCGTATAGGCTGGGCTCCTCGCCGCTGTGAGCAGTAGTAAAAGGCGACGATGGCAATGACGATGGCAAGGAAAATGAGTCCGCTGGACTTGTCGTTCTCTCTGGTGAGAACGATTAGTAGCGCTTTGGAAAGTAAATCTGTAACGCACTGGTCGTAATTATAATGGTGGTAGCCGCGACTGGAAACAAGTGTGAGCTAGCAGTGTGCGCAATACGCAAACACGACACACCTGCGTGCTTGGGTTGGCAAGCGTTGGTGGGCGCGAGTGGCAGAAGTCATGGGGGGGGGGGGATGACAGGAAAGCTCAATAGTGGTGGGAAGAGTCAAAGCCGATGCTGTTTGATCGTGTATCCTCAGAGTTACTCCGGGCTGGAAATCAAAAATCAGAAATTGATTCTCGGAAATCGTTTCGCGTGATGTAACGCAGTGACATCCACTCGGCAATTCGGTAGTCATGGAACCGAGTAGCCGGACATCCCGCTCACCACTGAGCCATCCCGCCATCATCCCGCCATCGTTAGTGAGAGGCTGTATCGCACTATTCAGATACCTTTTGTGGGCGCACTTCTTGCAGCTGAGTTGGGGTCTAAAATGGCATCATTCATATTCAGTTGACTGAACTCATTGCAAACAATACGGAAGCCATTTGCCATGAGGGCGGGACGAAGACGGGAGCGCCGCAACGGCGACGAGAACAGCGGGTTAACCTCGGAAAGATCCGAGGCTGGGGTCTGGACTACAGTGACTGATGGTGACGACTTAACCGCGTTACATCACGCGAAAACGATTTCTGAGAATCGATTTCTGATTTTTGATTTCCAGCCCGGAGTAACTCTCAGCCTGTTTGATCATGTACGTGGGAAAACTGATGTACGTATAAATACCGCTCCTGTCGGATCAGGATGTCAGTTGAAGTTAATTCGGTCTAGTTGTAGTTGTCCTTGCAACCCCGCCGTCTGCCTGCGCGTGTTGTCGTCCTTGAGAGTTCTCTTCAGTACACCACCCCGTAGAGGATAACATAGCCCAACCAATGGAGGTAGGTCTAAGCAGTGCGAAGGCACTGACGTTGGTGGCAACGGGACGGGAGAAGTCTGACGGTGAGTGTCTGCAGGAGACGCCAGATGATTTTTTCGCGGGATCTGTATCAATGTTCCAATGAGAACGATGCGGAATTAGCCTGTGGATCGGACCGGGACACGGTATGTTCATCGCCTCGTGCAAGTCGTCCGATATTGTTTGAATTGGTGCGTCCCACGGAGGCAGTGAGTGTCATTGCATCTGCAGATAGGCGAGCATATCATGATCTAACACAGACGCCAAGCCCATCGGAACATTCAATGAAGCCCGGGTAAAATAAACCTGAACCTCTGCCCACAGAGACAACAAATAAATGCAGGAACAATCACAAAGCGGGAAGATAGACGAAAATCAGACAAGTGTACGAGAAGATGACTCGACCGTCGGCGCACTTTAAGAGGGAACAAGTTTACGAGTGTTTCATAACAATGATCTACCGACGAAAAGATCGGTAATTTAAACGATGGGCTGACATAAGTTGAACAATCATCCATCAGGAATTGTTTCCCGTGAACGATGCAGTTGACGGAGAAGGGAGCGCTTGCTGGCTGGTCGGGAAAATGGCTGTGGTCGGAGGTGAGATCTGCAGTAATCGTCGGTGAAATATAAAACTGTGTGTATGACGGTTATTATTGCTGAACCTTTAGGTTTGGCTACCCTGGGGAACTTGGATTTAGGCCCGTTTTGCTACATGTACAAACAAAGATTTAGTCATACAGCATTTGTCACGAAGAAATAAAATCATAAGATTAAGAAATTGGGACAGAACCTGGGAATAAATGCAAGTGCCAGGATATATTTTCACGACTTCTTGCCAGCTCGGATCCTTTGTACAGGCCTGTTTTGTCATACAGAACCAATGAGACGCCCACGGTTGAATTTTTGGGCTGTAGTCATTTCTGCTTTGTGTTCGGGCCACTGAATGAGAGATCAATCACGGCCCCGTGATCTTGGACTCCTGATCAGAGTCGCGTTCAACACAGTCATCCCAGTCAGAATATTGCGCCGGGAGATCCTGGTGTCCTCGATATTGAGTTATACCTGCATAAAAGCCCCACACTCCAGTCTTTTGCTGCAGGTTTTGAGTTCCCCTCCATGTTCATGTCAGCTCAGCTTGTTCCGAGGTGCCCAGATGGCACATGTTGTGGTAACCGGTGGTTTCCACTTTCCTTGCTTTTTTCTTTTCTTTTTCACTGCCCTTTCGTGGTTATTGTGAGTCCCACTCGATCCCCGCACACTTCTTGTACATACCCCACAGTTCAATATTTTAGATGGGGCCTGAGGATCACTATTGTGGCAAACTTGCTTGAAGTCTCAGAATTTCCATGCTCACATCTTCTGCCATCAATCAATCTTCCATGCATTCGAGTGGACTCCCTTGTTGTGTTGATGTTTGTGCTGTTGTTATTTCGCCACCGAGGATAGTCTCACAAAACAATTGGATCAGTCTTATTATAGGGCAGCACTCTCCGAGTCACTGACTGCCGAAATATTCTTACCAGTCTCCGGTCCAAATCCAACATGCAATACATTATGTAATTCCAGCTGCCGTCGACCACCTTGTGCTGCCTGCGTGAAACTACATGACTGATGTATGTTTTATGAGCCCTGTCTCGAGTCATGCAGCCTCAGGGGACTTGTACATTTCACTATATGTTGCTCCTTTCATGTATTATTTGAGAGGGTTACCAAATTTTTCATTCCGTGAGGAAGCATGAAATAGCAATAATTCCTAAAGGTTCAGCACCCGCCTCGGAGAGGCCTAATCCCATGTCATCATTTTTTATTGCTGAACCGTCAGGTTTGGCTACCCTGGGGAACTTGCCTATCCGCCAACATTTGCTACAAGGACAAAACAAAGATTTAGTCATGCAACATTGGTCATTGAGAAAATAAATTAAAAGCAAGTGGGGTAAGATATAGAAATAAATCAAAATGCAAAGGACATGTTCTTCAACTTATTACTGACTTGAATGCTTGTGCACGAGCCTGCTTCACAACCTGGAACCAAAGAGATTCACTGAAGTCAATTTTCTGTTGTTGGTCATTTCTGCTTCATGTTCGGGCCAAGTAGCCGTTGACATGAGAGAGTTGCTGATCCGGCTTGTCACAGCTGGAGACAACGCGGTGCCACGACCACGTGCCGCAAAAGGGTATGCTCAAGGACGTGTTTCTGAGGTGCATCAAGCCCCTTAGGCCGACTCTGATGGTAATATATTACTCTGTAAACCTTTTGTGTAATTGGGACAATGTACTTGATTTGAGCACCTGCAATTTTTTTTATTCTTTCGAAAACCTGGTTCATAGTATTAGTAATGTTTGAGACAATCTCACAGTGCCGGTCCCTCAATTAAATAGGCGTATTAGTTAGCTATACTTCTTTAAGTATGGTAAAACAGATATTTCGGCCCGAAACTCAATTTAATATATCTGATTTGGGACTTAGCAAAATCTAATAATATTTGTTTTACAATACTTAGAGAAGTGTAGCTAACTAAAATGCCCACTTAATTGATTGGGGACAGCTCTGATTGGCTCCTAATCATTTAAGTGCACCTTTTAGTTAGCTATACTTCTTTAAGTATTGTAAAACAGATATTATTGGATTTTGTTGAATCCCAAATCAGATATATAGAATTGAGTTTCGGGCTGGAATATATGTTTTACCATATTTAAAGAAGTATAGCTAACTAATATGCCTATTTAATTGAGGGGCCGGCGCTGTGTCTTGCCCATCTTACGCATCCGATGCCCAATTTACGAGCATGCTTTGGTTGATTGTTGGTATGTTCCAATCAGCGACTATGTCGGCCAATGGCCTGCCATTTTTTATCTCAAGGCAGCTCTGGAAACAAACATTTGTGGGAGTAACCTGGTCGTAACCTTCAGAGTTCAGGCTGTGGCACAGGAACATATCCTTGGGCAGTGGTAACTTATTTCGCCTTCATGTCTGGATTTCTCGAGTGTTCAGACCAACATGGCTATTCAATTGGAGGGGTTCTCAACCAAATGCTACGCAGACAGGCCAGGCCAGGCCTCCGCTGTAATGGCAATATACTGTACTATTTCGACCAAATGATCACACCATGTCACCCGTCACTGAAGATGTTCATTTCTCGGCAATCACGCCAAATTCCCATAAATGGATGTCCGGCAGTTCCCGGACCAAAAATCTTGCCGTTTTCTAGGCCTATTTGGGCCGCAAAATCAGTTTGTCACCGTCATCTACACCAAATTTGTTCATTTCACAACCCTCTGTCACCTGTCACCTGAACATTGGTCGAAATAGTACAGTAGCATGAAAAGCCCTCTTGAAAGCATTGGAAATCAATCAGAGAAAAATCTTTCATCTTGTGTGTGAAAATCCAACGAAATTCTTCAAAGTTATGCAAAAAATCCAGAGTTACGAGTGAATTTAGCATGTTGCAACAAAAGAAAAAAAACTCAGCTGCATGCAGGAATTTCCAGAGGAGTGCACAACTAATTGGCTTGCAAGGGAAGGACACTGTCATTCAATTTCTGGTTATCCAATGTTGTGTATCATGAAAAAAAGATTCCTCGCCACATGACTCCAGACTCCAGTGAAAAACAAAAGGGCGTGCGCGCTCTGCAAGAGGAGATTTTGATCCATCTCTGTTCAGAAGCCTCTCTCATTCTCAAATCCGAAGAAGACTCTGCAGGAGTACACAGTAGTCAGGAATGCCTTTAGCTAATAGTAGTCTAAAATCACCAAATTCGAAATCTCCATTTGTACCAAGTTGGCCGGGTGGTTTCTCCAAAGGATGTGATTCATCACAATTTCTGTAAATAAAAAGCCCTTGCTCTCCACAAATATTATTCTGCAATGTTCGAACAAGAATATGGGAGGATTCAGGACTGAATTGGGGGCCACATCTCATCTATCCCATCCTAGAGGTTCAGCACCCGCCTCGAAGAGGCCCAATCCCATTGTTTTGATGCTAAAGCTTCCACCGTGCCGGTTTGTTCCGATTGCCCAAACGGGAGATTACGTTCAAATACTATTGCGCCGAGCATGAAGAGATTTGCCTTCGCAACGCCTCCAGTCATGTGTATTCATCCACAATGAAATAGTAAGCTACCCTATCCAAATAGTTTGAGTCACGAGAGGTAAGTTGGCGGAGAAAATAGTTGCCGAGCCTTTAGAATTTCTGCACGCAAAAATTTGCCCGTTGTGTTGGAGTCGCACCTAGAGAATCTGAAGCACCCCAGCCAGCGGTCCTGATTATGATCGGCATCGAGGGTGATTTATGGGACCAGTTGAGAGGGGATGTTCAGGTTGCTGCAGGCCTCAGATGGTAAGCCTTAGTGCGAAACAGTTCCAGTTAAAAGTATACTGGCCGCAATGCGGCCAGTATAAGCAAGAGTTGCATTTTTTTATTGGAATTTTGGATAAGGCAACGAATTCAGGGGTGCATAACCTTCAAATATTGATTCGCTCGCCCTGAAATATCCGCATCAGCAGTGAATTAGGTAGTCAATCATGACAATGCACAGAAAATGCAAGTCACGCCCAGAGATGTTGGCTTTCTTTTGGATTTTGTGTGAAAGCCCGTGCTACAGTGTTTGGAAAAATCTGCTCTTGTTAGGCACTGTGGGGAGATTTTTCCCAGAAGAGAGAAACCTCATGCTTGAAACCTTGGTTTCACTCAGTCGTCTCCGCGCGTTTTTCACGCGTACTCCAGAAGGCCATTCACCATGTGTGCGGAAATTTGTGTCTCAGGCGACCTGAAGATTCACTATCGATATTAATAACACCAATTTAAACTACGTCAGCCTCATACAATAGTCCGGATTCCCCACAGGATTCTAGCGAGCCGTGTCAATAACGAGCAACTCATAAAGACGACGACTCACCAATGCCCAAGTTGGCATAGTGGATACCTTCCCGCTCCCGCCGCCAACTGCGAACGTGAACACAAAGACCATTACCTGTTGGATTCCATTCAGCTCGTGTGTCGGGATGGGTCGGCGTCAGCGTACCTGAGTTCCTCCGTCAAGCGCGGCGGAGAGGAGGAAGTTGTACTTGCGGAACCAGCGCGGCCGGTAGCGGCGGAGGTAGTACTGGGAGAAGAGGGCAAGCAGGAAGGTCGTGAAGACGGAGGTGTTGATGCCGACGGAGAGGTAGCCCAGCGTCCCTGTTATATGTTGAACGAGAAGCAGGGCACGAGAGGGACGAAGACGTACAGCAAAGAACGGGCGTCATGACCTTATTGGCGCCGAGCTTGGGGTAGAAGCGATGCAAGATATAGAAGGGGACGGGAACGATGAGCCCGATCAGGATAGAGAAAGGGATGATCTAAACGATTACGCCGTGTCATGGATGGAGGAGGACAGAACGGCAGAATTACTGACACTGTATCGACCACCCGGCGCATACAAGATGTTCCCGAGGGCGCCCCACGTCACTGCAGCGGCATTGAAGCTCTGCGCAGCATCGAATATTCATTCTATTCCGGTCTGTCAAAAAGAGAGGCCTACCTGGACTTGTTGGCCAGACCACTGGGCATGGCATCAATAATAAGTGAGGAGGAGACATGAGGAGATCGCACAATATTGGAACCTTGGACGTCCAGAAGGATCTCTCGGTGGGTGCTGATGATCACTTTCATAATCACATAGTTCAAAAGGCCTCCCTGATCGATACTTAGAACGTGCAGTAATCGAAGTGGGAAAATGGTACGCACAACTACAGTGCCAAGAGATTGAACGGTGAACGTCACGCGCGGCGGAAGTTTTGTGTATTGCTAGGGCGTAGATCTTAAACTGCGGTATCTGCAAGATCCGAAATACTTACTCCCTGCGACGCGGACCAGATCAGAACATGTTGGGAATAGAAATGGGGTGAGTCCACCTACCATCTTCAGATCCTGAATAAGGGCGAGGGCTTGTTGCATGGTGTTGAATCCGTACAGGGTGAAATACATATTGGTCTGTGGGGAACCGGGCATGAGGGAGGCGCCGATGATCTTTGGCGCCGTCAATGGTATGAATACGGGCGAGTATGAGCACGAATTACTTGGACAAGGTTCTCCATGCTGGTGCTGAACCCAGTGATTGCGTACACGGTAGTGATGAAGGGAAGGAACACCGCAGAAATTATGATCCCCACGACCAGACCCCATCTAACATCATTGAGAAATTATATGAACTGAGAGCTGATTACAAACCCTGGCATGCCTGAGCCTCCAGTATAGATTGTGGCCATCGCCATGGAAAAGCTGCCAACGAAGACCAGGATATACCACCTAGATTGTAGTGTAGGTCATTCGGGGAGTGGAGAAAAAGAAATGAACATACCACATAGGGACTTCGGGGTATACCTAGTAAGATATTAGGTGAATAAACTTTTAAAAAAGGCTTGTGAATATGTTCACCTTCATCTTCGCCAGGTGAGGATCGTATGCATCGCCAGCCTGATATTCCGGGAAGTAAGCCAGATTCTAATCAAGAATGACAAAAAGCATACCCGGTACCGTTTGATAACCTCAATGATGTCTTTCCCATACCAGAGAGCGACATGCGTGATGGTCGCTCCGATGGAAAGGTTTGTCCCAATTTGCGTTAGCACCTGCGAGCTCGCAAACCATGGGAGCCCCTGTGCATCTGAATGTCAGTCCGCGGAAGGATATCTGAATCACGGGAAGTAGGGCGCACCTGCACCTCCAGCGCGGCGGGATCCAGACGGAAGCTCTCGTCGAGAATCGCGAGCTGGTCGTACTGTGTGCCGTTCTCGTAGAATAGCTCCTGCGAGAGCCACGGGAAGCTCTGTCCCTGCCAGACGTTGTTCGCATATAGTGCGCAGAAGGCGATGCTGGCATCATAAAGGCGTATAAGTACGGGCCGGACGAAAAGCCGGGGAGATGGAAATAACGTACATGCAGATAAGCACCCCGAAATAGAGCGATAGTTGGGTGGAAAGCGGTGTGAAGAGGGCGCCGAGGGAACCACCTTCCAAAGATAGATGACATTCGAGATCCGTTGAGACGTGTGTGATGACGGGTAGATTGAGTGGAACGACTAACCGCCGCTGCCTGGAATGGGTGTGGATATGATGTCAGCAAGGAAGAAGACTGGCTGTGGATTTGCCTCACCAACATAGTTCCAATCGAAACAGAACGCAAAAACGCCGAGTCCTTCATTACCCGCTGCGCCGCCTAAACAGTTTTTGCTGAGCTAAGAATAATTGTGAAAGGAGTAGAAGAGTGGATACCGAAAATCCGGGTAAACCAGGGACTGTCACGCTTCGCGAGGCAGAAGATACTGATTCCTGTGAGTGTTCTGTGCACCAGTCGTGAGAGACCGTCCGCATGAGTCCTCGGGCCACACTCACGGCGCAATGAACTATCATAATGACCGCATATCAACACTACGGATAGAGTCGGGGAAGAGATCAACTTACTTCTGGGAACCATTCCCAGATGAAGATGCCTATGAAACACGACCAGAAGAAGCGCACGCGTTTTTTTTGTAGGAAAATCTTCTTGCCACGGTGGAGAGCGTCGAAGAGCTGCACGGTAGGCAGTAGACTCGGAAAGACCATGTACCTGAACGAGCGTCATTAGCTAGGCGCTTGAAAGACAGGAAACAGATGAATGTACGTGGGGTAAACCAGGAACGCGCGCATGATTCCTGAATGAGAGTCCTTTCCTATGTGCTTTGAAAGACAGGTAAACAATGCCGCTTACCACCTAAGCCATAGCCCAAAAGTTGACTACCGATGAGCGTGAAGATCCCCACACCCGCATTGGGCTGGATGTTGTAGTAGAGGGAGTCCGCGGCAAAGATGCTGATGGCGAGAGCAGAGCCTGCAGCTGTGCTCGCGAAGATGGTGATCGCGACGTGCTCCTTCAGATCTGCTGCGAATCAGTCTGGTGAAGAATGAGAACGCTGAACGCACTGAATGGCCCCGGATTCATGAACCGCCAGAACGCATTATTGGGCGTCTTAAAACCGTAACGCTCGTTGTTTGGACCTGGGATGATCTCCTGCATTACGACGCCGAGGATGTAGGCGAGGATCTGCAGAAAGAGTTGGGAGACAGATATGGTTTGTGGACGGAAGTAGAAGATCTGGCCGAGGACCGCGCCGAAGCAACTTAGACCTGCGGACGGGGTTATGATGCGGACGAAGGAAGGGAAAACAATGCATACCTAGGCCGATAAACCACATCCTGAACGTGAAGGCAGGCAAAGTGGGGTCATCCTCGAGGGAGATGAGCCTGGTGGCGACGTCGACGTCCGTGACTAACAGTATAGTGGTCAGGCATTCTCTTGGGATGAGGAAAGACGTACCTATGGGACGTTCCTTGCCGGTGTCGTCGAGGTCGATTTCCCGCACGTCATCATATACCTCGCCCACAGCAGGCTCGGCGATTTGGATGGAAGATTTCTCGTTCTTCTCGTCGTACTTTTCGTCGCCGCCGAGTGACGGAGTTGACGGGGTGCGTTCGACATCAGAGGTACGCCGGACAGGATCGTCGATAACCATGGCTAGTTGTGGGCGATGGAAACGAGAAGGAAGCCACAACTTATAACATTCCCATCGAATGGGTGAATTGCACCACTCTCATGTGCTCTGGTGTTATCGTCTGAGAATAACACTCTTCCCAGATAACCAGTGCAAAAATCGCCGTGTTAATGGTCCCCGAACGTGAGACGTGTGATCTCCGTGCTCATAAATAGGCGAGGACGACGGAATCTGTGGCGTTGTGGGCCAGAAATAGCTGAGGTACCACGAAGTTCGGGGCATGTAACTTACCGAAATCGCCAGAGTATAGTTCCGCATGATATGGTGACAGATGTGAGATGGATGCTAAACTGGCGGGATGCGCTCCGTTAACCTGGGGCCCGAGAGAGTTTGGAGAGAATGCGGTAGAGACGGGTGATCGAGTCTAGAAGCTAGTCTGCATGGCGGTCGCAAATCGCTCATAGCTTGAAAAGAGGGGACGATTAAGAGGGTGATTCTTGCAACAGGTAGAAATAATGGCCTGAGGGCTTGGTTTTTGTCGCCATATCTGTGGGTCCGGCAGGGAAAAATTAGACACATCAACTAGGCCGTGCGCACCTAACGATTCGCCGCTCCGCACCCATTCATCTTTAGTGGTCTTCAAATCACCGCTCGACCCCCGCGACTTGGTAGACTCATCGGGTCCCCCGGTCTTCTCCCGTTATTGTGAGAGTGCTGTGGTTGCGATTGGCTGCTGCGGTTCAATGTGTCGCGTGACCATGACGTCGTGCGCTGGCATGCCGTTGATGGCCGTTTGTAAGTCAAACTTACCGTCGAACATTTTATCGAACTAGTACAAACTAGGAACGATAAAGCGTCCGTCAAGAGAGACTACATCAAGCTTGTGTCGACCAACCAAACCTCTCGATAGCCCTAAGATGATGGTTGGAGCTCATCAGACATGGATGATCGGAGTTTAGAGCGGACCTAAAACTGTACATAGAATGTTTCCCGCTCATATTTGCCGTCCAATGTGGAAGGAGGAAAAACGACGGTGATATTAGAATCCGAGTAGCCCCTGTTCATTTTTAAAAGGAGATGAAATTGATCGCCATTTAAATTCCCAATCAGAATTAACCTTGGGCAATTGCAGCATCTTCCATCCTGCCTCTGGAATCAACTCGCTTTGGACTCGCCACTTTTATGTATGGCATGATAAATTTAGACCGCAGAAAATCCGAAGGTGAAATATCTACTAGGAGGGGGGAAAATCTTGAATATGACGCCAAACCTGGGTATACCTCGGTTCTGACTCGGGTGGCAAAGTCTGTTTTCAAGGACATGCTCCAGCGATCACGTATATTAGGTGCTCCTTTTCGCGGTAATAATCCCAATCACCGCACGGAGAACGAGGTGGAGTTAGCATCTAAAGATGCAGTGCTAATGCCAACTGTGGCCACCCTGATCAAGCAACATTCAAGTACACTGGTACTTGAATCTGAGAAGCAGCTGAATCGGATGCGATAAGTTCATCAGGATTCAGGGAACCCAACTATGGTGCAACTTTGGCCCCCCTATTTCAAGTCACACCAATACTTGGGTCTGAGAAGTAGCTAAATCGGATGCGGTAAGTTCATCAGAATTTAGAGAACCCAACTAAGGTGCGCACTTGCGATAAAGAATAATCTACACAGTCATTAGCTTGCCCAACTGCGTTCTCACCGGTTGGTCAATGATCGCTGTTCGCGGTATAAGGGTTCATTTGTACAAAGGATGATTTGCGCGTACAAAACAAAAATTGCGCGCGCAGAAAATGTAATACCGTACGCGAAAGCCTGTGTTTCAATATGTAATGTGATTGAAGAAGCGGGATATCGTCAACCACGGATACAAAGATATCAAATGTCCCCGGACGCACTCTGAGTTTTCCTACACACCAATTCAGAGGCGGGATATCGTCAACCACAGACACAAATACATGAAATCGATGGAGACTATCAGGTCCCGAACATGTGTCGCGCAGCCGACTACTTTGGCCTCATCGTTGCAATTTGATAGACCAGCTGTACCGATCGAGTCCGCGTTGATATTGCATCACACCTAAAAAGGGAAACTCTCCACTCAGTTAGATGTGATATCGATTGTGGTACTTTCCGACGTAGTTTCAGAAACAAAGGATTGTAATACTTTCAACACGCCGAGGTTTTTCCAATTGGTCCGGCATTTCCCGGACCAATCGGAAAATTCTCGGCACGCGGAAAGTATTACAATCCTTTGTTTCTGAAGGTATGTCAGAAAGTATCACAATCGATATCACTTCTAACTGAATGGAGAGTTTCCCTTTTTAGGTGTGCATGCCACTTCCCGCGAAACCTCTTGATATTAGGCCGTCAAGAGGATCATATCACCGGAACCGCAATGTCATAATGCCAAAAATCAACCTCGGCCATCCGCCTACCGTACTTGGTCTCAATTGATATTATGGAGCCTTCGTTTATATTCAGGTCTTCCCGCCTATCTGCGGCTCTTATCTTCGTATTAATATTCCTCCTGATCCGATGCGCATGCCATCAGCACGCTGGCGCCGTATTTCGGCGCAGAACTTTTTCGTTCGACGTCGGGTCATATTGCCTGAGTCAGTATCTTTCGCTCGCTCTCATACGGTCCTTGTGCCTTCGTTTTCACATAACAATAATATGATTCCCACTGCATATTGTGGTTTTACTCGAGTTGTGAATCTCGCAAGTCACATTATAAAAAACTGGTTCCTACTTTGTTCTTATTCCTTCACTAACTTCTTCTCCCCATCCTTCACAGTAGCCAGGCAACTCATTACATCACAAACAAGCGTGCCGCCTCCAACCGATTTCTTATGAGACCTACCCCCCTATTCGATGTACCTGCTCTGTATACCCTCCGTCATCAGTTTCACCCACGTCGGCCTCGAAATGATATCGTTCCACCATCTATGAATATTCAATTACAGGTCAGGAAATTAATGATGTGCCCACCTCGCGATGTTCGGGCCTGTGGACGTCATTACATCGATTCCGGCCGGGTCTGCCAAACGTGGCGCGAAACTCACATGGAAGAGATCCACGAGAGTGAATTCCTGCGTGGGAGTGATGCGCTGCGATTACAGTAGAAGAGGAATGCGATTTAAAAAGAGCTCACATTTCCTGCTAGGAACTTCTGCGTCCCCAGTATTTTCTCATACACCTGGAGTGTCTTTGAAAACTCCGCCAAGTATTCTGCCAGGGCGACCTCGTCCACGGGTTGGCCTTTCTTCCTGGTGCGCAGCCACATCAGCATTGTATCAAGGTAAATTATAGCACGCGCGACTCACGGCTTTCCCAGTTTTTCCATGAGCACTTTCGCGATCTGCGGGTGGAAATTCGCTGACTCCACCGCCGCCGCCTGTTCAAACATGGTCCTCTTCTTGAGGTCAGTGGGGATGAGTGCCGGGCCCCGATCCACGTATTTCTCTGCCAGATACCGCGCGATAGCTCTGCTCTCATACAAAGCCAGGGCCGGAATAACCGTATTTGCAATGCTCCGCCTTTGTAGGCATACACGCTGTCTACAGCAATTCCCGGAACTTATCGGTAGACCTCCAACTCTTAATTTCCACGGGATTTCTACGGAAATTTATTGGCTATATGTCGATTCTGACTCGATTCTCGAGACTTCGTGAACAAGAGGATTGTTCGTTACAGGTGGCCTGGCTCAACTGGTCTGCGCCCCGGAAGGATGGCACCCATTCAATCGTGCGACGCCGGTTCGCATCGGTGCCGATGGAGACCGTGTCGGACGTAGGCCTTCAATGCAATATTACTTCTCTTCAGCCGTGGAGCTCATTCTTCAGCCGTTCTATTAATTATCAGCAGCTTCACTCCGATGGATTACAGTCAGCTATTGCTCTTTTCTGTTTCCAGACGTGTAATTCGTCTACACTTCCGCTGCGCCCTCCTATGCTCACACAGCCCACAAAAGATCCCACCTGTTTGCGGCCGTGCAATCATATTGCATTCAATAGTTTCCGCGCATGCCCCTCGGAATTCGAGTACGTACCTACCCGTCTCGTTCGTGCGTTCCTTACAACCTCCCTGACATCCGCATCCAGCCCAAAATCGACTTCAGGTATCGACGGCTCGATGAAGGTGCATCCGTGGATCCCCACAATAGAAGCCTGCGGGCTATCCGTTCGACTCTGGGTGGGGCCAAAATGCTTGATCTAACTCCTTTTTTCGAACATATTCGTATCTTCCTTTAATTGTCTCACATCCCTCGTTGACTGCGTCGCCCATCTTCGCCATCCGATTCTCAAGATCACCCTGGTTCTCGCGGGGTTCTTACTCCCGGACTTTTTCACCTTGAATCGTCGAAGCTCCTTCATTGAAGTTCGCCCCTCGCCCCTAACGCTCACCACTTCCTCATCAATGTTGGATTTCGGTGCAAGTTTTCCTTGCAGGTGTTGTAGATCAGCGCAATATTCAGCGTAGACCTAAAATATATTTAGTTCGAGAAATCCTTACTAAGCTCTGCTTAGGAACTCTGAGAATTGGGAACTGCCGATGCACGAGTAATTTAATACGTTCGAGCAACGCGCAAGCAGGCGAGACGTCTTGCTTACTTAGGACAGTCGGAAAGCTAGCTTCTTCTGAGCAGGCGCGTCAGGATGGACTTAGCTGTAAGTAAATTCTAAGTAGTACAGCGTAGCGGTACTCAGAACGACTTAAGTCACGCAAATAGATTCGGGGGTACAAAGTAGTATCAATTCAAGTAAAGGTGTCCCTTAGCTGGGAATACAAGTTGTATATATACTGAGTAATGAGTCATAGTAGTCATGCTGAATCAGGCTGACTCTGTGTAGGGACCGCGCGAGTGGGACCGCATGGGAGTCACTCGGGTTCGAACGCGGTCACGTGGTTTTATCGCGAGAGGTTTCGAGACGTGTTCAAGTAATGTACGCCTAAAATAAGCCGGTTAATTCGTAAACATGTTGTACATGAGGTCGTAATGAAGTGCAGCGAGTCTAAAACGACCAGTGACATGTATCCATAACATAGCCCCCCCAGACTCGATGTACTTCCAATCGTTAAAATCCAAGATCCGCGTCGTAAACCCCTTCATTGAATGCCTTCAAACGTTGCGAAGCGTCAGCATAATCCTCCTCCATCATTTCGAATCCAACCGCCATGATTACGTCCATAGGTCCCGCCAAATGATCGACGGGATAAAGGGCTGCCCCAACTTGAGTCGGGCCCTCCAACACCCCGAGGTGAGTGAACCAGGGACGAATCAAAGCTGCAATTTCTGCGAAATGTGTGAGTCCAATGTCGAGGTAATATGGCGGTGATACGGCACCTAAGTCCAAAGCCGTATAGTTGAAAACTCCGATCGCGCGCGGCAGTAACACCTCATCCGTAAGTGGCGAGGGATTCGCAGCGGAAATGAGACCGAAGAATTGACGTTTAGTCATGCCGATTACCGCAGGAAAATTCCAAAGAGAGAAGGGTCCTTTCAAGCGACTACGAAGAATGCATTCAGCGACCCAAAACAAGTTGTCCAGAGTCCAAGTGCTAAACATTTCGGCGGCGCGGATCACGGCTAGGGGAGTTCGAAACCGACGTCGGAGGAATGGGTTCCCCGTGTAGCTGAGGAGAAGAGAGATACTGGGCATAGGTAACGCCACTTCGCGCAACGCCTCGATTGGCAGATGAGCCGGGATAAACTGCGAAGCGCGACCGGCGAGATCGATTCCATGAGCGGCGGCGTGCAGAACCTGAGCCACGGCGGTACCGCCCTCGATTAGGCTCCATCCGGCGGCGGTGGTGAGAGCGTAAGTGCGGACGCCGTACTGAACGAAAGGTACGGTGTCTTTGACCGTGAATTTCCGACCCATGGCTATAGAGTTGAGCCGAAGGAGGAATGCCTGGTACAGCTGGGATAAAATCAGTCCATCGACGCTAGACAAATAATTGTTGTATCTACCACCGGGGATCCCAATGAAGTTCGAAGATGTTCCAGGGAACGATTGGTCTGGCAGTCGCGTCCCGGGGCCAGTGGCGCTGGGGGCGGCTGCGTTGACATTGAGAAGCTGAAGGAGGTGCGAAAGATTGGGGGGGATGATGGAAGACGACAGTTTGGAAGGAATGGGCAGTTTCTGCTGAGGAATTCGACTTGAGCTGCTGGCTTTTATGTTCTTCGCCAGCTTCCAGCCGGGTTCAATATGTATCGTTCGATTTTTTGAATTGAGGCATCTGACCTAGGCCTTGGAATGATACTTGGAACGTGTTTTGCAATGAGGCGAAAGGTAGGGAGTAATGTGACGACAAAAATGGGGAACAAGATTTTCGAGCTGCTGCTATGTGAGCAGTGGACGTAGTTTGGGGTATTATTTTCCTTTCATAGCCTCCCAGTCGTGCATGGCCTCAGGCGCATTCTGCAGGCCTTTTTTCGTCATCCATTCATCGTCTTCTGGCCCGAAGCCTTTCCAGCGCACTTTAAATTCCCGGACCCGACGGCCTTGTCTCTTACGCCACCTTTCGGCCAATATGCGTTCCACCTCCACTTCAGGTAGGTCGTCGAAATCCGCACGATTGAGCCGCTTGCTTGGACGAGAGCCGAATTCGGGTGGAGAAGCACGGTATTTTTCTAGATGAGCAATGTTAATGATGGGATTGATACCGTAAGAAACTGGGAGTCTGATTTGATAGGTGATAGGACTTAACTTCCGAATGACTTCAAAGGGCCCATCATACTTCATTAGTAGCTTCTTGCCGCGCCCTTTTTCATCTTTTAACAGCCGGAGTGTATGAGGATTCAAAACCACTTGGTCACCTTCTTCAAATTCCCAGGTGAGACGGCCATTGTTGTATGCTCGCCGCTGGAATACCTGGGCCAGAAGTAAGGCTTCCTTTGCTCTGGTTCTATCTGCCTCAAAATGCTCCATCATTTCTTGCGCCTTCTCATTGATTATCAAATGTTTAGCGTTGTGGACTTTTTCTGCAACGCCCGCTTCGACTTGTGCATCAGAATCATGATTTTCCTTAGGTAGTATATCCCCCCCGAGAGATTCTGGTGCATATGGTCGCTCGATCATCTGTGGGTCAGACATCATCTGGCTAGCAGTTACCGGTGTGTATCCATGCAATAGATAGGCCGGTGCGAACCCCGTGCTCGTGTGCGGTGTGGTATTGTATGATAGCGCTAACCCGTCCAGATGAATATTCCAGTCATCCCGCGATGGGCCGACAAATGCTCGGAGTGCAATTTCGAGGCCCTGATTCAAGATCTCCGTTTGACCATCTGCCTGGGGGTGGTAAGACGTGGTGAGACTCCTTTTTGTGCCCATCAAACGACATACTTCCCGCCAGAACTCATTTCTCCAACGTGTATCGCGATCACTGATTATCTGCCGGGGTAGTCCGTACTTCGAAAATACGTGTTTAAAAAGTAACTGAGCCGTCTCTACTTCGGTGATTGATGTTTTGCACTCTATGAATATACCGAATTTTGTTAGTTTGTCCACAACCACAAGAACATTATCAAACCCGTTGGAGAGTGGCAGTTCTGGAATAAAGTCGATCGTGATGACTTCAAAAGGTCTTGATGGGATTGGGATTGGTTGTAGCAATCCAATTGGAGCGTGTCTCCGAGGTTTCGATTTCTGGCAAATATCGCAAGTCTCTGTATATCGTTTGATATCTCGAGACATCTTCGGCCAATAATATGTCGCGGCAAGCCTATTGTAGCACTTGTGATACCCACTGTGCGCACCTTCTGTCAACGTGTTATGTACCTCGTCCATCACGGCGACCCGGAAGCGTTCTGGAACGCACAAACGATTATTACCTTGCCAATCCTCGAAATACAAGAGCCCTGATTCGCTGTAGTGATATTGTGGAAAGCGTGGGTTTATCCAATTTTTTTCTTGTTTCCAATGCGCTAGGACTGTACTGAATACTTTGTCTTTTTCATATGCGGCTTTCCACTCGTCTATCTCGTCCTGAGATACTCCCACGAGCACGGTGTACGAACTCGAACTGGAGAACGGAACGGAAATTTCGGACTCCTCTATCTGTGTTCGGACCGGAATTTCGCCGAGATTGATGGCGGAATCCGGGCCGTGGCTCGTATCTGCTTCACTTGCCACGTACCGAGATGCTACCTCCAGAAGTTTTTCTTCGAATCTCGTGCCCAGTTCGTCGTACATGTTCTTGAGAGGATCTTCTTTGATTTCAATGTTGGCTGATGGAACCGAATCTGTGGCTGGGCCCTCTTGAATTGGCACGCGTCTCCGAAGTCTGGAAATAGGATCAACGTTAGAATGCACCCGTCCCGCTCTGTGTACGATCTTGAGGTTTGGATAGGCCGCGAACACCGTTCCCCACGTCAACAGTCTACGGTTAACATTCTGGTAAGTTTTACTCCAAGTTAGGGCTGCGTGATCTGTGATGGCAAGAACCTCTTCGCCCTCGAGAAACGGCTGGAACTTGATCAAAGCTTCCTTGAGTGCCAGAGCCTCCCGTTCCGTAGGTGAATAATTCCTCTCGGCTGATTTCAACACCCGGGACCAGTAGCAAACTACGCGTTCAATATGAACAGTTGTTTCTTCGAAGTTTCCTGCCCATTCTCCTGGTTTTGGTACGTCATTAACACCTTTAACAGCAGTCACCAGAACCGGAACACTTTCTCCCGCGTTGTAGGCTCTTTCCAGGCGTTCGTAAGTACGAGTACCCTTGAGATCCTTGATAAGAATTGGTTGAACTTGCTGTAGTATTCCCGCCAATCCGTAATCGCACGCATCTGTGTACACACGATATGGCAAACCGCGGATTGCATACCCTCGCACGGGAGCGTTGGTGAGGACTTCTTTGCACAACTGAAACGCTTCCTGATGAGTTTCGTTCCAGTCCCATTTAACACCTTTCTTGAGCAATTGAAAGAACGGCTGTGCTATCCAGGCATAGAATGGGATGTACGCGGAAAAATAGACCATCATCCCGAGGAATGTTTGAAGTTCTGGCACGTTCCTTGGTATGTCCAGTTGAACGATAGCATCTACCTTCTCTTTATGGGTTGATAATCCTAGCCGTGATACCTTCTGACCGAGCAGCAGAAGGGACTGATATCCGATGTGGCATTTATTGGGGGATAAGGTGAGGTTGGCTTGGGCAATGGCAGAGAAAACTTGATCTAGATGACTAACATGGTCGTCAAAGGTCTTCGAGAATATTACAATATCATCGATGTAGACCAATGTGAAGATCCAGAGAAACGGCGCCAAGACACCTTGCATTATTCTCTGAAAAATGCTCGGACCGTTCTTGTATCCGAACGGCATTCGTCGGAATTGCCACAGTCCATTATGGGTTCTGAAGGCGAGTTTCTCTGCAGCTGAATCCGTCATTGTAAGCTGAGTGAACCCTGCAAGAGCATCTAAAGTTGTCAGCCACTGAGAGCCGTTGAGGGCTTGTAAAATGTCGTCCTGTCGAGGTATGGGGAATTCATCCGAGATTGCCATGTCGTTCATCTTTCGCAGGTCAATCACCATTCGTGGTTTGGAATTGCGGTAGACGATGAAGACCGGAGCGGCCCAAGGGCTCTTAGATGGTTCAATAACCCCGAGCTTTATCCACGACTCCATCTGTTTGTCAATGACTTCACGGTTTGCTGGTGACGCATGGAAAGGTGGGAGTGAAACAGGCTCCGCATTTGGCTTCATAGGGATGTCAATATGTGCCGCATAATTTCCTAATCGCCCGTCTAACCCAAATGCCTTGCTGTTTTTCAGAACAACTTCCTCAAGTTGCTTACGCTGGGATTCCGTCAAGTTCAATGAGAAGTCTACTTCCTCCAACAACCGGTGTTCCGGTACGGGGTCCGGCGGTGGTTCTGCTGTCTTCGGACCGCCTTCAACCGGTTCCTGAGCCAGAGGGTCGTCTGGTTCCGTCGCATTTCTTTGCGCTTTTGAGGAAATTTCTGTTTCACTCCGTATGGCCGAGGCTGTTGAATCTGGTGAGTTAATGATAGAATTCTTACCGGATGCAGCGTGACAAAATACACATGTGTCCCCTTCACAGGCGTGAAAATCAGACGAGGGACCGTCGACAGAGATGGTTGCATCCCTGTCTGACTGGCCTTCCCGGGCAAGCTCGTCCGCTGCAATTTTTTCATCAATCAGGATTTTCATCAACGAAGCGTGAGCGTTAATCTGTGTCTGTTTTTCTGGCGAAAACTTATCCATTCTATCCAACCATTTTTTCGGGTCTTTGGCCATTCCAAGTAGCTGGCCCTCGGAGATGACAATAGGGGTTTTAGTGAAGTTCGCGACATGCACGATCGGATTGGCCCGCGAAATCAGTGAGTCCGCTGTTCCATAAATCTCATCTTGATTGCCGTGAGTCATGAATTTTCGCTCGACAAATAGGGTATCAGTGCCTTCGGGGAACACAGCGTCTACCGCCACAGCTACACTGGTTTCCGGGCGAATCACAGTCCGAGAAGTTGCGCGCACTTCACCCTTGGCCTGTCGAGCCTTTCTCCGTCTTGTCTGATTTTTGCGATGTAGGCTGGCCTTCGTATGGTACTTGGCGGTGGCCGGATGCGTGAAAACCTTGAAGGTATGCCCTTCACTATCCACCATTGATGGAGTCGTCGAACTCGAGACTTGAACCTGTCTCCCAGTCTCTCCGAATACCACGTAAGCTCTTCCTTCGCGTTTCATCACCGATATGGAATACTGATCTGTAAAGTCGTTACCTAAGATAAACGGGGTAGACATACCTTTCACAACGTAGGCATCCACATTGATCTTCACAGGACCATCGGGTGTGTGAAAGATCAAGTCAAGATTAACGTACGAATTTATGCTGCTCTTTCCGGTGACTTGGATCAGACTAATCTGCTGTCCGGTCTTGCTGCGCGGCTGGTTTTCTAATTCTCTCAATGCTTTTTCTGATATCAAGGTAATGTCGGAGCCGGTATCCACCAATACTCCGATGATGTTTCCATGCAAGTCGTTAACTGTTGCCCAGGTTTGAACAGGCTTCGATCCGAGAAAACTGCACCCTGGTGGTCGCGCCATAAATTTTTTCAATTCAATCAGTGGATAAGTTGCGGACGTGCTGGAGTCCGCAAGGACGGAATAGTTTTCTGCGTTAATTTCTCTTGCTAGACGGCGTCGCGAACGACGATTGAGAGGCGGTTTGCTTGTTTTAGTAGGTTCAAATTCCACGGGTATCTCAATTTCCGCGGTAAGGAATTCCAGTTCTTCCTCAGGGTCGTCAAATTTCGTGTCCGCGGGGACGCGTGTGATCTTTATAATGAAGGAGCCTTCTGATATAGGTGCTTCCGCTTCTGTAGGTGCAGATGCGAGAGTGTCGTTAGAAATTCGTGAGTCCGTTGCCAGTGCCGAAGTTGTGTATGCCGAGTTACTCAATGATTCAAAGGAATCAGTATCCCCCTTCAGGGTCGAATTCTCCACCAGTATCCCCTCGCTTGAGTGAGCGAGCTGAAATGAAGGTTCGATAATCTGAAGGGGACTACGAAAATCCTCCGAGTCACTATCAAGTGAGTAGTACAGGTCATCATACTCAGTCTGTGCCTGTACATCATCCTCCGACAGCTGAACCATATTGACTCGAGCAGCACGATTCCCTTTGAAAGAATACTTACATTCCGGGTCCCAATGGTTTCCGCTACCACAGTGGCGACAAGGTCGAGCTCCTTTGCTCGCGGGCGTCGCACGCTTCGATACGTTGGCGTCATCCTTCGGGAATTTCGGAGGATCCATCTTTCCACTCCAGCCTACAGCATTGACTCTCGCATTTCGGGTGTTATCACGATCCCTTCCGCGATCATTGTCTGAGCGGTAGGCATCGTTGAAACCCTTCCGAAAACTGTCAAGCTTCATCAGGGTGTCCTCGTGGAAACGAATTGCCTGCTGGAATTCAACACGGTTGCGATATAATTGGGTCGTGAGTACTGTATTCCACGTTGCTGGCGCTCCTTCCATTATCTCCATGATTAATGCCGAATCATCCAGTGTATAAACCATAGTCAGCAGTTCAGATTTACGAATAAAGTACTCACCCGGTGTTTCCTTGTAGTGTCCTGCCTCCCGATAATAAGCCCTATTAGCTTTCGACTTCTGCTTATCTAACCACTTCCGATTTATGTAGAACGTGACGATTGCATCTTTCAGGGTGTCCCAATTAGCTTCAATTTCCGCGCGATATTCGAGTGGCAGTGACCAGTACCATGTTTCGGCGGAACCGGTCAATCGTTTCGGGACAACTCTTCCGAGTTGGCGAAAGACGGTAGGTGACTCCATGGCGATGTCGTTGAGCTTAGCCAGCCATTTCATGATGGTGTCGGTGTCTCCATCCCATTGAGGTACGGCATCATACTTCAATTTCCAGTCGAATTGAGGTTCTTGAAGCTGAGCTCTAAATGGGTTGTTGTTTCCCAGCGGTTGAGCCGCAGCAGGGGGAATTCCTCCGCCACCTCCTCCTGGAAAACCACCTCCACCTCCACCTGGGAAGCCGCCACCGTCGCCACCGCCGTTCCCGCCCCCCGGAAAGCCGCCACCGGGACCGTTTCCTCCCGGAAAGCCACCACCAGGTCCTGGGAAACCGCCACCTCCGCCGCCGGGATTCCCGCCACCGTCTCCGTCGTCGCCAGGGAAGTCGCCACCACCAGGATGGTTATCATCACTGGCGGGGTTATCTCCCGGGTGAGATCTCCTTGAGTTACTGGAAGATGGACGGAACGGGTTCGAGTTTCTTGGAGAATTCGGTGGAGGATTATTGTCTGGAGTACTCACTCTGCGTCCCTGTGGTGCGTATCCTGCAGCTCGCCGAAGTTGCTCCGTTTCTGCCGGTTGAGTAGCGTGGCCATAATTGACAGTGATATTCGGCCTCTCGTTCTCAAGCCGTTCCGCCATTGGAGAAAGAAGCTCACTTAAGCGACGATTATCCTTAGGAATGCCAGAGGCGCGTGAGACCCAAGTACGCACAGGTTCGGTGTTTTGTTTGGGCCGCCCATACTGTGCTGACGCATAGGTTCGTCGAATATCAGGGATACCCCCCCAAAGTGTGCGGCGACTATTAGAGGCCTGTTCGATCGGGGCGTTGGCCGTGGAAATTGAATAACCAGGGCCAAACGGAATTTCCACTTGACTTGTCGGGATTTGTGCCGTGTGAATACGAGATGAGTTGCCGTGAGTTGGGGCGACAATACTCTCGATTTTACCTGAAATATGTGGCGGTGCATCTCTTGTTCGCTCTGGATTGATATAACTTGCAGGAGTCGGTCTTGGACCTTGTTCAATGATGCGAATCCTCCCAGTCTGAAAATCAAATTCTTTATCCAGGCGGACTAGAAAGTCCTCTACTTCGAGCCGAAAGCAGACCCCAGCGATCTCGAATTCATTCTCAAATCGCCAGCTAGTCACGTCTCCGTCTATGCCCAGCACCGGCAGGTAGGGAATGACAGTTCCGCTGAGTTGGAATGCTTCCATTGCAAGTTCGCGGCGATTGAAAAGTAATCTCATGAAAGTCCGAAATGCTTCGGCCTCAAACCGATAGACACTCTTGACGACGAAGGATGTTCCATCCTTATCTTCATCGGTTCGTGCCTCATTTCGTTCAAGTTTATTCACAAGTGAATCCAATGAACTTAGTTCCTCCTTGAAAACCGTGTATCGCAACCGTCTCGAGGCAGTGGAGAGATATTTCAAGTATGGTTTGTTCAATCCTACAGCCCCTTTCAATACACATTCGTACCGCCGTTTGGCTACTTCAGAATTATCTTTCATAGTACGTCGTGCTTGCAAGGTAGGAATACTATAGAGCTGAAGATAGTTTGGCCCATCCTCCTGCGGAAGTAGAGATGATTCGGGAACTGTTCCGAGATAGTCCAAGACGCGCGGAAAGCCCACTACCGCTGAATCATCGGATAAGGCTTCGTCCTGTTGAGGATCTGGATCAAAAAGCCCTTGGTCGTCGACAGTCTGCGACGAGGGATCGTGCAGACGAGAGCCGGGGATGGGAGATGATGGAGTTGCAATAGGATTAAATGAAGGGTTTGTGGCCATGAGTGTTCGTGAATGAGTTCAGTCAAGCAGGGCTTTATTGAAGGATTTCCCAATGTGTCCACCAGTGTTGTATTTCAGCGCAATATTCAGCGTAGACCTAAAATATATTTAGTTCGAGAAATCCTTACTAAGCTCTGCTTAGGAACTCTGAGAATTGGGAACTGCCGATGCACGAGTAATTTAATACGTTCGAGCAACGCGCAAGCAGGCGAGACGTCTTGCTTACTTAGGACAGTCGGAAAGCTAGCTTCTTCTGAGCAGGCGCGTCAGGATGGACTTAGCTGTAAGTAAATTCTAAGTAGTACAGCGTAGCGGTACTCAGAACGACTTAAGTCACGCAAATAGATTCGGGGGTACAAAGTAGTATCAATTCAAGTAAAGGTGTCCCTTAGCTGGGAATACAAGTTGTATATATACTGAGTAATGAGTCATAGTAGTCATGCTGAATCAGGCTGACTCTGTGTAGGGACCGCGCGAGTGGGACCGCATGGGAGTCACTCGGGTTCGAACGCGGTCACGTGGTTTTATCGCGAGAGGTTTCGAGACGTGTTCAAGTAATGTACGCCTAAAATAAGCCGGTTAATTCGTAAACATGTTGTACATGAGGTCGTAATGAAGTGCAGCGAGTCTAAAACGACCAGTGACATGTATCCATAACAGCAGGCACTGGTGGTTTCATGCGGCACAACAGAGTAGGATATATTGTGGTCGAAAATCGGAGGTCATCATAAATCCAATCATTTCATGAGGGGTTTAAACGAAAATCGAGGGGAACTAATTTCCTTCATTCCCATTTCAAATTCTTCCACAGACTTCTCATTAGGCACGATCTTCACCACTTCCTGATGTCCCGCGGCGTCCCTGGCCCATACGTTTCCGGTTCGTGTCCAGCTTGTGCCACGCGCGTCGAGTTGAACCTCCCGCAGGTGCGCGTACAGCGGGGTGAGTGCGGCGAGGACTTTATGCTGAAATGTGAGGGGTAACTCATAGTCGACTTCCTCGGCACGGAAGATTTCGATATTGTGAGGCAGCGAGAGTAAATCGTCAATGAACAAGTCCAAAACAGCCTAATATTATCTCAGCGCCGGGCCCGGATATATGTTAGAGCGAACTGCTTACCTGCAGGGTGCAGACGAAGGATTCGGGCACTGACCGCTCCTGGGCCGGGATCAGTTTTTTCGGGCTGATGCGCTCTTGCACTACCACCGGCGTGGGTGAAACATATGCCGCCTCTGCATCTGAGATCTCGTCTCCGGGCGAGCGATAAAGGAATGCCTCGTTGTCGTTCAGCTCAAGCGTCCGCCGGTCAACGGGAGTGTCCATAGTGGATTCTGGAAAATACATATGGGCGTTGCCACAGCGGAAATCAATTGGTGCGGGGAATTTGAAGGACAGCTCCGCTAATTCAGGAAAGAGGGCGGGGATGGCCGCAAAGAATTGGAGCATCGGTGATGGAGTGGACGATTCGAAGGACTCCAGAGCTTCCAAATACTCGTTTTCCCGTGCAGGGAAGGGCCAAGTGAGGGACCGCAGGGGCACCGTTGCTTGCGAAATGTCCGTACACAACAGCATGAGTGAATCTCGACTAGGAGGACCCGAGATCACTATATTGCTGACAGGACGACCCGGGGTCAAGAGCTGGACAACCGCGGGCGGCCCAGTCAGATTGCGCAAAAGGGGAATTGTTGTCGATGGCAGTGGGCCCGTGGGAGACTCGAGCGCCAGGGATTGGAGGTGGGGACACTGCCGCAGAAAGCGAACCAGTACCTCCACGTCGCGTATCCCATGCACTGATAAGTCGACGAGGTTAATGAGTGCGTCCGGGCCAAATCCCGCGATAAAGAGTGATATATCTGCACCGCGAATGTTCAGGGTGCTGAGATTGTTTCGAGAAACCAGCCGGACAGGTTCATTGGCAGAACAGTGGTTCATCTCCAGAGTTTCTATGGTCAGAAAGCCCTCCGCAGCATCAATGTGGCAATTTCGGAGTCGGAGCTCCTTCAGTTTCGGGAGAGATTCGAGGGCTCGGCGGAAGGGGTCGTCGATTGTAGCCAAGTCAATGTGCAATGACGATAGGTTCCGATAATTTTCGAGCGTGATGACAAAAGTCTGGAGAACCCTAGCATTTAGGGTGTCGAATAGATGGATGTTTTCAATTTCGGGATGGAAGCTTCTCAGCGCCATCAACCCGAAAGAGACCGTCCAGGTGTGAACAAACGAGCGGAACGGACTCTCCGCCAATCTGTCCAACCGAACTGCTGTGCGATGGAGGTGACGAACACGGTCCATCCAGTTATCCTTGTCGAGCCCCCATCCTAGTGCTACCACACTCAACGTCTGCTCCTGGAAAAAGCGCGGCAGGACCAGGGAACGAAAGAGTCTGCAGACCAATGAGACTCTGCGCAGTTGCTGAAGCGTGCATAGACCCAAGCAAGCAGCCCAGATTTCCACAGGCAGGGTTGTGGTCCGCTGGACAAGCATCGAGGTGGTAAGAGATGAAGTGCCATCACATCGTCGCCTAGCAATCCTATATATTAAGAGACAACGAACACTGCCACACAAAAGTCACCTGATAAAGTCACATGAAAAATCACGGGACTCGGAATCCGCCGTACATTGGCGAACTGAGAATCCACGGGGTTTGGGGCGCAGCCCCAACAAGCTGTGGACCCGCCGTAGGTACGGACCGAGCGCAGCGAGCGTCCGTGCCGAAGGCAGGGTCCTAAAGCTTGTAGGTTCGGAACAAGCCGCCTTCTCATCACATGATATGCACGTGCTTCGCAGGGCAATCTGAGAAGGGGCTTGTGCCAAGATGTAAAAAAAGGGCAATGTGTTCTGCGCGCTCTGCCGCTTCAACAACGGCCTAAATTTCTTTGACCCCGGTGGATAATCTGTACATTAGAAGCATACAAATCATATGGTCCATTCAGAATTTCAATAGCGTGGCCTGGGACTCCCGAAACGAGAGCGCAACTTGTGCTTCTCACGAGATCAGTGGAAATACAATTGTCGCTCTCAACTGATGTTTAGGGCCTGAATAAAAAATCTGAGCAAGCTATATCATCATAATTGACTTGTAAACAACCAAGGTCATTTATCCCTGGTGTTTAAGTGCGAGGGCAAGGTATGTCGCTCGAAAGTGAATGAACTGAGATGTTGCCCAAATTTTTTTGGCAGTGTGTGTACAGATATATAGGCTATCAGATTTTCCTCCGATCCTTTCGATATTTTGCTGCTTTCAGTACGGTAAGCCCAGAGGATAGAATCACGGTTGTCACACCTGGTGTCACATCTGGCCAAAGCGAACAAATCATGTTTCCTGCCTGAACTAATTAGTTCTCTGGATAGAAATTGCTGAAGAAGCTGTTCTAAATCGCATTCTGAATCGATAGAGCCCATAAAGTCACCAGAATTCCGAGATAATCTTTGTTTGATCTGAACTGAAAATGCAACTTCCTGTTCAAAACCCAGGTGTAGCACAAGAGCAGTACAGTAGTTCACACATATAAGTTTACAGATATGTGGAATGGCATCCAAGGAACAAATTATCAGCATTAACCATAGAAATCTGGACTGAAATGAGAGAGAAAATCTGTTTTAAACACATAGTCCTTTTTTGGCAGTTTGTCCCCCAAGCCTCTCTCCGAGAATCGCCGGCTTGCCGGCGCGGAGACAGGCTTGCTCCAAACCTAGCCTAGCAATCACTGATTCATTGCGCTGCCGTTCTGGTTGTTGTCACCTGATCCCGCGAGTATAATAAATCCCCCCCTTCCTGCGCAAAAGCTCCAGTCTGTCAGTGGACTCCAGAGTATGAACCAGCTCGCCCCGCCGGAATCCGGATCCGCTTCCGCAGGCACTTCAGCCTCAGGCAGCGACGTCGCTCTCCACGACCTAATTCGCTCCACGCGTGAACCAGATGCGGGTGTGTCTTCTCCTTTTTTTAAAAAAACGATATTCCATTCGGAATTTCCGGCCTCGTATCTTCCCTCAGCGGCGATGTATAAGTCCGCCGTCGCTTCACGCGCAGCCGCGACCGTGACGTCGGATGCCGGTGAGATGTCTCCCGTTTTTAACCTATACCTTTCCTCAGCTCCATCGCCGATCCTGCCGCGCCGCTGCTCGGCACCAGAATTCGGTGTGCTCCCTCCTATCAGTCCGCATTCCAACGAAAAAGACACTGCCATCAAGCCCACGCCGAGTCGGCCCACCCGCGAGAGCCTGGCATTGACGTCCGCAGCCACAGTGCGCCCGACGTCTAGGCCCCGTCAAGTCGGTGCGTCCTATTCATTTGGACTAGCGACAGCCCCTTGAACCCCGTGAGTCCTTTATAATAACCCTAACCCATGCTTCATAATTCCCAACGTTCCTCTTGGGTGAGATCCCGAGGGAATGAACGTTTGAATCCGGCTATGCCATTGGGTGCACTGGAGTCCACATATCTGTTCCCGGCCGCGCAGATCCATACGGCGTCTTGAGATTCTTCCTTTAAATGCTATCAAAGTCTCATTCAGAGCTGTCATCCTAGGCTTAGCGGACCCGGGCACAAGATTCGGGAACACGGTGTCAAGACCACGCTTCGTATCACAGGTGAGGAGTGCCCGGAAGGCGATTGATAATTGAATCATACCGATGATATACTACTCATCTCGCTATCCGCCGCAGGACTCCAGCGCAGACTGAATGCGCTCGCTGCATGGTGCTCCAAAAATTTCATTGTAGTCAACATGATTAAGACTATCATTATGATTTTTGGTCGTGCACCAGATGACCTCCAATTCCTCCTCGGAGCAAATGTTCTGAGCATCAAGGTTCGCGAGAAATATGTCGGCATGAATATTAGTACAGACACTCGGAATATGTTTGAAGGGCACTATAAGGCAAAAGCAAGTACAGCAAGGTACTGCGCCCATAGGATTATGGGAATCGAAGATTCAACTGGCCGGTTGACCCCAAAACAGTTCAAGGACCTATATATGGCCCGAGTTGACTGTCACCTCATTCATGGATGCGAAGTCTCTCCTGACAGTGAAGATGTACATGTCAAAGAGCTATGTGCAATCCAGGTTGATTTTCTCCGGCAAGTACTGAATATTCATTCCCACTCCATGGTTGTAGTACTCTTCACAGAAACCGGGATTATGCCGCTTCGGATTCGGAGATTCCTGTTGCTGCTTGGCTATCTGCAGTATCTCTTGTCGCTGAAAGCATCCCACCTTGCACGCGCAAGTCTCAATAGTTCAATTGAACTTGCAGTAACTGGGAAAAAGTCTTGGGCCGGAGATGTGCTGATAGCTGCGAAGAAATTACCTTTCGAGTGTCCACCTCTCGACTTCAGTAGTGCGACGGAAAAAAGCGTCGAAGCCTACCGAAATTGTGTCGAGAAAAATGCGCTTGAATGGTTACAGCATCAGGTCGATTCCTCAGACAAACTTTACTTGATACACGGGCGACGTGAACCCCAAAAGGACAAGCCTGCCGCGCAAAAAACACTGTTCATGAGGCACTATCTATATATGGTTAAGACACAGATTCATCGCGAAGCACTGACTTCCATAATGCTGTCGACCCATTTACTTGCCTTGGAAAAATTGCGGCACGTTGATCATGCACTACAACCAGTCCCTCGAAACGAGCGCTTCTGTCGTTTTTGTTTGGCTGCAGTAGAAAGTCCAGAACATGCGCTATTAGAATGCCAGGCCTCACCGGCAGTTATCAACTTGCGCACCTTATTCCTGGAGAAACTTTTTAACACTGTGCCAAAAATGAAAGACAAATTGGCTGAACTCACAAGTGTCGAGTTCTTGAAGGCCATGATTTACGAGCGCTCAACTATTGTTCTGGTTGCGAAATTTGTGTATGACGTCCTTGAAGAATTTTATGCCGTCCCCGTGTACCGTCCAAGTAGAAGGAATGTCTGATCTGAAGCTAAATATTCTAGGTCATCTTCGTTGCCTCTTTTCGTTGTCTGGGGTCTACCGTGGGGCATGGGGAAACTCATGGGGTCTGCGACTGGGGCTTAGATGGCGGAGAGAGGTCCAGGGGCGATGGTGTTTTTTTACTTGCTTTGTACACCGGGATAATCCCTGGAAACCGGCGTTCGTTATTCGGACCGTGCCGTGTAATGCTACCTACCTACCTACCTACCTACCTACCGACTCCGATCGCAAAGGTCTTGTCATCTGACACCGGGTAGGGCTTTTGGCTCCGTCACCGTCGCTGACGGGTCGACGGCCCGGCTACTAAGAGATTTTGGCGCGTGTCGTGACGGGTGAGGTCATAGAGTTCGCTGTAGGCTTCCCCTCCGTGATATTATACATCCTAGGATTGAAACTCACAGTCTTAATCACAACTGAAATCTATCTCAGTTTCAGCGATCCCCCCGGAGAGAGAATTATCCCGTCGAAATCGGACGAAACGGTCATTTTTCTGATGGCCGTCCTGTAAAATGGGCGGGTCGAAGCCTTAATGTCACCGAGGGTTTGGGTGTCGAACGGCCACTGCGGTCAGAGGTGGGGATTCCCTGCGTCTATATAAATTGGCTTCCTCCCAATGCGACCCATAGACCGACATCCCAACTTTTTCTTCTGCCAATGTCAGCTCCATTATCGAATTACGCCACCTGCGTCCAACGCCTCTTAATCGACCTCGAGTATCGCTATGAACCTCCCCCGCCTCATGATGCCAATTTCTGGGACCTATTGCATCAGTGGATACTCTACACGCTTGGGCCCACAGCTTCCTGCGGCGAGAAACGCCTGGCTGAGCTAGAGGATGCTGCTGGCAGTATCAGCAAGCGTAGTTACCCACATGCGAGCACTGAACTCCAGCTTCTTTTGCCAAAATAACGGCGCTCGGCCTCCTCATCGACGACTCCATCCAGGACGAAGCTGTGTGTGCAGAGATTGCACAGTTCTCTCACAAATTCTTCCTTGGAGAACCGCAGGGGAATCGCTTGTTGGCCTTGTTTCATGCGACCCTGAAGGAACTGTCCTATGTATACGAAAACAATGAGGTTCTGCGGGATATGGCCGTTGTCCCGTGGGTAGCCTTCATCAATGGGTGCCTGATGGAAAGACAGATGTTTATCTCCCAGGTCCGATTCGACCGCAGTCATTTCGCAGTCCACTAACCTCGACCCTCTCAGCGCGAAGCTCCCAAAGCCACCTATGTGGAAGGGCTCGCACCGAAGTTGTGAGGACCGCACTAACACTGTTATCATTCCACGTTCTCACCTCCTCGATAGCCCCCGCTACGTGCGACTTAAGGGTGGTGCGAGCGAGTCGTATGTTGCAATGATTTTTCCGGCGACCAAGGAGCAAAATCTGCCATTGAGCAAGTATATCAGGGCTGTCCCCGATGCGGTGTTCATCAGTGTGCGCATTGTTCCCGTTGCAGAGGCCAAGATCATAATATCTGTGTTTTGAACAGGACGTCATGAACGACATTCTCTCTTTTCACAAGGAGGAACTCGCCGGAGAGACCTACAACTTCATCCATCTCCGTACACGTTCTCTTTCCTCGGCTGGAAAACGCGGAAGCGGGGTCGCGGGAGAGTGGACAACCGACGACACATTTCATCTTCTTTGCAACGAAGTTCTTGAGGCAACACGTAGGGTCGACGGGGTACTGCGATTGGAAGAGTGCGAACGGAAGATGCGGGGCGAGATAGCTCTAGAAGCAAGCGGCGGAGTGGATGAGCTTGACGTTGAGATTGCGAAGCAGTGGAGAGCTTGGCGGGATGGATATATTTCCTGGCATCTCGAATGCCGGAGGTACAAACTGGACTTTTTAAAGGGGACAGGAGTCGACGAAAACAAGTCGTGTGGGGACCCAACTGTTTAGATTTGCCTTAGTATGACACAACGTCTCAAATGTATGCCTCCTCCGTTTTGATATTATAGTCGCGGAAATCTGTGAACCTCAGTGAAGGTAATTTTTTACTGGAGCAAGAAGTACGGCTACCTATAGCAAGTTGCGGCAACAAGAAATACCTGCGGACATTCGATGTGTTGGCGGAGACTGAGTTTGGGGTTAAATTGGGGTCAAATTACAGTAATTGTCCCCGACTGAGGGAAATACACTTTATCTCAGGAAACAAACGTGGAAGCAAGGATCGATGAGGAGCCATGAAGAATACGGGGGTTGATTGAGCCAAAAATTTACCCAAATTGCCTGGTTGCGACATTTTCTGAGGTGGACAAAGAAGGAGCCATCTGGTGCCCGAACCTTACAACGTCTTTTTGGAGTTTTGCGAATCTAAAAACTTGGGCCAAGAGTCTCAGATCTCTGGATCTGACCATCCACCCACCGTCTAAGAGATTAGTGCGAGACTCTCCGTCGTTGATGCAGAGAAGCGGTACCGGTGATCTCCGAAGGATCTGATGGATGACTAAACTCTCAGCCTTTCGTCACGTCCACGTCCGCCAGCCACGCCCGCCACCACCGACTCGTTCAACGGACTCTCATGTCTTTGGGGACGCTTATTGATTAGCGCTCATCCCAGATCTTCAAGTGGTTCCGACTCGCGCGATCGCCCTTCGGTTTTCTACGTTCCTGTCAACGTGCCTCCGTCATCGCCGTTCACAAGCCTAACGGTAGAAGCTCAGAAGATTTTTAATTGAACTTCTGTATTCCACGGCGTAGAGGCATATTGTATTCTGTCCAAAATTATGTTCAATTTTTCAGATTGATCCTCTGCGACTTTTGATTCTGCTTTCAACATACGAAAGTCAAGTTTAAACTCGCATGTATATATACATTCACTGTCGATTTTAAACCCGTTAATTAGTTACGTTAACTTCGGTGGATGATTAGAGGACTGATCCCAATGTTCAATCATCCGATCCAAAATCCCAAGGGAATACACACGAGGAGACGCATATCCAACGTCCTTCAGAACCGTCTCCTCCCCTTTCCCGTCGTACATCACGTCCACAAACAACCGGAGCTGCTGCAGGTCCTGCGCAAATACATTCGCGCAACCTTCGATCTCCAACTCACAGATCCGGGCGCCGCCCTCGCGCCGCGCAAAGAAAAGGGCATACAACAGATCCGCAGAAGACGGCCACAGCTGCTCTACGGACTCCCCAAGATTTATCTCGTGAAGGCCAAGGCAGCGGAGGGCCGGCCACGCATGCACAATCGGCCCCCCACATTCGAAGTCCCGGAAGTGCGTGACCCCTATGAGGTACATGGCATGCGTAAGCATGAACTCGAGCCACCTGGAAGGGAATGCCGAGTACAAGTGAAGTGTGCGGACACAGGGAAGGCCTCTGCCCAGCACACTCCCCATGGTTATAACTTCCTGACCCCGCACGATCCCCTGGAGGTGTAAGGTGGTGATGTTCGTGGTGTCTAGGCGAGCATCGACCACCTGCATTGCCCAAAGGATATTATGTGGCCACGCCATTGCGTGCAATTCGAATTTGCGAGACCACCAGGGGCGATTGGAATCGTGGACGGTCCAGGTGACGCCATTTTTGTAAGTGATTCGGAGGGTATCGCACGTGCTGAGGAGAGCGTCCGAGGGAGCGATCGGCTTTACCCATAGTTGCAACTTGGAAACCTCCTTGGACGGATCGTCAAGAAGCGGGTCGATGTAGCTTGACACATATAGAGTCGCGGAGGGTGGAATCGTGATATAATCCAGCAGACGCGAACACATGAAAGAGCCAGTGCTTTTTACCGTGAGAGATGAGAGGCGGGAGAGATTGACGATGAAGCCGTCGAGGGTGATTGGGTCGCAGTAGATAATGGCGAGTGACTCGAGGTTTGGAGATCCAACAAGAGTAACGAGCAGGGACTCCATAGTTGGGCGCTGCGGAGGTCTTATGTCTTCCAGATGAAGGTGGGTCAAATGCGTATACCACGGGGAATCCCACTGAAAGGCACAGCGCACGAGGTGCAAGGCAAGCACAGACCCTTCCCCGGCTTTCCTGCTCCTGGCCACTTCCGATCTCCTGAACAAATTCGGCGGCAGCCATAATCCGCTGTCGCGCGCGGTGGTGTTGATTATTTTCACGTCCTGTAGTCGAGGGGCGGGATGGGCACTGTCCAAACCGTATACAAGGGAGGCAAGATGGTGGTTAGGGGATCGGACCTCGAGGGTGCCCAGTCGAGCGGCATTGTCGCGGAGGATCGACTCCAAAGAGGCGTGTCGGGTCTGCCCGAGATCCACTCGGATCACAAGGGACGCCATCTTGGATTTCTCGAGCAAAATGGGCGTCCACTTCGGACGCGAGAGGACCAATGTGCTCCAGAATGAAGGGCATGCGAGGGCGACGCTGCGCCAGACCCTGCTGACCCGGGTGATATTCAGCCAGCTAACGTCGCCATGCACCTGCGAGCTCGAAGCAGGAACACATCGAACAAAGATTTCGGCGAGAAGTTCGGGAGGTAGGCTCGCGATGTGGGCGATATCGTTCTGCTGCGAGCTGGCGGTGGTACGTGGCATGAGAGTTAGAGCGGAAGTAATGCGCTTGTACATGTATCAACATGTATCAGCTGTCATGGTTGTCCAACCACTTTCCTGGGTATGAGTATCCAAATGAGGGAAAAGAGTGAAAAAAAGTAAGAGATTCACTACACGGCCAGAGGTTAAATGCGCTCCAGGTTGAAGTGAAAGAGGAGAGATCGGGGATGGCGCTGAAAATAACCCCAGTTTGAGGTCGGATGACCCAGGGTTAAATTTTGGATTATGTGCCCACCTTCAGTCAAATATTCAACTCCTTTCTAACCAAGCACTAGGCCGACCTGAATCCAAAATCTGAGTTAACCCGCGTTGCTTTAGAACGCTGGTCCGTGCGCCGCAGCTGGTGAGTCATTGCGGATCCGTTGATGGCATCTCGAACTCTTCTTTCTCCCCCCATGTCGTCTCGCATTATCCCTCTCCCTCTCCTCTGGATCCTCGTTATTGGTCTGATACTTCGCCCTGGCTCCTGTGGCGTCGGCCCTCCAGTTCTTATCTTGTTGTCCTTTGTATTTTCAAGACTCAAGACTCAAGACCACGCTTGGCGGACGAAAGTCCAACGCAGAAGGCTATGGCGGTCAAAGTGCACTTTTAATAATCCGCTACACTTTTTGGGGAATTTGAGTTTTCCGCTACTTTTATCACGAAAATCACCACTTTCCGCTACTATTTTGAGTCACATCAGACCAAAAGAGTGTAGCGGAAATCTTACGTTTTCCGCTACATTCATTTGACAGGTTTGTGATCCCGCTACTCATTTTGTGACTCAATCCATTTCCCGCTACTTTCTTGTGAGTAGGTTCATCCCGCTACTTTTTTTTTCGAGAAAAATAAAAACCTTCCATTCTTCTATATAACATACAATATACCTACGGCATACTCTAAAACACGCTAGGAAGGCATGTACGACATAAATGAGCAAGACATCACGACCTTGGTCGAGGCACGTGACCGCGACGGAGGCGCGTTCTCGGCGCGCAAAGGCAGCACCGGGTCCGCGTCGGCGGCCTGGCTAGCGATCCGGCGGCTCCTGGTGGCGGCGTACATCGGCATGTGATGCTGGAACCGGATATGAGGCGGGAGGGGTGATTGGCTCGATAGAAGAGGGGGGGAAAGGAAGGGGAACAGAATCAGATGTCAGTGGGTTGGGTGAGCGACTGGTGAGCGTGAGCAGGTGGCACCCCCACGCTGCATGTCGACGTGGCCCACGCAGGACGGCAGGGTGGTGTACAAAAAATATGACAACGCAGCTCGACATCCATCCCGAGCGCCCCGAGCGCAGCGACAGCACCAGCGGGTCTGGTTGCGGTTGCGTGCTGCTGCCGTTGCGCGCCGAGAACGGCGAACGCGCCTCGTCGCGGTCACGTGCCTCAACCAAGTTCGTGATGTCTCGCTCATTTCTGTCGTACATGCCTTCCTAGCGTGTTTTAGAGTATGCCGTAGGTATATTGTATGTTATATAGAAGAATGGAAGGTTTTTATTTTTCTCGAAAAAAAGTAGCGGGATGAACCTACTCACAAGAAAGTAGCGGGAAATGGATCGAGTCACAAAATGAGTAGCGGGATCACAGACCTGTCAAATGAATGTAGCGGAAAACGTAAGATTTCCGCTACACTCTTTTGGTCTGATGTGACTCAAAATAGTAGCGGAAAGTGGTGATTTTCGTGATAAAAGTAGCGGAAAAGTCAAATTCCCCAAAAAGTGTAGCGGATTATTAAAAGTGCACTTTGACCGCCATAGAAGGCCATTTCAAGACACTGAGGATCATGAATTCATTTACTCAAGCACTTACTGGCACATTAAAGTCTGCGGGACCGCTCAAGTGAGCAAGAAGTGCTGTCAAGTTTCCAGTAACAGCACTGTTCGAAGACCTCAATCTGGCCTGCATTCTCCTCTCCAATGTCCACCTCAAACAATAGTTGTGGCTTTGTCGCGTCGAAGTCCAGCGCAACGGCTGCCGTTCAAGCACTGGGGAAGGCGCAGCGTGTCATAGTGCGACCGCACGTCACCACCATTCGGGATGAAACTCTCATCACACTGGACGCTACATAAGATGGGCAATTGGGTATGGTCGTGACGGGAGGCGGAAGTGGTAGGAAGGCGGAGCGCGGGCGCGAGGGCTATCGGTGCAATGTAGATACATATAGCGCTGCTCAAGGATACGATCGTTTTCATTATTGTGGTTGAATGAGAGCTGGAACAGTGTGGAAAATGACAAATGCAGCGCACGGTCGAACTCGTTCAGTTCAACCCCAGTCCAAATCTTGAAGTCGGGGTTAACCCCTTGAAATGATACACTCGGTTGGAATCTGCCGTTTTCCACCCTCACTCAAGTCTTATTCAACTGGGGCCATCCCGTTAATTCCCAGCCCATACTTGATACGGTTTCCTCCCCGTGTAGCAAAGACGCAATTTCTGAGGGAATCAAAGAACTTGAAGATTGCCTGTGAAAATGATACAAAAAAAAAGAAAAAAAGAAATGCGGTGGCGGGTGACGGAAGAAGAGGGCGGGTGGCTGTTCACCTTCCCACACTGTCACTCCCAGGCCGCCATCACAACGTGCAGCGGTGGCAAACACACATCAAGTTGATGATCAACAATCTCCCGTTCAAGTTGGATCATCAACGCTGCTCGCCTTTTTTTTGCAGGCCGAATAATCCTGGAATAATGCCTTCCTTTGACCCTGTGGCAACTAGTACGCCGAAGAAAACGCTCAATATTTAGCCAGTCCATACTTCCTTCCACCAGTCAACCTCCAGTTCACCAGATCGCAAATCCACCCCATGATTCTCACTTAGACGATGAGCATTCCCAGCGCAAGGAACTGGACGAAGTATCATTGTATTGATATGGCACTCATATGTTCGGCGGGTTGGTAACTTATACCCGATACGCAGTACGGACGTGTTTCGGACCACTTTTAATTCATCAGATTTTGAATGCTTTCCCTGAGTGTAAAGATGACAGAGCCCATTAGTCTGTATTATATTAGAAATGGGTGCCACTGTAGCTAAATTATGTTGCAGCAGTTCATTGAATGAAATACATCCTGTTCAACATGACAGTATTTACACTTGTGGCGCGCGAAGTTATTGGTCATGAATGAACTTGGAAACTGAATCGCGAAAGATCCGCGACGTTTGTGCAGCAGAAATCAAAATAGCGGATGGGGTTCAAACCAAGGGTTCGTGCATGAAATCGGCGGTGCATAAGTCAAGGTTCCGTTGCGTATGATGTATACTGCCGCTTGCGACGCGCGTGGGAGAAGTGCCGGTGATCTCCGAAATATCTGATGGATGAGCAAACTCTTTCGTCTCGACATCCATGTCCCGCAGGGCCGCATCCACCAAGCGGTCGCCGACTCGCTCAATGACTCTCATATCTTTGGGGGCGCTTATCTCGAACCGTTACCATGTCTTTATGCGGTTCTGGCTCGCGCGAACGCCCGCCGACTTTCGACGTTAGGATTCGGAAAACAGGCACAAGAGGCGGAGATGGACACGCTGACCGCGAGACAGCGCAGGGCTGATCTCGCGCAAATGTGCGAGACAAGCCATCGAAAATTACGTGCCGCAGAACATCCGCTTGCCGCTGAGCGCGTTATTCTTGAGGACCCCATGCACGCGCTGCACGCGTCCGCGTAGAACGCGCGACGTAGCATGCGAGCTCACTCGCGCCGCCGCACGCCAGAACATCGCATGGAAGGGACCTTCCGGTGGGTACTATTGTGCTTGCTCTGAATTTTCTTCTTCCCTTGATTTCCCCTTTCTCGCGCGGCATCATTCATATATGAATCTTTCAAGTTTCTCTGTGTACTTCAATTTCTTCGCCTCCACTTTTTCCAAATGTATTCGAATATCTTCGAAGAGCGCCGCTCACTGAGTGAGTTGAACGCGCACACGCCGATTGACGAGTAGACACCGCTTCGGTGCACTATTCTTCCATTTCAACGAAGAACAACTTTGCACTTACCGTCATCGTGTGCGTGTATCGATCCATTTCTCTCTCATTCCAAGCACCTTCATTAATTCGTCACAAACTAGTTGCACGCCCCGCCGTCGATCCGGCAACGCATTCGTTCGTGCGTGGTCTTGCTTTTTCACTGACCTCAATCCTGATGCTGCCCCAACGTTCATGCACCCACCTATCCGACATTCAACGCAACCGTGGTATAATAAGTCGTCTCACCTCGGGTACCTCCGCCGCCGCGGAATAACGATTACGGAGCTCATACCAGTGGGTACAGTGTTGTAATCTCAACTAACATGACGGTCCGTAAAAGCTTCCTTACCGTCCGAAAGTCTGGATACGATTTGTTCTCCAGAGTCCAGTTAGTACCAAAGACACGGTCGGTACAGCCTCCACGCAGTGGCGCCGCATTTGGATGTGTGGTAGGTGGCCGCAGCTCGTTGCGAGTCTGCTGAGTATGAAAGAGCGTCTGGGTTTGAAACCGATGCCGATACCCTCGGCGTTGATAATGATTGCACGGCAGGTACGGTACCCATCCAAATTTCGTTCGTTGAGTCCTTTTACTAACGTTTGGAACAGTATTTCACCATTTTTTTCCCTCTCGTATTGTCCTCGTTCGGCTATTCTTGCGCGGCTCCGAAGCATGCTATGTTCAGTTTTGTGTGACGACCTCTCACCGGCGTAATATGAGACCATTTGTCTTTCCTTTCAGTTGTGACTGACACCGATGTATATATAGGTTCATCTCCTTCTCCCAGTCCATGTCCCGAGTATCACTCATCCTATACTGAATCAGCGGAATCAGAGGGAACCTCACGCTGGTCCTGGAATTGGTTTTTTTATAGAGTGCAGGTAAAATTAATGGGAAATAATCACCACCTAGTATTACGCGCATGAGTCACGACAACAAGGCTGTGTACTACCACTTGGAGGGCAAGGTGTTGCATTTTGAGCCTAGGGACGAAGCGGAGCCCAGTGACCCTCTGCAAACGCGCAGGGGCCTCGGTATAATTACTGCAGTACTCATACAAAAGGAGGCGTGGCTACGAGTCATAAAAGAGCATAGCTAAGAGTCAGAGTAAAGAATAGCTATGGGGAAAACAGCGCGCGCGAGTCATATGAGTATGTAGGCAGTTATTTGACCGGGTGATTGCACAGCACGTTGGTAGTGAACTGCGTCCGTGCGTTGGAGTCTCGGTTGTTATCCCAACACAGGGGAATGTGTGAAGTGGAGGAATTGGTCGAGGACTACCGAGCGACGGAGGCAGGCCCAGTTAGAGGCGATGTCTACTCAACTCCGTCGTAGCCACAGTACGTTGCTTGGCACAGAAGTGTGGATGTGATGGCGGCAGGCCCCGTCTCGGCACCTCGGCACACCTCTAACGTCTGGCGACGTGGCTCCGACGGGGTCTGCCGCGCGGCGGTCTGAACGCAGTGGTTGTTGGAGAAACGAATTTGAAGTCCTGCATTGCCACGGATCCCGTTTTTATATGCCTTTCCTTTTCTCTTATTTTCCAAATATCGCTAGCGCCGACATCGCGACAGTGGGTGCCCTCGGAAAATCTTCGATTCTCTTAACGGCTCTTAATAGATGCAATCCACTGGAAAACGCCGCGGCCTATACTGGAACAGGAACTCCAAGGATTTAAGGACCAAATCGCGATGTTAATCTTCAAAAAAACGTCACGGAACAAAAATCCGAGTTTTGAAAGAACGGTGTTTCATGCTCCGGCCCGATAATATACCCAACAAGGTGCACACGATTCAAACTGAGGTCCTGAGATGGTGTGTGGAAAGTAAAATCGGCCAGTTCCTTGTCCAATAAGAAGTATGGCTGTACATGTTTTGCGTAGGCTGCCACTCGCCTTTTAAGGCCGCATCGGCTCCAGAGAAGCAGACGTCCAGACAGCTCGCGTACATATCCAAATGCGAAAATGTCAAAATGAGCATAACGAGCTGACTGTCCAGGTGGCCGGTTGATGCCTTACCGCGGTGCGTGGCAAAATCCGGATAACCTTGCGTTGACCAGACCCCCGTTAATGGGTTGGAAGGCCGGATACGAATCCAGACATTTTGCGGGCGATTTTTGCCGCCATGCCTGGCGAAAATCTTGGCAAAACACGTCTCCAGGACCCAAAAGCCTGGTCAAACTACTGACACACCCGCGAGAGCGGCCGCCACCTTAATCCCTCATTCAGCGCCCACGGCAGTGCCGTCGCTTGACGATGTTGTTACGTAGGGGGGGCAATTTCCCGACGGACACAAAAATCCTCGCCAAAGGCCAGTCGACGAGACTCGATTTTATTGCTCCAAGTCCACTAGCACAAACCCGGTCTTCTTGTTACAAGGCCACCATCAACAACCTCCTGTAAAGGGAAACTTCAGAACGCTGTATCTATTGGGCGTCTCGGTCCTGAAGGCGGATCTGCCGCAGATACGCATTGTCTCATCAAGGCGCTGGCAGTTTGATCGGCATCGTAACAGCTGCTATTCATTCGTCCCTATAAATGTCCGAACTTGAGGGCCCCATAACCAGTTCGCTTTCATCTTTCTCCGTCTCCCATTGTTCTTCTTCCTCTTTCTCCGTTGCCCTTCTCTAGATGTGGTCGTTTGGTGTCTTTTTTATTCTTGCTGCGATCGCAGAGCGATCACATGCGCTTGTTGTGCGGGGCACACGATTCCAGTCTCGACACCAAACGAACGGAGTTACGTTACATTCAATCGCCGAGGAGGGGATCGACCTCCGGGTACGTCCATGAACTTATCTGGAAGTCCTTGTAATGATACCCTCTCTAGTACACGACCAACCTCACTATAAACGGACAAAGTGAGCCACAACGTCAACGATATATGCCTTTGTTGAAACAGAGAATGTGGCATAGACTTCAACGCGATCCTTGATACTGGGAGTTCGGATATCTGGTAGGACCATTGACAAATTAAATTGGATGCTCTCATTTATATGGGTTTAGGGTTATCCCCCCCACAGATTTCGCCTTTAACAACACGGGTATTCCCGTCTTCGCTCCGTTTGGAGGAGGCAATGTCTCGGGGGTGATTGGCTTTGGCACAGTGGGATTGGGGTCATACTCGGTGAAGCAGCAGGGTATGTTCAACTTGCCCTCGGAATGGCTAGACTGCTGATTAAAACACCCGCAGTCTTCCAGAACGCTACATTTGTGCGAAATCACGGTTATGTCCTGACCACCCTGCTGATACGGTCTTCCAGATCGATGTAGGCCTTGTCGAGGACCTCGGAATTAACGCTCTCATTGGTCTCTCTTTTGAGAGCACGCAAACCTCGCCTCTCACTGCCACCTTGGAAAACAATGGGTCCAATCCGACGGCTGGAAACCCATTCCTGTACAACATTTTCGCTCAAACACCGGGGCAGGACAACTTTGTCGGCATATCCCTCTCACGCACCGATGATCTCGAGGGAACTGCAGACGCATCGTTCACGATCAACGAGCTCGATTCAACGTACGCGGCGGTTGCACATGCGCCCACCATCCCAATAGTCGCTGGCGTCGTCGACAGATGGCGCATCCTGGTAGACAGCATCTCCGTGGACGGCGTGGATGTCCCCCTTCCTTCATCGACGCTATCCAACGCTCCTAATGGAAGCCTGGTTGCGATCCTCGACACAGGGACCCCGACGGCCTCCGTGCCTCCCGTGGTCATTTCTTCCGTCTTCTCCCGGATCCCGGGCGCCGTATTCAAGGTGGTAGACGGTGTCCCACTGGTAGGCACAGAGCAGGTATGGACGATCCCTTGCAACACGACGGCAATTGTCTCCGTTGGAATGGGGTGAGTTTCCCCGTACATTCCGCGTCACCCTTCTCTGAAGACGATTTCAGGGGTCAGTCCTTCCCCATCCACCCACTGGATCTATCGGCGGTCTTCGTCAATAATGTCACTAATGAAGTTACATGCATTGTAAGTCTGCCCCCTGTTCCTCATTATGGAATCTGACAGCTTCGAACAGACTCCATGGATTCCGGCGCCGGCAAATCCAGATGATTTCGATATGATTTTCGGCGACTCCTTCATGCGCAACTTCTACACTGTGTACGTCGCCATGGAGTGGATTCCGTGCTAGTCTAGATCTAATGCTGGCGTCTCGAAATAGGTTCAACTTTGGTAACAATGTTTCCCAGGCACCGGCCGGAAGTTCGATACAGCTTCTGTCACAGACGAACGCCACCAGTGCCCAACAAGATGTAGCGAAAGCACGCCCGGCTCTGATTGCTGCGGCGTCATCGGCAGGAGGGGCACCAGACGCAACATCGCCCGCATCGGCAGGAAAGGCACCAGCCGCAACATCGCCCGCCGCCAAGCATAGCGGTCAACCGAGACTGGTGGTCTCCCGCGGTATTCTTATGTTATTCACGATCTTTGCATTCCTTTTACAATGAGACCGAATCCTGTCGCATACGGATCGAAATATTTCATAGCCCTCTTTTTCGGTCGTCACACTTCCCAATGAATATCTTTGGCATGACATGGTAGAGTCGTGGGGTCGGAAGACTCAAGCAGATTGCCTTCTCGCTCCTGACTCGAGAGGTGGTGAGGTGGTAATTCCTAAGTGTCGAGTTCAGTTGGCAATGGGAGGAGTGGTTAACTGCCACGATAATCGGAAATTTGGCGCGCCTCGTGCCTCGCATCCAAAATTCCTTAATCTTGCCCAGAATCACGCACTGGTGTTTCCATGTTCGCGACGGACATGGTGCGTTGAACAAAGATTAGAGACCCCATTGGGTGGAAAACCTTCGCCGCGCCACTTTTAATTTTGGTAAAATAAAACATAACATGTCTTACTACACATGTGATACCAATTCCCCTTTCTCCCACCGACGGGCTGTCGTTGGACTCATACCGTCATTTGTGTGCTTAAAGAATCCCGAGACTACCCGAAGACTACTAGTGTGTATAAATGTTGTAGTAGCTACGTAGACGTGCAATCGATACCCCACAGTTATGTAGGGCCACCCACCGTCCCGTCAACGGGGACGGCCGTATTTTTTTTTTGCATTTTTCGGCCTCGAGATAGTACAGGACGGCCGTCAATCGCTTATTGAGGGGACGGCACGGTGCCGAGATGCCTGCAGGAATGTGCAATCCGGCGTCGGAATGTGCTGGTGAGCTACGAAAAGGAGAGCCAAAACCGGAAGGAGGAATGTGTAGTGGCAAAAGCAGGGGCTACGATCCTTGGATCAGCCACCCGGTTCGGGACAACAACGCGCAACGCGGACGTGCGTGCGGCTTGTTCACTGGAAACGCGATCCACAAAAAACCAAAGCGAGGCCAGTTGCGAAACCATGTCGACGTCGAGGATGGAATAGATAAATTACCGCAATGAGTAATAAGAACACATACAAAAAAGATCTCATTCGAAATCATTGCAACAGACCGGTCCCGAGTCGAATGCGGTTTCTGTGCACATTGCACAATCATATCAAAATTTAATATTTATAAGAATGACTCAAAGATTCACCGTACACAAATGGACCGCTCTCGTTTGTGACTCGAAGTCGGGGCTTGCGCTTATTGAAGTTACAACATGCAACATTTCGGCGCGGGCAGCGAAGGATGGAGCGCGCGGCGTTTCGGGAAGAAAAGAAGAACCTTGCGGGAGGTGCACAAAGTTGAGGGCCGGGAAGAGGTTGTGTGGCACGCAGAATGGCGGTGCATGGTGTGTAGCAAGCACGCCAAAATTCGCAGTGAAAGAGGGTCTGAGAGGCAAATCAGAATTTATAAGGGAAAGGGAAATAGAGAGGCGGGACTGAGGAAAGTGCGCGAGGGTACCAGTAGAGCATCAGTTGACGTGGGATTCCCCAGTTGTGCTGGCATTGCGGTGGTGCGTGGAAGGCCGGCGAATTGAAGCAAGGAGCAACGTCCGAGTCGTCCGCATCGAAGACTATAGGAAGTTACGAGCGCTTATGTAATAAGTGATCGTCCATTTGGGAAACGAACATGATGATTTTTCGACCTCTTGACAAGTCAGTCCCCTCTATCCGTTCTAATAAATTGATGGCATTTTTGTAGTGTTTTTAAGAAGATTTATTAGATTTTTTGTGATAAAATAGTGGCTGTAACCAGCTTATGTAATGACCCGAACACTTTGTGCGCGTGTTCGATTCCCATTGCGAACATATATTCTTAAGGCCCTCCGGGCATGTCCTGGTACCTCCTGCCAGAACCGGGTGAGAGCCAAACAACCCAAGGAAAAAGTGACAACTGCGTGTGCAACTGTGTTGTAGCTAAGCAGTCAGTAAGTCAAGTTTCTGTTTCCCAACGTTCAAGACTTCAAGCCATGCCAGGAAGTCAAAGTGTTTGATTGCGCCATACTTGACTGAGAGATCGGACACGTAGCTTGTTTGAACTCCATTATCCTTGTGGAGTTCAAACTCCCGATTTAATAAATATGTAGGCGACAAATGACTGTCTCCAGGATCTACACAAATTTCATTGGACATCTAGTTGGGCTAGACACCTCGGATATGTCTGTAGCTATTGAAAAACATTAAGACAAGAGTGAGACAGGGGCACGAAGATAACAGAGGAATGGCAGGAAGGCCGACCAAGGCCTAGAACCGGGAGTTACCGCTGCGATCGGGGTCGGAATTCTCGGGTGGGCCCATCAAAGGCCTGGAGCCGGAAGTTACCGCTACGATCGGGGTTCGCAATTGTGATACGTAGACCTGGTACCTAAGTCGGTACCAGGAATTTCAGAACCAATGAGCAGCGGATATTTTTCAAGGTTCAATTTATGTACAAGTAAATCCAGAATCCTGTCCACAAGTGCAGCCAGGACAATTAATAGCTGCCTGTTTTCACTCTTTGCTTGTGCTCCCAATTTCCAACACTTTACTGTTAGAAGTGTTGTACATTTGGTTGTACGTATAGATACCAGACTTGTGATTTTACGATTACAAGTTTACAGGGTCTTTTTGTGATCAGAACAGCCAAACACTGAGTAAACAGAATCTCGGGAAGCCCCACTGTGGCACCCCTGCTTAAATCAACCCAATAATATTCAGGAGAGCTACAGAGATGCTAATTAACGTTACAAAAATCTGTGGCTGGTTTAAATAATTTTTTGTGGATACTGACACAAGTTCTTTGGAATATCAATCAGAACTAATCGATTGAAGTCTGATAGGAAAGGGTGCAGAAAGGAGATGGCCTTATGAGACATCTTCGTTGAAAGCTTTGATACCAATTGGGCTTTTCCCGTACTAGGTAAGGTTTATCAGCCAGGATAGGGGAAAGGCACTGACACTTGGCTAGACAAAGGCTACATTGACTCGCTGAATTCTATCATCCAGGCGCAGTAGATATTCATGTTGTTGGCTTATGGGGTGTCAATTAAATCCATCATTGATATATATTTGAGAAGCCTCCATGGAAGGAGTATAAGCTCCAGAAATATAAGCCCCGAGGTCACAGCCTACAACAGGAGTAGAAGAAACTAACCTTTCTGCCATCTCTGACCAAACAACGGACAAACAAGATGTTGTGATGTCCTGGCTTGGAACCGGCCAGCGAATTGTTCTGAAAATATTTGAGAAGGCTCTATGGAGGTAGAAGATACTCAAGAAATACATGCCCCGACATTGCAGCTTATAACAGGAGTAGAAGAGACCAACTTTTCTGCCCTGATTCTCTGACCAAACAATGGACAAACAATATGGTGGGATGTCCCAGCTTGGAACCAGCCAGTGAATTATTCTCAAAATATTTGAGAAGACTCTATGGAGGGAGAAGATACTCTAGAAATATACGCCCTAACATCGCAGCCTATAAGAGCTTGATTCGAACAGCATCTCCCACTGACCTTGATAGTCTAAGATGCAGACAATGCAGACAGCACAGGCCTCCTGTCATCACGTTTTCCAGACTCTGTTGTGAAACTGGTTACAGTCGGATTACAGCATTTTGCGGAACACCCCCCCCTTTTTTGGTCACTTTTTTTATCCTCGTGAGCATTGCCCCTCTAGCGGGCTCAATTCCCATCCGTTTCATTTGTAAGTACAAGACATACCTCCGCTCTGCTCCGGAGCACCACTTGGGGTTGGGGACATGGGAAGGGGTGGCTGCAACATAAATGACTGAATCTGCTTGCACCACTTGCAGGGGGAAAAAAATACCACAGCTAACTGGATTGAATGAGAAATTGTTAAAAAATTAGCTCTCGAGGAGGGACTCGGACATGATGTAGGTGGGATAATGATTGAACAGGGATAAATCAGGACATCAGTGACTGAAGTATGCCCATGACTAGTGCATGTAGAACATGTGTAATTGGCTCGACATAATATAATTGGCATTTGTCCACTAGCAGCAGGGATTTGAGGGTTTTATGTGCTAAACATTTCTTCCTGACAGAGAATTGAGCATAGCCATCCCATACAGTGATGTTAGCAATGTCAATTTGATACAGTGAATTCGCGGGAATTGAAGTAAAGGTCGTTTGGAATCTTGATACGGTAACACACAGCAGTGGTTACATTTGTTGAGAAACAAAAATGACAGGCAAATTGAGAGTTGAAGCAACAATTGCCACTCAGCAGGTCCCTTCTGTTGAGAAAACCCAGAAAAAAACAGAGACAGGAGGGAGGGTAAATGGTAGCCAACAGGTCAGGTGGGATTCTGGAATGCTGCAGAAAATGCAGTTGCAGTTGTTCTTTTATCCTTAGGCAGAAACGACGTGGCTACTACGTGGCCATAGTTCAATGCGTGTCACTCTGCGGCACAGTGGGTAAATTGGGTGTTTTTCAGAACTGCGGCACAGCTTCGGAAAAACTGCTGTTGAGGTATCCGGTGTAATGGGCTGTGTTGAACCAAGGAAAGGAAATTGTATTGCTCATATATTGACCACCGCAGACTTGATGAGGGTTGAACCATCCCACTGCATAGTTTGTGGGGATGGTTTGAATATGTACCGGCAAAAGGATGAGTTGTGGAGTAGCTGTAATAGGCTGTGCATTTTCAGGCAGAATCAGACACAGCATGTTAGTCCCTTCAAGTCGAGGGAGGGAACAGAGGAGAGCAGAAAGAAAGGAGATTTGCTGGAAGGGGATATGATCAAACACCAAACAAAAGCCGTAGATTTCGTTACAGCTGTTTGCATAATTGATGACAGTCGGCCCAAAAAAGAAACAAAAACAAACAATTGATCCGGCTGTTTGCCAAGGTCAGATCTCACGCATCCCTGCGTCGATTTCCATGATTCAGGGCGCGTTAGAAAGCGGCTGAGCAGGGCTTTCAAATCATGCCACACTTGCAAGGTAGATAACAAAATCTCAGTGCTCCCAAATTCAAGCTGTGTGATTTGCATCTGAACTCGGAATAGCCCTTGCTTCATCAGTTTTCCTTCGATTTACTTCAAACTCAGTGATCCTGAAAGCGGTATACAAGGCAATCATATCCATGAAATAAAAATGTGTGGCACACATGATGTGTGAGGGCCAGAATGGAATTACTGACTGCTTAGTGAAATTCATGGGAACATGAGTGTCTGATGGCAAAAGCAAAATCCTATATATACCCACCCTTTGCATTGAAATTACCTTTCGAATGAGTCTTTTTTCATCAAATCCAATCAGTATTGACCGAACGGTGCGCAATCTAATTTTCAGTTCAAATAACACAGCCCGAATTTGAGGAGAAAGAAAATTTGCCATTTAGCACGAGAGTATTGTATGATCTGAAAGCCCTCATTAGCCGCTTTCTAACGCACCCTGAATCATGGAAATCGCCGCAGGGATGCGTGAGATCTGACCTCGGCAAACAGCCGGATCAATTATTTGTTTTTGTTTCTTTTTTGGGCCGACTGTCATCAATTACGCAAACAGCTGTAAGAGAACGAGTAATACTGAATCGATTTTTAGAGTCCATTCGCAGTGCTTGACGTCTTTGGACTCTCGAAGATTCACACAGAAATGATGGTAATGAGTTTCAGTGTATTGTCGCATATTGTCCCTATAGCGGGCTCAAATCTCATTCATTTTACCTGTAACTGTAAGTATGCTCAAGCGAATTATTAAGTGCATTTCCGGTAGCAATAGGGGATGTGAGACCATTTTAGGGGAGATATAATGTGACTGAACACTCATAAGCACGAGTTTTTGCCGGGCTCCGCCACGGCCCCCATCCAAGTTGTAGAGGGGGACTCGGCGCCAGGCGTCCCATCGTTGCCATCTCAACACGGGGCTCCGCATTTTCACCGCGCAGCTCCGTACTCTCCTCTTGTAGCCCCTCGACAGCCTTGAGTTCTGAGTCAGCTCACTTGCAGCGATCTCGCGCACCTGGTCGTTCGAGTGCTGGTCCAGTCGGGAAGACGGATCTGGAGATCGTGATGCGATTGATCTTGATGTGATCCGTCCGGGCAATGCCGAATCTGCTGGCAGAGTCTAAGCCTCTCTTCGCCCACCCTTCCAAGACTCTTTCTCAGTGTTCACTGCAAGTGCTTTTCAGCGGCGGAATTTTCTCCGACTCTCTGTACCGCCCTGAGCCTTTGTTGTCTCCCCCGGGGTACGGTACGATATACTACCCCGTCTCCTTCATATTTCCGGCGCTACGTACCGCTTCTCTCCTATTCTTCATTCTTCTTCGTTCCTCCCTTGTCCCTCATTTTGACGTAGAGACTTCTTTTGTATCCTGCCTTGCCTCAGCGCATCCGCGTTTCTGTTTTCTCCTTCTTTTCCACACGCGTCCTTCGTATTCATGCTATACTAACTCGTCCTCCAGTGCACATACTTCCGGGACGGGCACCCCATAACCGCGGGCCGGCATCGGTTACTGCGCCCCCGCATGTCCAGCACCTACTTCCAACCTGATTACCTTATCGACAACAGACGCACTGTCCGCTGCCGTCCACCGCGCCTTTGTTAGGCTACTCGCTCTGGTTACTTGCCCGCCGCCGCCCTTGACCCACCCACGGACTTCACCACCCCGTGCGGGGGACCACCCTACCTCTATAATCGCATGCGTGTATCAATCCTTTTCTTTCTCATTCCCAGCGCCTTCATTATCTTTACAAACTAATACACGTCCCGCCGTCGATTCGGCAAAGCATTCGTGCGTGGATCTCATTCCATCGGTCCATAGCCAACGCCACCGCGGTCTGCACTAACAGTCCGCCTCGGAGCACCTCTGAAACCTCAAGCGCTTCCGCGTGTGTCCCCCTCTTATTGAAGTTATCCGTCGATTTAGTGTACCTAGAAAATCTCATCGCACGTCCTCGATCTTCCCTCTTTTTTTTAGCCGCTTCACATGTCATCCGAAAGGGTACTGCACCTAACCGTGAAGAGAAGATCAACCTCCGCCTCCACCTTGGCGGATATTGGCCGTTGGTGTACATGTATATGAAGAACGAATATGGGATAAGTATTACAACCCCGCCGCCGGATATCCCATGGTATGTGGTCAGCATTTTTTTCTCCCGTCTTTCGAAGCTCGCTACCGGGAATGCATTCATTGAATAGAGTGCGTGTACGGCGGCAGTAATGGAAATGAGATCCGGATCCGGAGATGCACGGCAGGTGCGTGTGAAGTTTCTCCCCTTCGAACGTGTCTGGGGGCGGCCGCATCCCATTTCTCTCGTCTTTCTCTGCCAAGAATGCATTCATTGAAAAGCATGTGCACAGCGGCAGAGCTGGATATAGGATCCGGAAGTGAGTGTGAGGTTTCTCCCCTTCGAACATGTCTGCGGGCGGCCGCATTCCTAAACTCCGGACGGACGCACAGCGCGCGACAATTTCGGAACAAGAAAACTCGAACACGGTACCCATTGAAATCGTGGCTTCCAGATGAATATGCGTCTTTTGCCGAACTTGGATCACCCCATCTATCATTGTCGTAAATTTCTCCACTCCTTTGCCGTCGCCCTACCTCATACATTTACGGGGCCTGTTGCCTGCTGCGCACTTTTATAGCTGCAAATTCAACGTCCTCCCTTGGCGCCATCGCCCCTTGAAATGCGCCTCATCGTCGTTGGAGGGCGCGCGCATCACAACGTGTCCATCTTTCTTTATTGAACACTACTTATGATTATACCGATTTCATCTGCGCCACTCAGAGGTCAGTGGCGGCGCATTTGGTTGTGTGGTGCCACTGGTAGATGGCCGCGGCTCGCCGCGAGTCTGCGGAGTATGTATGAAGGAGTATCTAGGTTTGAAACATTCCATGGAAGGATGCCGATACCCTCGGTGTTGATAATGATTGCACGGCAGGTACGGTACCCATCCCGATTTCGTTCGTTGAGTCCTGTTAATAACGTTTGGAACAATATTCCCCCATTTTATTCGCTCTCGTATTGTCCTGGTTCGGCTATTTTTGCGCGGCTCCGTAGCATGCGCTGTCCAGTTATGTGTGACGACCTCTCACCGGCGTAATGAGACCATTTGTCTTTCCTTTCAATTGCGACTGACACCGATGTATTTCGGGTTCATCTCCTTCTCCTACTCCATGTCCCGGAGGAGGAGGAGGAGATAGTGGAGGAGATGGTATCACTGCGAGTATCACTCATCCTATACTGAATCAGTGGAATCAGAGGGGACCTCACGCTGGTCCTGGAATTAGTTCTTTCATAGAGTGCAGGTATAAATGGGAAATAATCACCACCTCATCAGTCTTTCTACAGATTTCTTGAATGAACTTTAGTGCGCTTGAATGCACTTGTTTTGGCCGATAAAGTAGGATAAAGTGCTCAAGTGACAAGTGGTCAAGCTAGGTTCGAATCCCCCAAGTGCAAAAAAATAAAATAAACTTTTTTCTACAGGCCGCTCATGCAATTCTAAGCCATTCGAGAGCATGTTATTTTCTCTTGAGTCCTTGAGAACTTGAGCTCAAGTGAACAAGTCCATTCAAGATCGATCAAGTCCCAAGAAATAGGTACAAAGACTGATGCTGATGCCAATTCGACCATTAATATTAGTTCAATTCCCCCCTGTGTATCAATTTCTTCTCATTCTTCCATACCATCGGACATTTCTATATTTTCCGGCCGCCGTTCGTCTCGATGGGGCATGTTTATGTGGCTGCACATGAACATCACCAATTGAATCACAGTTGGCCTTCAGGGAACACTGAGGGAACGCCAAGGGGTGCCCAGATACGGTGTACAAGCCTCATGCCGAATACACGCAAGCCCGTTCAGTTTTTTTTGGCTGGACGCCGTCGGGGAGCGACGGCTCGCTAAGGCTATCAAAGGAGCTGGAAAGCCGATATGCCGGGCTTGGGCTTTTATCGCCACCCAAATCCAAGACCAAGCCCGATGAAGCCCGTTGGCCAAGCCGAAAACGTCACTCTCCTCTGTACTCCAGACTACTCTGGATGGACCGATCGGAGAATTACCAAATTGGCGCGGTCTGGGACGGAGAGTGACGTTTTTTGTTTGCAAAACGATTCGTCTGACTGGAAGATGAGCCGTCGATTAAGATACGGTATTGAGGGCTAAGTAGTAGGTATGGATCAACCTGGGAAACATTGTGACAATCTCATCGAGTCCACCATGGTTCCTTCATTTTTTAAAGAGAGATTAAACTGGGAACCTGTAGTTCCTAAAGTTTCATCGTCTGAACCCAATACTTCTCGAATCTCCGAATTGACTATTTTCATTTATTCGCGTATGATAGATATCACACGTGCATTACGTGTTCAACAACAGACGTCCATTGATGTCGGTGCTTCAACTCGGAGTTCATAGTCCGCCTGAGAAAATAAAACACCAGTGGCGGGAGATAGAGTGGCAGCAAACATAAGCCCAGCTTGCTCCGCTACTGGGGTTTGACTTTCTCAGGCGGACTATGAACTCCGAGGGTAACATCCCGTGATTCCTTCATACATGTCCATGAAGAGACTTGCAGCGGGAGCCTAGAACGAACACGTCAGAAGATGGGCAGCATCCGACTTTCAATTATTTTTCTTGGATTTCTAAGAAATCCTCTAGGAAGGCAACAATATTGGGACAATTCTCCTCAGTTGGGACAACGTATATCAGCTATGTCGAATGCTCAAGTTGAACTCATCCCCCTGTGCTGCATAGTAATCCATATTCTTCAGTTCTTTCAAGGTGCCGACCACACGATTTGAAGGGGATGCGGGAGAACGCAGCAAGACGAACCCCTGATACAAGTAAGGGAATCCCGTAAAGTGCGTACGCGACAAAGGCGGAAACGATGATCAGCAAAAAGTTGAGAAAATCGCCCAGGAATGCAGGGGTAAGTCCATGGGGATTCCTTCCAAGCTGTGCAGATGCGCATGGATTTGGCGGTGTTGAACAGCTTGAATTCTTCACGATAGCAGTCCCAAGTATTTGTCATTCACGATGGACCACGCCGAATATGAATCTGTACTCTCCTATGCGAGGCTCTTGCTGAAATCAAAACGATAAAACAATGGCCGCCGAGCCAGTAATGGATTGAGCGTTGAACAGAAGTTGGGTTTGAATATTTCTGCGGAGTTGATGTGTCTTGAAGCTTGATGATATGAGAGTAGGCTCGTGTTGACGAGGCTGGAGACGAGGACGGATCCGGAATTTGGCTCGGCTTTGCTTCTCCTTTGAGGAAGGCGGGGAAGTGAAGCGAGCAGAAGGGGTATTTTCAGATCACATCAAACATGTACACGTAACCTTGGGACATCTGGTCAAGATGCCGGTAACTTGAACAATCTTGAACACACCCAAAAAAATCCGGGTGATTATTCAATGGTTGTCGGCCGAGAGCAGACATCTTCCGCATGTTGGAATTTTGCGGATTGTGCCGAAATAATTCCTTGAAGTGGTTGAAAATTCGTGTTGGTGAAGGATACATACAAATATCGACCAGGAGGCCGACATAGAATTTCAACTCTGGTCCCCACTTGCCTTATGCCAGGAGTGCTCAGGCCAGGGCTTACGGACTTAGCATGGGGCTAGAAAATCTCAAGCCCGAGCCCTACGCCTGCTCAAGCCCAAAGTCGGGCTTGGCTTGGCTCCGGCCTCAGCAGGCTTGGCTTGAGGGCTTGAGGGGTTCACTAAGGCCTGGGCATCACCACGTGTGACATGTGGTTGAATAATTGGTCGAAACCTTACAGTATTCGGAGAGCCGCCCTCGAACTACTCCAGTAGGAATACTCAGAGTGAGATACCCATTTGGAGACCTCGTCAAGTATAAAGACAGCTCTCCTCTTGCGTACCGACCAACAGCCTAGCCAGCTATCACACCTAGACTCAGTCATTCTCCTACACTTCCAGAAGACCATCATCTCGAAGCAGCAAGCAAACAAAACCGTAAGACTACCTGCTTGACTAGTTGTATTTACCGAGCTCTGACATCGTCCAGAATCTCACCATGATCCTCAACACCGCCTTCATCCTCTCGGCCCTGGTATTCTTCCAGGCCCATGCCTCCCCCGTGGCCGATGATGCCTCGGACCTCGTCTTGCTCAGCACGCAGGAGACGGCCAACGGGACCATTACCATCTGGGGCTACCCCAACGACGCCTCTGAGCACACTGTCGGCCTCGAGAAGCGCCAGTGCGGAAGCAACGCCGTTACGTGCAGTGGAAGCAACACGGCCGACGTCAACTCGTGCCGCCAGTTGATCTCGTCGCTCAGGAGCAATGCCGGCCAGGGCTTGGGGAGTACGTCTTCACTTTCTTGTGTTCCCAACTCTCTCCTTCTCTCTGTTGTTCCTATAACAGAATAAACTGATACCTGTCAAAAGCGTCCCCCCGCTCCATCTGCACTACTCAGAATGGCAACCAGTGCTGTGTCAGCTGGGCCAACGCCGTCTCGGGCCTCACCCAGGGCAACCTGGTCAATGCGGCGCAGGACGTGCTCAACACCTGCGCTGGTAGCACCGTGTCGGGTTTGACCCGCAACACAAACCTCAACGGTGTGTGCACGACCCAGTGCCTGTCCAACCGCGCCACGGGTTGCTCGAACTAAGAGGGGTTGAGATGGCACCATCGAGTTGAAAGTGATCGTGTCACACTATGTTCGTTTTTTGTACTTGTATCACGCCCGGAATGTAACATCGTTTTGCTCCTACTCTTGCTCAGTCTTAGAAAACACCGTTCATGAGGCATTATCTATACATGGTCAAGGCACAGATACACTGCGTCGTGAGCACTGACTTCCATAAATGGCAATGCTGTCAACCCATTTGCTTGCCTTAAAAGAGTCGTGGCAGCCAGTCCCTCAAAATGAGTGCCTCGGTCGTTTTTTTTTGGCTACAGAAAGTACAGAACATGCGCTAGTGGAATTTCACGCCTCACCGGCAGTTCTCAATTTGATACATCCACGTGGAAGATCAAGATTCAGCTGGGTCAGGCCCCAAGTTTGTTGTAATACATATTCACAATTACCATCCTTCCGCGCGGTCATTTTGGAGAGAAATAGATAAAAAACACAAGATACATTAAAATCAGTTCATGGCCTAGCCCTGTTCAATCCCCCTGGATTGAACAGGGTCCTTACGCAAATCGACAGCACTTGCAAATTACATGATCCGCAACCGCGCTTCCAGGTTGTCCCGACAGCCTCCAAATCGCTCCGATTAGCGCACCGCTCCCACCACAGAATTGATGTCAAGGCATCGGAGTTTTGAATAGTGCGAGTGAAAATACAGAAATCATATCATTCAAACTCTACACTTTGAACAGCGCGATCCTCGAGGACATCATGGAAGAAGGACTTTTTTACACCATAAGGGGGAAGGAAGGGAGGATTGGCCGCACGCACCCAAGTTCTCCGGATTGAAAACGAGAAACGCGTGTACGGGAATTATTAGCAGCGATTGAGGGTTCGATTATCAACGCTACTCACAAGATACTATCTGTGCTCTTCGAAGTCCAAACGATGAATTCCATTGGCCGTGAATAGTAGAAAGGACGGGGAGATGGTGAGACGGGCTGTGGGACGGACGCACTGCTGGATTTATTCGTAAAACCCTCGTTGAAAGACACGTGCGGGAAGTAAGCGGAATTTGCGGTTGAATTTGGCCGACGATGTATCAGGCTGTTCATGACCCTAAGGAGGTAGGTAGGTAGGTAGGTAGGATTACACGGCACGGTCCCGCAATCGGTTCTGGGCGAGCGAGCATCTAATTCGCGGTAAATTCGGGATAAAGGATGCGTAGAAGAGCATCTGGGGATTCTTGGTGCTTCTCGAGAGCCGGGGTCTCGTAATTGTACGGTGACTCGTTACAGATAATGCAGCGGACATCGAGATGTAGTTATTTAGGACAGCCGCACGGATTCGGAACTCTGCCACTCACCACGGTGATTCCAACCAGAAAGATGACAAATTTGAGACGCTGGTTAACTGTATCTTGTGTACATTGTACATATCGTTCGCCGAGGGGGGATATTCAGGGACAATTCAGGGATATTCGCAAGTGCCAGTGTCTGACAGTGTGAGCAAGCTGTACAAGCCACGTGGCAAGTTGCAGCGGCACGGCCCGCCTCGGCACGAACATGCGTGACTTTTCTTCACGTCACGTTGATGCGCTCCCTTGCCTCCTCGCGCTCCCTCCTCACCGTCACAATGCTGAATCGATTGCTCATTTCGCCTCCGCCGACGACGCTCTCTGCCCTGTGTACTTGCCTCTGTGTCCGCGGCGTCTGTCTTCCCTCGGTCCCAACATCGGAATGGGCCGAAGACATCTTGGGCCATTGGCATCCTCCACCTTCCGTCTCTCTCCAGCACTCCAGCTTGAGAGCAGGTTCCAATCGCGCGCCTGTACCAGCGGTGAAGTGGGTTCAATCGCTCCGCCGGAATCGCCGTGGCTCGTTCGTTGGGGCGTACCGCAGTTGGAATTCGAGCGGCTTGCCTCTGCACGCTTTTTCTTTTGGGTTTCATGGATATGGTTCACTTTTACATCATTCTCTCGGCCAATCCGCGTATCCTCTTTGTCCTCCTCACCTCACCGCTGTTCTACTCCGTTTGGGTAGTCCGTTGGTTCTGTGTAACTCGCCATCTCCCGCTCCAACGCGCGCGCTAATCTCCATCTTGTAAGCGCCGGGCCGCCTACTGCGCACCACTTTCTCTACCCCTCAGCGATGGTGTGTATTAATGGGACCTATGACTCATGGAATGTCTAACTGGGAAGCTCTCAGCTAGCCGTCCCATTCTCATGTAAGTCTCATCCAGTTTATTTTGATCCCGGAATCCAGAAACTGGACTCGGAACCGCACGACCTGTATAATTTCCGCCGCCCAACGACCAATTCCGATGCTCGACGCAGTATTCCTCGGGACGACTAATACGAGGTCTGATATCAACTGTTAAACTATTTTGTTCCCTTATCACTCTCTTGACTCGGTCCCTTCCTTCCTCTTTTGCACTGCTCGGAAGCCCAGATTCCAGAACGTAGTCCAGAGCCCGCCATCAAGCGTCGGCACCGTGGCGGCCGGGCTATTATGCATGCGTGCCCCCGCCGCCACCATAAAGAGAAAGGGTTAATGCAGATGCGCTTGAAGGAATTGACACATATAAGGTTACAGGTGGCCGGTGGAGCATAGACTTGCATCGTTCCTTGCGAGCAGCCTGCGTTGAGACGAGTGGAGTAATCAAACGAGATAAGATAGGTTCGATTTGAATCTTAATTCACGAGTTGACCCAATCTTACAAGGTGGCCCAGCTGACTTGGGACTTGTATGTACTTGAATCTGGTCTTGATGATTGTCTGGATGTAGCCTTGCAATTGGAAGCAACGGAAACGGGAACGGCAAGAGAAATGCGGCTGTTTGGAAGGGAGTGATATGCACCTCCACGCCTTGTATTCCCTGGGCGAAGCCCGAATGTATAAGTGCGATAGGGAGTTGCGCGGACTCATCGTATTGTTTACGCGATTGCGACTGCGTGAGTGGGCGAGCCCAGCTGAGTTGATGATTCTCCACTCCAAGTGAAAAACAAAAGAGCAAGCTGAATGGAATGATATATAACCTTGTCCGAATCGGACGCCCATTTTCCTCATATACATGAAGTACACTGCGGCAACAATCAGATTGTACATGGTGCAATGTGATACGAGGACTAAGCAAAGGCGGCGCCGACGATCCAGGTGGTGTCGTTGTTGAACAACGCGGGGGCGTCGAAGAAGGCCGGGCCGCCGTTGCTCGCGGCATACCCGATGTCATTGTAGTGTCGGAAGTAGTGCGACGGGTAGCCCCACGCGCGGATCGAGTTGCCCTCCCCGTTGATGCCCGCTACCGGGCAGAACGTCGCATCCTCGGTGAACTGCTTCGTGCCGTCGGGGGCATTCACGAGCAGCCCAAAGTTGAAGTGCCGAATGTAGCTCCCCGGCGTGTCGCGCGACTCAAACGACACGCACGCGCTGTTCCCGAGACCCGCGACGACCGTCCAGCTCGCAGACAGCTGCTCCGTGCTCGTGTTGGCCGGGGTCACCACCTGCGTGTTGACCGTCGTGCCAGTGTGCGCGATGTAGCGCGTCGTGCAGCATGCCGTCGTCGCGCGGAACGACACCGCGGAGCCCACGCTGACGACGGGCCCGCTGACGAGCGAGGTGGTGGCGTACTTGGCGGCGACGATGTTGGCCTGGACGGAGGTCTCGGTCGCGTCGGACGGGTAGCCGGACGTCATCACGCCCTCGTAGAACGTTCCCTGCGCGCCATTGCTGTTGTCGCCACCGATGCCGAGGATGATCGCGCCCTCCTTGGACATCGGGTTGTAGCCCGACACGTCGGGGCGCGCGCCGCTGTAGTACGTTGACAGCGCGCCAGACGCGGCGTTCCCGGCCTTGATCGCCCACGTTCCGGGCTCACCTTTCACGATGGCCGTGAGGAAGCGCCAGGTGATGCTCAGGTCGGCGGCGTCGTTGCCCGTGGTGACTCCAGAGAACAGGCCGTTCTCCATGTCAGCCATGACCCAGGGGCCACTGCCGGCGCCCGTGCCCCAGCTCGTACTGTCGCCAAAGTAGATGGCCTCCATGTGCCCGTTGCCCGTGTCGTGCGCTGAGACCTCCGCATTACCGTAGTCGTAACAACAGGCGCCGTTATAATGTGTGCCGTCGAGGACCGCGTACATGCCCTCCGCCTCGTCGCCCTTGAAGATAATTGTCGCCGTCAGCAAACGGAAGTATAGCATAACAGGTAAGGAGAATGACCGTGGCGATCCCACTGGTGGCGTCGTTGCGGTAGCCACTGCCGGGAGACATGAAGACACCGTACGCCTTCTGTCCGTTCAGCGTTACCGGCGCGCCATCCGCAGCGGCCAGATAGTCGAAGCCATTGACTAAGGGGCCGTTGAAGCCGCCGGGCGGAGCCTGCGTGAGGTGGTTGCCGCGGCCGGACTGGTCGTAGATGATGGAGATCAGGCAGGTGGTCCTAGCGCAGAAGGAGTCTTGCGCAGCAGCGTTAGCAACACCGCCCGCGGACAGCGGCGCGATGTTGGTCGTGGTGTTGTCAGAACCGCGTATCACCTGGTAGAGGGAGCCGGTGTAGGCGCTGTACAGCGCGCGGGTGGTGCTGTGCGCGGCAACGCAGGGCGTGCCGCCAGAGGAGTAGAGGTCGCAGGGCCCGGCAGCAACGAGGGTGGCAACAAGACACAATGCGAAGAGTGAGGAGAACTTGTACATATCTGATTAATTTTGGTGGCTGGGGGGGAGCGTTGGGACTGGGCTTGCATATGAGCATTGTGAACGAGGAGGTACGACATCGGACAAGAAGCAGCCTCACGTGAATGGCGATTCCGCTCGTCGCTCATCCACGGGCCGTCGAGAAGCACAAACTGGGTGTTTGGGCCGCATTCGATCAACACCTGGACAGTCACTGAGCGCATCGACAGCAGTGGCCGTTGGGAAGAATGCGCATGCGCCTGAGCGCGCGTGGTGGAATCCATCGGGGAAAACCCGGAAACTTTGTCGGATGATTGATCATGATTCTACTTCTCGAGCAAAGCACGCCACCGCTGCCCAATGCACCCGCCCGGCCCGCCACGTCATGCTCCTCGGTGCTCTCGCAATTGTCCCGAAGCCGGAATGTCAGTTCGGAGGTTCTTTTCGCTTGTGTGCCTTATTCCAGTAAGCAGGGGCAATGAAATCTCTTAATGCGAGAAGTAATGGACCGGTTGGTCTACCGTGCTTGAAGTGCATCCGAGTCCTGGGCGTTGGACCGCAGAGAAGTGGCAAAGGTTGTGCAGCCGCCAAGGGATTGACTGGAAAAAGAGGTTAGAGATGTAGTCCAGCAGAAAAGAGACAGCATTAGCTCGTAGCCAACGACGTCCGGAGCAAGCAGTGCGCGGAACTGCGGTCCGAATCGGCAAAAGTCGTGCGTGAGAACCGTGTTCCCGCCTTCCACGACGACCGAGCCATTTGGAGCTATAGAGAAAAGAAGTGCAGCTCAAGTAAAGCTAGATAAGCTTCCAAATGCATATTAATGGCGGGGTTGGATGGTTCGCAAAGAGGATCCCCGAGTGCCCGAGCGGGTGATGTCGAACACTGCAAAGCCATCTTCTGTTTTTCAAATGAGTTCAATGCCAGGTCTGTACAACGCGAGCGAGAATAAACACACCAAATGTTTGCCTTGGCCTTGCATACGAGAGGCCCTCACCGACGTATCACTACTTCATTCCACGGGTAATGTTAGAACACAACATGCGGCTTCGCGGCCCAGCATCCTCTCTCCTGTCGTTTGTGGTTGAGAGAGGATCTACCGGTGTGGCGACCGTTGAAGAAGAAGAAAATGCGCATTCCGAATTTGACTATGGTGATGGCGGAGACCCAGCTGGGTGGGGCCAGTCATAAGCGGGAATCGCGGAGCTCAAGCGGCGCTTAAAAAGTTTCAGACAGGTTTAATTTTATAAAGAGAGAGAAGTCGCAGATGGCATCGCGAACACATTTTCCAGCACATTTTCAATGGCAGCCAGTCTCCCGCCAGGCGCTGTATTCTACCGCGAAAAGATCAGTTCAGAAAATGAAGATTGGCGACAGTATGGGCAGAAATTCAGACAAACGGTAGAGAAGCATGAGAATGGGTCATCACTGATTGAAATAAACCGAAGCCGGAGGGAGCGAAACCCACAGAATCATCGCTGGGAGAGGACGATAGGAAAGGCAGGCAAATGGAAAGTGTACCGGGATTTATCCCGTCGAAAGTAATCGGAGCTATGAGGCATATCTGGGGTAGAAAATGGGGAATAATCAGTTCATCCAAGTCTAAAATAAAGCAATTCACATACCAGGTTCAAGGATCGAGCACTGTAACAAACCGCAAGACAGCAGCACACGTAGGATAAATCACGGAAGAACCGGACAAAACAAACAGAAATTTCGGAATAAGCGTAGGAGTACAAGTAAGCGGCGGGTAGCATAAATTCGAAGATAATAAGAGGGCAACATAGGATGAGTGACGGACTCGAGGCGATTCAATGAAATAATATGGGATTATGGCGGGAACGGGCGACGCGGATCCCGGGTCGGTGACATGGGTGCAGGTGCAGGTGAAGGGTGCACACCAAACGGAGACGGGGCACCGGCGCGTGAGCGAGGGGTTCCGCGGCTTGGGAGACCGCGGGCTCGCTGAGGGAGGGTTGTCAGCGTACGGTTCAAAGGGGCGTAAGAGCTGCATGTCGGGGACTGTGTGGGCATGGGCGGGGAGTGCGTCAGGGTAGATGGTGTCGGTGCTCGATGCAATTTCCGTCAGTTTCGTCCCAGGAATAATGAATGGAGAGTGGAAGAAGGAGACGTACCAGGCTCTCGAGCCGCCACCTGAGACGTGTTGAGCGGAGGAGGTGCGGGGATGGTTGAAGGACTAGTCACGACCTCGGTGCGCGGCCGTTTGCGAGAAGTGGATTCGTCCGAAGTGGCTGCAGATTGGTCAGTTCGCTTTCACTGGTGATGGAGAAAGGAAATAAACGTACTGGAGTCCTGAGTGGCATGGCGGCGTGGTGGGATCGTCAAGTCCGCGGGAGCTCGGATGATATGTAAGCCACCATTTGGGATGAGTAAATAAGTGCTCACTAATAGGATGAGTTTCACCTATCGACACAGCAGCAGCCGTGTTGTGCGGAGAAGTTCCCGGAGTGGGTTGTATGAATTGGATCATGCGGTGAAGTTGCTGCGCAATGAGCTTGCGATCTTCGAGGAGCTTATGTTTCTCCGTATCCACAGCGGTCCGTTCGGTGATAAGGAATTCGCGCTCTTTTCTCGCCGCCTCGCGCTCCGCTTGGCTTTCCATCTCTGTCTTCTTCTGCATGGCGAGTAGACGCGCTACATGTTCCATCTGCCGCATCTGCATCTCGGCTGCCTTCGTCTTAATTTCGGCTCGGGCCAGATCTAAGGCCGCTGAGGTGTCCTGTAAGTCTTTCTGAGCGCATCCATCTGCGTCCGATCCCGCTCAGCAGCTTCCTTCAGCGCCACGATCTCGGCGCGCAAAACGTCGAGTTGTGCCTCAGCAACGGAAGCAAGAATGGTAGGTGGTTTGGGCGCCGCGCGCGCGCTCGATACTGTGCGTTGCGCCTGCGCCAATGCCGCAGCTATTGAACGGGGAATAAAATGCGGATTGAACTGAATAAAATTCGTAGCATCCTACTACTTAAATACAAAAGAGTCTGCATAGCTAAAGAGTCATAGATATATAATCTACGTACGGGGACAAGTAAACACCGATAGAAACAGCGCGCATAAGAGTAATACTAAATAATCATGAGTCCGTTGTCGTACATACATATGGTATTGGCGTGCGCGCCCAGTCGCGCCCGCGGTAGATGAGTCCGGGTGAGTCCAACACGGACAGTTCGGGTTGTTACTCCAACACTCCCCCTCACACCGAACGAAGTCCGAGGGCGGAAGCAAAATGCTTGGCCTTGGCGCTGGGAAGGGCTTTGGTGAGCGTGTCGGCGACCATGTCTGCGGTAGGACAATAAACGAGCCGAATGGAGTTGTTCTCGATGACGTAGCGAATAAAATGGTAGCGTATGTCGATGTGCTTCGTGCGAGCGTGGAATTGGCCTATGTCGGAATAGGCGAGCGCGATGGCGGACTGGTTGTCGCCGTGAAGCGTGATGGGGTGCTCGAGTGGGCGGAACAGCTCGGCAATGAATTGGCGGAGCCAAATGGCCTCCTTTGCGGCATGCGTCATCGCGACATATTCGGCCTCGGTGGTCGAAAGCGATACAAGTTCCTGCTTCTTGGAACTCCAAGATACGGCGCCACCGTCAATAATGAATGCATATCCAGAAATGGCTCGCCTGTGCTCCTGCGACATTCCATCGGCATCCGAATACCCCTCCAAGCCGTGTTTGCCGGTGCCGTATGTCAACCGCCAATCTTTGGTGCCAAGCAGGTACCGAAAGACGCGTTTAACCGCCTCCCAATGAAGCGGCCCGGGGTTGTCGAGAAATTTTGAAAGAATCCCGACTGGGAATGCGATGTCGGGGCGAGTCCCGACAGCAGCCCACATCAGCGAGCCCACGGCTTCGCGGTAAGGGACCTGCTTCATCGCAGCGACGTCCTTGACACTGGTCGGGCAGTGATCCGTTGATAATTGGACATTGGGGTCCATCGGCATCGCAAGGGGTTTCGCATCAGTAAAGTTGAAACGATGTAAGATGGACTCAATGTAGGATTGTTGGGAGAGCGAGATGGTGCGCTCCTCGCGATTCCGCTTGATCTCGATACCGAGGAGCCAGCTAACGGGCCCGAGGTCCGTCATCTTGAAAATCGCGCCAATGCGCAACTTGTATTGCTGCAACAGCTCCGGCGAGCTACCGGTGAATGTACAGTCGTCGACGTGGATAGCCAAGATCAAAAGATTGCCGTCGACGCGTGCGTAAAAGACAGCGTGGTCGGATTTACACTGCGCGAAGCCAATCTCAGCAAGTGAGCGGCTGAGAGTTTCGTACCATTTGCGACCGCCTTGCTTCAAGCCATACAAGGCCTTGTTTAGCTGCAAGACATATTTGCGGCGGTCCGCAAATTCGTGATCCGGGGGCTGCTCCATGTAGATCAACTCGTCAGTGTCGAGTTCGCCGTTGAGGAAAGCCGAGTGGAAATCAAACATGTCGATATCCCAATTGTTGCGAGCGGCGATAGCGAGGATAGTGCGGATGGAGGCAATTTTGGCGGTGGGTGCGAAGGTTTCATAGTAGTCAACGCCCTGGACTTGGGTGTAGCCGAGAGCGACGAGGCGGGCTTTGTACTTGTCAATTTCTCCAGCGGCATTCTTCTTGATCCGTAGAACCCATTTGGATCCGACGACATTGCGGTGCTCCGGTCTTTCAACAAGACGCCACGTGCCGGCGGCTTTCAGCGCTTCGATCTCCGCATCAATTGCAACCTTCCAATGTGCCCAATCCATTCTTTTCTTCGCTTCCTCGAACGTCGGCTCCAGCGCCTCTGAATCGGCCGTGGCAGCGGCCATTGCGACCTCCAGAACATCCACTAGCTCCCAATCTTCCGACACTTCTGCGCGTGCAGCCGTAGCTGCGTTCTTCTTGGGTTTCGACATCCCCTGGGGTATTTTCGAATCGGAGGGGCGGTTGCTAACGCGTCCAGAGCCGCTTTCGAGGGCCTGGATGTATGCACTAGGCTTTTTAACGCGGTGGCCGCGTCCTGCGGGCTCTTCTTCGGCTTCTTCGAAGTCAGGACCCAACGGATCCGTGCGTGCCAACATCTGCGTAAACTTTGCGATGGAGGGGGAAGCGGGGAGCGGTGCGGATGCGGCGGGTGGAGTACGAGGTGGGCTGGGTGGTTTGGGCGCGACAGGCGGCTGAACGGGTGGAATCTGGTGCGTGTTTGGGTTTTGATTTGCAGACAAGGACTGATTGCTATCCTCCTGCTCCCCCTCAAACAGTAGATCGTCTGGAATGGGTACCAAGACGTCGTCTCTGTCGAGTTTAACGCTCCGTTCAACAGCAATGGTGCGCTTGCCTTCAATATAGATTCGATGCCCACTGCTGACTTCGTCGAAGCCAACCCATCGGCCGTCTTGTGCGCGGCCGTCAAACTTGCTGCCATTGGGGTCGTGGACCCAAATCTTCGCGCCAAACTCGGGGAGCCACGAGAGGTCAGGCTTCTTGCCATAGACCATCTCGAAGGGGGTTTTGTTCTCCAAGGCGCGTGTCGAAGTGCGATTTTTGAGATATATCGCGTGATTGACGGCCTCGCCCCACAGAAATTTAGGCATCCCACTGGCGTGAAGCATAGCACGTACGCGTTCCAAGACCGTACGGTTGAGGCGTTCCGAGACGCCGTCGTGCTCCGGGGTGTCGTGGACGGTGAAGCTGCGCTCCGTCCCCATTTGGGCAAGGTGAGCGTCGAATTTATTGCTCCAGTACTCCCCTCCACGGTCAGAGTGGAGTTTGCGAATCTTAACGCCGAATTGCGTCAAGAGCCATGCCTCGTATGCTTTGTACGAATCAAAGGTCTCGTCCTTCGAGCGCTGGATGTAAAGTCGTGACCAGCGAGTATGATCATCCGTGAAACTCGAGTAGTACTCACGGCCATTGATCGTCTTTGTCGGGGATGGCCCCCACACGTCCGAATGGATCATGTCACCCATGGCGGCAGCGCGCGGCTCCTTCCGCACTTTCGCGACTGGTTTCCGATGCATCTTCCCGTACTCACATGATGCACAGGATTTGATTTCCGTGGACTCGTCGAGCTTGATCCCAGTCACCAAGCCGTCCTTGACAAGACGTTTGGCAGCGTTCGGCGCGATATGACCCATCCGACGATGGAGTTCATCAATCGAGATAGTCTCGATGGCGGCGGCGGCGGTGTCTCCAGTATCCGCGGTCGAGGAATGTTGGACGCGGTAGGTCCCATTCTTCTTGTTGATGATGCCCAGGATTTTGCGTTGCTTATCGAAAATTCTGCAGAAGTCATCGCGGAAGAGCGTCGCAAATCCAGCATCAGTGATTTTGCTGATAGAGACAAGGGTGAGTCCCAATTTCGGCGCGTACAGAACTCCTTTCAGGAGTATGCTGGCGGTGTTGTTGCCATTCGGAATGCTGATGCGAATGTCGCCTTGTCCAATAGCCTGAAATGTGCCATTGTCAGCCGCGGTGATGGATTTCGGGGGAATGGAGGTATAGTTCAAGAATTTGTGCCGGTATGGGGACATGTGGCGCGATGCGCCCGAGTCATAAAGCTCCGTTTCGACGCCGGGAGTGCCCATCTCGTTTGCGAGCATTGCTGTATCAAAGGACGAGGTAATCTTTTCCTCTTCGATGTCCTGCTGATTGCTGGGCCACTCGTTGACAGAGATCTTGACCCAGTCGGCCATGTCGTCGTCGAGATCTTTCGGTGGGCGATCCGGCCCATTCGGTGAAGCAGTGCGACTGATATTCTCGTCGCATTTGCAGTCAGAACTATATGCGGAAAGGAAATCGGGTAAGGACTCAGCGTCACTTTCACCCAAATCATGATTTTCCTCCGAGTCTGACACGTTCTGCAGGTCTTCGTCGTCGCTATCCTCCGATGCAGAGACACTCTGCAGGTCCGGCATCGAGTCACACGAGCTGTCGCTGTCCGACACGCTCTGGAGGTCCGGCATTTCGCTGCCCTCGTCCTCCAAGTCCGAGTCGGAGCCGGAGCCGTCCAGGAGATCCATGAAATATGCGATTCCCCTCAAGTCCGAGGGCGCATAGTCGCTCTCGGCCGTGTCCGCGAGTCCATTCGCAGTCGCCAGTAAGTCCTCCATCGTGGGAACTGAGGCCGTGTCGCTGACGGCGCCATCTTCTTCCTCGAAGAAGTCCTCGTCGTCAAAATCAGACAGCCAGCGCCCCGCACTGCTTTGCGTAGCGCTGCCGTTGCCTGTGGTGAGTCCGGCCCATTCGTCCTGGAACCTCTCCACGTTCACCTCAGCCTGCGCCATCCACAGGACGTCGTCGTCCTTGTCGCTGCCGGCCTGTGCCATCCACACGCCGTCGTCTTCAGCGGCGTTGGCGGTTTCCTTCGCCTTCGCCTTCCCTTTTCCTTTCCCTTTCCCCTTCCCACGCGGTCCTTCTCCCTCCTTTCCGCCGCCCTTCGCCCAACAGTCCGCTTTGACGTGGCCCTTCTTGTGGCAGTTATAGCACTCCACGTTGGGCTTCGATGCGCCGCCTTTACGGCCATCCTTGCGTTCTCCCGCGGAGAATGCAATGTCGCGGTCGTCCTTCTTGGACTTCTGCTTGAGAGATCGACGGTCGGCCTCCTCGTTGAGGCCACGGATGAGGTCGTCGTGGGAGAGGGTTTTGGCGAGCAAGGTTGATGTCGCCGTAATCGCGGAGAGGTAAGGATCGTAGGAGGCGGGGAGCGAGCCGAGGATAATGGCGGTGAAGTTCTCATCGCCCGGGTCGGCGCCCATGCCGATAAGATCGGTGCGAAGTGTCTGCAACTTCGCGAGGTGAGTTCTAACATCCGCGTTCTCTGTGCAGCGCTCATCTTGAAGCCCGCGTCGCAAATCCACAGTAACCATCTTGCTCTTCTTCTCGAACTCATCTGACACCTTCTTCCACAGATCTGCCGCTGTCTTTTCGTCCTTGACGCGCAAGAACAGCGGGTCGGGGATGGAGCTCGCGATGGCCTGCTTGACGATAGCTTGGCCCGACTTCCAGGTCTTGAGCTCTTTTTCGTGAGCTTCGAGAGCGGTAGTATCTGCTGCTGTTGGCGGCGAGGAAGTTACGGGTGCAACGGGAGCGAGATGAGTGGCCAACAAGTGATCTGCAAGACTAGCGGCGTCAGCGGCGTAAACGAAGCGATTTTTATAGATGCTCCAATTCGTTCCGTCGGCCTCGCATTTCGGGACGCGAAGGAAATAGTCGCTGAGTTTCGAGTTGGGGGTGGACATGGTGTATGAGCACGAAGAGAGGTTTGTTGCGTAGTAGATGTGTGTGGAGAATTTAGATTCGGGCGGGGCCCATAACCTATTGAACGGGGAATAAAATGCGGATTGAACTGAATAAAATTCGTAGCATCCTACTACTTAAATACAAAAGAGTCTGCATAGCTAAAGAGTCATAGATATATAATCTACGTACGGGGACAAGTAAACACCGATAGAAACAGCGCGCATAAGAGTAATACTAAATAATCATGAGTCTGTTGTCGTACATACATATGGTATTGGCGTGCGCGCCCAGTCGCGCCCGTGGTAGATGAGTCCGGGTGAGTCCAACACGGACAGTTTGGGTTGTTACTCCAACAGCAGCAACCACTGCGAATGGGTCGGGCTCATCCTTCGGTTCTGCCGGAGGAATGTCCGTGGATTCCAATTTCATGGCGAGTGAAGACATAGAAACAGCGGTTTTCGAATAAAATGGATGCAGGAAGAGCGTTTGGACGAACCGATATGAGGGGGAAAAGAGAAAGGGGCGCGTGGCTGTGCTGGAGCCCCCGGAATCAACAGAAGCACACATTGATCGCGGCTTTCCTCTTGACTCGATCCGGTTCCGTTCTTTGCTATGTCTTTCTGTTTGATCTTTCATTCCTGGGAATTCGGCCTGTGGCTCGGACATCTCGCTGTCTTTCACGATAAATTGCTCCGTCAATACTGGCCGCTGGGCCGCCGTCTCATAATTCATCTTTCTACGTCACGGTCTGTTATATGTTCGATTACGCTTTCTGGCGAATCTACGACTACGACTCCTACAACGATCTTGTGTTGTACTAGTCCTGGAAAGCGCTCACTGCGTTTAGACAGCCCGGCGGCGGAGGTACTGTACGGATGTGTAGGGAGGCAACGCGTCAACGACCGTGACAGGGCACCCCGGCCGAAGGCCACGCGACGAGGTCGCTCGTGACCGTGACCGTCGCCAATTTGGGCAACCAAAATATAAATTTCCTACCTGTTTGCGGTGAGTTGGAGGATCCTAGAGCAATTTTAACCGGTTTGTTCGTAAAGCATCTCTGTGCTAATAGGAATATGAGATTCCCCATTTTATTTAGGAATTTTCGGAAAATGTCACGGTATTTCGTTGGCGACAGAGGTCATCGTGACAGTGACCCGCCAGTACGTTCGGCGACGCGACGGGCGCGCCGTGACCGTGACCGTCGCTTCCCTACACATCCGTACAGTAATAGGGCTCTGCCGAACTACGTCGCCACTGGACGGAGCTGTGCCGAGCGATGGCGGCAGATTCTGCCGAAGCATTTCGGCACAGTTCCGTCGTACGGCAACGTAGCTCCGCTAGGGTCTGCCTCGCAGCCGCCTGAACGCAGTGGTTGTCTTTGTCGAGTAGGATATTTCTGAACAGCAGTTCACATTTCCGATCTTCGTCGATAACCCAGCTTCTGTGGATATCGTACTTCCGGAAACATCACCTTGGCGTCCAAGTCGGTCCCCAACTCCCCCTACTCAATTTGGCCCACCCATTGGGCTTCCCGGAAGCAAACTGAAATAAATTGCAACCTAAGTTGGAGGTCGAAATCGGGCCTGAACTTGGAGTTGGCTCCGACAGAGCATATTTGAAACACCCTATAGCTTGTATAATGGTACTCTCGAACAACATAACTTCCACGATGGAAAAAAGTTATCAGACCCAGTTGCAACGCAGAGAAAAAGCAATAGTAGAATCCCCTGTGAGCAAGTAGTTCTTCCGTGAATTACTTTACTTGCTCACTGGCATGGTCTGGGATGGATGATCCAATTTTCAAATTTCCCCATTTCATGTCGAGGATCAATTCTCGCATATTACCTTACTTCGATACTCGGATCGCACACCCACACTTATTTAATTGCCTATGTACAGTATGTGCGGAGTTGCGGATGCAATTCGTGACTCGGGAAGTCCGAAAGTACTGGTACTTGAACATCAACCCGGCATTGATCGAACGACTTTCGTCTGGCCATATCAACCTCGACGAGGCGCACCAACAAATCCCATGTCCGCCGCATAGTTTTAGCGGCGTCCTGGAATTGATCTTGCCTGTATCTCTGTAGAATGATGTGAAGACAGCCCGGCGGACCTTCCTTTTACATATATCCCACTCGGGTAGGAAATTCAGGGCGAAGATAGTACATGGGCTGGGAGGATGACCCCCAAAGTATGTTTTTCCCCGTTGTACAGGACTCACTCGACGTGCAAAGGTGATGGACCGTGCGATGCCGAAGAGAGTTGAGATCTCAACGTGCGCGCCGTGGTGGGAACCTGTCAGGAACACAGACCTTACAAACACTGCACACGCTTTCCAACTGCGGTGTCACCGGAATTCGGCCCGATACCTCAAAGCTGAACTGGAATGTATATGCATTGTATCTCGGGCAATGTACTTCTCGAATAACCGACACTCGAATTTTATGGATGCCCACGGAGAAAAATAGTGATCTGAGGAGACAGAATTGAAGCTGGTATTTTGAAGTTCCTATCTCCAGCTTTGACTAGTATATGTCCATGCTAACATATTCGGACGCTGAACAGTCGTTAGATCCCTTGGTTCGGCAGGGTCACTGGTACTCTTCGAATCATGATATTTCCCGCGCCTTGGTGAGAAACCTGACTGTCGCCACCACGTTCGGCGGACAAGAAAAGAACGTTACAAGCATTTCCTTGGGGGAGCTGAGGATTTCCCGTTTATGGTACGAATATCACCATGCACATCATTCAGAAGAGGTGATTGATCGAGGACACCGAAGAAGAAAAAAATTGATCGAGGACACTTGATGTACATTTTCTTGTAATTTGCCTCTCGCAAATTTGATGCGGAGCCAAGCGGGAGTGTATCTTTGTATGGGTTACGGAAAGTCAAAACCTTGAGGTGTAGCCCAACGGAAGAGGCCCGCCAGCGTTGTTTTTCTCACGATGAGAACAGTCTTGTGACAGGGAACTTGGCCTACCACCGGTGGTATTTTGGTGTCCCGGAGATCCAGAGCGCCATGCCGAAGAGATTGCGGCGTTGGTGGGTCTCAGATATTGGGAGCGGAGACCGGCACACCGATAAACCCCTAGACTTAAATAGACCGTGGAGGTAGCTCTTGGGAGTGCTACATCCCCAAAAGGAAGCGTTGCTCTGAGATGGACATTTTACCTCACGGTTTATCATATTATATTTCGACGCCAACATGCGGTGTTCATTTTGTCCATTTGCAGTGAATTTGCAGTGAAGAAGTATATGCCAACTTACCCGATGAACATACATACATTGAGAGAAATATATCCTGACAATGCTACATAATACCGATCATGGAACTCATGACTCTCCAACGTTGATTCAACCAGGCGTAGTAGGGAGAGGCTTGCACAAGCATGGACCCCGGATTCTGTTATTAGGTGCAGATTCCATCATTATCCATCATCCTCTCTCTGATTGTTCTGCGTTCAGGTCGTAGCAATAGTTTATTTGTCTGTCGGAGGGCTTGAATTAATGATGGGAAGGAATACATATTTACCTAGTACTATAACAGCACTATCCTTCTCATATGCCAAATCTACTCGCAGCGGGTTTGTTTGAATCATGATATCTCTCACGCCGGTGAGAGCGACTGCTATGTTTGTCGCCACGTATAAAAGACCACTACTCTAATCTCTTCTAACCAATGTCTACTACTGCCACAGCACCGCCCATTACTCCGGCCCTGGTCATCCCAATTATCGAGGCATTTGTTGAGGGCATACACGAGGCCTTTGCCTTTCTCCTCGTCTCAACGGTGTTCGGGTCCATCCTTATCCCTCTCCTGATCTTGCTGTTCGTACTGTCAACACCGCAGACGCGGCGCAAGCCGATCTTCATACTCAACGTGTTCTCCGTCGGGCTGGGAATCATTGCCGCTGGAATGAACGCACACCTGGCGGTAAATCATCTAACATTGAACTATGTGTATGGTTCTCACTCTCCGTACTTAGATAAAACCCATTCTTGCTCCATTCAACCCTATCAATCTCACTGAAGGTGAACGATTAAGTATGAGCATCATTCAGGTCTAACGCTCAGAACCGCCACAGGTCTCGTTTTCACCGTGTTGGATGTCTGGCTGCCCTGGATTGCAGAGGCCATCCTCTTGGTCCGCATTGCGGTCGTCTTTCCCCGGTCAAAGCTCCCTCTTTTGCTTGCATTCCCATTGACGATCAAAATTGGGCGCATCGTGCTAAGCATCATATTCACCATACGATGGGTGAAGTTGACGCTTGCCGGTAATTCAAGTCAATTCTCCGTTCTTGACGATCTAGGACGGCCACTCTTCAGGGCTTCATTTTTGTTGGAACTCTTCGATAACGCGTACGTGAAGCCGCTCTCTATGTCATGCCTCCTGTTTTGACCAAGTAATCATTCAAGCTATGTGTCGTTACTGTTTCTCTGGAAACTCAGATTGCATAGTCGACCAAGGCTCTTCGATGGTTCCGGAATTGAGCGAATCAATGCCGGTGGTGAGCCCCTGGAAATGAACTGCGGTTGTGTTTGTTAACAAGAGTTTCGCAGAATCTTACACAAGCAAAATACAGAGATTATTTTGGATTGCTAGCACCAACTTCATATTCCCATGTTTGTATTACGGATTCTTTTAGGAAAGTCGGGCTAATGAGACTTCAGTGATCTTTGGTATCATCCGGATTATTGCCACCTTTATCGGTAAAAGCGCTGTCCTATATTCGGTGTTTTACACGGTGAATGCATATGTTGCAATTATATCCACCGTCTTTGCCACCAGTGCGTGTCTAGCTCTTCCCTTTAATGTCTGCTGAACACTTCCTTTTAGTCTGGTCCTCGACTGCGTCCTTGAAAGAGGCTCTCCAAGACCAAAGCGATACTGTTGCTTCATCGCGACCTGTGATATTCCACGTAGAACAAAGGATGGCGACGACCACATCTGAGCCACCCACGCATGTAACTGAACCCGTTGAAGATCCAAAGACAGAGAACTGGGAACTCAAGTGATTATTGGCCGAGGGGGTTGCAAAGTTTACGTGCTTATAAATTGAATTATCCTTGTATCCGAGACCAATTTGAAGTTGTCGTTTTTCATCAAATTTGCTCATTATGAGCATAGCGCGGAATGTAAACGGGTAGAATCGTTATCACTCTGTCAGGTGAGTGTGGTTCTGAGGTTCATTGTTCCGGGTTGCAGCGGAATTTGGACCAGAATGCCGCACGGTGACTGATCATCGAGTTGATCTCGACCTAACCACAATCAAGCAAAAATGATTGGTAGTGGGGAGCAGAACTGTGAACTGTCTTTTCTTTGTAACAAACAGGACCCGAGTTCAACTCTGTTCAACCACTGACTCAAAACTTGGAGTGGATGTCGTAGTCAAAAATCCTTCGCGCTCTATCAATTTTAAGTTCACGTAGACTCACAGGTTGTGCCATTTGGAGTGGAAACATATCCTACCGCGAGTATGGATCGAGTTGCTCCGGAATCCATGGCAACAACGTTGATGCACAGTGACGGTTACATGCACTGCATTCAGCTGGCGCCTAAAACACAACTGATCTAGGAGGAGAAAGGCTGAGTAAATTATATTGCGCGGCTATCGCTGCGGGGGAGAAAAGATATCGGAAATTATCCGGGAAGAAACAAGCAGCGAAAATTATAAGAGCCAAACACGACTCTTGCGTCTATGAGAGGGTCGGCTAAGAAGTAAAATATTACGATGGCTCTCGTTGCGGGAAGACTTGGAAATATTGATGGAAATCTAAATAAAAGATCCGGGGGAGAAACCACCGGCGAAAATTCTGTGTCTATGAGGGAAAGTCCGCGAGTAAATTATTCAGCATAGTTCTCGGTTTGGGGGAAATTGGTAATATTGTGAGCGGAAATTGGATAGGCCCAAAGAAAACCACCCAGGGCCATGAGACGCCATCCAGTGCGATGGAGTTCGTTCAGAGTACATGCCGTGTTGAGCGCCGGTATGAATTCTGGATTCCGACGAATCCCGGGAATGAAGGGGCACTTGGGCATGAGCTGGGGAAGACGCCTGCGGAAAGAAGTACAAGCTCAGTGCCCAGAATTAAAACTCCACAAGGGCTAAAAAGAAAAACGACAAGCTGCAGACCGGACAATGGCGCGGGACGCACTTGGTCATTGTGCAGAGACTCGATCATTGTAAACGCCGGCATGCAAAGTCATACTTGGGAGACCATGCTTGGCGGGATGGAGTATTAATTTTTCGGGGGGAATGGGCGCCTGGGGAAGGGGGTTGAGATAATGTCTCGTAGACAGATGCTTAACAAAAATTCACCTTCTATCTCGGCTTGTTGAAGGCTGAGTGCTCGTTTGCGGGTGTCTTTCCGATACAAGATCATGGACGGGGAGAGAAGTATCGGAGAGATATAAACACGAGCAAATGACCGCACGCGTCGTGGGGAGGGAGACGCCCTGCCTCGTCGTGGCAGACGCAATGGATGCGGGGAAATACCAGGCAGAGGATATAGAGCGGGAAATAGGAAAAAGGAACCAGAGATATGCACCTGTGTACTTCCAAGCCGGCAGCGCCGCTACACCGGACGCATCGGGAACTGCATAAAGGGAGGGCGCATCAATGAGTACGGACAATGACGAAGGGGCTGGGGGGAGGAGGAATTGGTCGAGTGTGGTGCGAATATGCGATAATAGGTGCATCGGGCAGCCAGGACATCCATGCACACGCCGTGGGTGGGATGAATATTTCTCCAGCATCATAATTACACGCACTTGTGAAAAATGAGAGAGACATATCTAGTGCATAAGGGAGATAGATAATTACGGATGATCACGAAATCACGGCAAATGGCGAGGCATTGGGCGGAGAATGGGAAGGAACGAGGCATTCGTTGGCATCAATCGGAGGAATCATGCAAACAGTGAAACAGTACATGTTGAAGACGTGGTGTATGAAGTCCCGGGACACGAGAGCGCAGACAACCAGTGCATCGGATAAGATCGGGAAGAGCGGGGCGCGGGGGAGAGATATCGTGAAGAGACAGGGAGGTGAGACGCAGACGCGTGAAATAGGCCATGGACGCGACGGGTATCCTTCTTTTCTTCTCCTTCTTTTGTTTCTTTCTCGGGAAGGCTAAGGACACGCCGATTCAGAAACTCACCATTCCCTACACGCATACGTTATCGTCAGTCGTCGCAAGCCTCAGGAGAGCGAGAGAAGGAAGTTGTGGAGTTGTCGGAGGGCTAGCTCTTGCGTTGCGAGTGAATTCAGGATGAGCGAAAATCGCAGATGACAGCAAGAGGCAAGAGAGATCAGTGGCAGTGCCTGTCAATCAGATCTCTCTCTCTTTCTTCCACGACAATCTCAGCGCTCGGCAGTTCTACGCCGTACCATACGCGTTCACATGCTTAGCTATAGCCTGCATTTAAAGAACTCCGGTCAAATCCGCGGTCCGACAGGTCCAAGCGGATCCCGATGATGTGGCCATTGGCCATTGGTTTTCCACGAAACTGGGGGACTTTTTCAGCGGAAGGTGTCCTAGCATCGATCCCGATGTCTTGCGCGCGATCCGATCGATTTTCTCGCCTCCCTTGTGCATATCTCGGACGTGCTGGTCTCGGGGATCCTGATTCTACGGTCTGCGATCTCAGTTCTTGCCGTTCGACTTTCTCGAAAATTAGAAGTACCTCGTCACGACCACAATTTCCACCTCTGCAGCTCCATAATCGCGAATTTTCTGACGTGGCATCCGCGCGTAGCTGTCTATCTATCCTCAAATGCTCATTCTTTTCAATTGTTTGGTCCCCTCTGCACAATATTCGCGCCCGTTCAGTCGCGCGAGGGGCCTTCGGAATCGTGGAGTGCATTGGCTGTGCGTCCCTCAAATTCTTTTTCACGCGGGACAGCTAATCACGCTCCTGGAATTTCTGTCGTCACATCGGAATTCCAGTAATGTCATCTGCGGCGTGCCTTCTTTTCGCTCTCCCGGCCACGCTTAAACGCGACCTCAATCCGCCGTCCTAAGCGGAGCCCATCCCTGGGACATGTCTGGTTTCAAAGTCCCGGGCTCGCAAAACACTCAACGCTTCCTCCGGCCGCTGACTCCGATAGTTCGGTGCCTCATTTAAACGAATCTCGTCCATGCGTTTACTTCATGTTGGACGTGATCGCAGCATCGAACACCATTTCTCGGTGATACGCCTACGACGCGGCTGGGAGCGGAGCTAAAAAAAAAAAAATGATCTGCGAGGGAACTGGTGGGTGAGAACCGCTCCAAGGGCCGTAGAACTGATGTAATGTGCGAGGGTTTCCTGTCAAGGTTCAGTACTCGCTCGTATGCGGCGGGACAAAGTCAGGGAAAATAAGATGCAATATACGCGACAATGAGTGCAGCGACGACGAGGGCTGCTCGGGATCGATTCGATACGTCGACAGAGGATGGAGAGGGCGAAGACGAGAGCGAGAGCGACGACGAGGGCGAACTTATTCAGATTCTGAGGGGAAAAACCTATTTTATTGCGGGAAAACTAGCTACATTTTATAGTGAGTGGTGAGTAAGATAAAAATACTAATCGGAATGAAAAACGCCGTAGAATTGTATTAAAGTTCGCCAGAAAAACCGGAGAGCCCGAGGCTAGGAGGACGAGGGAAATTAAAATAAATTGAACAAAGTCTTGAGGCCGGGGAATTCCGCAGGAGCGTGGTTGAAAACGGGACCATGTGATCAAGAGAGTCGGAGGCAGCGAGACTCCGATGCTGACGTGTCGACTTGGATGGGAGAATGGGCGTCGGGCAGCGGGCGAGTTGTCGGGATGCGCGAGAACGGGAAGGCAAGATCCGGCCGGAGTGATGCCCGATCAATAATCACCGGATCATTTCCGTGGTCAGCGCCAGTCGCTACTCAGTCGCTGCTCATCATCGGCGTGGAACGCGCCGCAGCATGTCCGCGTTTCATCGATTTTGCATAATGCGAACCAATTCTGACCATGTGTCCGAGGCAATTATGCATCTCGCATGTCTTCCGTTCGCCTAAACACTGATTGCCACGGAGCCTGATTGGAAACTTCCTACAAGTAGCCAATAAGGAGGCTGGGATTTCTCGCCATAACTGCGCCGGTGTTCAACCCAAAATCCCGTTTCGTGCATTGTCAATTAAATGCGAAGCGGCGAGAACAGCTGGTGTCCGCGGTTTGTAATTGCCGGGGCGTTGACCATTCCAAATCGAAAACAGCCAGTGTGGCGTTTCATTGGAAGGGTATTCTGCCGGTAGTCTGCGCCAATCAAGCGGCGCACACGAACCGCTGTGAGAACCAACGGTTTCCCTTCCTTCTGAACTCTCAACTTTCGACCACCGTGATATTGTCTGCGGGAAAATGGGCGAATCGATGGCGTTTCGGCCACTAAAACCTCTGGGAGTTTCAGAGTGTCTTCAGAAATGATTTCAGTGCTTTGGATCCCAAAGATGGCCTGGGGTTCCTGTTGGGATATGCAACTGCACGTGCGTTCCACGCTCACCACCTTACTTCCTCCCCACTCAACTCCCCCACGTTCCTCGGACATCTATCGATCCCGCGGATCGCCGCTCCGACGAGTTGCTTGTTCAGGGACTCTGGAATCGCCATATGTCCACTGTTTAATGTGCCTGTCTCCTTGCACCTTTCCCCCTCGTCCCCTGCCCCTGCCGACGTCGAACCTTTCATTTGCGATCTTCGATGCTACTAGTACCCGTACTTCCTTGTGTAACTAGGCCGTAGCTACTGAATTAATCCCCTCCGCGTTTGCCTGCGTCTTCTGCTACTTCCCGCGGGACGGCGAAGAAACCATTCTTCCAACGATTCCACGACTGTATCTGGCCGCAATATTGAGGATTTTACTTACTGTAATGGGCCATAATCACAACTTCGCATTGTGATTGAATGAATGAGTTCGATACGGAGCAGTATATCGTACGATATGCACAGATGTGGGGCTGTTGCCGGACGTCACTTGTACCGCGCGTCTCCCCGAAATGATCTAATACTACGGCGCTATGGATGAACTGGATTTCGTATAAAGGCAAGGTTCATCGGGAGTGTTCCGCAGCCAATTCCGTTGAGCACTGCAGTGGAAGTGAGTAACTTACGATTTTACATTCGTCGACCTGAGCACATCTAGGTCAAGAACACAGCCGCACAAATTCCAATGAGATTCTCCCCTACCCTCACCGTCCTCGGCTCGTTGATCCATCTCCTCTCAGTCACCACGGCGCTCCTCCAGTCCAGCTGGAGCGCGACAAATGTGCCCGCTACCGGCCTGACCGACATTACCTTCCCCATTACCATCGTCAAGGCGGACCACATCTCCGGGTACTACTTCGCGCAGCAGTACGGCTTCATCGGGTCCAGCATCGGGTACACGGGCATCCAGCCGCGCCCGGACAACAACGGGAATGCCATCCTCCACGGCGTGTTCTCGAGCTTCGTCAACGGCAGCACAACCACGGACAGTAACTGCCACGGCGGCGCGGACGGGGGGGCCGGCGTCTCGTGCAGTTTCGAGTGGAACGGCGTATACGGCCGCACGTATAACTTCGAGGTCAAGCGCGGTGCGGGTCAGTTGTGGATCGGCACCGCGATCGATACGGTTACGCAGGCGCGCATCCACATCGGCAGCTACACCGTCCCGGCCGGGGCGGGAGGGATTGCGAACGGCCAGGCGGGATTCGTCGAGTGGTACCCCTGGAACTCGTTCGAACCGCAGAACCATTGCGCACATCTGCCGTACCAGCAGACGGTCTTCGGGGATCCATTCACGTCGAACGCGGGGTCGGTCTGTACGCAGAGCGGGTTCTTCGAAACCGGAGACTGTATTGGACAGGTCGCGTCCCACACCGCAAAAGTCACCGGAGGAGTGGAGAATAACTGTGGATTCAGTGGGCAGACCGGCTCTTAGGTTACGGAGGATATGGTGCCGCCTTGATTGCACTTCTCAATTTACTTCATAGTTTCCAAGATAGACCTTCTTACCTTTTCTTAACTTATCGTTCATACTTGTGTCTTGAGTTCTTACCATAGCTATCGCTCACACACTTGTCTTGAATTCAAAGTATGTTTGTTTTGCGTTTGTCTTGACATTCCCCTGGCGTGCACTGTGTACGGAGCTGAGAGAGGAGTTCCTGGCAGGGGAGTTGTCTTGAGTGCCGAAAGGGGATTCAAATATCAACGATAACAATATGTCGAATCAGTTATGTATTTGAAGCGCCCTGAGAATGTACGTCCGGCCCCCCAAAGACGGGACAGAATTTCCCCTATTCCACGAGTTCGCATGTCGGGACTGTGGCGCTGGAGACGCAGAGAGTTTTGAACAAGACATATTTGGAAACGAGATATGGTGCATTGACACGCATGGGACTCGATGTCAAGGGTAGAAGGCAGAGACCAGAGCGATAGGGCGTTGAAGGATACGACGTTGAGGTCGCGAAGCATGTGCAAGCATCTTCTTGAAATTCCACCAGATTTACTGGCTCCCAGGCGACATCGAGATAGTCGGAAAGATTGAATGGAGGTATATACCACCAAAATCTTTGCGCAAGAATTGAGAGGAAGAGACAGTCGTGACCCTATAGGAGAAATCGGTGGACGCACATTGAAAAACGTCCATCGAGGATTATGGTTGCGCCCGAAATTGCATAGGACAGTCATTGAGGATTTAGAGTGGGCGACCGGCATGTGCGAGGGAGAGGGGAGGCGGCGTGGCCGAACGATTGAACTCGCCACGAGGCGGCAATACGTCAGGTCGGATGAGCCATGCCGCAGGAATCAATGGATCATGGATAGAACATGCCGGAGAGATGCTGAGGGAAATTCCACCCGAGAAAATTGGTCCGGAGGAGCGCCATGTGGGAGCGAGAGAGAGGAGAAGCATAAGATACTTGTTGAATAAATAAATTGAAGAAGGGCGTTAAAATGGACTTTTTGACGGACAGGCTCAACGAGCAGCTTTTTAGAAAGAGAGGCGCATGTGAAATGCCAGAAGGATTGTCCTCGAGTTGATGCGAAATACCGTAAGATTCAGTGTGAGACACAGTCACGCACGTATTTCATTTGTTCACGAGATGATTCGCAACTTGCGGTCGCGGAAGTACAGTACCTGGCGAGACTCAGAGACAAGGAGGGACAGAGCCGAGAAATCGGAGGCACAGGTGTGCTGGCGAGCGGGAATAGTCTGAGGGAGGCCGCATAACCGCCTCGTTGACATGGAAAAGTATTGTGGAACGAGCGGGAAGCGATGCAACGCGGGTGAGTTGTGTGATGACGAACATGGGCAAAGCGGGTGATGGAGGAAAAATGAAGGACCAATAAGTAGATAGAATATTGCCTCGAGCGGATCCAGTTCCAGACTGACGGAATACAGGGCCGGAGACAATCCGCTGGCCGTACATCGTAGGGGACATAGCGCGCTCGTTGAGGATCCCTCGGACGTATGAATTCTGATGGCATCCGGGAATCCAATGCCCAGACGTGGACAGGCTCTGCATCCAACAGAGGGGAAATAATGGAATGGAAATGTGGCAGGGTATACGATATGAGCAGTATATATACGAGAAGGGACAGATCGATAACGCACAGAGACCGGCCCTGGCACTGGATATTTACTTCCCTAAGGGTAGGCGGAAAACCACTTGGCTTTTTATTATACAGGGATATTTGACGTGGACGCAGATTTAGGAAAGAACGCCGAAACGCGACGCCGAGGACAAAACGGAGATGGAGGAGTCGCTGTTTTTTTAGGCTAAGGTATCGAGACGGGATAGTGCATGCAGCACTATTCATAGCGTGATCATTGCCTTAGTCGCTGGGAGGGAAACTGGGGAGGTCAGCCTGCTCCCTGCGGCGCTGCGCTCAGCGGCATGAGCGGAAGACGATGGACGGACAGTGGCGGTGTTCGGCAATCAGAGTGGTGTCCAAGTTCCCACGCCATCTCTTCCACAAAACGCCGTAGCTGGTTTGCGGTCTCGAATGCTCCTCGGGCCCGGTATAACTCGTGTTGCTTACCGTGATATATTATGTCCAATCGAGTTTACCTGGTCTTGGGATTGCCGGATTTCGTCCAGACTCGGGATTCTCATTCGGGTTTGGACTTGCGCATCGGCTCACTAGCGTCTGGCTGCATTCATTGATTCTTGCATTGTCTAGTTTGAAAACCCGGTCGAATGTTTCCAGAAGCATGTCCTGTTTCAATGCGATCTCGATCCCTAGCACACCTCAACTTTCCAGCGAAGAATCGAATCTATTGCCCCCCGCTCCAACTCGTGCTCGTGCCCATTCACTACCGGTTCCCTGGTTATTCGTCTTCGTACACCGGTCCTTCCCGCTCTGACAATCCGTCATTTATACCTGCTCTTCTCGCGAATATTCACGGAGTATTGTACAGTATGCAATCTTGGTTGGTGCATAATCCTGGTAATGGACGCATCGCAAACTCGGAATTCCCTATTTATTTCTCATCTATGGGGCCGACGTCAATTACGATCAACGAAACCTTCGAAACGCCCCTTTCGCCGCTTCAGTATCCATCAATTTCTATTTGCAAGTTGCTCACTTATTCATGCTATCCACTTGGAGCGGATCAGATGCGAAACGGTTGTAGCTGCGCACACTTTAGGGGCCGTCAGACAATCTTCAAGCAGCTCTCACCTGTTCCAATTCTTCCAATGAATCGATGACCTTTTTTTCTCACATTTTCCACAAAAATCGTCCTCGTATTCACATTTCCTACATTCCAGAGCTGCGGGATGTGTTGCTTGATTGGAAATCGCTACCCAACATGCCTTCAGTTCAGCCCTCAAGGCATTCCGAGCCACCTAGGAAACCCAACTCGCGCGCCACAGTTGCGCTTCGATGCCTTATCGGTCACGGTCGAATTGGATTCCCGTAGAGCCGTATAATCGAATCTACCCACACGCCGGACGTATTACGCATTCGTTCCCTTCACATTCTGCGCACTTATGATTTCCAGTCTTCTCACAGCATCCAATAATACACGCGCCGGGAGTAACGGCAGCGGTCCCCGTTCGACTAGGGCCTGGTCCAATTCTTCTTTCTGCATCTTATTTTCATACATTGACAGAAACCCCCTTTTAATGATATCCAGCGCTTTCCACAGAACACTGCCTCTCACCTCGCGTACCCATACACATTTAATGCGATGCGCAAAAATTGCTCTCCGAGTCGAGCGGCAGATAAATTTACAATGTGGCTTTTTTTTGCTCACTTCCTTAGGCTGGATTTGCATCAGTATTGCCCTTTGCTTTCACCACCCGGCCCCTTTACAGGATGCCGGACCAAAATAGGCCCCCGGTCACTCACACATAGGTCGGTCCGCGCGTAGAGTAAATCAACGACGGTTTGAAGACGAAAATTGCAACTCTATCTCGGCCCCCAGATGGGTCTAGTGGGTCTAGCCTATCTGCAGCGATGCGGAGGGACCAAACCAAGCCGATTCCAGCAGTGTAGAAGAAAAAAGTGTTTTTTGTGGCCGCTAGAGCCAATTTACCTTCATTTTCATAGAGTAAATCAACCAAAATTTTGGATTTTAGGCGGACCGACCTATGCGCGAGTGACCGGGGCCTACCAAAATATCACAAAGTACTCAACAGTTGATGCTTCCAGCCATGACAGGTGACTCTCAATCGGCCACATATGAGTGGCCGGTTTTTGAGTATGTAAGATGTTCGGCTTTTAGGATCAAATCACGTCTTGACTTCACCTGAATCCTCAATCTCCCTCGAATTCCGAGTCAACCATCATGTCGGAGATTAATTTTTATGAGTGTGCTGACTGTGGACGTGTGTCGGAAATATTTCATCGGGAGTTATAAATGTCTGACACGGACCGGACAGATGGACAGCTTCTATGCCGGCCTCAAACTTGAAAACAAAACTTAAAACGGCCCATCGGTCCCCCCTCGTACGGATTTGGCAAGTGAAGGGGCAGCGTGATTGGCTGGCCGCCGAAGACAGCGGTAATGGTTCTCTTTCAGAATTCTTTTCTTTCTGCCTCGTTGCTTTGCCGTGGATCCGGTGGGGAGCTCCCGGCGGTCTGCAGCGGAAAACCAGCAAAGCGTAGATGTAGGTAAGGACAAGGTGTGATGATGACTAATCTACTGATCGGGCCGAAGGAGGCGCCCAGGGCGTCTCCAGTCTCCCCCCACCAAACAACGTCCGACCCCGGACGTCTACAACTCGGGGGAAAAAATGGGGGGGAAAAGCGAAGTAGGTAAAGTAGAAAGTAAGGGGAAAAGTGATAGCAAGAGAGAGGTGCATAGAGATTAGGGAAAGAAGAGCATATATCAGAGGCATAAATGACGGAAATGAGCATAGAAGGATGATGCAGCTCGAGATACTCAAGAGGAAACTCGAAGGAGCGAAGGAGCACCACCCCGGCCCCCTCCAAACAGCGACGCGCGACCTCGCGCGATCTCAGCCCTTGCCTTTCCGGGCAATTCGGCGGAGCGCATTGCGTCTGTGCTCGGCGGATAGGGACCCAGCCGGTTTGATAACAGCAAGAGGGATGTTGGGGGGTATGGGAGGCGACGTGGGGCCGACTACTGCGGGATGGCTGCGGCTGCGTGCACGGACGGCACTTTTGGGAGATGGGGATATGGCGACGATGGCGCCCGCGATGTCGGGGGGTACGGCCTTGCATTGGGGAACAGGGTCGTCAGCCGGTATTGCGGCTACCGAGGGTGTCGACGCATCGGGTGGTCGCGGAAGGTGGGGCGGAGCTTCGCGTTTGAAATCCGGGCATGAGTGCACGCGGCGGGGCTGCACGCGTCGGATTTTTCCTTTGGATCGCGCCGAGTTGCTCCTCTGGACTATGCGGGGCTGAGAGCGGATGGTGCACCGGGTGGACGTCGGAGGAGCGATAAGCATGCGAATAGGGTGACGTGTGGTGGAAGGGGGTCGTGCACGCCGTGGTGCCAATGGGATCGCCCGCATCGAGAGAACGTCGAAGGTCTGGTGAAAGGTATCCTCAAAGAGGTTAGCCCTCACGTCGTACGCAGTGGGGAGATCGACAGGGTACTCGACAAACTCGGTGGAAGCCGGGGTAGCAGAGACATCGGGGGCTCCAGTGAAGTCGACAGGCTCGTTGTCTGGAGGAACGATTGACTCCAGCTGCTCCTCGGGGGAATCATCGTCATCTGCGAGCTCTGGGTCGTCAGTGGTGTACCCATGGTCGGGGTGCCAATAATCCTCGCGTTCCTCGTCCCAAATCCAGCCCTCAGCTTGTGCGCGCTCGTCTGCGAGCTGGTCCACGCGCCACTCCGCAAGAGTCTGTGCGTACTGCGCTCGCTCATTTTCCGGGATGTGACTCTGCTGGAGCGCATACTGCATCGCATCCAGGTGGTCGTCCATCCACGGAACATGGAGAGGAGTGGGCTCTGTATCCGAGAGCTGAGATAGGGACTCGGGGGCTGCATCTGAAACGATGCGCTCCCTCCATGTATGCATCTCGCTCTCCCACGTAGCGACACATACACCAGAAGGTGGGCCACGCACGAACTCGACCGCCCAAGCAACGGCGTCCGGGGAATAGATGCCCCCATCCTCGAGGATGTCCGCGAATGTGCACGGGACCTCTACGTGTGCAGCATACGCGAATGCGTCGACGGGGCTCTGCCCATCCTCCAGCAGGTACTCCTCGTCGCCCGGCGCAGGATACTCGGCCTCGTACCTGGGTCCGTTGCTGTCCGCGCTCATCACGCCCACATCACCGTTCTCTTCCACCTCATATCCCTCCTCGTGGTACGCGGGTATGTCGACGCCCAAGCCGTGGCCGTGGTCCTCGTAAATTTCCTCCGCTGGTGCGTTGGCGTGGTCCTGGTTGTCGTAGAACACGTTGTCATCGTATGAGGGCTCCGGGTCGTAATATACGGGCTCCGGGTCGTAAGAGGGCTCGGAATCGCAGTAGTTGTGTTCCGGGGGGTCGTAGTAGGTAGGCTCGTAGTCATAATAGTCGTAGTAGCTCGCCATGGCGAGATTCTCGCGTCGAAAGTCGAGCGGTGATTTTTTTTTAGCTCGTGCTGTAAGCACGGTATCTCGTCGCCAAGAAAAGTCGACGGTGGGTCCCGGGCGCGGAAGAAGAGCGAATCGCACTCTAATCACCAAAATGGGGAGCTCCCGGCGGTCTGCAGCGGAAAACCAGCAAAGCGTAGATGTAGGTAAGGACAAGGTGTGATGATGACTAATCTACTGATCGGGCCGAAGGAGGCGCCCAGGGAGGAGGAGGAGGAGGAGGAGATAGTATTACTGCAGAGGTCCCTATAAGGAACAAGCAGGTACTGTACCTATGTACAACGCGTCTAATTGTACACTACAGTCATCTTCGTCCCAGTCGCTGTG